>JARWLC010000006.1:70115000-71435000 GCA_033318265.1 Phyllotis vaccarum
TATCAACGAACACTAGATCTGTAGAGAAATGAAAAGGAAGAAAAGTGGTCTTAGTTTCCAAGGGTGATAAGCTGTGTGAGGTAAATGCCCAGGGTACTGTTGGAAGAACAGGGCTGCTGAGTAAAACCGGATGTGCAGATCCCATTGTCCCAACTCTATGTTTAATAACGGTTCTGTCTCCAGTGGTAACTTTTGTCTCTCCCCACATAGAGGGATGCTGGGACACGTGTGTAAATTATGTCCTGTATTTTGGGCAAAGTGGGGGCAGATGAGAGCTTTTGCTGTTTGCTCTTTCTTAATTGCCTTCAGCACAGAATAATTCCCGTGGTAAGGAGCTCTATTTGGGAGGACATATTTTCGTTCCCTTAAAAACCCATGTGTGATTTTTTTTCCCTCAGGCTTGACAATGGGCAATTACAAAGGCTTTGCTCAGTAGGATCTATGTAGAGGAAGGGACCCCCCACCACCACCACTGCGTCCCAATATACACACAATTCAGAAGCAAACTCTGTACCAACAACTGTTCCTAGCTCTTACCCTTGCTTCCCTTGTCTGTGAAACCTCCAGAGCCTTTGCCCAGAGCTGCCCGTTAGTCCCATCTCACATCTGCTCTGCTTTGGCCAGGGCCACTGGGCTGTATGAGGGAAAAGCAGGGTCAGGCAGTTGGCACTTCTCTGGCCTTTAGATTCCTGCCTGTACCATGACAGCCACCAATCAAAAGCTCGGCACTTCTGTAGCTGACTGGCTTCCATTGGTTACTCCCGATACCTGGCAGCACAGCTCTCTTCCAGTTCTTCAAGCCTCTGAAAACTACCAGGAAGCTGTGGAAGGGGCAGTAGTGTTCATGTTCATGCTGGACTCTAGCTGGACAAAATGAACTATCACAGTTCTGGGAAAAACTCAAGCCATCACTAAAGAAAGTGAACTCCAGAGACAAGGAGTCAAGCTCCTGGATGGAAACAAAGCTCATCGGTTGACCAAGGCTGGACATGGACTGGTGACTCTGCTCTTCTAGCAGTCCCTGAGATCCCACATCCTCTGCCTGATGAACAGGCCTGGGAATTAATTTCCCTTAAAATCCCCATGACCATTAATGCTAAATAGCTTTATGTTGGAAGGTTTGAAAAGAGCTTCTCTGGGGCCAACTGATACTTAAAAGGGTTCACTATAGGCGGAGTTTTACCTACAAGGCACCAGTCCAAGATTAATATTTATTAAAATATAAATCAACACTCACGATACAGGTAACAGCTTATAGTGGCACCTGAACAGGGACTGGAGTATCCGAGCGATGGACCAGCGATGGACAGACGATGGATTCCAAACCAGTCTCTCCAGCAGCCAGGAACCAGGAACAACAGACTCCCAGGGTCCTAGCAGCCCCTTATCAATGGGGTTGGCCACACCTCCTCCAGGAGCCCGGGACCCTGGATAAGCGTCTTCGGACCACCTTATCAGCTGACACCTGAATCCCACCACAGTTCACACTCGGCCTTTGAGTACAACCTTTTAACGGCTGTCATCTGTGCAAGTTACCTGGAAAGATTTTTTTTTTTCTTTTCAAAAGACTCCAACATGAATCTCTGACCTTTGAGAGTGTGTTTCTGGTTTGAAAACAAGGCTTAGACATGTGGACTGTTCTAGATAAATTTCTGAACAGGAAATGATGAGCACAAGGATGAAAGTCAGTGCTAACAAGACAGTCAGAAGAGTCTAAAAAGGTATGCCTGCCTAGGGATGGACAGAAGCCAGGCAAAGCCTCCAGACCAGAACATGCAAAGGCTGTAGCTTCTTTTTTCTTTTGGGAACATGAGTGCATGAGCCCAGGTCACTCTGCTGCCCAAGTCCACTTCTTCCATAAGATCCAAAACAGCCACCATAGTCCCTAGATCTGTGTAGCCTTTCAGGGTATCCCTCCATTCTGTGTTTGACACCAAGCCATTGGAAGTGAGCAGCCATGACTGGGTGTCTGAGGGTCAGATGGCTCCTTTCAGCTCCTAACAGCTGTGACTGGGTTTCGGCAGGAGTGGAGCAATAATACCATTAGTACTTCACACAGATGATGAGATCAAGGGCACACTCATATGGATGGCCAAAAAGTTGAGGTTACAGTACCTAGGAATAGAGAGGAAGTATGAAATCCTATAGTAAAAGGAAATATTACTTTAAAAAGCATCATCTTAAATATTTTATTGTTGTTGATGGTGGTGGTGGTGTGTGTAAGATTCAGATTGACCTCAAGCTCACAATCCTCCTGCCTCAGCATCCTGAGTGCTGACAGTGCAGGCATACATCATCACACTGAGATCATCTGTTGTTTTTGATTAGAGAGTCAGATCCCCAGAATAGGAGGGTAAAGTTCATCAAATTCTCTCTTGGCCACAGGAAAGGACCAAACTCGTACAAGGTCATTTTGTCTAGTGTTCGACTAACATATGGTCCCTGAGGCCCCTTTGTCTTTCCTTAGGGACAAATGAAGAAAATGAGAAACAATTCTTATCACCATCACGGGGAAGGGGTACTATCACTGTAACAGCAACATTGTTTTTAGAAAATGCCATGACATAGGAAGACCTAAGATCTTGAGGATATAAAAATAAAAATGTAAATAAGCAAAAACTACCACAGGAGTCCATGGTCACGGCTGCAGTCTACTCTGGTGGTATGAGAAGGAAAGAAAGAAGCCCTCTGCTCGTGACACGGGAAATGATGGCCCTCCCTATCACCAGCCAGAAAATGCCGAGGATAGCACTGCATCAGAGGTATACCAGCGAAGCAGGGCTGCTCCCGGGTGACTGGACTTTACAGACCTGAGTCCTGAAGGATAGAGTTGCCACATACCATCATCAGGAGGCTTATGGAGACCAGTTATTACCACAGACCTCTGAACCTATACTCAGACTCACCCTGCCAGTCTGAAGCCTTGGCAGCTTATCTAAAAGAGGCAAGCCTCTGCCTGGAAGTGACTGCCATGCCTAGCATCTATCAGGGCCCAACTGCCATTCATGACAAGCACACTGGGCTCCCTCACACGGAGTAAATTGGTTTGACCTTTAGGAGGAAAGGGAAATATGTCACCTTCCTAACACAGATGATAGGAAGATGGCCTCTACAATGAAAGATGACCTCACTGCATGGCTTCCCCAGGAGGTAGAGAAAGGCCCTGGGCAGGGCTGTGACTGAAAAATTGAGGTCAATGCAGAGTAGAGTTTAATTCCCACAGGCTAGCCAGGACGGGACACCCTTGCAAGGCCCATTGCTCAGGATCTGATTTCTCTCTGTTCATTTCAACCTTTCCCAGACAGCTTTCTGGCTGAGAAAGACACTAAAGTGGACTTGGCAGGGAGACCAGGGGTGCTCAATGAGGAGCCATTTGGGGGGATGGGACACAAAGGGGTAGTGTGGTTATGTTCCTAATGGACAGTGTCCCGGTTGGATCTTTGTGGTGATGAAGGTAAATGGGAAGGTAAATCCTTTGGGTCCCTTCCAGCCCCCACCACAGCCTTCTCATGAATGAGTCTTATTTTTCAGAGAGCCTTAGTGTTTTAAAAGCAGTTCTAATGTGGGAGAATCTGTTCCCACTGACCCGCACAATTGCTTAGCTGATAAAGACAGATAGAAGGCAGTCTCCAGGTAGTCAGCATTTCAGTCAGGTGTGGCTTTGAGGCTCTGCTGCTGTGGTTGTGTGGCATCTTACATGACAAGGACTTCCTGGAGAGAAGTTCTTCTGGCTTGATGAATGCTTGCCAACTGTCAGGAGGGGTCAAGGGCCACAGAAACAAGAACACTGTTTTCTCCCTCTGCCAGGTTTGCGTCTTCCGATCCCAGACTGTTCCCCCAATCTGTCCCTGCTTGGGACTTCTAGTGGAATAGCGTCCAGCGTCCCCACACATGCTGGCATCACTGAGTGGGGGAAGATGCCCAGATAACTCAGTGCAGTGAGCACTGGGGTGAGGAGTCATAAACAGACGAGCAAACTGGTGCCGGGCTAAGTGAGGTTAGTTACCTAATCTATGTCTTGACAGTTGGCAGAGACAGGTTCCCGAGCTGCACAGGCCCTTTTGGTCATATGACACACATCGCCATGTGTTACGTGGGATCTTCATCTCCTCTTGCCTGGAATGGAAGGGCTTCCAGAGTGAGCTGTCCAATCAGAGTGAGTTAGAAAGACAAGGCAGACCAGACTGAGGTGAGGCAGTGTTTCCCACAGAGGCCCCAACAGTCTTGGGAAGGGGTGGCTTCTCTCCTCTGCTTACCTTTTTGGGGCCATGTCTCAGTTTGGTTACCTAGGGTTGGGTACTCTTGGTACTAGGCGCACATTCAAGGACTGTGGCCACAGAATCCGTGGGGTTCTCTCCCATTTCCTGGTTACTTGTAGAGATGAAGAAAAGTTCCCACCCTGAAGGTCTACTGAATGTTTCTGGATTTTTATGAGTTATTTCTCCACACTAACGAGGGCAAATATACCCATCCTTTCTTTCTAGGAGAAAATAAATGTATTACTGACTGCCAAAGAGAGAAAACAATAATAATAGTTAGCTTCTGGATGCCTATGACACCCCAAATACTGTTATGTCCCAGTTAATAGAAGGCAGAGCTGAGAGTTAAGCTCACATTCCACAGTTTCCTGTGTAAATATGGTTTGATCCTATGATCTAACATAACACACCACTCTACCAGAATGCCTGAAAAGAAGTAACTTAAGTGAAGAGAAAGTTCTCTTGGTGCATGGTTTAGAGAGTTCAGTTCAGAGCCAGAAAGATGCTTCAGTGGATTTGTGATGGTGGTAGTTTGTTGTTATTTATTTTTTTTATTTTTTTAGACAGGCTCCCACTTGATAGCCCAGGCTAGCCTGGAACTCACTATGTATTTGGCAATCCTCTTGAGTACTGCGATTTCAGGCCCAAGAAGAATTGTTTTTAACTGAGATTACAAAGCCTATCCTTCAGTGTATGCAAATCCTTTCATAGACTTAATGGAGAGAGGATTATTGTAACACCCATGTTTAGCTAGGCCAGTGGCTGCAGAGGTGAACAGTACTAGGGAATCAGTCGACATTCTGCAGGGGTGAATAGCCAAGGAAAATGTATCCCCTCTAAATGCTTCTCTTTTATGTCCTTATAGCACGGGCACATAGCGATGCCCATGAAATGACCCAGCATTGATAAAGCTCTTAGGAGAGTGCACAGAACTGAGCATGAGCCCAGAAAGGCTTCAGAGTAGATGGCAGGCTCTATGTAATCTGTGTTGGCAGAGAAGTGGGAAGAATAGAGTCCCGGCCCAAGACCTAAAGATAATCTCTCTTCCCTGTCAGTACTCAATCTACCTCCAGGATGTCAGCATCAATGGTCTTCTGCCTTGGAGTTTAGGCAAAACCACTAGAAAGTTGAAACCCCTCCTACACTGAACTTATCTGCCAGTTGCTAGAGAAGCTGAGCCTAGAACTCAAAACTGAGGAAAAAAAAGAGGGAACTTTCCCCTATCAAATCATCTACCCACTGAAGACCCTTCCCTATTTCATCAATGAGGACTTAGACAATTTGTCCAAGACCATATACATAGCAAAAAGTGAGGGATTTAGACTGACGTTTAGACTCTTCCTTTGTTCACAGTGCAGGAATGCTATGCTCTTAGTAAGCTCTCACTGCTGGAGGTTGCATGCTTCCTTGTATTTATTTAAGGTCTTTGACACTCTAGATGATCTTTCATTCAATAGCTTTTCTGTGGGCAGGGTAATTAGCCATGGGGGCCCTAACAAGCTACCCTCTGTATGTCGGGGATATAACACAGTAAAGGTGTGTTTCTTACTAACTAGTAGGACCATTAAATGCTGTTGAACAATTCTCCTTCAATGTGACTTGGAGATTCAAGACTTGTCCAGATTTAGCTGTTTCAGCTTTAAATATAGTTGGAAGAAGCTATGGGAGTTTCATAGTGAGGTGCAGAAGTTTCACACATCACCCCACCAGTCAGAACTGTGTAGCAGAGCCTTAGCCTTACTGTGAAAGACAATAGAACACGTAGTTGGGTTCATCAGACCTTTCACTGTGATAAATACCTAAGAAAAACAGCTAGGGGAGAAGATGGATTTATATAGACTCGTTATTCCAGATACTTCAATCCATAGTTGGTCAGATTCATTGCTTTGGTCTGGGGTGAACAGACTATTATAGAGCTTCTGCTTATGTTGGGGCAGCCTAGAAGCAGAGAGAAACAGAAAGGAGACATGGATGGCATAGACGCTTCAAAGGCAAGCCCCTCCTGGGCTACTTCCTCTAGTTCTTATCTGGAACCAGAGCCTTCAACATATGAGCTGGAGAATGAGGGTGACGGATGAGGGTTTGGAGTACTGGGGACACGTTTCCTATTCCAATGATGAGCAGTCTTCTTATGTGGACAGGGAAAAGAAACAGGATGGATTGCATTCATCAGTCTCTTACATACTCATTGTATTAACCAGGATTCTCAAAGGAGGTATATCCAGATGGTGGATTGAATTTGACAGGGATTACATTAGAATATGTTAGGATATTGAAGAATTCAGGGATCAACAATAACAGACTCTCATACCACCCCTAGACTGGAACAAAGGGAAGAAACTATGTTTCTAGAATCCGGGCAGAGCTGGAGCCAGAACAGTACCTCCTGATAGGACCTATTGTGACAGAGCTCCCACACTGGAAAGGGGGGGGAGATTGGGGAAGAAAAACCCTCATCTCTCTCATTATGCACTAAATCTGCTATCTATCCTCTCTATGGCCAAAGCCAACTGGAAGTCAGGACACAAGAGCCCAGGTGATAGATACAGTGATCAACTTCTTGCAGACAGGAAGGACAGGCAGGGGATCCTGAGGATAAGAGTCCAGTGATGAATCAGCTCAAGCACTAACCATGCGAATACTTCCAATCCCAGGAAATGTCTTTCTCCCTTAACATTTGCCTGTGTGAACTACACACTGATGCCTATCTACATCCACATACTGGTCCCCAAAAGCACCTAGTGTTAGCTGCCATTTCCTCACCTGCCCCTGACAAACACTCATAATATAATGGGATAGGATGCAAATTTGTCACAAATCTGTAGTTTTTCCCAATACAACTTATTTTTTCTATCTCCAGTATAGAACCCCACAGGTTCTGTAGCAACCCACGTTTTACTCAAAGTCTGGAGTGCTCTATAAAAAGAGAGGAGAGGTCCCAGGCTGACGATCCTGATACTCGGCCCTCACCCTTTCCTATAGTCAGGTCCTTCCACCATCCTGCTCTGTCCTCCCCCACCTTCAGCAGCCACCTCCCGAACCTACATCAGCCTGGGCTCTGGGCTGACCGTGATTAGCTGAGCAGATACATTCGCAGAAACACGTCGCTCTTGCAGGGCTCAGAGAAGCAGCTGCAGTAATTACAGTGAATTTCTGGAATGGAGACTAATGGTGCAGGTTCAGATCTAAAGTGCTTTTGATCCTCTTCGTCATTAAAAGGCCATTAAAGGTACAACACATATATTACCAGGCATCAAATCTGCATTGATGTAAAAAGAAATTAGGCTAATAATTGTTCCCAAGGCCATTATCTCCAGTGAGTGAGGGCACGTGGCGTCCCTTCTGGTTCTGCAAGGGCTTTCGTTGACCCTGAGCAGTTCATTTAGGCAACATTGATTAAAAGTTTCTATGTGTCACTCTAACCAGATGCCGGTGTCTGGGTCTATCTCAGTTTAAACTGTGGACTTTCAAGGACTTGCACTTTGCTTTACAGGCTGAGTACTGTGGGGGGGGGGGGGGTACCAAAAACCTCACAGGATTGGGAAAACCACCTAAGTCAGTAGTAGTAGAGATGCAATATTCTTCATGACATAGTGACTGTAGCAACAGAAGCATGGCCATGAAGTTGAAGGCTTCATGTTAGTAAGTATTTTCTCAGCATCAGTCTCATTAAGAAGCCCCACTACCCAGGGAATCTCCCTTTCAGGTGCCATACAAGTATAAGATTAAATTACTTTTATTAGTTTAGGTCTTAACTACCTCCCCCTAGCTACCAGCAAAGAGTTTCTATCCCAAAGATCAACTGTTGGCTAGGCTCCCTTTACCCAGCCCCTCACATCCATATTCCTAAGCATCTGCCAGGGTTCCCAGGCTGTCCCTGTTATATTTCTGTTGATGTGACAAACACCAAAATCAACCTGGGGGAGGAAAGGGGGTAATCACTAACAGGTAACAGTCCATAATGAGTAAAGCCAAGGCAGGAGCTGAGGGCAGAAACCTGGAGGCAGGAACTGAAACCGACACTGTGACAGAATGATACTTGCTAGTATTGGATTTTATGCTTTGCCTGTCTTGCCCAGGGGATAGCACTGCCCAGGGGACGGGACCTCCTACCTCAAATAGCAACTGAAAAAATGCCCCACAGACATGCCTATGCGGAATGTGATGGAGGCATCTCCTCAACTAAGGTTCCCTCTTCCCAGGAGACTACTGTTGGTGTCGCCTTGACAAAAACTAACCAGCATGAAGACCTTCTGACCTGGTCCCGTAAGAGTCAATCACAATACCAGAGTCCTCACACATTCAGGTTCTCCCAGATGGGAAAATGGATGCAGGAAGATTAAGACGGGGAGTAACCTACGGGATCTATGAGATGTGAGTTTCTCCAGAGAAGGCTTCCTGGGTTGGAGACAGAGATAGGATAAAAACCAAGACAGACAGGGAACCTGGAGCAGACATTAAATACTTGCCTTATGAGTCTCAGAGTCTAGACAAGAATATCTTCCCAATAAACCTGACCTTGGCACTGGGGAGAAAAAGAGAGAGAGAGAAATAGATTTAGAGATAATAACTCTGGTGTAAAGTCTCTCATTTAGGTAGCTGTTTTTACTTTTTAAAAAAGTACTACATTCTTCCCTCAGCTCCCTAACTTGTTCTTCACACTTCTCATCATACCATAAACATTTTCTCATGCCCACACTGTTCATATATGAGATAATTTTAAGTTATTGCATGATATTGTTCCATATGGATGTACCACAACTTTTAAGTGAAGTTGCTATTAATATATACATATATATATATAACGTTCATAGCAGTATGTAGATACATATACATGATTGCTTTATAATTTGTCTTTTCCCAGGAGGATTATTAGTCATGTCCCCATGGATAACACACGGAATAACTGTTCACTCTTAGTCAGTCTGCCTCTAAAACTGGAGCCCCTTCCCCTCCTCCCATCCTGCCTGGGTCAGCTCACTACCACACAGGCTCTCTGGGGTGGTTGGATGGGATGCTCTTAGAGCTGTAAACTACCTGTTCAAGCATGAAGATGTCAGACCAAACACAACAGGGTCCTATAGCTGGAAACATAAAAGCTTAGTGACATCAGAGTGTGTGAGTCTCCAACCTCAGAGCTGACCCGAAGACATTCTAGTCACTTCTACAACACCAGCCCCCTACTTGCTCTGAAGTATCCTCTTTATAGGAGGAAAGATGCTGGAATCACATTTCTGAGGATCTGTCTCCTCTGTCTTCTAGGTTGTATTCTGTCAATGAAAGGCACTTACTCAAGACTGGAAGCATAAATCCATCCCCCCTCCCCGACCCCTTGTGATAAATGAAACAAATGTGCAGGGAGGTAGCAACTGAGGTTTTTGCTTTCTGGACGAGCTTCTGCAAGTCAGCTGCTTTGGCTGTGTGAATAGCTAAGCCTGGAAAAAGCTTCCTCAGAGTGTGATGGCTGATGCTAACTGCCAGCTTGACAGACTATAGATGCACCTGGGACATGGGCCTCTGAGTGCTTCTAGGGGGGTCATGGTGGTTGTGCTAACTGAAGGGGGAAGATTCATCTCAACGGAGGACAGGACCCTCTCTGGGCTGGGCTCCTGAATGAAATAAAGGAAAGATAGTCTTCTTTCACGGCTGTTGCCTTACTATGCATGCCCTGTGGCCAACTGCTTCTAACTCTGGCTGCCTTGACTTCCCTGCCACAAGACTGCACATTAAACCTTGAGCCAGGATAAACCCCTTTCCCCCTAAATTGCCTTTGTCAGAGCACCTCGAACCAGCAAGGGGAAAAGAAACCATGGCAGTTGGGATCCCAGTTGTTTGCATGTTGCAACCTCTAGCAATGACCTGTTAGACCTTTTCCTCAGCTTAGCCAAAGCTTATCTAAGTCTCTATTTCTTTATTTTGAAATCTTTTCTTTGCAAAACCAAGTATATCTTCCATTTCCTGGCCATCCCCTTTAGATGAGGAACTTGCTAAGTATCAGGAAAAAATGTCTATTATCTCCCCTTCCCTTGCAAAAGATTTACATACCAGTTCAATGTCTCTATCTGCCTCTGAGTCATTTTCTATTTTTTTTACTCTCATCCAATAGGCTTTGAAACAGGTACCTGCAGGGTTCCAGGAATCACAGATTACATAATGTCGTTAGGAAGTATGAGATCAGGAGGGGAGGGTGGTCACAGGAGACTGAGGAATCAGGAGGGGAGGGTCACAGGAGACTGAGGAATCAGGAGGGGAGGGTCACAGGAGACTGAAGAGTCAGGAGGGGGTCACAGGGGACTGGGGATTGAAGAGAACAAAGTCACAGGCAGATAAGACAAACTTTACTCACTGACACACAGGCTGCTCTGCAAGTAGGTGCCAGCAGGCATCAGGTATATGACAGTCTATACACAGGCCACACACAAATGGGTATAGATGCACTCAGACCATCCGCAGGCTACATGTAAGTAGGCACATAAGTCTATAGGTAGACAAGTTTTCACCTCTGACCTCCAGGCCAGAGTTATACAGAATCACACAAAATAACATTTTGCAGGGAATAGTTGGATAATTGGTTACATCACCATTTACTTTTGGGTTTGCCGAGCTCCTCCTCCCCTCCAAAAACAAAAGTCTGTCGGGGTGTTCGGTGTTTTTGATTGCTTGTTTGTTTGTTTTTGTTGTTTTTCCTGACTCAGAGCCTCACTGATGTTCAGCCTTAGTGGTCTTGGACTGCATTAGATATCTGTATCAGAGCCATGTTGTCTAAACAGACTGGCCTGTACAGCCTTCTGCCCCCTTCCGAAAGGCAGCCAGACTAAGCAATAACACAAGTCACCAGTGCGCCACAAGCCATTGCAGCTAAGTCTCCTCTGTGTCTCATCTAAAACATGTCATTGCCCCTCTTTGGATGGCACCTTCCTCTAAGAGTTATTCCCCCATGCTGCTGCCATGGTAACATGTACACTTATTACACTACAGCCCTGAGATATAAAAACCAATTACAGTAACTTGAGCTGCCCCACAATATCGTGATCTCCTCAAAGTAAGGTGGACCTACCTGCCAATCTTCTCGTGGAGGTGCTTATAGACAGACAGGATCACTTAATAGAAGTTTGCTAGTGAGTAAATGTAATGAATGACTTTATGTTCCCCAAGGCTCTGTTTTTAGTGGCTGATTTTAGGACCATATTTATTTTTTTCAACTTAGAATGGGAATTTTGAGTTCTGTTTATATCCCAGAGGGTAAATTGTATTGAGCACATTAATTTCCTTAACATTTAGCCAATGAGCCCTGGCTAGGGTCATGAAGCACCACATATTTCTTTTTTATAGAATGTAAAATTGTGTGAATGCAATTATAATTATTTAAGGATCATACCTACTATTGTGAATAACACTGCAATAATCACAGGAGTGTATATATTTCTTTGAGATACTAATTTCATGTCTTTTGGGTATATGCCCAGAACTAAAATTGCTGAGTCATACAGTAAATTCTACTTTTAATTTTTTGGGGGGTGATTCTTCATAGTTTTCTATAGTTGATGCACCAGTTTGTAAGCCCACCTATAAAGCAAAAGGTTTCCTTTTTTTCCCACATTCCCCTCTATGGGGATTCAATAAAAGTTTCAGAAGTTTCGGAGATATCAGAGGGAATCTACCCACAGTCTATGTGAGGGGTTAGTAAAAGCTCCAGAAGTTCCAGAGTTCTAAGCACAATCAGTCTAGGAAAATCAGAGAATGGTGATTCAGACCTTTAATCCCAGCACAGGGAGTATCCTGGGAGTGGTGACCTACACCCTTAATCCCAACTGAGTCAAGGTCACTTCAGATTATAGAAGGAATTCCAGGCTCCCAAGCAGGTGTGGTGGGGCCACGCCTTAATTACCGAAAGAGTGCTTAAGACAGGATAGAAACACAGAGGGAACCATTCCAAGAGAAGTGAGGCTGAGGAAGCTGGAAGACAGCTGGGTAAGATCTGACTATGGTGTTTATTCCCTCTAGTATCTCCAGCTTCTTCAGAGATCTATTCCTGAGTCTCATTCATTCATGTGACACCCCTCAACATTAATCTTTTGAATTTTTAATAGTAGTCATCTTAAAAGGTATGAGTAACATCTGATTATGAGCTTTATTTAGATTTATGTAATACTCAGTGATGCTGGAAACGTGTTTATATATCTGTTGGCTATTCCTCTATCTTCTTCGGAAAATGCCATTTGCTCCTTATTTTTTTCCTTTGCGTTGTGTTATATGAATTCTCTACAGTCTATTTTAGATTTCATGCCCCATCAGATATGTAGTTTGCAAATACTTTCTTTCCTTCTGTCGACTGCCTTTCCAATTTGTTGACTGTTTCTTCTGCTGTACAAAAACTCACTGCAGGATCCTTCTCACAGCCAACATATGGAATCCCGCCATTTTGACAGCATGGATGAACCTCTGCCATCATGCTAAATGAAATAAACCAAGCTAAGTCTGACACTGCATGATCTCACTTGTAGGCAGAACTTCAAAAAGTGAAACTCATAGGAACAGAGAATAGCATTTTCTGAAGGCGCTGAAGGGCTAAATAAGTAGGATTTTCATAGGGGAAAAATATAAGATGAATAAGTTTAGGATATCTAAAGTGTGGCTCAGTGACTGCTGCTGATAATAGCTGTACTTTGCTAAGAGAGTAAACCCATGGTTTTGACACACAGGAACAAAGCAAAGTAAGTGCAATAAGGAACACTATGTGATTGAAGCAGTGATTTTACAGTGTATGTGCATACCAAGGCACCATGCTGTCCACATCTATATACACCCATACTTTACAGTGGTCCTTTGCCTCTGCATAGAGAAGGGTGGAGGGAGACATGGCGAGCTATCACAGCAGGGTGCTCTTGTGGCCCCCTGCTGTGTAATTCTTATCATTTCATACACTGCAATTACATGTATTTATTATCTGCCTTTCTCCCTGATCCTAAGTTCCAGGAGAACAGGAATACCTCCTTCTTCTGCACTGTCTTTAAGACCTCCAGCTGTGTCTGGTATATATAGCACCTGCCTAAGAAATATCTGTCAGCTTCCCATGGCCTTTGCTATTCCTAAGAATATCTTGGAAGGAACAGTGAGAGCCACTTTGTGTCTGGGTGAAGTATAGGCAGCAAGAACTGCCAGCGACCAGCTTGTGAAGACCTGCAGACCTGCAGTCCCATAGAAACACACAGATGCTTACATTAATTTTATGCTCATCAGCCTATGGCTCTGGTATATTGCTAGCTAGTTCTTAAACTAACCCATGATTCTTATCTTGATCAGCCATGTGGCTCAGTACCTTTTCTCAGAGCAGTACAGTTGTTCTCTGCATCTGTTGGCTTTTCCCCTGGTCTTTCTGGCGACTCTGTTCTGCTTTTCCTGTTCTCAGAGTTTTCTTAGTCTGGTAGCCCCACCCACACTTCCTGTCTGCCCTCAGCCAATCAGCGTTTTTTATTAAGCAGGTAAGAGGGACAAATATTTACAACTTACCAGGACATACTCCCACCAGTCTAACTCCATAGTGAGTTCCCTGGGAAAGGAGGAAGGAATTAAGGCTTCAACATTCAGGCCCTAGAGGTCCTTCCTCTAGGTGGGCCATGAAGGGAGCTGATAGGGGCATTCATTTCACCCGTGTTCTGCAAGTTTACTGAGGCAGGCGTCTAAGAAGAGGCAGTTCTGTGAGGCTGATCCTGATGGCAGCTGTCTCTTTCCCCAACTCCTTCTCAGGTTTTTCGGCTCTTTCTCCATGCTCCATCACTTATGAGTCACATGAGCTTCAGCAATTATTTATATTCTCTGAAGTTTTGTTTCCTCATCTATAAAAAAGAGCATATTAGTGCCTAGGTTCTGGGACTAGATGTGTGTGAAACACATGGTAGATATTCAGTAGGGAAGTGGTGGCAGCAGCTGATACCATTGATACCAGCCACCACAGTAAGACTGAAGGGAGTATGTGGTAGGGGGACATGGCCTTCAGGCAAAAATAGCAGGTCATTTTGAGCTAAGGTTTAGTACCAAGAGAAAGGTGACTGGTTGCCCCTTCAATCCTGCCCTGATCCTTGGTCTTCCTTTCATCAAACATCCTATACATTGCCCTGCACTGCTGCATTTCACATCCTTTACTTACGCCTTTTTTTCCTATGAAAGCAGCTAAAGATGCAAATGACCCCTTTGAGCTCAGTCTCATTGCCAACCCCAGAAGCATTCACCCCCACGCTGGCAAACAGGCCAGCAAGGATATACAAATGCTTACGTGGGCTGTGATGGTTAGTTTTAATTATCAACTTGATGTAGTGTATAATCTCTTGGGAAAAGAATCTGTCTAGTGAGGGTTACTGTTACTGTGATGAAACACCATGACCAAAGTAAGTTGTGGAAAAAAGGGTTTATTCACCTTATCCTTCTATGTCAGAATTCATCATAAAGGAAGTCAGGACAGAAACTCAAGCAGGGCAGGGATCTGGAGGCAGGAGCTGATGCTGAGGCCATGGAGGAGTGCTGTTTATTGGTTTGCTCTCCATGACTTGCTCAACCTGCTTTCTTATAGAACCCAGGACCACTAGGCCAGGGATGGCCCCACCCCCAATGGATTGGAACCTCCTCTATCAATCATTAATTAAGAAAATGCCTTGCAGCTGGAGGCATTTTTCTCAACTGAGGCTCCTTCCTCCTTGATAACACCAGTTTGTGCCAAGTTTATATAAAACTAGTCAGTACAGAGTCTTAATAAGGGTCAGATTGGTCCATAAACACTGTCTTTGGGTAACTATCTTGGTTTTATTAACTGAGGCTGAAAGACCTGCCCACTGTAGGTGACATCATTCTCTAGGAAGGGGGTCCTGAACTGTGAAGAGTTAAGATGGCAATTTGAGCACTAGCATGTGCACATTTCTTCATTCCTCTTTGTTCCCAATTATGGATGTGACACGATGTACAAGCCCCTGCCACTGTGCCTCTCTCTGTTACAGCGATGCGCTGTATCCTGGCACCATGAGCTAAAATAAAGCCTTTCTGATAAGTTACTCTTGCTAGGGTACTTTATCATGGCAGCAGGAGATGGCACTAAGTCATGTCATCCGTTAATAAAGAAAATGGCCAGGTGATAAATAAGTCAACTCAGGGGGAAAACAGCAGCAGAAAGCTGCCAGAACAGACTGCAAGATAAACAAGGGAGCCAGCGTGGATAAGGGGTGGGGAACAGGGCAGGTCTTAACTTACTTCCTTAACTTCAACAGTGGAAAGAGCACAGGCTTAGGGGGCACTCCCAGGTTCACACCACATTTCCATTTGGTAAAAATGGGAATCAAATAAGAATATACCACCATCAAATTGTTGTTCTAGTGAGGTGTTGTAAAGAGCAGGCCCTCTGCCAGGGACATAGCAGGTGCTCTGAAGGTGTCCTTTTCTCTTTCATGCCCTGAATTCGCACAGCCTCACAGTCATGCCTATCAGAGAACCTAAGCACTCAACCTAGACTGCCTCATCCTTATCTTAGGGAAGAGAGGATGATGCAGATGTTTGGGGGAAACACCTGTGATAGACAGGCTCATGGAAAACAAAGATGAGTGAGATGTGGGACCTGAAGCAGCCAGGAGTTGAAAGGGAGAGGCAGCTGTACCTACCGTTGTCATAGTGGTGAGGAAACAAGAGGTAGGAAATCTATCTTGATTTTAAAGACTTCTTCACTGTTCTCTGGTAACTAATCAGACTGGGTGTGGTCCAGGAAGGGCATTATCAGTTTTTGCCAGAGGTCTCAGCAAAATGCTGGCAAAGTAACTGAGAAGATTGAAGAATTCTGTTAGAGGTGTCAGTCACAGGGAGGTGTGATGTGGGAATGTCTTTCTGTATGCTGTGAATGTCAATCTTTAAATAAAGGAGCTGTTTTGACCCATGACAGGCACCATAGAAAAAGTAGGTGGATAATCAGAATAGGGAGGAGGAGCAGGGCGGAGTCAGACAGACTGAGCCAGCCCCCCAAGAAGAAACATGTAAGGAACACAGGTGAGCCACAAGCCACGTGGCAGACAGATTAATAGAAATGGGTTGATTTAAGATATAAGAGCTAGCTAACAATGTGCCTGAGTCATGGGGCAAACAGCATGAAGTTAATATAAGCGTCTGAGTCATTTCTGGGGCCTGAGCAGTGGCAGGCGGCTAAGGGGGTCTGTGGGTCTGGGCCATTGGCTGCCCAGGACCAAGAAACCCCACTACAACAGAGGTGCCTCACCAGGACAACAAGGGCAAGATACAAAGTCACATTTACTGAGCACTAAATGTCAGTTCTGCGTATTTTGAAAGTATTAACTCATCCAAATCCTCACAGAAACTCTGCAAGAAAATAATATTTTTCATGGTGCAAGATATTCATCGATTTAAGGATGAGGTCATTTGGTTTGGAGTGGCAGGCTAGAGTTTAAGTCTAGATTCCTTGTTCTTAATCATTAACGCCTCTCTGAATCTTGAGGAATTACTATTGTGGACAGCCTCCTTGCCTAATAGACCAATAGACATTCTGTCATCCCAGCCATGCCACTTTCTTTTTGTGTAAGATCTGTAAGAGTCGGAACCAGGAGACCTTTGGGAGAAGCAGCAAACAGCCCCCTTAATCTACCAATGAGCTGTTTTTCTAGGACTGTCTTTGGCTTCAAAGCCTAGAAAGCAGAATGGCAGAAGCTATGAGAGCCACCTCTGGCCCTCACAGACAGGAATGGTGGGCACCAGGAGGTTGATGAGATACAGTAGCTCCAGAGGCTCTTTCCCTTTCTCTCAGGATTGAAAGAGTTCTCTACTTGCCATCTTGTGCAGAGCAGATAATGTGAGATTCATCTGGGATTAGGAGTTTAGAGCCCCACACAACCACTGTTCTCTTTACCCACTCCCCCACCCCCATGGCAGTCTTCCCACATAGCTCTTGAAGCATCCCTGCAAATGTAGTTTGAAGGCCCTGACCTAGGTAGAGAACTGGCAAAATTCTCCCCTTGAGAGCAGGTAGTACCTACAACAGGCAAATAGGATCAAAGAGCCAGAAAACATGTAAAGAATGAATACACATTTATGTGAATCCCTGCCCTAATACACTCTGGCTTGGAGGTAGAGTCAGAGAGGCATCGGAAGAGTAGGCTGACTAGAGTATACTGATGGGAAGAGCAGGTGGAGAACAGGACAAGTATTTGCTATTGTGACAAAGGCAGGACAGACTGAGATTGAATGTCAGGAGAAGAAAATATAAGAAAAGTCATTCAGCTGATGAGGCCCCAGTGATCAAGGAATACCACTGCTAACTCTCTTCTCTAGACAGCACTTTATGTGGGCAGGGGCACCCAGACTTCAGGGCTTTACGTGCCTCCACAGGTGGGGGTTCAGCACTTCTGCTGGTGATACACCCTTAACCCTCATCAGCTACACATAGCTCGTATTGAATGTAGTATGTAGTTTCTGGCCAGGACCTTTGGGCCTAGCCTCAAGGTTTAGGCCCACAGACCCACAGAACCACAGATGCTTACAATAGTTTTAGGCTGATCGGCCTCAGGCCCAGGCATATAACTTGCTAACTCTTTACCCTTCATCTAACCCATGACTCTTATCCTGTTCAGCCATGCGGCTCTGTACCTTTCTGTAGAGCAGCATAGTTGTCCTCTGCTTCTTCTGACTTCTTTCTGGCGTTCTGCTCTGTTCTGCCTGTTCCTATAGAGTCTTCTTAGTCTGGTAGTCCCGCCCATACTTCCTATCTGCCTTTAGCCAATCAGCGCTTTTTATTAAACTCATAGGCGGGGACAATTATTTACAAGGGAACAACGTCATTCCCCTACAGTTGAAGGCTGAGGAAGAGATGGGCCAGCAGACAGGAGGCTTGGATTTGAATTTGGGCTCTGTTACTTGTAACCGTTGAACTTAGACAAGTTACTTATTTTCTTCTCTGACATTGGAACAGGAGGAGTTTTTTCCCCTTGTTAGTTTGTGAGGTTAAAATTAATTAATTCAGGCAAAGCACTTAAAACAGCCCCTCACATATAACGACCACTGGAGAGATGCTACTTCCATCATCACAGAGTTATTATCCACAGAGGTGGTTAATCACAGTCGAACAGCTACTCAGGGTCTCCTCCTGGTTCTGAAGTACATATGTTTCAAGTCTGGTTTGAAGATTATGGGCAATTCAACTCCATACTTAATAACAGCAACCGTTAAAAGCCAATCTCTGCCATGTCATCATCTACCACATGTCTGTCAGAGGGGAGAAGGTAGTTCTGTCCCTTGAAGAAATCCCCAAATTCCAGCTCTATCTATCCCAGTACTGCGAAGGAGCTGGGAGATCTTCACTACATGTTCCCCACCCAGCCTAGAGACAGCAAGAAGCCAAAGCCAAGAGCCTTTCAAGAGTCAGGCAGGCTAGAGGCTCCTATGACTCTCCATTGTTAGAACTTAAGGAGCATGGTCTGGCCACAAAACACAGTGTAGCTATGTGCTTAGGAAAAGGGTGCTGCTTATCTGAGTTTATGACAGGCTTTGACACTTTTTCAATATCTCACCATTCTTAATTCAGATACCAATGCAATCATGCTGTTTTGAAATAGTGAATAGAAAGGTAGAAGAAAACAGTGTGACAAACTTCCATGTTTCACTCCGAGGTTTTCAGCTGAGGCCAGTCTTACTTCTCCTACACTTCCACTCAATTCTGTCTTCCTTCCATACTGCTTTAAAACAGATGCAAGATTCGGTATCATAACAATTTTTAATTATTTCAGCACAATGCATTTCTAGAATTTGCAATGTGCCAGCCACTGTAAAGAAGAATACAGTTAAATATATTTTTTTGGTCTTTAAGCTGTAGATGAGTGAGTGGCTTACAAAGTAAGGTTTGTTGAGGCTAAATCATGGTAAGAATAGAAAGCAGCACTTTTTTTTTTAATTTGTTTGGATAATATCTTGATTTCCAGTGTAGATTTAAAAAAAAATCAGTGGGGCAGTGAGATCGCTCAGTGGGGTAAAGGTGCTGAGTTCAATCTCTTTATCAACATGGTGGAGAAAACCAGCTCACGAAGGTTATCTTTTAACTCCTCTTGTGTGAGGCGCCATGCTCACTCTCCCCACGTATAGAAAGAAGTAATAAAAATGACCCTTAAAGCGGCTGGTGATAATAACTGATGGTCTCACTTTTCATGACCTCTCCATCTAACCAGAAGCTGGAGCACCTTGACTCTGCACAGCTGCTCTGAGAGTCCTGTTAGCTCGAGAGCTCTGTGCAGCATGGTACAATGGGCCCCACCTGTCCTCAGAGGAACGTGATAATGGGATGGCTGCTGAGAGGCCAAGAGATTCTTCCTGGCCCAGATTGCTCTAAGGCTGTCCACCAGGTAATGGCTTCAGGCTTAATTCTGTCTTTTCTTGGAGGTGGGAATGATAAGTGATCTCTAAGGGTTCAGAGGCAGAATCTTAATAAAAATGAAGCTGAGTGTTGACAGCTCTGCTGGTTCCAAGCTTTTTCTAAATGGAGCTCAGGACAACTTAATGGGTTACTAAACTTGTCCAAGATGCTACGTTATATATCACCACCATCACAGCTAGGCAGATCAAGCCAGGATAAATCACTATCTGCATTTTCCACCCTTCAGTCTCTTCCCCTTAAAGTCTGGAGTATGGGCTTGAGCACGAGACAAACAATCACTAGGTAAAAGTAAAACCTCATCTGGGAAGAGTGTGCCCATGTATACATATCATCCCTACACCAACTTTAGTTACAGAACAGTTACACTCCCTGAAGCAGATGTAGGCAAACAGCTTCTGCTTTGGAGATCGGCAGAATCTATTAAGGAGAATAAAATCACACCTAGAGTTTCACATTTAGTAACTGGGTAAGAAACACCTTGACTGACCCTGGTAATTTAGCATCTCTATGTAGTGCACAGGCTGAGCTGGGAGTGGACACTCACTGGAAGACACAAGTAGGCATTGTAGGCAAGCAGAGACCCAGACGGGTTGAGCTCAGGCACAGCTGAGCCTTTAAACCAGAATCTTCAGTTTTTCTTTCTACCTCTCGTTTCTGCCATGATGGTTAAGGAAGCAGGAAAAAGTATAAAATATTGTTCTGTAATGTTTAAAGAATGGGGTAGGAGGTGAAATAATTTGAAAAAAGAGTTAAAAAAATGTTCACCCATACAGTGAGCTTGGGTGATCACACTTCAATTGATCAAATACTTCGAGGAATGGAATGTGGTTCCAACAGTTTGTCTTTTACTGGATAAGAAAGGACAAGAGTGGCTGAAAACTGCAAGAATGGGCTTCTGAATCAGACAGACTTGATGCGGCCTTGGCTCCATGTGGACACTTATTAAGCATTTGTCTTGTATGTAATTTAGCTCAGAGCTTCCTAGACATGAATAGATTGAAGGTGTGTCATAAAATGCTGTTGGCTGTAAATTTGTTTTTAATATTAAAGCAATATTATGATTCAATATTCTGTGAGATTGAAATATATTTGAGCAGTACATGACACCTCTGGTGATTTCTTGAATATAGTATTTGCTATTTTGTTGCCCAATATTTTTTGCATCTAGTATTCATTGTAGGAGCAGTCTGGGTGACGTGCTATATTTACCTTTCCTGATCACCCTAATCAAATTAACAATAGAGCTACTGAAAACTTTATCATCCCATGTACACACCTCAAGTCCCCTCACTTGCTCCATAATGCCAGATATTATAATGTTCTCATGTGAAAAACAGTAATTTCTGTGAGCAAATGTCATCTGAAAAATTAGAATAAAAGTACTATGAGGTAACGATGCAAACCATTGGAAGGTAGTGAATAAATAATAAAGGTTCCTTTTTTTCTTATGTAGAGGATGAGATGGTAGCCCCTCCTGACAGGACTGACTGAAGATGAAGCGGGTGGTCAGGGAGAACCATCAGCGCTCCAGCGAGCTCAGATGTGCATAGATTGTGCAGTCATCTTTACCTTTCCAGGGCAGTTGATATGTGCACGTCTTTGTGGTAGGAATCCTTCTGAAAGTTGCTTAAATTGTGTCCATCTCTTCAGGTCTACTGTAGTCCTAGAACCGTAAAAACTGTCCAAAACCTGAGCAGTAATTGATTTTTGCAGAGCAATTAGCCTTTACAAAGCAATGTTATATCTACTTTTTCAAGACAACTTGCAGTGTGGGACATAGGGCAGTTATTAAAAGTACTTGGCTAGTGTGCATGAAGTCCTGGGCTCAGTCCTCAGCTCTAATAAAAGCAGGCGTGGTGGTACACCTAGGAAATGGGAGCACGAAGATTCTGGCTACATAGCAAGTTCAAAGCCAACCTAGAACACCCAAGATTGTCTCAAAACAAAACTACAGTAATCTCCCTCACAAGCCCCCCTGCTGAGTTCCCATCATCATAAAAGTAAGAAAACTAAGACTTAGCCAGAGTAGAGGCTTGCCAAGATGTCAGCACTACGGATCTCAAGTCTAGGCTCACTCCACCAGACATACTACAATGGAGCTCTTTCATATGGAGGAGTGCAACAGGTGTAGACATTGTAGATCTGTTTATTAACCAATTTCCTGGTAATGGTGGTAAGGCTTTCGCCTACTATCATATTTATGTTGAGAGGCCCCTTTAGCTAAAGGCATCGCATTGATAGTAAAGGCCACAAGATACTATAACTACACTTTAATTTTCATTTGACGAGTCAGTATTTTGGGATTTTTGGCCCCTCTGAATTATGAATTCTAATCTAAGTAATATGACAAATTATAGCAGGGGTCAGTGAGCTTTTTCCATAAAATCTTTGGCAGTAAATATTTTAGGTTTCGTGACCCATTCGGAGTCAATCTTTGTCATGGCTCCTCAACTGCACTGTTGCATTGGAAAGGAGGTGCAGGCATAGCATAGATGAATGGGCACTCTGTGTTCCAATAAAACCTTCCTGATAAAAACAAGAGGTGGGAGCAACATGTCAATTACCAATTTAGAGAATCCTGTGGAGAGTAGTAGGCCAATCAGCCTGGAACGACAGCAATGTTATTCTGAACCACCTGCTCTTCACCCTTAATAAGAGACTCAAACTCTCACGCTTGGCCTTGTAACATTTGTGAACAATGTTTAAGGTTTGTGGCTCTAGCATAGGGAACAGTGAAAAGGCCACATGAGACTCAAGCCTGCTCAGTCTAGTTCAGGTTATCACAGTCCAGTCATATTTTACTCCGTCTTTTTACTACTTTATATAATTCATGTTTTTGTTTGTTTTGTTTGTGAGACAGGATTTTTCTGTGTTACAATCATGGCTGTTCTGGAACTCACTTTGTAGACCAGGCTGGCCTTGAACTCACAGAGATCCACCTGCCTCTATTTTGGAATTGAAGGTATGAGCCACCATTTCCTGGTTTCATTTTTTATTTTTAATTATCTGCTGCAGTTAAAAAAAAAGAATCCGAAGATGGCATGCAATAAATAGATTTTTTTAACTAGAAAGAAAAAGATGTGGTCACATTGTGCCCTTGGGACAACAACCAGCTGATGTGGAACATTACTGTTTTATTTAGACATGTGGAATCCAACTGGACAATTTTCAAACCCTGACAATGAAGAATATGAAGGTCTTAAGAAGCTTTGCCCACTCACACTCAGGGACAATGGTGAGCACTGTAGGCTTTCTCTTAGAGATCTGAGGTTCAAGGACATGGCCTGCACTTGTAGATGCTCTGGATAGAAAACAGTACTGGTCATTTGTCTTTGTCCCACTCCATTTCTTTTCCTCCACTTGGCCAGAAACTCTTAGTGGCTGTCCTTGTCTACAGAACACTAGCTAGGAACACAAAGACCATCATTCCTCAGGCTGCTAGCCACACCCACAGCCTAAAGTATTTGTGCTCTGGGTACAGAGTGGTGCACATTCCTGCCTCCACAGATGCTCTCATACCCAACTGAGTTATGAATCAACATGCTTTTGTCAATGGCCTTTTTCTACCCACACATCAGTTATGAAACAATAGCCTTTAAAGGACAGTGATGTGGGAGGAGAGGTTACTGATGACAAAGTCCTTCATGGCAGAAGGTTGACAGCAGATCTAAACTCTTCCTAGAACATTAAGTAGCTCATAGCCAGAGTCTTTAATAGATTGCTTTTTAATAGGTGCAGGGTCTGTCTAGATTGACATAGTTTTACATAAAATGTTCCCATCAAGGGTAGTGACATTGATTTGTAAAACTCTTGGGAATGTTGAGTTTAAATGGACATGAATACGGATGGCCCAGCTCCACTGTGTCTCAGATCCACAGATTAGCTTATCTATAACTCCACGGATCTGTTTAATTGCATTTATATCTCTCTGTAAGTAAACAGGCACATGCATGATGTGAGGAATAGACAAGTACGAGGGAACCATTCTCAGGGGACCATCCTCCGTGGAAATGGCAGCAACAACAGCCAGCAACTTGAGGACAGAGAGAAGTACCACAGAAGTGGCTCTCTGATTGCTCAGGGGGCCGAGCGTCAGAGAGTTTAATTTGCACAAACAGGAGAACACAGCCAAAGGACAGATCACCAGGCATGTATAGCACTGGTGACAGCTGAAGTCAAGATTTTAAAGTCTATCTCTTTTCTGCCCTGGAACAGATTCTCCACATTTTTTAAGAGAAAATGCTGACAGGAGCCTGCAAGTATAAATTTTTCTTTAAAAAATTCCCTTGTGCCAGTATCCAACATATATTAAGGTGTAATAGCCAAAAGTTCACCAAGTCACCAATCTCTAATAGGAAACTATTCACATCTATTTGCAAAAGTCTGCTGAATCTACTGTACGGTCTCCTGGTAACCCAGAGGGCATATCAGGCAGTGGACTGTGACCAAAGGGGTCCATCCCTTAACCTTCAGCTTCCACACTGGAGTTGTTCTTCATCTTATTTAATGGGGATCTAGGAAACAGGTTTGACTAAAGGATTAAACTGAAGTGCAGAGAGAGACAGATGGACTTATTTGGATTCCAACAAAACCCTGGTCTTGAGTCCTTTCACAATAGGCCTGAACTTTTTCAGAACCCAAGTCAACATATTAGACTTGAGTGATAGATCAGGAAAGCCTTGATACAACTCTGTTAACTACTTTGCCATGGATATGTAGAATTTTATTATCCACATTCAATAGTCTAGGGGTAGTAATGTAATTCTAGGTAAGCCTTTGGAAAAACAAGTCATTCAAGAAGAAAAAGATTGAAGCCCCCTCACTCTACCCTAACAGAGGGTCTACAAACAAGGTCCTCATGGACAAAATGCCAGGTGGTGAAAAATGTCAGCCCTTTCAAGAAGGCAGTGTGTATAAATGCAATCCATCTCACGCACATGATGGTTTACACTACAGCACTCCTGGAAAGCTTCTCAGGATGTGGTCAGCAGTATTTCTTAGTTCCTTATTGTCAAGCTTTCCTACGTAAGTCTCTCTCAGATTTTTCTTTCCTTTCTGGTCCTGTGGGATGAGTACCTTTTGAACACATTTTCTAACTGTAAGGCTTCAACATAATACAAAATAATACTCAAATGCACAGAACAGAAACTTCCGGGGGCAGGCTGAAACATGGAGGGAGGTAAGAACTCTAGGAGAATGTCTTCTTTTTATGGCTTTTGAACCGATAGAAAACTGCATTCTTGTCAGGCATGGTGGTGCACACCTTTATGGCAGATGTCTTTAATCACTGCATTGGGAGGTAAAGTCAGGTGGATCTCCACACTTTCAAGGCCAGCCTTGTCTTATAAACCAGGGCAGCCAGGGCTACATAGAGAAATACTGTCTTGACAACCACCCTCCCCAAAAGAAAGGAAACCATAGTCTTTCTGGACAAAGAAATTGAGGGCACTAAGACATTAATTATAGCTGCTGGGAAGAGACAGGGGAATCCCAAATGAAAGGGACTAACACAAGAGGTAGTACCTTAAATTCTGTGCATAATTTCTGCCCAGTTTGTTTTTAACTAAGCCCTGAAATATATGCAGGACAAACTCTGGTAGAGATAAAAGGACTAAAATGAGATTTGAGTTGCTACCCATGACAGTTTATAAGAGGAGCTTAATGAAATTTAAAACTATGTTCCTGCAAACAGCAGCAGGAGCAGCAGCAGCAGCAGAGGTAGCAGCAGCAGCAGCAGCAGCAGCAGCAGCAGCAGCAGCAGCAGCAGCAGAGGTGGCGGCAGTAGCATTCTTCAGAGGAACCTAACAGAACCTATAGCATGAAACAATTATGGATCAAGACATACCAGTACATATACACAATCCTAGCACTTGGCAGGCTAAGGTAGGGTTGGGAGTTTAAGGCCTACACAGACAACCCAATGAGATCCTGCCTCAACAAACCCAGATAGTAACTAATAAAAACATTTTTCCCCCCAAAGCTCAGGACCTACTTACTTCATAGTACTCAGTGTATGAAGTATTTTACTACTGGGCTAAATCCTCTGACCCCAGAAAAGGATTCTTAAAGTAATTATTCTAACTATATATTATAGTAAGGAAAAATGTGCTTTTGGTGAACAAAGGGAATCCCAACAGAGAGAATGAATTAAAGAGAAACTGAACCACAACTCAAGGACAAAACACACAGAACTGAGTCTTTGCCTCCATTTGAAAACCACTCTGATCTTCCTTCATACTTAATCTTCTTCACCTTCACCTCTGGAACTGGGTCAGTTTGGGATGAAAAGAAACTGGTTTACCTTTGGTTTCTGAGGTACACATCAGAACAAAAGTTCTCAATGTTCTGATGACAAGTCTCATAGGAGCTGCAGGATGACTCATTCACAGTCTATCTCTGCTCAGCTGGAGATCCCATTTCACCCAATTTTTATTTGTACCTAAACTAGATGAAAGTTTGCTGAACACTGTAGTTAAAATTTTGTTCTTTCAGAAGGGTGGACTTTGAGAGGTAGTTGGGATTTAGAGACACTCAGTGGGAATATTTCATTCCTTGAGGTTGTAAAGTTCAGAGTTCACTAAGCTTTCCTTTCTGGAACCCTGATACCAGGACTACAAATGACTGTCTCCTACACGGACCAAATCTGTCATTTGGGATACAACCTGGGTGTGGTGCGCACATTTTTAGTTCCAGCATTCCAGAGGCAGAGGCAAGTGGATCCCTAGAAGTTCTAGGCCAGCTTGGTCTACAGAGAATGTTCCAGAGCAGCCAGGCTGCTCACGGAGACCCTGTCCTTTTAGAACTTATGCGATAAAATGCCCATGTAGAAGGGGCTCCGTACAACTGGGGGCTTTTCCTGCAAGAGGTGAGGAGGTGTCTCACTCTTCTGCAGTAGAACATGGGTTCTGGGAAGGAAGCTTAGAAGGGTGTTCTAGGATATTCTGGGTCTCACTCTGGTCCCTCTCCTGTTCCCAAGATTCTATATCATATGAGACAGAAATTTCAGTTTCCAAACCCTCAGATCCTTGTGCTCTCACGTGGATAAACAATAGGACCTGATTCACAAAAGGTGACAACTGCCACTGTAAAAGAGATTACCCCAAATCTGCTATGGATTAGCTTCCCTGGAAGCAAGAGAATGACTGGTTAATTTACTTATGACAAGTCAATGATACCCAACCAAAGAGAGTGAGACCTCCCCTAAGCACATTCTCCGCAGCTTCATAATGTGCACCAGCTAAAGCCAGTTACTAGTATTAGAGGGGACCAATGCTTCTCTTAGTTAAAATGAAACTACTCTATCAGAAATAGAAAAATGTAGGACAAATGTGGAAAAAAAATTAAAAGCTATAAACCCATTTCCCACAATTCTACTATAAAGCTTATAACTACATTATCCAGTAATACAGAATTCCAGAAACTTTACAAAATTCCTCTTTAAAATTTATTTTTTGTTATCAAAGAGAATGTCCAGAAACATTGAGTACTAAAGAATTTTTGTTCATGGCATTGTTTTACAAAACTTCCTAATGGACAGTGAATATTTCATTTTATTTTATTGGTGTATTCCTTCATTAATGATGAGGATGAAATCACTTAAAAAAAAATCCAGACAACCATATAAAGGAAAAACATCTATTCTCATTCTGAATCTGTTGATTGGAGTGAACTCAGTGGCCACACCGCCACCACTGGCTAAGAACCAACTTCCCCACAGAAGGAAGCTGTTCACATCTTCTCAGTAAGTCACAGAGGTCTCTCAGATATAGGCACCATGTTTGAAGTCTCACACAAAATGTCTGTGTCACTTAAATTACACAATGTGGCAGTGTTTGTTTCTTGGGGACATAATATTTAAAGGGGCAAAGTAGAAAATAATCTGTTTGTATATTATGTGTGAGTACATTGTACTGTGCATGGGCTTGAGGGCACAGCAGCCCTTCATAAAGAGGCATTCCACCAGTGCAGCATCTGAGGGTTCCCACTTGCTCTTGGTGCCAAGCATGTCTGTGAATAAACCACGTGTTAGTCTGGGTCTTCTGCTTGGCTGAGATGGTCTGAACTGAGTTCTGTTGTGAATCTCTTATGTTCCATCTCTATTTTTCAGCTTCAGGATATGTGGGGTACTTGACTGTTTCTATCTTCTCTCGGACTTTGTAGGAAGGGTACAGGCCTGTTTTTCCCAGTTTTCTGTTCACACCTTTAGAATAACCATCCCAATGGTTTCCAGCCACACCAATGATATCTCCAGGTTCCATGGGAATTTCCTCTTCAGTTCGAGGTTGGTGAGGATAAACTGCAATCTGGTTGTGGGCATTTTGGCCTCCAAAATAGTAGATGTCATCTAAAGAATGGAAGTTTGCAGAGGCATCAGGATGCAGTGTTTGCATGATTTCATAAGCAACCCGACAGACCTTGGAAGAGAGGAAAAAAGTGTGTTAGTCACAGTGTAAATATCCAACTGCACAGTGATCTTTAGCCAAAGATGGGCTCTGGGGCTGAGAGGGAGGCCTGACAAAAGCCCATTAGCCCATTGCTGTCGTGGGATGAAAAGTTATTCTTCATTCATCCACACAAGCATTCACATGCATGCACACTCCACACACACACACACACACACACACACACACACACACACACGCACCACACTCACAGTTTTACAGGGTCTATAAATATATTGTACAATATAATTTAACACTATGAACTGATTGTTAACAAACATTATAGAAAGCTACATGGTCTTTCAAGCTGGAAACTAGTGACACAAAAAATGAATAAGATAAAGTTTTTACCTGGAGAATTTACGGCCTGGGATAAGCACCTCAGGTAACACAAACATTGTGCTCATCCTTTCCTCTACTCCTTTTTAAAAGTTAAATTCCTAAGAATTAATTTTTATTTGCATTAATGTATATGTGCATATGTCTCTCTATGCACATGGCCGTGGAAGCCTGAGGTCTGTCAGATCCCCAGAGCTGGATTTACAGGAGGCTGTGAGGCCCCACGTGGGACCCTCTAGAAGAGCAGGAAGCACTCTAAACAGCTGAGCCATCTCTCCAGCTCCCTTTATCCACCTTTAACTATAGTGTTTTCTCAGAACTCCCCTCCATAGAGATTTATGTTACTGATGAGCAATGAGCAAGGGAGTTTAAACATATCAGCTATTCCTAAAGAGTTCTAAAGTGTGCTCTGTACATAACAACATGTTTGGACTGATACAAGCTGGGCTAACAGTCTTTAAGGAAGATGTATCTACCCAACTAATGTTGTTTTGAGATTACTTTTAAAAATTCCCTCTCTAACAGGTAAAATTGCACACCCTGAACTTCACTTCCTGAATTTAATATGTTTGGTGATAAGTTACTGTCACAGAAGGGCAGCACTCAGGCAATTAAAAGACTCACTAGGAAGTAAAATGGGCTTTAGATCCTTTTCTAAGTCAGGTGTTAATAGGCGAAAACTATCATTTTGCTTAGAACACTTTTCTTTTTTACATTCTGACCGAGACCTCAATTTAGGTCAAATCTCTCTATATCTCTAGTTTAGTTATGTTAATCAATTTTCTTTTCCTTATGCCAATATTTTGCATCTACTTAAAAATGAGATCACTATTAATAGCTGTTAATCTGCTAATGACACTTTCAAATGGCTCAGCAGATGTGCAGATGTTCCTAACTGAGGCGTTCGTGAAGATAAAGAACTGAATGAAGATGTTCTTTTTCTCTCTCAGTTGGCTGGGCAGTGAACCCAGGGCCGTGTACACAGACAAGCACTCTAACCTGAGCAATCTCTTATTCCCAGACACTCGTCTCCTAACATTTAAAGCCAAATAAAATAACTAGGTTAGCCCTCACCTCAACTTCTTGGGGAACAGTTCTCAAAGGCTAGATGTAATTGGTAAATCAAGCTCAAGGTAGACAACTTACTTACTTTTTCCTCTCCAGGAATTAAAATTCAGAGTGATTAAGTAAAATTGATTTAAGTCTTAGTGCTATAGTTTCAACTATTGACAGAACAAATCAAGACAATGATTTTTGTTTGGCTCATATAGCTCAGGATGGCCTCAAACTCTTTCCAAAGTCATCCTTAACTAGGATGACCTTGGACTCTTAGGATCCTATCCCAGTATTGTAATGCTGGGATACAAGCATGTGCCACAAGCTCAGCTTATTTTCCAGTTACCTTTGTCTACAAACTAAGTTTATCTTGGGGCTGCCATGACATAGATGGGATCAATGGCAGAAACAAGAATAAAAGTAATTTGGAGCCTTTAAACCCTAAATTCAAAGGCCCACACAGTGAAACAAGTATCATCTGTGACAGACCAAATACACAGTGGTGATCTCCTAAGATGACATCCTCAAGACTCTGTAGCCATCTTAGTTCCTAGTGTGTCATGTTGTGACAATGACAAAGATGCCTAATGACACATTTCTCAGAATAATTAAAATAATGAAGTTCCACTAATAAGAAACTAAATGATATGGAAGAAGCTAATGTCTGCTGAGCTTTTGTTACCAAAAACTGATGTAAGACATTATTGGGTACAATCCTCCTAGTATCACCGTAAGAGTCTATCACTCATCTGACAGATGCCAAAGAGAATGAAAACTAAAGCATCTGCCCAATCACATGACTCAATTTCAAGCCCAGGAAACCTGCAGGGATTTGTAACTGTCATATATATTTTCTCTTGCAAATCTTTTACTCCATATTCATTCTGTTGCATCATAAAGATACTTATTTGCTGGCCTTTGTCGAGCACATCTGTATTTTCCTAAACCAAAGAGATAATTAATGATACATTTCAGATACCAAGTTGGCCAATACAAGAGAGAATTGTGGACAAATATGGATTTGGGTACCTCCAATCAGCCTGGTGCTGTAGGTGGGGCATTTTATCTTACAATGGTCATAATGGTCACAGCCTACCTTATGAGTAGTTACTGTATTCCAATCAGTCTCAGAGTAAGCCCCACCTGCAAACCCCTTTCACTGTCATAAACCTCAAGTATTGTGCTCACTCATTATACAGATGAAGAAACTAAGACACAGAGATCTTGTAACTTTATTTAAAAAAATAAAAGTTAATTAAAAAATAAAATTTAAAAGCAGATAGTAGTAAATACCACAGTACAGCATCCAACATCAAAGGTGAGGGGTACCCAGGCTGCTTCAAGATAGACTTCGTGTCCTCCATGCTGGAGGGCAGGCACAGGGGTCATATCTTTTATCCTGTATATGTCAATGGAAATTTCTACCCAAAAAGTGAATATTATTCTTAATTTTGTCCTTTGGGTTTTCCAAAATCTGATTCAAATTTTATAATGTAGCCAGACCTGTTGTGTGGATTTGGAATTAAAGAATGCATGGGACTGTTTTAATAATATCTGTTATAAAGAGAAATATCACAGGGAAAAACTAATCAAATTACCCAGCAATGCTGTTCATTAAACAAAGTAAACTTCAACAGCATTAAGATCTCTTTAATTTTTAAATTCACTAAGTTTATTTTCAAAATCTTAAAAGATTTCTTACAAAAAGCATTTTGGTGTTTCCCTGAATGTGTGTCTGTGCACCACGTGTGTGCTTGGTACCAATGGAAGCCAGAAGAGGGTGTTGGACCCCTTGAACTAGAGTACTATTGTTGCTTTACATGAAGCAAGCTTTTAGTTCTCACAAAACTAGACAACAACATCATTATTATCACCATTTTTAAAAGTAAAAGAAAAAAATAGAAACACCAGTAGTTGACTAAGTGATCTGTTCAAAGCCAAACTACTAAGTGGTCTGTAGTCTACACAGTCCACCTGTAAAGCCCTTGAATCCTAATTCTTGCTCTCTGTACAGATAATGGCTTAGTGTTCTGGCCTGAGATGACTGTGTCTGTTGTCCTTTCTGTGATGGTAAGACATTTCTGGTGCACTTTTCATGAAGTTCCAGTTGTGGCTTATGGCAAGGACACCTGGATGCCGATCCCAGCAGTCAACTTAGTAAGCTGATGCACTCATTACCTCTTTACCAGAAAATAATTATGAAAATAATCCTATGGTATAAGTAAGAGTAGATATCTATGACTAAATGTGAAAGCAATCCAATGTCTTAAATGCTACAGCTGTTAGCCATCCAATAAGATGAGTTAATGGAAGTGCTTTCCTTTGACAAACTGCCACTCAATATAGATTATTATACTGTATTTTCATTGTTAAAGTTTGTATTTCAAACCTTAACATAAAATATTGAAATTATTTGAGTCTACTTTGGGTTATAAAATATTGTCTGAGATTTGTTTTGGTAAAAATGGTCAAAAATTACTTTGAGTGAGCTGGGTGGTGGTGATGGTGGTTGTGGTGGTGGCATGCCCTTAATCCCAGTATTCCAGAGGCAGATCTCTTGAGTTCGAGGCCAGACTGGTCTACAGAGTAAGTTCCAGAGCTTACAGAGAAACTCTTGTCTTGGAAAAAAACGAAAACAAACCAACAAATACTGTGGGATTTAATAAAAGCTCCAGAAGTTTCCGATATCTAACCAGTCAGATCTTACCCAGCTGTCTTCCAGCTTCTTCAGCCTGGCTTCTCTTGGCTTCCTTTCCTTCTCCCTCTCTATGCCTGCCTTAAGCTTTAAATACTCTCTTGGTAAATTAAGGCGTGGCCCCACCACTGCCTGCCGGAGAGCCTGGAACTCCTTCTGTAATCAAAAATGACCTTGAATTCAAATTGGATAAGGGCGTAGATCACCACTCCCAGGATATTCCCTGTGCTGGGATTAAAGGTGTGAATCACCACTCTCTGATTCTCCTAGACTGACTGTGGTTATATCTCAGAAACTTCTGGAGCTTTTATTAAATCCCCACAAAATACTTTGTGAATTTCTGTCAACAACTCTTAGGAATAATATAGTATGCAAGCATTAATCTCATTCTTTTGGAGATTAAAAAAATGCCCCCCCCCCCCCCCCCCCCGAATCAATCTTTCTGTTTCTCTGGACCCAAAGTCCTAATTCACCTCACTGACTGATTTTATGCATAAAACAAAAGCAAGGTACTTCAGCCTTCTCCTTTGTCCTAGACAAAACTTATTATCAGGAAGTGATACTACTGACTTTTAGGTCAAAATTAGAATCATAAGATCAAAAATTCTTTTATTTTATTTTTATTTTAAAGTTTCACATTGGAAAATGTGGTAATTTACAAATTAAAAATCTTATTTTACTTGATGTTTATGATTATTTTGTCTGCATGTACATGCGCTACATGTGTGCCTGGTGTTTCTCAGAAGAGGATGTTGGATTCCTGGAGCTGTAGTTATAGAATGTTGTGAGTCACCATCTGAGTATTGGGAACAAACTTGGGTCTTTTGTAAGAGCAGCAAATGTTCTTAACTGCTGAGTCTTTTCTAGTCTTGTTGTTGTTTATTTTAAAAGCTCAGTATTTGCAGAACGTTTTCACAAATAAATTACCATTATTAACACAAGCTGAGGAGGGAGGAGAATGGACATCTACCTGGCAGGCATGTATAAGCTATGCTATAGCTGGCTGCCCTCCATCTCAACACAGTACATTATTCAATAGATGGCTAGCTACACCTCCTCTGCCATTTAGAGCGTTGAATTTAGGACTTACTTGTGATCTGGACTAGGCCATCATTAGAAAATCGTGGCTGTTCAAAAACTCTAAAGCACATTATTTAAAAAGAAAAAGAAAAATGATTATTTTCTATCCCAGAATGGGCATAAAAGGATTCTTAAGAAGGGCTAGAAGGAAGTAAACACACTGAGCACATCCCTGTAAATGAGATGTGTGTTTTTATTTGATTTTAGACCTTACAATTAGAGTAGTGGTTCTCCAAGCTCGTGGGAACTCATGAACTTTAGACCGACAGCTGTGAATCCTGCCTGGGACTGGACAAAGTCCTCTGCATAGGGAGACAGTCCTGCAGGTTGGTCTGTTTGAGGGGCCCTTGGCAGTGGAATCAAGATTTATCCCTGGTGCATTAGCTGGCTTTTGGGAGCTTATTAGTACGGTGGGACAACTTGTACAGCCTTGATGCAGGGGGAGAGGCTTGGTCCTGCCTCAGTGGAATGTATAAGGCTTTGCTGACTCCCCATGGGAGATGGGAGGCCTTACCTTTTAAAGGAGGGGTTGGGGTTGGGGCAGGAGGAGGGATAAGAGGGGATCTGTGGTCGGTATGTAAAATGAATAAAGCACTTCTTAAATTTAAGGAAGAGAGATAGTTTTTCATAACAAAATATTATCTGAATAATATTCAGTTTAGAAACACTGGACTAGAGGAACAGACTCCAAACAGGTCTAAAATTTAGGCCTAAGGGCAGGCAGGCCAGGAAAACTGACTCCTTTTGTAAAAAGTTAAAATTTGTATTTGATTTATGAATGAATGCATGCATGCATTCCCTGACACTGAAGTATGAACATAAGTCATCAGGCTTGGCAGCAAAGTACATTTACCTACTGAGTTACCTTACTTGTCAAAATGACTCTTTTAATTTTTTCTTTTGTTTTTAAGATTATAGTAATATAATTACAGCGTCTCTCTCCCCCCTTTCCTCTCCTAGTTTCCCACATAGTCCTCTCATTCTCTTTCAAATTCATGGCCTCTTTTTCCATTGATTTTCATCACATGAACATATGTATGAATATTGTATATACACACACAGACACACACTCCTAAGTATAACCTGCTCAGCCTATATTGTCAGGTAGCTGGGTTCTCAGAAATAGGAGTGGAGTCAAGTAGATACACCTGACCTCCTGCTGTGAGAAAGGAAAAGGTGCTTTTTGCAGACAGAACCCTCCTCCCAGTTAAACACCGCCATTAGATGCCTCCATGGAAATTTGAAAGCTAAGGAGATTTTATGTTGGTATTAAGATTCCTGCTGTGTGACTCATGCTTTGTGTATCTTTTTTTATATAATGAGTTATATTCTTATTTCACTATGAAGAGCTACAGCCTTTGCATTGATAGGCACCCTCTGAAAATCTTATCAACATCCTACTGTGATAAGATACTGTCATACTGTAAAAAATATGGTTCATTTCTTTATTCTCTCTGAAATTCTTTCCCATGGAAGCTCATTTTCTCCTATACATTTTCTTTCCCACAAGGGTCTCAGCATTAGGCACACTTATTTTACACCTATTTATAATCTTTGGTAATTGTCCTCTAGTTGTGCTTTGATTCTGAATGAGAGCCAGACCCACATCTTCAGCCTCCTTCAAGTCCTCTCAGCACATCACATAACTCCTGAGCACAGTCACTCTGGCTGCTTAGATAAGCTAATCAGTGATAAGTGGATGAATGGGGAAAGCATAAAATTCACAACAAACATTGCAGTACTGGTGCTGCATAGGGCACAGAAGACTGACTAGATAACTCATAAACATATATGCATTACCAAACCCATAGTCTATACGCAACCATCAAACTCAAGGAGTTACTGTGATATTGTATTTAAATTTTAAAAACTGAATTATTTAAATGTAATATAGAGCTCCTTACCTTGCTTCACAGAAATGTAGTAGGATGGTCTCATCGCATTAAGTGTACTGATACATTGAAAGGGATGGATTCTGGCTACATACTAGCTGTTAGCATAATTAGGAATGTATAAAATAGATTTTATCACTTGCTGTTTCTTTAGATGCTATGAACAACCAAGTGCTTTAAAGAACTTTATTAATTGGCTTCAGTGGAGATGTATTTGACCATTGCTGTAAACAACTAAATATTCAGTGTGTTCAGATAGCTTTTTCCTTGGGATTCCTCTTCATTCTTTCACAAAAGATAGCACTACTAAGTATAAGGGAAATCATAGCCGAGTCATGCTAACACTAAAGACACAGACACAAATAATTTCCCTGCTCAGTACCACAGTGAGTACTGGCCATTAAAAAATGCTACCACTTACCTGGGATGAAAAAGTACACACTAAGAAGTCAGCTTGGGAGAGAAAGTGTATATCCAGTATCACACCGCGAAGTGAATTTTCTGTGTATCGGTTGTGTAGTCCAGCTGACCAAGAAATAGAGTTATCACTAATAAATTCATAATTGGAGTACCTGAAAAAAGAAAAGAGACTTGTATATAACTAAAATTACAGTATTCTACAGAGGGAGAACATTTTAGTCAAATGCTCCCACAACAGTGAGGAGTTGATAACATTTAATAGAGTAGTTGAAGCATCTTTCAAGTCAACAATGGAAAAGAAACTACTTCAGAGTAACTTGCATATTAAATGTTACTGATGCCAGGTATGGTGGTGTATTCTATAGCCCAAATATTCAGCTGGCTGAGACAGGAGGGCTGTGAGTTCAAGGCTGTCCTGGGCTACACGGCAGAACCATATTTAAAAATTATATATTATGGGTATATTATCTTAAGCACACACAGATCATAATGGCCTTTAGTAGTTCACGACAGAGCAAAACTAACGGCTTCTTATTCTCTTTGTAATGAGCAACCTTCTGAGAGTTTATCAGAGCTTTTTTTTTTTTACATTTGAATAAAGCTGTTTAAGAAATATATCATTACAGATTTTCATTTAAAGTTTTAGTTTAATTGTGACAAATCAGATGAGTAGATTTTGTAAATGTCTTTATTAATTTTACAGATTGATAATGTAAATTTAAAATAAATATTTAAAACATTTGTGACAATGAATAGTCTTCAATTCCCATCCTCTTTGAAGATCCATCTATCTATTCTTAGCTATAACAGTAAAGAAAAGCCATCTATTGGATTTATAAAAGCAAGCTCCTGGTGGATGTCTGCCAAGGTAGTCTTACTTAAGATATGTACTTAAAAATATCAAATCTGTTTTCCTGTTAAAGGCTACCACCTGTTCAAATAATTTTTCTCTGAATTAGAAATCACTGTCTTGGTGTATGAATAGGTCCTTAGACTGATACTGAAATCCTGGGAACTTAGCTGGAAAGGAATGGGATGGCTAGAATTATGTCAACTTGTCACAAATTATAGTCATGAGAGGAAGAAACCTTGATTGAGAAAATGTCTCCCTAAGACTGGGCTGTGGGTCAGCTTTTAGAACATGTTCTTGATAAGTGATTGACTTTGGAGGTTCCATTCCACTGTGGGAGGTACCATCTTTGGGCTGGTGGTCCTAGGTTCTGTAAGAAGGCAGGCTGAACAAGCAATGGAGAGTAATACAGTAGGCAGCACCCCTCCATGGCCTCTGCATCAGCTCCTGTCTCTAGGTTCCTGCCCTGCTTGAGTTCCTGTCCTGCTTCCTGTCATGATGAACATGTAATGGAAGTGTAAGCCAAATAAGCCCTTTCTTTTCCAAGTTTCATTACAGCAACAGGAACCTCAAGCAAAATGGGGTGTAACAGTCATGCTTCCTTTATATAATTTCCTAAGAATTAACACACAAACATAGAGTACTTACAACAGTATCTCATACCTAGCAAATGTCTAGTTTTAATCCTTACTCCTTTAGATCTGCACTCAGAACCATTTTATCAGTTAGGATTTGGAATTTAAATGTGAAATTCCTAACCTTTCTACCTACCCATGTTTCATCTTGTTATGTGATGCATGTATTAACTCTGTCTCCTGCCTCAGCATCCTCTATTAAAAGCGAGAATTCATCCGCTGTGCTCACATTAGTACTCTTAATACCTACAAGGGGGTTGGGAAAACAGTAAGAGGACACACTCTGAAACACTGGGAGGCAGTTCCCCCAACTGACACCTCTGTCTTATTTTTCCTAGCAGTCTACACATGCTGTGACTAAATACATGAACATGTGAGTGATACCTTTGTCTCAGACTTTATCCCAATCCCTGAACAGGCTCTTCAGCTTTCTTCCTGGCCACTAAGGCGATTCCCTTCATTGCCTCTAATAAAATGTCAGTAAAGGCAAAGCCTCTGAGCACTCTTTTACACTGGTATGAAGTACTCGTAGGCCTTGTTATTTATTTATTCATTGATTTTAACATTTTGCCCTTTCTAGCTCAATATCAAGGAAGTGAAAAAAATGCCACATTTGTTCTAAAGATAAAACCCTAAATATTTTTAGGGTTCTAAAAATTTTTATCTACTATTTTTAGCTTCTCCATGAAGCTACATCCCTAGGAATGAGGCAAAGATCATAACAAATGTATCTGGAGATGTCTAAGAGTGGCAGAGAATAAGAATGGACAAGAGTATTTGGGGTTTTACCCTTTACAAAGCCAATCTCATTAGTGCAGTCTGGAACTCAGTGAACTGATAAAGCAGAGAGACTAAGAACCAGACCAAGTGTGAGAGTTCCATGGCTGTGAATCTAGAGAAGGAAATACTAAAACAAAGCAATTAATGGGACACAGATGGAAGCTTCTATCACAGAAGACTCAGGGTTTCTGCCCTCAGCTGTGTAAGCAGAAAGCTTCTTTTACCTGGGAGTTTCAGAGACTGATAATGACAATGCTTTTATTTTACCATCTTATAAAATCTTATCTTTGTGCCATCCACAAAAGACTAACTGAAATGCAGCTGTAAACTAATACCGAACGTCCTAAAGCCGGTCTGCAGGTGGAAAGACACGTGTCTTTATGACTTCTCTGTGTCTGGTACACAACTCCATCAGGACACTTCTTTATGTTGTCATTATCTGTCCTGTGTATATACTTACTGTCTAATGGTTGGATATTCTCTGAGATAAGAGGCTACTTATTATCTTTTATTTGCCTTTGTACTCTATATGTCTTGTGCCATAACTTGTATCTTACAGGAGTTAAAAAAAAAATCATTGCTGATTTTTCATCTCAAATAACAGCTACATTTATATACCATATAAAATGTTCAAACATTTTCTTCCCTATTAATTTCAAAGTACCTAATGTTAGGTAAAGCTCATTTAGAATGTTTGATAAAGGACAAACTAAATATTGCAAATATGTTATTTGGGAGATTTTTTTTCTTTTTAAAAATAATCTCTCTGTATTGTCCAGGTTTGCTTTGAACTCACTAATGTAGCTTACACTGACCTCAAACTTATGATCCACCTGCCTCAGCGTCCCAGGTGCTCCAATATCCTATTTGAGAGCTTTTATAAAAACTTTATCTCCCAATTTAATCCGCACCCCAATTCTTAACTCCCTTAGAAAACAATCCTTGATGGTAATTCTTACTCTCTGACTGCAAGTGATCCTGTGATTTTAAATTCTCTACTGTACATTACTTAAGGGAGATGATGATTGGTACCTCAGCAATGGCTGCTACAGTTCTTGGGAGCCTGAGATAAAACCTCAGGGGTGGATTCCATCGCCACCTGGGCATCTGAGGTATGATGCCAAGAGACAACAGACTCAGAAAGAACTAGATTAGATGGGAAATGCTTATCTTGAAACCCTTTTCAGATAAACTATCTAGAAAATGGCTTCTTTTACTGTGGGTGTGAAGCCTATAAATCACTGAAATTTAAATTTTCATCTAGCTTACTTGAAGCAGAAAGTTCTTAAAATATTACCTTGGACATAATATATCTGTTGCAGGATAAACGAATGCTTTAGTCTCTTATAAAAAGGAACAGCAGAAGTTTATGAGTTGCTTAGGTATCAAAACCCTTCATAAGAGGTCTAAAGAGAGTTAGCTCAAGGTGGAAATGTTTAAGTAAAAGAATGAAAAGAAATGTCAGTTTCATTTCTGATTAATATGTTAGAAATGACTTGAGAAATTAAAAGGAATAGATTTCCAATGAGGAAAAATATACATAAAGTGTTACCAGTGAATTTATAATATAACACAGAGAAAACTGCTGGGTAGACCACAACAAGGAGGGGGCTAAAGGTGCCTAGCACAGAGAAGAAATTCAGGTTTTAATATTTCCAACAAATACTTCCAACTGTATCTGGTTGCTCAGCATAAAATGTCATGTGTGAGACTGGATCAATGCTATAAAATGTTTATATCCTTTTATCTAAATAGTTCAAAGTCTGGAGACTCACCTTGAGAAAAGAATGTAATTATTTCAGACATACTTTGTGCCATTATATATAAGAGTAAAACACTGGAAATAATCTGATTATCCAGAATTAGGAAAATTCTTGCTCAAGTGATTGGCAGATTCTCACAGTGGGTATACAGTCATTAAACATCATCATTGGGCATAAGAAGAGTCTAGCAAAGGTATGGGGTGATGTTCTGAGCAACAGAAACCAACACAAGGCAGCAGCACCTATATTTTTATCAGCTGAGACTGCAAGAGGTTCTAACAATTGTAAGGCTGGTCATAGTGGCATGTACATATAATCCCAGCACCAGAGAGGCTGAGGCAAAAATACTGAGAATTCAAGGCTAGTCTGGGCTACATAAAAAATTATTGTCTTAATAAAACCAAATCAAATATGTATTATAAATTATAAGTTTATTTACAAATTTAAATTTATTAAAATTAAAAATCTGTAATTATATGTTATAAATATTCGATCAATGAAACACATAAAGTAGCATCAAAGATCAGAGAGAGAGACAGGTACAATACAATGATATCAGGAAACTTCATACCCCTCATTTAACACTGGAAAGTTATAGACAGAAAAATCAATTAAAGGAAAAAGAAAAAGAAAAAACTTGAAGGGCAAGAGAGACAAGTCGGCTAGCTGTTAGAAGCATTTGCAGCTCCTCCCAAGGACCTGAGTTTAGTTTCCCACTCAGACTGTGTGACTTACAACTGTCTATAACTCCAACTATGGGGAATCTAACACATTCTTCTATGCTTTGTGGGAACCCACACATATTACACATACTCTACACAGACACACACACGGACACACACACATCTGAAACAACACAAAACAAAGAAACAACAATACCAACAAAACATGATTTGGACTATGCGTCAGACAAAATTGATATATTTACAATGTCTTCTGTTCAAAAGCAACAGAATACATGTTCTTCTCAAATGTACACAAAACATTCCTCTGAAGAAAGCATATGCTGTGTATAAAACATTTTTTTCTGCTTATAATGTTTTTTTAATTAGAAATGAGTCACAGAAGCAGTCTTGTAAAATTCACAAATATGTACAAATTAAACAAAATACTCTTGAGACAATGGGTCAAAGAAGTCAAAATATCTTAAAGCAAACATGGGAACACAGGAGGGCAAAATGATGAGGTGCAGCCAAAGCTGTCCTGAGAGATGTTCACAGCAACAAAGCACAGCAGCCGAGAGGAAAGTGTCAAGCACACAAGCTCCTGCTGTGGCTCAGGAAAAGAGAAAAAGAACAAACGGAGACAAACCAAGAGGACAGAAACAACCAAGACTTCAGACATGAAACAGAGGCTTTTAGAAAATGATTGAAAACATCCTAGGTATTAAAGTTTGAGTTTTTGAAAAGATAAAATCAACAAACCTTTTATATTTATGAAGAAACAAAAGGAAATTCTAAAGAATTCAGGAAGGAAAAGAAAACGCAATACTGGCCAGTGAGACTTTTCAGCGAGTAAAGGAGCTTGGCACTAAAAAGTCTGATAGCATGAGTTTGATCTCAGGAAGCCATGTTAAGGAGGAAGTTGGCCTCTGGCTTCCATATGGAAGCTGTGCTACAGGAGTGCTCCAATACGTACATCATATACACATTAATAATAATAATAATAATAATAAACTGACACCATTAATAGCAATACCATGGAAATAAAAAAAAGACTAAACTAAGCAACCAACCATGAGACTACTATGAACAAATTGGGTAACCTAGAAAAAAATGAGTGAATTTTTAAAAACATCAACTCACCAAGACTAAGTAAGAAAAACAAAGAATCTGAACAGAAAAAATACAGAATACTTAGTAAGTAATAGAAAGCCTGCCACCAAAATTCCAGAGCTAAGTTCTACTAAATATTTAAAGATAGAAACCAAGTTTCCAAATCTTTTGTTTGTTTTGAGCCAGGGAATCGTTCCAGCCAGATAGCCTGGAATGCACACACCTCCATTTTTAGCTTTTGAGTGCCATACAGGCTTATGCTACCATAGCTGGCAGGTAGGTCTTCTAAACAATTTATGAGGCTAGCAATACCCTAAGATAATCACAGGCAACAAAAACAGCAAGTAGGAATCTTCAAAACTAAAATGCTCCTGCAAAGCAAACAACACACTGTAGGGGCAGCCCAACGACTGAGAAAAGATGCATACACCATGTGCCTGATAAGGGACTGATTTCTAAACTATATATGAAAAATAATATGAAAAGTGCTCAGCATCTCTGGGCACCAGGAAAAGGCAAATTAAAACCATATGAGATGTCACCACATGTTAGCAAAAAGACAGAGGGAGTAAATGTCACTCAAGCTGTGGTACAAATGAGTCCTCATACACTATGGGGAAAGTGTAAAAAAGTATCAGCCTTAAAGAATAAAGCTCTCTCAAAATTAAAAAATACAACTACCACATAACCTGGCAATCCCATCACAGGGCATACATACAAAACAACTGAAATCGGTAAATAAATCTTTATATCCTCATGTTCATTTCAGGAGCCACAATATGGAGGCACCTTAGATAGTGAACAAATAAAAATCTCTCTCTCTCTCTCTCTCTCTCTCTCTCTCTCTCTCTCTCTCTCTCTCTCTCTCTCTCACACACACACACACACACACACCCCACATATATGTACATATATAGACATAAAGACATATATATCTCTTTAAAAGGGAAACTATCATTTTTGACAATAAAGAAAAAATCCAAGGGCATTGCACTAATAAAGACAAATATTATATGCTTTCAATCTTAAGTTGAACCCAGAACACCAGTTTTATGGAAACAAAGAGTAAAAAGGTGGTTACTGAAAGTCAAAGAGGGCAGCAGAGACGGGGGAAGAGTTAAGAAGGGGAAGCTGTTGGCCAAAGCTTCAGGCTACAAAGTCTAATGATCTGTGCACTTCAGGGTAACCCAGTTAAGAACAGTGTATACTTCAAAATTGCTAGAACAGATTTTTAATGTTTTCATCTCTCACACACAAGTTGGTAAAGTAAAGGGTCTTAGTTCGATTCTACAATGTATACACTGCATAAATAGTTCAAAGCACCACAGTGCACTCAAGTATACAGAATTGCTGGTTATAAATAAGTGGACCTTTTAAAGAACCTAAAAAGAATCTAATGTTATATCAAATTTTAAAAAAGTTTAAATTATACAGCTTCATGGCTATAAGAAAAACAAAATTAAAAACAAGCAATAAAATAAGCAAATGGTGGTGATGCACTTTTTTTATTCCCAGCACTAAGGAGGCAGGAAGATTTGAGTTTGAGGCTAACCTGGTCTACATAGTGAGCTCCATGATAGCCAGAACTACACAGACAAACCGTCTCAAAAAAATAAGTGACCAAGGCTGGGATGTAACAGTTGGTAGAGTGCATGCTTGGCATGCATGAAGTCCTGGATTTGATCCCCAGCAATACAGAAATTCTAGTACTGTAATTCTAGTACTCTGGGAATAGAAGCAGAAGAACCAAAAATTCAAGGTCATCCTCAGTTACAAAGTGCCCTTGAGGTCAGCCTGGGCCACAGGAGACACCATTTCAAAAAAAATATGACTATAAAAATTTCAGGGAGGAAAATGTCATTATGTAAATGATGGCTATCACTGGTAATGGGATTGTGGGTAATACTTTTCCTTTATTTTATTATTATGAATTTGCATATTTTTAAATGAATGAGAATTATTTTGCCAATCGAGGGGGGAAAAGTATGTAGTATGTGATGTATTCTAGAACAAGTCAAAGAACAGGTAGGATTAATATCTTTTCTTTACCAAGTTACAAACTGAGTCTAGTGCTTTAAAATGAATGAACATGGTGAACTATTACTACCTGTTTTCTCTGGAATATCTACATATTAAACTGAATGTTTCAATGTTCTGTGCTCAATGGTCACTTATATAGCTCTTAAATTAACTTAGTCTTATGTTTGGCTGATGTGCCTCCTGGCTATGTGTACTCAATGACTTGCAGAAACAGCTGTATTTTACGCCTTCATTTCCTACCCCAAACTAACATAAAAATAGGCAAAGCAGTACGTTAAATAGGAAAACAGTTTAAATGATCAACTGCTAACAAAATGTCTTCAAAATGTTTAAGTAAACAAGTCGTTATTTACTGAGTCTATACCACTGAATGAATTGCATCAAGACTGTATAATGTGCTGGAGGAGACAGAAGCATACAAGTCTTCAACCAAACACCAACAACATGTGGAAGAGGAGGGATACAACCCAAAAGATTAGAGCTCACTTCTGGAGGAGACGGTACCTGAGCAGAGCGCAGACTACATTTTTTTCCCTCTCTCTCTTTTTTTTTTTTTAACTTTCATATAAACTTAATCTATCTTTTATTTATTTTGTTGACCCAGATCTTCTGCGAAGAAATTTCTAATTTGCCTTAAGGCTTTGCCTATGTGCTTAATACTCTGCTAATCCTACAGTAGAACTACTTGCAGCATATTCTATGGTATAGGTAACTTCAGAGTAAAATTGACCTCACTAGCACCTTGATCTGCAATGTTCTCCAGTCTTCAGAACTGTGAGATATAAACTTCTGTCACTTAAGCCCCAGTCTATGAAATTCTGTTTGTGGCAACTCTAGTATATTAAAACAAATTTTGGTACTCAGAAGTAGGATAATGTGTTTAATGACGACTTCTGGTGATACTACACAAATCAGCAGACTAGTTCATTTTAGATTTCCTATCACACTACATCAGATATGGCTAATAAGGTATGTCTTGATTAGATTAATATTTGCACATGTAGTCTTTGAGCTTTGGAACCCACTAGTTAGCAATAACAAGAATCTCCAGTTCCCAGATTTAAGGATTCTCTTCAACTAAAGGAGATAATCCCACTACAGAACCACTAAATGGTCTAACTTACTTTATCTTTGCCTCCTTTAACAAAGAAGGGTCGTCAGTGGCCAGATATACTCTCTTTTTATCCACCTGCATTCTGCGTGCGAGGAGCTGAAAATGTTCTTCAACGTGTACCATGTACTCCTCGATGGGATGGAAGGCTGCTTCTGTTCCTACTTTGTCAGTGCGTCTGACATGGACCCTGGGGAGAAGTGGAAAGCGTGCTGCTGATAATGTACTGGTACTCAATACCCTAGTCATGTGGCACCAGGGGCACAGTAAGCCAATGTTTCATTTATTCTCACCTCAGAAAATATAAAACCATTTCAAAAACACTTCATACACACTTTAATATGATCACAGCACAACACACTACTTTAATATAGTACAGGGCAATATGAAAGTTAAGTAAAGGTTTTGAAAAATAATTTCTTACAGAAAAAGTAATTGGCATATCCAAGAATATTTGGGAAACTGCCATAAACAGATTTAAGGTTTTTGAGACCCAAACCATAACAGGATTCACAGCTTAAACGTACTCTTATAACATTCTGATGCCAAGGTTTGTTTATGAATTTTGTCTTTCATTTTACCCTGTAGAGTTACTGACACTTCGGTTCACAGAATTTATAGTCACCTAAGCAAACCGAGACTCCTACAAACTCTTCCTACAGTTCAAGACAGGCAAAGGCTTTTAAGGATGTTAGCCATTTTATATTCATGAAGACATTACAGATTTCTGTTATATTTTTTCTCTATCAAATGTAAACAGAAACAGATCTCATTTTTTTTTTTTTTTTTTTTTGTATTGAAGAAAAGTCACAATGTTAAAGAGCAAGGGACACAGACTTCCACTGTCCTACAGTGGCCAAGTCACTGACTTCCTAGCATTGTCATGCATCTTAGTGTTGTCAAAGCCAGGGTGTGTCTTGATCTGGAGTGGTGAGGGCTGCAGTACACTGCGGTAACTCGGCCATCGGCAGGCACGCTGCTGTTTCCTTTGTGTTCCAGACAGTAGTCCAGATGTGAATTTGGTCACAGGAATATCTATTCAGTAATCTCTTCTTTCCTGCATTCTCAATCAGTGTTTCTCTCAGGACTGGCCTTGCTTTCTGTGCTGTGTATAGCTGAAGTGAAGCAGGGAGAGCTCACCACACTGAATCTCAATGACTTTCAGATGAACACTATCTAATATTCTGACTTCAGTGCGCACTTTTTTAGCTCCAACACTCAGAATAGGGGTTATAACTGCTCTACATTATATGATTAATATAATGCTCTACATTGTGATTAAGAGGCTAGAAAAGATGTGGGACAGGAAATGTAAAAATAAGGCAAAGGCACTTCATGAAAAGCAAAGGAAGAAGAGCGTGGAGATGGCACAGGGCACGCACACCATCTGCTCTGCTGCCCTCTAGTAGAACATTTGTTCTTTGGCGGGACTAGGACTTTTACATCATATAAAAACTACAATAAAAGGCAACACACACACACACTACTGCAGTATAGTAAGGGAGGGGGCAGCGGAGTCTTACCCAATAACTGGATGTTTGAAGCCAAGCTTCTTGGTGGCTTCTTCTATTTCCTTTTCCAGCCAAGGTTGTGGACGGATCAAGTATTTGACAAACTGGGACACCCACCACACTGCAGGATCACCATGTACTCTTAGGAGTCGATCTGCAAGGTCTTCTGGTACAGCCAGGGGTAAGTAAGGTGGACGAGGATGGAGGCTGTCTACAATGGGGAGCTCGACCACCTGAACATTTTTGTCCTTCACTTCACCTACAGAACATCAAAACACATCGTCACCACTACACTCCTCACACACGTATGCAACAGAACTCACTCAGAGTACCTGTATCTTCACAGCAACTCTAAGGAAGCATTATGGCTTTCACTTTATACAGGAAGTCAAGAAATTTGCCTAAGGTACCAGAGCATAAAGTGAGAGAGCTGAACACATCTTTCAAAACCATGGCCTTTCTAATGTTATATCTCATTATCACTTTTTACTTTAAATTGGAGGCAACCAGCATGGGTAACCCACGTCCAAAGTATGTGACAGCCATATGGTTGACAGTCACAATCAGCTACCAAATTCATGGTTTTTGTTTGTTTGTTTTGTTATTATTGCTTTGGAATTATACAGTAAGTACCACCAACTTCTAGTTTGTCATTATAGCAAATGGTCTTTACAATTCTTTTGTAAGACAATAGAAATAACAAAGGATTACAATCATAAATCAAGCCATCTGTATCTTTTGTAGAAAAACAATAGACAACTAAAATATTTTTCTTGGATAAGTTAGACTTACTATATATCTAATTATGACAATAACAGAAACTTGTTTCTTATTCATTTCAATAGTAAAGTTCATAGATTAATCATTTTTATAGAACATGATTGCTTTCAGAATTCATCTTGAATTCACCATTGTTATTTCCGTCCTACTAAATTTATAATGCAATGATTAAAAAATAAACCATAATTAACAGACAGTACCCTCAGAGTTTACACAGTAAAGATCATCCAGTAATAACCAGAAGACCAAAATACTGCACAGGAAAAATACTGAGTTATAATTTTAATAACAGAAAATATTAGCATAAATATACAAAGTAATTCCAGATAAGATGTGGTCATAATGATGAGACAATTAAGGAAACAATATACTTGTAAAGAATAAGCCTAAAATATGTTGAAAATGTATTCACCAGCATGAAACATAGTCTGTTTCTGTATATATGTATATGTACACATAATATAGTATATATTATATTATGTACTAATTATATTATATATAACTTGTTATATATAAATTAAAATATTTAAAACTAATTATCTGGAACACAGATAATAAAGATAACTGTATAGGTATTTTAAAATAAGTTTAGTATAACTAAGATTTAAAATCTTGGTAATATTCTACTTCTCTGGTATGTAAAATTATTTCAAGACTTTAAGAACAGATGACAGCAATATGAATGAATGAATGAATGAATGAATGAATGAATGAATGAATCGATAAATAGTAATAAAGAACCCAACATCAGCATTGCAGTTCATCTAGTAAGCTAGCTAAGAAAGAGCTGGGTACCCTTTTCAGAAGAAAAACTACAATTCCGAATGTGAGGGGAAAGAATAAGATGCATGTTAAATTAAGCTGTACCAGTCTTTCCTAGGACAATGAGGTCCTTAGTGCTTTCCCAGGTATGGAAATGACCAGAGGTAAGACACAAATAAAAGAGAAAATACAGAATGAAAGAGGAAGGGAAGGAAGTTCCAGTGTTGGACATAGTGCGTGCTTATAATCTCAGTACTTAGGAGGTTGGGACAGGGGATCCTGAGTTCAAAACCAGCTTGGGCTATTTAGTAAGATGTCTTTAAATGGTATCGCCATTTGGGCTTAGTGGAAGAAAGGAAGGAAGGGAAAAAGAAAACAAAGCAGCAGAGCCCAGTCTCATACATGCCCATAAACATATACCCAGGACACAGAATTAACAGGGCTGCCCTTTGTTACTTCTTCCTTGCAAAGCCTAAGTAGTTCAAATTTCACTAATAAGGAGACACTATCCCCTAAAGGCATCAAGTCCTCAATTTTGCTATCACTAGCCCTCCTGACAACTTTCAGAATGGAGTGAAAACTGTATCTACACCTTCCAGCTAGAGAAGTATAGTCTTGTGGATTATTTATTCTTACTTTCATTAATTCATTAATTTGTTCAGATATTTGTAGAACTATATTCAAATATTTGAGCATTATAAACCAAGTAGTATAATAGTTAGAATATAAAATGATATGCTTCACCAAGCAAAAACTACATGATTTCCAGTTCAAAACCTCACTTTAAATTGGACTGTTTATAGTGTAAGAAAAATTTAAAAAACAAAATAAAACATTAGCAAATGTGCTTTCACAAAAACTCTAGCAAAATATTAAAAAGTGTTTCTATTTACAACTCTAAGGATTAAAACTTTAGTTTCCTTAGTAGTTACACTCATATGCACACACACACTTTAACATATTAAATGAAGAATGAATTAGATGTTGGCCATAATGATGACTAAACTGTATGTGGGTACTGTTGCTTACTGAAGTTCTGAGTCCAGTCAGGTTTCTCTTAGAAAGATACTATAAGGAAGGGTTTATTTATTTATAAATTGTGTTTTAAATGGTGAGAAGTGACTTCCCTTTCCACTTTTCTGCATCATATGTAATCTAGCCAAGCATAGGTTGCATGTAAACGTTATATAACCGAATACATGGGGCTCAAACATCCACAGATGTGAGGGTTTTGTTATCTCCTGCAGCTCATGAATACCAAGGAGATTGTATGCTATTATCAATGGTGGTCACCTGGCCGCTATACATCACTACAGTTTTTTTCCTCCAGGTAAATAAAACTTTGCCCTCTTTCATCAATAGCTGTTCTTCCTTCAGTTCCTAGACATCACTTCTGTTGATGCTATGATCAGGTATTTTTTTTTTTGTCGTTTTTTTTTTTTTTTTAAGATTCTACATATACATGATATCAAACAGTATCTTTCAATTTCTGGATTATCTCGGCATACGAATTAATAGATTCAATGAAGTTGTAGAAATTAGTAGCACTTTTAAATATTATCAACAAACTACCTTAAGAGAAATTAAGAAAATAATCCTATTTTCAATAGTATAAAAACCTTTAAATACTTAAGAGTAAATTTAAACAATGTGATAAAACATCAAAATAATGAAAATGATAAAACAATAATTAAAGAAACTGAAGACACAAATAAATGGAACACTCATGTCTAACAATGAGGTTTCTGGCCTGGACTAGCCCCACAGTTTGGACCTGCCGCCGGTATCTGGACCAGCAATCCCAAAGTCTCAAAGAAACACTTAGATGCTTATATTAATTTCATGCTGTTTGGCTTATGGCTCAGGCACATTGCTAGCTAGCTCCTTCATCTTAACTCAACCCATTTTCATTAATCTGTCTGCCACGTGGCCTGTGGCTCACCTGTGTGTGTTCCTTACGTGTTGCTTCTTCGGATGGCTTGCTCAATTTCCCCCGACTCTGCCCTCCTTCTCCTACCTATACTTGATTCCCCACCTACTTCTTCTATGGTGCTCACAAAGGGCCAAAACAGTTCCTATATTTAAAGAATGATATTCACAGCATACCAAAAGACATTCCCACATCACCCATGAACATATTTAAAGAAATTAACATTAAAATAGTTATAGTACCTGAAGTGATTGATAGCAATGTATTCCATATTTCAATTCTAAAGTCACTTTTCAAAGAAAGAGAAAAAACAATTTGCATGCAACTATACAAATACCCTAAACAGCTAAAGTAATCCTCAAAAAGAAAGGGCAGGAGCTAGAGGCATTCTACTTGGATTCCAGTGTATTACAATGCTTTTGTAATCAAAGCAGGATGGTGCTGGCATAAAACAGACACAGTGACCAATGAAACCTGAGAATTTACAGACAGTTGATCTCAGTCAAGGCACCAAGAGCATACACAGGTATCTCTTTTGTAAATGGTATTAGGAAAAATAGATATTACATACGGGAAAATGAAATTGGACTCACATACCAAATACACAAATGGACTCAAAATATAAAATCAGAAACAACAAAGCTATAAAAAGCCAAAACAAAAATAGGAAAAGCTCCGCAGCACTGGATAGGCGATGACTTAATGGATGAGACTTCCAAACCAGAAAACACACAAATGGGATTTTAGTAGACTAAAATGCTTCTGCATAGCAAAGCAAATAACTCAGTGAAGAGATGACCCTAAAATCAAGAAAAATGTTTGCAAACCATAAAACTGATAGGGCTAATCTCTAAAATACACAGAATTCAAACCTAAAAAGTATGAAAACAAATAACTTGATTTTTAAAATTAGGCAATGGATCTAAGTATACATTCTAAAAAGAAGGACAACTATAAGGAAAATGTTCAATTTTTCTCTAATCAATAATAAATTCCAAATCAAAACCATGTTAGGATGGTTGTCAGCAAAAACACAGAGGTTGATCAGTATGCACTGTCAAAGTCATGGTGGGAACGAACAATTGTGTGCTAGCAGGATGTATATCAGTGACCATTCTGAAGCACATTTAAAATGGAAATGATTTGAGAACAGAGCCTCTGATCAATCTGTTGAGACTTGGCTACTTTGAAGAAAGTACAGAGTCAGCCTTCCAGCAAGAGGATGCTCTACGTGGATAATCCACACAGAACTTAATACTGCTCATTTGTGAGCAATTAGCATCAACTAGCCTGTGCTTTATACAATGGACTGCTCAGTTCAACCCAAACAGACAGAGATCATTACTGTTTAGGTGAGAGACTCATCTTCAAGTCTGGATCTAGACTATGGTCTAAATGTTTGTTAAGATCTAAGTAGGGGAACAGCTCCATGACTCTGGTCTAGGCAATGATTTCAGCATTGAAATCCTAACTGCCAGTGTTCTTCTCCTCATAGAAACCCACTTGATGTACCCTTCCATCATGTGAGGAAATGCCATGATCAAGGCACCTTACAAAACAAATTGTTCAGTTGGATTTACAGTTCTGGGGGTTAGAGTCCACGATGTCAACGTGAAGGGTGGGGCAGGAACAGCTGAGAGCTCACATCTGGAACTGAGAGCAGGTGGCAGAGTGTCATGGCTTTTAAAACCTTAGCCCATTCCCAGTGACATATCTCCTCCAACGAGGCCACATCTTCTAATCTTTCCCAAGCAGGTCTACCAACTGGGGACCAAGTGTTCAAACATGAGTCTATGGACCCATTCTCATTCAATCAGAAGTTAACCTGACAACGTATCTACAGGTAACTTGATGCTAGATTTTGTAGTCTCCAAGATGGTGAGAAGTTAAGACTTAGTTGCTTTAATTACACCAAATCTTAAAGCATTTTGTTATAGCAGCAGACTGTGACCTCTTATCAAGAGCTCTGCTTTATAAGGCCATTCTTTATGTTAAGGACAGAAACTACTCACAGGTTTCTTAGGGCATCCCCTTTCTGAAAGCTAGACTCTTGTAGAAAAGGTTTAAGCAGCTTAACATATACCATAAATGAATGGGTTCTGATATTAAGGTTGGAGTATTTGGGATTTCAGGTATAAACACTACTTCAGAGATTAGCAACACTTAGGAGGGGACTTTTTTTCTTTAAAAAAAAAAAATAGTTATAGGCTGAGCAGTAGTAGCACATGCCTTTAATTCCAGTACTTGTGAGGCAGAGGCAGGCAGATCTCTGTGAGTTGGAGGCCAGTCTGCTCTATTACATAGTGTGTTCCAGGCCAGCCTGGTCTACAGAGGGAGTTCCAGGGGGCAGCCAGGGCTACACAGAGAAATCCCATCCAGAACCCACCCATTACAGTATGTTATTATATGAATTTCACCATGCATTTGGAGCATATTCATTCCCACTTCAACTACCCCCCCACACATGCCCTTTCAACTTTGTGTCCTCTTTTTGATTTTTAAAAAATAATACGACAGGTCTAATTTCTACTGCCCATGCACTCCTGAGTACGGAGCCAACAAGTGGACTATGGTGAACCTACTACGGGCCACATCCTTAAAGGAAACTGTAAGAGTTAGAATACCGGGGCATCTGCTGTCAAACAGTGTCTCTTAGAAATGCCTACATAGACATCTAAGACCCGAACAGTGACAATATCAACAGCGACGTCAACACGGAAAGAGGGAAAAAAAAATCTCATGTGGCCTCACCCTTACACAAAGAACTATAGGAAATTATAATGCCGAGAGAGGGAGAATAAACTACTCTCATTTATGAGCCTTTTAATTGGTTAGATAACACAAACTGGCCAGTCCTCATACCACAGACAGACGTACAACAAAAAAGGCTCATCAGGTTGTACTTACTTATCCCTGTGTATGCGTGTGTGTGTGTGTATGTGTATGCATGTGTGTATGTGTATGCATGTGTGTGCATGCGTGTGTGTATGCGTGTATGTGTATGTGTGTGTGTGTATGCTTGTGTGTGTGTGTGTGTGTGTGTGTGTGTGTGTGTGTGAACAGCATCAAAGAAAAGAGGGTATCAATTTGAGAAGGGACATAGGACATAGAAGGGATTGGACGGAGGGCCTAGAGGAAGGAAAGAGAAAGAAAGTAATGTAATTATAGTTTAATTAAAAATGTATTTTCAAAAGCAGTTTCACCCCCTTTCTCAATAAACATTTTCTGCATCACCCCCCAAAAGAAAACCGACTCTCCCTTACCTCACAAGCTATCAATAACCCCTCAATTAGGAGTGAAGAGATGTGAGCCCGTTCCCCATCCATGATAGAATGTTGACTGTCTTGATTTTGTACAGGTAACCATAGATGTTTTGAGTTCATAAATACAATGGTCCTGTAATATATTGTTTTTCTCTGGTTCTCCCAGACCTCTGGCTTTTAAACTCTTTTTCTGTTATATGTTTTTTAATAAACTTATAAAATATGTTTTCACATGTATTTTTCTGCTAATTACACATACCCCACCCTCAGGAGGGGAGTCTTTTAGAGTCATAAAACTGAGTGAGAATAGCCAAGAATTCAGAAGGCTTGAGAAAAACATGGGATATATATTTTGCTTGAGGGAAAGAGCTTATCAGCATCCTTTCAGTGGATAGCTGTCTGCTTCCTAAATACAAGCCTCAGGAAGAAGTTTCTTTCGCCGCTTTTCTAAGCAACAGAGAGTGAGGTTTTCATATTCCCTCCCTGTTACCAGCAGTGGGAGACTCAGCCTAACGTTGCTGGCTATAATGCCTGAGGAGTTCTTCCTCAAAACTCAGGTTTTGCCCAGATCTTGACTTATATGGCAGAAAAGCATTTCAAGACGAGCCAGCGTAAAGCAAAGTCAGGTTTATTAAGTTAGGATAAGTGAAAATACACACTTTGATTTAAGTGTGGGGGGGTAGTGGAGGGGAGAAGCAGGGAGGGGGAGGGAGGGGAGAGCCTAAGAAAAATGCATATGGCCTTTTAACTTACATTGATTTACAACTAGGTGCAAAGATTAAGTAAAGTTTTAAAATTAAGTAAAAATATATAGGCTTGTTTACTTCATTTTCTGATTTTAAAGAACTCCCTCTGTAATAAAACTCTAAGGGGGTATATTGTTTGGTTTAAAGATTGAAAGAGGTATGCCGATAACGCTAAACTCAAAAATCACATTCAGCTTGGCCATAAGCAAGCCACGGTTCATTTGCTGTTCTAACACTCCCGTGATGTGTCTTAGAAAGAATAAGTCTTTATATAGGCTCTTCTTGGTGATTATCCCCACACAGCACCCAGGTGTGCACAATCCTGATTCTTAGTCAGTGAAAACCATACAGCAGATCCTGGGGTTGGGGGTGCCTTTTCCTTCTCCTGTCACATTACTGTCCCCTGGGTGTCTATTTTGCCTCCTCTGGAGGAGTTACTCTGAGAGGTGTAGCTGCTAGATCCAAGAGCATCACCAACTTCCTGCATCTTAGGGTCTGGAACAGGGAGAGGAATCAAGGAAAATGCACTGAGGCCAAATGTCAATTTACATGGCGCCTCGACTCTAACACACGGTGCTCCAGAGTAAAACGTTGCAATCACAACACTGACTTTATCACAACAGTTGTATAACCTCAACTGATATATATTTAACTTCATCCTAGTTTCTACATCTAGAAAATGATTATTAGTAATATAACCTACTCATCTGTAAATTGGGGCAGTAATAGTTATTATTACAAATGATATAGTATCAAGCTGCTTTAAGAATGAAATGAGATGCAGCACATAGAAAGCTAAACACTATGGGCTGAAGAGATTGTTGGTTTCACGTGTGAGATCAGACACACACTACCAGATGCCACACCAAAGTTGGGGAGTTGCCAAGCAGGTACGAGGGAGAGAAGCAGAAGAGAAAAAGAGACAGACTTTCAAGTGGCAGCTCCTTTTAAGAGAGCAGGTGGGCACAGATTTATGTAGCCACGCCTAGGGGCGTGCCCTCCGTATGGGGGGGGGGGAGTGTTCTGCAGGCATCATGTTGGGTTTATCACTTGGCTGCTACACGCCAGGAATCCTTACAGAGATGGCTAAGTAGGTTAAAGGGCTTGCTAGGCAAATACGAAGACCTAAGTTTGGACCAGCACCCAGGTAAAAAGCTGTGCATTGTATACATCTGCAGTACTGGAGAGGTAGATAAATAAAGGATCTGAGAGGTTTGTTGGCCAGCTAGTCTAGAAGAATCTGCCAGGTTCAATAAAAGACCTAGCCTCAAAAAAGAAAAAGGAGAGAGAGACACAGCTGAGGAGGGCATCTGACATTTACCTCCAGTCGGTACATGCAGGGATACACACATACACATGCATCTCCCTTACACACACATATAAGAAAGCTAAACATAATACTAAATGCAGAATCATTAAAATGTTAATTATCTTTGAGTCAATTTTGCTGAAAGATTCTCAAGAAGCAACCACAGTTTGGTTCAGAAAAAACCTGACAAAATATATCTTCTGAAAAATAAATGGCAGTGATCTCATTCCAGTGACTGCTTTATACCCAAGGCATGTCTTATTCATGCTGTTTACCACAGACAGGAAAGCAGTATGCAGCTTTTATCCTTCCCAAATATTTCAACAAATGATCAAGCTAAACAGTAGGGACTTTGGAGATTTAAATATTAGAAAATTGGATGTTACTACCTAACGTGACCAAACTCTGCTCTGCTCAGAAACAGCTAGTTGTCTAAGCCACTGAGGATTCTGTTCATATTTCAGTAAGTTTTTAATGTTTAACTTATGTTTATGCTTACAAAGACTAGATTTCTGAGATCTACATTTTCTGCAAGAATGTATGTCCAAATACAACAGACTTAATTAAATTCTTACTGAACTGAGACTTGTCAAACGAAGGATATGAGAAGATTAAGCCTGAACACTAGCTCTAGTGAGACCTCTGACTGTATGGAGAACCCTTATGTATTTTTTTTTTTAATTTGAATAAAAGCATGGCCATTTCCAATAAATAGATAGATAGATAGATAGATAGATAGATAGATAGATAGATAGATAGATAGATAGTACAAGGTCTATCCTCTGCCATTCTAACAATGACAACATAAATATTTATGTCCTGGTTTAATGACAGATGCCTTCCCATTAGAAATACAGAAGATAAGTTGTTAACAAGTTAACCCCTGGCTGCTTTCCTTTTGTTCTCCAGCCTTATCAGTACAGGGAGACCGCTTTCTGAACAAAATAGACACTGCTGCCTGCCAATGAACTTTAACTCTGCTCTACTTAGGCAGACACTCAGGGATGATTGTCACTGCCAGTACAAAGGCTTCAACCAATCAGGGAAAAGCTCTAAATTCAATCACATGAAACACAGCACAGCGCTGGCAACAATCTAAAGACACCTGGGAACAACTTCTTTGAAATCATTAGTAAGGGTGACTAGAGTAAGCAGGCATACCACAGAATTTCAGTGACACTGTTGATTGGAAAGTTGAAGTTCCTTTTGCTTTGTGGGAATTTTATAGCTGCTTCCATGATTAATACACTTGGAGAATTGGTAATGATATGTTTTGATAGATTTAAATCATTTATAATTTTTGTTTTGTTTTATCTTCTGATTATGTTGACTCATATTGTTGAATTTCAGTCCAAATGCCAATTCTAATACCCTAAGATTCAAGATCATAACTAGAGTGGCTAGAGATAATTCTACTGGTAAATGCTTATCTTGAAAGCATAAAGATCTGACTTAAATCTTGTAATCTTAGTGCCAGGGAGAGGGGAACAGGCAGATTACTGGATTTTAGATGAGTACCAGTCTAGTCACAGACCCCCACTACCCACAAAGTGGATGGCACTAGGGGGATATCTGAGGTTGGTTGTGTTCTAAGTGACACAGAGAAAAGGAGGGAGGGAGGGACAGAGGGAGAGAGAGAGGATGTATATATAGTTACTGGGCAGTGATGGCGCACACCTTTAATCCCAGTACTCAGTAGGTAGATAGGTAGGCGGATTTCTGTGGGTCTGAGGCCAGCTTGATTTACAAAGTGAGCTCAAGGACATCCAGAATTACACAGAGAAACCCTGTCTCAAAAAACAAACAAACAAACAAATAAAAAAAAAACAAAAAAAACCCCAAAACCAAAACCAAAACCAAAACCAAAACCAAAACAAAACAACCCCCCCCCCCCCCAATTAAAAAGATATATGTTGGGAAAGGAAATAGTAATAAAATCAGGCGAGAATTCTGTGGCACAGACCAAAGGATAACTGCGCCCCAGTGTTGTCCAAAGTGCTGATAAAATAGTCATCCACTGTAGTCCACTAAACAAGGAAAGGGTAGAGCAGAAAACCCCTTACAGTGTACACTACTCAAATATGCAGAGTGCCATTAACTCCAGCCATCACCTTCATCTTAGACTCCCGTGTCATGTCAGACTGTGGAAACATCTGCTTTCCCAGCTGCCTCAGCTTCCAATGTGAGAACAGGATGAGATGTTAGGCATGGCCTCGTGTGTCAACTACAGCTGCTACTGCTCCTGCTGTTACTGACATGGTATAAATCTTCCACTTTGCCCAGTTAAGTGACATCTCTAGACAGAAAGCTAACATGTTACAACCGGTGCAATAAAACTGCACCAGAGCTGGGACAAATTCTGCTCAAGAGATGACACCTTTTCTGTTTACTGGGGAAGGGAAGGGCAAATCCACACAAGAATAAAAAGAGCTACCAAGCAAAATGCACAACCTTAACTAACAGATTAGAGTGGAAGAAGGAAGAAGATACCTGGAGAACAGGGCAAGCAGGGCATGTCTGGTACTGTGGGAAGCAGGTTTGGGTTGGTCGTTCCTTTAAAATTTATAGGATAATTGTAATTACATAACCTGATAATTATATTTCTCATGAAATTTCTAATTAGGCTGAAAATATGGGGCCCTGTCAGCATAACTTACTTTAGAAGCTGAGCAAGATCTTCTCCCCCTCTGTGGCCACCATTTTTTACTCTTCACAGCATGCTGCTCAACCTGGAGATACTTAACTATCAATGGACTAAAAAGTCCTAGCTGGCTTACCACAAAGAACAATATTTCTACTTTTATCTCAAGTATATGGTAACAGTGGGGATGAGCCCACAGGTAGCCCTCTCCAATGCTTTGTTCCTCCTCACCGACATAACTCCTTTGTTACTTCAGCAACTACCACAACATAAACACTTAGTTGTGTGAATGAATGATTTTAATCATATGTAAGTAATGTCCTTAACAGGGACCCTCTCCCCCGCTCCAGTCTGAGGTAGGAAATGATCATTTGGTTACAAGTGAGAGCCTGCCATCAGCCTAACAATCTCAGAGTTACATGTAAATTTTAAGGGTTTGTGAATGCTACCAGCTTTCCAATTTTTAAGATATTAAAACAGTCAATACGACTCAGGTTCTGCCTTTATACCTTTACTGGATTACAGATAACAGTTCAAGAACTTGAATACTTTGAAAAGTGTATATAGTGCTTACAAAGCTACCTAGATATTGCTAGTCTTCTCACTACTCACATACTACTTCAGAAAATAAGAATCCTGCCTTAGAGCCATCGAGCATCTCATTAGTACATGCCACCTAATGCTCGCAGCACATGACACCAGAAGAAACACTGTTCTTGTTTCTGTCCATTTTGTTATGTCACTGCATATTTTCTAGGGAGCTGGACACAATCTTCTGGGGAAAAAAATCACCTTTGAGAGTAATAAATACTGTAGAAAATAAAGTTTAATTACTAAATAGTATCAGATATTATAATTAATTTTTACATGAAGCACAGAGATGGAAGAAATTACTCTGCTTATGTTTTTGCTAAAACATCCATAGTCAGAATTTTGTAACTTTCACACGAGGTTTTAACTTGAAGTTTATAATACAATTCACTTAGAAGAATTTACTTTGAATATTTCTATATATAACATAAAACATAAAATAAATGTAGCATTTCATTTAAAACTTATTTTAATATTCCTTTTATTACTATTTGTGATCATTATATCATTATAATAACTCAATTTGTACTTAAGAGTCTGCCTGCTAAGGTTTTTATAAAGACTCACCTACGTGAGGGAAATGAAAAATACAACTAAGGCTCACTAATGTCTAAGAAACTGCTTTGGACTGTCCTTCCTCCCCACATTACACCATCAGGACTGAGGGATTATAACAAAGAACTGCCCCTAAAGGAGTCTCTAGGAGAGTTTAGGGCAACAGACCACTAAAGGAAACTTCCTCATCTGAGTCCACAGTGAACATTAGACATAGCTTGACTTCCAGTCAAATAAACATAAACCTTATGCTAAAAGCCCATTTCCTTCAGTATCTTTTTATCCAGTTTCATTATAGCTGGCTTTCTGCAAAATCCCATGCTAAAAAGCATAAAAACAATAAAGTCTGAGAAACAAAGATGCCATCAGAACCTAATCCAGACATGGCAGAAATTTGAGAGAAATAAGTTTAGAAATATAAAAATAACTATGATTAATACCTTAAGAACTTTAATGGAAAAAGCAGACAAGAAGCAGGAACAGATGAGTAACATAGATAAGGACTCTGAAAAAATGAAAATGAAAGCTAGCAAACAAAAGCATTGTAATCAGTAAGCTCAAAGACAGGATGATATATCACAAAAGTGAAGGGAAAGAACGAGGAGAATGCAATGTGACTCCGAGAAGAAGCGAGGCATGGTGCACATGCCCATGGACCCCAACATGAGGGAGCTTGACAGGAAGCCTGTGCATTCGAAGCCAGGGTGACCTGTCCAAGAACAATCACAACAGTGAGCTACATGGAATAGAAATATAAAAGGAGAGAAAAAAAGAATATCTGAAATTATAATCCTGACTATAAGATTTTCTAAAATTAATGACTGACATCATTAATAAACCACCCCTAAAGATCTGAAACCACCAAGCAGTACACATTTAAAAAATAAAAATAATCTAGCTAGGTCTGTGATAAATGCTGTAACTTTAGCATTTTGGTTGCTTGGTTCAATTCTTTCTTTCCTTGAGAGTCTCACTATGTAGCCCCAAACCTGCTATGTAGGCTCAGGCTGGCTCTGAACTCACAGATCCTCCTGCTTCGGTCTCTCCAGCCATCAAAAGCACATGCTACCACACCCTGACAATCCTAGCATTGGAAGGAATGCAAATTCAGGGACAGTCTGAGTTACACAGCAAGCTGACCTGATCTACAAGTAATAACAAAACTGAAACCAAATCTGAGATATCCAGAGTGTCACACCAAAACAGAAGAAAACCAAAGAAAAGATTAAAAAAAAAAAATAATAGCAGCAACAACCAAAAACCCCAAAACAGGGCACAAGAAAACCTTACTTACAGACAGACAAGGACAAATTACATTAGCTTCTACTTCAGAAACTATTCAATCAAGAAAACACTGAAGGTTGAAAGAATAAAACCACTCATTTAGACTTCTGTGTTCAGTAATGGGCATGGTGGTATACATCTACAACCCTAAGAATTAGGAGGCTGAACGTGGAGGAGTGCCAACCTGTCAGAGATGAGAGGGATGGAGAAAAGGGGGAGGTAGAGGTGAAGAAGGAGAGGGAGCTGAGGGGAGAGACAGAGATATTAGTGAACACTTCCTTCAGGAGTTAAGGAGATGTACAGAGCTGCACCAGGCTCAACAGCATAGCTGCCTAAACAAGACCAGCATAACACCACTAGCTGATAACCCATCCTGGATGAGGAAAATCTCACAAGCAACAAGCCCCACCCCTGCCAGACAAAGAGCTACAGGTAATGATTGGCTGCTGAGAGACAATCAGTCTTTTCCAGGGATGACCCACTGGATCAGCCCAAAGCAATATACATACAGACAACACTAAATGGATTCAAAAGGCTACAAATGTGTGTGTAACAATAATAATCAGAGATGAGGTCATGAATTTCAGGGGGTGACATTGCAGGAGTTGGAGAGGGAGGTATGAAATCTTGAAAATACAGCAGTAACATGAAATTCTAAAAAAAATTAATTTAAAATAATTTCAGAGAAAAATTAAGGGGGGCTTTATTGCCAGCTTCAAGGAGGAAAAGGGAAATATGAGATATGTACAAATATGTACAGTAAGGTGAACTAGCCTAGCCCCAAACTATGTAACTAACTGATGAAGATTTTGTTTCTGATCCTCCTGTTTCTACATTCTTTCCTTTGTGGGATTACAGGTATGCTCCCCCATGGCAGGTTTTGACAATGTCAAGGATCAAATCCAGGGCTTCATGAACGCTAGGCAAGTACCCTACCTGGTGATCTATATACTCCTTATCTTTCTAACAAATTTGTTCAGAAAGTGCAATGAATGATAACAATGTTACAAGGGTTGAGAGAAAAGAACTGGAAATATTCTAACTGTAAAGTGGTAGTGAAACCCATGAGAAGGGACACATACACATGCACAAACATACACTCACACACAGCACACACACTCACATATACACAAACACATTTATACACACTCACACATGTACACACTTAAACACACGCACATACATATACACACTCACACATGTACACACACACATATACACACGTACACACACACAGACACACACATACACAATTTGAAAGTAGACCTATATTAGCTATAAACATACATACATTACAAACTCTGGAGGATTGCTAAAAAAGATTATAATTGATATGCTAAGGCAAGAGAAAAAATGTAATCATTATGCAAAAAACAGAAAAATTTAAAAAGTAACAAAGAACTAGGACCACAAATAGAAACACAGTACAAACTCGATTCTGTCACCTTATGGATTCAGCTTGCCACTGACTATAACCATCTTGACTCATAACGTCATTTTTCACACATAGTTTCCCTGACACATTAACCACAAACAAAACCATCAGGGTAATACGTGGGTTCTGATGATTACACTCTATTACTACAACACACACACACACACACACACACACACACACACACACACACACACACACACCTTGAAATAAAACAGGTATATTCTGGCATGGATGAAGTCACATTTGCCCTCATATATCACTATATTTCTGACTAAAATCATAGAGAGCCACTAATTCTGCTATCACTCAGGGCCATGCTTTTGTCAATTAATTCCCAGTAAGTCACTCTGCAATCCTGAATTTATCTTCAGTCCCAAGGTATCTTGGGCTGATTCTCATATATTAAATCTAAGCTGTTCAAAGTGTCAGCAGTTTAAAATATACCAATTTAAAAGACAGAGGGCAGGGAGAAAAACTCAGCTACATGTTGTCCACAAGGAACTTGTAGAATATCGTCTTAAGGTGTTACTTTTGTTTATGCTGCATTTGTTTAACTCTGTGAAGCTGTGATTCTCTGCCTGTATAAAACACCTGATGGTCTAATATGGAGCTAAATGGCCAATAGCAAAGCAGGAAAAGAACAGGTGGGGTTGGCAGGCAGAGAGAATAAACGAAAGGAGAAATTTGGAAGAGGGAGGAGCAAGAGAACAAGGAGAGAAGGACACTGGGGCCACGGAGTAGGCATGAGAGTAAAACACGCCAGTAAGAAAGGGAAAGCCCAGTCGCAAGAGGTTCATGGGATAATTCTAGGCTAAGAGAAGCTAGTTAGAAACATGCCAAACTAAGGCCAGGCATTTCTAACTAAGAATAAGCCTCCATATGTGATTTATTTGGGAGCTGGGTGGCAGGCCCCTCAAAAAAGCAAAAACAACCAACGATAGAAACTCATTTCAAATATGAAGTCATACTGGCTAAAAGTAAAGGGATGGACTAGCTGCCAAATCATGCTAACATCAATTTTAAGAAAACTAAAGTACTCTATGAATTCCAGGCAAAATAAGACTCCAAAGCAAGGAAAATAATAAGCAATAGGATGGGAAGAGAAATTACAAAATGAGAGGGTGGACTCCCTAAAAAACATACTTTCTTTAAAATCCAAGTTCCTAAAAGCTGTATGACAGAATATTAGTTACAAACTGGTAAGAACCGAGAGGAAAAATATATAATTTCATTGTTATATGTTTAGATTTCAATGCCTATCTATCACTGAAAGAACCAGCAGGCAGAAGAAATGAGTAAATATAAACTGGAACCAAGTTGACATTTTCAGAATACTTTACCCAGACCACAGAATACGACACTCTGACTGTAGAACACATCTCAATAAATTTAAGAGAATGGGCATCATACTCAGTATGACCTGAGACCAAAATACAATTAAACTAGAAATCAATAGAAAATAGTGAGAACCTCTCATGCTATTTATAATACAGGATGGAAGAAGCTTCAAATTTAAAAAGCACTTTAATCAAAATGTCAGTATGTGGAATACAGTAAATACGACACTGAAAGGGAAATTGATAGCAAAGAAGACATACCAAAAAGAAGACAGAGCTCAGTCAATCATCTAAGCTTCTACCCAACGAACAACGTTAATCCCAAGTACTGTGGTATAGACCTGGAATGTCCCCAAAGGCTTGGGTGCTAAATCTTTGGTCCCCAGTTAGTGGTGGTACAAATGGGAGGTTGAAGCCTAGTTGGAGGGTATAGCCCAGTAGGAGGAAAGAGGTATACGGAGGCCCCAGGCACATCCCCTCTTTCTTTGTTTCTACTCATTGTTAGGTAAGTAGCTTCACCCACTTCATGTTCCTCACCATGTTTTGCCTTACCACTGGCCCATAAACAATGTAGTTAAATCACTATGATCTGAAATCTGAAGCCAGGGCCAAAAATAAGTCTCCCCTCCCCCACCCTGTAACTTGTTTTTCTTGGGTATTTTGCCACAGATATGGAAAGCTAACACACGGAGTAAGAAGTCACCATTGAAACTGAATATAGAATGTTGACAGAAAAAAGAAAAAGCAATGGATAATACTAAAATCAAAACATTTGACAAATAGTATCAAATGCTGGGAGGGATATGTGATACAAAGTCTCTTTAATTGCTGTAGAGAACGCACAATGATACAGCCACACTTATGGACTGGATGTACAGATCTTCCTCTCTGTGCCAGATTCATACACTGAGGTCTTAAATCCCAGTGTGATGGTATTAGGATGGGAAATCTGGGGAAATGACGAGGTTTAGATAAGACTGGGGATGCACAGTCCTGTTACAGTTTGGATCTGAAATTGCACAAATTCATATGTTTCACTACCCGGTACCCAGTAGCCAGTTGTTGGTAATGTTACTTGCTATTTTTTAGCAGATTTATAGTGAGAGGGGGAAGAATAGAAGCAGGAAGATGGGAAGAAACATGCAGTTTGACAAGGGAAGAACTATGAGAATATTTATGTCACAGACAAGGCAGGCATGGAACAAATGTCTGCAACTGTTCAGATTAGCACCGTTAAAGAGAATCATGCACTCTATTATAGGACAATAGGAACATCACTGCTCACCATCAACCTTAGTGATCTACTCCCAAATTTTTGTTTCCTGTTCTGTGACCTTATCTTCACTGGTCTGGAAGTCTTAGCTCCAGATCAGAGGTAGAGGGTGCTTCTAGAGAGGGTAGAGCTACTAGCAGAAAGCACAATTATGTTGAATTCCTTGGCCACTTTGGGCTTCTCACATCAGGATAAAAAAAAAAAAAAATGCAATGTTACCACACTTGATTCAGACTACCAGGGGAAACTGTGTGACTATTCTACAATGGAAGTAAGGAAGGGCCTACCTGGACAGTAGAGCAGACCCTATAGAGTGTCTCTGAGTATTATCATGCCCTGCAGTTAAAGTCAGTGAGTAACTACAACTTAATCCAGGCAGGATGATAAGTGTCTCAGAACTTTTTGTAATGAACACATGGGTCATTTCTCCAAACATATAACTAGGACTCTATAGAGGTACTTGCTGAAAGTGGAGAGAATAAAGAATGGTTTATAGAAGGTAGTCATAAGTACCAGCTATGGCCATGTGGTCTGCTATAAAAATGAGTGCTATTTATTGTGTTTGTTATCTCACTATATATAAAGAGGAGTGAGAGAGCGGATATCCTTGACTCCTTTTCAATTTCATTCCCCATAACAGATTAATATCAACATTAAATGCTGTTAAATCTAGATTATCATATTTAAACGATTAAGTATTCCTCAAAGGATTCTTGTCACCTATTACTAGGGAAATAATTAGAGCATTTCTGGTTGTATGAAGGATAGTTATGACATGTAAAATGGAATTGTGACTTTAAACACGGCACAGAGATACTGTTGTGAGTCAACTTCATAAAGGGTGGGCATTCGGTGTGATGGCTTGTCCTGGCTGTCAACTTGATTAAATTAAAAGAGTTCTAGGACTGGTGAAAGACATCTTTGCATAAGTAGGGGTGTTTCCTGAGAGGAATGACATGAGTAACAGTCACTGGGAGAGTGTGAAGGAGAGATTTTCCCTCAATGTGAGAGGAACATTTCAATAGGCTGGCATGCCAGATCAGTACAACCTGCTGCCACCAAACTAGGTTTGTGGGAGCTTCCAGGACTTCAGCCCTAGATTGGAGATGCTGAAATATCCAGCCTCCTAAATTAAGCAGTTCAAATGTTTATTGTCTTCTTCAAAGTATAAGATACCACCATTAGATTACCCAGCTCCTATCACAGAAGCCAATCCAATAAATCCTATCCTCTCTCTCTCCCTCCCCTCTCTCACATACACACTCCTTTAGAGAGCCATCATTCCCACAATAGGGTTACTGATTTTATAAGAGGAAAAGTGTGGTGATGTAATTTATATTTAATAAAATCAGCCGGAGATATCAGAGAACAGGTCCACACAGGAGGGTCAGAGAGTGGTAACTCACGCCTTTAATCCCAGCATCGGGAAAGATCAGTGGTGACCTATGCCTTTAATCCCTTAACTCAAGAGACAGAGATCTTTCTCTGTTTCCTGTGAGTTCAAGGACTAACTACCAAACAGTAGTAGCTCACACCTTAACCCTAACTCTAGGATTGTGATGCAGAGTTGAACCTGAAAGAAGATATTTAAGGCAGGTGGAGGCAGACTTTGAGGTATTCTGAAGAAGCAAGGAGCTAGGCTGGGGATTCATGAAGATAGTTTTTACCCTGAGAAGTTGGCTGGGTGAGAATTGACTGTGGTCTATTTCCTCTCTCTGATATTCCAACTTTTCCCCAATATCTGGCTCTGAGTTTTCATTAAATACCAACTAGAATTAGTGTTTCAGAGAAGATATCAGAACTCCCACTCTTTGTAAGTAAGCAAGGTAATGAAAAAGCAAGAGAGTGACTCCAATCTGAAAAAGGATCATCACCAAGAAATGAAACTGCTGGCATCTTAATTTCAGACCTTCAAACTTCTAGAATTGTCTGTTGGTTAAATTGCTCAGTCTGTTCATAGTATTCTGTTATAGTATCTCATATTGACAAAGACAGTCACTTTGGAAGAGTCTGGTAGCTTCTTAAAAAACTCAACTGTAACCACGTGCAGTATTATTTCTGAGTACCTACCCAAATGAGGTAAAAAGGATGACTACATAAATTCTGCACACAAATATTTACACTTGCTTTAGTCAGAATTGTGAAAAATTGGAAGCAACTAAACTGTTCTTCAGTAGGTAACTGGATAACCAAGTAGAATACAATGTAATACAAGTCACAAAAAGATGTGCAGGAACACAGAGGTGAGTAGGCACAAAAGAGCATGCAATATATATTTCAACTATATGATATTCTAGGAAAAGGATAATTATGGAGATTAAGAAGCTGGCGGGCTGTTCTGGTTTCCTCTGATGCTGTGATGATGCACGGAGGGGGCAGTTTAGGGGAGGAAAGAGTTTACTTCACTTCACAGGTTACAGTCTATCACTGAGAGAAGTCAGGAAGGAACCACAAGGTAATGCTCCTTGCAGCTACATCTCTGGCTTGCCCACCGATTCGTGATTAGCTACCTTTTATTTATATAGCTTAATCACCTGAATAGGGATAGTGTCATCCACATCAATCAATAATCAAGACAGCCCCTCAAAGACATGACTACAGGCCAATCTGATCTAGAAAATTCCTCAGTTGATAGTCTCTCCTGACGGGACTCTAAACTAGGTCAAGTTGACATCTGAATCTAAGTAGGGCAATGGTTGACAAGACTTGAGAGGAAGAGATGGACAGATACGTAGAAGGCCTGGCACTTTTAGGGCAGTGAATGTTCTCCTCAAAATTAAGTATAGTGGAAGCATGTGATTATTCAGTTAACAAAAGTCAGAACTACACATCAGATACCACGAATCCTAATCCTAATAAAAATGCTTCAGTTCTCTGATTTTTGACAGGGTTTCTCTGTATAGTCCTGGCTATCACAGAACTTCGTACACCATGCTGAGCTCGAACTTAGATATCTACCTGCCCCTGCCTCCTGAGTGCTGGGATTAAAAGCATGCAACACATGTATGAGAGCAGTAAAAATACTTACAGCCAAGAAAAGTTGCTGTGCAAGATACCCAGAGTATGGATATGTGCATGAGTGCGTGTGTTATGTGTGTAATCTTTACTTTCTGAGCAGTTTTATAGATGGCTACTCTAAGAAATAATGTCTATTTATTTAAAATACATTAAAATGGTCAAAAGGAATATATATTATATATTTAATATTTTTATTGTTTTACTTTGTATGTTCTGTACGTTCTGGGATTTCAGCAATAAACATCCATTGCTTCTTATTTTACGTTTAATTTAAAAGCTGTATGGTCAAGCAGAATGAATAAATTTGCTATGGCCAAGGTGACAGCGTGATTGGGGAGAAATTAAATTCAGGAAATTTTGATCTCACATTGTTTTAAATTGGTAAAGAAAATTGCTGATCCAGATTTCAGGTGAAATATGTAATTTTCACTAGCAAATCACAGGCAAGGAAAACGAAGATGGGAGATTCAACAGTTATCCCAAGCACAAAAGTAATTCTTTACTTTTATAGACTTAAGAGGGCTGCTAGGTCTTCAAGGGGAGGGGAGGAGTGTGGGAGTTGAGAGGGAAGTTGTCTCTGAGCTTAGCAGACTAGAAGTTTCAAGACAGGATATGAGGTGTTGCTGATCCCCTCTACAAGGGGCCGTCAACATAATCTCTAACCTTCCTTTCTTGTCCTCTAAAAACTCAAAACAACGCCATTTCCCCTGGGGTGGATTTTTGGAAGAGTTCTTTAAAGATTTCCTTACTAGGAAATTGTTAATATGTTTTTTTTTTCTCCTTTGATGAAGATACGGGTGGGGTGAGAAAAAATTTCATGAAGCTTCCAGCCAACTAATAAAAGCCACACTAGAAACACCAAGAAAAGCATGGTGTTAAATCAAAGGCCTACTGAGTCCAACTGTAAGGCCACAAATGGGAACAGCTCAAGGTAAATAAGTAGGTGCCACAGACTTCCTAACCTAGGAAGAAATCTGTTTGGAAGAATTTACTTTCTCCTTCAAAGTAGATGTTTTTCATTTTGCAAGCAAGAATTTCTAGCCAGTATTGATATAAAGGCTATATATAGTGGTATATAGTATAAATACAACTTTCTTAAAGTCCTCTCTTTTATGACAAATATATAAAATTGCCCATATGCAAAATTATTTCTCCTATTGAATGAACTTGAAGATTCGAAATAAATAAAACTGGTAATTGACCCCCTCTACTTACGTTTGAATATATTTTCAGTCAGCAAAAATCAAGCATACTCAAGATTGTCCTCAACAATACAAAAATAAAATAAACTATTAAAATTAGCTTTCTGAATAATGAATTTGACGTAAACATCTCAAGTGTTAATAGAGCCAACCCAGCTCCATCATAACAATGTGTTTATTGTTATTCCAGTATTATACTCATATTGAACATATTACTAGATATTATTATTATTATTAGATAGATCAAGAACAGGTGTCAGGTTAGAGGTTAAATTTCACAAGTGGCTTTGTGTTAAATAAGAATGCATTTAAAAATGTTACTGAAGAAACCTTGGACAAGGCTCACTCAGTGCCTGTGGCCCCTCCCAGCACTCCTCACCCTATCTAAACTACCCAGCCCAGAAGCTGGGCTTCACTTCCTTTCCTATACAAACCTGACATTACAGCCATGAGCCTCCCTGGTCCTCAGCGCTTCTCTTGGTTACTTGCTCCTATCTCTCTTCACATCCTCTGCTGTTACCCCTCCTCTCATGGCCAGTTCATTCTGGACCCTTCCAGATGCCTCTGCCACCGTGTCCCTCTTATTCCTCAACCATACCTAGGAGTGCTTATGTCCTCATTTTCATTCATCAAAAGCAAAGAGCATTTAATAGCTTGAGATGCTAAATAAAGCCATTTTCCCAAAGGGATCAAGCTTACTGTTTACAGCTGTTTAGTGTCCTTTAACAAAACCCCAGAGACACTATTTGGGGGGGGGGGCTTTTTGTCCACACAGTGGTCTGTGGCCTTTGCACCTCATCAATTTGGTATCCTGGTGTTAAATAATGACAGCACAGAAATGAACCAGACAAAACAAGGAAAAACAACTTTTTATTCAGTTTAAGTTAATTATATCACTTTTTAATAATTTTGGGAGAGATCTGATGATATTGTTCTGAGTGCTCTATGTAATGGCTACAGAGAAAAGTAAATTCTTCCACCTGGTATAGACAGAGGAAACTATCCAGATCTGTTAATTTAATTGGGAGGCTCTGGGGCAGACAGTGAAAATAATGCTGCCTCACAATTGTACCGACAAGACACTGAACAACAAGTTAAAACAAAACCCAACCCCGTCTGAGCTGTTCCTCTGTAGATCCTGAAGGGCAGAAGGAGCAGTGACGGTTGTGAACTCAGCAGTCTCTCTGTGTCTTTTACTCGTGAATAATGACTGATTAACTTAAGTTGAACTAAATAAACATATCTTGGTAACAACACACTATATTTTAGCAAAAATAAAGCCCACTATCTTTAAAATGATCATTTGCTCTCAATAACACAATTCTATCAAAATTCAGCTCTGTGACACCATTTTTTGTCACAGGGGGGATAGTGTCACCACTCAAAAAGACTGCATGCAAGTATTCCTAGAATGAGACTTCTTGTTATTGCTTTAATCAGCTCAGCATGTGCTTAAAACCTGGGGGACTTCATTTCAACAACACAGAATAGCAATATGCTCTTTAAAAAATGCTAAGGCAAACATATTAATTTATGGATGTTTTTACATGGATCTGTGGCTACTACTACTGTATAACACTACACATAATTTGGCTACTAAAACAGAGGAATCCATGCTCATAAGCAGTTATGGGCACATTGTAATCTCTATAGTCTTCATCTTTTGTTAAACACACTGAAAATGTTGTCAAATATACATTTTAGTCAATGTGAAACAAAATATCTGTCCAAACATAAAGCAGAGAAATAAAAACTACAATTTAGCATTAATGCATATTCTTTCCAAGCTAAGAAAAAATGTTCAAATAACAGATTTCACTAAATGAGAAACATTTAATTTAAAATATATATCCCCAGGAGAACTGGGAAGAGTGATCTGCTCACATACACATTAATTAGTTCAATGATTATGTATTAATATTAATGATATTCAAAAATAAAATAGCTCACAGCTATTACCAGGCTTTTAAAAATGTTATAAACATAGACATAACATTTATAACTCATACAATATATGCCAGTCTGCATAAACTACAAGATTAGATAATCTTTATGTCCTGTCCACTTTTATTTTTGATGTTTGGAGTAGTTTCCAATCAACTTAGGATAATTAATCCTTTTATTGCCTTGAGAATAATACTTCAAAATACGAACACTGAATTAACTATTAACTGTCATATTCTAAACTGCATAACAGAATATCTAGTAATGTAACTGGTTTATGTATGTGCTAGGGATTGAACTAGGGCCTTGCATATGTCAAACAGGCATCTACTCTGCCACAGACCTATTCTTCTATCTCCTTCTAAAGTAATATAATACCTGACCTTTGAGTTAATTTTAGGAGGTACAAATTTTTGGAGTTTATATTCATTATACCTTAGGCAATGCTTATAGCCAGGGCTTGAGTAATGAAAATGCCAATCCTGTGTCATTTTCTCAATTTAGTTAAAAAAAAAAAATCTTCATCAAGCAGTGCTATATTAACTTGACTACTTTTGACAATATCTTTCAGAAGCAAGATTGCACTGTTTGCCACAATTACTACACATGTATTATAAAACTTGAAGCAGAATAACCATAAATAAAACTTAATGCAAAAATTATAATAGTGTAAATGGCAGTTAAAATTAATACAAAATTCAATGTTTATTTAATGAAAGAATAATCATTTTCACATATGTATTCCTAAAAACACTTGCATCCAGATTGGTCCAACAGTGGCACAGACATTACAGAAGTAACTAAGCACTTTTAGAAATTGAATTTAAGGCCCATTCCAGGAGATGGAAACCACGCATGGCACTACTATTGTGGTGTAGAATCTTAGACTAGACAGGCCATTCTACAGAAGAAAGACAGCAATAAACGACTCCTAATAACATATTGCTATACCCATAGATCAGTGCACTGGCTCAACTCCTGTCAGAGTAGCTTCTTGAAATGATGGAAATGAACACTGAGATCTGAAACTGAACAACGCACAGGCTCAGGTATCTCCGTACAAAAGGTGGAAAGAGTATAGAGTCAGAGGTAGTCGGTGACTCTAAGGAAATAACATTCTCCAGACAACACAGGACCAAACACATCAACTCAGAGAGACTACGACACAGGTTCAACCAGAGAAAACCCCAGGCCTGAGGCGGGGAGCTGACACAAAGTCCCACCCCAAACCCAGAAACTATTTGGAATTAATACCTGATGGTAAGGGAAATCAGTTTTCTTCACTAGACTGTCACTGGATAGATCAAACACAATCCAGGGCAGCTCTGTGCCCAGGAATAGCGGGCCAACACAAAGTGATTCCATGCTTTTATGCATGCATGCTTTTGTTTCGTTATTATTATATTTTAAAATCTTACTGATTTTTCTAAATTCTTGTTTTGGGGTTCTTTTTCTTTTTTTAGAGAGTGAGAATGTATAGGTAGGAAGAGGAGAAAGAATATGATCAAAATGTACTGTATGAAAAAAATTTAATAAAAATTTATTTAAATCCAAGAATCTTCTATCAGATTTTTTTGGTTTTACTTGAAAAATGCAATATAATTAGCTATCAAAACTGAGTTTTCAGTCATATCTGACTGAAGGCTAGACTGAGAAGCAGATGGTTTAAATCTCTCTTCTATGTAATTCAGCAAATTAGAGGCTGGAGAAAAACAATAATACCCAGTTCTGATATTCTGGAACCCTCTCTAAGCAACACGTGACACTCACCTACCCATCTTACCATTATCTGTCAATCACTCTAAGTGAGTAGGATTCCACCTCTAACATTTCCTGCCATCTTAACTACCGTGCCAAAAGCAGTTAAAACATGCCGTTTCTAACCGTTTGGGCTAGAATGGGTGTACTTTCCCCATCCTTCTGAGTCTTGTTTATGACTTTACAACACCACAGACACCATTTGACTCATGAGACAGACTTTTAAATGTTTGAGCTTATTTCCTGTTTAGACTTGGAGATTTCTGAGTATAGGAAGTTCAGTCATTATCTGTTTGTTTCTGCAAAGGGATACGCAGCAAATGTTTGATGCCTATAGGCTGAATATGTCCCTGTTGCTGCTGTTAAAATGTAGAGGATGAGACTTCAGAAAATGATTACATGCTGATTTTGGTTCATTAAAGATCAAGTTTAAAGGTGGATTGAGCTTCTGTATCTTGATAGTTCTGCATCTCTGTCAAGTCACTTATTTACATAAAATATGGGCAGTACAGATTATCATGGGCATTAAGTGGGACGGGTATGCAGAGTTGTTGGCAGTTTAGTTAGCAAGGCTCAGGAGATCTAGTTATTGCTGTTACAAACCTCCACAGTATGTAAGTGGAGCAGCATTTAAGTGTTCAGTGCTTACGGAATTGAATATATCCATATTATTTTGGGATGGTGTTTTCTAAACTGTCCGAGCAGGCTTTGAATTCAGAGTTCTCCTGCCTCTGCATCTCAAATGCTCAGCTGGAAGGAAAAGCCAGGGTGCTTAACAGGTTAAGTGAAGATATGAAGATAAGGGAAAAACAAATGAACAAATGCAACATCTGTCTGGTGTCTCATATTACCAAATACCTATGAGCCTCCCCACAGAACATCTAATCTGTGCCCTATACTGCACGCACCCAAAGGAGCCAGCTATCAATCTGTTCATCAGGTGACCTCTCTTCTGTAGGAATCTGGTTGTAAGGGCGACTCTGACTTTATACAATGATTTGGAAAGTGCTCCACTTTCTGGACTGGTATTGAGTCTTCTCTAAATCTTCAGTTTATAGCTGGAGACATCTAGATATCTACTGAAATTTCATGTACAGCTTTAGCTATCAATTCATCTTCCTTTCTCCTGTCCTTCCCTAAGGTCATTCATGTTGCCCAGGCTAAACACATGTGATCCTAGGTTTTTCTGCCCAGCTCACCCCAGTGCTGCTCTTGGTATTTCTGTTAAACTGTTTGGTTTACTTTTAAATGCTGGGATGGTCCCTAGAGACTGGACTGTGTATAGCAGGCACTGAGCTACAGATCTGGACCTAAATTCAACTTCTTCAGTGAAGGTAATTTACTTTTTTTTTTTTTTTTTTTTGAGCAAACTTGGTAATTTTCTGTTAAGCCAGACATTGGGAATCATATCTGCTAGCACTAAGTAATTATTAGTACTATAAATGCTCATGAACTTTGTTGCTGGGTGTACTAAACACTAAATAACTTTAAAAGAGTCTCACGTAACTAAATTTTTTAAGAAAAATACTTTATTTAGTAAATAAGAAACTTCTAAATTAATATTTCAGCTTAGTTTGCAGCTTTGCTAGAAATATTAAAAATAAGAATCTTAAAACAGGTTTTTAATATTAGGACTATTTAAACCAATACAGATATGTGAATACAAAATCTCATAATGAATTAAAGCTCATCATAAAGTACCATGCAAATTAGCTCTAGTGGAATGACATTATAAATAAGGGTATATTTTGATAAATTTTCAAATATTCTTGTGCACATTACCTATTTGTTCCTCACTAGGAATGTAGAAATTATATAGTATGAATTTATTTATTTTTTACCTGATAGATTTAGAAGCAATTTAAAGTGTCATGGGTTGTAGCTTTGTGGCAGAGTGCTTGCCTAGTGTGTGTAGTTACTAGAGTGGGGGGGGGGGGTAGGGAGAGAGAGGAAACAAAAACCAATGGACATGAGCATAAGCTTTCTTCTAAGGAATCATCTGTAGGTAGACCAATGAGGTAAGGAATACATAGTTGAGAAATGAGTATACGTGAAGGGGTGATTTACTATACTCTTAAGTTTCTGGATACTGAACTGATTTACAAGACTTAAATGACAAAACCCTATTTGTTTTTGGTAATATTTTAATGGACATACGGAAAAGAAAAAGTGGATTCTGAAAGTAGGAGACATTGAAGTAACTGTTCCATACAGGGATTAGGCACATGTTCACAAGTTAACAGAGTGCACAGCACTTACTATGGCCTAGCAGTAGTACTACTAGATGTATGCATTTACATGCAATGTTACCAAGTACTTGAAGACTAGCAAAAATTCAAGATGAAGCATATACAAAAATAGAACAAACAGAATGGGAAAACAGAGATAGACCCTTTACTACACTGTGACTAATGTTTACAAATGTACTATGACAACACAATAGGAGGATCAGATGTTTAGTAGACAAGATTGGAACAACGGGAGAAAAATGTAAAGTAACCGCTCTAATCTTTATCTTGTTTATGCTAAATGTAAAAATTAATACTAGAAGAATAAGTATATGATGGCTAAAACTGACACTTCTAGAAGAAAACAGAAGAGTCTGTGAAGTACTTGCAAATCATGAGATTTCTTATGATCATGCAAGTCAATACCTTCTAATAAGTTTTTCTAAACACACAAACACCTTTTGATTCTTCCTCTCTAGAGAACCCCGACTCATACAGAAGACCACAGGTGTCTAACTTATTCTGTTCTGCCACAGTAGTGTGAACGCAGCCATAGGTAGTCTTAAAAAATCAGCAATGTGCTGTAATGCTGTAATAATCCTATTTTAAAAGACAAGTAGGGGGCTTTGTGTGGTCGGAGGACTATAGTTTGTCAACTTAATTTTCAGAGTGTAAGATTTTTTATGTAATATAGTGCCATAAAGATCTGTGACTTTACCATATGGCAGCACCACTAAAGTGAAAATATGAGTAATAAAATATATTTTACATTATGTGAACTAACCTAATAAACACTAGCCTAGGAAGACTAACATTAAATATATATGCACAAAGAGTCATGCCTGAAGATAACTATTAATCATTGTTTATAACAGCAATGCCTTCAGATGTAAATGTCTACCACAGAGGCAACACTTGCTAACACTTGCACAGTAAATACAATAGTAGGATGAACTAAACTCCACTTTTTAATTCATTAATAACAGGAGCTTCTAAGATTCATGGCAGACTGTTTCTTCAAAAAAGTACATCTCAAGTTATTAATCCAATCTAGGTCTTAATTGCTAGGCCTTCTCAAGGGATGTGGATGAAACACTCTATAGAATAGTGAAGAGCGAATCCAAAGAACCAGAGCTTGTTATCTTAGGGATAAGTAAGGAGAATGCATATCTTCACTTTCACTCTGTTTTCTTAAAATTTTCCTCATCTCCCACGACCACAAATCCTTCACTAAAGTTTCCCACAGACGGGGAAATCACAGAAGTCAGAACATCCAGAGTGCAATGGATGAGCCTTACCCTGGGAAAAACACTTTTGTAATAATGGTATCTCCTTGCCAGGTAAGTATATAGTTTTCCTTTTTTATTTCCAAATGATTTATTTACAAATCCATCACATAGTTCTGAATTTTTTTGTTAATGCTGTTTGCTAATCCATTTTTTTTTTTAAAAAAAAAAGTGTTGCTGAAATCCTAACATTTGATTATGCAATTATTGTTACTTTGTTCCTAAAAAACTAAAGTGGTAATCATAGCATAAGAGTAATTTAGAATGTATGAAGAACTGCTAAACGTGCTTCCATGGTAAATCGGTAAAACAGCTTTGTGGGATACACAGAACAAGGAGAGGGCACAGGTACTTCCTATCTTAGTTACTGTTCTATTGCTGTGAAGAGACAACAGGACCAAGGAAACTCAAAAATAAAAACATTTAATTGATGACTTGATTATAGTTTTAGAGCATTAGCACACAATCACCATGGCAGGAAGCAAGTGGGAGGCAGGCAGTGGCAGGGCTTGCAATGGGTTTTTGAACCCTCAAGGCACACTCCCAGTAACACACCTCCTCTAACAAGGCCACACCTCCTAATCCTTCCCAGACAGTTCCACCAGCTAGAAACCAAATATTCAAACATATGAGCCTATGAAGGGCGTTTTCATTCAAATTATTACACTATCCAAAGTCACATAACTAACTTTTGGCTTAAAGTCCTTGTTGATGATAACTTTCCTCACTCTGTAAAGACTTCAGTCTATTTTCCAGTGAAATCCCTTATGCTTAAGCCAGAATGACTTAATGACTCTGACGACTCTTAGAATTTTGTATTTCTCTTTGGACACTGAACATACTTTATCTGTAAAAAGTATTTACATATATCTGTCATATAATAGTCAATGGCAAGTTCCTGAAGAACAGGGACTAGGTTTTGTTTTTACATATCCTATCGCACCTACAAACATTTCACTTTTAAAACCTGGATAGCCACTAGATTTCTTTACAGCAGTAATACATTTCTACTAAAGCCACAAACAAATATGCCATTATTGATACCTATATAGTATTTTTGAAAATTATATTTAAAAATGAAGTTGTACACCAAAATTATGAATAGTAACTGGTAATACTATTATTTTTTTGAGAAAAATCAATTTGATTTATAGTATTGCTATCTGCAATTTCTACATAAACTTTGCAAACTATTAAGTTTAAAGATTCTTAGGTTAAATTTTAATTAAATTACAAGAAACTTTTCTTTAGGAAGAAGTGTAAGACTCAACTCTAATTCTTTTCAATATTCAATGTATTTTCATGGCTACATCTGAATATTTAAACCATGACTTGGTTTGTAATAATTTATATCACATATTTAAGGAACACATCTAACATACAAAGCATGTTAGTCTTTATAAAAACACTCCAGACAGCTCAGAGGACGTTAGAGCACCTGGACTTTATTAGCTAAAGCAGCCTTGGGTAGGCTCTAAATAGACATGAGATTTTTCAGAAACCCTACCTTCACTAATGAAACTTTACTGAAACAGTGATCTGAATGCTAATGGTGCTTCTAAAGCCACTCCACTCTTTATCCCTGGACTCATTCTGCTGGAACTTTCAGGGCAAAATATACTGCTAACAAGATTCATTCTTAACAAACTTCTCATTTAAAAAATAAACTTACAAACTTATGAGTCGTTCACATAGTTTAAAGTTAGGTTTTAAAGGAGGTGAGGGCATTTTTATTTTATTTAAAATGTTCTGGTGGGTCTGGAGAGATAGTTCAGGGTTAGGAGCACTTACTGTCTTGCAGAAGACCCAGATTTAGCTCCCAGCACTAACATAATGGCTTACAACCATCCCAGCTCCAATTCCAGGAGTATTTAAATGCCCTCTTTTGACTTCTGCAGACACCACACATGTACATAGCACACATACATAAAAATTTCATTCACAAAAAATAAATAAGTCTAAAGTGCTCTGGTCAAGTCCTTGACAAACAACCCAGGAAGATGCACATCTAGCTGCCATATTTTGAGCATTCAAGAGAAAATAAACAGTTAAAAATCTCAAGTGTAAGTCTGGTCCTTGTTTCCATCTGGGTACCAGCTTCAGCCTTGCAGGCAGCAGTGTGAGAGGCCTGCAGAAGGAGAAGACAGCTTGCTTGGATTCTCCAGGTTTGTTCTTTGTGCCACTCCAGGCTAAAACAAGTAGGAGCCAGAGACTGACCAGATCAGTACCTGGCAGGATGTAGCAAAGAAGCACACACAAGATGAAACCTTTCTAAAAATGGAAGGAAACCCAGAAAATGAGGATGGGCCAAAGCCCAAGGAAGAACCAGAGGAGGAGGAAATCAGAAGAAACTTTTAGGGAGAGGCTGACTCAGTCTCTGCAGGATTAGGAGAAGGATATACACAGCAGGCATGCGAGCAGTGAAGATATGCTTAGAGAAGTAGATGAAATGGGTGACATAAGGAGAGTGAGAACAAACTTACATTCTTACCCATACGGAATGTAGTTTGCCTTGGTTTCTGTTCTATCTGGTGTTACCATTGCAATGTAATTTTCTGTGCATTAGCATTTTCTGATGTACCTTTGCCCATCTCCCTACTTTGAATATGTTGCTGTTAGTGGTTTTAGAGGGATCTCTTCTTATCTGCATCTTACTGTTGATTATATTTGAACCAATCTACAAGTCTCTGGTTTTTAATAAGAGAGCTTTACTGATTTGTGGGGAAAAAAATGAGCTTGTCATGGTATATGAGAATATCGTATTTTGAAAGACAAGAGTACCTCTGTATGTTACATATATGCACATATAAACGTGTAAAGATGAATGATTTTTCTTCTGCTTATTTGTATTTGCCATATTCCTAAAATGAACAATGAACACACATTATTCTTGCTAAAAATAATGAAGGTTTTATAACTGAAAAAAAAAAAAAATCTCAGGTGTTCCCTACCTAACTGCCTCCTATTTTAGGTCAAAGCTTAAAATCATTTCTCCCAATAGGACCTATTTGTAACTTTGTGTTATACAGTAGTCCAAACGTATCCATACTCAGCAGTCCACAGCATGTTTCACTTCTTCATTCAGCCACCTGCCATTGCCCATGACAAAGGGGAGACTGTGTCGGTCTTCTTCATGCAATGACTACTCTAGCATGGATGCCAGCTACAAAGCAAGTACTTGTATTTTGAGATTGCCCCCACATAAGCCGCAAGGATGTCAAATAAAACATCTTTGTTCAAAACTCTTTTGAAATGAGGCGTAGAGAAAATGTAACCACAAAGTTTATATGAACAAATATAGAAAGTGGCCATCTACGTACATGTGAACTTAAACTGCTAGGCCAAACTCTTTCTTGATACTTATTATTTAGATTTGCAAAATATGTTTCCAATTCAATTTCTTAATTAATACCTCAGTTCAATTTATTATGGCAATAGGAAAAAGACACAGAGCCAAAATAATTTAAATGATAATTCCAGTACTTTTGCTAAAAAATCTGAAATAAAAAAATTTTTAAAGAAAAAAAGAAATCCCTGAGACTGTTTTTTGAAATTTATATCACCATATCATTTATTCAAGGGTATTTATGACAACCACAAAATTTTGAAGCTAGTTATCATACATGGCCTAAAACAGATATTATAGTTAAAAAACAAATCAGTAATTGTTGGAAAATATTTCCAAGCATTAATAAAAATGCAAAATTCCTGAGATCTATGTGGAAGATTCTGAAGGCCTACTATATGTAGTTACTTTATGTGCTCTTAAGAGTGAGGAAAATAAATTGTCTTTATTCTCTGCCCCTTCAGAACACATAGGTATGCAGGTGATGGTAGGGTTTTGGTGATTTTTAATTAGATGCATATTCTATACTATCTATTCCCTTCCTTTCACATAACAAAATTACTTATTATAAAAGGTGTGGAGGGCAGTGTATGTGTGATGTACAAATGTGTGAATGGGTACAAGTACTCATGTGCATGAAGGCCAAAGGAAAATGTTGGGAGTCCGCTCTAGCACTATTCACTTTGTTCCTTTAAGGCAGGGTCTTCCACAATCATGGAGTAGCTAGTGGCATCATGTCCTCATGTCCCAGTGATCCTCCTGAGATCTGTCCCCTCCCCCCCACCCCGCCCTGCCTCCGACCTCAGAGCACTAGGGTTATATGGTTTCTAGTATTTGAACTCAGATCCTCATGCTTGCACAGCAAGTGCTCTTACATGACAAGCCATCTTCCTAGTCCAGGATAGATCTTACTACTCTAAAATAATGCATGAGAAACAGAAGTCTACCTACAAGATAAGATGAAGCTTGAAATGATCTGATATGCTCACTAATTCCTGCACTAGTGATGCATACAAATAGAAATCATTACATTCCAGCCACAGGCACATTATAAGCCACAACAACAGATATTTTTATAACCAAAGGGTTAATATCAAGGAGCTTATTAAAATTTATGCTGTCTTCTCTACTTCTCTGAACTATTTTAGCTCTTCTAAACTACATAGATACCTTATATACCATTAATATTTTTACAGCCAATGTGTTATTATTGCTCTACAAGAGCTCTTTTACACAGAACTCAAAGTGTTTTAAAGAAATTACCCAATTAAATTTCATGACACTTCTATGTGAAGAGTTAAGTGTTAAACCCAAAAGATAATAGAAAATTAATCATTCATTCAGCTAATAATATAATGAACACTATACCATTTATTATACTACCTAGTACTGTAACTTGTAAAAAGGTTTTGTTCAGCCCCAAGATGAATGATGCTAATGGAAACATCTCAGAGTTAAAATAAGTTTGATGTCCCAACAGATGTGCGTTGTCCCTTTTTTTAAAGGATAAGGTCTCACTATACAAGGCTGAGTAGTCTAAACTGCCCTCAAACTCAGAAATCACCTTCCTCCACCTCATGAGTGCTGAGATTAAAGGCATGACTACCATGTTTGGCAATACTTAGCTTTTATGATAAATACCTGACACAGGTACCCATACATTTTTTTAAATAACTAATAGTACTTTTCAGTTGATTCAGCTTTCAGTTGAAGTTCCACAGTAAATACATCTCAATATATGACTTTATTTGGTGTTACAAACAATTCAGCAGGGTAGGTAGATAAACTACATCTTAGGTTCTATAACTACTTACTTACCCAAGATCACAAGATGGCAAAGCCATTCTTCTTTTTTTTTTTTTCTTTAACATAATGGTAGCCTAACTTAAAGTCTTGACTATAGTAAAAGAGCACTGAACTACCACTAAAACCTCTGTCTATAGTCTAGTTCTTTTAATACCACTTTATTGATAAGAAGGGAAAATCTCTGTTATTTTTTTATTATTTTTAAACACTTGGGAAGCCTGAAATAGCTTAGACTCTAGTTTAATCTATCCATCACCAAGTGTTTCTTGATTAAAATTAACATAACATAGGAAATAATAGTTTATTGTCCTCAACTATAAAATGAAGACAGTTACCAGCACAATCTATTACGACCTTGGTCTCAAGATACAGAAATTTTCTCAGAAATGAAAATTCTTGGGCCCTACTCCTGACATCCTGCAACAGAACCCACAATTTTAATAAGTCTTCCAGGCACGTTAATGTTTGAAATCCTTGGGTTGACTTCATGTAATAATTAAAAGAGTAAAACACATTCAGTAACATCACCTTAAAAGTGAGTTGTATCATCCTTATTAAAATATTAAATTGCACTCTTTGAAAAAAAACCCAGTAAATTCACTAAATCAAAAATGAACACCAAAGTAAAATAAATGATTACATAATTTTATTTATTTTAGATACAGGTTTTTGCCATGTAGCCCAGACTGCCCTTGAACTCATAATCCTCTCATCTCAGATTCCCAAGCACAGGAATTACAGACATGTGCTATCTGATTTTACCAGAGACCTGTCATGGTGCACAAGCTCCTTACCTGACCAGTGTCCAGTGGAGAGGCCAAACCTGTCTGTGCATGTCTCACTTACAGGTCTAAACACAGTCTCCCATCCACCAGTAGCATAGCGCCAATTCTGAGATTCCAAGATCAGTGTTCGCTGGGTGCCATAAGCAATCATGAAGCAGTAAACCACATGATGGAGTTGACAACCATAACCACAGCCTTTGTTGATGTTACACACCAGCTTCCTGGCTTTGCTGCAGTCCTTGGGATTCTGTCATTGAAAAAAACAAGATAAAGACATGAGAAGTATGTAAGAACTTCCCATTTTGGTCACAGGTATTGAAAAATCACACAATAAGCCAGAGCTGGTTCAGTACATTTCTTATTTAAATAATGAATCAAGCTTTATGGATAGTTCCCAATAAAAAATTTCAATAAAAATTTGATTTGCATATTTAGGGAGATGGCAGAGAAAAAGAATTACTTTGGAAAGATCACTAAGTATATGTGAAATTAACAGTTAAATTAAAAACAGTCTCTAACTTTTGGATAACTCAGAAGTGTGAACAATGGCGAGGTCATGATGGAAGTAATCTCCGTCACCCGCAGCACTTCAGCACTCTCAGCCAACATCCTATGACAAAGTTAAGGCAGCTTAAAGGAAAAGCTGTACCTGATGTGTTCAGTCATTCCCAGAATTCTGAATGCTTCAAACAAAACTACAAAATGACGTTTCCATCAGGAAACAAAAGGTGCAGAGGAGCTGGTGTGACAGATAGTAAGGGAGGACCTGTCACTAAGCCTGAAGTCTGATGAGCAGGCTCACATGGCAGAGGAGAACAGAATCCTAGACATCATCATGCAGTAACTACACACAACACACACACACACACAGTTTCTTAAGGTATTGAGGAAAGGAATCTCAAAATTCAACACGTAGAAAATATCAGTCATTGAACTTTTTACCAAACCTGATGATAGCCACCAGCAATTTTCACAAGTGAATATAAGACAATCCTGAAAATAAATATGATTTTTTTTTAAATTAAGAGGTCCTTTTTTATATTTCTCTATTTCCCTATAGAACAGTGTTTAACTTGTATGAAAGAGTTTTGTTTTCCATAGTAAAATCAATTCTGCTCTTAATGTAGATGAGCAATTACTAAATGTCCCTAGCTACCTTAGTTTCTTATAACAACTTATCTTGGTTAAGACTCTTTACCCTGCATTTCCAAACGGATTTTTTTTCCCTTGAAAGGGAAGAGAAGATAAACACTTTTAGTAATAGAATCCCATCCCCCTTCCCCATATATCAAGAAATAATTTTTATGATCCCCAGCTAATAAAGACACCAAGCTTCTGCTAGTCACAGCCCTACTTAGAAACACTGAGATAGTGAGGCTGTGAAATGATTCTGAAGGAAAACTGAGAAAAGGAAATACAATATTAACGCCTTCAGAAGCAACTTTTACATGCACACATTGCAGCAAGCTGGTCATCTTTACATCAAAACTGATCTGTCATTGTCAAGAAACTTGTGTTAAGGCATTAATGAATATGAGAACACTTTGAAAAAATTTTTGTAGATTTGGTCAATTTTGTTTCCATAATCAAGCATAAGAATTGCAGATTCTTTTACTTGATTACTAACTCATGACAGACTCATGAGTAATTATCTCTTTTTGCCACATCCACAAAAGGCATGCACGCACACAGGGAAGGAGAAGTGGGCTGCTCACTAGCATGTGGGCTAGCGTACAAGGATTCTGGGAATGATACTTTCAAAGTGGTTTGAAGCATTATTAATTGACTCAGCAATTTCTCAAGAGACTAGACATTATTTGCCAGATATTTTTTATGACTCATTAAAAATACAGAATTTGACTAAGTCTAAAAATCATATCAATAAAAAAGAAAATGTCTCCCATATATGTTTTGATTACTGTGAGGCATTTCAAATGCAGTGACTATTACAGAGATAGCATAGAATGTTCCTAGGTACCACAGCATTTCTCCTATCACTGCGTTTTATATAAGTCATCTTTTGTCTTAAGGAAAAAATGTGGGAGAACAAAATCAGCCAATCATAAGCCGTTAGTGTGGACCCTGAACTTTTACATAAAAGAAGATTGACATCATCAGCTAGCAAAAACTGTCTGCTAGGTTTACTGGAAGAAATGCACTACTTTTTCAGACAGAAGAAAAAACACTTATTATGCTTGATTCTGAAGAGAAGGATCTGCATATGAAGAGTCTCAATGAAGGACTCCAAGGCAAAGAATGACGGGGAACTGAGGACTTGTCATGATGGCTATGAGAAAAACAAGAGAAAAGTCACTGCACAACGTTTGCTTTCACGAAAATACTAATATTCAAAAGTATGGAACATTCAATGGATCTTGTTCAGAAAAGATCTACAAAATGCAGAAAAAGAAAAACAATAGAGAAGGTATTTGTCTTTATAACACAAGATTAAGTTCACCAAAATAAAGATATAGAAAAATAAAGTAGATATTTCTCCGATAATAAAAAGGGATTTAATTCTTTGACATTAAGAGAAAAATTTGAGAAAGATTTACTGGGATGAAAACGAACTTTACAGGAACATTCTAATATGAACTGTCTTTATCATCCACTATTGTTAGAACAAGTGTTGTTAATTATATATTTAGAGACAGTTGCAAAAGGGAAAAAGTTCATAGTTGTGTAACTTTCAAGTTAATTACCAAGTATCCTTTATCAACCACCCCTGATCCTGGCTTTCTAATATCTGGCTGTGAAAGTCTGGAAAGTGTCTTACTGAGGACTAGACGACAGAGGCAGGCCTTGTTAGAGAACAAGCTCTTTCCCACACGCCCACACTTTGTCACGATGGTTCTGTCTGGCGATAAACACTGTGCTACAATTGCATTTGGTGCACTTAAAGCATCTCTTCTACATAAATCTCTACTAGTTATGTAAGGCTATAGGTATGTGGTGGCTTTATATTGTGATTCCCATCAATTATTCTTTTCCTTCCACAGAATGTCCTTCACCTGCTACAACTCATCCAGAAGATTGGTGTGTTCCAGCAGAAATAAGATCACTTGAAAACAGTTCACGTGAGAACAAACGATGGGGAAAGACATACTGAAAAGTCCCCGTACAACCCACAGGAGAAAGTCTGCTGCACTTGAGTACCCTTCCGTCTTCAGTGTCACAAATGAACCAACCAAAACTTAGATATTTTACACAAATATTAAGCATCTAATGAATGCAATGAACCTCGGACGAGTATCCAACAAAAGAAAACACACACAACTTAGTAATAGATAATTTGGATATCTTGATACTGTGGTAAATCAAAAATTAAGAAAACTCATTTTCAGCTGGAATAAAAGAATTCTGAACAAACTGCAATTATTAATATGCTAAGGTTTTTAAGATATGGCTTATTATATTTATAAAATGCAAAAGTAAATGAAAAGGAAGCTTTTCTTTTAAAAAACAAGTTACAAGATTGACAGGAATTTATTCTGATAAAAAAAACTTAAGGAATTACACTAAAAATTTACTCAATATTATAGAATTACTATAAAAACAAAGTTAAAATATGAGTTACAAATCATGGCATTTCCACATATACATATATGTGCATACACACACATATACACACACATATGTATGTATGTATATACACACATAAATATCATTGTACTCTGCTCACTTGCTTGTGTATTTGTGGTGATATATTGTATATTTAATAAAAATAGCCTGGATTATCAGAGTACAGAGCCATCTCTCCAGCCTTTTTTGGTTTTGTTTTCTGAGACAGGATTTTCTGTGTAACAGTCCTGGCTATCTTGAAACTTGATTTGTAGATGAGTCTGGCCTCGAATTCACAGAGATCTATCCTCCTGTCTCTGCCTCCTAAGTGCTGGGACTAAGGCGTGCACCACCAATGCTTAGCTACAAATGCATAAAAATTGTGTATATTGATACACAGTTGAGATTAAATCTGTTACTGTACATATACTTCTACTCTTCTTCAAGGTATATAAAAATACAGTTCATTTAACAATGTAATAGAAATTGCTAGTTCTTTAAAGTTATTATTAACAACTAATTAGGATTTAAAAAAATGTAAGTTAGTTGTTAGACTTTACAATCAAATTTATAATCATATTAGATATGTTTTTAAGGTCAAACAGATAGACAGGTCTTCTTCAACCCCTTCAGAGATCTACAGAATACACCTACAATATTTCAATAGCATAGGTTCTGTTTATTTTTAGATAATGAGACATGTCCCTCCTGGCAGCACCGTTCTACTTTAGAGAAGATGACGGGTATAGAAGAAACTCTATATGAAATTGACTTTCTTTGTGGCAAAAGTTAGTCACTGGGCAAGGAAGCACCCTTGCCTCAACTGCTGACAGTATGATGTCCAAAATGGACAAGCAGGATACACAAGAAAAAACTGCTGAACCCTGTCAGGACAAGGTAGGAAGGTCTTTTAAAATATCCTGCTTCACAGATAAGTCTGTCAGATATGCTAGGCCTGTAGGCTAAAGCTCCAATGGATGCAGAGGAACTCTGGGCGACAGTCCAGGCAGCCAACTGTTTCTGTCATTTTCCACAGTTTTGGAAGTCACTTGCTTACACTTCCTATTTATTTAGTTAATATTTCATCTCAGGTCTTAGAGGGAGTTGGTGATTAGAAAGATAATTTACAGTTTTCTGGTTACAGTTTCAGAAAAGAAACTCATTAAGAGGCTAAAGTGTATACATTTAAGAGCCATCAGAAGGATAGTTTTCAGTTGGTAATACAAGTTAGATAGAAAGTGAATTAGGTACAATACTTTGGACTCACCAATAGGATAAATAATGGAATTTTCTTTTAATTTGTCAATTGTTAATAGACTGAACATTACTGATATAATTATTGCTTGTATATATTACATATAGTTATTGTACCTATTGTATATAATTTTTCTTATATTAGTTATAACTTTTTATTTTTGGCATAAAAGAAGACATATATTGTACAATATTATCACCACATATCCCCTTCTGTCTCAAAAAAGGCTGGAGAGATGGTTCTGTCCTGTGACATTCTAGACTATTTTTTATTAAATATACAATACACCACCATGTGTGTGGTGTGTGTGTGGGGGGGAGTACTGGGGGAATGAAGCTAGATCTCTTAAATGCCAGTAAAGCAGTCTACTACTTGTATTCTCAGCTTTCTTTTTACCTTACATCTTTTAGTTAGTAGTTTGTGGTTTTTCTTGGGGTGTTGGTGGTGGTGTTTTGTTTGTTTTGAAGATAGAATTTCACTATGGAGTCCTGGTTGTCTCGGAATTTACTATGTAGACTTATTTTGAGACAAAGGCTCACTAAATTGCTTAGGCTGGCCTTCCAGGCAGGCCTGCTGCTTCAGCGTACCAAGTAGCTGGGATTCTGGGATCCCAGGCCTTTACTAATAAGGCCGGCTGTATGTGGTTTTCTTAAAGTAAGATTCATCAACAGATGTCTAAGCTTCAGTTCTTTATAATGAAGATAATTGTCTAAATTTTAGAATGACAAGATTAATGTAAATAAAAGTTCCAGACAATTACCCCAATGAAAGAGCTTTGGAGGAAAAGGATTAGAGATGTGTTTTGTTCCAGTGAAGGCTTTGCTATGAATTCAAATGCATGGTTTTGCTTCAATTTGGTAATTTAAAAATGAGACACAATAATCTCAATTCTTAAGCTCTCTCTGTCAATCCATCTTTCACCACAGAAATACTATGAGGCAAAATGACATAGCATACACTCAAAATTAATTTAAATATGCTCTTACTTATTCATATAATCTGCGGGACACTGACTCTGTATAAGTGCAATTTAGAGATGCTGAGATGGAGCCCAGAGCCCTGTGCATGTCAATTATGTTCTTTATCACTGACATTTTACCTAAATCACAGATTTTTTTTTTTTTTGCTATGCAAGATATCCCCCATACATGCATAAATAAAAGCTCTTTGAAGTACAAATTCCACTCATAATGAAATTTCTCACTTTTTGAAAACAAGTGACCAAAAATATTATTAAAAACAGCCAAATAAGTAACAAATAAAAACATGCATACTATAACAAGACCTAACATCCTCACACATGTCTTAGAGAGGAAACACTCGGTAACCATTAGCTCAACTAAATCTGTTTCAAAGAGATGTTGACACTCACAAAACTAAATTCATAGGCAGCACGGTCTATGAATTATGAATTTCTGTTTCTCAATCTACCTTCTCAAGATGTCTTCAATTCAAGAAGTAGTAAGAAACATCTAGCTGGCTACTCATATAGGCTAATAATTAAGAATCAGAATCCGAGGGGAGCCTTTCACCGCCCTCTTAAGAACATTTCTTCATTGGGAGGCCTTAAGCCACAGTTAGTTCCTCTTTCTCATGAAGAAAGCTTGGTAAAGAAACCAGGTAAGTTAAATTATATTATGATCTTTGTATTCTCTAATCACAAGACTATAAACAGTTTTTTAAATTTGTTTGATTAAAAATATGTGCAATATCTAGCTTTGTGTTGGTAATAAAGAGAAGATTCATTAATAGGGTGATAAAAGCATTTCATAGTATTGGAAGCAATCTGATTTCATTTCTCTAAAATTATTTTCAAAACCAATGCAGAAGCAGCTAAGAGAAATGAAACACTGCATGTTGGTGATTAAAATGAAGACTTTGGGCACAGTTAATAACCATGAAAGTGAAAGCTTAAAAGTATTTTCATTTTTAAGAGCCAAGACTGAAAATTACTGGCTGAAGACATATTAAGCAAGAATATTCCCTGGCAAAGTTAAGATTGTCTGGACTGTCCTTCCACCCTTGCAGTAAAGAGCAATTTGTTGCAAGTAGCAAGTGCACTGCAATAGCTCAGGCCCACGCAGGCTACTAAGTGCTCTGAGGAATCATTTTCCCTGTGGGTATTGTGTAAAATTTAAGTGTGGAAACTTAATGGAGAAAAGATCTGACGGTAGCCTGGCACAAGGCAGCAAAGGCCAACAGTTCCTGCTCGGTATAAAAGAGAAGAGCTTACCTTGTTGAGTACAGTAGCAATTGGCTTATTTTAAATATATATATATTTAAGACTTTGGCTCTTTGCCTACTTATTTCTATCCAACATTTGAAACCAATCTCTTAAAAAAATGAAATTCTACAAATCTAGTTCTATTAGAATTTAGAAACAAATAAGAAACATTTTGTTTACTGTGGATCTGGGAGAGAGTTTTCAGAAGCCTCTACTAAGGTGCTGCCTATGATTAAGGAGACTTGTGCACCAGGACAGTCTTATTTTCTATTACCAGAAGGGCCACAAGGAAAGGCATAGAATTAGTGAGACAAATTGAGCCTAATCCCAATCTAGTATATGATGCAAGCAAACCTCCTTCCAAAGACAGAAATGTTCTATCAGCACCTGTTGATCTTTTATAAAAATGCACACATTGATTCTTTAAGCATCTTAACTTCTTTCTTTAAGTTTATAATCTGATTCTCAGCTCAAGTGGTGAAGATAAAAACAGCATGCTTAGAGATTGAGACAGAATTCAGGAAGGGCCTCCACCTCTTTACTTACGGTGCTTCATTAGACTTTCTTACCTCAAAACCAAGACTACAGGAACAATGTGGCAGGTATTAGGGGTTAGGGTGGAGGGGACAGAGGAAGTGAGCCTTGCCGTCAGTCCCACAATATGGAGGATAAAGAGATAAGAACAATGTCCCTCTGGGAAGACTGCTGCAGCTGCAATCTCTCCCCCCCTGCACGCTTGGGTGTATGCATGTTGTATGTGCTGGTACCTGGTCTCCCCTTGGCCTGGAGCTCATCAAGGTAAGCTAGACTACACAGTGAAACCACCTATTTCTACATGCACCACCATGCCTAGGCTTTTTAAGGTGAGTTCTAAAGATCAACTCATGTCCTCATGCTTGCATAACAGGCTATCTCCCTAGATCCCTATGTTTTGCTTTAAATAAATGAGAATAAGTTTCTACTTTTCTGATGTTTCTGCTCTACAATGTGTCATTTTTCTGGGTAGTACTGGTATTATACCACCTACCTAGTCAATATTTTGAAAATCAAACCATCAACAATAAAATAAACCAGATGTCCAATCTGACTACCTCTTCTTCATGTCTTCATGTAGTTCAACACAGACTGAGAATCCATTGCTACTTGAAAATAAATTTCTCTGGAAGCTCTTAAGAACACGTTCTCAAACTACCTTCACCTAATTAACAGTACTCTAATTCATTTTACATTCTTTTTTAAAATATAAGAATTATTTGTTTATTTTTATTTGTCTATATATCATGTGTGCACAGTGTTTTGTGGAGGCACAAGAACTGAAGGTAGAGACCACTATGAGCTACTATCTGAGTGCTGGGAATTGAACCTGGATCCTCTGGAGGAGCAGCAGCCAGTGCCTTTACCCACTAAGCCATCTGTCCAGGCCCTCATTTTACTTTCTTTACTATCCAAAACATTGTGTGTTTAAATAATTTAACAACAATAAATTATAAAAGTTACCATGTACCTTCTACAAGTTTTTCCTCAAGAAGAACCTATTATTCAATAACAGTACATTTTGAAAACCAGAAAACAGACATAATGAAATATTATTAACAAAATTCAAGGCTTTGTGTATATTTTAACAATCTAAAACTTGATTTGTTTCTTTACCTAAGTGGGGGGCATGTGTCACAATGCACATGTGGATGTGAGAGGGCAACTTATGGCAGTCAGCTCTCTCTTTCCATTCTGTGGGCCCCAGTTATTGAGCTCAGGATAGTAAGGCTTAATTACTATCTGAGCCATATCAATAGTCCCATATCGTAACAGTTTTCATATGCACTCAGATATTCTAATATGTACCGACTTGTGTAACTATTACAACAAGCAGGATACTAACTGGTCCATCAAAACAAACACCCTAATGTTACCTTTTTGAAGAATTATTTTTATTTTATGAGTGATTGTCTGCATGTATGTATACGTACCAAGTGCATGCCTGATGCTTGCAGAGGCCAGAGAGATACCCTGGAACTGAAGTTACAAAGGTTGTGAGTTGCTCTGGTGGGTGCTGGGAATTGAATCCAGGTCCTTTGTCAAGGTAGTGAGTACTCCTAACTCATCAGCCACCTCTCCAGACATTGTTAACCCATCAGAGTCACATTCCATAAACATTGACCTGTGGCAAGCACTCACTAGTCTCTATATTTTCACCATTCTGAAATCACTGCAAAAGTAACAATAGTATGTACCCTTTGAAATGACTTTTCATCATTCAATGAGATGCTTTTGAGACCCATTAAAGTTGAATTGGTTCATTGCTCTTGCTACTGAGTAGTACTCTACTGTGTTTCTCCCACTGTACCACAGTTTATTTACCCATTGGGTGGGTAACATTTGGATTGTTTGGCTTCAGCCTATTAAAAATTAAGTTAGTATGAGCATGAATATGTAAGTTTCTGTGTGGATATGGTTATTAATTTTTCTATGAAAAACAAAACCAAGAATGTGATGCTGGGACATTTGGTAGGGGTATATATAACTAGTATAGGAAACTGCCAAACTGTTTCCTAGGATAATTACACTATTTTACATTCCCACAAGCAATGTGTGAGAGCTGGTTACTTTCCATACCTGGTATTCTGTTTTTGTTCTGTTTTCCCCCTTTATCCATCCTGACAGGTGTTTTTCTCTTTGTGTCTTTAAGTTGCATTTCCTTAACAGCTACTGAACAGCCATTACCTATCTTACTTCTCATCTATATACCTCACATAAAGTTATGTGTTGAAAACTTGTGCCTATTTTCCAATGAGACTCTTTCTTGCTATTGGAACGAGAGGTTGTAACACAGATCATACACAGGACCTTTGTTTGATAATGACTTGTAAAGATTTTCTTCTCTGTGGCTTCTTATTCTCTTTAACAGAGCACTAATTTATAGATCAAAGTATTTTAATATTGATATTAAAAAGGAGTGGTGAGAAATTAAGTTTTTCTTCGAATTTTTTCTTGAATCTTTCACTCTGGTTTCCCTTCTGAGATTTCAGGGCTTTGTTCACATCCCAAATGTCCTCAGGAGTCTAACTCTTCTATCTTCATTCTCTGCTGCTTGGGTGGATGGTCTACTCTTTAGCCCGAGGACATCAGTTATTTTCTCTGCTACTTCTACAAACCCAGCCCACTGCAAGTCACTGTGCTCTTTTTATAAGTAAATTTCCATTTAGTTCTTCCTTCTACCTTCTGTTTCTTTGCTGAGGCTTTCTTCCTTCCTTCTTCTTTTTCTTTTTTACTTGTCTCAAGCCTCTGATTGCTATTGGAGAGCTAGTAACATTGTGGCTTTTGTCAAACCATTGTCAGACAACCCCAGCCCTGTGCTGACTCTGTGTGATGTCTACCGATTTCATCTAAATTGAGATATTCCTAGTCTGAAGTATGACGAAACTCTACTTTCTGCCTGCATTTTCTATTTTAGTGAGAGTCACATTGTTTGCATTCACAATGGACTGTTTTTGCCATCTCCTTAAAGCTCTTGGTTCAAATGTTAATTTAACAGTTAAGATCTTCTCAGTACTGCAGTGCAATCATTCTGCTTTAACTGATCACAAGGATATGTGGTAGGTATGATTTTATGATTTATCACTAAACCATATCAGAATTGCAAAATTACTTCTACCTTCTGGAAAACTTTTATAATAAGATGTTGAACAAACTGAGCAAAAATTGAAGAATTCTGATTGCAGTTACAATCACTAAGTTAAAAGAATAAGACATTTGCTGGGTATAATGCTTCCCAAGGTGATGGTAGGGAATGACAACTACCACACCACCAGCTACTCCATTTCTAGGATCACAGATGTTAAGAGACTCAGATGTAATTCAGCAGCTTAGTAATAAATTACATAAAGCCTTGTTATTATTGACAACTAAGATGGTGTGAGCATATTAAAAATTAAACTTAAAATGACAGCATGCAGTGAGCTATAGATAGCACAATGTCACAAATATTAAGTATTTCATGAAATAATTTACATTCTTGCCAAAAATGCCTAAACTGTGAAACTACTTTGGCAAGAATGTTGAATGAAGGAATTAAATTTACAGTTTACTGTAAACCATGCTTAAAGTAAAAATATACTACTAGAAATTAAGAATTATAAAGTGATTATTGACAAATGTCATCAAGATTAAAAATAAAGACACAAAGCAAATAACACTGTAACCTACATGGAAAATCTGATAAAATTTTAAAAATATTTACCTGACCTAATAAAGTTTTGGCAAAATTGCAAAATATAAGATCAATATATAATTCAACTGTATTTTTACATAGTTGCAATGCTAAGATATGCTTATTATAAAACATAAACAAAATGCATTAAATTTGTGACACTATTTTGAAAAGAAGAACAAGGTTGAAGAAATCATTCTATCCGATTTTAATACTTAGCACAAAGCTATAGTAACCAAGATGGTGTGGAAATGACAGAATAGATATGACTATATCACCTGTTTTACAACAAAAGCAATAAAGTAATGGGGAAGGGCAGTCTTTGAACAATGGCTCAAATAAACAAGAAAATGAACCTAAATCATTGGTTCATATCATAACTCCAAATAGATTACAGACCTACATGAAAAAGCTCAATTATAAAACTAGAACTGATAAGCAATGGTTCCATATTAGCGTTTGCCTGGCATGTACAAAGCCCTGAATTCAATCCCTAGTGCCAGCAAAATAAATAAAAAATAGGCAAATAAACAAATTGTCTAGAAGTCAGGAAAAAAATCTAGCCACCTTACAGTTTGTAAAAGTTTTATAAGTATAAAAATGCAAACTATAAATAAAATGGAATTTCATTAGCCTAAAAATCTTTGTTCATCAAAAGACAGGGATAAGAAAATAAATAGATGCTAGATACATAGCTCAGTGGCTAAAGCACTGGCTGCTCTTTTAGGGGACCCATGTTCAGTTTGCAATACCCATATGCCAACTGACAACTTCCTGTAACTGCCTTGCTGGGTGATCTGACTGTCTTCTGTACTGTAGGCACCAGGCATGTGCATGGTACATATACAAATAATGTAGGCAAACACCTATACACAATTTTTTTTTAATCTTAAAAAAAAAAAAAAGAAATAGGTAAGCTACAGACTGGAATAAAGGATTTCCAGAATTCCTAATAAACTCAAATCTAGAATAAAGAGCCTCCATAACTCAATCATAGAAAAACAAATATCCCAGCTAAAAGTTGACCAAAAGATTTGGAACAGGTCCTTCAGTAAAGTAGGGATGAGGGGTTGGGAAGACAGCTCAGCTGGTTTGCTCATTAGCGTGTGAGTCTGACCTCTAGCAACATGTGAAAAACAAAACAGTGACAACAACACTGAGTATGGTGGAGCATCTCAAACAAAATAAAACTGTGACAGCTGATGTTGTCCTTTGCCTGTCCCAAGTGTATGTGCACTGCTACACACACACACACACACACACAGGATAGGATACAAAGACGGTAAATAGGCAAATAAAGATGCCATCCAACTACGGTAAAAGGAAAATATAAACTAAGCCATGGCATACTATTAAAAACACTAAAGGGCTAAGATAGGAAGACTGATGATACCAATTTTAGCTAGGATGTGGGAGAACTGGTTAAGAGTGTAAACAGGGATATGCAAAACACATTAATAGTTACAAGTGCTTACACTAAACCTGGTAACAGGAGTTCAATCATTAAGATCAACATGGTGTGTTGCACAAATAAAGGAAACTCGGGGCCAGATTAGAGTAAGCACCACAGTCAGATCTTAATCAGCTGTCTTCCTGCTTCCTCAGCCTCGCTTCTCCTGGCTTCTTCTGACCCTCTGTCTTTCTATGCCGGCCTAAAATACTCTCTTTGCTCAGTTAAGGCGTGGCCCCACCACTGCCTGCCTGGGAACCTGGAACTCCTTCTGTAAACTAAGATGACCTAGAACTCAGTTGGGATTAAGGGTGTAGGTCACCACTCCCAGGATACTCCCTGTGCTGGGATTAAAGGTGTGAATCTCTACTCTCTGATCCTCCTAAACTGACTGTGGGTAAATACACCCACACTGGTGAAAGGAGAGATGTGGTGGGATTCAGGTGTCAGCTGATAAGATCTGAGGATGCTTATCCAGAGTCCAGGGCTCCTGAAAGGAGACTGGCCAACTCCATTGATAAGGGGCTGCTGGGACCCTGGGCAGCCCATTTCCTGGTTCCTGACTGCTAGAGAGATCGGTTTAGCATCCATTGTCCATCACTCGGATACTCTAGTTCCTGTTCAGGCACCACTATAAGCTGTTACCTGTATCGTGAGTGTTGGTTTATATTTTAATAAATATTAATCTTGGATTGGTGCACTTTAAGAGAAACTCCGCCTACAGAGAGAACCAGTTCTCCCAAGTTGTCTTCTGTCCTCACATCATGTATGTGGACATGCACACAGGCACAAGTGCACACATGTGCGCACACACTCCCCCACCCAAGAAAAAGAGAATGTAAAATGTATACCCATTTCTGAAATCAGTACCGAATGTGTCCTAGAGCTGACATAAGTGGGCACATGCCTCCATCCCTAAGACAGAAGCTATCTCCAATAACCACTTGCAAATGAAATTTTAGTTTTTTCCAAGGGAAGAAATAAACTACCCTCAAGGTCAGGCTGCATGTCTAGCAGCAGATGATCAACAAAAAACAGAGTCAATGGCACCTTCGCAGGTTCCTTGCTTCATAACATCACACCAGGACTCTTCCTTTTCCTTTATGTTTCTTTCTCTATTGTATATAAAGTATAGCTTCAGGTTTTATGCTTTATTGGATTCTTGAGTCAATGAGTCTCTGCATCTGTGTTTCCTGTGCCTTCTCTTGGGCTCCTTTCCTTCTGTTGGTTTGTTTTGTCCTAGTCAATGTGTTTGTCTTGTTTTATCTTATGATTGTATTATTATCCCTTAGATGCCTACTTTCTAGTGAGAGACAGAAAGGAACTGAAGCCAGATGGGGGAGAATTGGAAACTGGAAAGGGCAGAGGAGAGGGAAGGCACAATCAGAATATATTATATGAAAAAACCCTATTTTTCAATTAAAAAGAAAAACACATTAGTGCAGCACTTTCAGTACTGGGATAGTTGTTGGGGTATACTCAGGTACATCTGTGGCAAAGGTCAGAATTCTGAGAATTGTGCTGGGTAGGTATCTCAGTGTTTCCTGTATCACATCGTTTTCACTGAGGACCAAAGGAAAGATAAAAAATTACATTTTCAATAAGGATTATGAAGTTGGAATTATAACTATCTGGTATTTTCTTTATCTGCTAATTGGGGAAATATCAAATTCGTGAGCACCTGATTATCACGGAAAGCAAAAGGAGTGGTGTTATGAGTGTGCCTACTTCTGTGTCACTGGGATTCATGGCAAAGGGAAGAATGAGTAAAAACCTGACAAAGTTTTCTCAATCTGAAAAACAAAAGAAGCAACAAACAAGCAAAACAACAACAAAAACCCTAGAAATTAAACATACACTCTACTCTTTGGTCATTTCAAAAAGAATGACATCACAAACCTATGTAGATATTTGCATACACAGATGTTTAAAAGAGTTTATTCACAATAGTCTCAAACTGGAAATAGCTAAATGTCTCTCAAACGTAAAAAAATAAACAAACTGCTGTGTCAGCAAATGTAGTATGACTTATAATTAAAAATAATGAAATACCAATACATACAATGTGACTCAAGGAGTAGATTTTAAAAGCGAAACAGAAAATAAAGCAGACAGCAGGTATTTGTTACAGTGTGAGGAGCTGACTATGACCAGATCATAGTTTAAATATGGTGGCTGAAAAGTTTAATGAGTATGTGAAGCTTACAAACCATCGTTATTTCTATCTTATTAATAACCGAGATGATGGTTCTGAACCACCAGCTGTTCACAGTTCACTGAATGAGGATCTAGTTGATAGGAGACAGCTACCTCTTCCCAGTAGGAGGTAAAGTGGTTCTCATTCTGTTGAGTCCTCTAACGTCTAAAGGATAGTCCCGGGAGTATGAGACCAAGAGAACATGCCAATGCCAAGTTCTTTTTAATGATGCCTAAACATTTGATCACCCCATTTACCTGTATGAAAACAGGCTCCAATGCTACACAGAGAAACCCTGTCTTGAAACACCCAACCAACCCCTCCCTCCAAAAAGAGAGGTTTAGTGAAGGACATTTTATGATTATTTCAACTTGAAACATACATTTCAGTTTTAAATCTATTAATTCACTATTTTTTCCTCAAAACAATTTTCTCTCAATTTATTGTAATTAAAGATGCATCCATTTCCAGCATTTCGGCTTTTTCAGTTACATAGAAAAGTCCACAGATTCTATTTTCCCACTCTTCAAGTATGTCTGTACTTCCAAGGCAAACCATCACACCTCAGGTCTTCCCACCTGCACGAGGACCTCTGTCCTAATGCTCTTGCTGACTCCAGTCTCCTCAGATACTAATGCAGTTCAACTGAAATACCAGCTTTAGATTCTATCCTTCATTGTACCCTTTATGTCTAAAACTAAGTTGTTACTAGTACACCAGTGACAATGTAAGAGCTTAAAAAGAACACACAAAAAGGCATAAAAACTCAACAGTTGGTCAGTATTTATTTCTTGTCAAAATGGCATTTATAAAACAATACCTTTTGGTAATCATTTAATGTTCATATACCATAAGCCTTATCCTCTATACTCTAGCTCTCAAATATCTTTGCAGCTTACATTCCACCCTCTTTCATATACAACCTAAAACTCCAAACTAAAAAGTTCAGCTCACACTTGTAGTCCTGTATTACTTTCCCCCTGGCTATGGGCTGCTGCTAAAACATATTCTTCAGCTGGAATATCCTTTGCCTCCATTTCTGGGTGTCTACATCAGACTTGACCACCTTTACAGTTTAGTGCAGATAATATATCCTCCATAAACTATCCCTGATGTCTCCTTCAAAAATGTCAATATGCATTTCCAACAAAATACAGCATGTTCATAACAGTATAGTATAGCTTATAGTTTATATGCTAACAAGTAGCTCTTTTTAGGCTAGGCAAGGAACTTGTTTTAGACACTGTTATATCTCCTGAGGCATAAAATACTGTCTCTCTGAATAAATATGTAAAAATAAGTATTATTTTTTTAAAAGTACTAGAAAGACAAAAAAAAATCAAACTTTAATTTTCACCTTTTATTTTATTTTTTAAATTTCTACTCAAGGTTTATTTCTTAAGCTAACTTTCTTACCTGAAGATATGTTATTCTTCGCTGGACCAGCTCTGTCAGGTCTTTGGCCTCTTTTTCCCGCCAGTCACCTGCTCCATCTGTTTGACTGAGGTAGTACAGATCTGTCATAATGGACCTGTGAAAGCAACATTGGAGGCCCACTTACTTGTGCTATTTCGATGGATCACACAGAACTACAATGGAGCCAAGTTCCTCACAAATACTGAAACTCAGGTGTATGATGGTGCTTATCTTCTATTTTCCATTAACACTACTTAATTTAAAAACTAAGTCTCTACCATCCATAATTCATTCCTATAGAAAGAAGTACACAACTTTTCCCCACAGGCCAACCAGCTACACTGCTTTCCATAAAAACAGAAAAGTACAAAGGATGCAATTCAGTAGGCATGTATTGGTATTTGAATAGTACCACTGTATTTTTACTCATCATTTCACAACTCCTCTTATATTCCATTCTGAGTGACTGGGAAAGATTAGAGGAAAAACTTGATGCAAATATTAAACAATGTCCTAACCAATCAAGGATTAGCAAAATCTTTCTTTTATGGAAACAAGTACTAAGATTTTAGATTATATGAACATCTGTTGCTATTTTTTTTTTTGGAAGTATGCAATGCTTCATGAATTTTCATGTTGCCCTTGTGCAGAGGCCATGGAAATCTCTGTATCATTCCAGTTTTTATATGTTACAGCCTAAGGGAGCATCCTCTGTTCTCTCTGTAGCAGGAAAGTTGCCATAGGCAATAAATAAGTGAAGAGGTGTGGCTCTGTTCCAATAAAACTTTATTAACAAAAGTAGGAAAAGAGTCTGATTTTGCCCTTGGATTATAATCTGCTGTATTTGCTGTTCTCTTTGCAAAACTAATGTAGTGATTAAGATACTTTCTCACTGTGTAGCCATTAGTAATTTCAATTATAACGGGTTAGATCTCCTGGCAATAAATTAAAATACTCTGTAACCTACAAAGAGATACATTAAAGATGGTATGGGTGGCTTTATTTATATTGCATTAAATAAAAACAATAGCTTACACTTAGTATTAAAGAGAGTACAAAAGCATCCTCTATCTAACAGGCCCCATCCACATAATCTGTCAGCAAATAAATACATAACCATTTTCTGACTATGAATCTCTACCAGTACTGATACCAGCTAAGTTACTATCTTCTGACACCTCTCCCTGCTCCCAGCCTTGTCTACGTGGAGTTTACTCATAGTGGCCAGAACCTCCTAATAATCAAACAGCACTCCTGTTTTATACTTAACATTGAGTTGACCTCCAAATCACTTAAAAGTCAAATTCAAAGCCACTGCCTTGGCTTATGTAACCCCACACAAGGCCCACCATTTAGTCTGATCTCTCCCTGATGACTTCATTGCTTATTTTATTTCAGTCAGACTGGCCTCCCTGCAAACATTTAGAAATATAAGCATGTTGTTACTATAGGGCATTTATTTACAATTGCTCCTTTCCATCCCAGAATACCCAGATATCTATCTACATCAACCAAACATCCTTCAAATATTTGCTCAGATGTTACCTTCTTCATAAGGTTTTCCTAGATGAACCTATTTTTTTTTTAAATAACCAAGATCCACCCTCTCCCACTGTGGCTCCCTCTCCTTTCTTTCCATTCATGGGTCTCAAATTTCAGAAACTCTAGAAAGTTGTTTTTCAGAACAAAAAGCACAAACTAATACTCATACAATAATAACTAAGAGGAAGGGGAGTTACTGGTTGGGGTAACAGTAATCTGTGGCAAGGACAGCTAGATGGGATAAAAAACTATCCAGAATTCGGTCCCTGTACAACCTGAAGAGGATTGGCCAATCAGAACTCAGCTGACAAGCGGTAAAAGGAGTCCTCAGCAGTGAGTAGATACCTGGGATGGCATCATCCTGGTAACTATTTCATTTCTAGTTCTTGACTACATGTTACATCACTTCATAACTCAAGCTCACATAAAACCACTTGGACCATGAATCATTCCATACCGAGTAAGTGCTAACAACACATTTAAAAGAAGAAAAATTATTGATGTAAAATGATAATTAAAATCTTAAGACACAGTTTAGATATCCAATCTAAGTGAGGAGAAGAATGGCTTTGTAACAGCGTTGGAACAATGGGTCACTTTCAAAGGATTTTATGTATTTATTGGTGTCAGTATTACCTACTCACAGGACACTCTGAAGTTTAATTCAGTAATTTCATTTTTAACCTTTTTTGAACATAACAGACTAAAATATAGTGTTTTATTAATGTTTATATTTGTTATTCTTATTTAAGACTGGAAATAATTTCTTTGTATATAGAAGAAAATTTTTAACTACCTCTTTAACAAATTAACTGATAGGTTATCAGTGAGAGCAGTTTGTCTGGAATACTGCACAGCCTACAATAGTCTTTTATAGTTATTAAGTTAAAAGTTACTACTTTCTATGGCTTGAGTGTTCTCTGAGTGGGCCCACAGGCCCACTGTGATTAAAGTCTTAATCTCCAGGGTAGCAGCACTGGGAGGTCCTTGACTTGGAAGGGGTCCTAAGATTCTTGGGTAAGAGGCTTTGTGGCATCATTCATATTTATTCCTCCCTACACATCCATGCCTCTCTCTCTACTTCCCTTTCTCTTTCTGATGGCCATGTAAGCTCTTCCACAAAGTCTTTTATGATGCTGGAAGGGCTTCTGCTGGAACTGAACCAGAACACCAACCCTGTAAATAAGCTTCTTCTCTTTATGAAATTGACTCAGGTATTTCACTGTGGTAATGCAAACCTGTTTAACATACTGACCACATAGACTTATGATTTCACCTGAGAAACATAGATCTTTAACTATAATTGCGCTGTAATGCTCAGCTGGAAATTTACAATATTTTATCAGTTTTACAAACTTCTATCACAACTCACTCATAGTTCTTTATATGTCATAGGCATCACAGAATCCACTCAATCTCTCCTACTCATCAAGTAGTAAGGGTCACTAAATGTATTGCAAATCTCCACATTAAATACCAGTATTTCTGCTGGAGGTAAAGCACAACTGAATTAAAAAAAAAAAAATCAATCTATTAGCAAATGCCTACTGGTGGAAAGAAGGAAAACCAATATGGTATGCTTAGCTTTAAAATTAAAGTAAACATATGAATACACATGGGAACAAAAAACAGTAACTACTGACATCTATAGCCTCAAGTAGGGGATAAACATATTAAGCCTAATTTGGAAGAAAGTCTTTAAGATATAAAAAACTGTTGTGTCCTAGGCACACACACCCCCTCCCTTTTTCCCCTTAATACAGGCTCCTGTACTAAGTCAGGTCCAGTCTGGTGTTAGACTTATGGTTTTCTTTTATCTCTGGTTTCTAGATTCAGGTCTTAGAAGTCAAGAAATTCCTGTACCATCAAAAATGGAAGCAGAGACCTTTATTTCTTAAGAAATTCATAAATTTAAAAAGCAGTTTATTTTTAAACCAAGTTATACTACTACTAAGTCTTGGCAACTCATTCCATCCCAATCTGTGTAGAAGTCAAAATGACCAAGCACCTTACTAGATGACTAAACATAGGAAAGAAAAGTGCTCAGTATCACCTGACACAGGAAAATGCACATAAAACCACAATCTGGCAATCATTCCAACCAGTTAATATGATATTCACACACAAACACAGGATTTTTGTTAAAAAAACAAAAAAGGACTCCTGTTGGTAAGGATATAGATTAATTCAATCATATTATTCAGCTATCTCACTTCTAAATACATATCTGGTATCTGAAAGAAATATAATCAGCATATCAATGAAACACTGCTGCATTAGTCACAGTAACTAAGAAGCAGAATCACCCCAGATGCTCATCCTTAGATAAGAGGATAAACAAGCTTCTTAAGAGCTTCTGCTGCTGTGATCAAAGATCATGACCAAAGTAACTCAGAGGGAAAGGGTTTATTGGCTTACATAGTCCAAGTCACACTCTATAAAGAGAAAGAAGCCAAGGCAAAAACTCAACATGAATCTGGAGGCAGGAGCTGATAAAGAGGCCATGAAGGAGCGCTGCTTACTGGCTTGGTCAGCCTGCTTCCTTCTACAACACCCAGGACTATTAGCCCAAGAGTGGCATCCCCACAATGGGTTGAGCCCTCAGCCATCAATCACTAATTAAGAAAATGCCCTATGGAGGCTTTATCTCAGCTGAGATTCTCTCTTGTCAGATGACCCTTGCCTGTGTCATGCTGACATAAAACTAGCCAGCACAATACAGAACAAATAAAAAACCTCCCTTGTCATTTTTTTCCTTGGTGGTATAATTGAGACAGATTACACTCCCCGACCACCACACATACATACACTGTCTTAAAAAAAAAAAAAAAAAAAAAAAAAAAAAGTTTTAGGACTATAAAAATAGGAAAATAACTCAAGAGAAAATACAAAGAACATAAACAGCCAGATTTTTGAAGTTTCAATTGAATACTGTTCAGCCATAAATAAGACTGAAATCCTGTCGATCTCACTAAGATAGATGAAACTGGTGCACAGTATGTTAAGTGAAATATGACAGATACAGAAAGGCAGTACCACATTTCTCTTTCCTCTGTGAAGCCTTTTTTCTTTTTAAAGTCAACTTTAATATAAAATAGTGATAGCCAGAGGTTGAGAACTAGGGGTAGGTAAATATAAAGGGGCGCTATATTTAGTTCACTGCCCAATGTACATATTGAAGTATCTATCACATGAATTTCATTTACACCCACAATTAAAATGTTAACATAAAATATGTAAGGCACAGTAGTCAGGGTACCAATATATCAATCTATTCTTGGTCTAAGGTTAAGTCTGATTTTTAAGTTCCCCATCTCTTTCTCCCTGTCAAAGACCACAGAAATAAATCAGTTACTACAGAAAACAAAGGTAAATTTGTATTATTTCTTCACCAACTCAATGATGTCTGGAAGTTGCATTCCAACAAAATGTGTTTTTCTGTGTTAAGGATCTGAATATATTCAAATCAGAAACGGCCCATTACTAAAAATTATGATGATTTAAAAAAAATTCTGAAGAAACTCTTGATTTTTTCAGGGATTCCACACCCCAAGCCATACATGCTCCCTATAAAACCTCAAAGCTGGAAATTTTGCATCTTTGCTGTTATCACTAAAGTGTCAAGAAATCTCATAGTTGGGCAGTGAGCATGATAGCTTCATATGAGGCCACATCAAGGCTTAATATATGTAAGCCTAGGCAATATGGGTAGAATATAGATGCCTAATGACAATAGATTAAATTAGAATAAAATGCTGGCTTCAGAGTCAGCAGCTAGAGGGCTTTCAAAACTTCATTCAAAAAGCTGTCTATGCTTGTGTTATTGCATTTTCCTGAGTAATTTTTCTATTTTCTTAGTCATAAAACTTTTATGTGAAAAGGGAGGGTGTCTAGTGTGTCTCAATTTTGTCATCAATAACACTATAATAAGGACATTTTTTATTTATTTCTGAATAAAAATGCCAAAACATAAAATTTTCCCTCAAGGGCCAGTATAGTTATAATTCATACAAGAATAATCTGAAGGTGAAGATTCAAAATATACTAAAATAAACTTGACTAAGGGAGAGTGCTGCAAAGTCTAGCTCCTGGGTAAACTGGATCACAGACAAGAAAAATTATTGGAGATTTGTCTAAAGGTTTTGCAATGGTTACTTCTCATTATCAATTTCATCAGACTTAGAAGCATCATGGAATAATGGTTCCTCTTGTGTAAGTCAATGAGGGTATTTTTAAAGAGGTTTGACTAAGGACGAAAAGTATATAGAGCACCACTCTCTGTGCTGGGGACCAGACTAAATAAAAAGGAAAAAGCAAGTGGAGCACATACATTCTACTCTTTGCTTCTTTTCTGCAAACAATGTGACCAGCTGCCGAATGCTCACCACCTTGAGTTTCCCGCCATATTAATCTGTACTCTCAAACTGAGAATCAAAATAAACTCCTGTCTCCCATGTTCCTCCTCCTCTGGTATTTAATCACAGTAACAAGGACAGTAACTGATACATTACCCCACTTCTCTAGGTCTAAGAATAGCTACAAACAGGTTTGGAGTAACTCTCCCTCATCCATTGGAGACCGCTACCCAGTGGAAACCAGATACAGTACCATTTCTTCCTATACACACAAACCTATGGTAATATTTAATTTATAAATTATACATAGTAAAAATCAGTATTTCTACCTCTGCACTTTGTGTGTGTTATTAAGTACAACACGGGCTACATAAATCACTGTAACACAGTCCACCTGGTACTAAGTGATTTACTGGTAGTTAACATATGCAGACTGGATTGGGGATATACAAAGAGATGACTCAAGTCCTGGCATGATGGTATGAGATCTCACTGTGCTATTTGGAATGATGTGCAATTTAAAACTTGTAAATTGTTTATTTCTGGAATTTTCCATTTAGTATTTTTGGACAGTAGTTAAAAATGGCTAGTGCACTAGAAAGCAAAACAACAGATAAGAGAGGACTGCTGTAATTCTGAATTCTGCCTACTTCAGCAGGCTACCAGATGATAATGCCGTTGTTTTTATCATTAGTGATTAGCATCAGACAATCCTTGGTAAATCATTAGTTTTAATATGTAAATCATTCTTTAGCTTGGATCTTCCCTCCAAATAACAATGGAGGCAGGCAAAACAATGGCTACTAGATACAGTATATTCTCCCACCTCAATCCTTAATGTAAGCTTCATTTTAAGGAGGAGGCACATTCCTTGAAAAAAGACTGAGAATTAGTATTTGGTAGATACAGATTATGTGATAAACAGAATGAGAATAGCTTCCCAGAAAAAATATCTCCCTGTGCTCATAAGAGCTAGGAAGAAAATACTCCTGGATGTCCACGGAAAAACATTTTGTCCAAAGAAATTCAAAAGTTGAGAAAGATTATATACATTGTAGGTTAATAAGAATCTCAAACAAACCACATCTCAAAAAAAAATAAAATTTTTCATCCCCTTTGTGGACCTGTGTTTGTGTGTGTGTGTGTGTGTGTGTGTGTGTGAGAGAGAGAGAGAGAGAGAGAGAGAGAGAGAGAGAGAGAGAGAGAGAGAGAGGTGGGGGGAGACATAAAACACAAATTTGTGACCTGAAGAGTTGTAAAACTTAACTTTTCAAGAGTGGAAACATCTCTTTCAAAGAGAGTGGGAAAACAGAACAAAGTAACTAGGGTACAGCAGCTATGATCAAAAACTTAATCTTACAATGTACAAGTCATTAACAAGTCATCAAGTTTTCTCTATTATTAATAGATAACTATGTTCCTTATCTCCAAAGTCCTTTCCCAGCCTCCATAACAGCCTTTGTATATCAGTATATCAGCCAATTTCTAATCAGGACACTCAGCCATAAGTATCACTTCCTATTTGGATAACACAGCTAAGTCTGCTATTAACAATGCTGTCATTACATATTATTGATAATGAGATGACACAGACTTAGCAATGGAGATAACAGGACTGCTTCCCAGATTGCTATTTCAAGAGCTTTAGTAATTTAATTGGGAAATAGATCACTGGCTATTTGGCTCTGTGAGTCTTTCTGTCCTTCACTTTGAAGTTCAATAATTGCTGTCATTTAAAAGCAGAAAGAAACTCTAGCAACTATTTCATAAACTGTTATCAAGCAGGATGAAGAAGGCAAAAGAACCTGCAGAAATCTAAAGGGTGATAATACAAAAATCTATGATATTCAGAGGTCAGGCAATAAATCTAAGCACTGAATTCACAGCACCATATAGATAATACAGCCACAATGGGAAAAACAATCGCTCCAAAATACTTACTTCTATCTCACTACATCAAAGAATAAGGCTAAGGCCATTTGTGACTACTGATACAAAAAACCAAAGCAAAGGAAAAACAAACCAAGTAAAACTATTTGGCTATACTACCATGAAATACAGTGGCAAGCACTGACTAGAATGAACCGACCTGGAGACTCAGTGGTACTTAATACTGCTTGAGACCCATGTCAAAGGTAATAGTGTATTTGAAGATTTACCTATTTTATTATCTGATACGTGTTTTTCCTTCATGTACAGAAGTGCACCACATGTGTGCCTGGTACCCAAACTGGTCAGAAGAGGGCCCTGGAGCTAGAGGTGGTTGTGAGCTGCTCTGTGGATGCTAGAAATAAACCCAGGTCCAGTACTCTTAACCACTGAGCCAATTCTACAGCTGTCTAAATTTCTTAAAAACCCTCTAAAAGTCAAGACTATTTACTACCAGGTGATTATCTACTTTGGTAATGGGTAGGGCCCTACCAGTTACTAGATCACACAGAATAGATTAATCAAATAAACACTGGTTTTGCTAAAATTCTTAGGTGAGCTGAATCCCAAATATAAGCATGGCATTTGGCTTCTAGGCTATGTTTAATGTCTGGTACTTTGAGTAATAAATCATAGTCATGATTCAGAAGAGAAAATGTGGTGCCTTCACCATACAGAACAGCATCAAATAGAGAAGAAAGAAACTCTTCCTTAGCACCAGAACCTCAGTGAGCCCTACCAATCCTGCTCTCTAAACTGAAGCAGCATTGTCAGTAGGCCTCAGCTATTCCCAGATCTGCTCTTAGAGCAGTCCTGTCTAAACTCTGCTCTCAGAGACAGATCTACAGGCCCTACAACCATGCATCGAAAGACAAGGTCTTCTCAGCTGCAGTCTAGGAGCCCTGCTCATGAAGAATCCATTATAATCCACGATTACTTCAGATTATAAAGGACATAATTTGGCTGCTAAAAAGTAAGATCCAATAAGAAGTTGCATATAAGAGATTCCATTTAGTTTTAAAGATAGAGACAGGCTGAAAGTGAGGGGTGGAAAAAGAAAACGGGAAGCAAAGCAGTGGTAATCAAAGAGAGGGTAATATGTCGTTAGACAAAGTGGACTTTTAGACAAAATTTGTCCTATGAGATAAGCTCACTTATTATAACAAAAGGACTATTTTATGATGAAGCTATAACAATTGCATACATACCCAATACAGTACCACATAGACAAAGCAAATATTAACAGAACTAAAAAGAAACCTGACAGCAACAGAGCTAATAATAGCAAGAGACTTGATACCTCACTTTCAGCAATGCACAGATCATGCAGACAGAAAATCAATAGGGGAATAGTAGACGGGCCAAAAAGAACATTCTAATAATAGCCCAAAACATGTTCTTTTGAGGAATACATGAAACATTCTCCAAGATACATGATATGCTTCAAATAAGGCTTAACAAATATAATAAAATTAGAATCATATTAAGGAGATATTATTCTCCCCGTCTTTACCTCTACTTGTTTCTGAAATGAGGCCCCAACCCAGAGCCTTGCATGTACTAGACAAATGCTTTACAAGCTATCTCTTCCAGCTCTCATACTAGGTACCACACTGAGTCCAGAAAACTGGGTCAAAGAAGTAAGGGGGAAATCAAGATATTTAGCAGGACAAACAAAATGTAAACACAACAAGCTCACACATCGATGTACAAGGATGCTAACAGTGTATCGGAAGTTGTGAGCATCTACTTTTAAAAAGAAAATACCTCAAATATCTCAACTCAAGACTCAAGGAACCAGAAGTACAAAGACCAAATACGGCAAAATAGGTAGATTACCAACAGCTAAAGTATTCAATGAGAAGCTACAAAAGAAGATATTCAGTGATTAAATGACTTAATACGCTTAATGGCTTTTCTTCCAAACGGCATGCTGGTGCACGTGTAATGGACAGAAGACAACTTGGAGGAGTTGGTTTTCTCTTTCTACCACATGGGTTCCAGGGATGGAACTCAGGTTTCCAGGCTTGGCACCTTTACCAAATGGGCCATCTTACCAGCTCTAGAAAAATCTGTCTTAAAAGACCATTGAAATTAAAAAAAGACTCCTGTGTTTAATGCACTTCCAATAGTTCCTGAATTACTGGTAGGACAATGCAACTTAGTCTCATAGAACTTGTTGATATGTGTCTACCATTACATTTAATATTTAATTCACATCTTATAATATATGTTACATTAGGTATATCTCTGAGGTTGAGGTCAGTCGGGCCTACACAGTGAAATTCTGCCTTTAAAAGAAGAGTTAAGGCTTTGGTTTATCTGTCATGGTATTAAGTGTGATATGAAATACTTTAATACAATGCTTTACAGCACTCATTCTCAATCCTTACCTTCACAGGACCCTCCATATAAATAATACACAATACTAAGAAAATCCTTAAGATCAGACAGATGGAAGGCTTGACAAATGGTGAGTGGAAGTTTTATATAATCCCCTCAGTATTTCCATTTAATTCTTGGCCAATAAAGCTCAGTGGAACAACAGACGCTTCTGTTCGTGTTGGTAAGTGTACCTCTGGTGAAGTGAATTTGAGCATTTGCCTTAGTGAGGAAACCAAACAAACATTTTAAGAGCTTTGAGGTACTGTTTTGAGAACGTATCTATAGGTTCCTGAATAGTGTTCCAGTGCTTACATTGAAGGTTTAATTATTATGGTAACACTCAGAGGTGAGGTGAGACTCTGGGTTATCTTTTTGAGCATCATGGAATCTCTCAAGAAATTTGACTTGAAGATCGAGTTTGTTTATCAGATTTTTGGCTTCCTCAAAGCAAGCACTCATAATAAGATTCAATATTTTCTACCATATCACAGAGCAAATGCAGTAATCCAATCAAGTGACCAGCTACAAAGGTAAAAGAGGTTTGCCCCTGGAGATTTTTCCTTAAGGACTTTGTATAAGTCAATACATTTTTTTTTTTAAGAGAACAGCAGTAGTAGCAATAAAATCTAAATTTGTCACTGTCCTATAGCGTAAAACTGCTTTATCAGAGTACAGTTCTTCCATCTATATTTGTGTTACTGCTCGTATCATATAAATACAAAACAGGAGCCTGCAGAAGGTCCACTAAGATTTCAAAAGCACCACGCCTGCCCATCCACTGAAAATGGCAAATACCCCGCAGTTCCTTACCTCTTTCTTCAAATGCTCTGGAAAAGAATAGAGGTTATATTGTGAAGTTCTTAAAGCAATCAAAGCGATCAATGTAAAAAGGATCCCACTCTACCAACTGCTTTTAATGTAACAGATTATCACTGCCCCTCCCGAACACAATTGACACAGACTTTGTCAACATGGGTACAAGGAGAGCAAAGTGTTGGCATCTTCGAGATACTTCTCTAAAAGTCTAGAGCCACAAATTTTACTTACGGAGAAATTCACTGGGCATATTTTAAGCCTGGTCATAAACAACACTTCACATTTAGTTCCTACTTCCCAGTTTTCAAAGTGTAAAATTTCACAGCCTAAGTTCTTACTGCCTTCATAAAACAGGAAGCCCTTTCAGAGTATGAGATGCATTACCCAACCTCAACAACACTTGTAGGTGAGTCTTTCCCTGGAACACTATTCTTGATAACAGAAAACAATAGCTATTCTTGCCTCTCTGAGGGTTGCTTCAGAATGAGGCTCTTACAGAGCTCTTGGAGGTTTCTGTTTTAGAATTGAACAATAAGGTAAATGTGCTCTCAAAGCCTTCCCAGACCCCTTCAGAATGTATCCATTCAAGTAGTGCTTGAAGATTATCAAACAGAGATCTCATGGGATTGTCAGGCTCATGCCCTTGCAGACATATGCTATCTTTTGCCATAAGAATCAAAATTTCATATGAAGATATTAAGTCTGTTCTCCTCTACCAAATTGGATGTCTTCACCCTTGTGTACATGCCTTTCCTTCGCAATGTAGCTCAGAGCATGGCTGTTTATGTTTTTATCCTGTTCAGAAATCCTGTTAATTGTTTCATTACATTTCTCTGACTTCATATTCACTTGATCCTTTTATTCATTTATTACACTTATTTCTTTGAGGCAGCCTACTACACTGCACATATGGAAGCCAGAAGTTAACTTGTAGGAGCTGGTTATCTCCTCCACCATGTGGGTCTAGGTATCAAACTCAGGCAGTCCGACTTGGCAACAAGTATTATTTGACTAGCTGAGCCATCTTGTCACTGCCAGCCCTTATTCATTTTCTGTCTGCTACATGGCTTATTCAAATGACTAATAAGATCAAATACTATTCATACTTCATGATCTTGAAGAATTGCCTATAAAGCTCACTTCTATAGGTCAAAGAAGACTCTGTCTGGCAAACAATTGTCAGTGTTTATTTCATTGATCAGATGATTTATCTTCATAAATAAATTTATTTTCAAAATCTCCTAAAATTCTCTACCCACTCTGACAGCTAGTTGGATGCCATGGGAACCTGAAGAAGGCCAATCTGGACCATATGCTATTTTGTGTGTAGGTGGCACAGTACCGAGCTTGAGTATCATTGTGTGACTGCTGAAGCTCCCCACTTTTTTAAGACAGCCTATCTAACCACTGAGGCCAGGGAGCCCAACAGTAGAGAACTAAAAACAAAAACAAAACAAATTCTCAGGGAACCAATAATAAGCAAGAAGATTAGATTAGTAGTTACAATAAACAAAAGTCCTGCACCAAGTACGTTTGAATTCTATATATATTTTTAAAAAATCAATGCCAACCTTTATAAAATTAAAGAAATGAGAATTTTCCAATCTCCTTTGAAAAGGTTAGTATTACTGCCATAGCAAAGCCAAATGAGGCACTACAGAAAAAGATGACAAGAGAACATCCCTGCTGCATTTAGATACAATGTTCTGCAAAACTATAAATAAACCAAACTCACACTAGAAGGACTAAGTGGATCAATAGAGGCAAATTAGAAATGAGATAAAAGATGCTCGCTCTATACTTCTATTGAACATGACTTTGGTAGTCACAGACAAGACAAATTAAACAAACAAACCAAAAAATGAAAGCAAGCAAGCAAGAGGAAGGAAAGAAAAGAAGGAAGGAAGAAGGGGGAGAGGGAGGGAGGGAGGGAGGGAGGGAGGGAGGGAGGGAGGGAGGAAGGAAGGAAGGAAGGAAGGAAGGAAGGAAGGAAGGAAGGAAGGAAGGAAGGAAGGAAGATCACGAAAGAAGTTATAAGGTTTTTGTTTGGATTTGATATAACCAGACATACAGAAAACCCTAACACTACTATCAAAAATTGGTGGTACTAATACCTATTTGATAAAGTTAAAAGACACACTAAACCAACACACAAAAATCACATTTGTATATACTAGCAAATCATCACTTAAAGAAATTAAACAACCTCATTTACAATAGTGTCAAAAACAGAAATAACCAGTCAAAGAAATAAAAACTTGTGCATTATTCTATAAAACTATAAGATACTGATGGAATAAAATATATTATGCAAGATGGAACAATATCCTATGTTAATGGACTGGAAAAATTAATAATTGCTATAAAGTCCATACTACACAAAGGGATCCACAAATTCAATGTATTCTCTATAAAAATTCCCATGTTATTTTTTACAGAGCCAGATAAAAGTACTCTTAAAATTATTTTTGAAACTGAAAAGACTCATAACGTAAAATTCTCTTGGAAAAGTAAAACAAACCTAAATATATCATGTTTCCTGACTCAAAACTATGGAGCTATAATAAGCATAACAGCATACTTGCTTATAAGTATAATTATGTCTATATTTAATAATTTTGTAATTATATATCCAATAAAGGATAATAACTAAAATACATAAGGTACTCATAGCAAAATAAACAACCTGACTAGAGATTAAGGAAAAAGGGACTAAATAGACAGTTTTCCAAACAAAATGTATAAATAGCCAATAGTTACATAAAAAGGTGCTTAAATCACTGCCTGTCAGAGAAATACAAATTAAAATTTCAATGTATCTTCTCACACTTGTTAGAGTGATTTTTATAAAACAACAACAACAAAATACTAGAGACACCATGTCCCAACCCATAACCCAGGCAGAAGACCCCTGCTGTACCAGAAGTCATGCTGGTACTTCAAACCCCACATAAGACCCAGCCCACAGACTATCAACACTTACTCAGAGCTCACCCAGTTTTTCCCCAACAGTTCCCATTCCTTCACCACCATATCCCATGTAAGGGAGAAGCCCTTTGCTCTATCAGAGGCCACACATGTACCCCAGGTAAGCCCCCAATAGCAAACCATCCACACTTCCTCAGAGCCTGCCCAGCCTTCCTCCCAACAGAACATCCCCCCCCCCCCCCGCAACAACTGCCTTCATAACTATATCCCAGTCCACAATTCTGGCAGAAGCCCCTTGCTGTACTGGAGGCCACACTCGTTCCCAGGACCCAGCAGAGGCACCCTACTAGACAAGAGGACTCAGTTATCACCAGGACCACAGGCTACTCAGGCCAGAAGACCAGAGAGAAATAGAATCCAAGGGAAAACACACCCATCCAACAAACACAAATGTAGAAATAGGCACCTAAACCTAGAATCACTCTAAACCCAGATGCCTAGAGGCCAGCATAAGAACACAATCAACAACAGCCAGGGCAATATGGTACCACCAGAGCCCAGCTATCCTACCATAGCAAGCTCGGAACATGCTAACACAGGAAATGACCTTAAAACCAACTTTATGAAGATGATAGAGGTCTTTAAAAAGGAAATGGAGTTATATTTAGGTCACCTGTGCCAGTGCATTGAAGAGTATTTCCCACTTTCTTTTCTATCAGATTCAGTGTAGTTGGGTTTATGTTGAGGTCTTTGATCCATGTGGACTTGAGTTTTGTGCAGGGTGATAGATATGGATCTATCTGCATTCTTCTACATACTACCATCCAGTTATGCCAGCACCATTTATTGAAGATGTTATTTTTTTTTCATCGTATATTTTTGGCCTCTTTATCAAAGACCAGGTGTTCAAAGGTGTCTGGATTAGTGTCAGAGTCATGGATTCCATTCCATTGATTCACAAATCTGTTTTTATGCCAGTACCAGGTTGTTTTTATTACTGTAGCTCTAGAAGAGAGCTTGAAGTCAGGGATGGTGATGCCTCCCAAAGTTCTATTATTGAACAGTCTTGGATTTTTTGTTATTCCATATGAAGGTGAGTATTGTATTTTTAAGGTCTCTGAAGAATTGTGTTGGGATTTTGATGGGGATTGAATTGAATCTGTAGATTGCTTTTTATAAGATGGTAAATTTTACTATGTTAATCCTACTGATCCATCTTCTGATATCTTCTTCAATTTCTGTCTTCCAAGACTTGACATTCTTATCATACCTGTCAGGATGGCTAAGATCAAAAACAAAGATGACAGCCTATGCTGGAGGGAATATGGAGCAAGGGGAACACTCCTCCATTGTTGGTAGGAATGTAAACTTGTACAGCCAATTTGGAAATCGATATGGCAGGTCCTCAGAAAAAAGGGAATCAATCTACCCAATGATCCAGCAATACCACTATTGGGCATATACCCAAAGGATGCATTAGCTAAACTATGTTCATAGCAACATTATGAACAGAATCTGGAGACAACCTAGATGCCCCTCAACTGAAGAATGGATTAAAAAATTGTGGTACATTTACACAATGAAGTACTACTCAGCAGGGAAAAAAATGGCATCCCGAAATATGCAGGCAAATGGAAGGTCTGGAGAGTATCATCCTGAGTGAGGTAACACAGACTCAGAAAGATGGACATGGTATGTACTCACTCATAAGTGAGTTTAGATGTAAAGCAAAGGATAATCAGGCTACAATCCACAACCACCCATCAGCTATGGGGCGGGGTTGGGGGGGGGAGGTGGGAAGAGAACATGAGAGAATGGAATGGTTGAGTAGGGTAAGCAACAAAAAGGGAGAGTAAAGAAGTGAATATATTTACAGAGGGAGTCATTGCGGAACAGAGAGAAACCTGATGCTAGGGAAACACCCAAGAACCCAAATGAGCCAGGCTGGGACTCCAAGTAATAGTGGAAAGGGTGCCTAAACTGGCCTTCCCCTGCTATCAAATAAATGACCACCCTAATTGCCATTATAAAACTTTCATCCAGCAACTGATGGGGGCAGAGAGATCCATAGCTAAACACCGGGTTGAGCTCCTGGTCCAGCTGATGAGAGGAAGAAGAGATTATAAGAGCAAAGAGATCAGAGTCATGATGACACACAGAATAGGCTGTCCTGTGCTTTAGGGAGCTCACTGCCTCTAAAATAACAGCTGAGGACCTTCATGGAAAAGAACTAAATCCTCCAAATGTAGATGACAGTCAAATGGCATGGCAGTTTGTAGAACTCTTGCAGTAGGACCAGAGCTGATTCCTGATGCATGAACTGGCTTCTCAGAATCCATTTCCTACAGAGGAACACCTTGATACTTGGGGGAGGGACTTGGTCCTATCTCCACTGGATATGCCAGACTGCACTGACTCTCCTTTGGATTCCTTGTCCTTTCTGGAGGATGGGGGGGGTGGAGATTGGGGGAAGAATGGGAAAAGGGGAGGGAGGGGAAGCACTGGTGGGTATGGGAAATAAATTTTAAATTAAAACATTAATTAAAAAGAAAATGTGGTACATTTATACAATGGAATATTGCTGAACTGTTAAAAAATAAATAGCATCATGAAATTTGCAAGCAAATAAATGGAATCTGAAAAAAATCATCCTGAGTGAGGCAACCCAGAACCAGAAAGACAAACATAGTATGTACTCACTTATAAGTGGATATTAGTTCTAAAGTAGAGGATAACTAGACTTCAATCCACAGCCCAGACAGGTTAAATAGTAAGGAGGGCTCAGGGAATACAGAATAGATTCCGAGGGTAGACTGGGGGTGGGTGAGGATAGAAACAGGAAGGACAGATGGGTGGAGACAGTACTGGGAAAGAAAACTGGAATTGGAGTCATTTCGGGGTTGAGGTAGAAACCTAGTGCAATGGAAACTCCTAGGAATCTACAAGGGTGACCCCATCTAATACTGCTAATACTACGGGATACAAAGCCTGAACAGCCATCTTTTATAACCAGGCAAGGCTTCCAGTGGTGAGACTGGGACACCAACCTAGACACAAAACCTTCCACCTACAATTTGTCCTGCTTAAAGAGAGGATGCAGAAATTGTGGCAGTAGCCAAATAATGACTGGTCCAGCTTGAGACCCATACCATTACAGGAAGCACATTCCTGATACTTCCTGGAAGGCCAGGAACCAGAGGCTGGACAGCCCCAAGACCAAGGATAAAGCCAAACATAACCAGAAAATAAAGTCAAGGAAATGATTCCTAATGATGCTCTGTAATACTCAAGGACCAGAGCCTAGCATAACTGTCATCAGAGGCTTTATCCAGCAACTGACAGAAACAGATGCAGAGACCTACAGCCAAACATTAGGTAGAGCTTGAGGAATCCTATGAAAGATGAGTAAGGACTGTAGAGTCAGAGGTCAGAGGGGTCAAAAAAAGACAAAAACAAAAAACCAAACCACCAACAACAACAACAAATCCCATAGAATCAGCTAGCCAGGGCCCATAGGGGCTCACAGAGACTGAACCAAGGATCAGTGAGCTTGCATGGTTCTGACCCAGGTCTTCTGCACATATGTTAAGGTTGTGTAGATTGGTATATTCTTATGGGACTCTGAACAGCGGGAGTGGAGCTATCACTGATTCTTTTGCCTGCTTTTGAGACCCCTTTCCTCCTACTTGGTTGCCTAGTCCTGCTAGCATGAGGGGATGTGCCTAGTCTTACTGCAGCTTGATATGCCATGTTTGGTTGACATACCTGAAAGGCTGCCCTTTTCTGAAGAGAAGAGGAGTGGATCTGGGAGAAAGAGAACTTGGGGAACTAGGGAAAAAGGAGAAGTAACTTCTATCAGAATGTAATATATACCACAGTCTGGTGGTATATGTTTATAATAATGCAGGAGAATCATGTTGCAAACAAACAAACAAACACAAACATGGAGGGAGGAGAAAAAGGGGTCAGAAGGGGTGAAAGATCTAGAGAAGAAAAACAAGTAGTGAGGAGAGCAGACAAAAGGAAACCCTTGTAATGTTCTTGGGAATACAAACCGGTGAGAAGACTTAAAATACAATCACGGAACACATGTCCAATCCCACTTGTGAGTAAAAATCCAAATGAGAAGAAATCAACACACTGAATCACACAATACCTAATCCATGTGTCTCTTAACTGATCACACACACACACACACCATAAAAATCCATCAAAAGGACAGGAAAAGAAGACGTGAAATTAGGAAGAGGATTTGTTAGGGAATCCAAGAAGGGGGTTGGGGATGAGAAATGGTGAATAGAGACAATAATATAACATTGTACAGGCTGTATATTAAATTGTCAATAAATTTTTTAAAAAGAAAAGAAGTGAAGCCATTTTAGCACCATGAATAAATCTTTAGGGTATTGTCTAATGTGAAATGAGCTGGTGAGAGAAACCAAATACTGTAGTGTGTTTACTTAAGAGATCAGACTTCAACCTCATACAAGCAGAGAGTGCCTAGGGTTACACAGTAGGAGAAATGCAAAGGTGCTGTCAATTTGTACCAATGTTCAGCTCTGAGACAAAAAAATTCTGGATATCTAATGTACTGGCTTGGCTCAGTAATGTTTGATTGGTTTGTTTGAAATGTGTAAGGTACATGTCAACACACACACACACACACACACACACCAGTGCATATGGGTTGATGGTGTGGTAAAGGATATGTTTACTCCTTTAACCATGGTAATCATTACACAATATGTGTACATATCGAACACATCATTAAAAGTATACAACTTGTACATTCACACTTTGGGATTTAGCAGTTGGATCCAAGGCTGAGCACTGCTAAGGAAACATTCTATCACTGAGCTATAGTCACAATCTGTCATTTATCAGTAATTTATATACCTCAGAAAAGCCCCTGAGAGTTTTCTCCTTAACTGTTGGCTGAACAAAAAAAGTAACGGAAGTCCACAGAAAAATCTAAACAAGAAATCAATACATTAACACTTGAACTGATTTTTTAGAGAAAAAAAAAAATCTGATGGTTCAGAGACAACTTAAATACCATAATTTGAGCTACTGCAAAAATAAAACAAATAATAAGTATACCTCAAATTAAGATGTAAATAAGACACTGGCTTTAGTGTATATAAGAACTCTTACTGGTATTTTCTCTAATATTCTGTGAATCTAACAGTGCCGAGGAGGGAAGGGAGGGAGAGAGGGAGAGAAGGAGAGAGGGAGAGAGGGAGAGAAAGAAAGAGGGAGAGAAGAGAGAGGGAGAGAGGGAGAAAAGAGAGAGGGAGAGAAGAAGAGAGGGAGAGAAGGAGAGAGGGAAAGAGACAAGTCTAAAAAAAAGGAAAAATGAGGAGTTTTAGCATACAAAGTTCAGCAGAGGGAAACACAAAAGTCCACTCAGTTCTTATACTTTTAAGATTTAAAAATGGCCAATATCAGATTATTTTCTATATGACACAAAACTTTCCTATTTACATATATTCACTATTTTCAAGATGATTTTTCTGATGTATTGCTATGTTTGTTCATTATTTGTATTACTACATCTAAATCTGTCCTCCTGGAGTTAACCTACTACCCTGTGCTTTCTCCCAGATACATCGTGCTTCCTTCTTATATTATGACAATATAAGAAATAGACTTGTGTACTTGTACTTTACATTTGTGTTCAGCAAAATATCACTATTTAATATATAATAAATGATAATGCCAGGACTTATTATAATTTTTTAAGAGTTCAACTAGCAAAAATATAATGGTAATTTACAGACACCATGGGCTTGTTTATTGTATTCATTTTTAATTTATATGCATAGTTAGAAAAACATATGTACCACTTATATTTACAAAATAATTTAAAATTATTTTTATTTAGAAGAAACCTAAGAATTAAATTCTCATCAAGTAATTTAAGTAAATTATTTGAGTAACCATTTCATCAGAAGTCATAATCTATTTATATCATATTGTTTTAATCTGTATTTTTCTATAAAACTGCAATAATCAAATCACAGAAACACAAAGGCCTGTTTAATAGAAGCTTGGAATAGAGAATCAGTTTAAGATAGAAGCCTATTAAGGATAGAATTAGTCAACATTTGACCTAATGGTCTAAGTATGACCTTACTCCTTGCTAGCATAAAAACTGGAAAGGAACTGCCTAGTTTGGGCCCTAAAAATTCAACATCCCTTTAAATCCATAATATTACATTTCTATAAAACAATACTGCTAAAATCATTCAAGTACACTCAGATTTTTGCATGTAATTTCACTTAAAACAGATGAGCAGTCTTTCAAAATCACTGTAACATTGCTGATGTTAATATATGTGACTCTCTTGTTTGTGGGGTAATTCACTTTCTCTTCACAGTGGGAGCTTGTACTAACACAATCATTTTTCTTTCATTGTTCACTAATAAAACAGTAATTCCCATGAGAATCCTACTAAGAACACAGGTTCTTAACTATAATAAGCCACAGGATGTTTTTCTTTATTTATAGTGATTCTCATGTACATTTCATCTTCAGGAACACTAACACCAAAATGTTTTCTTCCCTCCAGATGATAAACTGTTTGTATTAGAAATGTGTAAAAAGGAGAAACAAATTTAAATAGGTAGACTTCTTAGAAAATTAACAGAATAATTAACAGAATATTCTGTTAGCCTTTACCCAAAACCTGTTAGCCTTTCATTAGAAACCCTTCAAAGGTGCTATTTTTAAGTCTGTAATGTTTGGAAATTGAAATAATAACTGAAGACTCGGTGTGAATTCCAGTGGACTGTAATGTGATTCCACATGCTCTGCTTCAAATATCAATTGTTACAATGGACTTTGACAGGAGGCATTTTCATGTATTGATAACTGACACCACTGTGTCAAATAATCTACCACTCTTAAACACAGTACCACTGACTAATCAGCACATAAATTAGAAAAGGTCTCAATGTCTCCTCTATAAACTATAATCTTTATGGAAGCCCAAATGAAGTATGTAGAGACATACCTTTCATGATGACCTAAATCCAATAGAATTTCATCTGCATGTCTTTGGAGTTCATTTCCTTCCAAATTCTTTAATTTCTTCAATTCACTCTGTATAAAAAACCAAAGCTCTTTAGCTCCATTTTCAATTCTCCTTCTTAAGATTTCATGATCCTTCCCTAGACCTGCAAAGAACAAAAAATATGAGTATTCTAACATTTTGTAAGAGAAATTTCCAATATTTGTGCTAAAATGGAAAACAATGTGCATAATCACATACCATTCCTGGCTTGTTTCTTGTAATTTTCAATTTGTTCTTTGGCCTTAACAAGCTGCTCTTCTAAAACACGGACTCTTCCAGTAGCTGTCCCCTGATCAATAGGGCCTTCTGGTATTCTGTAGAGATGAAAACGTGAAAATTTACCTTTTATATTATACAACAAAATACATGTATACTTTGCCATACCATACTTATTAGTATCTCTATAGATTATTAAGCATACTAAAATGTTGCAAAATCAATCTTTTCAACTGTACAAGATTAATCATAAGGACTGGCATGAAAATGAACAAGACCAGAAATGAATTGTATAGTTGAGATACAAGATCTTCTGAGAGCTAAGAAATTCTCATCAAGCTATTTCCTAAAGACTTCCTTCTTATTTGGGGCATCACCTTTGGTGGCAAAATGGTCAGTTTCGTAATGATGATAAAATTAACAAAGACAGTAAAAGGTGAAGTGACTTAGAGTAACACACATCTGAAAGGGTCTCTATAGATATGCATTAAATATCAAAGAAAGCAAATCTGCATCAGTATCAAGTTATATGATTGTTTCAGCTTGTGAATTCATACCTAGCAATGGTTCTTTTATTAGATAGAAGAGAAATACAGTAGAAAACATGGAGATTGTCTCCTTTATTTCTGTCTGAAACAAACAAAATTATTCAGTAATATAAAGTATTGGGAAAATACCACAAGAACTCCAGGATCTTTTACTTATATTATCAACCTATCAGTTCTGCTTCTTTCCACACTTGGCTGCTTTCTATCATGTTTGCTTTTATGGGACTTTTCCCAGTACTCTGTACTCTATTTTGCCCAAAATACATAAGTAAAACTTGGTGGTAGGCTAAACAGTGGTCTTCCAAAGATATCTGCATCTTAACTTCTGGAATTTATGAATATTACTTTATACAGCAAAAGAAAACTTGGAATTTGTGATTAAAGATCCGGAGACTGGGAGACTGTTCAGTGTGATCTAGGTGTATACATAGAAGACTGAAAAATAGGGAGACTTTGCTACAGAAAGAAAGTGGTATGTGATTGCTTGCATTTAAGATGCAGGAAAGATCTAAGAGTGAGAAATGAATCCTTTCAGGAACTCGAAGAGGAAACAGTTTTTTCTTGGAGGTTCCCCATGAAATACTGCCTTTAAACACTTTGGTTCCAGCTCAATAGAAATCATTTCTGACTTCTGACTTTCAAACTGGAAACCGGAAGAAGAAAAAAAAAAAAACCTGTTGTTTAAAGATAGCACTACCTGGCATTTATCATAACACCCATAGGAAACACAAATACATCTTTTGCAAGATCTTTGTTTACAAAATTGTCAATATTAAATAATGAGTTTATTCTTATTTCAAAGTCTAATTGCAAAAAAAGAAAATTTATCTATTCTTATCATTGTCTTTTGTAGGAACTTAATTTCTAAGTTCTATGTGTTAAACCTAAACTAAGACAGTAATACAATCCTTTGGTACAAATGTTATAAAACAGGTATTTTTTTTTTAAGCATCTTTTAAGCATTTTACAGAACTGATGAGACCAAATTAATTACTAATCACCTATGTTATTTCAGAATATGTGTCTAGTGTTGGAGTTACTGTTTACATAGTAAAGTAATTAGAACTGTGCATGAAATTGTATGCAACATCAAACAACAGAATTAAAATAGCTATCTTCCATACAAGTGTCTAAAGATATAGAATATCCGTGAATAAGCTTTCATTCGTATGTGCACAAAGTGAATAATAGTAAAATGAAAATAAGTATGTCATTAATTTATAAGCACTTAAATATGCATATACATAAACAAGGTATGCACTGATACATATTTTTAAAAATTTAACCCTTAGTCTCTTTCAAAATTAGATTGTTCATTTCTCAGAAACCATGTAAAAAACAAACAAAATCCTTGCACACTTTGGGATTTATTATGGATAAACTGTGCCATGGACAGAGATGTTCGTGATCAAAACACACAATTCAGAGATAGAAAAATTCAAGCATAAAGATTATCTCTGGACTCCCCTTATCTCACTTCTTCCTACACTGCAGGAATAATACCAGGAATAGAACAGACATTCAAAAACAACACGCATTCTTTTCAGTAGATTTTCATCAAATACTAAATTCAATCTAATGTAATAAAATGAGATCAAAGTAGTGATTTACATCACATTATATATAATATAATCTAACTGTAAATACAGTGTAGATAAAGAAAGCACAAAAACTATTCCTCTAAAACACCATCTATAAATATCTATCTGCATTAACAGTTTCTATTCTTTAAGCTTGAGAATGAAATGCTCTATCGCAGTCACCATTAAAAAAAAAATACATAGGACTTTCTAATTCCTACCATAGTAAAATTAAAAGAAACCAGATTTATTTCCATGTCTGAAATTAAGCAAAACCAAAACTACACACACACACACACACACACACACACACACACACACACACACAAACACACACACACGAGTATATTGGGCAACAAAAGGCACTGATTTCCAGAGAAAACATGAGAGAGCCCTGAAACTGCCCGACTTACACCTCAACAGATTTTTCATACCAGAATGCAGAGAAAGGGGACATGCTGGTGGATGAAATGGGTACTCAGAGTTCAAATGACAGAGAGAATTAAACCCTAGAGGTCTGCAGAAGTAATACTTGAGAATCAATTTAATTCCAAAACACATGGAAGAATGTGCTGAATGAGGAAATTACTCAAGATTGGGGAAGGAACTCTCCAAAATATTTAGTGGAAGTATTCATATTTATATGGGTTGCATGGGACAGTAGGGGGTAAAGCTCAGGAAGGATTCAACACTCAGGCAGGTTGTATGGGGCACTAGAGATAAAGCTAGGAAGGATTTAGGATCAGCAGTGGGGAAAGTGGTCAAGACTAAACATAGTCATTTTTATAAACACGATCAAAGGATCTAACTAAATTCCAGGAGAAAGTTTAAGAATACTAGACTTGATCGTGGGGGGCATGAACCTGTCATCTCAACTATGAGGGAGATTTAGACAGGAAGATTTAAAGGACAGCCTGGTCTACTCAAAGTAACTGTCTCAAAAATTAAAAAGACAAAAGAGAGAAAAGAGAAGAATGAAAAGGGGCTGAGTCTATGTTGTAAGGTCCTCAGCTTAGTCCCCAGTACTACAAAGTGGGGGGGGACTGAAAATATATATTGAGACAACCTATAAGGAGAAAATGAGAAAAACAATCAATAAAACACTCAACACACAAAAAGCAGCTATTACGACTATTTCATAGTTCAAAAGATAAAGATGAGGCTAGAAGTGTACATCATTGGCATTTGTGAGGCTTAGATTTGAGCCCTATAACTGAAACACACACACATACACATGCACATGCACACAAGGCAGAGAGAGCAAACAGATACAAAAGGGACACTACGAAGACAGCACTGGCTGAGCAGTCAGGAGCATTGCTGTATTGCAGAGGACACAGGTTTAATTCCCAGCACTCACATGGCAGCTCACAAGAGAGCATAGCTCCAGGACCAGAGGATCTAACACCATCTTCTAACGTCCCAGGACACCACACATACATGTGGTACACAGACATACAGACAAAAATATTCACATGTAAAATAAAAATTTTAAAGAGACAATATAAAAAAACTAAAAATATAGTAAAGACCATAGTTGATTTTACAGAAATAAAAATGCTAGAAATAAAAAATATAATGAATGGTGCTAGGAGCCAGCCCCGATGGTTGTTGACAGGTTCTGGAGTGGAGGCGATGAGGAGATGAGAGAGACTGAGGCAAGCCTGACTAACTAGCAATCAGAATGTTATACAGAATTCAGGAAGCAGGGATAGATCATGTTGGTCCAAAGCATAGATCCTATCATTTTTGTTTCTGGAATTGTGCTTAAATTTTTCTCTTGCACAGCTGGGACTGTTTATGGGTTTATCATCACTGATGAACCAAGACAGAACATGGATATACTTTACAATCATTTCCACTCATTTAGTCTTCATTGATATCAATCCCATAACTCAATTTTTAAGAATCTAGAGGCCTTATGATAGCTGTTCTCAGACTGGTAGCTCTTGTGGCTTTAAGAATGTAGGCAGAAAGTAAATTTCCAAGTCAACCCTGGGCAGATTTTCATGTCTCTAGCAATGTATTATGGTCAGAATGTCCAAGAAAAATCTTCAGGCCAAAGTTGCTGCAGGTATTATTCAAGTTCTGGCACAATACAGTGTGTGTACTTATAGAATTTGTTTATATGCCTATCTGTTGCTCTATACACCTGAGTATTAGAAGGAAGAGGCTTGTAATCTGATCTTCTGTCAACTTCCAGCCAGATCTTGTTGACATATTTAAGTTTACTCTATTTTGATCATCTCATTCCTGAGTACGTACAGGGACAGATGTTTTAAGAATGTCTCATAGCCTCATAAAGAGATCCCTGGCATCTCTACATGTGTCACAACCTAAAAAGTGTTCAGGAGGACCTTCAAGTAGGTAAGGCTATCTCCCTAAAGGCAGGAAGGATAGTGATAGTCTCTAAGAACCATGCCCTCTGAGCTCTGACATGCCAAGCCCAATTTAAACCAAGGTTTCCATATACATCTCTCTCTGCTTTTGTCCTCTCTTGGGAGCTCCTCTCTCTCTCTCTCTCTCTCTCTCTCTCTCTCTCTCTCTCTCTCTCTCTCTCTCTCTCTCTCTCTCTCTTTCTCTCTCTCCTTCCCTTCTCTGTTGTCATAATCGTAACCTCTCTGTTAATAACCATATTCATCTGACAATAAAGCTCTTTTCTACATAGCGTTAGAGCCTCCTGTTATCCGCCAGTCTTCTGCCTCATTCCCACGTTCCCACCACCTGCATCTATAGAAACCTGCTGCCAGATAACTGGGTATATGTGAACCATGCCAAAATATGCACAAATCCTAACAGATAGTATACTCAGAACTTTCCAGGGGAAGGTTAGAAGCAGTACTCCTAGGAGAAAATCACTGATTCTTAAGAGATTTCCCATAAATCCAGTATCTTCAAATTGTACAAATATCATAAGCACCCAAGCATGCAACATATAAAAATCAAAGTCAAAAGTGGCACAGCAGTCATCATGTAGCTTAGCTTTGCTGGATCTTTGTCAAGCAGATGTGCTGGCTTTAGGACTTCTGCCATTCCCATCTGATATGGCTACGTCAGAATGTAATTTATTGAAGATCATATACTTAGTCCTCATAGCTTAAGAAACTAAGAAAAACTGGGTAAATGAAATCCTAATTAGTAGAAGAGAATTAACACAAAGAAAAATCATAGAAGTCAACAACATGAAAATTGTAAAACAGCAATAGGAGAAAATCAATAAGTCTAAAAGAGCCAGTTTGTCAGAACCATCAAAAGAAGGGCCTGGAGATGGCTCAGTGGGTTAAGTGTTTGCTGTACAAGATTGAGGGTCCTGAGTTTGGATCCATAGCGCCCACCTAAGGGCAGGGTGTAGCAGGTAGCAGCAGGCCTCTATCATCAGCACCAGGGAAGGGAGCAAGCTAGACTGCCCTTCAGTCTAGAAGCAAGCTACAGGTTCAGTGAGCTGTGTCAAAAATAAGGTAGAGGGCTACCAAGATGCTTCAGCCGAGAAAGCAACTGTCACTCAAGCCTGTCAGACTGAGTTAGATCCCTGAATTCCACAAGAAGGGACGACAACACAGTGGCTTGCCTGCCATCCCAGTGCTCATATCTATAGTAAGGACAGGAAAGAACCTTCCCGGAAGCTCAAAGACCTGGAAATGGTCTGGAAGCTAGTGTGCCGGCTAGCAAGGAGTACGACACAGTTAAAGAGGAAACACAAAAGATATGGCCTCAAAAGAGAGTGTAAAGAGAAAGATTACTCCAGAAAGGTGTCCTTCGACCTCCACATGCACATACTTGTGTCTGCACTCACATGTATATATCATACACACACTAAGGTGTCAGGTACTCTATTGAGAAAAGAATAAGTTGTTTCTTCCATTTATACATGTCATATAATGTGCAAAAGCTTGAAATTTTCATTCATATTACACAAAATTTCATATAGTTTTCAGATTCAAGGCAAGAGTAGGTAAATATCATAACATGGGATCCCGTGGGAAAATATGGATCTGGATTTAGCTATAAGATGCTATGACACCAACATTAAATAGGTCTCGTTTCAATTTCTAGGGAAATCTGTCTAAATTTTTCCAAGTATTAACCAGAACATTCTTGTATCATCTAGCAGCCACAAATCGAATAATGTAGAGTAGACAGCTATCCACTGTCAATTCAAGGGAGTTAAATAAAGAAATCTTGGAAAAAACTTACAAATCTACATAATGAGCAATTAAAATCAGGTTTCATCCTTTTCTAAACAGAAATAAAATTGCTCATTTATTTGCTTATGTTGTAAAACTGCTAATTTTCACAAATTCTTGTTCAGAATTTAACTGAAAATGGAGTATGAAGCAGGGTTGTTTCTGTGATGTCAGAAATCAAACCTACCACTCTGCCCATTAGATAAGTGGTCTACTGACCTACACCATCCAGTTGTTGGTTTTTAAAAGGTATATAAGATTAATCCAATTAATAAGTCAGTTCCCATGGACTCTTAGAAAAAGCGATCATGAAAGTGTCTTACTGGTTCTATAAATGTTCTACACATTTTAATAGTTACAAGGTATGGAAAGATCCTAATCTTGTGTCCTACTGAAGATAACTGAGCTTGTTTCCACCAATCAAAGTGCTCTCTGTGCCTTCTCCTGGCTATCCCAAACACTGTCAGGACGCTACTCTACACCACCTAACAGTGGAGAAGCTATCTGATGCATAATGTAGAACAGCTTATTCATAAATATTCTTTCAATAGTTATAGTAACAACACAGCGACTGGTTGGAGCTAAGAGGAACTAAAAAAAAAAAAAAAGTGGTTGATGGCAGAAAAAAATAAGAAGCCCTGTCACGTGAACATACAAACTTCACTGAGGTAAAAACAGCTTTTGTAAAATTGAGACACGAATGCTCAGAAATCCAATTACTACTTTAAAACTCCAAATGATATACAATTTTAAAGCCAAGGCTTTTCACTAAGAAATGAATCCTTGCGGGAGGGGAGAAGGTCGGGACATAGGTCATTGTGAGGAATTCAGACAAGTATTCTAGGCTGACTTGGTTAAAATAAGTATTCAATATTGTCTTTGCTATTAAATTACCCTTGTTTATAAGATTTTTTTAGAAGAAAATTTCTGTGTTACAACCTTTGACAATAACACCTTGTTCTCTTTAAAGGCAATCTTGGATTTTAAAGCAGACTCTGAATTCTTGTCAGAACTCATGTACTAAGCATCCAGATAAACTACTACTACTAACAGAGAGCCATACAGATAATGACTGTAGTTAAAGGCTTTCTTAAGGAACACAATGATCATTGGCCATTTCACACCACTGCAAATCTTTTTAACATCTAAAGGTAAGAAAGAATGGTAACATGATAAACAGAAACAGAATACTTAAAACAGAATGTTGAAAGGAGACTTGGAAATCTTGAAAAACACAGTATTGTTGAATATGTAGCCCAAAATAATTCTTGTACTTTGAAGCACAAGTTGTTAACTCCTCAACATGACACAGGCTCACAGTATGAGAGAGAATATTATCAAAACTATTTGTAACCAAATCAAGAAAACACATTCCTTAAAAGGAACTTTTGTGTCCTTAAAGAATATCACTGATTTTTTTTTAAAGAGATGCTTTAAGATAAAAGTAAAGAGCTGAACCCTAATGAAGAGAGTAGATGGGGAGCAGAAGGCAGGAAATGGCAGTTCTCAGTGAGTCTGGCGCTTTCCTCCTGCTCACCTCCGCCATGCTCTAATGGACACGTCTGTCCCTAGACTGGACAGTATTCTAGTACCTTGTATCTCTTTCTACACTGTTAACACCGACAGCTGAGTCTTCTTTGCCTACTTGTTTGTAAGACTGGAGACTGGGCTCAGGAAAAACAAGTTTTACGTGCAAGAGTTTATTTTAAAGTTTTCCCTCCAAACCACTGAGATATTTCTAAATCTTATGTAACTTCTAAATAAAATATGCCTTCAATATTTGACTATGGAGACAAATCATTATTTTCTCCACAATCAACAATGAAAAAGTTGAGTTAGAGAAATAAGGGAGGCTGGGGAGAAGGTAGGAAAGGAAAGAAAGTGAGCATAATTGGGGTGAGGTAGGACCAGAACAGTAGTTTACTAGTGATTACCTCGCCCAGTATCAATCAGGCCCTAGAATTCACCAAACTGTCCCACACACCACCACAAAACTAAATTAGTCCTCGTTTAAGTAAATAGATTCATATATCCTTTCCCTCACAAATCAAGGGAATATATAAATGTGCATACACAGACATATCTAAAAGGTCCAATATACAGATTTCAATGGCTATAATGCTTTTAATTAAGGGCAGAGCGCTTTAACTCAGTTGAATACTTATCACAACAAACTAAGATTACTAAGCAAACACTTGAAACATTTTCTTAATTTACTCTTTTGTTTTACTCTATTGCCAGTGATGAATTAATATAGTAATAATAGCTATTATAATGCTTGGCACTTCTATTGTATTCAAAACACCAAGTTTAGCATTTCACACACACATATATGAATATACAGACTATTTCATCAAAAACAACATTATTAAAAATAAAATATACTATAAATTAGAAAAACTGAGGTTCGGGTTAAGAACATTTGTTTACAGTTCCAAAGCTACAGCTGGAAATAACTTCGTAACCACCTTTCTTGTTAGCAGATTTAACACATAGAACGAAGTCACATTAGACAGAGTTCAAATACTTGATTCAAAATGTTTGCCTGATTTAGTTATCCATATTGGTCAGTTCCGCTAAAGCCAATTATTCTTGGTGTTTTGATAGGTACTTCTCTAATATCATTATGGGCTTTATGCAAACCAAACCACTCTGAGATATGCATCATCCCAACATGCATGGATAAGGCAGATTAAAAAGTCATCACAATAACTGAAAAGATCATCTAAAATCTGTGTTTTGTTTTAACTGCTGGATAGCCGTATTCTCTAGAGCTGTTTTAACTGCTGGATAGCCGTATTCTCTAGAGCGGCATCACAAGAAATTACTTGTCCAGATGGTGGAGGAAAGAGACCTTGATAAAAGCTATGCCATTTATTAGCTGTGTAACAGTGGGTAAGTTATTTGCCTCCCAATTCCTTATCTGTAATACTATGAAAATACAAAAAGTTTTGCAAACTAAATGTGTCCCAGAAGTTGCTTGACAAATATCATCAATATTTTTATTGTGTTCTTTTGTAAATGACATGGAATCCTGTGGAATATCTTTATGGCCTATCATAAAACTTTTTGGAGGTTGCGGAATATAATGACAGCTTCCTTTCATGAGATAAAATTGCTGGCTTTAAAATAAGGAAAAACCGAACAGAACAGTAACTCTTTAGATATGACTTTGCTGGGAAAACTCAACAGACTAAGACTTTAATTTCTTTAACAAAAGCAGAAAATACCTTAAGCCATTAAAGATCACATATTTGGTATTTTTGTAGTTGATGTTTGTGGATTTGGCTTCTATTATGCTACCTTGTCAATGTTAGTTGGCAACTTATCTAGGCAATAGGATTTAATAACTTCCTTAGATACACATAAACCATATTTCTGTATTTCTTCTAAGATTCAAAAAGAAAATATGGATTTTAGAAGCTTTCCTCTCTACTCAATTCAAAGAATTAAAAGTTTCCTAGATATCAAAGACACTATCTGGGATTTTCCAATGAGCTTATATAGAACTCTGCACATTGAGACTGAATCTACTTCAGAATCTTCATTCCCAGAGTCTCACCACCAACAATGTGTCTGGCCCTCCGCCACCTGGCTAACTAGTACCTGCAGCATCAGTAAATGGGCCTGCTTCCTCTATCTATGCTATGACCACATGATAGAGCTGGGCACTAGCGCATGGGTCGCTCTGGCCTGCTTCTCCATAACAGTGTCTTACAGTGATGGGAACCTGCAGGAACAGAGATCACCTCCTATCCTGTCTTCTTTCACCAAGTCACACCAACAGGGCTTTTACTCCACCATCTAACCCAGAGAACTCCTAAATGTTTCCCTATAGTAAAAGGGTTGGATATGTCTCAAAATGTCAGGTTATATTCTAGAGTATAAACTGTCTTACTCCAAAATGAAAGGAGTTTGTAATTATCAGGCAGAGCCAAGCTATTTACAATAAAGAATGGCAGTCCTCAAACACAAGCTCACTATTAAATCCTTTGCTAGAGCCATGTTTTTTTTGTGTGTTTGGGTTTTTGTTTTTTTTTTTTGTTTGTTTGTTTGTTTTTGCCTTCCACCTAAAGCTGAAGTTTCAAAAAGCCTTTAATAATGAAAGAAAACCTCACAAGTTACATATTTATTATTGCAGAAATATTTGCTCAAAAGTGCCATTACTTACTTAAATAAAAGTGAATTGTAGGTTATTTTCTAACCCACAAATTACTTATTTCACAGCCAAACATAACGCTGTCCTGAACTACTTCCAGTAAAAGATATAAGTGCAGCTCACAACCAAAGTGAAAGCCCTCACAAGTAGATAGACAAACAGACAAATGCTGATAGATATCTAAGGGGATTGGCACTTGTTTAAAAATGAGGCTAGCAAATACACCCACATACACACGTGGAAGGTGAAATTCAAAAAAACAAAATTATAGAAGAGCCTTTGTAACTAATCCTTTAATAAATAGCAAGTAGAACCTTCCCAAAAACGTAGACTGTGCGATCTAGAAGCAATCAATGATCTTTGGCTTATTCCTAGTTTTAAAAGCTGTAATTGTGTGATACAGTTTATAGCTTTGTAGTTATAACCAACTCATGCAAAGAACTGTTACAGATTATTTGCCTGAACTGTTAATCCTATCAGTAAAACCAGACGATGCTGCACACACAAAGCCTTCTTTAATGCACACATTTCTCTAGGTTTTTATGTACTAGAAAACTTTAGGAGAAGAACAACTCTTTCCCTACTAAGATATTAAAGATGAGGTCTGCTTCATAAAGCATGCTAGCTCCAAGCTGTACTGCCTCAGAGATCTAGACTGAGATAAAGATTCTCTTCAGCTTCTTTTGCCACATTACAGTCTTAGCGGTGTGATGATACATTGTGTATCTAATAAAGTTTCCCTAAAGATCAGAGGACAGAGGCACCCACAGAGTTAGTAAAGGTCAGGGGTCACCTACACCTTTGACCAAAGCACTCAGGAGGCAGATCCTTCTGGATCTCTGTGAACTCAAGGCCAAATAGAACCAGATGGTCATGGCACACCTTCAATCCAGGAACTTGGGATCCCATGCCTATGTTCCCAGTACTTAGGAAACATACAGGCCTTTAACCTTAGCACTAAGTAGAATCAGGAAGTGAGGTAGCTGGGTAGAGAAAGAAAGATAAGGCCAGAGGAGTCAGAAGTTGAGCCCTTCAGCTCCATCCACTTCCCCTCATGGTTGAAAGGACTCTGAGGCATTTAGTCTGAGGAGTTGGCTGGGTGAGAAGTGGCTTATTCCTCTTTCTCTCTGATTTTTCAGCTCTTCCCCAATATCTGAATCTGGGTTTTTATTATAATACCAAGTAGGATTTGTGCACAACAGCACTTTTTAATGCTAAATAGCTTAATCTCCTTTCATCCAACAGTATCAAGCAAGTTTGCCAATATAAACTATACAAAATCCGTGTGAGGTGAGCATTTTAACTGGAAAGTTGATCCTTACCCCCCCCTCCAAAAAAAAAAAAAAAATCCAGGTGTTTTTCTTGTGTGTTCTTGCTGTTTGGCTGAGGGACAGTTCTGTCCAAATTTTTATAACAAGAGAGCTGAAATTAAAATGTATGATACATTCAAAGTCCTCGCGAGAGGACTACGCTATCTAAGCCTAAAGAATCAATCACTTGGAAGGCTGAGGCAAAGGGATCACAAGTTGTTACCAGTCTCAACTACATAATGAAAATCAACCAACCAACCAATCAACCAACAAATCTAAATATTAACTTTTTCCTTTCACTGAAAAGAAATTGAAACTAGAGCAACCAATAAAACCAAGTTCAAAGTATGGAAAATTTTCAACTTTTCAGATTAAAATGGAAAACAATTAAATAGCTTTATATTCATTTAACTAGTCATATAACCATTCTAATGGAAAAATAGTTGACACCTTCTACAAAAATTTCTAGGCTTCATTTCCAAAGTGCATTCCATTACTGCTGAGTACATCTTACGTGTGCTTCAAACACAATACTAGTAGAATCTAAACTAAAGGACATAATATTTTTCTAAGTTAATACAGAAATATTTTTGGATTTCACCTATTATGAGATAATAAAAATGTAAATTTCCCCAAATATAACAATAGTGGCACCTCTTCTTCCATGGAAACTTTTGTCCAGCAGACAGAATGCCAAAAGGTAAAAGAACATCACTCCCTTTTGCCCTCAGGCAGATAATATCAACCCAAAGTTTGAAATCTTCTTCTAACACCAGGAGATGTCAACAATGTTTTCAGTAGGACTTGGAACTGAGCTATTAAGCTCTAAGGTTATATGATGCATCTTAGACCCTTTTAATTTTATATGGAGATTTTAAAAAAAAAACATACAATATTGGACTTTTAATGTGTTGCCACTTTACAAAGGGACTGTAGTTTTCCACGCTGTCAGGTATGTTTCCAACACTATTCCACATTAGGAAGCACACAAATGGCACTGTAGTTCTAACCTAGTCTATTACTGTTAGGTAAACTACGGAGGGGTTTTCCAACTGGCCCTCATCCTTTAGATGCACAAACAAAAAACCATTTTGTAGGTTGTCAAGATTCTTCGACCTCAGCAAAAGCTTAAGCTAATCCCATTTCCTGTGGCTTTCTTTTTATCCTGTGTTACAAATGAACTGAATGTGTTGGAGCTAAATATACACTCTTTGCAAAGACATTTCCAACCCAAAGATTTATAAGTAACATGTTTCATATTTCAGGTATGTCTGGACAAGTCTACACTTGTGAAAGCTAGAGGTAGACACTGGTATTTTCCTCAATTTCTGTCTACCATATACATTTTCAAAAGATAAATTTTTTACTATATTGGACCTTGTCTGTGCATCATCTTTTTAAAAACTAGGAACTCTTATTATGGTAAAATTAATAATAACTATAAATGAATAGAAAGAACAAAGATAGGGCTTCATACTGAGTGAGTGAAGTGAACCACCTTATGTCATTTCAGACAAGACACCTGGCTAGCAAAGAAGTTATCAAACCAAAGATCCAGGAAGTGCTGTGGTATTCTTTGCAGAGTAAGGGGTGTTCAAATTTATAAAGCTGTATTTCTTTTACACACGTTTAAGTAAATATGCTACCAGTAGACTTAGAAGAAACAAGTTTCTAATGAAATCAGCAAGATTTTTCTAAATGCCATTGATCAGAAATCAATCCATTTTACAAAGAAGTAGTACTCCCTGGTGAAGCCTATAGTAGTTTTTCCCTACAAACAATTCATATAATGCCTGCCTTGGTTTCAACACTGGAGAAAAAGAGGGAAGAATCGATATGGAAGAATGAAAAATGAAACAGGGATAAGAACACACAGAGGGGAAAGTGAATAAAATTAATATTCCTATATAACAAGAATTATAATTTATTTTTTAAAAACCTTTAAGTTGTGTTTTCAGGTTATGTACTTAATGAAATAAATATCAAACAGGACCAATCATTACCGTCAAAGAGTTCAGAGCAACTGAGACACATATTATGAATTAGTAACAATTATGCTTTGGAATGAGGACTTATTAGTCTTTACCACAAAGACATACAGGTTCTCAGGAAGGGCAGCCACGAATAAGTCTAAAAGATGATGAAGAGTTTGTTAGATGATGAAGGAAGAGAAAAAAATCTTAAATAAAAGGAAAACAAAGCAAAGAAACAGCAGTTTGAAAGGTGCCCTAGGAACATATTAATTTCTATTAATTATTACCTGTATACACAAGTAAAACATCAGTAAATAAAGAATCACAACACTGTGGTTATTAACATGGTTGCAAAATAATAAATAAACAAATAAATGAATGAATGAATGAATGAATGAATGAATGAATGAATAAATTTGTCCTGGGTTATATTTCTGACCTCATTTTTAAAAAAGTAAGTCATTTCCTTTAAAAAATAAAAATTCATTTGTAATAATTTACCTAAATATAAATATTTGTGTTTAGAATATCCAATTTTGACGACATTGATGTTAATTTCCTAAATAACCTTTTGAAAGGCCATGATTTATATATCAGTCTATTATTTTAAAGATATGTGATATTCAAACAAACCCAAACAAACAAAAACCCTATCAACTCTCTGCCTAATAATGAACTAAGAAACAATTACCTCAAACATTAAATGTAAACACAGAAGAATGAACCAGTACTTTTCCCACTGATCTTATTGATCACACTTAAAACTTTGATGCTTTTCTCTACACTGACCTATAATTCTCTTTAAATCATGTATAAAGTAATAGTTCTTCCATCAAAAGTCTGTCTTGAAGTCAGACTGTATTTCTTCCAAAAATGGTATTTCTTTCTTTCTACAAATTTCCCTTAGTCATTGCACATATAATCAGCAACAATATACAAGCTAATGAAATAATTTCCCCTTTGTTCTTGTCACTTTTAGACATGTGCCATCATAACTTGAAAAACATTTCATCGTTCTTAACAGTTGTGCATCATTTTCCTGAATGCAAACAAAGACCTCTTTTCAATTTGCCTTCTTACTAGACAAATCACCATTTGCTGTTTATTTCTTGCTATTTCAGAGCAAATGAATTCTTTTCATTTACATCCCACAAATACTCTCTGAAATCCTTTAGTGTACTTTGACTGAAGGGTTGGAAAAGATACACCAACAAATACATAATTTCAAAACAAGCAAAAAGATGGCATCTGAGGATGTTAAATTTTAATACTAGAGTGACTAATCTAGAGGTACAGATGCTTACTAAGATCAATGCAAAATACAGTCTTAAATTTCAATTTCTTCATGCAACAATCAAACCACTGAGCTAAGTAATGTGTAAGAACTAAGACATAAAAGGCACAGAGAACCATGTCTTAAATGACAGTCATCAATTAGAAATGTGTAAATAATTTATAGGAAGAAACAAAGAATGCCCAAATAAACTGGACTCATTCATCCAAGTTTCATTCATTTCAGTTTTTACTAAAGGTATCAGGTTCTGGTTTGCTCCTGCAGCACACTGACAAGATTCAGTTCAAGAGACAAATGCATAAATAAAGTTAGCACATCATAATAAATATGTATAATGGTAAGAACGAATGGTAAGTGCTCAGAGAACACGTGCAAATGGTATGTTATCTTGGTAAAAAGGACCAAGAAAGAATTCTAAAAGAAAGTTTGGGTGTTAAAGAACCAGTGACAGGGAATGGAGAGATGGCTCAGATGCTCTTCCAGAGGACCTGAGTTCAATTCCCAGCAACGACATGGTGGCTCATAGCCATAATGACATCTGGTGTCCTTGTCTTGTGTGTAAGCATAATACTGCATAAATAAATAAATGAATGGATGAATGAATGAATGAATGAATGAATAAACAAACAAACAAACAAACAAACAAATAAATAAATCTAAAAAAAAAACCAACCCAGTAACATTTGAGAAAAATACTTCTGGAGGTGGCTATGTAGCTCAGTGGATAAAGTGCTTGCTGTGAAAGTTCAGATTCCACCCACTCACACAAACGCTAAGTAAACAAAAGCAGAACAGGAGATTCCTAGAGCAAGCTGGCCAGCTAGAAAAGCAGTACCTGGAGCTCTGATACAATTGAAAGATCCTGCTTCAAGGAATCAGGTAGGGAGATATCAAGAAGATTCTCAACATCAACTTGGGTTTCCATATGCACCCATACATATGTGAGTATACATACACATACATAGGCACATTCTGAAAACGCTTTAGGAAAGATGAATATAGATCTAAATCAGTACAATGAGAAAAATACACAAAGGTATAGGGACATAAAGTAGACTCTTTTGAATGCAAATTAGTAAATATTGAAAATAAATGTTAGTGAAGTAAACAAACACTGTGAAATGCCAATGTTATAGACTCACCTAAAAACAATGAAATAAAGATAATTTTGCCAAAATGTTTCAGAATGGCATACAATCCTTAGGTGAAAATTAGATCTTTGGGGGTGGGGGCTCTCAGTTGTCCTTAAAACACCTGATCTTCCCGCTTCCACCTCCTATGTGCTGATATTACAGATGTGCACCATGCCCAGCTTATGCAGTAATCGGGAGCTTTCTGCATACTAAGTATTGTACCAAGATAACTCTATTTCCGGACTCACATAAACTTTAAGTTAAAAAAAAAATCGTGTATTTTTACCATAAATAAACAGATATACAACTACATCTGGGAATTAAAGATCTTATATGTTGTTTTAGGTGGATGGGAGACAAAAATGATGGTCTAAATTAATTTACCATGCTAACATTTATTATGCTCCTTTCCAGCTGAATCTTTATGCAACAATATACTTAATTAAGCACACTGTCCTATTTTCTGTATCCTCAGTGGAAAATTCAAAACTATGACTTACAGTTAGGGCAACAAAATTCGAATAGTTTCAGTCAGATATAGTAGGCAAAATACACTGTATCTTCCCTAAACTAAGAAAATAAAAGTCTGCTAAGCTGTCAATGTTTATCTTTAAGTACAATTTGTAAGCAAAAGAGCTGTTAGAAAAGTGATAATACCTTCCTGCTGATTTCCTAATAATGGCATTACCCAAAGTAGAAAACCATAGGTAGAATAAAAAGGGAAAAGCAACTGAACTCTAATAATAATCAAATGTCACATGTTACATACTAAACATCCATGAAAGCAGATTTGATAAAATCACTTATTACAAAGCAAGGCTATGATGAAAAACTAAAATTTCATTTTAAAATTACAAAAGTTGGCTTATATTCTTTCACATAGACAGCAACAGTCTACACTTTTCTTTCATAACTCTTACTGGGAAAAACTATGGCTGCATAGTTAAGGTAATTATCATCAAACCATCAATCTCCTAAAATGAATAAAATAAAAAGTGTCAAATAAACACTTTGAATTTTTGTTTTGTTTTCTTCTGGTCCAAGTCTTACCCATGCTAGGCATGTACTCTATTCACTGCATTTCATCCTTAGGTCCTCATACATTCTTCTGAACACAACTTTATTTCCTCACAATACATGATGGCCTATATTAAGCAGGAGGAGATAAATTAAGTATTAAGTATTGGTACACTACAGATGGCCTGCAACAAACTCCAGTAAGTCCCAAAGATGATTTAGTAACAGTTTCTCTTCCTTCCTTCCTTCCTTTTTTGTTTGCTGTTACAGTTTTCTGATCACAGTAATACAAAAATCAAAATACTATAGTTTATAAAAATGATTCTCAAACTATTCGTGTGCATCAGATTCATACTGAGGGCATCCTAAAATATGGGTTGTATCTGTAACAACCCCATTCAGACAATAGAGGAGGAGGACTGTAAAATGTTGTCTTCTATGACATGAGATAGCTATTCCATTCATGAACTCAGTGCAGCTACAGTTACCAACACAAAATCAAGCGAATCAACAATGTAGCATGGGACCCCAAGCTGAGAAAGTACTTGAAGTTCACAGCTTGAAAAGTTTGGGAAATAATTTTTCTTCAGAGGGTGTGACTGCTGTCAAGCTGTCCATGGATGGCTCCATAACCCTATGCATGTAGCAATAACTGGACTCAGTGAGTTTTAAAAAACAAAAGGCAAAGATGGAAAGGGGTGTTGAGAGTCTGGAGTGGATATGATTAAGATACATTGTATACATGTATAATATATAGTAAACATTTATATATGAGAATATATTATATGAATATATAAAATATATTTATATATAATATATAAAAATTAATGTGTATTTTTTAATTTTAAAGAATGTTTATTGAAGCCCTAAACTGAATCTTCATACATTAAAAAATTAACAAAATGCACTTTGTCTAAGTGGCATTTGTATACCAAAGAGAAATTCCAACACTGAGTTTATTTTTTTCTCAATTCAGCTATAAGTTTTAATATCTGCATTCATGTGATATTTTTCTACAAAAACGGTGCCTTTCAGTAGAGGTCTTCCTAGGTAGTGACAATAGCTGGAATCACTGTATTCTAGATAAAGCTAAGGGTGGGCAACAACAATTCCCATATGTTAAAGAATCACCTAAAAGGAGTTAAAAATCATAGAATTTTGTTCAAAGAGTCAAATTATGAGAAAGAAAGCCCATATATATGACGATATTTTGTTTGTGCTCTAACAAATAAAGCCAGCCTAAAGATCAGAGGGCAAAGCCAGGCACTAGTTAACCATAGAGGACAGGCAGGGGCAGTGAACACATTGAACCCCAGCACTAGGCAGATGGGATCTCAAGTCCATTCAGTCTAAGGATTCATAGACAGGATCTTGGCCCCTAGGGCTTGCGGATTCGGTAGAGGTAAAAAATTTCTCATGGGGCTTGCACTTTTGGCTATCTGATCTTTCAGCATTAACCCAGATAAAGGGCCTTGGGTTTTTATTAGTATGACCAATTAGGATTTGTGCTACACATGTACTTCTATCTAATTATTCTGTCTCTATAAAAGATATTGTAAATGCAAATATTTGCCTGAATCCACAGTCTCTGGTATATTTGTAAACATACCAGATCCCCTTCCCCTAAGCACGTTTCAGCTCTAAACACAAACAACCATCTAACGGATACTGGAGGAAGGACACAAAGAACATTTGAACAAATTAAAAAGCAAAAGAAATCTGAGTATGGAGTAAGTTCATAAAGACCTAGAGCAAAGTCAACAAGGGCCTGATAAGAAAAACGTCAGCAACTGGATTTCCATCTCACAGCTTGTCTTTACCCACATGTAATATGCATAATAATTCAAGGACTGAAAGAGACATGTGCTAATAATGAGAGCATCTGATCTATAAACTTACAGCTAGAAAAATTTTTTTATAAATGTCCATATAATAAATAGTTTAGGCTTCATCGCAACACAACCTAATATTATCCTCTGAGTCTTTCCCCACTTCCCAACAACTGTAAAACAACAACAAAAAAAAGCATTCTCGGCCTGGAAGTCAGCAGTTACTACAAGAATTTCTAGGGAGAATGGAACCCAAAGTAATTACTCAAATGAAAGCTATATTTACTTGTGTTTGGGAATTAATTCTACTTGCATTTTTATCTATATTTTGAACTACGTTATTAAGCACTCATCAAAATATTTGCTGCCAAGTGAACTGATAATCAATTCATTGTCACTTCATAAACAAAGGGACAGGCCTACCTGAGCTTTCTGCACTCATCTCTATTAAATTAAAAACCCATATATAAAAACTATATATATATAATATTATATTTAAAAACCAATACAATACAAAATAAATAACACCAAAGGCAAGTCTGAAATATTCCCTGAGTGCAGTAAGTTAAAGTCTTATCAAAGTGCTCTTGAACTATCACATCCAAGTAGACAACTGAAGGAACAGGAACATGTATCAGACACCTCAGCAAGGGGAATTGGTTTTTAAGTAATCAACTCTCTCCTTTTAATAAGTCTGCAGCCTTGGACATAGTCGTCCACCCAGCTGATTTCTACTGAGCACTCTTTACTGGGTGTAAGGAGTGAACAGAGTGTGAAAATGAACAGGAAAAAGAATTTTTCTCTACAGAAGAGACTTCCAGCTAATCCTATAAATAAGTACAAATTTCTGGAGCCCACACTTCACAGCGTGCAACTCCAAATACAGACTTCCCTACTTACTTGTGCTCATGGCAAACATGTGTTTGCTATTGCCCAAGTATCAGCTAGTCCCGCTGACTGGCAGCGTTACCCAAGACAAATCTACCCTTGCTGATCTTACTATAAAGGGTGATGAACTTCCAGCTATCATAGAAGATCTCTCCGCTTCTCTTTGCCTCACGGATTACACACTGCTGTTAAGTTAACCTGCTAAGGCTCAGTGTGTCTTAATATAATTTACTCCTTGACCGTATTGCAATGATCTTTCACATCTGTTAAATCTGTTTATTGATAAATGGGGAGTTAAGTCTGATACAGACAAAAAGCTCATTACATCATATGATCTGGCCGGCTAGATCCACACAAACTAAGAACAATGAGTGCTGGAGGAGTGTTGAACCCTTTTCCGTGATGCCATTACTCCTAGAGTTATAGCAAAATGGTAAGAGTAAAACAAAATGCCTGTGTCTGAACCCTACGTCGAGTACTCACAGCTATACAAACTTCAGACAATTTCATCAACTACTTTACTGTATTTGCCTGTCTACTTCTAAAAATGGAAATACTGTACTTCTTCATAGGTCTGTTATAGGAATTAAATGAGTTTACACGGCATTTCGGATCCACATGATACAGGTCAGTACATTAACAGCTGCCGTTTTGTCTTGATAAAAAGAGAGTCTAGCATTGATTCTTGTTTCATTTCCTACTCAGCACCCAGTAGATGAAAAACTGCACAGAGACTTTGAGAAAAGCTCCACAAAATTAATATTAGTTTTGGCTCCACCATGAAAAGAGCTACAAACAATGTGCTAGTAGATTTAGCACTATAAAATACTTCTTTGGCTTTGGTAAAAGTGGATTATTACATTTTATATACAAATTAATTTAAGCTTGCTCCTTCTCAAAAATGATTTTGTTCATTTCTATGTCAGGCCTAGTGTCAAATTTAGTTGTGACAAGGGACCAATAAAATACTCAAAATTTCTACAAACCTGGTTCATAAAATAAAACAATCTGTTCAAAGTCCAATGACTACCTAAATTCGATCCCCAGGAGGACTCACATGGTGAAAAACAGAACTAATTCCCACATACTGTCCTCTAGTCCCCATAGGAAAGCACTGGCCTATCCATGTCCATACACATATATGTATAAATGCACAAAAAATATTATATTTTAAAGGCAAAGAAAAAAGCCCAGAATTAACACACTTCCAAAAAAGAAAAGAAGCTATAGCTTTCCAGGTATTTTTATAAGCAATGTGTGGCACATGACTAAAAACAGATATGCGAAAAGGTAAAGCTATTCAGTAATCAAAAGAAAAAATAGAAGTAATCAAAAGGTGAGCTAGAAATCGAAATAAGCAAAAAGTCACAGCTACATTAGGATAATTACCAACAGGAATTTAGAACATCATGGATACTTTTTATTAATTATTAGACTGTGTACAGTGTTTCACCTGTAGGTATGGACGCATGTCTACCTGGTTCCCAGAGAGGCCAGGAGAGGGAATGGGTACCCTGGAACTAGAGTTACAGAAGGAAGACTGAGCTGTCAGGTAGGTGCTGGGATTGAGTCTGGACCCCCTGTAAGAATAGCCAGTTCTCTTACCAACTAATCCATCTCTTCAGACCCCAAAATAGACTTTTAAAAAATGAGACTTCCAAAGAAATCTAAAATGTTCAAAGAAAATCAACTGGATATTGCAGATATCAACCAAATATATGAGTTTGTTGAACAGCAGAATGCAATGATGAGCTAGAAGACAGCTCACTAGAAAAGACACAAAATAAACAGCAAGGAGGGATTAAATTAATAAAGATGTATAAAAAGCACATAACACTGTACAAGGAAGTTTTATAATACATTCATTTTTAATTCTAAAAGGAGAAATAAGAGAGCATAGCTCGGAAGCCATACTTAAATTTTTTAATTGAATTTTTAAAGACATAAACTCCCATGTTTAAGTAGTTCAGCAAACTTCAAGCTGGATAAAAGCAAATCAAATTGTACTTAGGCACATCATAGTTAACTGATTAATATCACAGACAAAAAGAAACATCAAAATGCAGCCAAAGAAAAAGGTTCACTGTGAAGCTGCAGAAATCTCAGCAAAGTGTGATGATGGTTAGAAATTCTGACTGAAATAAACCCACAGTAATGTTCTCAGGGAGAGAAGTCTTTTCACTTAGAAAAAATAAGACATTAGCATAAGAAATAATAAAGCTATTTTTAAGTATAAAATATGTAGAAGGTTACTAATAATTATTGCCAAATTCTGTACTTTTTCTTAAAAAGTATTTTCCAAAAATAAAACTTTTTCAAAAGGGGAAAATTTGAAATGATTTATTGTTCCTAAAACATGCATCATAAAATATACTAGAAGATATGCTTCAAGGTAAAGGAAATCATTCAAAATCTAAACTATAAGATAAAATAGTAGCAATCAACTTAGAAGGAAAAAACATATGGTCAATTTTAAGTTTTTTCAAAATTGAGAATTTCATACATGCATATAATGCATTTTGATATAGTGTTTTAAAGGTAATAAAACAATATTAGTTTAAAATATACTAAAACAAAGGCATCAAAAATGAATGAAGTTTTAAAAGTTTGAAGATACAAGAATTTTTAGGACTTTCAGAGCAATGAAAAAATACTAAGGATAAATAATAATGAAAAAGGTTGTAGTTTATTATATGCATAATATCTGTGTTGCATATGTATGTGATGCATGCAAATAAGCATGCAGATGTGTGCAGGTGGTACACATCAGGTGTCTATGATTCCCCCACCTTACTCCCTTGAGACAGTTTCTCTCACTAAACCAGTTCTGTTTTGGCTAGGCTGGGTCCTCAGGGAGCTCTTGGGATCCTCCTGTTTCTGTCACACAATGCTGAACTGATAAGTCCCTACAGCCATGCAAACATTTTCATGGGTGCTGGAAATACAATCATTCTTACCACCTGAAAACCATTAAAAGTTGGCTTAACTTGGCTGGAGAGATGGCTCGGTGGTTCACAGTAGCGACTGCTTTTCCATAGGACCAAGGGTTTGAATCTCAGTACCCTATGGTAGCTCATAACCATCTATAATATCAATTTCAGAGGATATGACACCTTCTTCTGGCCAAGACCAGGCTCACACATGATGCAGAGACATGCACGTAGTCAAAACAGCCATACACATAAAATATTTTTAAGTTGATATAACTTAACTGTAAAAAACAGAATAATAAAAGACTATATAAATCAAAAGACAAAAACAGGAAATGACACAAACACAGAAGAAATTTAGAGAGATAAAAGAAGACATAAACCCGGGAATAGCATTAAATATAAATGGTTAAAATAATTCAGTAAGACAGATGTCAGTCTGAGGGAAAAATGATGCAATACTACTGTATTTAGAAAAAAAAAAAAAAAAAAAAACTTCAAATACTTAAATTTGTGTTTAAATATAAGGGCACATGCCAATTAAGCTTAAAAACGCTAGCCAAACACAAATACCAGCCAAAAGAAACTTGATATAAGCAATTAATGTTAAATAAGTTAACCTATAGCCATAAAGGTTTTGCTGAAATTACTTGTGATAAGGGTTAACTCACAGAAAGCAAGGTAGTCCTGAGTTAGTATTCAACAGACTAAACAGCTTGATGAGACAAAAGAAAAATCTAGAACTGAGAGGAGACAGGATACCATGTTCTCAGACAATAAAATGAGCATTTCAATATTTTACATCTGCATAAACTCAGACAATTTGATCAGCATGATCGACGAGCCTGACACACAACACGCTATGAAAGATCAGCAGCAATCACAGCAGTCCACGTTTTTCCTAAGCATTCACCAACAAAAGTCACTCACTAAATCACAATGTAAACCAAACTAAAATAATACAGGATATAACTTTATTGTTAGAAAATAAGCAAAATTTAAAAAAAAACACCACAGCCCAATATGCAAACTGAATGAAATACTACATAGATATAATATGGTAATAACAGATCACAACAAAAAATTGAAAATATTTTTAATGAGGGACAATGAGAAGTTGACATTGTCAAAAAATGTAGAACACAAATTATTTTAGAGTGAAGCTTTTCATACACACACACACACACACATACACACACACTCCTAATTCAAAATGTGAAGTCCAAAATACAACAAAATCTAAAACTTTTAAGAGCTTTATCACTCTAGAAGCTTTAGATTTCAAAGCATTTCAGATTTCCCATTCTTGGGTCAGGATATTTAGCTGGTAAAGTAGATGGAAATTTTTTTTTTTTGAAGTTCAAATCCAAAACAGTTTCTGGTCCCAAGCATTTCAAATAAGGGGCATTCAACCCATAGTACAAAAGAAGCGTCTTCTAAAATCGGTGATATAACTTGCTAAGAAAGCTTAGAATAGTAAAATGAATCCCAAGAAAGAAATTATGAAACTAAGAGTAGAAATCAGTAAAAAATAAAGCAAATCTATGACACATAAAAATACAAAACATAAAAATGTACAGCTGAGAGCTTTCTACCACCACATCTAAAACTTGTGCTGCCTGGATAGAGAAGAACATAGAATGGAACAAGCTTTCGGTCAAACATGTAAATCTACCAAGAGTCAAAGGTATTTGCAGCCACAACCTTATACATAACCAGAGAACGGCCTGGCAGGATCCTGAATTTGAAAAAGCAAGAGTAAATGTTTGTTTTAAGCTGTGATATTTCTTTGCTATACTGCATTGCATTATATATATTGCTATATTGCATTATAATATTATACACATATATAATTTTGTTTATACATTCATATGTTTAAAATTCCATTGTTAAAACAATAAAAAACTCTTTTAAAAGTAGGCAACAGGGCTGAATAGATGGCTCAGTAAGCTTGGTTCAGATGTTAGCACATACATACAAAGTCAGGCCAGGTGCAGGCCCATACTTGCTTGTAAGCCCAGTAGACTGACAAAAAGATCACCTGGGTTTATGGGACATTAGCCTGGGCTTCCTGGTCAATGAGAGACTCTGGCCCAGAGGGAAAAGACAGACAATGATAGAACAGGACACCAGATATCCTCCTCTGGCCTCCACAAATCTCCATAGGCACATGCCCTGCACAACAAACATTATATGCACACATACACCTGCCTCACCCCCACCACCTAACATACACCCAAAAAATTGGCCATAGACTCAAATAACACTTTACCAAAAAACAAAAAACAACAAAAATAATAACTGCCAAGTAATATATGAAAACAATGTTCAACATCCTTAATTATAGAAGTAGACACTGAAACTTCAACATGAGGGTACTGTATATAAGTTTTAAAGGATGACACAAACATTACTGATAACAGAAGTGCTAACAAGGGCAAGAGGGATTAGAATGGTGCTTTCTAATGAGTCAGGGGATGGTAATGTGGGTGAATGCATATTTGTATAGTACAGAGGTCAACATCAGATGCCTTCTTCCATCATTCTCTAACCTTAATGAAACAGTGTTGTGGGAAAGTCTTTTTATACAGTGTAAAAGTGTGTCTCTGCCTAAGGTGCTTTCTGATTAGTTTAATAAATAACTGAATGGCCAATGGCTAGGCAGAAAAGAATAGGCACTTCTGGGGAAATATGGAAATTTGGGGAAAATTTGAGGTGCACAGGATTAAGCCAGCAAGAAGCTGAGGGAGTTGAGCATACATTATGGAGGTAAAGAGCCATGTCGCAGAAGACAGATGAACAAATATGGATTAATTTAAGTTATAAGAACAAGTTAGCAATAAGCCTAAGCTAAGGCCAAGCTTTCATAATTAATAATAAGTCTCAATGTCATTATTTGGGGGCTGGAAATCAAAGAAAGACAAACTACAATTCTTTCATTGAACAGTCTCTCACTGAACCTGGGGCTTGTAAATTCAGCTAGACTGGCTGGCCAATAAGCTGCAGGGATCCACCTGTCTTTATACCCCATTCCAGTGCTGGGTGCATACTGCTGTGCCCACCTTTTACCTGGGGACCTAAACTCAAGTCCACATGCCTGTGAGGTTATTAATTTTCCCAAGTGAAACATCTCTCCAGCTCCACCACCCAAAAGCTTCTTTTAACGTTGAATATGCACTTAACATATAGCCCAACAATTTCCATGTTAATAATTTAACCAAGAGGAAACCACCTCTTCTTTCCACATAGAAATTTATGGGGAAAGATTATTATTGACTCTGCAATTGTTTAAAAGTGGTAACTATCCAATGGCCTTCAAAAAATATTTTTCGAAAAACAAAACTCCAAACTATGGTACAAATAACAACTCATCACTAAAAAATAAAATAAACATTTACTTGGAAATAAAAAGAGCATAAAAGTTAATATACACAAAATATTGATGAATCCCAAATATGTCATGCCAAATGGAAAGTGCCAGATCCAAAAGGCTACATGTTGCATGATTTCATTGATGACATTCTAGAAAAGCAAATGTACTGAACAGTCAACAGATAAACAGGAGTCACAGTCAGGAGGAGGCAGGGACAGAATTTAACCAAAAGAAGCAAAAGAATTCTGGGAAGAGGTGGAGTTCTGATATAGCTTGATGGTGATGGTTGTATAATTGTGACCACTTGCCAAAACCCAAGACCTGTACACTGAAAGTAATAAATTTTACTGTAAGGAAAATGTTCATTAATGAATTGGACAATTGTACATATACACATACACACTCATCCCCAACACTGCCATTCATATACAATGTGCCTGTACTTTCTATCCCTCAAGAAATAGTTTTGAAATTTCTTCTAAACTTATCAAAGTATCAAAAAGTGCAAAATGTAGTAGTTAGCTAACTGCTTTTAAAATTATTGTCCCAAATCTTAAAAACTGCCATTTCAGGCTTTTGATTTGGTTTCCAACTTCCATTTAGCTACCTTTATCTCAAAGAAATTACCTACTATTACATTTACCAGAATTAATATGCTATCTTCCAGCTTATGAATATATGTCTTACTATAAAACAATAAGTTATCAACTGATCACAAAATACTGGCTGGCTTATAATAAGAAAAAAAAAATCTGAATGCTATCAAACACCTGTATAATTCCTGTCCTGGCTTTACAATGAAATTCCCACGATGTACAAACAGCCTTACCAGTAGAGAGAGCTACAGAAGAGCCTGGGGAGAATCATTTCTCTAATGAGGGGAATTAACACTGCATTTATTTTACTGAGTTCATATGCTTATCTATAAAAATGTGCTCATCTGTTCAGTCTGTTTCTAGACTGCTTTTATATTTATTAAGAATGTCAGCTCTTAAAAGCTATTGCTACATTTGAATGCAGTTGTTAGGAATTTTATTTCAATGTACAAAAAATATAAAGAAAGTGGTTTAAGTAACTATGAGGGACTGGAGAGATGGCTTGGACTTAAGAACAGGTTCTGATCTTGCCTTTGAGTTCAGTTTCCAGCAAAGACATTAGATGGCTCACAACTGCCGGCACCTCCAGCTCAGGGGGACCTGGTGCCCTCTTCTGCACTCCATGGTACATGGAGCAAAAATCCACACACAGAAAGACACATATAACCGTAGTTCCCAAATAGTAAAAATCAGTATTAAATATACTATGATTAGTTTTCTGAAATACAACTTGTATTAATAACACATTTTCCTTCTTACAGAAAAAAAAAAAAAAAAAGGTTCTCTGCAGTTAGGGGAAAACACAAAAACAAATTATTGGTATCAAAAATGGGACACAGAGAAAACTCAGTGATTATTCAGGAGCCTAAATTATAAAAGCAAAAAAATCTTCCCTGGAAGAGAAGTCTCTTCTGAGACTTTTAATTAAGATTTTCTGGGTCACTGCTTTTCCGTTTTCAGCTTAGGAAGATAAGCGTTCAGGCTGTGCAGCTATACTTCCAGAATTCAAAGAAGCTTCTACCATTGTCTAAAGAGTAATCTTGGGCAAATTAAATTATTTAACATCCCTTATGCTTCCTCATCTGTAAAATGATTGAAAACAGTACTAGAATCTCATGAAGATATCTTGAAATACAATAAAATAATCTGTCTTTGGCATAGTATCTAGCATATGACAAATTCCCAATAAATGATAGTGTCATTAGCAATGTCTAAATCAAAAATAATGAATCACATAGAAACTTTAGTTCAAAGACCCACAGCTTCCATAACACTCCCTGATGAACCTCAAACAAAATGATTCAAGACATTACTGTCCATGTTCTTGTCCCTAACCACTTAGTTCCCAAATCCTACTGTGACAATTAGCACCATCCACTCCTCATACCAAGGATGTGGCTGCATTTGGTTTTGTAAAAATGTTAACATCCAACATTATCTTATGTGGGATATTAAAAAAAAAAAAAGATAAAATTGTTGACAAGTTACAGATATACTTCTCTGTGAAACATCTGAGTTCTAAAAGCAGTGTGAAATGCACTGGATACCAACGGTGGAATGAGAGAAGCAGGAGGTATCCTCTCTAATGCTCCACTTTTCATTCATGAATTATGTTTCTCAAAAAGTAAAGCATAATTTAGCTATATCTCAGCACCACTTGCTAGGAGTACCAATTACCATCGCTAATGTAAAAGTTTTCCTATCTTCATTTCTAGTCCTGCAGCTTTTTAAAGTGACAGTAAGCACTGTACAAATGATCATTCTTAGATGTGCACTAAGAATCAGAAGTTGTCAGGCAACTGTAAACTCAGTGACTATGAGTTGAAGATGTCCATAAAGAGATATCACTGTTTATGTTTTCCTTAAATCAGACGTTGGCTTTCTAAACAACTGACGTCTTTACACAGCTATGTCACATTTTTAGTAAACTAAAAGTAATGATAATAATTATACCCATGTTCCAGTTCTATTTAATAATTTTTTGTTATTCATCATAAGAATTTAACTAAGAATAACTAAGCCTTTCGAATAAATATGCCTCTGTTGCAGTTTGTAGATTAAAAAAATTTTAATGCACACTAATTCAAATCACATAAAGCTTGTGTTCAATAGTCCAAACATAATTGTAAATGAAACATAACCATAAAAGTAACAAAGCCTTTATACACTGATTCATACACAAAAAGTTAAGACTTACAACTATGCAGTCCTTATCTAAACTGGCTATATAGATATATCACTGACACTTTCTAAATGCCTGCTAAAATACTTACAATTTTGCAAAGACAGTTTGAAGAAATTGTATTTTTCAACAGCAGAATGAGGCCCTATAAACCAAAAAGGCAAACACAGTATTTCATCAAATCCTTCAGTATTTCACACTTACCGGAGAGACTCGGCCATTCTCCTTAAGTCTTCATTTTGTTGCTTTAAGCGTTCCAGCTTTGCAAGAATCTTGGAGAGTTCTCTGCTAGAGTGATCGGGGTGGTCATTATCTCGAACCAAATGACCACCTATATAAAACAACAAGGTCCCCCAGGCAAAAAGGATGAGCATAATCCAACGCCAGGAACCAGTCCATGGCCGCATTTTCAGAGTTTCAACTCCGTTCTCTTGTCTTCCTGGAGATCAAAGAATTGGAAACATTGTACTCTGGTTCTAGTCAGCCACACAGGAAAATAGGTTTCTGTTGTTTCAACACATGATGCTTCAAATTAGTCTCCCTGGTATCCTGTGGTGACTCTTAGAAAAAGATCTTCCTGGTGATGCGAGTAGGAAGCTCTCCTGTCCTGTGCTTTGTGCTTCGTGCTCTACATGCTGTGGAAAGAGTAAGAACTAAGTTTAATATATATAAGTATATAAAATAACATACACTGATGTTCGTGAGTCCCAGGAAACCCCATGGTACAGTTTGACAGGGAGAATGAAAGACAGTTTAGCTACCCAGTACCACGTAAAATGTGAACACTTTAAATTCGTACATTAAGTCAACCACACACATTAGGGTTCTACCTGGCAGCAAATACTTCACTTCAAGCCTGGACGTCTAATTCCATCACAACTATTCTTTCTTGAATTCTTGCATAAGTCATACTGGGATTAAAAGATTCTATCTTAGAATAATTAACCAAAACCAATTCAGCTATTATTTCAGGCTAATGTGTTCATTATCTAAAACGAAAACGAGTTCTCAGTATGAGTGAATTCATTTCTAGAAATTCTCATCCCTCCATCTCACTACTGTGCTGCCATTTTACTATTTAACATTCAAACTGTCACTTTTAGGATATATTCTCAAACCGACTGGAACCTTAGAGAAGCAAAGGTTGTTATAACCATCAACCAGTTGGCAAGCACACCAAACATCAGAAGGTTCAAGTAGATCGGGCCAGAACATTATTTTTGGAATATATTTAAAAACACTAATAGTTGCAGGGGTGAATACGATGTAAGTATGTATGAAAATGTCACAATAAAACACATTATTCTATATGGACTTATAAAAGTTCCGAAACTCCAAAAGAAGGTTAACACCAGTTAGTCCTTTAAGATGACTGTGCATTTTAAACTCCAAATGTTCATTCTTTATCAGCTTTAATTGTGTGTTTTATTTGTCATTTCTTAAACAGTATGCATAGAATTCTCTTAAATATAAAATTATCTTCTTCCCAAAAGAACATACATGAAAAATGTAACTTAAAGTGGCTGGGAAACTCTAAAGCTACCAAAGAAAAGTCTTTTATCAAAGAATAAAATTATATAATTTCTGTAAAGGGGGTTTGTTTAATTCATTTACATGTATAAGCCTATATACATGGAGCACATAAACATAAATTAAATTACCATCAAGAGATTAAACAGAAAGGCTGAAGAAAGGGGATTCCAAAATCACAATAAAGGAGTACTATTTATTTTTCTGCTTCTGAACCTTATTTTATTTTGCTACTTTAAATAAACAACTCTAAGAGAAGAAATTCTCTCCAAAAGGATGTTCTAGAAACACTATTTATTTTGGTTTCCGCTAAAACACAGAATGGAGGGAAAGGAGTATACTCACTGACCATTGTTTGAAAGCACTAACTCCAAGGACTATTTAATGTCTGCCTACTACTTTATGAATCGTTTGAAGTCTACCAAGGACACTTTTGTCAATTCTCCTGTTTGCCTTCTCCCTTTCTCAGAACCCTGTGCCTCTAAATCTCAGATATCCCCATCTATCACTCAATGACTAAAGTCTGTTTATTACTCTAGAGGTGGTGGACCTGGAAGAATGGAGCCCATAAATGAAGTCAACTAAAGTCTCATGCAATAGCCAACTTTATTCAGAACATCAGAATATGTTTTTCCATAGAGGCATATAAACAAATAACAACAGCCAGTTGTAATGAATAATCTGAAGTGAACTCATTCCTACTCACTACACCCGGGAAGAACAGGAAAACACTCTCTAAGAATTTTGTTTATAAAGAAATGGAGGTCATGAGATTTGTCTTGTTTGCTTGGAGTTTCTCACAAACACTAAGAATTCCCCTTGCACAACTCCAATCTTGAACCATGTTCTAACACAGGTGAACAATTAGTGAGGGCTACTTTTCCACATACATGGAAAATATACAGAGATTCAGGGCTTCCTGATTAAAATAAAATTCTAGTTTGGCAGTTTAAGATTCAATTTAATAATTCATTAAAACTTTAAGTATGAAAATGTGAATACTTTGCTATAATAACTTATATAGCATTGAAAGATTCCATCATATCATATGTTGAAGCTATCATATACCCTAGCTATTTCAAGATATTAGGAAATTAGCCAAATACACAAACACATAGACAAAAAATTACAACTTTATTTTTTCCTAGACTACCTTGAAAGATAACAAAACTCAAAAAGAGAACAATTTAAGCAACAAGGGATAACGAAATAGGTGGAAACATTTTACTTGCAATTATAATATAAATTATCAAAGTATTCAAAGATATGACTTTCACAGTCAAATTTTACAGAAGCACCATATACTTTGTTACGGAAATAACATTAAAATTTGATGATTCCATATTCAAAATATCCATGGTATTAAATTACTATGTTTGCAACAAGACTGAGATTATATAAACCATAAAACATTAAATTACTATAAAAGTAAAACATGATCATGTTCTTAATTAATATTACCTTAAATCTGTTTTTGAGAGACTGCTTCTGAGAATTCTCTAAAGTTCTTAAAAAGTATTTTTAAATGGAATCAACAAAAGCAAACCAAGTTGAAAAATGAGCATTTCTATGTAGTTCTTCCTATCGTGACTTTACTGGACTTTCCCCCAATTGCAAACCACAGTGAAAGCCTAGCTGTTTTCTTGTCATGTCTGAACCACGACTGTCAAAATATAAACACCATAATTTTGGTCACTGTGTTCACTGCTGTCTCCCAAGCACTTAGAGCAGTATTTGCCACTTAGTAATCACTAACAAAAACTTGTGAAGAAGTGAATGCACACAGGACTGTGTCATACGGGATACACCCAGAAAATGAGCACATGAGCTACAACTACATCTATGTCAAACTTTAGACAGCAAATCTGACATCAGAGGGAAGTATTACAAGAAAAATGAATCAAAAATAAAATCATTTCTAAACTTTAGAATTTACTGTTGTCAATGCATTATCTCACAATACACTGAAATTTATCAAAGTGGGATGTTTCCTTTTCAAACATTTATGATGTTACTCCTATTTAGAATCTCATAATACTCTTCCTTTGCAGAATATTAAATATATCAAACATGGCTGACTTTCTCATGCTAACGCATTTTATTAATAATGTTGACTTTTAAAAGAATAGAGGTATTTAAATGATTTATTTCTTCTGCTACCTAGAAACCCAAGATATTTTTACTTTTGTTCTTGAACAACAATAATACCACAAGCAATTTTTTACTAATTATTTTCCTAAATCTGGGAGCTAGAGTACAGTATCAATGAGACCAGGAGTTTGAACAGAACTGTTATAAAGCTGCTTGGCAAAGAAGAGGTACTCAATAAAATATAATTTTATTCTATGTCGACAAGGTGTAGATTAAAATTATGTGTGCTATAATATGAAGTTAAGACCAGTTGAGTCTGCATTATGCTATATTATAGCTAGGCAACCTCACTAGGTGCCAATTTCTTTATCTATAAAATGGAACAACACTTGCCTTTTCTAAAGACTATTGAGGAAGATGGTACACTTTGGGTTATCCTGTTCTGTGTTACTGTTTAGTGAAGGTCTCCTAAGCAGAAGGTTGAAGTCTTTAGAAGGCTTATTTATCTTTTTACTTTCCTTTCTCTCCAACATTGTAATCTTACCTAACCTTTTGCTTTCTATCTGAGAAAAGTTTTTCTAAAATATTTTTATAAACCCATATCTATCTTAAAGCTATATCCTCAGACCTCTTTAAAACAAGCAAAATTAAATCTACATGCATTTCTCCAGTGTTGCTACACTCTCAAAAAGGCAAGATTCAAGGAAAAGATAGACAACAAATGTGTATGAAAATTTTACAGTTAAGTAAGACCCTGCCTTGTTGATTCCTGAATTGTGCCTACGGATAATTCCACCTTGGCCCTTATGGCCCCTCCTCCCCGAAGGACTGAACCTTATGTTAAATAGGGGGATTAAGATAAACATGTTCTCCTGCTCTACAGTCTCCTTAACCCTGCCACCTGCAGAGGTGTTAGTCTTTTGGGATCTTCCAAGACCTTGGGTGTGTCCTGACGAGGGGGCAGGGTGTGAGAGAGTTAAGAAGGAAGCAGAGAGTGGGAGAGAGAGGAGAGAAGCTGGAGACAATCATGGCAAGAACCTAGAGAGAGAATCATGGCAGGGAGAGAGAAGCAGGGAGTAAGATGTAAAGTGTACTGAATAAAGCTCGGGTCTCTCTTTGTGATCCTGAATGATGGTGTAAGGCCCCCTCCCCAAGAAATAGAGTTAACAGCAGCGCGTTGCAAGTAAACCTCCCTAAGACATATTAACAAGACAGTAAAGATTAACTCCGTAAGATGCTTGAGATAAAGACAAGGGAATGTAGTCAGGTAACTTTCACAATATATGTCAACAGGGCAGAGGGGGGGGAAGGGAGGAGAAGCAGTTACTTAGCTATGGGATCAGGCCCAGCCTGATCAGGGAAAGAATTCCAAAAAGAAGATAAAGAACAAAAGAACAAACAGCAGGCCTGGGGGCGGGTGATAACCAGGTTGTTTGGTCAGGCCGGATGGCAACCTGGGGGCCCTCACCCCTCACCCCTCAACGGGCGATTTCATTCAAACCAGCCAATGGAAACTTTGTAACTTCGCCTTTGCCTCTGTACGCATGATTTTGCTTCCCTAACCCTATAAAAAGGCCCTAAACAGAGGGCTGGGCGCGCCAACCATCCCAAATGGCTCGGTAGCCCGCAGGTCCTGCGTTATTCAATAAAACCTCGTGCTGTTTGCAGCTGATCTGTGGCTCGGTCCTCCTTGGGTCATGGGGTCTCCTTCCGAGGAAAGGTCCATTTCGGGGGTCCCTAACCCCCGGGGGTCTTTCATTTGGGGGCTCGTCCGGGATTTGAGACCCCCACTCAGGGACCACCGACTCACTGTCAGGAGGTAAGCTGGCCAGCGTTTTGTTCATTGTCTGTGGCTGTGTCTGAACTTGTTTTCTGTGAATCTGCGTTGTTTGTAGCCGTGTTTGAACTTGTGTCCTGTGTATTTGCGCACGCGTTTGGTTTGGGGTTCGGTCGGATCCATTTGTACTTGGCGGGGGCCAGAAGGGGCTGACGAGCTCAGAACTTCTCCCTCGCAGCCCTAGAAGACGTTCTAGAGGCATTTGTAGTCCCGCCGGGCGGGACATTTGGGTCCTTCGGGACATAGAGCTCGCTTTGGAGTGGCAGTCCTTTAGAGCTCAGCCCGTATCAGAAGGATACGTGGTTTTGGTAGGAGAGGGGGGAAATCCGGACCCCCCCCCAAGTCTCCGTTTGAGGTTTTGCTTTCGGTTTTAGGCCGAAGCCGCGCAGCGCCTTTGTTCTGTGTTTGAGTGTTCTGTGTTTGAGTGTATCTTTGTCTGTTCCACTAACCTTACTCAGTCTTAAAATCATAGGACAGATGATAACCACCCCGCCCCCGAGTGTTGCAGCTCCCCCCTCCCTCCTCCTCCGCTGCCCCCGCGGCAGGGCTCGCGCGCGCGCATGGGAGGTCGGGTCGCATGGCTCGGGCGGGAAGAGGTTGGGCCGGCCTGCCCCTCCTGCGGCGTGACCACGCTCGCAGGTGCGGGGCACACGGGTCAGCCTAGCCGGCGCAGACCTGTCCACCTGCGCGCGTCTCCGGCCGCAGAGGTTGCGCGCTTTCGGGCGCGCGTAGGCGGAGCAAGAGATAGGGTCTGGCCAGCCACGGGCTGCCGCAAGCACACTTCTGCCATGGCGGCGCCGCGACCGGCTCCAGGACAGCTGGGAAGACCGGCCGCGCGTCTCCGGCCGCGGTGCGCGCGCGCACGGGCAGGACCGGGAATTAGGCTGATGGGCACTTCCGCCGTGACCAGCTCCCTCCCCCTGGGCCCCTAGCCTGGGTCGGAGCAGCCTGAACCTGGTAGATGCTTCCTGGGCTCCTGGGGTACCTGGTAGAGCAGCTTGACTTTGAGATAGAGCTATGGAACCGGGTTCCGTTTCTGGCAGCCTGGGTGGGATCACCCGAGAGAGTCCTCACCGACGGTGTGGGGCCAGAGATAGAGCTTAGACCTTTTGCCTTTTATAAAGCCCTGTCATTTATTCTCTTATATACAGTGCCCAGGCCAAGCTCATGGAAAAAAGTTCCATCAAGCCTGGCCAGGGCTGTTGGCAGCATTGTTCCCACTTCAACCCCCTCCCCTGTCCTGTCAAAAGAAAAAGGCACAGCACAGCTGTCTGATAGAAGCAGCTACTGCTTAGATACAGCACTCAGTTCCTAGCCACAGAGATTTTGATGTCTAAAGTCACAGACCTGGCTAATAACTTCTTTCATTGTTAAGAAGAGTGAATGGCCGACTTTTAGTATAAGATGGCCCCACACCATCTGAGCAGTCAAAGCCATTTTCCGCAGACGCCCAGACATTGGGTCTGTGAGAACCTAAAGCCATTCCTACTTCCCCCACTGATGAGCTCTCCCCCCGCCCGTTACAGGCACCCCCTGGCGCCACTGAGAGTGAGGCCCGGGGCATTGCCAGCACTCCTGTTAAACTATGTTCTCTTATCAGCCTACTTGGGAGAATCTCTTTACCCCTGAGAAAAAAAAGATCGGATCTTATTAGCAGCTTGGAAACTGGCCCCCAGCTCGGACGCCACCCCGATGCAGTTGCCTAACCTAGACGTCCCCATTGAGAAGGTAGGAGACACCTATTAACTCTGTCGCCAGGCTCTGATGCACCAATTAATCTGGCCAAGCCAGCCCCTGTTTGCCTTTGAGTGGACAGACCCAAAGAACGGATTCTCAGGACAGCGCACCTGGACTAGACTGCCTCAGGGCTTCAAGAACTCTCCTACCATCTTCGATGAGGCCCTGCATCAAGGTAACTAACTCCGTTGCAGTACTCATTGCTTGCAGCCTCCACCGTGGAACAGTGCCGAGAAGGGACTGAGAAACTGCTTGTTGAACTGGCCAAACTGGGACATCAGGCCTCTGCTAAGAAGGCCCAGATATGCCGACCTGAGGTGACATTCCTGACCCTTCAAGACGGTAAGAGATGGCTAACAGAGTCCAAAAAGAGAACTGTCACTCAGATGCCTCCCCCTGAGAGCCAAAAGAGCCGGAGAGAGTTCCTGAGAACTGCTAGATTCTGTAGGCTCTGGATTCCGGGTTTCGCAGCCTTGGCGGCCCCTCTATGCCCCGCCTATAGATGGGAAAAAGAACAGCAAGAGACTTTTGACCAGATCAAGAGGACCTTGCTCTCGGCCTCAGCTCCAGTCCTTCCTGATGGTGTTTCACTCCTGGTGAAAGACGCTTGGTAAACCTTGCAAATTTTTCCTTGGTTTGGACTTTTTGGTGAAAGATAGGGTCCGCGGCCCAGGTAAGTTAGGAGAGTAGCCAAGAAGTTAGGGGACTAGCCAAGATGTTAGAGATTGATTAAAAACTTTATTATACCCCAAAGTTCAGGACAGGTAAAAAACCTTAAGCAAATTAACCCTAGAGACTGGCCACAGAGTTTGGGTGATGATCCTGCCCTATACCCTTTTCTGAGCTTTTTCTGAGCTCAATACTCCTTCTGCTAATACTTTTTAGATCTGGGAACCATCTCTGGTGTAACCCCCTTGTCTGCTAGGTTGCAGGCCCTGGCTAATGTATAACATTCTTTGTAAAAGAAGCTCTCAGACCTTTACCAGCCCCAGAGAGATGGGACCCCACATCGCTACCAAGTGGGAGACCTCGTCTACGTCCAGTGACACCAGCATCGGACTTTTGAACCTCGCTAGAAGGGACCCTACCAAGTCCTTCTGACCTCATGGCGTTGCTGCTTAGATCCTGATGACTGATGGACTGTAAAAAAACTGGTAATCCCCTCAAGCTCCGTGTGCAGCGACAGTCCCCTAGAGAGGAGCCTTCACCAATCGATTGAGCAGACATGGCAGGTGATATCTGGGACTGAAGACACTTTTCCCACCATCTCCAGTGGACCTGGTGGCCTAGCCTGTACTCGGACCTGTGCCTGCTGGGGGCAAGATTAGAACCTTGAGACATACCCACCATTGACCCTGCCCATCTGCCCCCGTGTGCCCACCAGGGGATCCGAGAGCAGAAGCCCTCACAAGCGTAGTAAGGGCTTCCCATAGAGTTAATTTGCTGTCAAAAAAGTAGACACTAGATAAAGAGTCATCTCTAAGATTAGAGATATTCAGAAAAGAAAATGGGGGAATGTAAGGCCCCCTCCCCAAGAAATAGAGTTAACAGCAGCGCGTTGCAAGTAAACCTCCCTAAGACATATTAACAAGACAGTAAAGATTAACTCCGTAAGATGCTTGAGATAAAGACAAGGGAATGTAGTCAGGTAACTTTCACAATATATGTCAACAGGGCAGAGGGGGGGAAGGGAGGAGAAGCAGTTACTTAGCTATGGGATCAGGCCCAGCCTGATCAGGGAAAGAATTCCAAAAAGAAGATAAAGAACAAAAGAACAAACAGCAGGCCTGGGGGCGGGTGATAACCAGGTTGTTTGGTCAGGCCGGATGGCAACCTGGGGGCCCTCACCCCTCACCCCTCAACGGGCGATTTCATTCAAACCAGCCAATGGAAACTTTGTAACTTCGCCTTTGCCTCTGTACGCATGATTTTGCTTCCCTAACCCTATAAAAAGGCCCTAAACAGAGGGCTGGGCGCGCCAACCATCCCAAATGGCTCGGTAGCCCGCAGGTCCTGCGTTATTCAATAAAACCTCGTGCTGTTTGCAGCTGATCTGTGGCTCGGTCCTCCTTGGGTCATGGGGTCTCCTTCCGAGGAAAGGTCCATTTCGGGGGTCCCTAACCCCCGGGGGTCTTTCAATGGAACCTGACTGCTCCTGAGTGCTGATTATTTAACCTCGACGTCCCTCACCTGGACTAGACTCAGACCACTTCAACCGGACTCGGTACTGCCTCATAGTTTCGGCATAAACAGAGTCAGAATCTCCAATGGGGGAGGGTTTCCTTAGTCACTGTGAAGTCACTTCCACTGCTGTGAAGAGGCACCATTAGAAAGCATTTAACTGGGGACTTGCTTACATTTCTGAGGCCAGAGATCAACATCTGGTGCTGTCCTCAATTGTTCTCTAGGCTAGTTAGTTTCTTGTCAACAAGCCACAAACCAGAGTCAACTGGGGAGAAGGACTCAATTGAGAAAACACCTCCACCAGACTAGCCTGTAGGCAAGTAGCTGAAGAACAGTCTCTGCTTCAGTTCCTGCTACCAGCTTCCTGACTTGGCCCCTCTCAGGGATGCTCAAAGTATCTTTTGATCATGGTGTTTATCAAAGCAACAGAATGCAAACTAAGACGTTAGCCCTCTTTGAGAAAAGGGCTCTCACTGAATCTAAATCTGCATTGGCTAGACTAAATAGCCATCCTCCCCACAATGACAGTCATGAACTCTCCCTGCAAAACTGTGAACCCTAATAACTCTTGGCCATTGTGTTTCTTCAAAGCCACAGACAAATAACTAAGACAAGCCCTGAAATGAGCAAAACCTTGACAAAGTCTAAGTGGTAGTTAGTAGGTTGATACATTTGGGTTTAATGAGCAAAGCAAAGATTAACTGGACTTTATAAAATACTTTACAATGTTTGAAAAACATTTATGCATATTATCACATAATGTTCACAATTACTTGAGACTATGGAATATATTCAAATTTATAGTTGGCAAACTGTTTATGCGTTTTATAACCCATCACTGATTTGAGAAGTCTACTCTTCACACTACATTATGTCACCAATTAAAAAATACATGCATGCAAGTGTATATGTACACATAAAACTCAACTGGAAAAATTGTAAATGTATACATCTCACTTCAGTTTATTAATGGTATCACTTTACTTGAATTATATGTACACAAGTGTGAGAAGGCCAACAACTAATGTGTCTTCTTCAGTCACTCTCCACTTTATTTTGTGTGTGTGTGTGTGTGTGTGTGTGTGTGTGTGTGTGTGTGTGTGTGTGTGTGTGTACTTGCCTATGCAGGCATTTGTGAGGCCAGAGGCTGACCAGGGTGTCTCCCTCAATCTCCACCAATTCTGCCTTATTTTTTGAGGCATGATTTTTAATGTAATCTTGAATTTGACATTTTGGCTAAACTGGCTACTGATTTCTGCACCCAGTGCTGGGGTTAGAGTCATCCATTTTTACATGGATGCTGAGGATCTGAACTCAGGTCCTAATGCTTACACAGCAAGCACCTGACCCAGTGAGCCATCTCTTCAACCAAAAAAGCACCACTTTAACTTGCTTTCTTTCAAGGCTGAAGGTACAGACAACCAGTCCAGACTTCTGACTTATTTGAATGCTGTAACTTAATTGCATCAATAAATACAACCTACTATTGCATAATAACATTAAAGTAAGAAAGATACTCCGTGTAGAAATCTCATAATGTGATTATGAGTTTGTACTTTGTAACTAGGCAAACAAATTTCTAAAATATTAGCAATTCTGATGAATTACAAGAATACCCTGTGCCTGTGTATCAAAGATAGCTAACATATTAAATACATATGTGCAAACATTATTACCCTACCAAGAAGCAATGTGAAAGTGTGATTACTACGTGTCTTAGGGTTTCTAAGTACACCATGACCAAAGTAACTCTTGAAAACCATTTGGTTGGGGTGGAAATAGCTCGGAGGTTCAGCCCTCTGTCATGGTGGGGCACAGCAGCGTGCAGGCAGACACAGTGCTGATGAAAGACTGAGAGTCCTACATCTTTGATCAGAAAGCAACAGGAAGTGAACTGAACTAGGCTTGGCTCCAGCACACTTCAAAGACCATCCCCACAATGACACACCCTGTCAACTTATGGGGCCAGTTACACTCAAACTACCACACCATGTAAGCAGTGAAAGAAAACTGAATTTCGTAAACATCACTTTTTCTTCTACCCCTCCTTCCTTCCACATTTCAATTCCGATGGTTTCAGTGGAGCTGGTGGTGACTTAAGTGGAAAAGAAGAATCTAGAACAGCCCTCCAATGTTTGCAATCTGCTGTCCCTGCTTAACATGCTCACAATGTCTGAAGCTTTATGAAATTACGGTACTTATCACTAATAGCTAGAGTTTAAAAAGAACGAGAAAAGGAAGATCTCAGATTTTGTATATCAGAATTCAATATGGTCTAAAAAACAAAACTTACATTTTGGGAGAAAAAATAAATTTTCTTATTTAAGCCATATTCACTATTTTAAAATGGTATTTAAAAAAGCAAGAAAGGAGAAGAGCAAAAGCAGAAACAAGAGCGTGACCGACTTCTAAGAGGTTATAAAGATTAGAGAAGGAAGCACGCCAAAGAGCTGCAGCCAGCTCAAGTCTAGGGGACAAGCAGCTCCGACTCCAGGCTGAGAGCTACAAACTGGTCTCTGCCAGGTTCAAGGGTCCCAATAGCAAGTCAACAAAGGGATGGAGGGCTAAATAGGACTAAGCATCCTAAGAGCTGAGGGAATAACACTAGAAAGACTCACCTGCTGCTGCTTCTGGAGACCATCCTTGAAAGACTCTCTTTGCCTACCCACAATTCTTCTCCAGGTAAAGGGAAGCAAGTCTCAACCAGATGACTGGAGGCATAGCTACATAGTCAAGATGACCTTGGACTCTCTATATCCAGCCCCAGCCTCTCACCAGCTAGAATTACAGAATGTATCCCCATGCTCTGTTTCTTACAATATTTTTCATCTATTTCTCTTTACTCTCATTTCCTTATTCTTTTTAAGATTGCCCAGCTCTCTCCCAAGCATTATTCACCTGTTCTTGTATGTTTACATTTCTCATTGCAGCACTTGGCATATTAATCACAGTTGTTTTAAATTGACAGCTTGGTTCTGACATCTCTGCCCTGGGAGTGTGATCCCAATGCTTATTCTTTCTTTATTAAACTTTGTCTAAGAGGAAAGGGGCATATAGTATAGAGCTTGTAATTTTTAGCCAAAGTGCTTCAGAATATGCTGGGAAGAAAAATATTGTATGGTAACAACAAGGCCTTCAGTATCTTGTCAAGGTGTGGAAGGAGGGATCAGATCCTATGATCAGGGTTCAGCCTTCTACTGACTTGTGGCCAACAAGTTAAGTCCACTGGTGCCTCTCAACTTCCCTCTGCTTCCTCAAGAAAACAGTGGCTGGAAGAGAATTTGGGAGTTCCCCTTCCCCAAAGTCAAGGAGGTTCTGATAAAAGACTTTTTTCTTGATGACAGACCTTGTTAAGAACAGGATATTGTTAAAACAATTATTTTTGTCCTCTCCAGCTACAAAATTATATTTTTTTTCCTCCCATGCTGATATTCACTGTAAAGAACCGGAGGAAGAGGCAGGAGTACAGGGTCCCCTCTGACGGTCTTCCTCTCTGACCTATCCACACCAGCATTCCAGCAGTTCTTACTATTTAGTTTAGTTGCACTTGTTCTGGCTCCTGCTTATCAAACTTAAAAGCTGCTTATTTTTAAATATTTTCAGCTTTCTCCATCACCACACCCCTTCTTTTTTAAACAAATTATCACAGAAGTAATCCTTACCAAAATTCATATACCTGGGAATCCCTAAACAGGCAATGTTTGTTACTCTTATTAGTACGGAATACAGCTAAATGTTTTCACAACTCACATGGGGGAAAATGGCTTATTACTTTTTAGATTACTGGTTTGAATTTTATTTGTTTTAATCTACTTAAACAGCATATTGGTTAACTTAAAGTGAACACAGTGCCTAATTCCAAAATCTGAAAAACTGCTGTAAAATAAGCTACCAGACATAGTGAGAATGTCCGAAAGACTAGCCCCAAGTGCACATATCAATAGTTAGTTCATTTTAGGTGTTTTTAATGCTATTCTATTTCTACATCCAGAATGTATTATGATAAATGTATCTGAATTCATCACACAGTAGCAAATAAAACTTTTTAAAATTAAGAATTATGGTAACAACTTAAGAATCATTAACCCTTTAAATTCAGCCAGTGCCTCACACAAGAAGACAGATCAGTTTTCCTAAGAAGATAATAAGAAAGTTGAATAAGATAGGCCAGGAAGTATTTGGAGACAGCCACACCACAAAAGGAATGTATAGCAAAAATAAAATAGGTAAGTCACGAAAATTAGAATCCACAGAAACAATGGATCAAATGAGGATTCATGTAAATAACAGAACATTACCAAAATGCAACTTTGCAAAATATAAAACATATTTCCGAGGCCCTACATTCCCCAAAGCCTAAACAAAGTCAGTACCTAAGTAACACCGTGACCAAACACTTACTAGAGATTCTAACTAAAAAACACAAAGCACAGTCAATTATGTCCACTTACATAAGATAAAAAAATAAAGCAGAAGATAAAGGAAACTACCTATTTATGTCTTACTGATTATATACATAAAAGTAAACCATTAGGTGACAGTGGCCAGGTAAGAGACAAGACAGCCTAGCAACAACACAGAACACAGTCCCTACTCCAAAAAGTACACAAGAAGTTTCTATATCCTTTATACAGCTTAAAAAAAAAAAAAAAAAAAAAAAACTCAGTAGACTCCCCTGAGGAATGGTGGGACCCCACCAACAAATAATAGTGTTTTCTGGGTAAGAGAAACTATCTAAAAAAAAAATAGTTTCTGACTTAGAATGAGGACTAATAACTGAAACAATGGCGCTTACCTTCCTCCCTAAAATGTAAGATGCTGAAGAAAATCACAAGGTACTGCAGAGAAAGGTGTTAGTGCTTGAACCTGGGTCTCTAAAATTATTAGTTGTTCAAATGAGATTTTAAAAAAGAAATACTGATTATCTAAAAATGCATTTTTGCTATTAACATGAAGCATCTCTCATAGTCAACTGAGGAATTTATCTCCAAGTATGAGGTGTAAAGGACAGTTTCTTTGAAAAGCAAAGTCTACAGAAATAGTTAAAAAATAATTATACAATTCCTGATCACTAAATGTGAGCTGATTTAATTTAAAAAGTTCAAATCTTTATATTTTTCACCCTTCAGTAATTTCTCCCTAAAAGGGACATGAAGGTTTGTCACCATTTAGAGGTGGAAGGGGCACCCATGTAGTTTCAAGAACAAAGCATATTGCACTCCAAGGTCTATTTACAGATCTTCATGAGAATTCATCCAGTACTGAACTGCAGCAATCAACCAAGCTAGGCAGATTAAGATAACAGTAACTTGACAAATTATCTTCTATAAATATTCAAATGTAGATGTTTGTGTGAACATAAGGGTCTCCTCAGGTCAATCAAAATGTTTTGTTGAGGAGTCTAAAATTGAGCTCACTCTTTCACCCTTCTGTAGGAATCCCTTGAATCCTTAACTCTCTATTTTAACTCTCGTCTCAATTAGAAAAATTCTCTCTCCATAGTCTGAAGCAAAAATTTAAAGATAATATTCACACACTGTAGGAGAAGCAGCAGACTCTCAAAAGCCAGCAAAGAAATAAAAGAGGAACATTTCATTAGGTGATTAGTCTGGTATGCTTTGGTAATACTTCGTTAATAAAAGATTGTAATAAACAATCAAGAACTTCATAAATTTGGGTTTTATTCAATTCTCTGTGTGTGTGTATGTGTGTACAGGTGTATGTACATGTGTTTCACATGTGTGTGTGCACGCTTACAGGTGCACTAATGGAGAGATCAGAGTGATCTTCCTCCATTTCTTTCACCTTATTTTCTGAGATATAGTCTCTCACTGACCACCCCTACACTGACAGACCCATAGATTCTTTTGTCTCCATATCCCCAGTACTAAGCAAACAATTTATCAACTCAACCATCTCTCTAAAATTTAAACAAAAAAAAACAAAACAAAACAAAACAACAACAACAACAAAAAACTGTGTTTAGACTTTGTTGACTCCCGATTGGAGGCCTTGACCTCTCTGAGGAGGGGAGGAGGGAACTTTGGTAGGTATGTAAAATAGAAAATTAAAAAAAAAACTTTAAATAAAGTTTATTTAAAAAAAAAAAACCTGCATTTATCTGGCTCAAGACTTTATGCCCTCTAAATTTAAATATCTGCAACTGTTAACAACAGGGAAATGGCATCAGTGTTAAAATTCAAACCAAATATACTTTTTTGAAATCTACAGACAGCCCTGTCAGCAAGAGCTAACAGCAGTGAAAAGTCTAGTGGCCTTAATAAATACAAGTTTTATAATTCACTAACCTGCTCTATAACCCTATGCCTGGTTAGTCAGCTTCCCTTAAACAGACAGAATTACTGAAAAGCTAAAAACCCTTCCATGAGAACTGTACATGATAGGCACAGCTCTGCTGCAGGGCAGCATCAAATGATTAAAGAAAACTCAACTATACCCCTGTGGCAAATTGCTCAAAATACTCCTAGCTAGACAAACCTGTAAGAAGTTCCTTCCCTATCCAACCATATAAACCCCACAAGCAAGTGATGTCCAGCTAAACCAGTGATTTTCAAAAAAATAGAAGGAGAAAGAAACATTTAGCTTGAGAACCAGTACCTTCAGCCTCCTCTGGTAACCTGGTATAATGCAGAATCCAAGATCCCTAATGACATACTGAATTAGAATCAAGCATCTTAAGATCCGAGGAGTGGTTAAAAGACAAGGAGCTCTTGAGAAGAGAGTATTAGAGAGCATAATCTTCAGTTTAAAGACTGGCTGCTACATCAGGAACTGTTGGCCAATAGGCAGCCAATTTTCAATCACAGGCTCTTGAACAACAGGAAACTCAATCTAATAAATTTAATAAAAATTCATTAATTTTTAAAAGAGTGTACCAGAGTTCTTTTAGAACAATAAGTCTTATCTCATGCCCAAAATCACATCAACTAGACAAATCAGTTAGGGTGACATTTATATCACTGAGGTTCCACTGATACAGTGGGGGTTATACTGCCTAAGGTGGATCTCTGTGAGCTTGAGGCCAACCTGGTCTGCAAAGTGAGTTCCAGAACAGGCAAAGCTACACAGAGAAACCCTGTCTTGAGAAAATAAAAACAAAACAAAGCTATGGTTACCTTGATATTGTCTATATTTTCAAACAGTGACTATATAGTCTAGTAATGCAGTCAACAAACAATTCTTACCCCTAAGCAATATAAGGCTATGGCTAAAACACTGACAATTTGTTCTTCTTCTAGACCCTCAGCACTGTGACTCCTGTTGTCTAGGAAAGAAACCAAGAAACAGCAGGCCTATGCCATCATGTAACCCAAAGAAGAAAGAAATGGAATGTACTTGAGCTATTGTTCAGCTCCAAATCCATCCTTTAAAAATCCTTTCTGAGAAAAGAAAATTCTTAAAACTTCTTTTCTCTTTCACCAAATAAGTTCCTAATATTGCCAATAAAAGCACTAAATAAAGAATGTTTGTTTTATTCAATCAGCCCCAACACAGACCCTCTACCCAGAAGCAGTGGTTAATAGGAGCTACAGGTCTCAGGAACAGCAGCAGCTGCCAGACAGTAGCGGTTCTAATGTGCCCTATTAAGCTTTTTATTCCCTCACACCTATAGAAAGAGGGCTTCCTGCAATTATCTGAGTTACTTCCATATCCACCTTTTGCTTTTTATGCCTCCTAATACCTGTATAACCTATACCCCACATTAAATTTTCTTGCCTGAAGTGGCCAGTGTGGGTTGTTTTGCTGACAGAATCCTAATTGATCCATCATGCCTAGATGGAATAAAAGTCAACAAAATCTTGATTACCTTAGAAAACAGATCTCCCAAAAAAATGAGACTGTGTAAGAAAATACGAACTAGCTCTCTTCTAAAATACAAGCAAGGTGAAAAATGTATTCAATTAGTATGTTTGAAAAAACAAACACAAAGATAGCAATATACTAAAACAAGTATCATGGTGAAAACATCAAAACTTGAAAACATAACACCCAATAAAAAGTCCTAAACAAATGTGTTCTTAAAATAATAAAAATCGTAGAATTAAAATGGGAACACTACATTTTTCTGATTGAATAATTATCCATTTTTACTGAGACAGTTTGGGCTACTATACTTTAAGAAAGCTACTAAGAAAATGTCTAGAAGAGTCCAAAGAAGATTACATAAATGACAAAAGGAGACAAAAGTTCATGGAGTCAAACGTTTTAGAAGAGCATAGCACCAAAAAACAAACAAACAAACAAAACCAACAACACTTCAGGCTCTTATCTGACTAGTTGTCCTTCAATTTGACAAAAGAAAGGCTTAAAATCAAAATGCCAAAGTGAATAAAGACCAAGTGGAGCCTCCCAGCTCACAGAGAGACTGAGAAATGGGCTACTCAAGGCATGGTCTTAGGACCAGAAGAAGGCTTGTCAGGGGCACTATCTCAGAACTATTAGGAAACTACTAAATACGTGTTAACCTGATCCCCACGTAAGCTACAGAATATGAAAATCTAAAAAAACAGTTCAGTGTGAAAGATGCTTGAGAATGAAAGGAGTAAAGCTCACCCCAGAAAGTTACTTTCTGAAATTTTCTAAAAATGTAAAAACAAAAATTATTTGTTAGAATTTAGTGAGAATATAACAAAATTAATAATAATAACTATTCGATACATATCATTTATAAGAACAGTTCCATCTGTACAAATAGGTTCAACTCTCAAGATGTTTATGAAATAGGTATTCTTGTGTTATCGATAAAGCAAGATGAACTCTTAAATAAATACCTTTCTCCAAGTCACACAGTCACACACCTAAATTTACAGTTGAGATTTGAAGTAATCTCTTAAGAGCCCACACTCTGCCACCAAACGTTACTGCTTTCCAACATCATTCCAAAACATTCTGAGGTCATCCATGAAAAAAAAAATATATAACTGCTGGTACTAAAACTGTTGTTATTTCTAGAGAAAAAAATACTGTGCTTTTCTCCAGTTTGCAATGATTCAGAATTCCATCAGCACTGTGAGAAGTCTGTGGCCCAAACACTCAGCACAGGAATTGAGACAGTGAGGACAGCAAGCCATAGGATAAATGTGAGTGCATTGTCAATGTCTTTAAAATGTCTCATATTATACACAAACCAGTATCAAACACAGGACTATCTTACAAAGAAAACTTCTGGTAATAGCCACAGTATTAACTGTATTTGAGAAGCAAATGAAATCCCATGTTAAACAACACATTCTCCCCAGCACAGCTCTCCTTTTCATGAATCTTTGACCTATTATAAGCTGAACATTTCCTAATTATGTCCATAATTAAATAATTTTTTAAAAATGGAGTGCCTCTTAAATCCATTCCTTCAGTTACTGCTACCACCACAACCATTAGCACCATTGCTACCAATCCCTGAGAAAAGCAAAGGACAGTAAGTTAGAATGTTTCTCAATAAAGAAGGGTAACATAAATGAGTATGAATTTTCTTTCTGTACTTGCACTGCGCTGCCTCTTTTCTCTTCATTTGTAATTTGCAAAACTCAAATTCTATAAGACCCAATGGTTCTTCAAGAAATAATGAGGCTGGTTCAGGAAAAGTAAAAAGTAAAGTTTACCTTTTTATAGGTAAAAAGTCTAATCAAAGTCTTACTAGTGCATGTGAGCTCTAAATAGCATAGCAGAATAATTCAAGTCCTGAGATATAAATAACATCATTGTACTAACAAATAGGGTGAATTTAAAACATGCAAAATTGTATCTTGTATGTAAGGCAACGTATTACATATTTTAGCTTCATTCAGACTGAACATGCTCCTAAAAAGAAGAGAGGTGAACAATGACTTTTTTATTAACAATGGCAAAGCTCTGGTGACCTAGTTTGAGAATAAACAGAACTATAGGGACTAAAAACAGAATTGCTTAACCCATAAAATTAATTAAAGATGCTGGAGCCAAAAAGATTTGTTTGGGGGCTAAAGATACCAATTGTAAGAATAAAAAGTATTCTTCCAAACATGAAAATTTAAAGCTATGATTTGAAGCAATTTGAGTAAAAATTTACTTGAAAAACCTCAAAATGTGTAAGGTCTATGTGAGGAGCCAGATGGATGCAACCTACTTCCTAAAAAGCACAGTAAGACTGCTCTGGAAACCAACAAAGATAAAACTCAAGGGCAAAGTGCTCTTAGTAGGCAAAGCAATGGGCGAAACCCACACAGACAGCATTCCTGACTGACTGCCATTTACAGTCTGATTAACAAAATGACACCAGGCTGAAACACTCGACATTTCCATCCACTCTTATTCACATTAGTTACGTAAACATGCATTCATTCTGTCCTACTAGTTAGCACCAGAGAGAACACCTTCCGACCCCAGTCTCACCATCAGTATTTTTCAATCTGCCTTCATTTCCCACTCAAACTGGAGACTATATTACTTGAATAACTGACTTAAATATATTTATAGAAACAACAATATACTCTAAGCAATATTTGCTAGTCATTTAGTAAATGATATGTTAAATACTAATGGAACGAATAAATGACATAATCATATCCTAAACATAGGAAAATCATATTTCACTTGTGATATGTAAAAGTTAAAATTTTATTTTTACTATTTTTACTTATGTATATGTGTATATGAGCATATAAGTTTAGGTGCCCATAGTGGCCAAGGTTGCCAGGGTGAACTACCTGCCATGAGTGCTAGAAACTGAACTTGGATCCTCTACAAGAACAATGCATGCTCTTGAATGCAGCACCATCACTTTTGACCCCAAGGTGCATAAATGTTTAAATGGAAAAAAATGTTCTACTTCTTCTGTGGGATGGTCTTTCTGTATGCTGTGAATGTGCTTTATTACCACTGGTTAATGAAGCTATTGCAAGGCAGCTTAGAGGCAGGCAGGAAATCCAAGCAGAGATACAGGGAAAAAAGGGCACACAGTCAGGCAGACACTGAGAGCCCCCCTAGAGAAGACACCAACCAGGTAGCAATACATAAACTGATATAAATGGGTTAATTTAAGATAAATGAGCTATGAGCTAACTAATAATAGGCTGGACCACAGACCAAAATTTTATAATTAATATAAGTCTCTGAGTAATTATTACATTCAGGGCCTTTTTTTATTTTCTGCATATGGCTTGTAGGCCATGGGCTGCATACATCTGTGGTAGTTTGAATGAGAATGGCCGCATATGCTCTGCATATTTGAATGCTTGGTCACCAGGGAGTAGCACTATTTGAAAGGATTAAGAAGTATGGCCTTGTTTCCAAAAGCCTAAGCCAGACCCAATGGCTCTCTTGCCCTGTTGCCTGCAGATGCAGATGCAGATGCAGAACTCTCAGCTACTTCTCCAGCACCAAGCCTGCCTATGTGATGTTATGTTCCCTGCCATGATGATAATGGACTAAACCCTGAAACTATAAGCCCCAATTGTTTTCCGTTATAAGAAATACTTGCTGTGGTCATAGTGTCTTTCAGCAATAGACCACTGAATAAGTTCTACGTCCAGAGAAACTGATATGAGTTCCTAAAGACACACCCTAAACTGCAGCTTAGTAAAATGCCAGGGTGACTTACATTCAAGTTATTCTTGAAAATACACACACACACACACACACACACACACACACACACACACACACACACACACACACACAGTACCTTCAAAAATTGCCTACTTCCAAATTAATCCTATAGGCCTGACCTGAATACTCAATTCCATTTCTCTTATGGACCTCAAATTCTGATTAAGCCACATGTTTGACGCTAAACAGCAAACCTAATGACAACCAGTTATAACCACACATTATGTATAATGGCATGAACTTTTGCATGCACTATTGCAAACACACTGCACATGGTGGTACACACCTGAAATTCCAGGACAGAAACAAGGGAATCAAGAGTTCAAAAGCCTCCTCAACTACAACAGGAATTCAGTCAGCCTGTCCTAAAGAGAGAAAGAGAGAAAGGGAAGCAGGAGAAAGAGAGAGTTGTCCAATTATATCATGCATATAAAAATAAAAGTAGATGCCATTATCGCTAATCTGTATCACCCTAAGAATGAGTTTTTATTTTATATTTGTTTTCTCAACTGAAAATCAAGAACTTGCCCAAAGTCACAGGTATAGTTAAAAGAGTAGTGACAGGTTCCACCCCTAGCATTAGGAGGAATGAGGAGATATCAAAAATATCTCCATTAACAACCAAGTTCTGGAGTCCTTAGAGAGACTTCTCTCTTAATTAACGCTCATAAATCAAATGTCGGTAAATCTTGCCCCATGTCCTTCACACTGAGTATAAAGTTTGTCCCTTTCCTGAGCAAAACAGACACAATGAACTGTGGTGCCTTTAGCATAAATACCCCTCCACTACAGAGAGAAACAAGCCATCTACCTGGAATTAAAACTGGAAACTTTTAATGAATATAGCTGCAATCAAAATTTTCCTTTTTGATAGTATGTGATTGCACTCTCCAGTAAAGTAGCCGAATATGGTCATTAAGCCCATGATTTATGGTTAGTCTGAACTGAATTATGTTATAAATATAAGATACACACAAATTTCAAAGATTTAGTATGGATTTAAAAGTATAAAATATATCACTAATAGTATATTGATTAGTTACTAGTTTTCTCTTAATATGATCATAATAAAATTAAAATATATAGCTTATACTAAAGTTCTACTGGACTATGCCAACCTACAATTAATGATCACTATTCCCAATATCACAATTCCCAATGACCAAGCTTTCATGGTCATATAGCATCATTAAATCTCATGATTACAACACTGAGACTCAAACCCCATCTCTCTTGATAAGCAAAGGAAAGTACAATTGGTCCCGGGTCCTCCCCTTCTATAATTCTCACCTAGCCTTCAAGCCCTAAATAAGCTCTTTAATATTTTCTGTTCTATACCCTTCCTCAATTATTGACCTTGATATACTAATCTTTTCTCTCTAACAACTGCCATATTTAGAGAAAAGGAGAGAGCAAAATTTTCTCAAAGAGGACTTCAGGCTATCAATACTGTGACAATATTAAATGTTTTGTCTATTAGAATCAAATAGCCAAGCATGAATCCTGCCTCTCACTGTGAAAATTGTTGAAATAGTTCCCTGATTTGTGGAGATGATTAAATAGTAGATTAGCATTTTATTTAAATAATTATCACTATTAAAATATAAATTTTGTGTTGCTGTTCAGTCATATAAGCATTAGGACAGTATCGGAGACTATCATTGTCATCATCACCCACCCACCATTTCTGTCTCACTTCCTGAATCTGCCATTTCCCTTTCTATTCCTGGCTGTCCATCAGCCAGCTAATGTTTAGTCAAGCCTATAGCACATCCAATAACTTAGGAAGAATACAGAATAACAGGTAGCAAAGGAGATCATTTGGGGTTGCTACAACAAAGAACTCCAACCACATGAGATCATACAAAAATGGTTCACATCACATAATTCAAAATCTCCAAGTCTTGAACCCTGTACAAAATTGTCTTGAGAGGACACAATTGTTTCTGAAGTCATTTCTAATCTTCTGTGAAATTCTGTAACCTGTCCCATTAGCGATATTCATCTTTATGACATCTAGCATGGCTATTAGTTGCTACCTGTACACTTAAAACTTTAACAAGTATCAATCTATTAACTATTGGAGAACATACATTCACACTTTGATCGCACGGCAATCACAAGTAAAAACCTGAACAAAGTAAAGGAAGCATCTTTATCAAAAAGCACAATGCATTATCACTGTGACAAAGGAAGTCTTACAGCCTTACAGAAAATTCGTTTCCAAGTGGTTGCTCTTTGACTTAAGCTAAATACAGTTTCAAAAATCATATAATTAGACAGACAAAATTTTACATTTTACTAAGTAGCTGAGGTTCAAAAATCTAACTATGTAATTCCCCTTTTTGCGCTTTTGTACATAATAATAAGAAATCTACTGGTCTAAGACTTCCCTGGTCCATAAATGAAAAAAAATTCACAGTTGCTCACCATACCAAGTCAAAAATAGTCTCTAGGTTAACAGGTAGAGAAGGAAAAAGATAGAAGAGGGTCAAAAACAATGTTTGATAATGAGATAAATTGAAGATCACATTATTTTTCTTATTTTTTAAGTCATAAAGCTTAACTTTTCTTCCTCAAACTGTTTTCAACTATTTCTTATCTACCTTCTTGTACCTTCATCAACATCATGTTCTCTCTCAGATTTTACTTGCTACCTTCCTCATACCTATAAGTTAATATGTTCTAAAAGTTATAATTCTGTAAATACAATTTCCTTATTCTGTCTCAATGTCTGCATTTTATCACTATAAAATGGTTTCTGTTAAAGTTTACCTATTCTAAAAGTAACGAAGAGTATTGTTCTCATTAGCCGTATGTGAGAAAAGGTCCAGAAGTTTAGCTTATAAAAGTATCTGTACTTAGCAATCAACATCACTGATATCTAAAATGAGAAAAGGAAAGTTGGTTGGCTGCCCATTGTAACTCTAGAGTTTGTATTGGGAACATTTTATAATTGCATTTAAATACACAACCTAAGACAATCCACCACAAATCTGTTTCTTCATGTATAATAATAAATAGTTATATCTTTGTAGAGTTCTTGAGTCTAACAATTTAAATATATGTTTATCTTCCCATGGGTGGTTTATTGTCTTAACACATGTGTGCAAACTTGCATTTAAAGGTAAGAACCATATCCTACATAGCACTGTGCCCTTATCACGGTGTTTCAGGCATACAGGCACATTACACATGGTCTAACAGAAAGTGTACGACTGCTAACTTTAACAGAAAACTTCAAATTTCCAAAGGTATGGTTTAGTATAAGTTACTACAATTCTGAACCAGCTTCTGAGCAGACAATTCTGTACAGCTGGAGTAAGGAAATGGTCAGTATGATTTGTATCTGCAAACAGAAATGGTAATTGGGAAATGAAAATTAATACCAAACACTGCTTTAGCCATGGTCCTCCATAACCCTTAATAGCCAATTCCTCACTAATGACCTTAAAATTGTCTACAATGCCATCTGGTCACTGGATCATAAAACTGCAAGAGGAGGAAGGTGGTTAACAAGGATATGTATTTAGCTTTTGATTCACTATAATAGATTTCATGTTAAAACTTTACAAAATTTGTTTGTAATGGGATTAAAGAGAACTTCTTATTAAGGTAAAACTTTGAAGAAATGTGTTAAAACTTCTAGTAAAAACATAATAATACCAACATTAACTTAAATTTAAACTGAGACTATTACTCCTGGAAATAGTTTCAGCAGGTTACTGAGTCCTGATCAAAACTACTGGCCTATGTGAAATACATATGTTAAAGCCAATGCAGAATAGCTATCAGGACACACAGAGCCTTACCAAAAAGTCACAGGCAACCGCCACATGTGCACGCAATTAAACATATGGTAAACCAGGAATCCAGAGATTATCAAAACTTTTACAAATATTTTTGGGCTATTTGGGGCAAGGGAAAGAAAGGCAAAGGGCAGTAAAGAGCCCTAAAACACCTATTTTGACTAAATCTGCAGCTGTTATTACAGCTGTTCTGAAGCTTTTCTTGGAACTACCTAAGTACTTTTTAAAGTACTTTTTAATGGTAGCCTTAAAGAACTAAAAAGTAAGATAGAACTTTTAAATTATTAAAAGCTATTTTTTACTAAATGATTAATATTTGGGGGGTTCTGTCAACTGTGTATAAATTGTTATATAAATGCAAGAAGCTTGGTTAGAGTCTTGAGTTTCAATAATTTTTAACGTTTCTTTACAATGTCACACATTTTATACAAGTCTATGACCCAAATAACATATGTGTATGACACCAATAAATTCACAAAACCCTTTTTAAACATACCAAACATAATCTCTAATATATTCTACTTATAAAAGCAACAAAGACAAGAGAAATTACATACATCTTAAAACACATTTTGTACTATATTTTATATGCAATAAATAGTTCAATTAATTCCTAGCTCTTTGTTCAGGATAGATTATTTTTTAGAAAAATAATACATCTATGGATTTAAAAAAAATCTATTTCTTTTTCAACAAGGTCTTGGAGATCAAAAGCATGCACCACTCTCTGCTATTCCTGTCATTCCTAAAAGCACCTGTAAGGGCATAAGACTTTTCAACTGCATATTTCTATTTCTGTTCAATCATGAGTAATAGAAACAGATATTTTCTTAGGAAGAAATAAAAAAAGGCAAAGTGTGGTAGCGCACACTGTTAATCCCAAGAGGCAGGAGCAGGTGGAGCTCCAGAAGTTTGAGTCCAGCCTGGTTCGCATAGCAAGTTTCCAGACCACCAAAGGCTCCACGGTGAGGCCTTGTCTTGAAATACCATAAAAGAAATCCAGATGAATAAAAGCCTTTCATGTTCTTCAAGACAAGATATAAAAGTGAAAAAGGGTACATCTCCAAATATAAATAAATATAGAGTAGAGAACATCTGCTTACATGATTACAAAAACTACAAGAGAATAGAGTAGTATTTTACAAAGATTCTGTCTAGTGACTTATTTAGTCTTAGTATGTTGTTTAACAGCCTCTAACATTCCAAATGAGAAAAGAGGCCAGGAAGAAGGCTCAGTGGGGAAAGGTACAAGTTTGACACCTAGGAGCCACATAGTGGAAGTACAGAAGGATGACTTGTAAGCTGTCCTCTGACCTCTATGTGTGCACCATGGTGAGTTGGCACACATGGGTACACAGGTACACTAAGTAAATACATGTAATAAAGAACTATTTATAGAAGAATAAACAGCAGGAGTGGTGGTTCAAGCCTTTGATTCCAGGTGGACCCCTGTCACTCTGAGCCTGGTCTATATAGCCAGTTCCAGGCTAGCCAAGCCTACACAGTAAAGCCTTACTGAGAAAGGGAGAAGAGGAGGCAGATGGACTGATGGACAATGTAACTAGATATGGTGACTCAATTGCAGATCACAAGTGTGAGGACAAACTAAAAAGAAGAAGAAAAGAAAGGGAGAGAGAGACAGAAAAGGCAGGAGAGAGGGGGGAGGGGAAAGCAAGCAAAGAGAACGAACACTGTCAATAACAGGTACAAAAAATTAGTAAAGCATTGAAATACACACACGCACACACATATACACACGCACACACGCACACACACATACACACATGCACACACATACACACACGCACACACATACACACAAGCACACACAAACACACACATACACACACGCACATGCACACACATACATATACACACACATGCACACGCACACACACATACACACACATGCACACATACACACACGTGCACACACATACATACACACATACACAAACACACACAAGCACACACACACATACACACACATGCACACATACACACATACATACCTACACACATACACACATGCACATGCACACACACATACATACACACACACAAGCACACACACATACACACATACATACACACATACATACACACATGCACACGCACACACACATACACACACATGCACACATACACACACACATACACAAACACACACAAGCACACACACACATACACACACATGCACACATACACACATACATACCTACACACATACACACATGCACACGCACACACACATACATACACACACAAGCACACACACACAAGCACACACACATACACACATACATACACACATGCACACATACATACACACACATGCACACATACATACATGCACACGCACACACACATACATACACACACACAAGCACACACACAAGCACACACACACAAGCACATACATACATACACACACATGCACACATGCACACGCACACACACATACATACACACACACAAGCACACACACAAGCACACACACAAGCACACACACACAAGCACACATACATACATACACACACATGCACACGCACACACACATACATACACACACACAAGCACACACACAAGCATACATACATACATACACACACATGCACACATACACACATGCACACACACATACATACATACACACACACACAAGCACACACACATGCACGCACGCACATATACATACATACATACAAAGCCAAGTTCATGAATGTAATCTTGAGGCAAGAAGATGGAACATTCAAGGCTAGTTTGGGCTACATAATGAGAATGAGACAGAGACAGAAACAGAAAGAGACAAAAGAAAAAAAAAGAAAAATGTCTTTTCAGTCACAGCTGAGCACCTGGAAACAGATGCAGACACCAAGCTTTCACATCAACGATCAACACTGATGTCATTCGATTCTCCTAAACTTTCCACAGAAGGATAAGAAGTATTTAAGTAAACTGCACTTCAAGATGAAAATGAGTAAACTAAAATTGCTCCTCCAGCCATGAGTCTACTCAACACCCTTTCTTTCATCACTACACAGTGGAGCTTCTTCTACTGAAGCTCAGACCGAAGAAGGCAGAGCACAAAGACAAAAACATAAATGGTATATTTTTAACTAATTAATTTCTTACTCTTAAAGTTTTATGAAGGCATTACCTTCTGAAATCAGGAGCTAGAACGAGTTTAAAATTATGACCAAGATAATAAAACCTTTTATTAGAGACTTAGAATCTGGGACTGAGGTGGGGCTAACTTAAAAAAAAAAAAAAAAAAAAAAAGGTAAAACTCTTCTGTGGGACTAGTTCATGACCGACTTTTTGAGAAATCCTATAACAAATTCAACCATCTTTCTCTGGGTTACAGCTCTCCTTCAGACCCTTCTCCTGCCATGATTTTCTAACGGAGTCCTACGCTATATGATGCTATTGATTTCCTTCCAGGAAGTTCCAGGTCACCGCAGCAGTGATGGGCTTCGTGTTTGCTTTCCTGATGAGGTCCAAGGTAACTAGCACTGCTTCTGTGCGCGTATAAACACTAGGGAAATATGCAATAGAAAAGTAAAGCTTCCAAAGGTCGCTGAAAAACAACGAGAAGACAAACACTCCTCAAGGTGTGCTTTGCCAGTGCTCTCAGCCTCACTGTCTCCTCTGTGTAGTCTCAGGTTCATTCTACACAAAAATCTACCCAGTTAGCAATTGGCAAATACAACACTTAAATTCAATTATTCAGGTTAATTCTTGATACACAATACGAGCTATAAACTACATTACTGTAGGTCAGACCACTAGCCTATAAGAAACAACTGTATTCTTTAGAGCATCGATTTTCCTGAGTCTACTTATTTGCCTTTTTAAATCTTTCAGAAAGCCTTATGGCTCATGCTTTAATTCCAGCACTTGGGAGACTAAGGTAGAAGTATTGTTAGGGCAATATAGTAAGTGCCAAGCCAGACTGAGCTACAGAATGTGACCCTGCTTTAAAAATAAATAAATAAGTATAAAGTTCGGTGATTAGGCTACAAATATATTTTTTCATATATTTTTTCCTGATTCTACCCACCCTAAATACTCACAAATGAGAATTAAATATCCTATAGAGACCTCTCATGGAATGATGAATCTAACTTTACAGTCAAACAACTAATAGGTTTAATCAGGATCTGTTTCCCAGACAGTTCTCAGTTGGTTATTCTTTACATCATAGTGCAATTGCATTAGTAAACAGTATGTCTTTTTGTTTTTAACTACTTAGAAATGGTATTAGAAATAACTCTGGCATTAAATAAAAAAATATTGGCTCTATATGGCAGAGTAATGGCTTCATGAAAGCATTTTTTTAAGTTGTCATCACAAATTTATGCACAATGGATACTTGAATTATCTAGGGATAAAGCATAAAAAATGGTAACTCTCAAACCAGAATTATTTTAACCACAAAAACTATTGGACTTTTAAGATAAAAGGACAGAAGTCAAGATTTACAAACAGGAAACAGATGTATCTTCTCACTTGAAACAAATAAAAGCCAGAAAAATTATAGGAAATAACCATTTTCAAGAAACTAGACAGCAAGCAACAAAGAACACTGATTCTAGAGCAATGGTTCTCAACCTTCCTAATGTTGCCACCCTTTAAATAAACACAGTGGAGAACCCTAACAATAAAATTACTTTCACTATTACTTCATAACTGAAATCTGGCTACTGTTACAAATCATAAAGTAAATATCTGTATTTTTCCCATGGTCTTAGGCAACCCCTGTGAAAGGGCCATTCAATCTCAAAGGGTCACTAACCACAGCTTGAGAACCACTCTTTTCAGACAGAAGACAGCACAAACAAAATCATAGCATTGCCCCAGCTTTCCAGCTCTGGAGATTTTACAGTCTCAAAACTGACCACAGTGAGTTGTTGAGCTCAGCTGGGGTGGTGAAATGTCTAAGAAGGTCCACAAAGACCAGGCATCTATCCAGAAAGAAAGTAACAGAAACAAAGCAAAACCGAGGCTTACAAAACCATGTCTCAGATATTCAGCACAGTAGTGACTGTAATACACTACGGGAAGTTCAGAAAGGAACAACCTGAGAGAGTTAGTTACCTGACAGCCATACAGAGTAAGGAATGCAGCCTGTTCCCAACAACCAAGCTAGCAAGGGTCACTGAGTGAAGGACCCATGCAGGATGGTCTTGTCTCAGCGGTGAAACGGTAACTGGCCTCCAAAACACTCCTCAAAGCTACCAGATGAAATGTAAAACAAGTCTCAAAGTGTCTCCAAACAACTACAACTCAGAAAACTAAAACACACACACACACACACACACAATTTAAAGGTAAAGGTAAATACAATATCTATCATCCAATGAAGTATTACCAGAGCTAGGCACAGTGATACATGCCTGTAGCCCCAACACTTGGGAGTCTGAGGCAGAAAAATCAGCTTGGCCTAGAAAATTAAGGCTTGTTGGGGGGGGGGGGGGGGGAGCAGTCTGGGGAATTACCAGGTATACAAAGAGGCTGAAGACCATGAGTCACAATGAAAAAAAAAAACAATTTACTAAAACACATGTTAGAATTAAGGACAGGGTTCTTAAGAGCTACCTTAAATATATTTTACATATTCAAAAATGGAGGATATAAAATATATCTAAGCTATAGTGACGGAAACTAGGATGTCTGAGATGAAAAATATACTACAAAGAATTAAAAAATAAGGCATTAAAGACAAAATTAGTGAACCTGGGGGCAAGAGAAAGTCATACAAACTACAAATTCAAATAAGCCAGAGAAAAGATACCAAATATAATACGAAATATGATACAAGGGGAATAATCAGCATATTGAAAACTAAAAAGCACCACTGACAGAAACTAACTAGTCTGACCTTACCCAAGGGTCACAAGACTCAATACTGATATGGTGCCAATTCTTTCTGCCTAAACACAATGTGATCCCAATTCAAATCTCAGTAGCCATTTTACAAAATGTTTCTAAAATTCATATGAAAATGCAAAGTCAAGTAAAGGAGAGAAGCCACCTAGGAACCTGAAAAGGTAAAGTTTATTATGAGCGATCATTAACTATAATAGGGTTGGGGAAACAGTCAATTAACTAATGAAAATTAAAAGAGCTGTAAAGAAAGAGAAGCCAATACTCAGACCTAAGCCAGTTAAGAGCATCTTCCAACCACTGCCCTGGGGTTGAGATCTAGATCCTGCCGAAAAAAAATACAATACCATCTACTAAATGGCTGGGAAGCTGCTCTAGAGCTGTGTCACAGCTACTTCCTAGAACAGACAGGAATCCATTCTCTGTGGAGCTGTTGTCCCATCAAGATTCTTTGCTACAAGCAAGGACAAGCAGCAAGTATGGGATCTCTGGTTCCTGTGGTACACCGGGCTCTGAATACTTCAGGAGTTTGTTACTTCTAAGCACTCTGCAGAAAAGCGGTTCACTCCTGGGGAAGCCATGAGGGCTAGCCCTAGGGGAAACAAGTATGGGGATGAAAGCAACCATGCAAACACATGGGATACAAGAAAAGGAATTATCAGTAGTGTCTTCCCAGCATTTGCTCTAGCCTAAGGTAAGCACTGCATGCTATGGCAAACAACAGTAATTAGAGGGTCTGATCTGTTTTCAAAGAGCAAAGGGAAAAGATTCATTCAGAACAAAATGCCACTGAGCACCACAGCCAGAATAATAAGGAACAAACAGCAAACTGGATGGGTTACGGCCTGATTCCATAGCTCACAAAGCCACAGGGACCAGCACCGCAGAAGCATCAAGGTAACAACGTGCCAATGGAGCAGAAACTCAGCAGCAGACCCGGAGGCAGACCAGCCTCAAGCTTGTCATCCTCCTGCTTCTATTTCTGAAGTGTTATAATCTGCAGCTAACTCAGTCTCCCAAGTGCTATCATTTACCAGAGCCAACAACCATGCCGGCATCAAAACAACAAACCTTTCAACAAATGATACAAAAACAATTGAGCACACCTTTAGCTACTCCATATAATTTTTATTTTACACACACACTCACATACACTCACACACACAATCACCACACTCGCACACACACACACACACACACACACACACACACACACACACACACACATAAAAGAAATAAACAAAGAACTATTTTCCATCAAATGAGACTATTAAAAGCCCAAGAATACCCACTGTTCAAGAAAATGTGAAAAACACGAACATGTGGATTCATGCTTTCTGAAGGTGACCTATTTCAATGATTCTTAGTCTCAAAATACTAAAAATGTTTAAGGCAGTAATTATATCTCAGAGTTGTAATGTAATGAAAAAAAGAAAAAATTCTGAGCATCTAAGGATATATAAACATGTTATTGGTACCTGTAGGTTTTTTAAAGTCCTCGAGAGACTGCATGATCATCAATTTGTGGGCCCTGATCCCAAGAATAAAAACATGCATTAAGTAAAATATAATCTACAGAGTAACTCTGTGAACCTGAAACTATATGGACAAATACATCATCACATTTAATTAGAACAGATTAAGAGCTAAAGGTAGTGGTTTTTAGTAAAGGCCTTAAAGAAAATTTTCACTACTAAATTCTTATGTTCAGCTTACAGAATTCATGTTTCCTTTACTGTTAAAAGGGGGGGGGCTTTTAGAGAAAATTAACAGTTTATAAGCAAAGAACCATTCAAGAATCAGGCTATACCCAGAAGCAGCAGCAGTCCAGAGAGCTCTACTGCCAAAGAACTGGGCCCAAGCTTGTAGAGCAGTAAGACCTGAGGTACTTAGCTGGTAGTTTCTGACTGGTCAGGTTGCTAGTTTCCTTGTTTAGGATAAGTTATGCTTATTAGGAACCTAAAAAACTCAGGTCATTCTAGTCTAATAGCCTCTTAAGTTTAAAAAAAAAATTAATACTGTGAAGATAAAGTTTAGTCACCAACTCAAAATTCCCCATTGGCTTTTCAAAATGTTAGCTGGCTCCCAAATTAGATAATATTCACTATTTTAAAATATAGAATATCAAGTAAAAGGTAATGATAGAGTATGGCTTTCATAATATAACAGAATCAAAATAAATTCAAAGTACAATATCTTACTGAAAATTGCTGAGAATCTATTTAAAATTATAGTTAATGTAGAGCATTAAAATCTACATAAAATACATATTTTGCCATCTATTACAGGTATCAATAACACAGAAAGTTTTTATACTCACACCATCAGACAAGGTAGCTATGGGAGCAGAGATAGCTGGAGCGTCCCACAGTGTGTGGCAGCAAGCTAATGAAGGCCTTTGAAGCTTCCCTCTAGCAGTGCTTCTCCCTGGGCACCCTCCTGAGGCCTGCTCTGCTTGGGCCCATCCCTCCTTCCCTCCCTCTCCAACCCACTCTCCTAAGACCCTTCACACAGAGGCTAACCACAATCCTGATTGCCTCCAGGCTTCTGAAGAGCTGGGGTGGGAACTGGTTGGTCTCAGGAGTGCGCTGAGGGAGGCTGATCTAGAAGCTTCTTTTACAGAGCAAGGAGACTGACTACACAAGTCAGAAAACTAATGTGTTAAAAGATGTCCTTTAAAAGTCCCTAAGAGCCTGAGATGCCTGGAAGCATTTTAAAGACATGTCTTAACCCACTTTTTCTATTAGGACTTCATCTCAACTCTATCCCAGAAAGAAAAAAAGTGTTAATTTTCTGCAGCTCATTCAAAGAGCAGGGACGGACCTCAAACCTACTAACCACTGCTTAGCTCCTAAGTTCACCATGACCGGGTGTTATACTCTGGCCTGTCTCCTTGAACCTGAATAGGAATGGGCTTTCTGTCCTACACAATTCTGGTTTCTGGATCTACACAAACAAGCTGGTTACTTAGCAGTTCTTTTGCCATGTTAAACTCCCTACTGCTCTGGAAACAAACAAAACTAGGGTAGCCACTAGCCACACACAACTACGGAGCACCTGAAATATGACTGATGATGGCAAAGCTTGGAAGATTTAGTTTGTTTAATTTGAATAGCCCTACATGGCTAGTTCTTACCATTTAGACAGCATTGGTCTATATGACTTCTGGTTCTGTAACCACAATTAACAGCTCAAGCAAACCTCTACTGATTGTTCCTCTATCTTCCCACCTTCTGTGAATCCCCTCCCCCCCAGCTAACAGGATAGCAACTATTTAATAATTTTTTACTGAGTGCCTCCTATAGGCCATGCCCCATACAGAACACAAAAATTCTCTTTACGAAGCTGGGGCATCCAATAATCCTACACCAAAAACAACATTTTAGTTTTAACTTACATTTACTTACAAAGAAATTTAATCTGGTATTTACAGCAACACACACACATTTATGGCTTTAATTTAAATAGGCATTTTTTAAGATTTTATTTTTATACATGGGTCCACATTTGTGTGAGTATATGATTGTGTATGTAGGTGCCTACAGAGGCCAGAAAAGAGCATCCCATGGAGCTGGAGGTCCAAACACCTGTGAGCCATCCATCCTGGTACTGAGAACTGAATTCAGGTACTCTGGAAAAACAATGCATGCTCTTAACTACTGAACCAAAGTGGACATTTTGTCTGTTTTCTTGAGACAGCAAAATGGACATTTCTAATAAGGTAATAATTTTTGGTAAAGTTCACCTCCTTGGTGAACATTATTTTAATTGCCAGAGATTATACTATTAATACTGTAACATTATTCTAGATTTAAAGTACCATGAATAATTTAATAGTTTGGGGGTGGCACATTAATGTATTAGGTATACTTATTAAATTTCAAAACACTGAAGTGCATATTAAAAGGGGGAAATATAAAAAATAAAAGCCTAGAATTAGTTCCTTTCTTAGAACACTGGAAAAATGGCATTTCCCCCAACTATTCATAAAGATACAAGAAAAATGGCAATTCTAGGCAGGAGTTTCATCATGTGCAGCAATGACTTAGTAAGATTTTGTTACCATCAATTCAAGAAATATTTGAAATCACTGCCTTGATAACTCAGTCTTGATCTCAATTATCATAACTTTAAAAAAAAGCTTTTATAGATACCTTTAGCAAGAAATGTAATGCTTCCAATAAAATGTGTAAATATAAGGGATCATGGTTACAACTCAATGGCAGAACATTTGCCTGGCACATCCAAAGCTCTAGCTACAACCCTAGCAACTGCTCTCCGCGCGCGCGCACGCGCGCACATACACACACACACACACAAAAGAGAAAAAAACACATCTATGGTGGAATTAGATAAAGATTCGACTTTCAAGGTATAAAACTCAAAAAAATAACCTAAAGGTCTATTAGATAAAATAAACACAGAAAAAGAAAATAATTAAGAATATGGCTATATGCAAAAATTCTGATGCTTCAACCCTACAAAGTTCAAAGACATTCACAAAATTATACTAAAGCCACTATCACCAAAAACTTAAGAGAGTAGTTTGAGGAAAGACACCCTCTAAATGTGTTATGATGTCAGCACTCAACATTTTGCTATCTAATAAGGAATTTGATTCCTTTTTTTTTTTTTTCTTTCTTGTTGTTTTGAGGCAAGATCTCAAAGCAGCCTGGCCTCAAACCCACTATGTAGCCCAAGGTTGTCCTTGAACTAACAACACCCTGCCGCCACCACCTAATACTAAGAGTAAGGGTGTGCGCCATTATGCCTTGGTTCTCTTTTCAAAGGAAAAAAAAAATGTACAGAGAGAATAAGTGCCAGGCAGAGTGAGAAAAAAGCAGACTTAAGTCACGACTATTGGACAAAGTCATGAAATGCCACTGTTTTGTGGACTGGCTTCCTGCACTGGGCCCAGCAGATGAGATGGAAGGAGAATGGAGTCAGAATTGAGTCCCAAGTGCTGGATAACCACACTAATCCTGACAGGCCAGTTTCAAAACTAGCAGGAGGTCCCAGTGGACCAGAATCACCACTACAGAGTGCTTTAATCCTGTAAAGTTACGTGATTAAAATATCCATTGCTTTTGGGTGTCTCTGCTTTCCTCATCCCTTTCTGGATTCAAAGCCAGCTAACATCCTCCATACACCCCAGGACAGTGCTATTTCAAAATCACAAGTAAAAGCTCATTAGGTCTTCAAAATTAGCTGTAATTTTTGTCTTTAACAGTTTCTATGACCATAGAGAAACTTAGAGAAAGAACACTGATGCCTTTTGGGGTCCCCTCCTTTGTTCATCACGGAGTCCTGGAGTTTTAAGTAAATTCCTGTGAAATCGTAATACTTTTGCACTGACTTCCCAGTCTTTGGGGCCTTTAAATCAGGAGTCAGTTTGAGCTAAGGGAGTGCAAATGACCCTCTGCAGTCTGTGGTAGCTACTGAGTCACTGGCAAGAGCCAATCTGAAAAGTGACCAATGGCAATGGCAGTAAATGGATGATCACTATGGGGAGGACACTTTAGCTCTCAGGATCCACAAGGAATTGCTTTCTGCCTCCTCCCTCTCATTTCTTGTCCACTCACTGGCCGAGCTGGCCAAGGTGATCTGTACACCAAAGCCACAACTTGACTGGTAGGTACAGATGTAGCTCTTAAGAGCAAGCAGAGCACTCACCACAAAGAGAGGACTGCAGTGAGCAGCACAACAGGAAACCACCTGGGTGACGCTGCACCACCTTTCAAGAACAAAATCGGTTTCCTTTAATTATTAGTAAAAGTCAATTTGATCTTTAAGATAAATTTGTCATAATTTTCTTTTGACACTGCCACATGGAAGGAGATGCTATGCTATCAATATAGCTTAATTCAACAATAAGTTACAGGTATTACTTCTGAAATTCTCACCAAATACCTGATTTAAAGCACCTTTTTAAAAAGTTAGTGTTCCAGGGTGTGTGCACAAGTACATGATATCATACCAGTGGAAATCAGTGACAACTTCTGAGAATCAGTTCTCTCCCTCAACCACATAGGTCCTGAGGGTCCTCAAGACTGGCAGCAAGCCACTGTAACCACTGAGCCATCTTCCCTTGAAGCAAGCCAACAGGACTCACACAACACAGCGTTTCCTGAGTACTCTACAGTTCAGATTTCTAACTGAGAGTCAAACTTACCCAGACAGAAACTGCCAACTCCTCCATTATATCTGGCTATACAACTTGTTAATGGTATTAGGATATCTATTGATGTGTGAGTTTATGCCATGCTTGAAGTTTGAAGCATGTCAACGGTCTGGTTGTAGGGAGAAGGTTCTCACCAGTGTGCCCTCATCCTTTGTGATAACCTTCTGAACCTACACAATGGATTACTACTAAAATCCATAAATTTCAATTGTTCTTATCACATGAAGCTAGAATAAGTTTTACATACTACAGATTTAAACAAATTTCTGAACACCTAAAATTAATGTCTTTTAATCATCTTATTAAATGTGACTTTAAGTTACTGCATGAAGGTCTATTATCTCATAACTGGAAGGTGCAGCAAAAAGCATAAGGCAATGCCTCTGTAAAGTTTACAGGGACAACTGTCAACAAACCATTAGTCACACACATTTGACAGCTAAGAGCTAGGAAGGAATGAGAATGGCTGAGTGGCAAATGGCGGAACTGCATGCTAATCCTCAGAGTATGGCTTTGATTCTTGGTCTGATCTGTGAATTCAGGGTCTCTAGGGAAGCTACATCTATGCTAAAGATCCTACATACTAACTGACTGACTACAACTTCATGACTGGAAAAGACTCCAAATTGTTGCAACTTGGGCTATCTTTAGTCACCTTAATAGCTCTTTACTACCAACCTCTTTCTTTACCCTAATATCTCAACTACTTGTTCTTGCCCTCCATCCCTGTCAAGATTCTAATTCTAGAGACTGCTACCCTCTCCAACCTCCCCTATGAGGTGACTGGCCCAGAATCCATTTGTTCAGCCACAAGGATGGCCAGCATTCCCATCTATATATTTCAAATGTTTAAGAGCCAACTAAGAACTGTAATGGCAAAGAAGAAAACATGTTCAGGCATTGAGATTATGTATTATATTAATCTCAAATTTAGCTCTGCAGATAATTCTCTATACAAACACTCAAACACTTTCTACCCTGCTGACATGACTTTTCCTTTTATTTCCAAATGCAATTCAGCAAACATTATCCTGTTCTGCAATCATTAAAATATACCTAACTCGCCTAGTAAATTTATCAGCTTCCTCTAAAGGCTCTTATCACGTCATATCTCAAACTCACAGTAGATAGCCACTAATTTTTTTGAAAAAAAAAAAAAGTAGTACGACAAGATTCAGGTGGGAATGAGGACAGAAATAAATAAATACATATATAAGAATCTACATAGACAAGACTTTAAATTCTTATAAAGCAAATAACTGATATTTTTTAGCCTGTCTTCTCTGAACAAAGCCACAAAAATAAACAAAACAAAATAACAACTGAGGAATTTTCCTGCTTTTACAATAACATGGAAAAATGATTTGCAATCCCTTTCTTTTCTTGGGCTCACCAAAGCCTTACTGATTCTGTAGGAAGACATGTTTGTTCCATCCCTGAGAAAATGGAAAGCTCAATAGTTATGTTTAAGATCTCTAACTTAGAAATCAAGGGTCATAGAACCTGAAAGACTTAATCCTTTGACAGCTTTGAAAGGTAACTGGGTGGGGTCAGATTCCTTAGACTCAGCACTTCAGTGAACATCAGTTCTGCTAGGCTTTGTTCATGCTGACCTCCACTCAAATGGCTATCTCCTACCTAGGCAGGAGGAAACACAAGTTACAGAAATACAGAGACTATAAAATATCAAACTAAGCCCACAAACATTAAATTGGCAAGAAGAAACTCAGCTTGTGGGCAAAATATTATAAACATGAGACATGAAATACTTGACTAGTGCCAATTTACAACCTAAGTATGGGGATCTAAAACATTACATTTGAGCCATCTAGATAACCTCTAACACCCTATAACAAAATCTGAACTTTTGTTTGGTTTTTCCAAGACAGGGTTTCTCTGTGTCTTGGAAACTTGCCTTGGCTGTCCTGGAACTCACTATGTAGACCAGGCTAGCCTGCCTATAACTCCCAAGTGCTGTGCCACCAATTGATTTGCCAATACCAAATGAGCAGTCATAAAAACATACATACAAGCAACATTATACAGAGCAAAGCATTTATGTACTCAGAAATATATGTGTAACGACAATGAGAGAGACAGACCATGAATTTGAAAGGGAACAAGGAGGGTATATTGAAGGCTTTGGAGGAAGGAAACAAAAGAGGAAATGACAGAATTGTGTTATAATATTAAAAATTAAATAATTTCATAAATGAAAATTTTTAAAGCTGTTAGAGGACCCAATTCTATCAAAGTAAATACTTCCCTGAGTTTTATTTCTGGGAGCTCTATCAGGTTATTACAGTAGAGATCAGAGAACAGAGCCCTATATTTCCAGTAGAAAATAGAAGAAGCTTAATTTTTCTGAAATGTGTCCAGTTCTCTGTTCCCACCAAAAATGAAAGTATTTTATCAAAACTTAGTCAACTGGGGTTTTACCTAGCCTGTTTCTAAGATTTTACAGTACAACCATCCAGGGTAAGGGCAATACCCACTCCAGCCCCTCCTCTCTTCTGACACAGGGGGAAAGATGCCCAAGGCAAACCCACCAAGGACAGATCTAATTACAGGACCAGAGAATTTCCCTCTTCTCCTTCTTTCTTCCCTCTTACTATAGCAACATGACTCCTATGCAACAACCAAAATAACTATAAACCTCTGCCCTTATTTAAAGATTTTCTCAGGAAAGCAAACAAACAAACAGACAGACAAAAAAAAAAAAAATCTAAACACCAAGTTGAGCCTCTGACACCACAGCTGCAGCAAGCACAGCCTACCTCTCTGGCACTTCCTTTGCCTGAACACCATGTCTATCTATGACAATACAAGTAAAGGTTGTTGTTAAGACACAACCCAAAGAAAGGGGGAGACATTGCAAAGGAAAGGCCACCATCAGCACACTGCAACAGAGAAGTGTTTCTTACAGTGACAGTGCAGGGTCCAGAGGGCATCAGCAGGACACATACCTAAATAGCTATACAGGCATGTCAGATAGAAACTGCCAAAAACCACACGAAGAGAAGCAAGGGAATAATAAAAAGTTCAAGGCCGCCTTACCAGAGGAAAGGGGGTCAGGATTACATCATCTTTCCTCTTCAGAAACCATATAGCGGCGAAGAGAGAACAGAATGAAGTATCTCAACTATTAAAAAGAGAACATGACCCAGTCAGAACTGCAGTAAGGCAGTAATTAAGACTTTTCCAAATAACAGTTGAGCAAGATGAGAGCTAACAGACTTGTCTTAGAAGAAAGGATTTGATTCTTTAGTGATAGGCAAAATTTTATATAAAAAATTTGGCACATGTGAGCCAGGGAATCCAGAAGAGGGTATAGGATCCCCTGAATCTGGAGTTACAGTCAGCTGGAAGCCACCATGTGAATACTGGAAATCAAACCTGGGTCCTCTGGAAGAGCGGCCAGTGTTCTTTTAACTACTGGGCCATTTTTCCAGCCTCCTAACATTTTAAACGTATCTCAAGTGGAGCAGCAAGGTAGCTTTGAATTCTAATCCTCCTACTCTTCTGGAGACCAGAAATAGAAAATAGGGCTCTACTATGACTACAGTACTTATTTATTTATTCTATATTCTCTTCTTTTAACATATTTCCAAGTATTGCTTCAAAATTACAGTAAATTCTATGTTCAAATATATCTCTATCTTCAGAATTTCACAGTTTTAAATTTTTACTGCCTGAAGTAAAACAAAAGACCTGATTTTCCTCATAAGTTCTATCCAGACATTGATGATTTTACATGTACTGATACTTCCTACCAACAGAAACATTAAAGTGAACACATACATATAACTACATACTGTAAACATAAGAATTTCAATAATACCAAATAATTTCCTTTACAATGATCACAGTATCTCTAAGAAGTAATTACCATGACTCTCCATATGATTGAAAGATTTCAAAATATTTCAATGACCTACTCAAAACACAAGGGAAGTCCAACAGTCAGTGAATCATAGCTGTCATTTTCACGTCATGCTCCGCTTCCCAGGACAGTTCGCATCCTCTACTAAGAATTTTTCTAAGATCGCATGATAACAGGAACAATGTGACAGAGAACTGAGAGAAGAGAAATAACATTCCTTATGTTCATTTCGTTGTATGAACTAAGCAAGAAAGCAGAGCAGTAACACACTTTTTAGCTTTAAATGAACTGGCTGTAAAAATGTTCCTCTTTCTGATATGTTCTTCTAATTGAAAAATCTTAAATCTGATTATTTGGCAAGATCACAGCTAATAGTAAGGAGTGATCTTCATTGGTGGTCTTCACTGCAGTAAAGCAAACACAAATTTATCTGTAGATGTTACATTCGTAAGTCAGCACATATCTTATGGGTACCTGAGCATTCTCTCTTTACTTTTATTTTACGTGGGATGTCAAAAAAAACTCTAAATATGGCAGGTAACAAATTTTAGAGGTACAGATCATTTCTTCCATTCTTCTTTTCCTCCAGGCCTCCCATTTTATCCATGAGGAAACTACTTTACCCGACACAGCTTTATATAGCAATTTCCTAATTTAAACATTTTACCCTGAAGAAAAGCTCATTAAGACTCCAAAAATAAACAAAACTTAAAATATTCAAATAATTTACAAGTTCCAGGAAGTTGCTGAAACTTACAAGTTCTACAAGGCCCCAACCCCCAAGGCACTAACTAGAAGAGACCATCTAACCAGCTAAGCTGTCTGTGAGTTGTCCAAGGAGCTCTAGAGACACAGTTCTGGTGAGTCTTCACCATGCTGGAGTGGGTGGAGCAGCTGTCTTTCAGTCATTCATCCTTCTTTAAGAAATGCCAATAAAGTCACTAGCTCACTAAATTAGTCTTAGGTGGGATTGATACTTTGGTCTGTGATTAGTGCCCTATCTGGGGTGAACAGATATTGTTCACATCTTTCCAAGGGCAGTTACAACAATAAGATAGTTAATCTAGAGTGGAAGCTAGGACCAAGGCCCCTTGACATCCAAATTGGTATTTTGTTCATTACAGCATGCTGTTGTCAGGAATTTTAAATAGTATGAGATTTTATACTACATGGAAGCTAACAAAACCAGCCTTCTACAGTTTCATGAATACTGAGAACCAAAACCATCTACTCCACACAAAGCTTAAATAATGTAATCTAAAGTTACTTGCTCCTGTAATGTACTAAAGTGTGACTCTATGTATGTGTGTCTGTATATCTGTCCCACAAAAGTTCAGAATCACTAGAACTTGTCCACAGAATCTTACTTGTAAATAGGCTTTAGAGACAAAACCAAATTACCAAAGCATCATATTATGTTGGACAGGTCCTAAGTAAATGACTATTGTCATTATGAAAAGGAAATGTGGACTTACATGCATGGACTGCTATGTGAATACTGAAGTAGAAATTGAAATTATGCCATAATAAGCTAAACATCAAATATTTCTAACAACTACTGGCAGTACCTAAAGGAGAGAGGACAGGGGAACTCTTCCTAGAGCTTTAAGAGAAAGGATGGTTCTCTCAACTGTGAGAAAATAAATTTCTATTGTTTTAAGCCATCCAGTTTATTGTAGTTTGTTACAATAACCCTAAAAAAAAAAAAAAAGAAACACACACAAACACAACTTCTGTATACATTAACTTCACATTACCCTAATAACATCATATTAATATATCTTTTAAATCATAATGAAATACCTAAGGTTGAGTACTTAAAAAGATGGAGGTGTGTTTAGTTTTCAGTTGGGATCCTGAAGGTCCAAACAGCATAGAATCAGCTCTGGCAAGGACCCCATGGCAGAAGATATTGTCAGGGTAGAATGGACGTGAAAGAGAACAATCACATGATCAGACAGGTCACGAGAAAGAAGGGAGGGCGGACTTGCTGTTTCTAACAACTCTCTCAGATGACCTTATTCAGAGATTTTACTTACTGCCACTAGGCTCTACCACGTAAAAACCCTACCTCAACCCTACCGTTAAGGTTTAAAGATCAAATACCTCCTACAAGTTTATGTATTGAATACTTAGTCCCTGATTGTGCTAATTTGGGAGGTTCTGTGAAATTTAAGAAGTAGTAAATCACTCCATGAGTGGGACAGAATTTGGTCAAAGACTCAGAAGGGCTTAGTATTGGTACAAAGATCCCTGATTATCAATAGTCACCAAAACTTCCAACAGTGGAGTCCAATAAATGAAATTCATAGGCAAAAGTAGTTTACTGAGTAGCAGGTGCAAAGGTGCCCTGACTCACATCAAGCTTACCAGAGCTCCCTCCCAAGAGAGTAATTCCAAGAACGGATTGCTGCTAGCTGGCTCTTGCTTAGAGTTTTAAAAAAGAAAACTTTTAGAAGGAATGAGAACTTGTCACCAGCTGGCCATCAGTGCACAGTTGGTTGCTTGTCTTTGGCGTTTTAAAAACCAGAAGTCAGCACTCAGCACACAGCTGTCATCAGTGGGAGCCTCAGGATCAGGGTCCCATCCTGACTGCCTGGCAGGGTCTAACAACTGGCCTTCAGGGGGCCTAGCTACAAGAAATAAGACAATGGCCGAGTTTTGGGCCTCATTTTGTCCCTATCCTCTCCTGCCTCCCTGCTTTCTGTCCTCTGTGAGAAGAAGTAGAGTCTCTGCTATGCATCCCTGCTACTATGATATTCTGTCCAAACAACATGAGGCCAGAAATAGATGGACTAAATTTTCTGCAATAATGAGTCAAATACATCTGTTTCTCTTTGTATTATTTCTATCAAGCATTTGGTCAGAGAGAAGCAAAAGTATTATTACAACTACCATACACAGGAGTAAATGGAACCCTTTGGGCAAGATACACTCAAACTATATTCAATTAACTATTCAATCAAAAACACAACAGTTTTCAAAATCCTTACCTTACTGTTTACACTCTCACATTACTACTCAATCCTAATCAAGCCCCATCACCACCACCAAAAGACCTAAGTTAAACCAAATTTCAAATCCCCTGATTTTGCTCCTTTCCAACATTAGTGAATTTCTGTTAAGACATTTGGCGGTGTTGTCATGTTGACAGGATCTGGAATCATAATCGGGGACACTGTGAAAGCTGACATTTAATCATCAGTTGAGGTGAGGATACCTTTATGTGGGTAGGAGCATCTCCTGGATTGGACTGTGGGCTGCATAAACAGAAAGGGGTGTTGAGCAACTGCGTGCATGTGTCACTCTCTGCCTTCTGATTGTGAATGCAAATGACCAGCTTCTGCCACCTGGGCTCCCCAACATGACAGACTAGAAACAGACTATAAACCAAAATAAACCCTTCCACCCTTGAGTTGGTTTTTCCAGAAAGGGTAACAAAAAACTAAGATGACATACTTCATACTTTCCTACTTCAATGAGCAACAAGCCCAGCTTTGTTCTATCAATAGGATAAGGATGGGCCTATCTCTCAGCCACTGTGTGAATCCTGAATAGAATCAAAACATTTATATTTTGATTGACTAAATTTGAAAGTACTCACTGAATAAAAGAAACTATCAATTATTACCTATCAACATTTTCATAAGTGAAATTCTGAAGAACAGAAATGATAGCATTTTAAGGAACTTTTAAAAACTACAAATAACATACTTGTGAAAGAGATTTACTTAAATTCTATAAAATTTAAATAAATCTCATAAAATGTTTTGAGATTGTAAGCAAAATGTAATTGTTACATTTTTCTAGCTGTATATTCTATATCACCATTTATATGTTTGCAAAATAAGATCACATTGCAAATTAATTCTAAACGATCTATTTCATCTTAAAATCAACTAAAAATAAAATAAATTGCAATTGAGTTTTAGAAATACTAAACAAGGCTTCATCTCACCAGGAGCCAAGTAGAGATTCCAGAGAAGAAATCACAGACATACTGAGATATCTTGGAAATGAAATGAATCTAAATACAAAAATTTATTTATGTCTCATACAGACCTTTACATAACATTAAAGTAATTATATTAGTATTTTAATATGTCTGTTTTTATTTGACCTATTACATAAAGTGAGTGTGGAATTTTTCACTTACTCTGTCATGCTGGTTTGAAATTTTGGAATATTGAATTTCAGAATCTCATGTTAGGGATGATCAAGCTGTATTCTATGTCAAAAGAATTTCTAAAGTGCTCTAACTGAACTTGCCTATTTAAAACATATTCCTTGATGGGCTAGCAAGACAGCTGAGTGATAATGGTGCTTGCTGCCAAGCCTGATAACTCGAGTTCAATCCCTAGGGCCCACACAGTAAAAGGAGAATACCAGCTCCTCCCTCACGGTGTCTTCTGACCTCTACACTCCACTCCACAGCAGCACAAACAGACACACGCACACATCCACTCTCTCAAAGAGAAAAGGAAACATCTCTGATAGCACAGTATAACTAATACTATCTCATGTCTACAGAGATTCTATAAAAGCTACAAAATTCATCTAAAAACATTTAGGAATGAAAACATTTACAGTGCCAAACATTTACAGTGTTGTGATGTGGGAATGTCTTTCTGTATGCTGTGAATATTAATCTTTAAATAAAGGACTGTTTTGGCCATGGCAAGCACTATAGAAAAAGTAGGCAGGGGAATCAGAATAGGTAGGAAAGGAAGGGCGGAGTCAGATCAGATCGAGCCAGCCACCAAAGAAGAAACATGTAAGGAACACAGGTGAGCCACGGGGCACGTGGCAGACAGATTAATGAGGATGGGTTGAGTTAAGAGAAAGAGCATAGGCCAAACAGCATGAACTTAATATAAGCATCTGAATCATTTCTGGGGGCCTGAGCAGCGGCAGGCGGCTAAGGGGTCTGGGACCACAGATCTGTGGGTCTGGACTTCTGGCTGCCCTGGACCAGGAAACCTTATTGTAACAGTGCTGAGTATAATAACAGGAATCTCTACCAAGCAACATTAGCATTCTCTAATTCAGAGCACTACACTTTCTCAAGGTCTTTTTATTTCTATAGCAAATAAAGAACAACTTCCTTACAAATATTTGAATAGCTTTTCAAGCTACTTTTAAGATCATTAATTTCCCCAAATAGAACTGTTTAATTCACTTTCATCTCAAATGTTCATTCAGAAAAATTATAATTAACTTTTACATGCTAAACTTCTGTCCTCTTCAACTAAAATTTTAAGATCAGAAATTGCTTAACAATTTATTTGACTTTTATAAACTAATAAGTTTAGGCTTATTCTACCCGTACATGTCTGATCTAACACTATGAACAACAAAAGGTGGAAACTGTAAGTTCCACTACAGTCTACTCCTAACAACTGTATGTGGCTTCTCTTACACACAAAATAAACAAGCTGCAGGTATCTCCCCTATCCAATGTCTGTTAAACTTTTTCTAATTTCTTTTTATTAATATTTTTAGTGCCAGGCATGGAGATACATGCTTCTAATCCTAGCAATTAGAAGGTGGAGGCAGGAAACTAAGCTCATTGGCCAATCTGATATATATAGCCAATCCCTGTCACAAAAGAAAGCAACAAATAAGGAGGCCAGGCCAAGCCCTCGCCTAGCACGTATAAGCTACTAATTCAATATCCAGCATGGGAGGGGGGGAAAGGGTTTTTGAAAAAATGCAATTCTAGCCCCCACCAAAATCAAAAGTCTCTTTTAACAACAAAACATTATTTATTTTAATAAAGAATATGAAGTCATGTTAAATTTTAAATGCATGACTCTGAAAGCTTTACTATCAACTCAAATTTGTAATAATCCAAATTTCCACCAACTAGTAAGTAGTAAACTAATGAATACTATTAGTTTACATCAACACAGTGAATACTATCGCTACATAACGGAAAAGCTGTGAACAGCATACAAACGCACTATATTAAGTCAAAGAAGCAGACTTCAAAAGCTGAATACTGGCAACTGCGTTTAAGTAGATACTGGAGAAGATAACTATGCGGGCAGAAAAGCAGATCCACGTCACTCCCGGCTGTGGTGAAAGTACTGGGGCCAACTACAAAGGAACAGCATGAGCAAAGCTATAGTGCTGATATATGCTGGTGCTCCTAGAATTAATATGGGAGCTGAGAAGTTCGTGTGTAGACAAGCTTTAAAAGAACTAAGCGTCAGAAGTTTGTAAAATGACTTTATTTCCATGACCAGCTATGCCACGGCCACACAACAATCCCACGGTTCAGCGTGGAAATCGTGGCCATATTTGTTTTCTTAACTTCAAAACGTTGAAAGTCGAAGCCATTAAAAAGTAACTCGCTTCTAAGCTCTGAAGCACAGGTTATACTCCAGAGGCAGGCAGAAAATATTTCCCAAATAGTGCACCATTCACTAGATTTTGAACTAACTTGCCCTTCCTACTCCCTGGGTACATACGCATGCAGTTCAAAAACAAAATTATCCATGTTTCAAAATATTAAAATGAAAACAGAAGTGCTCAAAAAACAGAAGCTCACAAAAATATATATATATACTAACCTGAATTTGATCAGTTAATCAATAAAGATGGAAAGGGCTTATCTTGAGTGAAAACACCACCAGAGTCATAGATGGCCTAAGCCAAAACAGCAACCTGAAATAAAGAAGGTAAATTAATTCACCCTCCTTAAATTTCACTCCGCATCATTATGTGTATTGTTTATTTACTTTCATGTGGTAGTCATAAGCAAATGTTTGTACTCTGATTAACTACTTCTGTAACCATCTTTTCCCAAAGGCCAAGAAGGAATGGAGGCTTCATTTCCAAATTCTACCCAAACTCAGTTGCACTCCTTGTCTGAATTTGCTTCACATTCTACCCCCTAACAAGTCAGCCCCACAATGGTTCCTTCCCAGTCACAAACATCCCTCCTTCCAGTCTACAGTTCAAAGTCTGCATGCCCACACCTCCACTCAGTTCAACATCTTTGTCTTTTCCTCCTCTATACAAACTAATTCTGCTTGCTTTCCACAGAACAATTTTATTATTCTCAGCTGTCATCATTCAGTAAGTCATCTTGACATATAAAAGAAGACACTGCAAATTTTATTTGTTGGGTGGTAATTTCATACTTCCTATAAATACTGAATGTTTCTGGGATTTATGCATATTTTTTAGAATTTTCTTTTTCAAGTACTACTTTTAGTCTTTCTTTAGAGGGTCATATGATTTCAGGTTTCTCCACTGGTAAGCTACAAGTCTTCTCAACACTTTTTCCCCCACTTTTTTCCAATTAGACTATGTATGTCAGCTTTCTCAAAACTGTTTAAGAATGTAATCTTTGTTAGACTATTTGCTGCAATAGGTCATACATGTGTACTTCATATATTATATATAGTCTTATATAATACAATCTATAATGTAACTAGGGAACCTACACCCTACTTCTTTGTCAATGGCTCTCCATCATCTATTACCACGTCTGACATATGGTAAGGAATCAGTATGATTCATAGACAAGCGAGATGGTTTTGATAAATGTTCAGTGTATATGTAAGTCGCTGAGTACAAAATACAATAAAACTACACTCCATGGCAGTATCTTCCTCTCGGTCACCCTACTCTTGTGTTATGACGCAGTTACTCCGGGTATGACACTAACTGTGAGGAGAGTGACATTTACTATAAGAAGTGGCTTTTCCTTCAGTGACACCAAAGCCCATGGAAACTGATTTTTGGCAATTAGAACTAATTGGAGGAAGCACCATCCCTAAATCTCCTGTACAATCAAGGGCCCTTTGATTTCTAACAATAAAATCTCAAGTTCTGAAGAATAACAGGCTAGGAGAGCCTTTAATAAATAAATTGCCCTAAACACAAAATCTTTTATATAGTGCATTGTTGTTTACATCTGGTACATTAATTTGAAGAGGACAAACGGTAACTCTGAAAATACCATAAATATACAATTGATACATAAACACTCAATCTAAAATCTGCCTAGATTCACTATAGTTCTTTCCTGAAACTGCACCTGAAAGCTTTTGCCAACTTTTCACACTAACTAACAAGAATGGGACTCAGATCTACTGCCATTGTGAAATAACTGGTACCAGATTCACCCTTGAAGGCAAATAACTGCAAAGTTGCATAGATATGCCACTTTTCAGACTCTCAACAAAAATTAGTGTGATCTGTATTGCCTGAAAACTTGAAACAACCAGATAGTCTGCATAAGCATCTTGTCTTTACACTGAGAGACATGTTCCATACACCACTGCAGACAGACTCAAACAAAACACGGGGACTGTGCTAACTCATAAAAAGCAAGAATCCAAGTTCACTATAATGAACTGGCAAGGGTTTCTAAAATAGATACTGAAAAACAATGAGCTTTGCAGACAGGAAAAAGCTACATATCTATACTAGTGTCACTTGCATTTCATTTTTAATAACAATCCACATACACTTAAGAATGTGCCCATAAATCAAGGGAGAGAAAAAAAAAAACCATTCAGGGTTGGCATTTGTCAATGAAAGTTATATCAAACTCATTATATGTTGAATAAAATGGTCCAGAAATAAACTGTTTTATAACGACCCCAAGAGCTCTTTAAAGACAAGCCTTGAAGGATAATCTAATCTTCAATCTGTAACCACCAACCAAAGAGGGGAAACCTCACACTTCACAGGTGTGTGGTATTGAGAAGGGTTGTGGCTCAGAGTGGAGCAAACCTTAGATTATATGACCCCATAAATAAGGACTAAAAGCAGCACCCAAGAAAGAAAATTTCAAATAATATGAATATATCCCAGAAAAACTCAGTATTTACAGGAGTATAAAATTACTTAACATTCCAAAAAGTAAAATTATAATCTCTTTTTTAATGCTTAGTAAGCATCAATTGATTTCTAAACAGATTATTAAAAAAGACAATTTCTAGAGTCTTAATGAAAGGTAACGAATCAAAACTAAAGTTGATAGTTTAGAGAAATAAGAAACTATAGTTAAAACACTCAAGTTATTATATATGTATTTCATATCTTCTAGAAGGCAAGAGAAAGTCTAGATATACTAATACAGATAGTTACTGCCCCTCATCAAAGAAACTCCTTTACAGCAAATAGAGACCATCGCAAAAAACCCACAACTGAACACAATGAAGAAATCACTGAGAGAGAAATCATGTGAAACCAGAAGTGATGATTACATTAAAAACAAAAAACATTTAAGAGATACATAATAAGTGATAGAAAAATATGATTTATAAAATAGGCAAATATCATTGTCCAAGGAATATTCATCAGCAAACAATAAAAAAGACAAAAAATCCATATTAGACAAAATATAAACTTAGTAGTTTCTCTAAGGGGAGAAACATATAGCTATGACCAAGGTCACATGTGATCTCCTACTAGTTCAGAACAAATATAAGAAAGACGTAATTCATTCAAGAGGAAACACCACACGTGATTATCTACATATTCAGCACTCGGGAGGTAAGGATGGGGGATCAGCAGCTAATGTCATCTCAGCCACAGAGCAAATTTGAGGGCAGCCTGGGATACATCAGATCTTGTCTTAAATAAATACATAAATAACAGACTAAAGTGTTGGAAATACACAAGAAATCTAAAAAGTCTATCCTGGCCCTATTTTAGCAAAACTGAATCATCACAAGATTGCCAAATTCCTATTTCCAAGTAAGTAAGATATTCTAGCAGTGCTGAAATATGTTCTAGTTTGCTTTCTATGACTGTGATAAACTCTGAAACCAAAGGCAACACGGGAAAGCAACCGTTTATTTCACCTTACAAGGGAAGCTGGCTTGCTTCCCTGACCTGCTCAGCTACCATTCTTGTTCAGCCCAGGTGCACCTGCCTAGGTGCTGCTACAGTGGACTGGACCCTCCCCACATCAATCAGCAATCAAGAAAATGCCTCACAGAAAAGTCCAGGCCCACAGAGCCAATTCTTCAATTAAGACTTTTTCTTCCCAGATCGTTCAAGTCTATATGAAGTTTACAAAAATTAACCAGCACAGAATCCATGTCCAATATTATGAAATCTGCCTATAATCTGGCCAAAGGTAAAAATACTCAAGAAATAAAAGACAAACAACTCTTTAAAACTAAAGCAACAAATTATTTCTGTAATAGGTAAACTATAAGCTATTTCCTTTTTGATGGGAGGGAGGGAGAGAAAGAGGGAGGGAGAGAAGGAGGGAGGGAGGGAGAGGAGGAGAGAGAGAGGGAGAGGAGGAGGAGGGAGCGAGCTGTGACTCACAGGCTTTACCTTCCTCTGTGCTGCTGAATTCTCAGTCATTTCAGTCGCTGTTAGAAAGAAACATGACTGAGAGCTACAACGAATGAATCCCAGGTGGAAAGAGAAAAACAGCAACTGTCCACTGATGCTCATCTTTAAAGAAATGAAGCTCTAGTCTTAAAAAAAGAAACATAAAAACCACACATGAAATGAAGAAAAAACCTAAACTTATGGGGAAATTACATACTTAACAGATGACAGAAAGAAACTGTCTCAAGTAAAATTGGCCGTTTTTTTTGGGGGGGGGGATCTAAAACGTTCTCTCAATGGGAGGAAAGGCTGTAAATATGTCTAAAATAAAAGGCTAACTATGACTCAGTCACAACTGAATCTTATAAAACTAATGATCCTTGAGCTATTTAAGGCATCTCAAAAGTCTGGCTTCAGAGAGGATTAGATGAGACTGTATCTACAGATCATATGGCATCAGCCCACAAGAAGCTGCTTGCTATGTGTAATTTCCCTACTGGAAATGAATCAAGCCAAACAGAGCACGAAGGTACACTGCACAGTTCAGACATAAAAATCGGCAAAGTAGAACATCAGTGCTCCCTAGCTATGGTCCACCTTGTCAAAGGAGAAGACCAAATGAGAGAGAAAGTCTCACAGAGAAGACCACAATGATGTTGATGGTCTTGCAAAGGAAAACAGGTAAGGGAGGTGATACTCCTGGAGAAAGTAAGTTTTCTAGGCTAATAACAAGGGTGGCAGGGTCCAGAGAGTGCTTGCCCAGCATGAATGAGGCCGAATAAAGCAGGCCTGGTGGTGTCCACCTGTAATTCAGCACTCAGGAAGTAAGGAAGGGGGATCAGCAGCTAATGTCATCTCGGCCACAGAGCAAATTTGACAACAGCCTGGGATACATCAGATCTTGTCTTAAAAATAAATAAATAACAGACTAAAATGTTAGTTATAAAAAATCTAAAAAGTCTATCCTGGCCCTATTTTAGCAAAACTGAATCATCACAAGATTGCCAAATTAATATTTCTTAGTAAGTAAATGCTATCCTGTCAGTACCCTGACATTATTTTAAAGTAAAATAAGAAGTTACAAACCAATTCATTATTCTCCCTCCCTTTCCGGAGTCATCTACTTTATTAGAATAGCACGAAACTACCCAGGGGTGTGAGACTGAGAAGTACCCAAACTCCTACCTGGAAAAAAGACTGAGTCAGCAATGAGAGGTAAAGATTTAAAAGGCTGGGTATGATTTAGTCATAGGCCATTTGCCCCATTCAAAGGCCCAATATTCAACCCCTAAGGGCACAGAAAAATAAGGAAAAAAATATTACTAATCAACTTTACCTGTAAAATTTTGTCTATTTTAGCCCTAACTAATGGAGCCTATTTAAATGCTTACTTGTATTACCTAAGTAAAACTGTCTTTAATTTTTAAGTTCTGTATGACATTACTAAATAAACTCCCTTCTCTTCAAACTATGCGAAAATCATTAATTAATTTAAGTGACTTCTATCATCCCTCAGTAATGCACTTGTTCAAATCTCAGAATCACCTGAGATACAAATAAGAATTCTGAAAAGCTAGAAAAGAAAATTATATCAATTATCTCATAATTAGCCTTTTATAGTGATTATCCTCTCAGTTAATCTGAAATCAGAAGGCAAAATACCAAAATTTCCATCACTTATAATACCACTACTCCTTCAACTTTCCCACGGGGCACAGTTTGAATTATTAGTCTTTTTTATCTTGCCATACTATGTAATGGGCTGCTTTCCTACACATCTCCACAAGACTCTGCAAACTATGAGGAGCCTGATATTTGACTTTTACCACTTAGTGAATTCTAGCATATCTTAAAACATATTCTGTTTGATATTTCTTCACACCAATATCCTTCTTACCTATCTCACAAAGCAACTGTAAAGACAAAATGGCAGAATTATCTGTGAGAATATTCTATATAAAATAAGTGCTTTGTAGTTATCAAATGGAATTTATCTCACTGTTATCTATTACTACACTAAACCTTAGCTGTCAAATAGTGACATGCTCAGGAATGAAGTACAACAATTATTAGGATGCACCAGGGTTTAATGGTGGCTCCACAGCCTAGATCTCCAGGTCCTCCATTCCCAGGTTCTAGAGCTCAACTGAATGATATTGGAATCATTCACGACCCTCCTGCCCTATCTGTCACAGCATCCACTCACCAATCTCCAAACACCATTCAGATTTTTATGGTTTTCTGTACTATTTCCACTTCTACTTCCAAGTCTGTATAGCTCATAACAATTGATCTTTTGCTGTTTTAAGTTTGATTTGGTTTGTTGATTTGCTAAAATCTTTGAGTTATGTTACCCCTTATCAGGGAAGACAGAAAGGTATGATCAATATGTCAGGGTATTTTGACCTTTGATTTAAAACACTATTTCTATGGCACACACACACAAACAGCACTTATGTTTCCATACCTTTTTTAAAACTTTAGTCAAGACAAATGCATACTATCATAACCTGTGCCAATTTATATATCACCTGAATATTTTCTATTCATCTAATAGCATAGTCACAAGTTTTAAAAAAAAAATAAAAATCTATACCAGATGCAAGGGGAAAATAAGAGAAACTGAATATTTCATAAAATAATACAAGATGTAAATGATTTAATCAATAAACAAGATACTATTATATTCAATTTATGAAATAGCACTTTATATTGATAGAGAAAATATCTTCATTTTAAGATAAGTATTCACAAGAACTGACATATTTAAGGTCTTAAGTCTCAATGCATTCAATAAAGTAAAAAAATAAGCTATGTTCTCTTGTCAACATGCAATAAAAATAAATATGCAGGCAAAACAGTCATACATATAATAATAAATAAATATAGAGATTAAATGCTAACATCTATAGACAATGTCCACTGCTTACTTCAGGAGACTGTCCTATACTTCATTAAAAAAAAAAAAAAAAAAAAAAACTAAAGTTTTAGCAAATCTGCTTATTTTCTATTAGTTCATAAAAATAATAATGTATACAACAAAAAGAAAATTAAATAGGAAATGTGGCAATATATTTAGAAACTGGATGAAAGAGGAAAATTACATTATATTAGTACTATTCTTTTTTCAATTTTAAATTATTTTAAAATTACAAAAGCCTTTTGGAAGGTGTGATTTTTTACAAATGCCTGTATTCCCAGCATCCCACACGCTGAGGCCAAGGTCACCCAAGATAGCATAGGGAGTTCCAAGCTAGCTTGGGTTATGTAATAAGACCATGTCTCAAAAAAGTAACACACACACACACACACACACACACACACACACACACAAAACAAAATATTTTTAAATCTTCACACTGCTGAACTTTCATTGATAGTGCTACAGTCACTGTCTACCAGTAAAGTTAGACAGATAATACCATTTTTAAATCAATAAATTTGAATATACTAAGAAAAATGTAATATCTCTGCTGATATGAAAGACAATGAGATTATCTACATCCACAGGTAAATAATTTGAAAGACAAGTCAAAACATTGCTAGCAGGTATAAGAGGTAATTTTCTTTTGAGCAAATTAGAACAGAAGATGAAGGGGTTATATGGCCACTCCTGTGACATTAAGTAGTGATAGATAGTACTAGAAGACAGAATAATAATTTCGTGACATCTACTATATGCAAGATACTTGTTTTTCTTACAGGAGTCTATGGAGTTAGCTCTCAAAATCCTTAAGTTCACTCTTCCTTTGTCACAGAAACTGAAACAAAACAATTTATGCAATGACACAGTTTGACTGCAGGCTGTCTCTAGAACCTGGATATAAACTCTCCGGTGATATGTGCTAAGGTAAACAGTTTTCAGGGACCCTCCCCCCCCCCCCCCGAGGTTATGAGACTCACAGATTGTATCCCATTGTATCCCATTTTTGTTAGGACTTCTAACACTGGATCACTCTCCTTCAAGCACTCCTGCCTTGATGCTTGATTAATTCTGTTGGTTCTCCTTTTGATCTTTTTAACAAAAATGTATTAGACATACATTATAGGCCAAGTATTATTCAAAGACCTGAGGATAATGCGATGGACAGCAGACCAATATCCCTGTTTTTCTGCTTACTCTTTAAAAAAGAAAGAAAAAAAACCAAATGGAATACTGCAAAAAGTTACTATCTGTTTAATTTCAGTGGTGAATAAAGTGCTAAATGAATTAGTGTATTTTTTGTTATGTCTGGATTGTTTCATGGATTTAAAACCCTCAGCAGATAGTAACAGAGGAATGCATGGCAGGGAAGTGAATGGAGAAGAGAAAGACGGGAAGAGAAGGGGAAGAAGCCTGAGAGATGACAAGGAGAAGGAGGAAACAAGAGGAAAGAAGCCAAAGGGCAGATGGTAAGGAGTGAGAAACCTCCTAACTTTATGTTCCACACAGTAGCCACACATTTTAAGTATGTTATTACCATCTAGGCGTTTCCTATTTACTACTGCCTAGCCAAATAGCAAGGATTAAAAAAAAGCATTTGTTTTCCCTGTTCAATAAGAATATGCTAGGAACATTTTTGTTTAATGCATGTAGGTTAACTTAAAACTGGTTTGCAAACACATTAAACTCTATTCATTATCTCCCTGTTCATATAAAACAGCTATCAAGTTCAGTTAGAATAAAGTTTCTATTTCTTTTTTTCACTTAAAGTTTTTTAAACATACCCACTGTTCCCTTCCCTCCTTTTTCCCAGTCCTCCCCTAGTTCCTCCCACTCTATCCCCCCATCCAGAGAGGGTAAGGACCCCAGGGTAAGTCAGTGTAGTCTGGCATATTCAGTTGAGGTAAGAACAAGCCTCTCCCCCCAGTATAAAGGCTGAGCAAGGTGTTCCTCTGTAGGGAATGGGCTCCCAGAAGCCATTTTGTGCACTAAGAATAAATCCTGGTCCCATTGCCAGAGGCTCCACAAACTGCACACACCCTTCGACTGCCACCCACATTCATAAGGCTTCGTTCAGTCCCATGCAGGTTCCCCAGCTGTCATTCCAGAGTCAGTGAGCTCCCAATTGCTCAGGTCAGCTGTCTCTGTGGATTTCCTCATTATGATGTTGGCCCTTTGGCACATACAAGCTCTCCTCGCTCTCTCAGCATTATTCATAATAGCCAGAACCCAGAAACAACCTAGACAACCCTCAACTAAAAAACTGGATTAAAAAGTGTGGTATATTTACACAATGGGGTACTCCTCTGCAGGGGGAAAAATGGATAGGACTAGAAAACCTTATTCCGAGTGAGGTAACACAAACCCAGAAAGATAAGCATGTTATGTACTCACTCCTAAGTGGATTTTAGACATAAAACAAAGGATAACAAGGGAAGGAGGGAGGGAGGAAGGAAGGAAAGTAGGTAGGTAGTTAGGTACAGAAAATATCTCCATAAAATCCTTGCCAAACCAAACTTACTATCACAGTAATTTGAAGCATAAATAGATTGTCTTACCGTACTGTTTTCACTTGCTACCTGAGCATCATTACTGGGAAGAACTTAACTTTTTAAAGGCTTAAAATAGGTCACCTATTATTTGAAATGAGATACCCACATACACTATCCCATAAGTTTACTATTATGTCTTTTAGAACATAATTGTATATATGAAGGTCAGATGATGTTTATGCACCGAGTTATGAAAGAACCACCACCAAGAATTCAAGCTCTGGTGGTATGTATGCTACTGAGTACCTAATGCTCACCAAGTGTGTGAGCTAAATACACACTTTACAAGAACTAGTGTTAAATCACTTAAAACCTCACTAGCCATACAGTGCCCATCACTGTTTTATGGTTCTGGAAGACAATTCAGTTTGTTCATGAAATGTTGGGGCTAGAATATGTACTTGGATCAGACTCCAAAATTAGTTTTTTTCTAACCTAGCAGCTTTACACAGATTAAAGTTTACAGTCTCTAATCATTCAAGAAAATATCAGAAATAGTGCTTATTATAGTTTGGAGGTATTCTCAAAATTCATATGCCAAAATGTAATGACCTATGTAACATTAAGAAGCAAGGTTCAAAAGTAAGTCATAAAGTGTATACTCTTCATAGGTATGACTAAAGTGGAGTTGGGACCTTTCTCTGCTCACAGCATTATCCCCCCTTCACCCCTCTGCCCCTTCTACCATGTGAGGATGGAAAAGGAAGACCCTCACCAGGTACTAAATGCCAATGCCTTGAATATGAACTTCCTCTCCAGGACTGTAAGAAATAAACGCCTGTTCTTTATAATCAGGATATGGTTTTGTTACAGCAGCATAAATAGACAAAAATACAAAAACATCCATGCCCTGCTGCACAAGTAGACAAATCCTGCCAGGCGAGTTGTTGCAGCTCACGGAGTTCACAGCTGGGTAAGACTGCTATTTTTCTCCTCCACTAGCATGCATAGCACCTTCTAGCAATACTGAAGCTAGCCAGTAAATGATGGCACTTCCAGGTCAGGACCAGCTTGATCTTCCATCTCCTATGAATCAAGTATGTGCTGTCTTCCACAGCAGGGTCTTGCTACCAAGTTCTGGAGGGTAACTAAGAGCAATGATGATGTAGGAATGTCTTTCTGTATGCTGTGAATATCGGTCTTTAAATAAAGGAGCTGTTCTGGGCCATGACAGGCACCATAGAAAAAGTAGGAGGCAAAATCAGAGCATAGGTAGGGGAAGCAGGGCGGAGTCAGATCAAGCCCAAAGCCCAAAGGAGCAACATGTAAGGAACACAGGTGAGCCATGGGCCATGTGGCAGACAGATTAATGGGAATGGGTTGAGTTAAGATGTAACAGCAAACTAGCAATGAGCCTAAGCCATAGGCCAAACGGCATGAAGTTAATACAAGCATCTGAGTCATTTCTAGAGGCCTGAGCAGCAGCGGTGGGTGGCTAAGGGGTCTGGTGCGGCAGGGTCTGGGCCTCTGGCCGCCCAGGACCAAGAAACTCCACTACTACACAATGACAATAGTCTGTAATACAGGAACTATAGGGCCCTGCTGACCAACATGCAGAAAAGAGGCAACATGTACCTGTCTCTGGGCTTTTTAGTGATAACCTACAATACCTAGGGGAAGCATTACCCTCCCATTATAGGGTAATTCCATTTAAACTCCTTTTATGTACATACCGTATGTTTAAAGAAGCTTCTACAGCAATGTTTCTGGATGGCTTTGTCTAAGGTCATTTGTGTTACTGATCCCTCCTCATACTCTGTGCTCTATGCTGCCCTGCCATCCCTCACCCCACTGAACTCTTCCTGAAACATTATTTCCCTTTCCCCTTTATCCCACCTGCATTTTATCCCACTTCTCTCAAAATCCACACCCTGTAACGTCCCCTAACTAGTGTTCTATCTTCTGTGGGTACTCCAATGGGTGTTATGGGAGGAACCAACCACTTTCTGACTGGATGCTACAAGATGAAATTTATACCTGTACCACAAATTGTGCCACAACCCTGGGGATGCTTAGACCACGGGTCCTAGGTGAGAACCTGATTCTGTTATTCTGCTAAACAGATATAGTAATAAACTTTCTCCTAAATTATAATCTTTATACCGATAGATTAGTACATCTCCCAGCCCTCACCAAAGAAGCTTCTTTCTACAGTATCAAGCAATTAATACAAAGACCCACAACTCGTCAACCAGCAAAGACTAGAAGACTGCAGAGTGCCCACTCACAATGTCATCTATATCACACCCTCTCCCCACAAGGTTCAGATCTGGATCATACTGGAAGAGGAGAACAGAAAGATTTTAAGAGCTAGTAGATGTTCACAGTAAAACAGTATTTGCCACACATGACAGCACTGTTGTACATAAAAACTCACAAGACCTGCAAAAGATCAAGCAGGCAGAATTCCAGCACACATAGGGAGGGGCTCATGAAATGTCACCCCTAGTTGAAGAGCTATTGGCTTCTGGGGGAGGAAAATAAGGTTTCTTTAGGGATGCAAACTTGGGGAGATTGCCAGTGCTCCAGCTAATGGTTCCAACACTAAATGGACTCCATGAGGTTTTTAAAAGAGCACACTGAAGTAGTAGAAGTGGAGGGCGAGGAGAAGTAAAGAATTGCAGGGGGAGTGAAAGGGCAGTAGATTGGATCTAAATGCATTCGATCTGTGTAATAAATTATCAAACAACCAATAGTATTTTTTAAATGCAAAAACAACCCATAGTTTAACATCAGTCATATGTGTAATCCCTGAGGATTAAAAACTAGTATGCATGTCAAACATTCAGGCTTAACATCTGGCAAGTAGAGCATCCTTAAATGTAAAAGTAGACAAGTCTCTATGAAGGAACTAGTTAATCCTGAGACCCATTTGAAACTAATAATGAACTATCTCTTTCCATGAAAAAAAATGTGTACAAATGGTAATTCTATTCCTCAGCCAGCCTATATTAAGTACCAAATAGTAATTTATTAACTATCCCTAACTATGGTTAGAAATATAGAAAAACATGAGTTGGAATATATGTCTATGTATTTATATTCTGAGTCCCAGGCCACGGTCATATGAAATTTTGTCTCGTTTCTCAGGAGAACGGGGATTTACTCCTAATAGCACGGCAGCCTTGAAGAGGGGCAGGTATTCGGTAGTAGAATCAAAATACAAGAACACTAAGAGGAATCGGTGCTTCCCAGGGAAGGTGCCATTCCTCCATTCCTCCACATAGTATCACTGCCTAGTAATAAGAATAAAGGAGAAAGGCTTCCACATTGACCATTTCTATTCTACAGCACCTAACTCGATGGTGCTTACAAGCCAAAGACTATCCACAAGTTAATTTAATGTGCTATAGAAAACCTATCTTTAACTTGGTCTACTTACAACTGGGGAACACAAAACTGAAATATCATGTTTAAAAGCTAATTTGGCAAATTTTATGGTTTAAATTATTAACTAACACATAAAACCACAAATGCTTCATTTACCTAGGGCAGAAAATCTATACTGTCAAATTAATTAAGTACTGTTATATACCATGTTAGTAAGGTGTTCTCACCCACCAATTAATATATATTCCATGCATTTGATTTTGCAATATTAAATAAAATGATTCAAAATCATAAGTCAATAAATGGTAATAATTAAGTGTGCAAAACATGAAGCTATAAACTAGGTGTCCATCAAAAATTTGACACCAAATGGTTATGCTAATTCTCTGAATATTTATATAGCAATGTTTTAAAGGTACCTTACGTCAGGCATGATAGCACAGGCTACAGCTTCAGCACTCAAGAGGCTGGGACTACATAAGTCCACTTCAGTCCAGGGGGTTTGGGCAACATAAAAAGACCTGATCTTGAACAAAAAGATTTTTCTGTGTACTAGTCACTTTTCATTTAAATCCTTGCAAGAAAAAAAAATAGTACTAACACATGTTCATTTAGCCAGAAATTGTACAATATGCCTTAAAAAGTAGACATATATTCAGTTGTGAACATATATTCAATTTTTAAGTTTATATATGTTAAAATGGGCTTGGGGGAAGAGGCAGAAGTCTACAGACCTAAAACCTTTAAACATTTATAAATTTGAGTAAATATCCTCACATTCAAGATACAAAATGGTTCTATCACCACCAACATCACCCCAAAAAAACATCCCTTGAGCTCTCTCTATAGTCAAATACTCAGTCAACTCCAAACCTGGGGATTTTAGTCCATTTTGTGCTATTATAACAGAATATCTCAGAAGGTAGGTCAAAAAGAACAGAGTATATTCTTCACAGTTCTGGGGGATCAAAAGTCCAAGATTAAAATTCAGTGTTGGCTGAAGAGATAGCTCAATGGTGAAAACCGTAAGCTACCTTTTGCAGAAGACCCAGGTTCAATTTCCAGCTCCCATGTCTAGCTCAAGGGATCCAATCCCCTGGGTCTCTGAAAACACCTGTACTTGCATAGATACAACCAAACATATACACATAATTTTAAAAATAACTTTTATGTTTGGTGAGGGCCCTTTTTATTGCTTGCATGCAAATGGGTGAATGGCAAAGAGGAAAAGAAGCAAACACTGTCATCACAGAGGAGAATAGAAAGAGTAAACCTACTTCCAGCAACTCTTAAGGACATTACTTTATTCACAAGGGCAGTACCCAACAGATCCTACCTTTCAACAGTGTTGCACTGGGAATAATCTCAACACTAAAGTTTGCAGGGGACAAAAAAAAAAAAAAAACAAAAAAAAAAAACAATAGCACCAGTGATCTGATAATGGGTACAATTTTGTCCTTTTGCAAATATCATCTAATGAAATAATGATACTAGCTTCTTTCACAAAGCCTAATGCCTCCAAGAATCATCCAAGTTGTTACATGTACAAACTGTCCATTGCTTTTTCATTGTGAACTATTCCATTGCATGACCTACCACAGTTTATCCACTCATACACTGGCATTTGCACTTTTCTGGTTTTTGACTATTGTGAACTGTAAATATTTCTCTTTGGTAAATAGCCAAAGAGATGGGTGGGACTGCTCATTCACATGACTCTTCAAGGAGTTTCCAACATCACCATGTAATTTCTCATTCTCAAGAGCAGCACATGAGCATTCTAGTTGCTCTACATCTTTGCTAGCTGGTACTGTCAGAATTTACCTGTCTATTTATCCTTGGTATCTAATAGCTAGGTAATGGTATCTCATTACTTTAATTTGTATTGTCTGCTAGTTAATGATGTTTACACTCAGTTTTTAAAATATAGTATAGTTAATTCTTTCTTGCCAGAGGACCACATTTAATATTATAGCACTTAGCCTGGTAATGAGATGAAATTTTTTCATAAACTAAAACTATGCCTGATATCTTTTCAGAATCATTTACCACACAAAATTTCAAATTGGCATCATAAGCAAAGAACATTTATGCAAAGTTTTTCAATCCATTGGGTAGAAAATGTACTCAAATTCAATTTATGTTGAGATTTTGTAAATTTCTCTTAAATTAAGAAAATTAAAGCCTTTTCAACTTCTTTCTTCTCATCTCTTCAAAATCTTTTTTCACAAAATAATTTAATTGTAAAAAGCACTTACTGAGTGTACATTTTGTGTTAGGAACTATACTAAGCCTTAAGCATACAAATATTAACAAAATCTTGGCCTAGAGGACTTTATATTATTTTTATTTGTGTGTGTATTTATTTGTATATATGTCTTTGTGGGGTATGTTTCTGTGGGTATATGCATTTGCATATGAGGGTGCATCATGCACATGTGTGCACATGCATTTGAAAGCCAGGTGTCAACATAGGGTGTACTTCCTCAATCAGTCTCTATTTTATCCGCATGTTGTGTGTAAGCTAGCCAGGACAGGCACATATGGAGACTCGAGGCTGACGTAGGGATGTCCTCCTCAGTGGCTGTCTACCTTATTTGGTCTCTCACTGAAGCTGGAGCTCACTGTTTCAGCTAAACTAGCTGGCCAGCCAGCCTATGGGATCTGCTTGTCTTTGCCCCTCCAGAACTGCTGTTATAAGTATGCACCACCATGACTAAGAAATGTATATGAGTCCTGAGGATCCCAGCTCAAGCCTTTGTGCTTAACAGCAAAGAACTTACCCACTACACCATCTCTCTAACCCTGCACCTTAATTTCTTTTTTAATTTATCTTAGGTACATGGGTGTTTTGCATACATATATGCTAGTGTACTATGTGTGTGCTAGTGCCTACAGAGGCCAGAAGAGGATGTTGGATACTCTGAAACTGGAGTTATAGGTGGTTATGAACCATCCAGGTGCTAGAGAGATACTCAGCAGTTAATAGTACTTATTGCTCTTACAGAGTACTCAGGTTCAATTCCCAGTACCCACATATTGGCTCACAACCATCAATAATTCCAATTCAAGAGGATCTGATACCCTCTTCTGACTTTAAAAACACCAGGTATGCACATGGTACACATACTTACATGTAGGCAAAACACTTATACACATAAACAAGTCTAAAAAAAATTTAGTATGATCTAAACTAAGAAACCAATCATGAAAGTTCTGTATAAATACATTTCTGTATAACTTATCAACACTTTAGCTATTTTATACTTTCTCTGTAAAGGGTATTATTATTGATTACATTGTAAAATAAAATTCTATTTTGTTATCTTGAATCTAAAATAACTACTATGAAATTTCACACATATATTATTGTTTATATGTGAGTTTCTTCTCAGCTACATTCAGATAAAGTTGTCATTGAAAATGAGCTATCTGGCTGGGCATGGTGGCATTTGGGAAACAGAAGCGATGGTACCTTATTTATTCTTCACATGCACTAATAAAATTCTCAGCAATACTTTTACTTAATAGACTAATCACAAATGCCATAAAATGTAAAAGGTGGAAAAAACTTCTTAAGCCAAAAATGGTTACTCATTCCTGCAATTCCAGCATTTGGGAAGCTGAGTTCAAGGCTAGCCTGGGCTACATACATAGTGAATGGAAAAGAAAAACAAAAACTCTTTAAATGCTGAAGGTGGGGGCACATAGACAGACAGACAGAGATGGGATCTGCTGACTCACAAGTATTGTCTAGGCTAACCTCAAACTCAAGCAATCCTCCACCTCAGCCTAAGTAACTGGGGTTATATACACATGTCATTGCAGACAGTATAAAAACTATATATGTATGATATACAGCATGATGTCTTGACATAAACATACATCGTAGGATAATTAAATCAAGCTAGTTAATATAGTCATCTCATATATGCATTTATTCATATATTAAGACCATATATAATGGGCTAAGGAAATACCTCAGCAGATTAAGTGTTTGCTGTACAAGCATGAGTACCTGAGTTCAGCTCCCTGGCACCCACATAAAAACTAAGCATATCAATGTCCCTGTATAACTCCAGCATGGGGGGAGCCTACAAAGGGATCCTGCTGGCTCAGTAGCCACTCAGACTGGCTAAAATGGTAAATTCATGGTTCAGTAAACATGCTGTCTCAAAAAGTAAGAAAGAGAAGTGATTAAGGAAGATATCCTGATGTTAACCTCTGGCCTCCAGATGCATCTGCAGAACAAGCATGCACACACAACACACACACAACACACACATACACACACACGTACACAAGCAGATACTATATACCAAAATAAGATGGGAGACTATTTAAGCACTGCTCTCTAAACCATTATCAAGTATAGAATAAAAACAATTAAAATGTTATAAATATAAATATAAATAAAATTACCAAGATGTACAGGAGCTCTTTTCTTCTCTACATCCTAACTGGCATTCAATAGTTTTGTCTTTTTAACTGGTTGGGGGAGGATGGACACAAGTGAATGTGTGGTCTCCACTTTCATCTTTTCAGAATATTTTTACTTTATGTGTGAGTGTTAGATGTATGTATGTGTACCACATGTATGCCTGGTATCCCTGAAGGTTACAAAATGGACCCAGATTCTCAAGAACTGGAGTTATGGCAATTGTGAACCACCATGTGAGTGTTAAGTATTGAACCTGGGTCCTCTTGTAGAGGACTGAGCCCCATCTCCAGCCCCCTTCTACCTCAAGAGAGGCTCACTAAACCAGGAGCGTACCAATTCACTAGACTAGCTAGCCAGTGAGCTCCAGAGTCTACCTGTCTCCTACGTCCCCTACACTCAGGTGATAGACCTGGGCAACCATACACAGGTTTGGGTGGTTTGGTTTTTCATGGGTGCCAAACCAGAACTCAGGCACTTTACTTGCCAAACCATTTCTGTATTTTTTCCTTTTAAAGGCAGACATCATTATAACTAGGATGACAAATTTATTGGTCATATACTTATTTTTTAAAGGATCTGTCTGAATCATTTCCCTCATTTATTAACTTCATTTCTTAACATTATTTCTACTTGTCAATTCTTGCTCTTTTCCTAACCAACTGGAATTGGGGGGGGGGGGGGCTGTTTGTGTGTGTGTTGGTTTGGTTTTTTGTGACAGGGTTTCTCTGTGTAAACGCCTTGGCTGTACTGAAAGTCACCTGGACGACCAGGCTGGTTTCGAACTCACAGAAATCTGTCTGCCTCTGTGCTAGGCTTAAAGGCCTGCACTACTATACCTGGTGCGACTGGGGTTCTATTCAGGTCATCAGCTGTGTCATACCTTGAAGTGGTTCCTGTTTGTCTTCTTATTAGCTTCAAAGTTTAGGATTCTATATGAAGGATTTTCATCCATTTTTAATTCATTCCTGTACAAAGTGTAAGACAGGGATCAGTTTAAATACTCTCACGTGGATACTCAGTTTTCCTGGCCCCCGATTGCTGAGGAAGCTGTCTTTTTTTTCACTAATGTGTGTGTTTAGTACCTTTGTAGAAGACAAGATGACTAGAGCTGTCAGTAAGGGTTTGTTTCTGAATCTTCTATCCCATTGGCCTGTGTGCATTGATTTTCTGCCAACACTGTACTTGTATTTGTAATTGTAAATCTGTGGCATATTCTGTGACCAGGTATTATAATGTCACCGTTTCTCCTCTGGCTTGTGATTGCTTTGTGCGTTTATAAGGATTTTATGGATTTCTAGTTGTCATTACAGTTGTGGTGGGAGTTTCATTGAATGTGCATATCACTTTCAATAGTAGACCCATTTTAACAATAGTAATTTTTTCCAATCCATAAATGTGGAGGTCTTGCCACCTCTGGTGTCTCCTTCAGTTTCTTTGATACTGCAGGTCCTGCACCTCTTCAGATATGTTTACTCCTTAAGGTTGTTTTTTATTAAGGAAGGGTTTTTTTGTTGTTGTTTTCAGTTATTAGTAATGAAATTATTTTTCTGATTTCTTCCTTAATAAGTTTGTTAACAGTATAAAAGTTGCTGATTTTCCTATGTTGATTCTGTATGCTGCTATTTTGCTGGAAATGTTCGTGAGATCTTCTGGGAATGTTCAAGGTCTTCAATCACCTTATCTGCAAATAGAGACCATTTGATTTCTTCCTGTTCTGTTTATATTCCTTTGGTTATTTTATCTTTTTAAAGATCTTTTTACTTTATTTAATGCATATGAGTGTTTTTGTAGGGTGTCCACAGAGGTCAGAAGAGGACATCAGATACCCTGGAGGAGCTAAGGAGGGTTGTAGGCCACCATATGGTACTGGGAACTAAACATTGCTCTTAACCACTGAGCCTTCGCTCAGCCCATTGTTGTTTGTCTGACTACTCTAAAATTTCAAGTAGCAGAGTGAACTCCCTTGACTCATACCTGATTTTAGAAGAAATACTTTGTTTCTCCCACTAAGATGATATTGCTTATGGATCAGGTTTATACTGCCTTTATTAAGGTATGACCCTTCTATAACTATTTCTTCAGAGCTTTTATCATAGGAAGTTTTTAATTTTATCAAAGGCTTTTTCTAGGTTTATTGGGATGATCAGTGATTTTTCTTGATTCCATTTATTGACTTGTATGCCAAATGATCTTTGAATGTCTGAAATGAACTAGTTTAATCAGTGTGCAGGATCTTTTTAAATAAATTTAATCTATGATTTAGGGGTTTGGGGGGGTCATGATAGTAGAATGGTAAGTCACCCGCTATTTTTTTTGAGGTCTAGCTCCCTATTTTTATCTAGTAGTGTTTGTTATATGAAATCAGGTGCCCCAACATTGGTGCATATTTAAATCATACTGTCCTGATAAACTTTCCCTTACGAATATGTAGGGAACTCTGTACTGTACTGTTTTGGCTTGAAGTCTATTTAGTTATACCCAAGTCTGGCTTGGGATATTGTTTTCCACCTTTCTACTTCCCATCTGTGTATTTGCCAGGTAGATGAACTTCTTGTAGGCAGCAAATTGTTATGCTTTTTGTTTTACTGTTTTGGCTTTTGAAACAGAGTCTCTCTACATAGCACTGGCTGTCCTGAAACTGACAGAGATCTGTGTGCCTGTCTTCCAACCTTGGCTATTAGGCCTATAAAAAACAAAATTACAATGAGCCAGCCTAGCATCTTTCACGTGTGAAATTTTAAAGCCAATTACACCCAGGATTACTGTGGAAAGTTGCACGCTAGCTCCTGACATGCTGTTTGTTCTTTAGTCATTAAATAACCTTGTCTGTTTCTCCCTGACTCACCAGAGTCTTCACTGTTTTCTAATTCTCGCTTGCTTACCTACTCTTCTAGTAAAGTTTATTATTTCACACAACCTCATGAATGTGTTTTTCTTGCTCCTTTTTCCTGTCTTAGGATTCCTTTAAGTATCTTCTGTAAAGCTGGATTTAGTGGTCGTAAATCCGTTTATGCTCATCTTGAAAGGTCATTGTTTCTCCTTAGATTCTGAGTAACTATGATGTACACAATAAGCATCACGGGCTAATTTTTTTTTTTTTAGCACCATAAACAAAATGGCGCTCCTTGCCTTTAGATTTTACTAAGAAATCTGTAGGTGTTCTGATATGTACCTTTCAGCATTTCTCCCTTGCAGCTTTAATATTTTGTATACTTTTGGCACTTTAATCTATGCCTTATTCTTTTCTGGCCATGTCTGTTTAGAGCTCTGCCAGCCTCCCGTGCTGGATGCCCATGTCTTGCCCAAATACTTGAGGAATGTCCACTGTTAGGAAAGGTTAGCCTACAGATCTTTCCCATCATCTGTTCTTGTTTTACATGTGTTTTCCCTCTTCATGGTGTCCCATAAACCATATGTACTCTCACCTCCTGATTTTTCATTACTATCTGAATACAGTAATTCACCAATCTTAGAGGCTGATACTCTTTCTTCCATTCCTGATCTTGTCTGCTCTAATGTTTTAGCTCTTACTGAGCTCTTCATTTCCAACTTTTCTGGTTCTTTCTCAAAATCTCTATCACTGTATTCCTTTCATATCCTACATTGTCTTTATAACTTATTCTATCTGTATTTTCTGTGAATTTCTTTTCTTTGTGGACATTTCACCCATGCAGAATTAGCTATTAGAGTGAGGTATTTTAAGGAGTCATGTGCTTTATTTCCTCAAATGCCTTATTCTTCTATACCACTATCTTCTCTACTTTCACATAAGAGCTTATTTAGGGAACAGCCTTTTCTTGACTACTTGCCCTAAAGTGTAGTGTTGAGTTTAAATCCACACAGACTTTATAGTGTAATTTCCTTGTGGGTTCTCTGGTTATATCAGTGGGTTTTGACATAGCAAACCTTGTTCTAGAGTCAGAAGAACTCACTTTCTCTTCATTTTACACAAGTGTGAGATTTCTCTGATAGTTCAAGCAGGTGGTCTGTAAAATGTCTTTTCACCATAGTGTTGCTATGAGGTTGAATGTCCAAGAGTAAGTATTCCAGAGCCATAGCAATGCTTACTTAAAGCTAGGTTATCAGCTAGGAGCTTTTATTCCCCCAATTCCTCAAGTAAAAATGAAGTTCATTCTCGACCGGGTCATGGATAATGTGAGCTGCTATTTTTCTTAGCTGAACTAGAAGTGCACTTCAGAGGAAGAACAGCCACCCATGATGAGTGTGTAAGGTTCAATCCAGGGAAATGAACAATAAGGGCTGGAAATATAGTCCAGTGGAAAGTTTGACTAGCCCTAGGTACAAACTCCACCACCACCAAACAGCAACCAGATAGCAAAACCCAACTAAATCCTATAATAACCACCACAAACAGAAAAAAAAAAAAAAAACATACAATACACCTAAAAGCTTAAAAAATCAAAATAGTTTACAAGTAAACAGTCAGAAGGCCTCCAGTGACAAGGAAGGAACACAAAAGGTCCAGAGGAAAGCCAGCAAGCCAAACAGGATGGCTGTTCTCTTTGGTTAGAAGTTTCCTTTGCAACTGGCATCAGTAACTATATCACTAACTACATCAGAGACTCATCACTAGTCAAACTATTGAGGATAAATGACTGCTGAATGCTCGGCTACTATATCAAAAAGGTGACATAGCTGTCACCAAATCACTCCTCCAAGACTCAGGTAACATCATAAAGAAGAGGCAGAAGGAATATAAGGTTTAGGGGAAAGGGGGAGAGATCAGTGTGACTTCTAAGCACGCATGACTGTCCTCACTCACACTCACAGCAGGTGATTATGTGCACAAGATTTGGAGCCATCAACATCCTGTTGGAGGAGGAGCAACCCTAAGTGAGGCTTTACATGAAGTGAGCTATTGAAAAGTTCCTGCTCCTGTAGACAACCCTAATGACACACACTGAGCCAAATATATATATATATATATATATATATATATATATATAAACTAGGAAAGTAGGAGGTATAAGGATTCCCAGCACATAGCAGCCATGTGGTAAACCCAACATGGCAGAACACACTGCATAGGGAAGGCATGCACCTAGGCGTAATATAACATAAATCTGTGCCCATCCGTTCTCTGTAAAAGGAGCCGCCACGTGAAAAGTCTCTCTCTCTCTCTGACTCTCTTCTGCTTCTCTCCCTCATACCCGCTCAGCAACTCCCTGAATAAACTCTCCCGTGGCATCTGGTAGTGTGTGTCTGATCTCATGCAGGTGCGAAGCCAACAGGCTACTTGAGAAGAGGGATTAGCTGGAGCAGAGGGGCAATACAAGACAGGGTAAAGGGGGGTGAATACCATCAAAATATATTATGTAAATGTATGGAAACATTAAGCTAGTAATTCTTAGTCCAAAATATAAAACTGTTTGCAGTGGAGAGAAAAAGAAGCACAAAATGCAGAAACAGGAACAACAAAAGAAAACAAGAGCACTGAAAAATAAAAACAGGAAGTAGAAGAGAAGGAGAACAGGACAGATGCTCAAAAGTCAGGCCAGTGAGTCAACAGGCAATGCTTAGGTTTGTTTTTACTAGCATTTTGTTATATTTTTGTTTTTATTTTCTTGATTTTTTTTTTAAACAGTGTCTTTCAAGAAGCCTAGATTGGCCTGAGCTTGCAAAGTAGTCCATGCTGGCCTCTAACTCATGATCCTCCTGCCTCAACACTCCACACATACACACAAACATACACAATAATGGATCAAAGACAGAACCTGCACTATTTTAAAAAAATGTTTAGTACATGTTAACACTTTACCAGAGTAAAGTATTTTCTCTAAAATTTATTTTAGCATTTAATCATGGGTAAGCCTGTGTATCCATGTGGGAGTATGTGCACATGGGCACAGTTGCCCAATGAGGTCAGAAGAGAGAATCAGATGCCCTGGAGTTAAGAGTTACAGCAATTTATGAGCCACCTGATGTGATTATTAGGAACTGAATTCGAGTCCTCTGGAAGAGCAGCAAGCAATAGTAAGCACTGAGCCTTCTCTCTAGCCCCAGAATAAATTCTTAATTACTACTTCTCTCCTACATGCAGGCATTTCCAATTCTCTGTGTCTACCTTTTATTTCTTCCTTTCTCCATGTGAATCTATAATGCTATAGATTGGTTTTGCTAATTCACATATATCCATCCTTTGGGGGGGGGGCAGGAGGCCTCTCATTTATGTGGCTCTAATCATAATGCCAGTAGCAGTTTCCTACAATGGTGAACCCAGAAACAGACCTGTCTGACGCTATGCATCTCTTCCATGGCTGAAGCTTTCTAATATAAGCACAAAAATAAAACCAGAAAGAAATGAGGCCAAAAATGGAAAATACCCTAAAGTATCTAAATTTCTTGATCTGAGTTGAGTGCTCCTGGATTAACACAGCACTATTCTTCCTATTTATGTAGCAAATAAATTACCTTTTTGTTTAATCTGTTTTACTAGTTATTTTTATTTATGTACATTGGAGTTGTGGAGTTACAGGCAGATCTGAGCTGCCATGTGGTTGCTGGGAATTGAACCCCGGCCCTCTGGAAGAGCAGCCAGTGCTCTTAACCACTGAGCCATCTCTCCAGCCCCAGTGCTTCCTATTTTAAAAGTTTTCCAAATGTTTTGTTTCTCTAGGGAAGAAAAAAATAATAAATTATCTATTTGCTTACGTGACCTTCAGTTGGAGGATTCATGTATTAGTATGAAGATAGTATCTCAAATGTGAAATAAGACAGAAGTAAAAGAAAACTACACACAAATAGACTAAGACTCGTTGCATATTGAAGATTTCCTCTCCAAGTTGTCAGGAACCCTCAAAACAGCTTCCAATTAAGTCTTCACAGCAGGTAGCACTTACTTTTCAGTCTTACACTGGCCACTCTACTTTCACTAGGTAATGAGCTGTGTGTTCTTTGTGTTGCTCTGCATTTACATGCTCATTCACTTATTTTAACCAATATCTGAAGACAGTCTGACATAGAGCATCAGGAAATGTAACACAGCTGTAGTAGAGTTAAGTTGTGAGTTAACTCATGTCATATAAGTAGTCACTTCCTTTAATATAACAATTCCTACTTGCCACACTTTAGTAAAACTTCCTCTGGAACCAGATGTGGTGGCACATACCTATAATCTCACCACGTACTGCAGCAGGGGAAGTATCAGTTCCATGCTAGTCTGGGCTACAGTGAGAATCTGCCTCAAAAGGAGAGAGAAGGAGCTGGTGAGGAGTTTCCATTGGTCAAGTTCTTACCTCACAAGTATGAGGGCCAGAGTTGGATCCCCAGAAACCTCATAAAAAGCCAGGTAAGCATGGCAGCCCCCCATAATTCCTGGCACACAGGAAGTGTAGATTCCTGGAACAAGCTGGCCAGATTGATCAAAAGAGAAAGCTTCAGGTTCAATAATTGACCCTCACCCTGCATATAAAGTGGAGAGCTATTGGAAAAGAGCCCCCCCCATGCCATTCTTAAGGACACACACACCTGTACATATAGCTACAAGTATACAAACACCCAAACACATACACCATACACTTTACATAAAAAAGAAAATTCTCTGCCTTCTCTCTCTAGCACAGCAATTATCAAACTACAATTATTTGTGTTAGTGATAATGGGAATATGAGTCATTATTGTAAAATATGAAACAGAAAAAAAGGCAGATGAAACAGAGAAATACTATAGTAACAGAAACACAGTTTTTTCATAGCAAAATGGATCTGATTCGTCTATTATTCTTATTCATCCAGAAAAGATCTGAGTCACTCAAAGATGACTCAGGATTCAAGTTCAGTAAATGGGAAGAATAAATCAATAATAGAAAAAAGTTAGGAGGAATAATACATTTTAGAACAAAGAAAATTCAAATACAGTCATGTTAAGCTTGGTAGAATGACAATCATGTGACAACTTCTAGACTGAAAACTGAAGTTAGAAGCTTACCAATATCGGAGACATCTGAAAAATAATGTTGTCACTAAAGATAAAGGAAACAGGTACCATTCCAAGAAAAAGTAACTAGAAAAAAAAACTAAAGATAAAGGAAACAGGTACCATTCCAAGAAAAAGTAACTAGAAAAACTAACAGCTGGAGAGTTGGCTCTGTGGTTAAGAGTACTTACTGCTCTTTTATTTTATTTTACAGTTTCCAACTTACTTTTTTTTTTCAGCCTTTATTTTTTTTTTTTTTTTACATACCAGCCACAGTTCCCCTTCCCACCTCTCCTCCCACTCACGCCCCTCCTGCTTCTCCCTACTCCCCTCCATACACTCCTCAGAAAGAATAAGGCCTCCCATGGGGGTCAAAGTCTACCATATCAAGTTGAGGCAGGACCAAGCCCCCAACCCCATGCAGATTTACCCAGGTAAATCTTGAATTCAATCATCCTGATTCAGCTTCCTACCTGTTGGGATTACAAGCCAGGGATTATGACTTAATTCAGGGGTCTCTGATATTGTGAAGGCCTAAAACATATAGAAAGTGGGGTCTCTACTTTTATATTGGTGTTTGTCTGATTACACAGTGAGTTCTTAGACATTTTATATATACTCAACTCAGTAGGTTCTTTTAGAATAATTATGCCATGTCATATACCAAAAAGAACATCCCACGGTTCCCTTAGGAAGCACTGTACTTATTCCTAGAATGTTGTCACTGCTCAAAGCATCAGGATCCAACTTTTGCAACTACTTAAGAATCTTAACATGATTTTTTTTTATAATATTGTCGTCAGAAGTGACAAATCTGCATACATTAAATACTGTTTTGATTTTGGGATATTTCTGGTTAACATAAAGTGGTTTACCTAATTTAGATATAACACTTTTGAGCAAGAATATGGCTATAAAATATGAAACAATTTTTCTTATGCTGCTATAATAACACTATCATTAAAATATATTTATAACTATATCCCCCCTCTTCCACAGAGGTCTGCTCTGTGGGTTCCACGCATGTATTTTACAACATTGGGTAAAAATAAATTTTGATAATTTTATAGTTATACTTCCTACTATAATACAAGAAGTCCTAAAGTTTCTGAGTCAAATTACTAAATATCTGAAAATAATTATAGAACTCTTATCTTTAAATTTCACTAATCAATATCCTCTCTTTATCATACAGCATGGAAAATGCACATTACTCTTTGGCATATACCTGACACCAGCCTATTCAAACTTGTTGTTCACTACTGTTACAGACACACTTACATATATACAGGCAGGCATACACATTTCTATTTTTTAATTACCCATCTTTGTCCTCGCTTGTTACCTATCAGCTCTGCTCTGTTTCCCCTGCAACAAACATGTGTGGGAATGCCCTTCTTTATGCTGTGAATCTCAATCTTTAAATAAAGGAGCTGTTTTGGGCCACGGCGGGCACCATAGAAGAAGTAGGAGAAATCAAAGCATAGGTAGGAGAAGCAGGGGCGGAGTCAGAGAGAGATCCAGCCAGCCGCCCAAGGAGCAACATGTAAAGAACACGGGTGAGCCACGGGCCGGGGCCACGTGGCCCACAGATTAATAGAAATGGGTTGATTTAAGATGTAAGAGCTAGCTAACAATGTGCCCGAGCCATAGGCCAAACAGCATAAAGTTAATAGAAGCGTCTGAGTCGTTTCTGGGGGCCTGGGCGGCGGTGCGCGGATAAACAGTCTCGGGCGGCAGGTCTGTGGGTCCCGGATCTCTGGCGCACGGGACCAGAGAACCCACTACTACAAACATGTCTCTTTTTTTTTTTTTTTTTTTTTTGGTGAGACACAGCCCAATCCTACCTGACTAGTCTGAGCCTAGGTTGGCATACATTTAAGCTAAAACTGTTACATCCTGCCTTTTACCCACAAAGCAAAAAAAATAAAGCAACATAGTCTTTTTCCTCCTCCTCACAACCAAAGTATGTATCCCCATTCTCTAGCACAATGCTGAGCACCTGCAAGTCCAGCACTCAGGAAGCAGGAGCAGAGGCCAGACTGAACCAGAAACCCTATCTCAAAGGTGGGTAAAGAGAAGGAAAGAGAAGGCTTAACTATTCTCAGAATTATGCACATGAACTAAAATAATATCCATGAAAAGGTTTAACGGCCCATGATGGTTAATTCCAAGCAGCCCCAAATTTATTCACTGCTGAAACTTCTTGTCTTAGTCTGTTCAGGGTGCTCTAACAACATACTTGATACTGAGTAATTTATGAAGAACAGAAAAGTGCTGATCCCAATTCAGGGCAATATAAAATCCAAGATCATGGATCAGATCTGATGCCTGGTGAGGACTGGTTATGTTCTACAGATGGCACCTTCTATTTTATCATCATCATCATCATCATCATCATCATTGTGTGTGTGTGTGTGTGTGTGTGTGTGTGTGTGTGTGTGTGTGTGTGTGTGTGAGTGAGTGAGTGTGATGTATGTGAGTGCAAGCAAGGGTGTGCCAAGGCATAGGAGTGTAGCAGAAACCAAAAACCTTGAGGCAGACTCAGAGTAGTAAATACTTTTAAGTAGAGATGAACAGACTAAAGGTGCACTATATGTCTCGGCACTACAGCTTCTATGACAAGATTCTTTTTTCCTGTTTTTGTTTTGTTTCTTTGCTTTGTTTGGTTTTTGGTTTTTCTTTTAATTTGGTTTTGTTTGGTGGGAGGTTGCAAGGGTAGAGGATGGATGTGAGGGAACCAAGAGATAAGTGAGATCAGAATACATGATATTCACAAAATTCACAAAGAATCAATAAAAGTCAAAAAAGGTGTGGAGGGGGGCAGCAATGGCAAAGCCAATTTTCAAAACTGGTTTAAATCTGCATTTTCTCAATTTGTAATTTTTGTTTGTTTGTTTATTCATTTAAAAGCAGGATCTCACTGGCCTTCCTGCCTCGGCCTCTCCAGTCGGCCTCTCCAGTGCTGACAGATATACACTACCATGCCCAGCTTCCTAGACTGTAATCTTAATTAGCACCAAATAAATGTTTTTTTTTCCTCTTAAAAAAAAAAAAATTAGAAGGAACGCAAAATTAGATAAGAACACAACCTAATTTTAAAAGTAGGCAAAAGGACCTGAATAAGAACACAATGAAGTGAAAATCATGGTGTGCTGGCATGTCCTTAATATCTAACGTGGGAGGCTGAGGTCCAGACTAGATAGGCAGACAGAGTGACTCCCTAAGTTATTATATCAACTAAAAAGAAAATGTAAGTAAGAACAACAACTCTTATCTTAAGGTAAGAGTAACCACAGAGAGACAAGATAGCAAGACTGGAGAAGAACATGAAGGAAAGGAATCCGTTTTTACTCTGCTGGTACCATGTGAACTGGTACAGCCATCACGGAAACCTGTACGGAGGGTCCTCTAAAACTTAAACACAGAATTAACATGCCCCCGTGACCCACTTCTGGATATACATTCAAAGTGAATGAAATGGGTGTGTCAAAGAGATCTCTGTACCCCATATTCACTGAAGCATTATCTCTAACAGCTAAAATACAGAACCAACCTAGGTGAAAGCACCACTAAGTAAGTGAGTCGCCAGCACAGCACCCAAGAGGCAGACTCAGGCCAAACTCTGGCCTACTCCATGCCGACCAAGGTTATAACAGTGAGAAAAAAGGAAAAAAGGAAGGACAAACAGAAATTCAAAAAGGAAATCCTACTTATAAATAAGCCTCTGTAGTAATGTTGGCAATTTCAAGTTAAAGGCACTTAAAAAACAGCAGGTGGGAGAAAGCCACTCTGACCTTCCATCTTCTTAAAAGCAGGACATGAAACTCCCATGTGAAAAAAAATGTCTTCCCTGTACTTAGGAAGCAAGCCAACATACTTATCAAAGTTGGTAAATTCAAACTAAGAGAACTGTGTACAAAGCTTGTTAAAAGACCTCTTATTTTTTAAGCCATCCCATACAACTTAGCTACCTTTCCACAACCTGCCAACTGACCGTGTAAGTGTTCACTCTTACATGTGTCATTTCCTGATGAGGATTCAGTATAGAAGATTTGCAGTAAATAAATTTATATGTGTTCCTTCTACTCACCCATTTCATGTTAATTTAATTCTCAGACCCAGACTGAGTGGGAAGAAACCCTAAAAAGATAACTAAATTTCTGCCTCCTCTACAGTGTTAAGATAAACTGGAGAATGTCGTACTTACAAGGTGAAACAAACTACAGAAAAACAAACACTGCATGATGATGTCATTAGTGTGGGGATTTTAAAAAGGCAAAGTCACAAAAGCATAAAATAGATGGTGGTTAGCAGGGACTCAGGGCAACGAAGAAATGGAGAGACACTGGATGAAGAGTACAAGGTTCCACTGCAGCATGATTAATGCAGGACAAAAACAGTCTAGAAATTTTAATACTAAGAGAAATTGTAAATGTTCTTACAATATAAAACACACAGCTATTGTGTGACATGTTTTACAGTAGTAATCTTTAATTTCATATATGTGTATATATATATATATATATCAATAACACTATATACTTTAAATATATAATTTTTATTTGCCAATTATACCCCAGTAAAACTAGGATCTTTGTTCTTTTGCTTTTTAAGTAAATAGCTGGGTGGGATGGTGCATACCAATAGTACAAGCACTGGGGAGGCAGGAGGCAAAGGCAAGGTCATGAGTTCAAATGTGGCAGGGCTACAAAGCAAGACACTAAATAAACAAGCAAGGCTCTTTATATATATATCAAGTCTTTCTCCTCTTCCAGATCCCAAGATAGGTAACTTACTTTCTATTCTTTCATTTGCAATGTAAGTAGAAAATAATAGAAACTGTCTAAAAATACACTGAGGAAATGTGCATACAATTCTTGATTAAAAAAAAAAAAAATTGCTTATCATTAGCTCATTTGGAGTATTGTCTGCACTGCTCTAATCCTCTGCAAACAGTTACGGATTTCAGGAGTTATTCTTACCTGCTACCAGTTCTGCTAAACTGGTATAAAATGGACATTTTTTGCTTATCTCATTTTCCATTAACTCTTTGTGTGACTACAGTTACAGACTAATAGCATCTTTTTACTAAGAGGAACTACTCTTAACTGTACATTAGAAGTTTCTTCAGTTCGTCATTTGGCCATACTTACTGAGCACTGAGAACATAGTATTCTAAGGCTACTTACAAACCAAAAGTAACACATATCTCTGATTGTACCCACACCTGACAATCTATATACAGTGTCAAACCTGCTAATATTTGGATAATGAAGATCAAGACAGCTGTAACTCTCTAAGAGGAGGCAATCGGGGTTACTCAGTAACCCTCACCAAGAAGATCAATTTACTAAGTCCAAGAAAGGGCTTTTTTGACTCAAGAATTTAGGTAACCACTTTCCTAAGCCCTAGAATTTTGTTAAACTTTCTAAAAGAATAAGAAAAAATCTAAAAATTAAGTTTAAAAAAAGCAAAATTATAACATTTTGACATTTGATTTGTGAATGACTGAAATACTCCCAGAAGGCAGGACATCAAAACAGTAGCCACATGCCACTAAACAGTCACAGACTGAACCAGCCTGATTCTAAATGAGATTAGGCTCTAGTTAGCCAGCACTCTCTCCTGTGACCTCCCATGAGCAAGGAACACTGCTGTTCATTTTAGACTGAGTTCTTTAATGAGTCTCAATGTCCTGTTTTGCTTTTTACAAGGTATTACTGCAAAAAGGTATGCAAAGATAAATAATTCATTTTCTTAAAACAGCTCCTTATAGTCAGGAACTCTACAAAGACAGAAATAACATAAGAGACAAGAGAATGCATTCCAGGAAATTAGGAGAGTGTCTTAAATAGAACAATAATGTAACTGGCAACCTTTTCTACAACCATACTACCTTTCTCTGTTGTTCTTCGAGTTAAGCACACGTTCTACCACTGAGTTACATACCTACCATCTCATAACCCTTTTCAAATGAGATTACAGTCATTTTCATTTAACAATGTTAAAAGATAAAAAATTAGCATTCTGGTCTTTTGTCTTTGCCTTAAAAAGGGGGGGAAGGGAGGAAGGAAAGGAAGGAGGGAAGGAGGGAGGGAGTGAGGGGGAGAGAGGGAAGGAAGGAGGGAAGGAAAAAATGAAATCATTAGAACAAATCTATGCAACACACCAACTAAAGTTTTACCTGAAAAAGTCTATGAACCTAAGGGGAGAAAAAAAAAATACAACATAAAGCAAGAAAAGGACCTGGTGGCATATGGCTGCAATCCCGGCACTCAGAAGTCTGATGTGAGGATTACAGCAAATGTGAGGCCAACCTGGGCTACAGAGTAAGGTTAAAAAAAAAAAAAAAAAAAAAAAAAAAAAAAAAAAAAAAAAGTAAAGACAGGCTCATCAGCCAGTAAAATCCTCTGCTTCTCTGAGCCTCCCAATCTTAAAGGATGCTCCCAAGCCCCAGACACTAAACTTAGTAGAGAATTTAATAATTTTTATCTTTATCAGTAAGCTAAATGTACCATCAATTTTATTAGAAATATATGGAGTAATTATAAAATCAAATCACTTATAAATACTGGAATACATGTAGTTTGATGGTTGTATTTGGTTTGTAAGGAAGGCTTTTGTTGTTGTTTTTGTCTTTCTGGGCATGTTTTTCTGTTTGTTGGTTTAAGACAATGCCTCTATCCCTAGCAAGTTTTAAACTCCTAACCACTCTGCCTTTACCTCTACACCCCACTTATGCTAGGGGTCAAGATCAAACCCAATACTTCATGCATGTTAGGCAAGCACTCCACCAACATAGCTACATTCCCCCAGCCCATCAGTTCATGCTATCTATATCCTAGGCGAGTTTATGCTAGCTCTAAGTCTTAATAAGATTTGGCATCTTGTTTAAATGATACTCCCCTCTTACAGTGTCATTTCTTAGAAAAAAAAAATTGACAAAGCATTATTGTTTCAAGAGTACAGCATGGGTGAGGTAGTACTAGGTTTTGCTTGGCAGGATAAATTCAAGTTTCAAGGCCAGCCAGAGCTATAGCTAATGCCTGCCAGGCAACTTAAAATGAAATGAACCCTTTATCAATACGCATTCTGTAGCGTGCAAAAATAACTCCTAAACAGAAATGCATGGCCTAATTCCACGGCTCTGTTTGACCCATATGGAGAAAATTCTAGTCTCTTGGGGATTTCTTTAAAGGCTCTTTAAGTCAGTTGTAAATACATGTTTACTTTTGATTGCTCATTACAATGTGCCACAAGTTAAAACCAATTCAAACAACAATCCCTTCTACTTTGTGATGGGGAGATGTAAGCCAGAGAACAAGAGAACCAAAGGAAATCCGTGCCCACACTTACTCTTGTCATTTGCCTCTGAAAAGCACCAAGTTCAGATGGATATAGGAAGTACTCATCTGTTTTCCCCAGCTGCTTACAATCTTACTTTTGTTTCCTTTTAAGGAAGAAATGTACTGACTTTATTGAATTTGTAAAATGAAATACTTCGAAATCTGTAAGTGTGCTGTAAAACGTGAGCATCTATCATTTAGGTAAACCAATATACTTTTATTATGCAATTTATAAAGTAAATCAGTAACCGCCACTGCATGGAAAGAAATCTATTTTTTAATTAGCACTGGTAAGGTTCTATTTGCTTAACTGAAGAGCATGAATAACAAAAGGCTCAATCACTATTCTCAAAAAATAAATATTTTAATGATTTTTAAACATACATCATTATCAATTTCCTTGTGTGGATGTGAAGAAGAACAAATCAAACACATTACAGTTTAGAACTTAAACAAAATGCCACGGACCACAAAATAACTACTCTATAGTCAACAAATTCAACATATTATAGGATTACAAAATGACCTTGAGGCTTTGCTCTCCAACTGCAAAAGGGCCCATTTCCTTGTTAAAATTATCTATTTTGACAGAAAAAAAAAATCACTGCATAATGGATGTATCTGCTCTCCAAGACTCAGCTTGAAGCTTTTTATTTTACTTTGTAGGGAGTACAGAGTCTATAAAGCAAAAACACTCAACATGGACAAAAGGGTTAAGAACACGTCTACACTGTTAATGCATTCCACAAGAGGGATAAGAAAATGCCACAACATACTCAAGTTTTAGCACAGACTTTCAGAAATTTTACAGAAATTCAAGAAACTTAAACACTTGCTTTTATTATTCATGATGATTGATTTTTTAAGACTAATTTCTAATATTCAATATATATACCCCACAAATAACTATGTACAGTTAACATGTCTATCTCAATGCCCCTGGTATTTTAATTAAAAATGTGCACTTCTGGTCATTAAAAATCTGGTTTTAGATGTTTTAAAAGTTCAAACAGCTATTAAGCTACACTTTGCTTTGGCACTAGCTCCCCCTCCAGACCAACCTAAAATAACTGCATTTAAAAAAACAAACAAGAAACACAAATTTTTGTAACTCACTAGCAAATTTCAAAAATCATCACTTTTGAGAACATTGTTATTCCTTTTTTTTAAAAAAAAGCTGGTTATAATTTATTTTTGAAAAGACTATTTATATAATCAGAATGCTTGTCTTATTCTCAGTTGTAAACCTTAAATAGAACTGATTTGTAGGGAAAACAACCTCAAATGACTTTAAATTTAAAAAAAAAAATTCTTAAAATACAATCTGTAGTGTATCATATTTAAATTATTTTGAATCATTCTCCTAGATCACAAGACAGTCTTCATATTAACTCACTATCTGATCAAAGACATTTCTGCACGTTCCTGCAATCTACGCAAGCCTCATTCCTCCAGCTGTTCAGCTCAACTCAAACAGAATTCTCGATTTATAGAACAGCAAACGGAAAACCCATGCCTCCAAACCAGCCTTGCATGTTCCTTATAGCCTATTCATCTCTCGTTCCCTACAGTTTTAATCGGCCTGCAATTTCAAATGCTTGTATGTGCTAAAACACTGTAGTACTTATAATTAAGACTTATTTCACAGGGACAGCAATATACAGGACCGTGTTACTGGCACAGACTTTCTAGGCTGCCTTAAAGAAAAGCAACATCTTACTCCCTTGCTTCAGCACACAATTTCTCTAAAATACTTAATATATGATATACCCTTTAAAAAGTATGCATATAACATAGAACTTTAATCAAGAAAATAATCACTAAGCCCCAGGAAGAGCAAAAAAACTAAAATAAGACCTACTTAGGAGTTTCCACGGAGCAAAGGGAAAGTTAAGTCAGTGACTTGTGATAAATTTAACTCTTAACTGATAAAAACTTGCGTTACATTTTTTCCCTGAAACCTTCAAGTTCAGAGTGATCTACGGGATGGTATGGGTTTCCTGGGTTCACCTTGCGTTTTCTTAAAAGTAACTTGCAAAATTAGACACGAGAAGGAAAAACACCAATCTCCTTGCTTTTCTCCAAGGCCTCAAGGTTTAAAGCAAAATGCTAAAAGCTCACTAGGGTGCTAAACCCTAACCACGACAATGCCATTTAACTTCAAGAAATAGGTCTCTGAAGGCTGTAATGCCCACATCCAGAGAACAGGTGCTGCCAGGGGGTTAAAAACAAAAAAAAACCAAAAACCCTCAACTCCAGCAGGACAGACCTCGATGAACTGATATGACTCATTTAACCTTCCCAAATAAGTTGAGATACTCCACAGCCGTCAGCTTGTCGTGTGCAGATCAAAGGGAAGGGGGATATCGAGGCACCCAAGCCATTCTGCCCTGCCTCAGCCACTCGCCAAAACGGATCTTTGTGTAGGTTCACCCCGATTGCCAGCCCCCGAAGTCCACATAGAAACCCCGCAAAGCTAAGGAACCCACCTTCCCACGGTCTGACCACCGGCTGCGGGAAGGAGGGGGGGTGTCGGTAGGTGCAGCGATGCGCTGAGGGACACCTCCCACCCCGCCCCCATCCTTCGGGTCCCCGGGCTCCGGCCTCCGTCCAGAGCCGGGATGAGCCACGCGACGGCGCCCCTCACCCCTACTCGAGCCGAGGCACCGCCGGGGCATCCCGGGGGCTCCCTCCCCACTTTTCCCTGGGCCGCTGGATGAGCAGCAGCAGTTGCAGCAACAGGCCTGGGATCGGCTGAAGGAGGAGGGAGCACCGGGAGCCTAGGCTCCGCAGAGCCCGCGCCCGCCCCGTCCTGGAGCCCGCAGCGCGCGGGGCCCGGCTCCCTAACGCCCCCTTACCCGAGGCGGGAGCGAGGCGGTCGGCGCCGTCCCCAGTCGCCACTGCCACAGCCTTCAGCTGCAGCTGGCCGCGCCGGGAGAGCGGGAGGGGTGGCGGGGTGGAGGATGCTACTCCCGACAGAAGGGAGAGGAAGAAACGGAAACAGGAACCGCGGCCGCCGCTTAACGGAGCCTTGGGCGCCACTGACTGAGGGAAAGCGCAAGGCGGCGCGAGCCAGGCAGAGGCTGACAGCGCGAGACCGAGCGCGAGCCGGGTCCAGGGCGCGCGACCCCGAGCAGCACCGGCCCCATTCCGAGAGGAAAGGGAGGAACGGGTTGGCTGGGAGCCGGGAGGGGGAGGCTGGGGGCCTGGAGCCGAGGGAACCCCGCCACTCGGGTCGGCCCGAGACCACGCGCGCACGCGCCGGAGTGGCTCCGACCCGGAGCGCAGGCAAGGAAGCCTCCAGCGGGCGCGAGCGAGCGAGCGGGCGCGCGCGCCCCTCGGCGTCCCAGCCTTCTGGGGGAGGGCGCGCATGCGCCGGCTGCGGCCTCCTCCAGCGACCCTGGCATGTGTACAGGCTCCTCCCCGTCCCCTTCCTCTGCGCGTGTGGACAGCGGAGCTGCAGCATCCATGGGTCTCAGCGGGACCCGAGATCCAGCCGGGCAGCGTCCGCTCGCAGGCTCGAGCTCTGGTCCACACAGGCGTTAGGCCGCCTGAGGGCCGGAGGCTGCGGGGAACAACGCTCCCCGCGCCCTGGCCGCCCTGCGGCTCAGGCGGGCTCCGTGCTACTTTCGGGGTGCTCTCGCTGCTCATCCGTTGCAGCACGAGCACATAATGGCACCGCCGCTCTGGGCGGTCCGGCTACCCTGCGGGATCTGTCACCACCTCCACGAGAAGATCCCCCTGCAGGGCCCGAGTTCGAAGCCCAGCCTCCCCGGGCCGCTGCTGCCACAGCCCTTCAGTGGCGGAAGTTTATTGAGTGCGGGAGAAGGGAGGGAGAGGCTTTTCCCTAGGATGCTTCCTACCCGCTCGCACTCTGGGATCCTGGCGCTCGCGATGTTGAGCCCTGGGCCAAAGGGCTACCTCAAACCGGCCCACAGGGCGAGTTGAGCGGGAGGACCCAGCCGCGCCGCCCGGGCACACAAAGTAGTCGCGAGCCGGAGGGGTGCCGGCGTAGCCAATGAGAGCCGGGAGTCCAATGAGTAGAGTGCGAACTGGCCAATCAGAAAGCCGGAAGATGAGCTTCCCGTGCTGAACTCTTCCCTGTAGCCTGGGGACCCAGATCCCAAGCGTGCAGGCGAGAGGCTGTATAGGAAAGGTACCCTCAAGACAGTTATTCCTCTCAGCACAGGTATATTTAAGTAAATATTGTGGATGCTTATCTCTAGTAAACAGGACTGGCCTTTTAGATGCTATCAAAAGGCTCATAGAGAAGACATTAAAAGGGCCGAAGCCTGCCAAAAATGCAATCTGCCTAATAGCCCTCATAAATTCCCAAAATGTATACAAGACTGAGGAACTGCCTTTTGTAAGGCTGTGCCTTCAGCAGCTCAGCACCCACTGTTTCAGACCTGTGACAGAGTTAATGTCAACTCTTGAAATAAAAAAAAAATTTTTTAAAAAGTACTCTGAAGTATCTTGGAGAAATTTATCTGATTTATCAAATGTCACACAAAACTACTCAGGCAAGGTCAGAATTATGTTCTAGCCAAAGAGTATGGGTGTCATCTTTCAACAAAGAAGTAGTCATTTATTAAATGCATGGATGCCAGCTATCTTCCTTAAAACTTCCAGTTACACTGTATGAGTCACATTCTTTGGTTGTTGCAACCAAAAGCTTATACCATGCATACTTAGATATATAAAAGGCTAAAGTTTCAGCAGTCAAAAATCTGAATTTTCCCTCTTCTTTGAGTATGTGTATGCCAAGAATGTGTTTTCCCGTGGGCTTTGCCCACAACCTAGAACATTTTTAAGCGTCAGTGGTAGAATATTTACTTTGGGATGTAAACACATTCCACATGTTTTCAAGGGGAGAAAAGAACCGTTCCTAGTTGATTAACACACACTCCGTGGTTTGCAGTACTTGAAGATCTCCACGCTGAAAGCTTTATGTTTGCCTCAAACCCTCTGGTCCTTTAATCTGCCCTTTAATTTTAAATATTAAACTTCTAGGAATCAAAACATCTTTCCCCACCCACTTCCTGTCTAAATAATATTAGAAATATTTGCCAAGAACTTAGCACATTTTATAGAATAGCATAGTATGTATGAAAGCACCAAGCTGAGGCTTCTGAGGTATAGTCAGGAAGTAGTTCTTCACAATTCTGATCTGACTTCAGTGTGGCAGTAACCTGTTATAGAAGCTGTCCGTAGGATGTAGCTATACAACTGAAATGTGGAAACAAATCTTTCCACATTTAGTTCAGGGCCAGTAAAGAATTCCTGAAAAATTCAGTTCAAACAGAATTACTTACTGGCCTCTTTCAATGCAAACAACAGCCTCAGCTTTTTAAAAACTACAATCCTAAACCAATCTTGGTAGTACTGCCTCTAATCCCAGCACAAAAGAGGGAAGTCTGAAGCCAAAGGACTTGTGAATTATAGTCTACCCTGGACTATACAGTGAGTTCAGTACCATCCTTCAACATATAGCAAAACCCTGTCTCAAATGATAGTAGTGATTAATTGATTCAAAAATAAAGATGGGGAGGAAGGCCCAGTCACAGGGAATGCTTGTCTAACATACTACAAGCCCAAGATTTAACCTCCAATATTTTTTTTAATGTATTATTACACTTCTTCTATTCTCTGCAAAGGGACTCCTGAACTTCCTATCTTTGCCTTGCCATGTTAAGTCTTGAGAGAGCGTCCCTAAACAGTTCTATACATACATCACTCGCAGAAAGCATGCCTTTTGAGGGCATTTTCCCTACAGTCTAAGGCCTCCCACTCTGTGGCTGAAACTCCTCACTCTCTTTTCTCACTCCAGCTGCTCACTTGTGACTGATTTGCATGAGATAGTGTGCCGACTCATCCTCCCCTGCTCCCTCACCAAACGAAGGGACTGGCCTGTCTTTGCTTATCTTCAAAAGCAGAACTCATAGGTTCTGCCCAAGAAAGGAGTTATTCAGAACTTTCTCCGTTACCTTTAGACTAAGAACTAGTCCTATAGGTTCATCATCTCCCTGTGGCACAACCTGGGTCAGCTCTTAGTCATCAGCTAGGGCTGTGGAGACTTGAATGTGAGGTGAGAAGGAGTCAACTCCTCGATGATGGAAAATATCAAATGAAAGTGAAGTACATGGGGGCCATTTCATTGAGAGATTAGCTAGATCAAAGTTAATGAACTTGAATGCCATCACATTTCCCAAGCTGTGAACATTCATGTAGAAACTAGTTGGAAATTTACTACCATTTTATTATGCCTATAATAGAGATAATAGTGAAGGTGTAACATTGCTGAGGACAAGGCCCCATGCTAAACACTTTTCTTCCACCATTTAATCCTCAAATCAAACCTTTGAGCTGAGTCCTATGACTATGGTGGAAAAATCAGTAGGGTCTCAGGGTATGTGAGGCTCTCAGGAGACTCCACAACAGCTGCTTAGCAAGTAATTTAGAAACACTTCCATCTCTCCCAATGCCTACCAACTGACGTCGCTCTGAAAACATCTTTTTTTCTTTTAAAGATTTATTTATTTTTATGTGCATTGGTGTTTTGCCCGTGTGCATATCTGTGCAAGGGTGCCAGTTCCAGGGGATCACAGACAGGTGGGAGCTGCCATGTTGGGTGCTGGGAATTGAACCTAGAAGAACAGCTGGACGCTCTTAACCACTGAGCCATCTCTCCCAGTCCCTGAAAACCTTTTAAATAACTTTCATTTTCTTTGTTTTACACTGGTTGTCATACATCATTTCACTTCTATAGAATTCTATTTTGCAGGCCATCATAGGAAGGATGATACTGTTGATACCACAAACGAGAAGATGGGACCTTTAATAACGAAAGCTGCTCTTGAGCAAAGGCCTCATTCAAAAGCTGGAGCGAATCATTCCCATGAGGAGAGTAATTGAAGTGACTGATTTCAAGGCTGATGAGACTAAGCAGACTTTCTCTCCAACTTGCCCCCAAAGCTGAAATTTCTCTCTTCACTGAGTGTAAGCCTCGCATACTCCATACTTGTTAATCAGCATCCCCCTGATTAGTAAGAGTTTCTTGTATTGTTTTAATTCGCTAGCTTTTTAGGTAGTCACGAAGAAAGGAACTCAACCTAGGTCTACTATCCCCAGAAGAGTAGAGAACTTCAGAGTTTACCCTTTCCTTTTAGACATTAGAAAGGCTATAGTCTCCCTCTGCATCGTGTTTGTAGCTGAGCCAAACCATGAAACAAGTGATAGCCTCTCTCTTGTTGCTTATAAATAGGAATGATGTCAATTCCAGTACATCTGTCAGAATAAATTCTTACAATATCTACTACTACTTAGCCTCAAGATCTGCATCCGTAGCTTTTTAAATTATCATTATTACATGTACAAGGGAGCACACATCACAGCAGTACTCCTGTGGATGGAAGATTGGGTCTTTCCTCTTTCCTTTTACCAGGTGGGTCCCTGGGATCAAACTCAAATCATCAGGCTGGGCAACAACTGCCTTTACCTGCTGAGCTATCTCACTGGCCCAGTGTTTGTTTTTCTTGAAGGTGCCCCCAGAAAACCTTACAAAATAAGATTTTTCTAAGTTGCCCATGTTGGCTTTGCCGAGCAGTCGAGAGGCATACATTACCACATGCAGAGAGACTACTATTGCTAAAGATCGTGTGGCATTTGAGCCCAGGTAGGTTCCCAAACCAAGACCCTGTGCATCAATCTTCGTCACATAAATTGAGCAAGTGATCTATCTACCTTTGATATTAAAGCCACTGAGATTTGGCTGTATTTTTTTATGTGGTGTGACCTAGAATCTAAGTTATATGAGTTGATTCATGTTGGAATTGGTATGGTCCCAGAGTATTCTAATTAATCCCCTTAATATCATACTGCTAGAGTAATACTCCAGCCCCCAAAAGACCAAAAGGAAGACTTTGAGCCCATGCTAGGGAGAGAGGATTCTCTTCTTTCCTCTAGGCATGAATAAGTCATCTTAAAAGCAGAGTGCAGCAGACAGAGGTGGGGCAGGGCAAACAGGTCTTAAAATTAACACACCAAAGATGTCAGTGAGAGGGAAAATGTAGAAGACAGGATTGAACTGATGATCATACACTTGGGAAGGCTTTTCCTTCTGAAATTCTGTGAAATTAATGTCTCTCTATAAGGCTGTAGGTAGAAACTCCATTTTGTATATGGTCAATTTCATCACAGTTTTCAACAAAGATACTAGTTCAAGAAGCACTCAAAAATATAGGATGCATTAAAAAAAATTTAAAACATTAACTTTCATTACTGCCTTCTGAAATATCTCTGTTGATATATGAGAAAAAGGAATTTAATTTAATCCATTCTTTTTAGATAGAGATTAAGATTTAAGATTATAAGTTTTATCTAATTCATCTTAACTCCATTATGGCAGACATGAGAGTTGGAAAAAGACCAACTAATAATTTTTGGTTAAAACTTGGACTGTCAGCAGGTGGTGGTGATGCATGCATGCCGTTAGTCCCAACTCCTGAGAGATAGAGATGGATTTCTGTGAGTTCAAGGCTAGTGAGGTCTACACAGTGAGTTCTGGGACAGCCAGGGCTGTTACACAGAGAAGCCCTGGCTAGTAAAACAGAACAACAACAAGACCGGACTGTCTAGGCTAATGGTGTTCCCACCTAACAAAACCCCAATACCAGGCATGAGAAGGCCTCTTCTGAATCAGAGTTGCCCAAGAGACTCCTCAAATACGTAGCCTATGGCTATTGTCCTTGGCTGCCTTGGGAAGACCTGAAAGGTAAGTCCCAAGCTGCAGCTGATCTGAATGTCCCCTTACTGAGGATTAGCTTTTATGGTACCGGAAGGCATGCAAGCTTCCAAATGAGGGAGGCAAACACAATCCTACTGCACTGTGATGCCTATGAACCACATCAATGACCAGTATGGCACAATAAGGATGCAGTACTGGGTGGTAACCAACAGCTCTCTAATTGAACTTACTACTCATGCAACAAGAGGGAAACCATGTCTAGCCAACTACCCAGGGCTAATGTAGTCATGGTTTTTGGAGGAGAAACTATAACCACTAATTTACTAAGCTAGTAAATCTCTAAACAATAATCTATAAACATCTGTCCTTGTAGCCACAGATAATTGTATCCATTCCTCATCAAGGAAACCACTACAGACACCATGGCCAATCACTATGCAGAGTTATGAAACCCAGTCCCAACGGATACATCTATAAAACACTCCCATACCTAAGGCTCAGGGAACATTATGGAAGAGGGGGTGGAAAGACTGTAAGAGCCTGAGGGTCAGGGAGTCTGCTGTGAGCTTGTGTCTCCTAGTAACATCAGAAAACTACAGCAAATGTGAGCTGAACAAGGATGACACCAATTGGACATGTCAAAGTCAACAGGGGAAAAGCCATGAGGCTTCAAGCCTGCACAAAGAACGATAGGCAGCTGAGGAAAGCTGAGAATGAGAGAGGTGGTCTTCCCCAGAGAAGAGCATAATGATTCATTGTTCAGTGTCAAATGGTCAGTCCCGAAAATAAACATTCAATAACATTATACAAACTCAATGGGTTATATTTAAGAATATATATATATACACATATGAATATACATATATACATACAATAACAATGGAAAAAGAGGCCATGAATTTGGAGGAGAATGGGGAGCAATATTTGAGAGGGTGTGAGGAAGTAAAGGGAAGTAGAAATGTAATTATATTATAATCTCAAAAAAATTAAATGAAAACAGTAATTAGACTAGAATATTGCTCAGAGTCCTTCCTAGCATATGCAGGGTTCTGGGTTCAATCTCCAGCAGCACTAAAGAGGCTTAATCAAGATCACATGCATAAGGCCACCCTCAGCTCCATAGTGAGTTTGGCCTGCATAAAGGACCCTGTGTGTGGCACACCACACACACACACAATATAAAACCCAAGTATAGTTTATTTAATTATATATGACCTGTATAAATTATCTAGTCCTAAATTCAGATTTTTCTATCTGTAAAGGGGACAATAATGGTTTATAGAGCTATAAAGGAGTCAATGGCTCAATATCAATAAAAAAAATTTTTAAAAATTTTAAAAAGCACAGAGCATATTGCCTAACAACTAACAAACAGTAATCATTATACAATTTTAGCCTTGTCAGACCATGTTTATCTGCAACTAATTTTGTCTACATAGTTACTAATCATTTAACTTGGACTACCAACCTGTAGTTTTACATCGTATATATAGACACTTTTAATTGTTTTCAGTATGTAGTTAATACCCACCTTCCCTGTAAGGAAGCTGCCTCTCTTTTCTTTCCAAATTTCCATCATAACAACAGAAATAATATCTCAGTTACTTCTGACTGCCCCTTGGCTAAAGTTCCCTGGGTAAGAGGTGGACACCTGTCCAAAGAGAGCCAGGAGTTTTGGGTTTGGAAGACAAGTTTCTGGCCTAAGTATCAAACCTGAGAGATGTTACAGGATGTAGTTTTTACCAAATGAAGAAAACTGTTCTTTATCAAGAGAATGAAGTTGATGCTTAGAGAGAAGAGGAGAAGACAGCTAACGTGTGGGTTTTATACTCAAATCCGCATTTACAAATTTGCTTGACCAGTGGCTGAATCTCTGCCTTCCATGGAGGTTTGTCTCTTCCTAGAGATTCTTCGTAGCCTGGTATGCTCTCCATTTTGCCTAATACGTTTCCACATGAGTTCATTTTAATTATATTACCATAAAGTGAAATAAAATAAAAACAGGAAAAATCCTTAGGTTAACTATGTTCACTAATGACCCGGATGATGCTATCCAAGAATACTATCAGTGAATTTACAAATGTGAAACACATGTAAGGCACCTGTAGCACCGACTTCAAATTATTTCTCTATATTTATTATCTCATGTTACAAACCTGCATTTCTACATGGTCCTGTAAAACTCAACTGGAATCTTACTTTTCCAAGTCTCCTTCGTAATGAAGGTGGCCATCTAATAAAATTCTGGTTATTGAAATCCAGCCAGGGATGGTGTATGGAACTTACATTTTTTTAAATTCCTTAAAAAGAAGAGAGGCACCATCCTGTCCCTTTTGTTCATCCTATTAGCTGGGTGAAGACACAGTGTACGGAATCTTTCCGGGCGTTTGGTACCCTACAAGGGAGAGAGTTGTTGCCTACAGTGTAACAGTGAGTTAGGAGGAGGGTCCCAGACAACTTTGTGGAACCTCCGCATCAATCCTAGAGTGCTCGCCCCAATATTATTTAATGTGGAAAAAATAAATGTGACTTTCCTTAAAGCCCCTATCATCCAGATTTTTCTGTTACACTACACTGAACCTAATCCTGACACAAAAGCTATAATGTCATTGTGATTTGATAAATTATATTAAGCTGGACCATTAGTATGCTCCAAAATAGAAAACAAATCAAAAAAGATCTTGAAAGAAATACAACAGAGACCACACACTCTGACATTTAAGGATTAAAAACCGAACATAAGGATACTATCTGAGAAGGATGAAGTAGGATCAAGGTCAAAGTGAAAATACCAGCCAAAATTAAGAACTGACTGTAACATTTGCTCCAGCAAGAATGAACCTCTCTGATGTGACCAATGTTCCAGTGTTTGTTCAGCTTTACATATGTGAGTTCTCCAGCAAGAGGCAAGCAAGTCAGCTGGAAGACCGTGGGAGAGAGCAGGAATCACAAGTATAGTGACATATGCAGATGGAAAGTCATAGGGAAACCATCACTTTATGTGTAAAATTTTTATTTTTTGAAAAATAGAACAAAGAAAATGAGTAAATTTCTATTTGAAAACAGAAAGTGTTTAAGTTCATGTAAGGGAATATTAGACTCTAAGGAAAAAGACTAACTAACCAAACTGATAGAAGACCAAAAAACTAGAAGGCCCCCTTGAAGGCAAAGATGCTGTCTGATTATATTGATTAATACTACATGGCATATTTATTGAATGAGCTGATTTTGATTACAGTATAGCTTCCAGAAGAAGCAAGAATTTAACCTTTGGTACTCAGGATCTTCTATGGTTTCCATGGAAACAAGCCCATATAAACTAGTAATTTAGAATGTATATTCTAATGGTATTTGGATCTTGGCTCCATCATTTAAGAACGGTAATTCTTTGGAAGTGTGTTTTAGCCTCTCTGTTTCATGTGTCTAGATCTATAAAATGGGAATAATTATGCTCTCTGCCTCTGAGTTTTCATGACTATTAAGGTTACGAATTGAAGGCTCTTGTGCACAGAAGAAGCACACAGAATAAATGTTGGTCATTTATAGTTCTGCAAAACCCTAAGCTGAAGCAAGCTTTTGTGGACATTGTTGCTATCTGATCTAAATTCCAAAGTCAAGATAACATGAAAACAGAATCTAAAAGAGCAAAAGAAATAAGTGATTGACAAGCTTTCCTGGACCAAAGGCTGAATGTCATTTCAGTTCTGGGGTAATGTTAAAACACAATTGTTGATATTTAAAACAAGGAGTAAAGGTTCCCAAAACAACACCCTGTAAACTGCCGGCGTGATTTACAGGCAGACTTGTAAATCCCTACAGATAGAGGTCAAGTGGGACTAACTTACTTTGTTCAAAGCTGATCATTTAGTTTAAGGTCCACTTCTCAAGTAGGGGCACAGTTCAGTGATAGACTATGTGCTTAGCATGTGCAAGGCCCTAGCTTTAGGTTCAATCCCTAGGACCAAAAATAATACTTAAAAAACCTATATTTTATATTATGTCTCTTACACTCGTGTTAAGGGGCTAAGAAGAGCATACAGCTTGCTTGCTCTCTTTAAAGTACAGGGAGCCAAGAAATACCCACTTTACTTCAAAGGGGTATGCGAGAGAGTCTTAAACATACAATAATGAAAACACCATCTCCTTGGGGCTGAACACAATCAGATACTAAAGCAATCCAAGATGTGCCTGGAATATGTCTGTTTCTCTTGAGCTTTCTCCCCACCCACCCCCACCCCACATCATTTCTGTTTCTGCTCTCTTCTCTATACCAACTCACTTTAATTCTTTCTGTTTCCTATGCTGCTTTATTTTATATTGTTGTATTTTATTTTATTGAGACAGGATTTCACTATGTGGCCCAGAATAACCACAGAATCCCTCTGAACTGGAGCTACAGGTATGAACCACCATGCTCAACTTTTTACATGGGTACTGGGATCTGAACTCACATATTCAGGCTCACACAGCAAACTCTTTACTCAGAGAGCCATCTGCTCAGGCCCCTCATTTGCATTCTTTATTCTGCCTTTCAGAATGTTTTTGCTCATGATTTCAGATTCTTTATAATTTCATCTCCCTCCTAACAATGAACACATATTAATTTGAAATTTGAGGTAGTTCCTTAATTCAAATTCTCCAAAGAAGATCTCTGACTTACACATTTCCTCCTACTAAGCCATGTTATGGGTCTCACACCTTCTGTCCAAACTATTTCAAGGCACTGGTAGCTATGGTCACATGTAGTGAGCTTTCAGTACATTTCACTTATAAAAAAAGAAAGTATCATAACAAACACTCACGGTTAGGTGGATTCACCATTGAATCCCCAGGGTCTATAAGAGTGTTTAGCCTATGGGAGATACTTACTGACAGGGTATTGAACAAATACATGAATGAATGAACAAAGTAGATTTTATTGCAACAGAAAAGATTTAGATAAGGAAAAGAAATCTTTACATATCAGGTCCTGAAAGCAGTTTCCAAGGAAGTTTTAATAGCTGATAATAATTATTTTTAAAATATTATAGAAAACCTTATATATGCTTATGTCTCCATTCCTAAATAAAAGAAAAAATCCAATTAACTGTGTCTTTTCTTTTATAGAACATTCTTCATTTAAAGAATAAGTACCTAATAAAACAAAAAAAAAACGCAGTTTTTTCATTTTTAATATTTCATGTGCTGCTAAGGGGAAGAAAGTGCTTCATTAGATTTCCTCTGCAGCTTGTAATGAATGTATTTGCCAGCTCTGTCAAGTAGATATGGTTGTATTGACCTTTCTTCATCAAAGGAGGTTGATCTGAAAACTAAATATAATATTTATAACCTCAATTTCCCCCAAAGCCTAGAGCATATGAACACTAAAAGATGATTCTAGAATGTTTATTTAAAGTCTGTGTCATTATGATTCCTTATGACCTTATATTACACCAAAGTATCCTTATCTGTATATCAGGCTACCAATATCACAAAATACTCATAAGTCAACTGAGTTCATACAATGCTATTTTGAATATTCAAGGAATGTCTTTGTTCTAGGTGAGCTTTTAATGGTTAATATTGTCAAATTGTCAGGCTCTAGAATCCTAGAAGAGGCAAGCTTCTGGGTGTGTCTGTAAGAGAGTTCCTAAATTGGGCTAGCTGAGTCAGGAAGACTATCCTATATGTGGGCAGCACCATCCATGGGCCAGGATACTGGACTGAACATACAAGAGGAAGCTGAACCACAGCATTCACCTCTACCTCCTGACTATAGACCCAATATGCCCAAGGCTCTGGCTCCCCTACATGAGGAATCGTACCCCCACACTGTGAGTCAGAAAAAAAGCTGACCCATAGTTGCTGTTGGTAGGTATTTTGTCATGGCAGTAAGTAAGAAAAGTAACTAACACAGAGCCAGTTAATTACAAATTGGCTAAGGGAACCATCACAAAAAGCTCTGCACCCACATGAGTATTATTTGGTGGTACAGAGTTGATTTTGGTTTTCCTTCACTGTCTCCCAATCACCATTTACTGCTTTCCTCACCAAAAGACTTAGGAGACTCAACAAATAAATCCTATACTTGGTCAGTGTCACATGATGATACAGCTGGGCAATTTGTACAGGGAGATGTTACCTTAGACATCTGTGTATTTTTAAATAGTTCTAGACTGAGTCTCCTGCACTTTGACAGAGCAACATGGGCAATATAACCAGAGGAGGTGGCTCCAAATATTATGAGAAATAGGTGCTGATTAAATCTCTCCAGAGCTCCATACAAGAGAATGGCTATGATGCTTTCCTTATGGCCAAAGTCAACACTGGATTTAGTAGAGTATTTCTTCTCATTTCTCTGTCTTCCTCTCCAGCTACTAGAATCATTGAGTACTCTTTTGCCACAGAGCAATACAAGTTACTGTGCTTAATTTCTCACCTTCCTTGGTGGTCAAGTTGAAACAAAGATTTGCCCAAAGGGATATGGGGAGAAGTGATGTGGGTTTTCCTAGCCTGGTCAGAGGCCAATTGTGAAAACCTCCAACTCTGCCTTTTCCTGACTTAATGACCTTAATGGTGACATATTCTAGATGCTCCAGCTATAACAAAGAGGTAGCCTGGATCCCTAAAGCATTCACTAAAAGGAGAGCCACTCTATATGCATTGACTGTGACAGTGGCAAGAAATGAATGCTTATTGCATTAAGTCACTGGTGCTAATTAAATGTCTACTAAATGAGACAAAGAATTAATGGGGAGCAAAATTCCAGCCCCTAGAATAATCAAATAAACCATACGCCTTGAACTGCATTCTCAGAGAGTGCATTTTCTCATTGAAACGCATCCACATGAGCTAGCAGCAGGCCCAGCTGCAGCCCTCTCCTCCGCTCACCCCATCTCCCTTCTATCGCCTTTGGAATCTCCAACGGGCCACCAGCTTAGCACTGGGAATGCACAGCTCAGATCAGGAAAGCCTGCCCAGAAGCCTCCCAGACCCTCTAAAACTCATTTAGCAAATTTACTTATGCTACAATCATCGTCTTTATCCCTCTCACCTGTGTTCTCCACCGCACGTGGACCTGGTCTGTGGAAACTCCACTTTCCCTTATTCTGTAATTTCCACATTTCAGACTCTGCTCAAGCCCTCCAGCTTTCTGTGGTCAACTCTCCCCCTTATATCCCAACTAAAAGACTAAATTTTGATCCTATCTAATAACGTTTCTACCTGTTTCTAAAGGGGGAATTGTCTGTTTAGTTCACTCTAGCGGACACCTCTATTCTGGCTCTGTGGTACAGAAAGAATTCAGTGGTGTTCTCACCCCTCATTGGATCCTGCTTGTAGTAACCAAATTGTGAGGAAAGGACAACCACTTACTATGTCTCTCCTCCTACTGTGTGCTGGTTAGGATTGCCAGGTAAAATGTGCCAACTATATCTGGCAGCCAAAGAAACAGTGAATTGTTTCTGTTTATTTGGTTGGGTTTTTTTGGGGGGTGATTTAGTGTGCCCCCAAATATTTTCATGGGATATACCTAAGCTAAAATGTTATTTCTTGTTTTTTTGAAAATCAAATATAATAACTGCGGGTCTTTATTTGCTAGGTCTGAACACTCTAGTAATGTCCTGCCTCTTCGTTCTCTCATGTATGGATTGCTAACAACTGAGGTGGAAGCGAGAACTCACACATATCTGCCTCTCACATCCTCCTCTCTACAATGATGTTTTCTTTCCCATTTCCATGTGTTGTAGTAGTTTCTACACAATAAACCTCTCATATCACAAAATTAGACTCTTGAAGTCAGGGATCCTATTCATATTCTTTCATTGGCTGACAGCATCTTGGAGACATCTTTCATGTACTGACTACCCATTTGCTACACTGACATTTCAGGAATTCACAATCAGCAACAGCACCAGAAATTTTAAAGCAGATAAAAGCTTCAGAAGAAAATGCCTTGGGCATGCATAATAGCAAATCCTAGCACTTTTTCTGACTTGCATAATGAGCCATGGCTTTATAATTTTGGTCTCACACATATGTTTCCAAATCTCTCTTTCTCTTGTTTTCCAGGGAATACTTGGCTCGGCTTCACTGAGGGACATCAGACATTCACAGGAACAGAGGCTGTGTCTAAAACTCATCCTCTTGGGGTGACTGCTGAAGAAACAAGTCTCTTTTAAAGCAAGAGGTCGCATCCCCATTTGCTGTTTCTCCACTTTCCATACATATTCACCTGTCACATGTAACATTTGAAAGTAGTAAACTGTCAACAGATTCACATCTTTGAACTCACTAGCCTCTGTAACTTGTATTTCACACACACACACACACACACACACACACACACACACACACACACACACACACACACACCCCTTAGCTATGATTATAACTAGCCTTCTGTTCTAGCTCCCATACTCTGGGCTTTCTTAGTTGTTCCTCTGAAAACCACAAAGACAGTAGTCTAGATTATAGAAGTTAATTACATGTATAGGCTTTTGGGTTTTAGATTGATTGGTATGATTTGGTATTTTTGAGTGTGTGTTTGTGTGTGTGTCTGTGTCTGTCTGTCTGTGCTCTGTGCCTGTATTTGTGTGTGTAAGAGCACTCTAGGAATAGAGCTTAAGGTCTTGTCCACATTAGTCAAGACCTCTGTCACTGAGCTTCATCCCCAGCCCAGGAGAAAGAAAAGATATGAGGAAGCACTCCTATGTTGTGGAATATTGCTTTAACTATGTAAAGGTGTGTTACATTTGTTTACGTGACATTTGTTTAACATTGCAAAGATATGTTGCTTTGCCTGCCTAAGGCACCTTATTAATCCAATTAAAAATCTGAGCAGTCAACAGCTAAGCAGAGAGGAATAGGCATGCAGAGAGAGTAAGATGGAGGGGGAATCTGGGCTCCAGAGAAGACAGAACAAGGGAGAAAGAGAGAGGTGCCCAGGGCCAGCCAGGCAGGCAGCCACCGGCCAGACAAACATGAAGTGGGACACACAGAATGAAAGAAAAGTAAAAAGCCCTGAGGCAGGACGAAGACGAAGAGAAACAGGTTCAAGTTATAAGAGCGACTTGGACAAGCATAAGATAAGGTCATGTATGCATAATTGATAATAAGTCTCCATGTCTTGATTTGGGAGCTGGCTGGCTGTCCAGGAAAGCCTGCTACATTCCTATAATCCAGAACTTAAGAGGGAGTAGGAGGATCATGAGTTTAAGATCAGTCTGGGATTCCTTCAGTCATGTCGTGGGCCCTGAGGGAAGTGACACAAAGAACGTTTTACCAGATAGACCAATTCTTCATTTTATTCATTTGTTTGTTTTGCTTTTGCTTTCTAAAGACAGGGTTTCTCTGTGAGGCCCTGGCTGGCCTGGAACCCACTCTGTAGACCCGACTGGCCTCGAATTCACAGAGATCAGCCTGCTGGGATTAAAGGAGTGTGCCACCACCAGCCCGTTTTATTAATGAGAAAAGTAGAAGGTAAAACTTTCTCCTGTGTCCATGCTAGGATAATGAAGACCAGATTTACCCTGGAGACACAACATAAACAATAGTTTGGGGGTGCTTCACATGACGGTGGTTTCTTAAGAAGAAACAAAGGGGCTGTAGCTGTAGAACCCCCCACTTACCCCTGGAGAGTGTCTCAGCTGCACAGAAGGGCAACCCAACAAAGCTCCAGCTTTCCTCAGCTGAAGAAATGAAGTTGAGAATACAAGGGGGCTGAGGCATTTTGAATCTGGAAAAAGATGCAGAGAAAAAGAGAGTTGGACACATTAGCAGGACCTTCAGCTACATACAGGTCAGCACACAGGTGTCAGGGGATTACCTGAGACACGAGGGAGTCATCTGAGAGGAGTAATCCTTGGGAACACCACAGCAATGGAATAGTTTTTATTCCCAACAGCCTGCATGGAAAAGCCTCCTGGTTCAGTAAAACTTTGGGCTGCATACTCAAAGTGATTGCCTCAGACCAAATCAGTCTACTTCTATCTACATCCAAATGTGAGCTTTGGTACAAGCCAAATCTTTCCCAGTAACTTATTGTATCCCAGAACATAACTTAAAATATTTCAATGAGGGCTGGGGAGATGACTCAATGGTTAAAGGTGCTGCCATCAAGTCTGAGAGCCTGAGTTCGATCCGCACCTCCCACCCCAGATCCACATAGTGGAAGAACACAGACTCCTGTGGGTTTTCCTCTAACCTCCACACATATGTGCTATGACATGCACATCCCTAACCTCACAAAAAAATAAATAAAACATTAAGAATATTTAAAGAAATTTTATGAAGGCAAATAAAAATTAAGTAAACAAAAACTCATCTTCAAAAAATGTGAAATGTACCATATCTGAAATTTAATTTAAAAAAATTACCTACTGTATGAAAAAGCAGAAAAATACAGCTCATACTGAGAGAAAAAACACATGAAAACAGGTGTAGAAAAAGCCTTGGATAACAAAATTACTAGATAAAGATGTTAATTTACACAGTAATTAAAACTATGCTCAACATATGCAAGAAAGTAAGAAAAACATGAATGTAGTGACTAGAAGGGAAAAAAGGATATTTTTTTAAATAACCCAGGTTGAACTTTGGTGGTAAAATACAATTTTTAATATGAAAACTCAAAACTGCTATGTGAATTATAATCTTTTCATTTTTCCTATCATTATGAACACCGCGAATATATAAAATGATATTTTTCATTGGGTTTAAAAATAGTCCTTTTAATATAAAAATCTCAAAGCCACATAAAATTCATGCACCCAAATCAGCAATATAGAATAATGAGTGTCTGCATGGTATAAAAAAAAAAATCGAGCTGCATATGCTATGGCGTTAATAAAAGATAGGAAGAGAACACTGGTTTTTCTATATGCAAAGTTATTAAGCCAAGCATAACTTCCATTTGAAGACATGTTTAAGTCCAATGGCGGATGAAACATTGAGTTCTTTGACTTCGTTTTTAAGTTTTGTGCATGCTTAAACTAAAAAAAGACTTTGTATACGTACCTCTCAGATTATGGAATAAAGATAGCAAGTTTTAGGTCTTTATCGGGGTTGGCTATAGCAATATTCCCAACAATTTGTTGGTGAGCTGCACCTGGGAGTCTAGCCTCACAAATTTTAAAGAGTTGGAGATGGTAGAGCAAGAAGCAGAAACAGGACAAAAGAGAAATCCTTTTAACATGAGGACTATGGTTTATAAAAATACATGAATCTCCTTGCCTGGGGCTGAAAAATGATAATGGGAGAATGCAATTAAATCTGGCTGATGGGTACTGAGTATCTGCCACCTGCACGATGCTACACAGATGAAGTGCTAGCCCTCTCCTTTGAAACCAAAAGCACAATGTAAGAGATAGGTGTTGCTATGTAAATGACATATTGTAAGTCAGCCCAACATCTGCAAAAATAAAGACATCACTTCTGCTAAAAGAAACTTCAATAATAACTGGAAGTTTCACAGAAAAGGTGACATTTCAACTGTGCCCTAAAAGATAAAAGGGATTTTACTACACATAGAAGACAATAGTGTGGTTATTACCAATTTAATTTCTTCCCCCATCTCACTGTCATCCTTAACCTGCCTCTCTGTGGCTTGCTTGGTATCCTCCTGGACAGTCCTTGCTGGTTGGCTGGCTTCTTCTTGAGTTGGATCAAATAAAGGTGCTGATTGGAGAGCAAAGGGCTTCAAGAGAGTGACGTTGGAGGCTTTTCACCGACACCACTCTACTGAAGCACTATGCAACTTTTACTGGATGACTGTAGCCAGAAATTTCAGTCCCATCCGAAACTCCCAAGTACCCCATAACCAGCAGCTGATTCCCAAATAATTGACTCAGAGGCTTTGTTCTATAGTAACTGCTTGGCCAGTAGTTCAGGCTTATTATTGACTAGCTCTTACACTTTAAGTTAACCCACAATTTTTATCTATGTTAGCCATGTGGCTTGGTACCTTTTCTCAATAAGACATTCTCATCTTGCTCTTTCTTCATCTAGCTGGCATCTCTCTCTCTCTCTTTCTTCTTCCCAGAATTCTCCTAGCCTGGTTGCCCCACCTCTACTTCCTGTCTGCCTACTGGCCAATCAGCATTTTATTAAAACCAATACAAATCTTTACAGTGTACAAGAGCAATATCCCACAGCAAATTACTTCTAATTATGGCTCCTTCCCCATGGCTGTAGCTCTTGCAAGCTCTGAAGACAGTTAGTGCTTAGTGCTCTGGAAGGAGGAAAGTAGATGCTCCTCACTGTGTTGATCCTGAGAGACATCTACCACACCTGTGGTTTCTATTTATCTTGGCAATATCTCTGTAAATAGAGCTTTTATTTAAATCATATGAGTTGAATCCTGTCTTAGAGAATATTACAAGCAAAAGCAAAAAGGAACATAATATTGAGGAACCACATGAGCAGAGAAATGCATTTGGGGGAATGTAACAGAGACAGGAGTCTAGGGTGCAGAATAATGGTTACAGAGAACTAGAGGCAAATCACAGGGTCTCCTAAAGCAATTTGGACACTATTCTCAGATAGGAGAGATCCATTGGTAGATACTGAATGGGTGCCATCAACTCAGTGTTCCAGAAAGCTCTCTGGGGAGAAAAAAAGCAAAGGGAAAATGGAATAGAGACATGAGGCAGAATGACCTGAAAAGTTAATCAGGCTCTAGAATAAGGTGTTGATTGTGGTGGTGATAATGGACCTGGGAAGAGCTAGCAATAAAATTACAAGAATTTTTACCCCCAGGCAGTACCTTACCAGGTATCCCAGGGTAGTTTAAAAGCACAGTCATGCATCTGTTTCCTGAGTGCTGGGATTGCAGGCATGCACCCCAATAACCAGCACATGAGATTTTAAAGGATAGTTTCCAGATACCAAGCATGGCTGCATAGAAAAACAATGTCCCTATAAAGACAGAGGAGAATCTTTGATGTGAGAACATGATGAGTTTGGTCTAGACCACACAGAAGGGACGTGCTGCCCACTTGCTCCTTCACACAAAGTTGGACATGTTTCACATTATCAGGGTTGAGGCTTTAAAAATGAAAATCTAAGTAGATTTATCTGAGCCTGGTGAATCAGCTCTTCTGCATCCCAGCTACTGAGGGAAGAGAATTGAAAGCTTAAGGCCTGCTGGGGCTACAGTCTGAGTGTGTTAGCAAAAGAAAGAAGGAAGAGAGGGTACTTGCCTGGCATGTGAAACTTCAATCCCCAGCACCAACCAGGCAATAAATAAGAAAGTAAACAACTAGAGTTGTGAATCCTAGTGATACTTGAGACTCACCTGAGAAATACAAACAAAACAAAGAGCCCAGAGCCCAACCCCACCCGGATCAATTAAATCCAATTTCTCTGTGAAGCCTGAAATCGGATTTAATTGATACACATTTAATCAGATTTACTAGGATATACTCTGGGTTTGGATTTTTGAAGAGCTCCCTGGGTGACTCTTAGATGCTTTCAGAGTGAAGCGATAGCCTAGAACAACACAGAAACTGCCTAGAATGGAGGCTTGAGGACACCAGCGTGTGTGAGGAGCAGAGACAGAGTGACAGATAGTCTACAGAGAGACTTCCATCCAGGGAGCGTTATGCGTATCACACACCACAGACCACAGAGAAGGAATGCAGGGAGTCTGGCAAACAGGCTGTGAGGAGAGAACCTCACACAGGAGTACAGGGAAGAAATGCAGATGTTCTTGGGGGAAAGAAACAGTAACTATGGAAGACAAAAAGGTTAAAAGAATGTTATGTTTTGTGTGACTTTGAGACTAAGGTGTCAGTTGACTTAGGGTAAGGGAACATTAAAAAGGATGACAGAAAGATGGAATAGGAAAAGGGTTATTAGAAAAGCAGGGCTCCCAAGGAAGCCAGAGTGGAAGATGTCAAGATTGGCCATAGAGGGTAAGGAATATGGTAAGGGGCTTTCCGCATAAGTGTGAGGACCTGAGTTTGGACCCCCACATAAAAGCTAAGTGGGTGTGGGAGTCACATGTAATCCCAGGACACAGGAGGCAGAGACTCAAGCTGGCTAGCCAAACAAGTCAAAATGGCATGCCCTGGGTTCAGCATAAGACACTACCACACTCTACAAGATAGAAATTATCCAATAAAAATTCAACACCAACCTAAAGTCTCCACATGCACCTGCAGATACATGTGAGCCCCCATACCTGAAAATACACATATACATGGAAACACACATCTCTTGCACACATACAAAATGCAATACATTCAAAAATCATCAATGAAGTTGACATCCCAAATATGGGGTATAAAGTCAGACTTACATTGAAAAAAGTTTAAGAATCTCAAGACATTCTCATCAAGAGACAAAAATACGGTTAACAGCTAAACAAAGAAGCACGAGACAAGTGGCCCAAGAACATTTTTTCTAGAGCTTTCCATGTATCAGGAACCATGTTAAAGTCCTCCAAGTTGCTACTCGTAAGTTTGCATTTCAGGGACAGATGTTATCAATGAGGTAAGAATAAAAAACTTAGACCTATTCTGCCCAGTGTCAGCCATCTAGTCACTTGGCTGCTCCTGTACCATTACTAATTAATGGCCCTTTAAAGCTTGGCCTGTAATTTGTTTTAAGTTAAATGTTCATTTCTTGCCGAATAGGAAAAGATTTCTGTTATGATAATATTGCCTTGGTTTAGTTAAAGGGAAGAACTGTAGGTCATTTAGGAAAAGGGGAAGTCCTATTATGGAGAATGCTCTGTTAGTGAGGGCAAGGAGATGGCGCTTCAAAAAGATAGTGTTTAATGGCCCAAGTTAACGACAATCAATAAATATTTAGGAAGTAGATTTAGCCTGCATATTTTTAAATTCTCCTTTTAAATATGAAAAATGGAGCTTTAAATTGTAAGTCTATTACAACAATCCGCCTCTCTCTAGAGTGTTTGGGAAGTGCTGTGGGCTTAGTGGCTTCCGGCTGAGGGTCCAGTCGTACTACTTTGCCTTCCCATTATTATCTATGCCATGTGGTGCAAGCAAGCAGGTCAGTAAGCTCGAGGCCTTCCTGTTTTTCAGATGGCCCATGGGATCCTCTATATGAAAAGCTTCTGACATTGGACGTCATTTTCTCTGGGAAACCCTTTCCGAAACTGGAATCAGTAAATTCAGTAACTGCCATGGGTTTCCTTTACTGATGGCCAAGTAAATCAAACCGTGGAGGGGGCGGGCAAGGAAAGGCAAGAAACCTCACCAGCCTGCTTCAAACTAGCCTTGGGGGATCCTGGAGGAATGAGTTCTCAAACTGACTAAAATCCTGTCAGAGTGGAGGTAGGGATGAAGTTACAGGAGTAAAGAATAGAATAAAGTCAGGGCATTAACCCTATATGACTGTTCACAGCCTCATTATAAACCATTTCCAAAGCCATTAAGGACCCTCTGTTATAGACTGCTGAGCTCTGCCTCTAAAGGATGACATAATTCTGTCTCTATTCCATTGGCTATGTCTGGACACTTGCTATGCTTTGAATGTGTCCTCTCCAAAATTCTTAATGAAACTTAAACTCTATTGAGATAGTATTAAGAGAGAGAGGCTTTGGGGGAAATGACCAAGTCACACTGGCTTCCACCCTCATGAACTGATTGCTGCATTATAAAAGGGCTGGAGGGAAGCAACTGGGAGCCCCGTTTCTAGCCTTCCATGCAAGTGAGGTTGCCAGGCACACCAGTTCTGTCATAGCACCCTATGCCAAGAAGGCCCTCGCTAACTAGTAGATGCTAGCAGTTGGTCTTTAGGACTGTGCGAAATAGACTTTTATTGATTATTTATTGAGTCTCTGGTGTTTTGTTATAACAGCACAAAGGGGCTAAAATAGACAAAGCAAATCTGAGCCGATCAGATTTGAGACCAGAACAGTGTGCAACTGTTACACAACGCTGAGCCTGGACCCTGGTGTGCATCTCTCACCACTGCGGTGCCGGCTCATAGCAACACCCAGCACATGAGTGAGGTAGTACTTCCCAGACCTTTTTATAAAGTGGAAGTGTTGAAGTATTACAGTATTCCTTCACAGTTCTTAATATGAAATAGGCTGAAGGATCCTTCTGCTGCTATAAGGAGGGGCACTATGTGGACTTACAGGTGTTTTCTAGTCCGCCAGTGAACTTACTTTATTTGCAATTCTGGAAACACCTTAACATTAGTGCAATAGCTAAGGGAGTGTCACTCAAACTCTCCAGACTGTCTGCCTTCTCTTTTCCAACAAATAGCTTTCAAGTGAAATTGTTATTGTAAAAACTCTTCAGGTGGGACACCACCTGACACTTGGGAGATGCCCTTCCTCTACATTCTCCCCTCTTACACCCTGGAAGGGTGGATACAAGGCAAACATTTTCATTTCGTCTCCTTTCTGAAAGCTTGAAACAATGGCAAATTCAGGAAGAGAGTCCACACCTGTAACTCTATTGCCACCTACGCATTATACTGATGGGCTGTTGCTCCCAGCGAAAGGGGTTACAGAAGACTAGCTTGAAACAAGCATGTATCAACCATATATCCTTAGCAGCTCTGTTTAGTGGTCTTCCTTCCATTTTTTCATGGTAGGACTCAAACCCAGAACCTGTGGACCCTGGACAAGTACTCTACCACTGAGCTACATCCCTAACTCGATTCATTTTCTTAATCTGTGGCCATATTTGCTCAATAGGGTGACTCCTACACCTTGATCTTTGTTTTGTAAGGGACCTTTCAGAGAGCTAGCTCCATTACAAAATGCTTTGCCAACTTAAGAGTTGTAGAATTACAGAGCAGCTCTGCTGAATTAAATAATAAGTAACAGCTGATACTAATAATTAGCTAAATTTATGGTCTAGTAGAGCTGTCACAACAGTGGCAGCTCCCCGCCCCCCATCGCCCTGTCTCCTCAGGCTGCCTCCTCCCTTGGCAATAGCAACCAAGTGAAGGGCTGGGCCCTTTGTGTTAGTCATCATCAAGTCAAGTCACTACCTCTTAACTCTGCAGCTCCACCACAGCATTATGTCAAACATTTCCAGCCATTTTAAAAGCCATGTCACCACCCAGTATTTAATCTCTCAGTTCCTACTCACGATGTCATACATCTCAAAGGCAGATTCCGATAGAAGCCATTCCATTCGGAAAGACTTCTGCTTCCCCCCCCCCCCCAAGCCAGCATTGATGATCCCTATAGCCCATGTGTCTTTTAAAGAGGATTCTCCTCCTCACTTAAACTCACAGTTAAACACATTGGAAAAGATATACCGGGGCCACATGCACATGGCAGAAACTGAGAATAACTGTTTCTCCAGTGCCTGTTGCATGGTGGTGTTCCAGGGACAATCTGACCTCACTGTAACTGGAAAGGAGTCAAGAATATTATTACATCAACCTGGTTTCAAAACCCAATTGGACAGAGGCGGAGGAAAGAAGACGGAAAGTTTGAGGGTATCTTAGGCAGCATAGCAAGATTACCATCTCTGAAAAATGAATGTAAAGCTGAGTGTAAGGTCCATGCTGACAGCTTCAGCGCTTGGGACACGGAGAGAGAAGGATTAGTTTAACCTCATCCTTAGATACAAAGGACTTAGAGGTCAGTCTGGGCCACATGAGGTCTTGTCCGTCCCCCCCCCAAACCCTGACCAACACACACACACATTTTAAAAAATATAAAAAAATAATGTTCATGCACTTTTATTTGGGTACATTGGTTGATACTTTTATAGTCTCAGCGACTCAGTAGGTAGGAAGATCATTTGAGCCCATGAGTTTAAGACTAACCTGGGTGACATGGTAAGCCATCATAAATGCAAATCACGGACCTCGGGCTTCATCCAGATTGCCCATTTTATCATTTTTGTTCTTTTTTTTTTAAATAAATTTTTAACATTTATTTGTAATTAAAGTTTGAATAGTTAAAATAAAAACAAGCTGCATTGTGTGCTTTTCTTTTTTCCCCAAAATATTTTAAATTAAAATGTAATTACAGCACTTATTTAATCACCCATCTCTCTATTTACAGACTCTAAGAGCAGGTATATGGACTTCTAAAATAAATCAGTAATTTCACCACTAAATTCTTTGGGGTTACCCAAGCTGTTTTTCTTTTTCTCTTCTTTTTTTGCTTTGTTTTGTTTTTTCCTTCAAGATATGCTCTTGGGATCCAGAGGGAGTTTGGACCTAGCAGTTTTTTGTGCTGTCTGGTGTAGTCTGCGAGGTAATTGTCAGGATGTTCTCTGAGCTCTACACTGCCAACTTACCTGAAAGAAATTGATCTCAATAATACTCATGCTGGGGAGGGGTCCCGAACAGAAGGCAACAATAACATTTTACGTGCCTTTGTTTATTGCATAAAAGTGATTAATGACAATCTATTACTAGGTTAAGATACTAAACAATTAAAATGGAAATAAAACTCTAGTATTACCAGACTCTTCTAGGCTACCTTAGAGTGACAGACAAAGAAGTCTATCTTTCTCTTCCTTACAGAAAATCTTTATAGGAACCCATTTCTCTACTCCCTCTCTATCTAGAGGACAAATACACTCAGTCCTGAGTCCCATCAAGCTTGGGGGTGTTTTGTTTGTCAAGGGAAGAGATGTCTTGATTTTCCGAAAGCTCATTCCCTTTAGAAGGAAATCAGTGGTGCTGGGATGCAGCTCAGTAATGAAGCTCTTGCAGAGCACAAGGTCCTGGGTTTCATCCTCATCAACACACACGCATTGCACTTTACCTGTGGACCTAACCAAGAAAGAACGCTAATTTCTGCCTCTCCAGTACCTCATCTCCAGGACTTTGTTCATCTTACGCTAATTTCAAATCTAGGCCTGGTAGTTGCTCATCTCTCCACAAAATCAGTCTTCCCAGTCCCGCTGCTCTGAAGAATTTGCTAGAAAAGTGATGATTATGGGGGAAAAAAATGTATTTAGAAAACAGATGTGGAAATTCTCTTCTACAGAAAAGGCTTCGGTTTTACCATATACTTTCAAAATAAACACACACCTAGGAGCTTTGTGGTTGTGTGGGGCATTTGTTTTATTGAGATGGGGATCTCACTATGTTGTTCAGACTGTTCTCAAACTCCAGTGTTCAAATGATTCTAGCTTTAGCTTCCTATAAAACTCGGACCAAAGGGACTCTATTACCACCAGCTGAACCTTTTACATTGTTAACTCAAAGAGGGTCTTTGTAGGAGGCAACGTCTGACAAATGGGAGTTTCCATGCTTTTGATACCACTTGCTTGCTGCTCTAGTATTTCATCAGCTGAAAAAACAAGGCCATGTCTAGAGAAAGCTACACTTCTCCTGCTGAATTCTTGCTACTTACTCTATTTGTAGGTGCAGTTATTACCAGCCTAAATGTTATTTCCTATGTTATTTGTCCCATGCAATAACTAGTTAACTTAAAAATTTATGGCTTGGCAAAAAAAAAAAAGGAAGATTTTTTTTTTTTAAATTTTTAAAGGTAATCAGACTATCTGTAAACTTTCCTGGGGTCACTTCAGAGGGTGTGTCTAAGGGCCTGGGCAAAGAACAAGGTTCTCTGGACTTGAGACTGTCCCTCTCTACTTAATAAGTGACTCTGGGTATCCATTACTGACTTAAGAACTTTTGTCAAAACAATTGCTATGAGCAAATAGTACTTACTGTAAGGCAATAAAAAGAGTAAACCTTACTCTTACCTAAATTCACTGCCCTAAGCCACGGGCATTCCGGGAAGGCCTAGGTTTAAAACTCTAGTTGACACTGAAGATTTATTTAACAGTGAAATGTAATCCAGCACTGCTGGGGAGCTTCATGTGGCAAAACAGAAATACCTTTTCCTGGGACACTGAATTATGCAGCACGCTGGAAACAAGAAAATAAATGAAGAAGAAATGTTCTATGTAACCCCTACCCAAAAGACTGCATAGAAGATTGAACATTCATAGTTATCTTTACTATCACAAAAAAAAGAAAATAAAAATCAGCAGAAGAGCTTTTAAATGGCATAGCTCACAAAGATAAAAAGAAAAAATAGACAAAGACACAGCAAAGGAAAAAACAAAATTCAAAGGCAGCTGAAAAATCCACAGAAAGAACAAGTCAGTTGGTTTCAGAGCCCAGAAACTCGGATATCTGGGCAACTGGTTCTTCCAGAAGTGGGATTGCAGAAGCAGGTCTGAAAACAGTGGGGCTGTGGAAAGTGTGTGTAGATCCCAGGAGAGCCTTCCCAGTTCTCCCCCAACTTTCTCTGCCTGGCAACTGCCCCACCCCTTCTTCAGGATGTGTTCCCAAGGTTGAGGCTTGGCATTAAGAGACATCTGTACACTGCTTCCCACCAACAATTGGCTTGTGGTATATAACCAGCTGGGTGTGTGCTTATGTTCACATCACAACACAAGCACTGGAGGCCTGAGGACACCTTGCAGAAATCATCTCTCTCTACCACGTAAATCCCAGGCACTGAACTCAGGTCATCCAGCTTGAAGACAAATTTCTTTATCCACGAAGCCATCTTGCTGGCACCAGAAAGGTTTTTCTCTGATAAAACTATCTGTGAAAAACTGTGACCCTTACCAGTATCCTTATTGAAATCACTAGCTAGGATCCCATGTAAAATGGCTAGGCTTAACAAATAAAAACAGGGTGAAAAGATACCTATGAATTTGGGGTAAGTAAGGGGTGATTTCTAATTTGATATATTATATCTAATTAGAAGTGGAGATATCACTGTGGGCCCATGGATTCCCATATAGGTGACATAAAGATAAATAAAAAATGTTAGAATGTTGCATATATGTACAAATTCCATTCTTATACATTTATCCCTTTACTCTGGCAACTGAGAAGACTTAGGAAGAGCTACCCTCTTAAAGGACAGTCTCTGGTGCTCATGGGAGAAACAGTTGAATATGACCAGACAGTTCTGTCAGAAGTCCACTGACAATAGACTTCAGCACTTTGCTTTCAATTGTTGTAGAAGAAAAAAGAAAGATTTTATTTGGAGCCTAGGAATTATGATTCAGCAGACATGAGGAAGGGAAGTTGAGTAAGGAATTGCTACCAGACAGAAAAATTATTTTTCTGGGAAAACATCTGTTGTTAAGAACAAGTACTATGAGTGACAGAAATGAGGTGACTGATAGAAGATAAAGAAAATGTGTGTGCGTGCCTCTGTGTGTGTGTGCACGCGTGTGCGCCTGCATATGTGTATACACTCTTAGTAAAAATATCCACAAAATTAGAGTGGGAAGTTACTGGGCACAGTATAATTATGTTCTAGATGCCTGAAGTCAGAAAATAGGCAAAGGTCATGTGTGTAGACAACTGCATGCCGGAGTCCTGCTTCCTCGTCAGTCCCTGTGCACCTTCTCTGCTTTTCTGGTAGGTTCTTCCTCTGTAGCCTACTTTGTTTTACTATTGTTGTGATAAACACCATGACCAGGCAGCTTGGGGAGGAAAGGGTTATTTTAGCTCACACCTCTCAGAATATTTCCACTGAATGGCGTGGTTCCCTCTTTCTATGTCAAACTGACAAACACTAACCAACCCAATGAGTAATGAAGTCACACACAAGGAGACTCATCTTGGTGAGGTCTTACTCAGTGAACTCTTTCTGAAAGATGGAGTATCGTTTGCTTAATGAGATGACACATTCCTACCCTCATATACTTTATTCAGGCCTTCTCTTTATCCCTCTGGGATACTCATCCTGATAGGCTATTGTGGTGGGTTTTATAACATCTTTATAATCAGAGCACATGAGTGAGGATTCCATTTTCTACTAGAAAATACAGAAACCATTAGAAGGAAGCTTGCAGTTGACTTCCCCATGACTGGTTCTTCCTGTCTCAGCTCAACTATTACTTCCATTATGGACTGGATAATATCTCCAGCAGACTTGTGGTGAGAGCCTACTTCCCAGCCTGAAGCATTGTATGGGGAGGTGCAAAAGCATTAAGAGATAAGGAAGAGGATGGCCTTTGGGGTGGGAGTGTTATTACTGGCTGTTTCCTGGCCCACTGTGATCTGAGCAATCTTGTTCTGCTATGCCTTGCCCACTGCTAAACTGAACCTTTAGACACTAGGGGCTGAAATGAGTCTCTCTTCCCTTGTTATTTCTGTGATGTTAATTCAGTTATGGTGATGTGAAATAACTGACAGACCATCCCTTTCCAAATCTAAATCTCTAATACCACCTTTTCTTGCTCTATTCATTCTGCATAACACTAAAGAATTCCATTTTCCTTATAATATTTCCTACAAACCTTAAACTTCTGTGTTCACTCATTTGTTGTCTTCCCAGTCATAACCCACACTCCACCAGAACAGACACCCCATCATTTTCCTGCCATCTGTCCAGCACTTGGTACCTACCAAGTACTCAAAAGCTGTTTGTTGAGCTAGGCACATAGCTCTATAGTACATTACTTTCCTAGCATGAGCAAGGCCTGGGCTGGATCATTTATCCTATGTATAATTATTGTCTTTCGGGTGAACAAGTGAATGAGTGAGAAATGGAACAAGCAACAGAAAGAATTTGTGAGGCCTGAGAAAGGAATCCTGCCCTTCTTTGCTCTTTAGAGGGACAGCGTGATTGAAAATGTACACTGCACACTCACTGTGCAATATTTAGTACAGGTGAAAGCCTTATCTTTTAGACATACCTCTAAGCCACCTGGTACATCTAAAAGATAAAGGCAAGCTGGACATTGTAATGTACATCTTTGATCCCAAAACTTGAAGCAGAGGGAGGGGAATTGAGGGTTAAATAAACCTCCTTAGGCTTCATAGTAAGTTTGAGGCCAGCCTGAGATACATACCAAGATTCTAGCTCTAATGAGGAAATGTGGTGAGGAAGAGGGGCAGCAGTCAAGTGTGGAAACACACCTTTAGCCAACCTATAATCTCCGTTCTCTGGGAAACTGAGGCAGGAACAGCATGAGTTCCTAGGCTACATATTAATAATAGGGCTTAGAAGTTAAGAAAGCATACTGCTCTTGCAAAAGATGGGGGGTTGGTTCCCAGCACCCATATTGGGTGACTCAGAGTCCAAGGAATTCAGCACCATCTTCTTGAACATATATGATTAAAACATAAAAATAAACCTATAAAACAAAACAATTACACACAGAGAGAGAGAGAGAGAGAGAGAGAGAGAGAGAGAGAGAGAGAGAAAGAGAGAGAGAGAGGGAGGGAGGGAGGGAGGGAGGGAGGGAGGGAGGGAGGGAGGGAGGGAGGGAGGGAGGGAGGGAGAAAGGCTATGTGCTCTAGCTGGAACTGGTTTTCCTATTATTTTGTTTCAAGGTAAATATGGCTAGAAATCTTTGAAATGGCTTCCAAAAGGATTAGAATAGAGGAAAATGAATGCAAAGTTGACCACTCTGAACTTCAAAAGGCACACACTGTATCCGAGAAAAAGCCATGTCATGAGGGCTGGGTGTGGATGCAAACCTTCTTGTACAATCCTGGCTCTGCACAATTGAGTATGGCCCAGAAATGGTGTGACATTGAGCTGGTGATTTTAGAGCCCCTTAGAAGATGGGGTTGTGGGCCTGTAAAGAAAAGAGTAAACAAATGTTGACTATTTAAAGCTCTGAGAAGGAACATGGTTAAAACAACCATAATCTGATTTTGGATTGTAAAACGTGGCAATGCCTGGGAGTCTGCTATTCAGTGGTTAAAACAGGATGCAACCCAGCTAGATAATCAAGCACTCCAGGCCTGGAAGAGCTGACAAAGGGCTTTAGAGTCATCACAACTGGCAAACCCAGAGCTCCACTGGCTGCTGGAGGGCTGTGGAAACAAAATCTGTTGCAACACGTTCTCCAGAGAAAGCAAGCAAGCATCTCAACAGCTGAAGAAAAGCTAGGCAGCGTTAGGGGAGGCCGACGACAGCACTCAAGGCAGAGAGAGAAAATGATGAAGAGGATGCATCCTCTCAGGTAGAAGAAATGAGATTTGTAATCTAATTTCAACATAAAACACCGCGTCTGTGTAAGTCCGATTATTATTCTTGTTTAGGACTTGTAAATCTCAATTCCCTGTCTGGATTAACCCTTGAACTTTTAAAGCTCTTAGTGTAGTCACTTTTGCATTGTCCCATTGTACCTTCTCAGTGTCTTTACATCACCTCCATTACTTAGAATCTTTATCACTACTCTGCAACATTTATCTCTCTCAAAGAAAAAAATAGTATAGGCTCATAAAACTAGGGTGCTTGCTACAAGCCTTATGACCCGAGTCTGATCTCCAGGACCCATACAGAAGAAGAAAACCAACTCCGCATGTTTTCCTCTGACCTTGATATATGCACCATAGCATGCACACCCCACCCCTAATACGTAAATTAAATAATAATGTAAGTAAAAGCTTTTTTAAAATTAAGGGATTTGCCCGAGATGGGTTTTTTTTTCTTTCCATTTTGTTTTGTTTGGGGGTGGGATTGCTTTGTGGTTTTTGTTGCTAATGTTTTTTAATAGAAAAGCTAGAGCTCAGCTCAGCTCAGCTCAAGGCCTGTTCCGTTTCTACACTTAGCTCTCTAGTACTGGCTCCTGCAAATAATGAGATGTTGCTCCAGGTCACATGACTATTAGCAGTGCCCAATATTGAGTCCTTATCCTTTGCTTCTTCCACACTTTCTGGAGAAGTAATGCACACATGTTAGTTTCAGAACCTTGGGATAAATGCATTTAATAGTCCCTTGAAGTATGTTGACCATGGTACCTTATGAATGGATCAGTCACAGCAGGACACATAGTCGATTATCCTTAACATGATGTGTTCAGTGCAGCGAGATTCATGAAGATATGGGAGTTAGCTTTGAGAAGTCTGGAGAACCTATCAGGAAGGATGACAGGTGATGGGGATGGTTACAGAAGAACATGAACGTGCTCAATGCATGCAATTCAAAATGCTTAAAAATGGTAAAGTTAATGTCATATGCATTTACCATAATCAAGAAAAGAATGAGTGCGCCATACTTATGCATTTCATCTCTTTCTCTCCCCCCCCCCCACCCCATTTTGGGAGAACACAAGGGATTTGAGTTCGAAACCTGAGTTTATTTATCCTCCTTCCAAGCTTCACTGAAGACCCTGCAACAGGCAGACAGTAAGGCAAACAGGAAAGCAGAGCATCATTAAGTCAGATGACCTGGTCACCTCAAAACTTAGTGAGTGCTACAAAAGAGAAGATGGGGTGTGTTACAGGGTAGGTATGGTTTGTCCCCTCAAAGGCTTATACTGAAATGTGGGAACTGAGAGGTTGGAGGATATTAAGAAATACATGACAGAGGATAACTGTGTCGTAGTAGATGGGGGGAAAGGAGGAGGGGGGGAGGGGGAGATAATATATCCCAAAGATACCACCTTCTTCCTTTAGCTACTCTCTGCTCCTGAAGTTTCCTCCTTAAATAGCTTCACCAACTTGGAAATAAGAGTTTAAAACATGGGATTGGAGAGATGGCTCAGCACTTAAGTTTGCTTATTGTTCATCCAGAGGATCTGAGTTTGGTTCCCAGCACCCATAAATCTCTGTAACTCCAGCTCCTGGAGATCTGACATTCTCTTCTGGCCTCCTCAGATACCTACACACACTTTGGTATATTCACACAAATACATGAAAATTTTTTTTAATCTAAAAAGAAAAGCAAGAGTTCAAAACTATGAGCCCTGTGGGGGTATTTCATATTTAAACTGTAACAAGTATTAAGTAATATTATAAAATCATTACTATTTTAGATGTAGTAATGGTATTGGGGTTATGTAAGAGAATGTCCTGTTTTTAGGAATTTATTTATAAGATATTTAGGGCTGAATTGTCATGACTTTACAACTTACTTTCAAATTTTTGAGATGAAATGTATATAGTAAATATATATAATAAAAAAACATGCATATACTCAGACCTGAGCAAACAACAAAATACAAAATGTAGAGACATAGATTTAAAGCAAATATTGGATCTAAATTTATATAAAGATATTCATCATATTCATTTTTTAAATTTTTATATGATAGTTTTTATTATAAAGCATGAAAATTGAGTCTTCAGGGCTGCGACGACAGAGTGTATGCCTAGCATGTATGAGGCCTCCAGCTCAAAACCCTGCACTCCAAAGCAAGGGGGGGAGAGATCATAGGTTTATAAATACTAAGTGATTAATTTGATCCTTCTCTAGTCAAAACCACCATCACTAACAGTTCCTGAGTGTTCAAGGTAGAGAGTTATTTTGCTTAACCTTACACACTATACATTTTGCTGTTCTTGATGACATTCTATGGGGATGTCATCATCTTCACTTTCACAGATGAAGAAACCAGTGCAGATGCAGAGTAACTTCTCCAAGATTACACACCTAGTAAGTGAAAGCTCCAATGTAGAGGCACGTGCTCTGTTAGACTGAGCTAGATCTGGTAGTCCTTAAGAACATGTTAGATACTAAGTCAAACCCATGTTGGAGATGATGGCCATTAAGGCAGGGAGTAGTTTCAACCACTTAACTATTTTCAAGTGTCAGAGCCTGAAAATAATAGCCTCTGTCACCTGTATTTCAGCAGTGAATCAGGTATTTTGCCCCACCTTGGGAAACATTACATCATATATAGCCTTAGGCTTGCTCTACCCCAGGAGTTACTGTCTCACATATAGCGTTGGGCAGTTTGGCATCCAGTCTTTAAAAATAATGTAATTCTCTTTTGTTTTAGTTCCAGAGGCTCATGGAGGCTCCTGGCATGGTTCTGTAAACAGCAGCCGACATTGGAGCAGTTACCATTTATATACATCACATGCTATATGCTATGGTCACTTAGCCATGGCTGTCTTGGAAGTGCTTTAAGATCATGTGGTAAGAAATCTTCAGAACATACACTGGATTAGACATATTATCCTCATTGTAAGCAAATGTCCAAGGTCACACACTTAGCAAATGAAAAGAGTCATACTGCTGCTGTGATCCACGGGACCCCAAAGGCTGCCGAGTGAGGCCTATCTGTCCCTCTCAGTTTAATGCTGTTGTGCTCTCCCACACACCCACCAAAAGGGTTTAGTAGAGTCTTCATTATCTCTGAGAGATCCAAGAGCCTGAGTTCTACCCTGCTCTGTAAATTTGACCTTTGAGTCATTGTTTCTTAAAAACAGCAACAGTTTCCAGGTAGTTTGATATCAGGTTCAATCATTCTGCCAAGCTTCCTAGGATGTCATGGGCTTGCTTAGCCGGAACAAACCACAAGAAACATACTTGTCAAGCTGGGCATGGTGGCCCAGCACTCAGGAAGCTTCCCCAGAAGGATTGAGAGTTCAAGGTCAGTCTGGGCTGCATACCTTCAGGTCCTACAGGGGGAGGGGTTGAGCTGTTGTGAGGCAGGGGAGGGCTTCCTGATGTGCCTCACACAAGAGCAAACCACTAAACCTAACTGCTGGACATGAGTATAAGCAAGTTTTCCTTCCTGTCACATCGTGAAGTATCAAGTGAGTAGGGTATTACCCCTATTTGCCTCTTCCAATTTGCCTGTCCCCAATTAGGGACATCCTAATATAGAATCCAAACTATGTCTTACCTAAAGGGGTGACTCGCTAATAACAGAATAATAATCAAATGAGGCGTATTTCCTTTCTGCTTTAAGGAAAATATATATATATATATATATATATATATATATATATATATATATATATATATATATATATATATAAAATAACTTGGAGTTAGAGCCCTCTTCTGCACAGGACCCTAAGGAAAGAGTTGGCAGTCAGGTGTCTAGTGTGCTTTTCTGCAGGAGGGTCTAAGAACAGCAAGCTGGCCAGAAGGCCCAGAGGAAATGATGCTCTCAGCTAGTGACCTGACTCTATACACGAAAATGGGAAAGTATTAGCTGGCTGTAACAATGGGAAATGCTGACACCAAGTTTGGGGGACAGTCTAGAGTTTCTGCAAACTGCAAAATTCCCTCTACTGCCATCACCCAAGCTCAGCATTCAGCTCCTGGCTAATGCCTTAGGGACAGTCCCTAAGGACACATGACCTATCAGTGTGGGGGAAGGAGGCTCCTCACAGCGACTCAGACAGAAAAGTAGGCACTACTAAATGAGAAACATGTAGTTTAATAGCTGAGCCACATAACAAAGAAGCAACACTAATTATGGTGATTTTGATGAATAGCTCAAACATTTATCCTTTCTCTACCACCAAATAAAACTCTTGCATTCTAATGGAGTCTTGACCGAAAGAAGTTAAGTCAGTAACCCCTCACACAAGCCAAATCCCAATGGAGCCCACAACATGATTTCTCTTGATCTGGAAAAATAAAGATGTGTATTTCCTTGCTCCTTGGAGATGGAGGGTGAATACATACCTGTTATTTAGGCACTCGTCATGGGGGTGGGGTCAGAATGATTCTCAGATCACAAGGCTGCTAGAGGAGCTGCCAGGCTCTGCCCATCTGCATTTATTTGCCTTTAGTTGGCAAAAGACAAATTATCCCAGCACCTCTTGAGCCCAGGGTTTGCATTGCAGCATCTTCAGGAATGCTTGCTTGGGAGCCACACTGTTCTTTATCTCAGCAGGTGTAATTCCATCACATGATGATCTGGATCTGCTTCCCCCTGCTCCAGCTTGCGCTTGCCAATTCTGAATGCCAACTCTGAGAAATAAATATTCCATCTCTGTGTTAGCCCAGAAAACGCCAGGGGTCCCTTTATAGAAACTATAATGAGCATTTCCTGGCTCTTAGGGTTACTTACAGAAGTCCTCTCTCCCTGGCTCTGAGATCTGCTAGCCAGGACTTACTGTTGGCAGGCAACTCACTGGCCTCTGCCAGGAAGCCATGCTGAGTTCTGTAGCCTGCCCTGCCCTGTCGAGATCTTTACAGGTCACCAACAGACCAGCCAAGGCAAGAAGTCTATCTAGGGCCTCTTTGAAGGCACAGACATGGATACTAAGGGCTGTGCTGTGTTAGAAACTTTCAGGACAACCTTGGCATCTCTAGTCCAGAGAGTAATTTCTATTGCAGTTTAAGGTCACCTTGAACACATCACTTTCTGAAAAATACTAACAAAGAAACTAGGATCAGGAACCTCCCCAATCCAAGTCTGAAGGCCCATCCCTTTACCTCAGGAATAGAGAGATAAGGTAAACCTTGTCAGGGATGGTGCCCTGTACCTACACCTGTCTAAAGTCCTTGTAGGGTGGCCAGGTGTAGTGGTGCACATCTGTAATCCCAGCCCTCAGACTGAGATAGGAGATTACCTTGGGTTCAAGGATAGCTTGGCCTATGAGTCCCTATACAAAAAAAGAAGAAAAAAAGTAGTTTGGGATCCTATGAAACAGACACCTTCCCTTTTCACATTTTTCTGGCTCTTCTCAAGACTAAGCTGATTGGGAGAGTCAGGATTCTGCACACCTCTGACAGAGATCAAGAGAATAGATGTTGTGGCTGAATCCCACAGACTCCTCTGAAGTAGACTCAGAACCTTGTGAGGACCCTTAATATTTTATGTACAGCAAGTTCTCCTATGAAGGCAAAGCAGTGCAGGGGCTCTTCTATTTTGTATTCTTGTTGTGGCCGTTTTAAGTTTAACTAGAATTAGATCTTATGGTAGAGAATTCTGTGGGAAATTACCCAACTCTATTCTATAAACCTGAGGTCAAGATGTCCCAACCAGTGTAGGGGTATTGTGTTGTCTCATGGTAAATAAAAAGAGCTGATTGGCCAAAGGCAGGCAGGAAGTGTAGGCAGGGATACCAGACTAAAAACTCTGAGAACAGACCACCAGACAGAGCACCAGAGAGAAGCCACAGGAAGCAAAGGACAACCATGCAGCTCTAAAGAAAGGTACCGAGCCGCATGGCAGAACAAGAGACATGGGTTAGATGAAGGGTAGAGAGCTAGCAAGTGATATGCCTGGTCCTGAGGCCGATCAGCCAAAAACTATTGGAAGCATCTGTGTGTCTCTGTGGGACTGCAGGTCTTCGAGTCTGCAGGTCTGTGGGCCTAGACCTTGAGGTTAGGCCCGAAAGTCAAGGCCAGAAACCTCGTACTACAAACCAGTTCATCTTCTGTTAAACTGCCTGCCTGGGCAGACCTCCCCTTCCAGCTACCAGATTACTTATCTTCTGTTAAACTGCTTGCTTGCACAAAGCCTCCTCCTGCAACTACAGAGTGAGACAACATGATATAATTATTGCCATAAAAACCCAAAAAATCCTTTCCCCAAAACACTTTGGGGTTACACTTGTGTCCTCAACACCTAAGTGTAGCCCCAGCCATTTGGAATAAAGACTCAGTTGTCTATGAATTACCTTAGTGGTTGTCTCTTGTGGGCTTCCTGTATTACTCCTAGGTTTTATTTGTAGGGATTTTTATTCAGTAAACTCATATATGAACATTATCATCATCAAAACACAACTTAAAGACTCTGTAGACCCTCATAAAACAATTGCTGTGAGTTGTCTGTTCTCTCTGCCTGTACTGGTCTGAATGCAGTTATACATAATCAGAGTTATTTTCCTAACAGAAAGCTTTGCTACATTCATAACAAGATCCCGTGATTGCGCACACCTATAATCCTGGTACTCAAGAGACTGAAGCAGGAAGATCACTGGTTTGGGGTCAGCTTGGACTACACAAGGAGACTCTGTCTCAATAATAAAGAAAACATCAACACCTTGTGATCACAGCTATCCCTCAGACTTTCATTTTGTAACTCGGTAATTTCTTTGGTTTTTGTTGTTGCTATCTGAATCTGCTGCATTTTGAGTACTTGTTTAACTTCCGGTTTCAGGGTTGCTTCCAGAATAAGACCTGACCCCCATAGCCCTAGGAGTGAAGCGTAGGCCCCCACTACCACCATAGAAGACAAGAACATGTAATAGTGTTCTATTTCTTATAAACACACCGCAGGTGTCTGTAAGGGAGATGGAAAGGGGCCACCTCTGAACTGTATTCTGGAAGAGGCACAATAGCCACTGTCCTCTCTCAGCTGTCCCTGACAGGTGTTGGTTTTCCTATTCACCTGGCATTACCTTTTCACTGCCCTTTCTGCTGTACTCTGCTCTCCTCTAAGAGCTGTCTGAGTCATGAGGACTGCATCCATGGGCTCCCTTTGTCCTCTGAGGGAGTTTGCCAAGGAGTCACCTTGTTTATCTTTCTTGTTCCTTCCTACCAGATGTTGCTCATTTCTTAGTTTGCTTTCTAGGTCCCTTCACCAGCTCCTCCCACTCCTGCCCTTTCAGGAGTATTGGCCTAATGGCTCTTACTGGCTTTGACTTTAAGCCCATCCCCTGCTTTGTAAATCTTGCCCTTTATTACAGTGTTCCTGATGTTCATAAGTGATTAGACTTACAGGCATTGTGCTGGGAGGGAAGGGCAGGTTATTTGACTCATAACCTTTAGAACATTTGCTTTTATTATTCTTTTCCTGATTATATATATGAGGGGAAATTCATGTTGCTATTTCCCAAGTTTTTATAGGCAGATTTCTATTTTTTATTTGTAATATTGCTAAAGTGGCCTTTTAGATATGATTTTGTTGATAAAAGTAAGATATTTACTATAACTGCTTTTAGGAAATGATTCTGAGATAGATGTGGTGGCATATACCTATGAGCTTCACATTCCCAGAGGTTGAGGCAGGAGGACTACAAACTTGGGGTCATCCTGAAGCATGTCTCCAGAGAGAAGGAAAAGAAGAGGGGAGAAAGAGGGAGAGGGGGGGGGAAGGGAGAGAGAGAGAGAGAAAGAGGGAGAGAGAGAGAGAGAGAGAGAGGAGAGAGAGAGAGAGAGAGAGAGAGAGAGAGAGAGAGAGAGAGAGAGAGAGAGAGAGAGAGAGAGAACATTCTGGCAGGTTTGATGTATGTTATATTTAAGAGGTCCCACCCAAAGTGGCTCTTGAAGTTTCTCAGAGCGGAGTATCCTAAAGCACCAGCATCCTTCCCTCTGTTAGGCCAGACTCAGGAAGTTTGAGATAAGCACATACCTGTAAAGGAATGGTCTGGTGTCCAGACTGAGAGTCTGTCCTTAAAGCCTTGATTGAAAGCCCAGGAAAACTGTGCATAGTTTTTGTTTTGTTGTTTGATTGGAATCTTAATTTATTTGCTTTAGTGTTTGGTTCATACTCAAGGCTTTCTTACATATATTCCTTATTGTCAAAATCACCTATTTGTTCCTCAAACTCAATGACAGCCTTTCTCAGGGGCTCTTGGTCCTCTCACAGCTCCAAAGAGAGTAAGTGTCCTTGTTTTGCAGGTCAGCTGTCCAGAATGCAACCCTCAGCCTGCTTTCCCAACAGGAACACTTGACTCCACCTCTGGAATGTAGAGAAAATTGTGGAACCTCAATCTGACCTAGTCTACCTTGCCCCTTCCAGTCCTACCTAAGTGTCCTTTCTCTTGGTCATTCCTCAAATCTGCTCCCTTTTAAAATAATATGTAGGGAAGTGCTTAGTCTTACTGCAACTTGATATGCCACGTTTTCTTGATACCCATGGGAGACCTGCCCTTTCCTATCAGAAATCAAGAAGGATTGTATGAGGGGGGGGGGTGGGGACAGAGGGGTAGAAGGGGGTCTGAGAGGAGAGACTGGAAAGGGAAACTTCGGCCAGGGTGTAAAATTTAAAATAATAATAATAATTTTAAAAGAAAAATATGTACATATATTCAGGTTTATTCCAGTATAATATATTCGGTATATTTAAGACAATATTGCCTTAAATAAACCAAGAAACTATAAAAAATATTCAGGGAAAGGGATGTAGCTCAGTGGCAAATGAGCATGGATGATATTTTAAGTTTGATCCCAGCCCAAAATGAACAAAATAGGAGATTTATTATATGCACTGGATGTTCACTATTGTCCCGAGTTGCTCTTTAGAAGCTGCTGTCAAGTATTGAGCCATGCATCTGTGGTCTACTCACACTCCCTAGAAAGCTGTCACACAGGGCAGGTGCCAGGCCTTATATAAGACATGGAGAGTCTGAATGGGGACAGGCTTGAGACCTGAAATGTCGAATCTCCTTCTCTACTCAGTTCATTTCTGTCACTTCTTGGCCCTTTCTATATAAACACACACCATCAGAGTCTTCCTGGAGTGCTCATCACTGGTTCCCAAGCTGCCCTGTGCTTCAGGCTTCCAGTGACCTCTGGTCAACTCCAGCCCAGTCTGACCCTTTCTTCCAATGAAAGACAGGTCCTACCTGACTGCCGTCTTCATCCAGAGTAATAAGGTACTTCTTCCCAGTAAGCAGTACCTGTTGCCATCAAAGGCATTGAGGTAAGGGGGTTAAAATTTCTGTGACACTGCCCTTGCCAAGCACGTGAAAGCTGAGGGCTCCACCCTGAGCACTGAAAATAGAAACAAAACTCTACGAGGCAGTTAATGGCATAATCATAGTTTTGTTTGAAGGATACTTTTTAAAAATCACTTTGGATTGCCCAGTTAGCTCTGTTGGCTAGAGCATGGTGCTAATAAAAATCATCGCAGAGCTGGAGCTGCTCAGTGGGAGAGCTGGCCTAGCATACATGAAGCCCTGTGTTCAATTGTTAACACCACATGAAAATAAATAAATAAGTCTGACCAACAGTGAAGCCCAGAGTGATCCTACAGTATGTAAGGCTCCAGGCATGAATACAAATCAAAAAGTTATAAATTAAACAAACTGATAAATAAAACATCTCATCCTCCTACACTGGTAAATATGTCTTTATAATAACCAGAAAGGCCAGGTTCAGCTATGGAAGTCTTGAACTTCTGAGTTCCAAGCTGTAACATAATGGTATACAAAGGCAAGGCAGTCCTGTCCACGAATCAAGTCTCACTGACTCCCTGATCTTGGAAAATAAGCAATCTGGTTAGATTTAGGGATGGGAGAGGGCTAGCCCTCCTCCCAACTTAGAACCGGCTCAGCCCACGTGACAAAGGACCTGGAGCACCTCCACAATCTCTAGGCTCCATTTCCATTCAGCTTCATGAAACCTCTTGGGGGCACCTTTCAGGGGTGTGGTCTGGAAGTGAGGCTGAGGGAACCGCCCACAGGCTTATGGGTGAACTTGATCAAGTGCTAGCCTAGAACACAGGAAGTCCTAACTCCATCAATATCAGCACTTCAGAAATGAATAATGGTAACACATGCCAGCACTTAGGAGGAGGTGGAGCCAAAGGATGAGAAGAAGTTCAAGGCCATCCTCGGCAGCGTTGCAATGCTAAGGCCAGACTGAGACCTTGTCTCAAAGAAGAAGGAAAATGAGGAGGAGGAGGAGCAATGGGAAGAGCCAGCCAGCCTGAGTTGCAAACTTATAGCCATTCTGGGAAGCTTATTGAGTGAGTGAGTGCCCTGTGTCAAAGTAAAAATGTAATTAACTAATAACTTACAAAGCATAGGGACGGGAAGCTAGGGCTCAGTGGTACAGCACTTCCCTAGCTTGTACAAGGCCATAGGTTCAACTCCCATTCAAGCAGTCCCTGGTGACCTTCAAGAAAGAACAAATAAGAGACAGCTATTGGCCAATGACTCAGCAGATGAGTGTGCAGGGAACACCAAGCAGCATGTTCCCTGGTGGCTGAGTCCCTCCGTCCTCCACACTGGCCCTGGAAATGACTGTTCCTGAAGCCTTAGCTGTCTCTCTGCCTCCTTCTACTGGCCATGACTGTGAACCCAGAACCTTTGGGGCCCACTGAGGACTGAAGTGTTTTAGAGAAAAGGCAAAGAGGTGCCAAGATCCTAGATGGGATTCTGTAAGGGGTGAGTGTAGTTGGGTTTTTTACACTTTGGAAGCCCACTATCCAACTCCTAAATAAACATATGGAGAAATTTTCTTACTTATGGATGTTCTGCCTTAGCTTGGCTTATTTCTAGCCAGCTTTTCTTAATTTATCCCATCTCTCTTTTGCCTCTGGGCTTTCATGTTTCTCTATTCTATACACCTTTCTTTTCTTCTTACCCTGTGGCTGGTTCTGTGGCTGGGCAGCTGCCTTGGGTCCCTCCTTCTCCTTTTCTTGCTCTCCAGCCTAGATTTCTCCTCCTGTTTATTCTGTCTGCGCGCTCCGCCCATCCTTTCTCCTGCCTCGCTATTGGCCATTCAGCTCTTTATTAGACCAATCAGATGTGTTAGACAGGCACAGTAACACAGCTTCACAGAGTTAAACAAATATAACATAAAAAATGCAACACATCTTTGCATCATTAAACTAATATTCCACAGCATAAACACATCTTAAATCAGTATCCCATAACAGAGGGGTCATTGAAAACAACAACAGCTAAAGAACCACTGAGTTCTTTGGGAGCTCCCTCCCTGAGTCCTTAAGGACAAATCCCAGCCTGGGTAGTAGGATACAAGGCACATACCACCCTCCACTGCTCTGATGTCTGGCCCTGGTCACTGCCCCATCTTCCTCAACTTGTCCAAAGAGGTAGTGTGTGTGTGTGTGTGTGTGTGTGTGTGTGTGTGTGTGTGTGTGTGTGTGTGTGTGTGTGTGTATGTGTGTGTATGTGTGTGTATGTGTGTGTGTGTATGTGTGTGTATGTGTGTGTGTATGTGTGTGTGTGTGTATGTGTGTGTGTGTATGTGTGTGTATGTGTGTGTGTGTGTGTGTGTGTGTGTGTGTGTGTGTGTGTGTGTGTGCGTGATTTGACAGTGGACAGAGTACCATCAGCTGAGAATAATGACCGAAGTCTGTGGCCAAATCTCCACGGTAACTGTTTCTCAAAAATAGGGAAGAGGAGAGAACTTCAGAAATGTGAGGAGGGACCCTCATGATAGGACCTTTTTCAAAACCCAACCACACTTCTTAACCAGTTATCAAAGCACAGGCTCTCCTGGCTGGGTGAATCCTCCACCTCAACCCTACAAAGGACAAAGGGAAGACAGCCCACTGCCTGTTCCTCCTGCAATGTTCCCTGAAAAGAAACACTGTCAACAAAGTGTCTCTACTCTGCAGTGTACATGTCAGGACTTACAGTCTCCCCTCCATACCGTCTATGTAGAAAGAAAGATTAACTGTTCATTGGAAAACTGGGAGAGCTGTGACCTTTTCCCATTTATTTATTTACTTATTTATTTATTCTTCAGTGAAGTGTTTGCCAGCCCTGGGTATTATCAGCCCTTTTAACTTCCTCTGGACGTTCATGCGCTGATGCCCTTCCTTTCATTCCAGGAGACAGAGTTTTTATTGACACATAAAAATGACAGAGTTTTATGACATACTGTGTAATGTGTTGGCTCATGTATACATTGTGTAATTTTCACATCAGGGTAAGGGTATTGATCTCATGCCTTATAGTTTCTTGGTGGTAAAATGATCCAAAATTCTTTTATCTAGATTTTTAAAAGTATGAATATAGAATATTATCAGAATCTAAACCTATTCTACAAGACAATTCTAACTGGAACTTTATACAATTATCACCCTTTTCCTCAGCCCCCTCTTTAGACTTCATGAAGTAAATACTTTGAGATTCCATATATGAAGAAAATTATGTGCCATTCATCTTTCTGTGGCTGACATGTGGTGTGATTTATTACTGCTATCATTATTATTTTATTGAGTCAAGGTTTTCCTCTATTGCCATGTGGCCTGAAACTTGCTGTGCATTCCAAGCTGAACGTTAGCTCCCAACTCTCCTTACACATTCTGTGTTTTGACCCAGTATATTATATAAACATGCACGTGTGTGTGGACCTGGGGAGCCTTACCAAGAGTGACGTACTCTGATATATATTGTTCTAATTCGCTACTTTCCTTTTTTTCCTTTTAATGATAGTTTTGAGCCACAAAATTGATTTCATTGCCTATGATAGGAAAATGTTGCCTTGAGTATAAACTCCACACTTGGAGACAATTTTGCATATAAAGTATCAACAGGAACAATGCTGAACACATAGTATATGTTGAGTAAATGCTCATTAAGCTCTAAACGTTTAAGGAACCAATAATCCCCGTGATTAAAGACTTTGTCCTGGAAACTCTCCTGTCTGTCTTCCCTCTGACCTTTGTGGGTAAGATTAGCCTAATTCCAGACACCAGCAAAGAGATCACTCATACCCACAAACCTGTATGTTGATGTCCATTTTGAATTTAAAATTGGAATTCTGAAGTAAAACAAAAGCAAAAGATTTCATTCAACAGATATGAGCTAAACATCTGTTCTGTGTTGTGTTCTGTTCTCAGTCTACAAATGAGTCCCAGTGCCTGCCTTGAAGGAATTAGGGGACAGCAGGAGATATGACACAGTACAGGCTGCGGGGGAGGGAGGTGAATGGTCACTCTCAAGGAGGTAGAATGGTTCCCTTGGAGCCAGCTCAAGAATAGAAGCCAGGCAGAAAGTAAACACGGGGAAGCTGTTGCAAGCTCTCTCTCCTCTCTCTCCTCTCTCTCTCCTCTCTCTCTCTCTCTCTCTCTCTCTCTCTCTCTCTCTCTCTCTCTCTCTCTCTCTCTCTCTCTCTCTCTCTCTCTCCCTCTTCCTTCTCCTTCTCCTTCTTTGGTTTTCCAATACAGGGTTTCTCTATGTAACAGCTCTGTCTTTCCTGGAACTCACTCTGTAGACCCAGCTGGCCTTGAACTCAGAGATCTGCCTGCCTCTGCCTCCTGAGTGCTAGGATTAAAGGTGTGAGCCACCACTGCCTGGTTGAGCCTGCCATTTCTGACAGGCAGTGCCTCCCTTATTTTAGGAGGGGATTGGACAGTTCCCTGTGACTGTAATGTCAGGGTGTGATGGTCAGATTTGCTAGTAGACTTGACACAATGTAGAAAACCTGGGAAGAGGGCCTCAACAAGAGGCTGTCTGTGTTGGGTTGGCTCATGGATATGTCTCTGGTGAATTATTTTCAGTTAAGATTCAAAGACCCAGTCTGAATATTGTTGGCACTATTTCAAGAGCTGGGCCCTGGAGTGTATATGAGTAAATTGTAAGTCGAGCATAAGTAAGCAGGAACTGGGGATGTGATGTAAGCAGATGACTCAAACTCTTTCTACTGTGACTTTCCTGCAACAATGGACCTGAAATAAAGCTGATTTCTTCCCCAAGTTGCATTTTGTCAGGGAATTTTCTCACAGCTACTGAGATGGAACTAGTACAAACCAAATCCTCTGACATGAACCAATCATGGTGGTTCCAGGATCCTTGCCAGTTTCTGGCTTAGAGATTGGCAAAAAGACCCCAGTCTAGCCAATGGGATCTGAGGGTGAATCTTCAGAGAGATGTTTTTGGGAAAGCCATCTTAAAAAGAAATTCATGTTAATAAGCTGTCTTTTCTTCTATCGGCTTCTTTATTAGGTTTGTGTAATCCTTGGCTGGGATACAGCCATCATAGGGCCATGAGGTAATCCAGCTATGAACATGTCAATCAAAATGATAGGAAGACAAGTGTGTTCAGCTTTCCCTCTCTCTGATGAAAATGCCTGAGGTGGAGGAAAATTTGTGTTTGCCTCATATTTTCAGAGGGTACAATCCATAGTCATGTGGCTCTGTCGTGGCAGGAGTGTATGTCAGCATAGTATGTCATGGCAGGAGTGCATGTCAGCATAGTATGTCATGGCAGGAGTGCATGTCAATGGAGGCAGCTTATCTCTTGAAGACTGAGGATCCTGAGGCAAGACGACCTTGAGTTCAAAGAAAATTTAGGAGGCATAACTAAAAAACAAAAACAAAACCTTGAGAAGGGCTGAGGATTCAGCTTAGTGGTCCAGCAGGTACTGCCATGTACGTAAGACCCTCAATTCAATCATCAGCACCACTAAAAACAAAGTAAAAACTTTGGTAACATCAAATACCAGGTTAACTCTAACCAAGCAAGTGAAAGACCTTTATGAAAAAAACTTCAAGTCTTTGAAGAACGAAATTGAAGAAGATATCAAAAGATGGAAAAATCTCCAGTGTTTGTGGACCAGTAAGATGAAACATAGTAAAAATGGCCATCCTACTAAAAGTAAGCTATAGACTCAATGTATTTCCCAACAAAATTTCAACACAATTCTTTACAGACCTTGAAAGAACAATACTCAACTTCATATGGAAAAAAAAATCCATGATAGCTAAAACAATAAAAGAACTTCTGGAGGTATCACCATCCCTGATTTCAAGCTGAACTACAAAGCTGTACTAATAAAAACCATAGGGTATTGATATAAAAACAGATGTGCTGATCAGTAGAATTTAAATGAAGACCATATACTCATAAATCCTTATACCCATAAAACATAACTTTTTATAAAGAAGCCAAAAATATACTGTAATGATTCCTGGCACATAGTAACCATGTGGTAAACCCAACATGGCACCAGCAGAATACCACATATGGAGGGCACATATCCTTAGCCATCAGAGACATGCAAATCAAAACTACCTTGACATTCCACTTGATCAAGATGACTAAGATAAAAACAGAAGTGACACCTCATGCTGGAGGGAATGTGGAGCAAGGGGAATACCCGTCCACTGCTGGTGGGAATGTAAACTGGTGCAGCCACTTTCAAAATCAATATGGCAATTTCAAGAACATAGGAAATCCATCTACCTCAGCACTCAGCTATACCATTCTGGACATATACACAAAGGACACTCCAATCTATCACAGGGACATTTGCTTAACAATGTTCATAGCATCTTTATTTATAACACCCAGAAACTGGAAACAGCTTAGCTGTCTCTCAACTGAACAATGGATAAAGAAACTGCGGTACAGCTGATAAAAGCAATGACGTCATGAAATTTGAAAGCAAATGGATGAAACAAGAAAAAAATCATCCTAAGTGAAGGACAAGCATGGTCTGTACTCACTTATAAGTAGATACTAGCTATAAAGCAAAATATACTTATGCTATGGTCCATAGTTCCACAGAGGCTAAGTAACAAGAGAAGCTCACAGTGGGGAACACGAGAGTCTCCCTGGGAAGGGAAAATAGAATAATTTCTAAGGTGGACTGGGGATGGATGGGGTTGGGAACTGGAGAGATCCATGGGGGGAAGATAATAGTGGGAGAAATGGATGGACCTGGGGCCTCCCCAGGGGTGAGGAGGGAACCTAGTGTAGTGGAACATCCATGGAATCCAGGAGAGTAACCCTAGCAAAGATTTCTAGTCCTGAATCAGCCATCCTCCTTAACCAAGCAAGACCTCAAGTGGAGGGATTGGGACACCAGTCAAGGCACAAAACTTTCAATCTGCAATTTGTTCTGCCTGCCTTGTGATCTGGGATTGGAGTCTAAGAGAATTATCATCAAAGAGACCAGAGGGATGCCATCCAACAGTTAATGGGAGAAGATGTAGAATCTCACAGATGAACATAATGCAGAGGTCAGTGGGTCCTTTACATATATGTTATGGCTGTTTTAATGGAATTCTAATGGTGTGATGTGGGAATGTCTTTCTGTATGCTGTGAATATCAATCTTTAAATAAAGGAGCTGTTTTGGCCCATGACAGGCACCATAGAAAAAGTAGGAGAAAAAATCAGAGCATAGAAATCAGAAGTAGGGCAGAGTCAGACAGATCGAGCTGAAGCCCAAAGGAGGAACATGTAAGGAACACAGATGAGCCACGTGTGGCAGACAGATTAATAGAAATGGGTTGATTTAAGATGTAAGAGCTAGCTAGCAATGTGCCTGAGCCATAGATCAAACAGCATGAAGTTAATATAAGCCTTTGAGTCATTTCTGGGGGCCTGAGCAGCAGTGGCAGGCAGCTAAGGGGTCTGGCGAGGCAGGGTCTGGGCCTCTGGCTGCCCGAGACCAAGAAACCTCACTACTACAAATGGTGAGAATGGGGGTTGTCTCTGACTCCTCTGCCTACTTGTGGGACCCTTTTTCCCTCCTACTGGGTTGCCTCATCCAGCCTTGATGTGAAGGCACGTGCCTGATCTGTGGCTTATTGTGCTGTATGCTGATGTCCCTGGGAGGCCTGCTCTTTTCTGAGAGGAGACTTGGGGGAGGGGAAGGAGGGGAAGCTGATCCAGACATAATGTATGAGAGAAGAATAAAAATAAAATATAATACATATAAAAAGAAAGAGAAGTATCTGAGAAAACCAAAGAAAAACAAGCCACTGAGCATTGTTCTCCTGTGGTCTCTTGCTTTAGTTTCTGTCTCTGGGCTCCTGCCTCAGTTTCCCTCAGTGGTGAACTATATTCTGTAAGCTAAATAAATTCTTTGCCTCCACAGGTTACTTTTTGTCAGTGGGGTTTTTGTTTTGTTTTATCACAGAAATGGAAACCAAACCACCACATACAAAATGTATGCACGTGAATATAGTTACAAATTCTAAAGAAAATCTACTAGAAGCATCTTAGCTGTTCACCAGTAAGAGAGCACATAGTAAACTGTTCTATTCATCTTAAATTATTTGCAGTCATTATAAAGAATAAAGCAATCCAATATGTTTTGAAAGGGAAGCATATCAAATGTTACAGAGAAAAGCAGTTTCCACACAAGTTGAAAACATTATAAAAACGGGGAAGAAAGTATCTGAAAACACACAAACTCGGATGAGAAGAAAATACAACAGACTGAGGAATGAAGCTGCTGTGAGGAAGAGAGGTCGACTTCCTGTGTGTCTTTGTATCTTTTCGATGCTGTGTCATATGCACAAACTCTTAGACTGGAAACTGAAATATCATATAAGCATCGGTTTCCTACGGCTTACATCACTGACAGGAGAATATTGGTGGAAACTCATTCCAAAATTTTTAAGCATACGATGAAAAAAAGGAAGGGGAAGAAAACTTTCAGGCAGACAGAAATAAAACACATCATTTTCTTGTAGTTCTTCCCCAGATACCTGAAAACGGTTTGCGCAGGAAGCAGTTATTTTGCTCACAGTTTCAAAGGCCTCAGTCCCTGGTTAATGGGCCCCACGCATGCGGACAGAAGAGTAAGGCCGTGGAAGAGCGTGGTAGAGGAGGATCTGCCCCACGCATGCGGACAGAAGAGTAAGGCCGTGGAAGAGCGTGGTAGAGGAGGATCTGCCCCACGCATGTGGACAGAAGAGTAAGGCAGTGGAAGAGCGTGGTAGAGGAGGATCTTCATGCAGTGGCAGAAAGGAAGCAGAAAGCAAGAAGACGGGGACAACCCTTCCAAGTTATGCCGTCAGGAACCCGCCCCTCCAGCTTGTCCTCCAGATTCCAGAAACCGTCTTGAAGGTGGGGTGTGCTATGGGGTGGTGTAGTAACCAGAATGTACTTTATACATGTACGTATTAAAATAGTTAATGAAAAAAATGTAAGTTTTATCTTGGTTTTGAAGACAGGGTCTCATTATGTAGCCATGGCTGGCCTGAGTCTCCCTACATAGACGAGGCTGGTCTTGAACTCACAGAGATCCACCTGGTCTGCCCCCAACCACCCAAGGGTGGGAATTAAAGGCATATGCCACCATGTTTGGTTTAAAAGTTATTTTTTAAAACAGTTTCCAGGATATTTCTAAATATTAGCCCTGGTTGAAGACTCAGTGTTCAACACATTATTAGTCTAGTGGACATTTCATTTATAGACCATAACAGGAAATGAGTGAAATATCCCAGTAAGGAAGACACATGAGATTCACCAACAGTAAAATCTGTAAAACAATAAAAATACAACATTCAAGTATCAGTGTCGGGAAGACCAATTTCAGCAATATAACAGAAAGCTCAGAAATATATTTTCACAAGAATTTTAGTATATAATAAGGATATATTTATATAAAGATATATTTATATAAAGAGATATATACTTGAAGGAAAACTGATTGACAATTTTGGAAGGAAAGAGAGAATTTAGGGTCTCCTTATATACTATGCATTATAACCAATTCCATTTTGTTCCAATATTAAGCACATTTAAAACTGTAAAGTCCGGGAGAAAATAGTATTAAATGTTTATCAAAAAATAAAATCTTGACTTATCTTACCATAGGGAAATGACTAAAATGTTCTTGACTTACATAAAACTTGGAAAAAAATCTTCATAGGTAATACACACCAAAATTAAACACAAGCAACATATTAGAAGATACATTTATAAGATATACACTAGAAAAGATTAATACTATTTTCTCAAGAAATCACATAAGTCAAGAAGAATTCCATGAACATGTTGGCTAATAATTGAGAAAACTACTATAAACAAAGTAATTCACAGATGAATAAGCAAAAAAACATATGCAAAACATTTGTATTAGAGGTTTCCTAGAGTAACAACTTAGAGAATATACATAGATTATACACATACATATATATGTGGGATTTATTAGAGTGCCTTACAGATTGTGTCCAGCTAATTCAACAATGGCTGCCTACATATGGAAGGTCCAAGAATCCAGTATTATTTGATTCATGAGGCTAGATGTCTCACCTGGTCTTCAGTATACTGTGGAATCCCAAAGAAGTGGGCGCCGATGCTAACTTGCTAGTGAGTCAATAGCAAGCAGGCAAAGAGAGCAAGATTCCTTCTTCTGTGTCCTTTATATAGGCTTCTAGCAAAAGGCATGACCCAGATTGAAAGTAGGTCTTATCACCTCAAAAGATCTAGATTAAAGATGTATCTTTACACCTCAAATATCCAAGATCCATATTAAAAGTGATTCTTTCTGCTTCAAATTAAGCAAAATTCCCCCACAGCTTTGCCCCTTCATTTGGTAATTTAATTACATATAAATTAGCAATCAAGTTGACAGCAAAGAATAGCCATCACAGCTAGTTATTAAGAAGGCACAGATTAGAAGAAGCATGGCATTTCTTTTACTGAATTAATATCCTCTCAAATTAAAATTCATGTCAATGCCTACAGTTTAAGATGATATTACTGATAGCTATATTCATTGCGGGTGGTATTTATAAATTAATATTCCTGATTAGAAAAGTGATAGTCATAAAAATATTCAGACCCTTACACCTAATAAATCTCTGTTAGATAATGAATCCAGATTAGGGCAGAAACATAAAATCATAGCCAAAGCTCATGAATCCATCTCCATATGTCTTCCTGAATTAGGCCTTTCAGGACCATATTCCTATACTTCTGTGTCTAGTAACAGCAGTTAGGAGTCATATGCAACAATCTGTTCTGCACAAGCAAATAAACTCCGTAAGAGTCACTCTGTCCATCCTGCTTCTCACGGTGCCCCAGATCTCAGAATGGTGCCTGATACAATGTGGGATCCCAAATACTAGTCAATGAATTTATGAACATAAAGAAAAATGTCTTTCTCAGTTAAGCTTAGAGTTTTCAAGCCTCCAAGGAAGTCTTATCTCAACTCACATTTGTTTTTCCTGTGTTTTCTCATGTGAAATCTTTGTTGGTTATTTAAAATGATGTACTGGCTTGGGTGTGGTGGTACAACCTTTAAATCCTAGCATAGGCAAATGCAGAGAAATTTCTATGACTTTGGGGCCAGCTTTGTCTACATAGTAAGACCCTACCTAAAAAACAAAACATAGAATAATATACTTTATATTTCAATGCATAATTCAAAAGTATCAATAATGAGATACATGTGTTTGTTTATTTAGACTGGAAGCTCTCCCTGTGGTACCTAGGCTGGCCTCCAGCTCATGGGTCAAGCATTTGACCCTCCTTTATCAGTTTCTCAAGTCATTGGGATGACGGGCATGTAACACTATTCCTGGTATTAGGAAAAAAAAATTAATTTATTTCATGTTAAGAAAAAAACAGAAATTGCATTGCTCCAGGGTTGTTGAGGGTAGATGTCTTTTAAGAATTGTAAATGGAGGTTTCTCTCCCAATTGCCAGTTCCTAAATAACCACTCAGAGGCTTAATTATAAATGTTTGGCCATCAGGATTATTACTAGCTAGCTCTTACATTTAAATTAACCCATTTCTATTCATCTGTGCATGGCCACATGGTCTGTGGCTTACCAGTTCTTTCACATCTCACTTCTTGGGTGGCTCACAGTCTCACCCCAGCTCCACCCTTCTTTGTCTCTATTCTTAGTTTGAATGTCCCACCTAACCTTATTCTGCCTGGCTATTGGCCAAACAGCTTTATTTATCAACCAATGAGAGCAACACATATTCTCAGTGTGCAGAAAGGCCATCCCTCAGCAAAGAATCATTATTTGCCATGATTTCTCCCCTCTCATCCTTGATATATAGGCCATTTTCCTGTTTCCTTTTTATGCTTCTGAGATGCAAATAGAAGTTAAAAGTCCCATCCTTAGCTGGTGGAGTGGTGACTCACACCTATAATCTCAGCACTCAACAGACTTATACATGAAAATTACAAGTTCTAGGCCAGCCCTGGCTACATGGTAACACTTTTCTAAAGGTAAAGAAAAATAGACCATGGCCTTGTACTATAACAGCTCAACTAGCCAGAGATTTCAACTCCCTTGGGCTAGGTCTCTTGTTTAAGTGTCTGGCATGAAGGTTTCATAAACTTAACAGAAGAAGATTAGAACAGAAGACCGAGGTCAGAGAAGACAAAATAGTCTCAGAATAAGCCACTGTGGGTTGTTTTGTTTAGTTTTTTAATTGAAAATGAGGACATGTCTGCTCCAAGTTATGGTTGAAGAAAGAGTATTTGTTGTAGATATGAGGGAGAACGAAGCCTGGGGCATCTGGAAGAGTGCAGACTGAATATGGCCAGAAGAATAGACTGGGCTATGAGGGGAGAGGCGGGGGAGGGGCAGACAAAGAGAAATCCAAGGGTGGAGCCAGCCAGGAGCCAAGAGACTGAGATCCCTTGTCAAAAAGGCTGAGATTGTATAAGGATCAGAGAGACTGGGGGAGAGAAGCTCCACCCCTAGGCTGGTGGGGTGAGAAGCTTTGGGAGGAGCCGCTGGTACTGGGGAGACTTGTCTGAGGTTTCTCTGACACCTAACAGTTCTGAGAATAGCTATGCTGTTCCAGTTGGCCTGAGACCATGGCCCCTTTTTGTTTTAGCCTTCTAATTGCTAATATTACAGACATGCCCCTCACAGCAGGATCCTCTGAATTTTTCTTTTTAACAAAGCATAAACCTATAATATTTAATTTATTTGCTTATTTATTTATTTGAGAAAAGAGCCTCTCATAGCCCAGACTGGCCTCAAACCCATTATGTTCTCCCTCCCGCTGCCCCCTCAGTGCTAAGGTCACTCTCATGCAGTACCATGCCCAGTTTTACAAAGTGTTAGGGATCAAACCCCGGGTTTAGTCCATGCTAGGCAAGTGCTCTACCACACCCCAGCCTGAAACCCTACTTACTTTTAAAGTACAGCACAAATTCTAAGCCTTTAACTAATTGTTCTCTAATTATATTAACCAGAAACAGTCATTCTTTCCTATGAACTTAAAATCTTGATTTGAAGCCAAAAACTGTGAGGTCATTTCTGATTTTCCTACTCTGTAATATAACCATTTATTTATTTTGTCTGCATTACTTTAAAAATAAATTCAGGATCCAACCTCTTATCAGAGCCCTCAGTGTTAGGAGTCTGTCCTAGCCCCTGAAGCCACATCTGGCCAATGGCAATTAGCCTGGCCCCGCCCTGAGCTCTGAGGTCTAGCTCCATTTAAAAAGGATTCCCACCTTTTCCTCTTTCCTTCTTTCCCCCCTGCCAGAGGGCATGCTCCACAGCCCCTCCTTCTCCCCCCCCCCATTTGTCTCTTCCCCCTCTCTCCATAATAATAAAGGCCCTCCATGTCCAGTGGGCTCAGTCTAAGTGTCTCTCACTTTCAACCACACCCACATGAGACATGGGGCCTCCATCCATCTCCATCTGCCACACGGTATACACCTTATCGTAACACCCAGTGCTCACTTGGGACCAGGCAAGCTTCATCTCATCCTATATTTTGGCAGATGTTTCCTCTGGTTTTTCTGCCAGCACCGTAAGCACCCTTAACCCCGTCAGTGCCCGGCTCAAAGAAAGCCCTCATTGGTTTCAAAATAAAATTTAAAGTCTTCACCAAGGCCGTTGGAGCTCTCTAGGATCTGTCCTGTCACCTCCCTGACCCTGTCTCCTGCCAACATCCTCTAGCTGACATTCTCTACCACACACATCAAGCACACAACCCTCTGTATAGCCTTTATACCCCATATTTGCTTGGCTTGGTAAGTCCCTCCAGCCACTCAAATGGCATGCTCCTTCTTTCTTCAGATTTTGATTCTGGTGGGACCCCACCAGAGAAGTCTTTCCTGGTCTTCCATTACAGAATTCCCCCCCTCAACTCTGACAGGATATCCAGTGTGGTGGTTTGGAAGAAGTTGGCCCTCAAAGGGAGTGGCGCTATTAGGAGATGCAACTTTATTGAAGGAAGTGTGTCACTGTGGGGACAGGCTTTGAGGTCTCTTTCGCTCAAGCTTCCCTCAGTATGATTTTCAGTCAACTTCCTGTTGCCTGCAAGATGGAGCAGTCTCAGCTCTTCCTCTACTGCATGTTGGCCTGTGTGACACCATGCTCCCTGCCATAATGATAATGAACTGAACCTCTGAAACTGTTGGTGAGCCACCCTGATTAAATGTTTTCCTTTAGAAGAACTGCTACAGTTATGATGTCTCTTCACAACAATATAAACCCTAACAAAGATACCATTCTTAATCAGCTTAGTTTCCTCATAAGAACTTGTCCCACGTAAGATTCAGAAAGCCAGCATCTTTCTATGTCGCTAACAGGTTCAGCCACATACAGGAAAACACTGTCGGTCAAGACAGGGAGTTGGTACCCAGCAGTGCTGCCAACAGCCCAGAGGAGTTTCCTCCAGTCAGGTATAGACCTCTAAAATCTAAGGTACCTTGCAGGCCACTTTTCCCCCTTAGGGATTCCAGGTAACACCAGATTCTTGAGTATGGTATGTAGTATGAGATTTCTGGCCCGGACTTTCAGACCTAACCTCAAGGTTTTGACCTGCAGACCCACAGTCCCACAGTCCCACAGAGACACACAGATGCTTTCAATAATTTTAGGCTGATCGACCTAAGGCCCAGGCATATAACTTGCTAACTCTGTACCCTTAAACTAACCCATGTCTCTTATCTTGTTCAGCCATGTGGCTCGGTACCTTTTCTTAGAGCAGCATAGTTGTCCTCTGCTTCTTCCAGCTTCTCTCTGGCATTCTGCTCTGTGCTTCCTGTTCTCAGAGTTTTCTTAGTCTGGTAGTCCTGCCCACACTTCCCGCCTGCCTTTGGCCAATCAGCGCTTTTTATTAGACCAGTGGGTGGGACAATTATTTACAATGTAACAACATAATCTCCCATAATGTACATAAAAAAAATAAAATAAAATAAATCTAAGAGCTGAACAATCAATCACTGAACAAGTCAAAAGTAGTGATGCAAAGGTGGTAAGTTTCTTAGGTGTTTAGACAGAAACATATAGGAAAAACACAGTACACATCCAAGATATATGGGTTTGGGCTTCTCAAGAGACTCACTCTTAGCTATCTTTAGAGTGTGTGTGTGTGTGTGTTAGAGAGAGTCAGATAGACAGGGAGGGAGGGAAGAAGGGAGGGAGAGAGAGATTCTGTAGCTTTTTCATGAATCATGTTGAGACAAGAATTAGCTCTCTGTAGGCACAAAAGTAGAGGACCAGATTATAGTCATGTAACCTGAGGCTGAGAAACGGAAGTCACTCAATCAAGAGCTTATAAAATGGGTCAGACAAGTTGGGAGAATGAGGATGCAAGTAACCTTGACTAGAGACCACTCCCTGACTGAGCAAGAGACCTTGGTCACCCCAGTTGAGCAGAGACCAGTTACTGGCTCTGTGGCAGTCCATTTAGGCATGACCAATAATCTTAAAGGTTACCTCAGACTCTATCAAATACGCGAAAGGCCACTAGGCAGGAGAGCATTCCTGACCTTCCTCCCCGTTTCTGGAGTTTGTCTTACTTTTCCTAATAAGTCTACATTTGATCTTCTCACTTCTGTCTTCTTGGGCATCAGGCAAGAGCCTGGGAATTGACTGGTTCCAGGTGGCTTTGGTGACCTTTGATCACCCCACTCAGCTAATATCATAGGGAACAGAAAAGGACTCTCTCAAACTCAGGGCACGTCAATGCTGCTCAGAAAGTGTAGTTTACAGTAAGGCTTAAGCAAAGTGTGTTTACTTATTTCTCTTAAAGAACCTCCTTTTGTCAATAAAAATATGAAGTGCTTTAGAAGGTGCCTTGTTTAGATTGGGGGATTAGAGAGGACTCAAGTAAGCACAGCTTGTTGTTTCTAATGTTCTTTGAGGTGCTTAGGAAATCACATGCCACCTCCTCAGGTAATTTAGTGTTGAGATTGCTTGACTGCCTGCCATCAGGTAAGACAAAACCAAGGGTGGCAGGTCACTTTCCCTCCCCTGTCCCCTTGATTTGCCCTCTCTGTCCTGCCTAAGTAGCACTCAGTGTGTACTTACCAGATATTTGTTAAAGACTTGCATATTCCACTAACCTTTGCCATCCTCCTGGCTCGTGTGTTGGCAGGGTCCCAGCTGTTATTTTTGCAAGTGCACACATCCCACCTTTGAAAGAGAGCATAAGCTCCTTAAATTCCACAGCCCAGTCCTAACACACACAGCCTCCCAGAAAGGCAGCTCTCTGGAGCTGACATTTAGTGAAAGGCATTAGGGCTGTAGCAGCTGCTATCTGCCTAACCTGTTCTTGGCAGGACCCTGAATAGCTGAAATACAGGACTGGATGACACGTTTAGGGGAGAGCCTAGACAAGGGACCAATTTAAGACCTTGAGCTAGAGGGAAGGAATACTGTAGCTTCCTAACGCAGAAAGGAGACTTACAGGGGAATGTCACTGTCCTGAGTTTCCCCCAGAATTGTATTATCTTTTTAAAATTTTGTTTACAATCTGGCGGTTCTCTGCAATGGAATAAAGTCTTGCTCTGGTTAATTGGTAGCAAAGGTCACCACTTAACAGACGCTAAACAGAAACAGAGCAAAGTCGAGGGCGGCTGAGCTATAGCAAGGCTCCAGAGTCATTGCTCAAAGTTACAAAGGAAAACACCAACTTACTACATACAGGCCCCTCTCCTCCAACTCCAACCTTAAAAACAGAGTAGAGGTTCAAAGAGAGGCAGCTGAGCTCCAAGGAGGCTGCTGTTAACTGCCCATGCTCTCACTTCTGCGCTGTTCTGCTTCATGCCATCAAGGCCACTTTCCAGACTCCAGTGAACCAGCACTTTCAAATGTCGATAGTTTTAGTGCTTGCAAAAGGACAAAGGGACAGACAGGGAGACAGAAGAAGTGCTTTACACAGAAAAGGGAAAAGATGCCATTGAATATGTGCCTCGTCAAAAGGCCAGTGCCTAGAATAATGGCGAGCATTGTTTGAAGAAAGTCACACAGAAGAGGTAGTCCCAGGTGTAGGAGGAAGTGGCTGACATGGTCTGAGGATACACCAAGCTCTCTGATAGGGCGGGCCAGAGGACAGGACATATTTTTAAAAATCTTAGACTCCTTCTAGCATTCCGCAGGAAATGGAAAGCAGATGGGTTGGTTTAGATCTTGTTTTCAGACTATGAGCCCCCTTGAGGCTTGCGGGGCAGAGTAAGAAGAGAAAATGAGGTGTTTTAGGTAGATGCTTTACTGACAGACAGGGACCTTTCTGCGTCAGATCATCTGCCCCTTGAGCAACAGCTATTTAGGCCAAAGGACCTTTGTTTTCCTTGTCTTGTACAAGTCTGGCTAAGATAAACAGCAAACTGATTCTCGGTTCTGCCTGATCTGCCTGAATCTCGGTTGTTACTGAGGTGCGATCTTGTTCAGTGGCTGCAGAACAGAGTCCAGAGCTGCAGCCAGCAGCCCAGGAGTTTCCTTGACCTTCTAGGGACTTCAAATCACATAAATCTGGATCCTTCACACAGACAAGCCAGTATAAAATACAATTAGAATTTATTAAGAACAGAAAGCACACTGAGAAGGCAAACTATGGGTTTTCAAAAGAGAGCTACCCCAAAAATGTCTTGGCAATAGCCACATACTCCATTTTGGTGGCTTTCAAATTATTTTTTTTAAAGATCACTAAAAACTTTTCTATTTTTTTTTAATAAATAAAATTATAGGGTGGCTCTGGAGGTGCCTTGGATAAGATTACAATGCAATATGATAAAGCCATGAGCCACAGGGTTGCACAATGGTGATAAGCTTACTCTTAGTGGGTTCTCTGGCAAGAATCCTAGAAAATTACAGGGTTCCAACTGGGGAATGAGAATGGCCATATACATTTAGACCTTAAACATAGTTCACTGCTGTTTAAATGTTTAGGGGTTGGGGTTCTTTGCTTTTTTTGTTTTGTTTGTTTGATTTTAGAGACAGGGTTTCTCTGTGTAGCACTAGCTGTCCTGGAACTTGCTTTGTAGACCAGACTGACTTCAGACTCACAGATATCTGCTGCCTCTGCCTCCTGAGTGCTCGGATTAAAGGTGTGTTTAAATGTTTTACTTGAATACACACACACACACACCACACACACACACACACACACACACACACACACACATAAATTTTGTCTCTACATCAGGAATCTTTATAGCAAATGTTAATTGTGTTGGAATTCTTGATTCTCAGCTGTCAGCCCTTCCGCCTCCTGAGTGAAGGGCTCCTTTCCCTTCTCATGTCCCCATAATTATCCTTATCTTTCTGCCCTGCCTCCTCTCTTAGCCAAGGCTGTCCTGGAACTAACTCTTCCTGACTTAAATTCCAAGATGTTGAAAGTTCAGGTATGTGCCACCAAGCACCTCTTGCCTGAACTTTCTTAAAGGATCTAAGCTGGATTTACTACATTGCTTTTAGTTTCTTGTCATCCTCACCAAGCTAAAAAATGAACACAAGGGCCTTAACATTGAGGAGAGAGCAAAAGGATTCAAGCCAAACATTGGGGTTTTATAATTGTCAGAACATGAACTAGTTAGTGGCTCTTGCCCCTTAGGGTGTGGTCCAATGGCTATATACTTGATGTGGGATGTCTTTATGTACACTGTGAATATGCTGTATTAACATTAGATAATAAATAAGCTGTTTTGGTCCATGGCAAGGAAACTTAGAGGCAGGCAGGACATCCAAGCAGAGATAAAGAAGAAGGGCAGAGTCAGGAAGATTTGCAAGCTGATGCCCACGAAGCAAGATGTAATGGGACACAGTAAAGCCACAGAACATGTGCCAATAGATTAATAAAAATGGGTTAAGTTGTAAGAGGTAGTTGATAATAAGCCTGAGGCATATGCCAAATATTTTGTAATTAATATAAGCCTCCAAGTAATTATTTTATAAGTGACTACAGGACTTCAGGTAAGAGAAATTTTCCCAGAGTTCAGGCTCAGATAGGTCAGAAAAACCTCTGGCACCCAATGTGGGGCATTGATCCACACAGACCTTGAAAAGTTTTAAAAAGATTCTAAAATGAAGCCAAAAACAGCTTCCTAGTTCATTTACTCATTACGGCTGGGATACAAAAGCATGTCTTTGGCCTCAGCATGCATGCTTGGGCTGAGCTGCAACATGATGGTTTCCCACTGCCAAGGTATAAGCTACATGATAAATTAAAGCTTTTGCTCAGACACATAAAAAGCTAAAGATATGCAATAAAACAGATGGAGTCACCTAGATATCAGCATAAGCTGGTGGCTAGCCAGTGGAGTAGCGCACATCTGCAGCCAACGCTGTTCAGGAGGCTGAGGCAGGATGATCAATTCAGCCTGTGGGCTTTAGAGGCTGTTGTTGGCCCAGATGTGAGACCACTGTTGGAATTTTAGATGAAAGCTTTGATATTAGACTATCATAGGCTTGACTCTTTGCCCATCACTAATGCAGTCCTTGGTGTGGTTTGACTCTGAAATGTTTTGAGCATTTGTTCCAAGACTATGGCACTATTTTGAAGGCTGTGGAGCTTTTAGATGGTGGGGCCAGACTGGCCTTTGAAGGTCACACCTGTCTCTAATTCTAGTTTTCAATCTGCTTCCTAATTTATCATAGCAGATGAGCTTCTGCCACACACTCCTGCCTCTGTGAACTTCCCCACTCCTTTCCAGCTCTGGTGGACTGAACTCGTCCTGAAAGCACGAGACTGGACAAATCCATTCTACTTTAAGCTGTTTCTGTCAAGTATTTTTTTATCTTGGCAGCAAAAAGAACAAGGTAGCAATGCTCTCTCTGAGCCTTCTTATGCAAATGGTATCCTGGGGCTTAGAAGAGTGTAAAGGCAGGAACATAAAGGCAGGAACACCACAACAAGAGGAAAACTTGAGACATTAACCAGGCCCTTCCTTATGCGGTCCCCACCACTGTACTGAGCCTCCTGCTATCGCAAGACCCAAGCATGCTTGGAGTTCACGGAGTTGAAGCCAGAAGACAAAAAAGAAAAAGGAGAAGGAAAAGAAATTAAGATTTAAAATATATTAATTTTTTTAACAGTAAAATAAAAACAATAAAATATATCTTTAAAAACACATTGACACAGGTGACCACTTCCTAAATAAAATACCAGTAGCACAGATATACAACAATTAATAAATTGGACCTCCTTAAATTGAGAAGTACCGCGTCCGGTTTCTTGGGTGGTTTGAGTCTTGTCCAGGCGAGGGGCGTCGAGGTTAAATAATCTGCACTCAGGAGTCGTTTAGGTTCATTCATTCAGAATCACAATGAGAGACCCGAGCTTTATTCAGTACATCTTATATTTTAGACCTGTTTCTCCCCCTGCCATGCTTCTCTCCTGCCATGCATCTCGCCTAGCCTTTTTCCCTCTAGCTTCCCGCCATGTTGGTTTCCTTCTGCTCCCATTCCACTCACACTGACTCTACTAACTCTACTCCATGCTTGTCTCCTGCTTCTGCCCTTGTGTCTCAGTTCTCCCCCCACTCTCTGCTTCCTTCTTAACTCTCTCACACCCTGCCCCCTCATCCGGGCACACCCAAGGTCTTGAAAGATCCCAAAAGACTAGCACTTAGCAGGTGGCAGTGATAAGGAGATTTGTAGCGCAGGAAAACATGTTTTTCCTTTTTCCCCCTATTAACATAAGGTTTTAGTCCTTTGGGGAGGAGGATGGGCCATAAGGGCCAGAATGGCACTATTCGGGAGACAACAGAGAAGCTTCTGTAAGGCAAAGGACTTGGTCAATAAGACAAAATGATAACCTACAGAATGGGAAAAGATCTTCACTAACCCTACATCTGACATAGGACTGAACTCTAAAAAATACAGATAACTCAAAAAACTAGAGGACAAAAATCCAAATAATGCAATTTAAAAATGGGGTTCAGAGCTAAAGGGGAATTCTCAACAGAAGAATTAAAATTGGCTGAAAGACACTTAAAGAATTGCTCAACATCTTTAGCCATCAGGGAAATGCAAATCAAAACAACTCTGAGATACCATCTTACACCTGTCAGTGGCTAAAATCAAAAACCCAAATGACAACCTATACTGAAGAGGATGTGGAACAAGGGGAGCACTCCTCCATTGCTGGTGGGAGTGTAAACTTGTGCAGCCACTTCGGAAAGTATTATGGTGGTTCCTCAGAAAACTGGGAATCAATCTACTCAAAGATCCAGTAATACCACTATTGAACATATACCCAAAGGATGCACATTCTTATCCTAAGGGTATTAGCTCAATTATGTTCATAGCAGCATTATTTGTAATAGCCTGAACCTGGAAACAACCTAGATGCCCTTCAACTGAATAATGGATTAGCAAATTGTGGTAGATCTGCACAATGAAATACTACTCAGCAGAAAAAAAAGACTTCCTAAAATTTGCAGGTAAATGGATGGATTTGGAGTATCATTCTGATTGAGGTAATACAGGTCCAGAAAAATAGACATGTTATGTACTCACTCATAAGTGAATTTTAGACACAAAACAAAGAATATCCAGGCTACAAACCACAGCCCCTGAACAGCTAGATAACTGGAGGAACTTGAGAGAGACAACCAGGGATCCCTGTGGAAAGGGAAAATAGAGAAGATCTCCTAAGTAAATTGGGATCATAGCAGGGAATGAGCAAGGGGAGGTGAACAAATCATGAGAGAAGGAGATGGTTGAGTGAGAGGAAAAACGGAGAGGGAGAAAAAAGAGATGGAGATCTTGATAGAGGAAGCCACTGTGAGGTTAGAAAGAAGGAAACCTCATCCAAGAACCCACAGGATGTCCCTGGCTAGGACTCCAACCAATAGTAGAGAAGGTGCCCAAATAGCACTTCCCTATAATCAAATGAATGACCACCTAATTGTCATTATAGAACCTTCATCCAGCAATGGATAGAGGCAGAAGCAGAGATCCATAGCTAAGCACCAGGTTGAGCTCCTAGTCCAGCTGAAGAGAGATCGGGATCATGAGGAGGAGACCCACAAAGATGGCTGATAGGAACTTTTGGGAGCGCACTAACTCAGAAATAACAACTGAGGAACCTTCATGGAAAAGAATTAAATCCTCCAAAGGTAGACAATTGACAAATGGCATGGGTAGTATGTGGAGCCTCTTGTAATAGGATCAGAGTATGTTCCTGTGCATAAAGTAAGCATCCTGGAGCCCATTCCCTACAAAGAAACATATAACCTAGCCTTAATACTGGGATTAGGGACCTACCTCAACTGTATACACCAGACTGAACTGACCCACCTTGGGACTCTTTGCCCTCCTTGGGGAATGGATGGGGGGAGGAGTTGAGGGAGCTTGAGGGAAGACAAGGAGGGACTGGAAGGAGGAAAGAGAGGGGGAGCAATGGTAGATATGGAAAAAAATTAAAGGAAAAAATATAAAATAGATTTAAATTTTAAATTTTTAACTATAAAAATATATAATTAAAAATATATTTATATATAATTTAAATATATATTTATAATGATTTTCATAAATTATAAAATAATTTTAAAATAATTGTTTAACTTTAAAAATACAAAATATATAAAATATAAAATATCCTAGTTTCTGAGACTATAAATAAATTAGCTAACATAATACCTTGACTTAGGAGGAGAGATCTTTTCAACATCTAGGAATTCTTGAACCTAAGGAGCGATGTCCAAAGGAGACTGATTCACAGGAAATCCTCTGTGAGGAGTCCCAGCCTCAGATATCTGGGGTGGAGAGACTTGTGATCTTCAGGAAAACCTTCCTTCCCCTGCCCCCAAACATCTTCCCAGGGTGAATAGACGATCCCTTCCAGCTGATAGCAAAAACATAAGCAAGCAAACAAACAATACCCAAACACACACACTCAAAATGCCAGACAGATTCCAAATTCTAAACTAAAGGAGGCTGTGGCTTCTCCTTATCCAGGGAAGATGTCATTATGTCACAGTGGTATGAGATCATTAGAGCAGAGATAAGAGACAGGAAGATAGTTCAATGACACCCGTGTTTCCTGTGGCCCTAGAGAGTTGGGGGAGAGTAGCTAGACACAGCATTTTCTGAGGACTCAGCCATGAGGGAGAGCCTGCAGCCCAAAGGAACCAGGCCATGGAGGACCAGCTGTGAACTGAAGAGCAGATGTGCTCCCTTCCCAAGTTATAATTTTTTTAAAAAATAAATTAATAAATAAACAGATACTTGACCGGAGAAAGCTGGTACGCATGTTTATTAATCTATTGATGTACATTACAGCAGAGCCATTAATTACTCGTGGGCCCAGTGAGGCTCAGAGGATTACATACCCTGTTTCACAGAGAACAGAGAAATACGAGAATTTCGACAGTTTCAAAAGTGATCAATGAATAAAAAGAAAGAAAGAAACAGGAAAAGAGCAGACATGACTGTTTCCAGTGGAGGAAGAGAAAGCTTATTGTACATAAAAGAGAGAATGTAGAGGCAGCAACATCTAAGAGAGGCCAGAGACAGAGGGGGGACAGAGAGAGGGGAAGGGACATGGGAGAAAGGGGACCACGTGCAGCACCCAAAATGTCCAAATTATATAGGAAAGAGTCTCTGAGGGAAGGACAGTCCAGCTCCTGGGCTGGAGAGTTAAGGTTAGGGAGTATTCATACCCTGTAACTGAGGGATGCTGGGAAAACCTGGAGGCCAGGTCCACTTTGACATGTTAAATAGGCACCTCAGCCATTTGCCCTGGGTTTGAAACTTAATAGTTACTGATTTTGTTTTTGTTTTTTGAGACCATTTCTTCATGTAGCCCTGGCTGTCCAGGAACTCACTATGTAGACCAGGCTGGCTTCACAGAGATCCGCCTACCTGCCTCTGCCTCAGACTAAAGGCACGTGCCATACCCGTAGCTGTAGTTAATGATTTTTATGGGAACTGAATAGGCCTAAGGGGCAGATAGCGGTTGTGGCCAAGCCTGTCTAGGTGTGGTGACATTCCTCAGTCTTCCTTCCTGCTCAAAGATTTTACAATTCCAAGCTAACAGGTTTCCAGGTAGAGGTTCCAGACAATTATATTTTGTATGACAGGACTTCCTTAAGTCAGATAGAAGAGAGTCCCTCCCGCTTGGGATGAAACAAAAGAGAGACCTTGACTTTGAGACTGTTGCTATCATTCAGGACATATAAAGGCCATATTGTGGTATATTGTTTTCTGATTTCCAAAAATAGTATCGGCTGAGCATCCACTATAAGGAGTGGCATGGGCCATGCTATATATTTCTGGATGGTAGTGGCAAGAGGTCCAGTGACTGCAGACAAGGTGGAATAGTTAGCCCTCCCAGGAGCCACCAACCCAGAGCACCTAACATTACAGATGCTCCCTTTTCTTTCTACATTAGAGATTCATCTACAGGAGAGAAAAGGAGGAAGGTATAAATTAATCTCCTTGTATCTGCTAGGTTAACTTTTTTACATTATACAAAATAGGAATCTAAGATAAAAATTATGTTCTGTTCTTTCTTGTAAGAAAAACTAAGACGTACTTGTACATATCTAAAAGTACCTTGCAATATTAATGTCTGCTACATTGATTAAAACTATCAAGTTTCTTAAATCTTAGCAAGACATGTAGTATGGTTCCCTGAAAGTAGCTAGATGGTTCATAGAACATTGACTTAGTCAGGAGATGGCTTAGAAATGGCACCATGTCTACAATAAGGATTTCCCATGATTTGTTATTTAAAATTTGAAAGATAAATCCTAAAAAGGTGGGGGGGGTGGCATTGTCAGCAGGTGGTTTAGAAATGGTGCCATGTCTACAATAAAAGTTTCCCATATTATTTAAAAATTGAAAGATTGAAAAGAAAGGAAATAGAAGACCTGGAGAGATGCCTTTGAAGTTAAGCATGATTTCTATTTTTGTAGAATCTAGAGTTTATTTATAGGACCCACATTTGGGGGCTCACAAATTGCTTGTAACTCCGGCTTTGGGATCTCTGACATATTCCTCTATAGGCATCCATAAGCATACACACACACACACAGGCACACACACACACACACACACACACACACACACACAGGCACACAAACTCTCTCGGCCTCCCTCCCTCTCTGTCTCTCTGTCTCTCTCTGTCTCTGTCTCTCTCTCTTTCTCTCTTTCTCAAACACACACACAAAATTAAAATAAAATCAAAAAAGAAAAAATTGGAGTCCAGTGCAGCTGAAGCATTGTCTAGGGTAGAAAGGCACTTGTTTGTTGGAAGGGACTGGTCTTTTCCTTTCTGAGTGGTGTCCCTGCATGCAAACAAGTTCTCAAGTTTTACTGAGTCCTCAATGCTGAAGAGGCTTCTTGACCTGCTATTCTACAGCATGACAGTTGCCTGGCAGTGGTGAACTCAGTCTTTCAAACACTGAAAAGAAAGTGGGACAGAAGGTGTCATCAGAGCCCTGATGCATAGAGAGCTGTGCCTGCCTCTCAAATCAATATGATGCCATCAGAATTTATAAACAAGTCTATGGAGAGTCCCTAGTTGAAGTCTCACAGATAAATTTATAACCTAGCCAATAAAAACCATAAACATTCCAGTGAAATGTAGCTAAGATGGTAGCGTGCTTTGCCTACCATGCACAAAGCTCTGGGTTTGGTCTCCAGTAACATAGAAACCCAGCATGGTGGTGCACACTTGTAAAACAGAAGAATCAGAAGTTGGGGGTCATCTTCAACTAAACAATGAGTTCCAGGCCAGCCTGTCTCAAAATACAATATTAACACAAAATAAATTATTCTGGAGTGACCATGGCCTGGAACATAGATTTGGGACACCACAAGTTCCATGTTCCAACATGGAAGCAGTATTAAGAAGTTTTTATAATAACAGAACAAAGGAAGTCATAAATCAAGGTATTTAACAAATATATATTGGTGGAAACATCAGGGAAGCAGTTTGTAGCCAGTCAGAGAAATCTCAGCAATAGGCCTCAGATTCTTAGCCCTTAGGCAAAGAATAGGCTTTTGTTAATTTAATACATCCCAAAGGTTTTTTATCTGCTTATTAGGTCCTATACTGAGGTAGGCAAGAAATGGCTCTTTAGGTGGCTAAAGATAGCCCAAGAGAAGTTTTCACCAGGCTCTGGATCGGCAGCACTCCAACCACTCCAGAGACATTGTCGCTTTAATCAGCCACCAGCCTCTGTGGACACAGCTTCATTCCAGGAATGCTCACTCACACCACAAATGCTGTCTGAGACATACTTATACAAAAAGTCACTATTCCTGGTTTATCTAAAGATTCTAATTTAATTAACACACCCCAGTTTCTGTTTCTCTTTGTGGCCTCACATACAGAGAACCAGCCTCACTTTTTTGTTTGCTTGCTTGATTTTCCTTCCTTTTTTTTTGTCAGTCACACTACACCCTACCTATCCACATGGACTAATAAATTACGGCCTGTATCTCCAGGGATGAAGGCAGAGTTCTACCGTTAGAACTACATTTGTTACCTGTGACCTTCAGTATATAATGCTGTCACTGAGGACCTAGTAGTCAATAGCCCAAAGCTAGGTCAGACCCCACTGTGCATTCTCTTCTCCCACCTTTTATAATAGTCTTTTATTTAAATTTTTAAATTTTCTATTTAGGTGTTTTACCTGCACACATTCTGTGCACCACATGTGTGCCTAGTGCCCAGGGAAGCCAGAAAAGGGTGTCAGATCCCCTGGAACTAGAGTAACAGACAGCTGTGAGATGCCATGCAATTTCTGGGAATTGAACTCAGGTCCTCTGGAAGAGTGGCCAGTACTCTTAGCCTTTGAGCCATCTCTCTAAGCTCCTATTATAATTTTTAAAGAATGATTTATTTATTATTTTTCATGTATGTATGAGTGTCTGCATGTATGTATGTGAATGAGATGCCTTGGTACTGGAGTTGCAGGTGGTTGTGAGCCTCCATGTGGATGTTAAGAACCAAATCGAGGCCCCAAGTGCTCCTAGCTACTGAGCCATTTCTTAATTTGTTCACAATTTTGTCCTCAATACATAGATAGTAAATAATCTCCTTTATTAAGAGTCGCAGGACTTTATCCTGTTAATTTACATGACCAAATTTACAACTTGGACAATAATTAGATAAAATCAAAAGTCTCTCTGGATGGCATCCAAGGTGGTAATCAATATTAACAATAATCTCTAGCATGTTGTGATATGAGTTGCTTTCTCAAAGTGGCTAGTTAAGTATGAATTTGTATCATCTCTATACAAAGGGAATATCTACTCCTGTCTTCAATCTTACTCCCAGTCATTGCCTTAATCTCGGCCCTGAGCTCTCTGATCACCTCATAGAAAAATCAGTTACTAGATCAGAAGTTAGCATGGATAAGAGGATTCCCATCTGTTAGAGCTGAGATTCTCGAGAGAAAGACCAGTTCCATGGCTTTTAGCCAAATTTGAAGCAGGCTTTAATTAAATACTGACCAGCCTCTGTCCAGATCCATTTCTGAGTTCCCAGAAAATGGTGATGGATTACATTTTGCAGAGGCTTAAAAAGGCAACCCCATAAGGTATTTACTATCAAGTCTAATCAGAGGCACGCACAAACCATGACATATTTCCTGCCTGTGTACCACCACCTCCATGTGATCAAGTACATGCAGTGCGGCTGAGTCAAACAAATTTGTTTAGGGGATCAAAAATACCTGGCTTGTTATGTCCCACAAACAATTACATCCAGAATTCCAGGAAGTAATCAGTCTGTGGGCCAGTGGTTAACAGGTTAACTTTGGCCCTTCCACCATCCACAACACAGAGGTGCAGGTTTGCTCTATGAGCAAAGAAACCCCTCTTTGTCTAGACTGGTGTATCATATCTCAGCATCTTAGACTAGGCTTTGGCCTCCCTTTATCTTCCTCTGAAGAGGTTTCTGCACACAAAGAGATAACATTGACTCTTTATCTTCGGACCAGACGACTAAAGCTCATGCCACTTGACTCACATCATCTTTGAGCTCCCTCAATTTTTTTCTAAGAAACGAAAGAGTTTCTTTGGTAAAATGTGATTTAGGTCAGTCTTCTAGAGCTCAGGGTTTAATTCACTGCTGGCATTTCTGAAGTCATTTAGGGTGAACATCATAGACAAATGGGTCGTCTTAGCTCTTCAATTTCTTCTCGTTCCCATTATTTTCAATCTTAAACATTTAAGTGTAAGGATTGATACATCCTCCCTGGTCTTGCAACAGGCAAGTCATTCTGTAAAATATACTGGGAAATTAATGGACTTTCATTTGGAGAGAAGTAAACAAAAAGTAGATAATATATATGCCTGTTATCTATGGACATACAGTATGGGGAGCTAAAGAATGGTTGCATAGTTCTGAGTCAGGTTGTTGATAGTTTAAAAAAAAAAAAAAAAACTTCCTTGTGTTGTCATCTGAAAGCAGAAAAAAAAATCCAAGTCTTAAGCCAAGAGCTGCCTTAATGAACTAAGGAGCTGATACACTTCTTAAGGATCCCCATGTTCTCCACCAAGTTACCTCTCCTTATATGGTAGGGAGAAATACCCTCAGACTCTGGACTCCCAAGGGATGTTGGGAAGAATTTGCTCCCATTGTGGTTAGGGTCTTGTGGTTTGGAGAGGGATGTGAATAAGACAGCTCCTCCACTTAATCATCAGGGAAATATAGGGGGCAGAGATTACTAGACGCAGGAATACATTCTCAGAGGCCAGGGTTTCTAGGGCCCCAGAAGAGGCCCTTCTACATGGGAACCTGATAACACTTGCCTCAGCAACCTCATTGTTGCCCTGTCCAAAACACAAGTATGTCCATTTCCAAATATTTTAACAAACATCCAGCCAGAGCTAGTGCACTGCTGAGGCCTGAAATCCCAGCTGCTCAGGATACCAGGGCTGTGAGCCAATTCGAGGCCTACATGCACTGTAAGTGAGTTCAAGGCCTACTTGGGCAACTTACTGAGACCCTGATCAGTAGTATATTGCTCTCAGTGTGCATGAGGCCCGGTGCTTGACCCTAGCCAGAACAAACAGAAAAGAAATAATATAAAGAATACGATAAGAAAAGAAAAATTGGGGATGGGGTGGGTAGAGACATGGACAAATCCTACCTGCCAAAAGGGAAAGATTCACCCATCCCTGCACAATATAATCCTCATGTCACATAAGATATCATAACTAACACTAACAAAATACCTAAAGCTTGTATGCTCTTGGATGCATGATCTTCATTTAGCCAGTTACACATAAGCTTAACAAGCCCTGCAATTACCCAGAGATCCTAGAAACAACAGAGGGACTAGTATTCTCTAACACCTGTCTCAGTCAGAGAAGCCCATCAATCTGCTTTTATAAAGAAATAAGTTTATTTTGTAAACCTGGGGGAGGGGGCAAATTGTAGGGCCTTGTATAATGGGAATCAGTGCAAAATAAATATATGGGTAACATATATATATATATATATATATATATATATATATATATATATATATATATATGTATATACATATATATATAGATATACACAAGTATATAGCTTTGCTTTTTTATTTATTCACTTATTTACAGTTGCCAAAGGTCAAAACCAGGGCTTCACACATGCCAGGTCAGCATCATACCACAAAGCCCCCACCCCTAGTCCCTGATAGCTTGATTGTGTATCTACACTCATGTAAATCTGTAGATAAGTAAATATGTACACATATTCAGATATTGATACACATACAGTTTTTGGATGAATGTTATTCTTTTTTGTTCTTTGATCCTGGGCATTGAACACGGGCCTTCATGCACACATTCTATCAATGAGCTATATTCCTGTCCAAACACAACTTTTGTTTCTCCAGTGACTGGGATTGAATTTAGGGCTTTGCGCATGTAGGTAAGTGTTCTACCACTGAGCTTCTGAGTTATATCCCAGGTTCTTTTCACTTCTTATTTTGAGATAGAATCTCATTAAGTTGCCCAGGCTGACTCTGAACTCACTACATAGCCATGGATTACAGGTCTAATTTTAAACATCATAATATATGGTGGTTTGAAAGAAAATGGCCCCCAAAGGGAGTGGCACTATTAGGAGGTGTGGTCTTATCGAAGGAAGTATGTCACTGCGGGGGGCGGGCTTTGAGGTCTCTTGCTCAAGCTTCCCTCACTGTGACTATCAGTTGACTTCCTGTTGCCTGGGAGATGTAGGACTCTCAGCTCTTCCTCCAGCACCACATCTGCCTACATGCTGCCATGCTTTCATTTATAAGAGTTGCTGTGTCATGGTGTCTCTTCACAGCAACAACAACCCCAACTAAGACACTATATAATCTCTCCTTCCCTCTCTCTTCCTCAAGATTTTCCTCCTCCTTTCCTTTTGAGAGAGTCTTACTATGTAGCCCAGGTTATCCTTGAATTTGAAACTATAATTCTCAGCTTCCTGCGTGCTGGGATTCAATTTTTTAAAAAAAGCATTGGGGGGGGGAGTGAAGAGATGATTCAGGTGTTAAAAGTATTTACTACACTTGCAGAGGACTCAGGTTCTGTTCCTAGCACTCACGTAGTTCACAAACACCCACAACTCTAGTCCCAAGAAATCTAATGGCCAGCACACATGTGGTGCACATATACATACTAGGCAAGCTAAAATGCTCATTAAATACAGCAAGTGAATCTTAAAAAAAGAAGAAAGCATTAAGTCTTGGCAGTTCTTTTTCACATCACTTAAAGAAAAAGAAATGGTCATTATGTTCTTAAAAAGCCCTGTATGAAAGCCAGGTAGTGGTGGCACACACCTTTAATCCTCCCACTTGGGAGACAGAGGCAGAGGAATCCCTGTGAGTTCAAGGCCAGCCTGGTCTACAGAGAGGAATTTCAAAACAGCCATGGCCACATGGAAGGAACCCTGTCTTGAAGAACAAAAACAAAATAAACCAAAACAAAACAAACTATCCCTGTATAACGTCTGTGCTGCTAAGGCCTAGCATATAATAACTGTGCTGTCCAAAAAGGACACCTTTTGGTTGAGAAGGAAACCCAAACTCAACCATAAGTGGTCTAGTCCATGTCTGAATCAGAGAACAAAAAGAATAAGATCAAATCTCAGCACTTAAGAAACAGAGACAGGAGGATTACAAATTCAAGGCTAGCCTGGGCTAATGGATTAAAAAAAAAAAAAAAAAGCCTGGAAACTACCTTCCTATACTGGCCAGCTTTTATAGTGCTGGAAGATACCACCAAGAGAGAAGTCATCATCAGTCTTTTTGAGCTGTGAATCCCAGAAGCTACAGTAATGATTGGTCTGGAAAGATATGTCCATTGGTGCAATAGTGGCACAGAAGTTTCTGGAATAACCAATCACTCTCTAATTGGATTTAAAGCCCACTCAGTAAGATGGACCCCATGCAGGGAACCATTAACTGGACCAAAACCCCCAAATCTGGCTAAATCCTAGGTCCTAAGGAAGAAACTAGTATTATTATTCTGCTAAATTAATGTAAGAAACTGCTCCCTAAATTCTTATCTTTATAGTCATAGATTAGCGTGTCTCTCAATCCCCACTTAAAAAAACCTTTTTGCAGTAGGTAGTGATTAATACGAAGGCTAGCAATTGTTCAATATGCAGAGAATAAGAAACTATAGAGTTCTCAGCTCTAAACGGAACATTTATATCACACACACACACACACACACACACACACACACACACACACACACACACACTCTCCAAGGCTCAATTCATCATGAATGAAGGTTCAGAAAGATTTTAAGAACCAGAGGGAATGAATGTGTATAGTGAAACAGTATTTTCTAGATACATCAGCACACATGAATTCACAATGTCTAAGGTTGTATGCACAAGAATTCCACAAAACAAAGCCAACCAAATTCCCAGCCTGGATGGGGACAGGCTTTAAGAAGTCCCACCCCCATCTGAGTATCTTTGTCACCTAATGGCTATTGGAGGACGGAGTCTCTTTGTTCAGGACTGTAGACTTCAAGGGGCCTATTCATGTTCTAGTAGACAGTCCTACACATACGCACATACAGACAGTAATGAATGGATTCCTTGAGTATTAAATTTAAAAAAACATCCATATATATATATATATATAGCTGGAGGGAAAATAGAGGAATGGGGAAGGATTGGAAGAAAGAAAGTGGGGATAGATTGGATCTAAACACGTCATATGTATATGTAAATATTAAATAAAATGTTTAATAAACACTTTACTATTGCACGAATTCTGATTGTAATAAAGGAAACTCAGAGCAAGATCTCAGGGAAAGGCTGGAATATCATCAGAGAGAGGAAACACCACAGTCAGATCTCACCCAGATGTCTTCCAGATTCCTCAGGCTCGCTCCTTATCACTTCTGCTGAATGATCTGTCTTCCTACACCTGCCTTAAATACCTTCTTCATCCAGTTGTTTCACATCCAGGTTAAGATCAAAGGTGTGAGTTACTACTATTTGGTAGTTAGATCTTGAACTCACAGAAACACAGAAAGATCTGTCTCTGGGATTAAAGGCATGGCACCATCACTGCCTGCTGGAAGCCTGGAACTCCCTCTGTAAACCAAGATGGCCTCAAACTCAGATCTGCTGGGATTAAGGTCATAGGTCACCATTCCCAGTCTTTCCCTTGTGCTGGAATTAGAGGTGTGAGTTACCACTCTCTGACTCTCCTGAATTGACTGGTGGGTGCATCTCTTCTCTAATATTCCAGACTGGTTTTATTAAATACATATCACCAACTTTAATCTATCAAATAAAAAAGTTGACTATAATCTATGTCTAGATAATTACTTTAAATCATCTAGCCATGGACCTGCACAAATTAGGGATACAGTAGAAACATTGGCAAGTCCTTGTACCGACTACTGGAGAGGTGATCAGGCGTAGTAGGGTGCATAGAGAATTATCATTCAGGGATTTCTGGGTGCTGAACCTGAGCAGTGCTTTCTTACTTTGTGTTCATATGGATAGCCTCTCTGAGCATCAGGTTACCTTTCTATTAAGTATTAGAAGTAGCACAGGATTATTCAATGTGTATCTCAAGTGATCTATACAACCCATGCCAAATTGTCAGTGAGACGGAACACTGAGACAGACCGAATGCCTGCCCTGCCTCTTTGTGTACATTGTAGGCTCACCTCCCAGGCATTCTCAAACATTAATAAATTGGGTGTGTTGTATTTGATAGGAAATAATAGTATTTGCCAAGTCTTCTACAAATAAACCAACATACTAGAGGCTATAGTTCTATGAATAAAAACTGCATCCTCTAAAATGAAAGATGCTTTAAAAGACCACAGAGGAAGGAAAAGATACTACAATCTCCTGCCTTTCTTCTCCTAATCTACTAACTATAAATCCCTTGTTTCCACCTTTTTCTTGTACTTCCAAAGACCAAGAATACTATACCTAGGGAAAAGGCCTTGAAACTAAACTTTGGCATTTCCTTGTGGGGATTTTGGGAACACAGAAAGTCAAAGAGCCGAAAGTCATGAAGTCCCTTTGGTCTCTAATTGCTTCCGTTACAAAAGGAAGAACTGCCAAGTACTGAATTTTCTCTCTGTCCTGTCATATTATATCTAAAGTCCTCTTTCCAATCTTCATGTTGCATTAACCTACTTTATATACACACCACCTCTACCTGGATCATAGCCACGGTTCCCAGCCTTTCTCCTCTGAAGTCATACAGCTGGTGAAGAATCTTCCTAACACCTCAAGTATTTTTAATTCCAAAATAAATTGTTTTTTTTTTTTTCATGGCAATCTTCAAAGTTTAGTCTGCCACCCAGCATCATCTCCTTTCCATTACCAGAGCTTGAACACTTGGAGCAAGCAGAGCCTAGCATGACTGTATTTACATATGCTCCTTCCTTTCATTAGACTGTCCCTCACACAGAAGCAGCCCCTCACCTCCTCACCAGTTCGCCCTTCCAAGCTGATCTCAAGTGCCACCTACTTTACTGCATCATGATCATTGCCTATTGATGAGAGGCTGCCTTTCTGCTCTGGCAAAAGACTTGGTACTAAAGGTGACACTGGTATAGGTGAACCCTGAAAGGACTCTGGATCCTGTAGGAAAGTGGGACCACTTGGGTGCAACTGAATGTGCCATGCAGCAGTTCACCTGAAGAGTGACCCTCTATGGCTCTTTTGTTTTGTTTCATTTTTGCATAAGTCAAAATGAGATAAATTTTTGGTGTTCAGACACTAGGTAACCTGGGATTAAGGGTCCGCTGGTGGCCCAAGTATTTTGAATACTCAGCTAGTGCCTTCAATGCCCCTTGGCCAACAGGAAGTACAGCTTTGAGAAAAAGGAAGCTAATCTTTTGCCAGGTAACCCTCAAAAGAGCTCTTGGGACCATTCAGCAGACAATCTTATTTGTCACAACACATTTTCTATGCATATTCTGTCAACCTAGCTCAGTAACCAGTACAGAAAAGGCAGTCCAAAAATAGTGCCAGGTGGCACTTATTTCCTGTTCCCCACCCCTTGTTTGTTTTAAGATGAGTTGGTCCAGGTGTCTCTCAAACTACTGGGCTTAAGTAAACCTCCACCCTCAGCTCCTTGCATAGCTGGAACCACAGACGAGCCATATATCATGTCTTAAGGTTGCCCACTGAATGCCTAATGCATGTAGGCACTTGATGTTGTATATTATCAGTTCCCAAAATGTCTATGAAAGATAAAAATTAGTAACTGAGGCTGAAGAGACGGCTCAGTGGTTGAGCATTTATTGCTCTTACAAAGGATCTGAGTTTGGTTCCTAGCATCCAAATGACTTGTCCTGCCTGTAAATCTAGTTTCAGGGGATCTGATACCCTCTTTTGGATTTCATGGTCTCCTTCCTGCACACACGTGGTACCCATACACATATTTAACTTACACACAATAAATGAGTATTTAAAATATGTAATTTACTTTTATATGTTCATTGGTGTTTTGCTTGCATGTATGTCTGTGTGGGTGTGTCAGAAAGCCTTGGACTGGAGTTACATGCAGGTGTGAGCTGCTATGGTGGGTGCTTGGGAATTGAACCTGAGTCCTCTTGACAACAGGCAATGCTCTCAACTGTTAGGCCATCTCTCCAGCACCCAAATAAAAGGATAATTTTTGAAAAGAATGAGTAACTGCACTTAATAATGAGAAAACCAAAGCCAGAGATATTAAATGACAGGCCTAATATCATCTAATAGTCAACCGTGGAGCTGCCATCTGAACTCACATCAGTATCACTCTGGAACCAGGGCTCCTGCCCCACATGGGCTAGCTTTCTCTCCGATGCTCCACCCACTCCCTTGGAGTATTCCATCCTTATCTGCATGTTCATCTCTCTCTGGACACACTCCCCTGGGTAGGTAGATACTCATCGCTTGTCCTGAAGCCCACCTGAGTGTGCTTAGCTGACACATGCCCTACCAAGGAGGCCTCCTGAATTCTCTGCACTGTCACAGGTGCCTTTCTCCCTCATACTCGATCTAGTCTGCTCTGACTTCCAGACTGAATACAGTGATCAAATGCTATTAGTAAAAACCCAGGGAGGAGAAATAACAGAAGCCAGGGACAGGAACCAAAGCCTGGGCAAGGCACTTGGGGACAGAATGAACCAAGGTCAGTCAAGTCTGGTGCAGGAAAGAGCAGTCTTTTCGGCTGCAATATGCCCAGGGAGTTGTTCAGAACAGGATGACTCTGGCCACAGAAGTTGTTGTATTCCCCAGGGTCTTGTAAGCCTTAGCAATTTTGCCCCGCCCCCTCCCCATCAGCATCGGTGATTAAGCAGCCTAATTATTAAACAAGACAGGTGGAAGAGAAAGGTAGGGCATTGGAGGGTTGGGGCAAGCATTTAGAAAGCCAGAAAAAACGACTGTGTATGTGTAACACCTCACTCAGAGAACAAAGTGAATGTTCCTGACCCAGCCAGGTGCATTGTTAAGCCTGTGGGGGAGAGATAGGGAAACAGACCATTTTTCTCTCTCAGTCACAAATACTGTGAGCTCAAAGCTGAACTGCCAAGACTCCAGAATAAATCCTCTGGATTTATTCTCCCAACAAGGCCAGAGAACAGGCAGAGTCACAAGCAAGAATAATGTCTGTTCAAGGCAATGCTTAGGATATTTGAAGCATAAAGACATTCTGTTAGCAAACTGAGTAGATGATAAAAGTTCCATAAGTAAGAAGCTGGACTCTCTAGAGGCCAACATCTGGCCCAGAGTGGACGCTCAGGAAATGCTTCCTAGAATCAGATGGGGATCAGGAGCTGAGTCTTGTGCAACTTTGTATCCCACCGAAGGCTAGCACTGAAGGAATGACTGTCACGTTAATGAATGAGAAATGCAGTTTAAACACACCCTTGCCAGAACACCGGATTCTGCAGTGGTGGTGTGGGTTCCCAAATGAGTTAGAAGTCTGTGTTCTTTTCTTAATTTCATCCTGACTTTGTTTCCTAGAAGAAGAGCTCCTGAAAAATAACTACCACTGATAAGGAAGAAAAAAAGGAGCGTCCTGCTGGCTTTCTTGGTCCTGACCCTCCAGGGCCGGCTAGCACCCACGCTAGCCATGTGCCTCCAGCTCTGCTGACCCTTCTCTCTTCTCCACTCTTTACTCTCTTCTTTGTTCTTTGTCCAGGTATTTTGGACTCTGTGGGCTCTACAGGTCCAGCAAATCCAATTGCATGGATTTTGACACCTTTACATAGAAGGCACATCTGGAGGGCTGAGGATGCATCCTTCTCAAAGACAGAGCCAGGATGCAACTCACACACACCATACACACACACACACACACACACACACACACACACACACACCATACACACATACACACACATACACACACACATACACACACACCATACACACATACACACACACCATACACACATACACACACACCATACACACACACACACCATACACACATACACACACCACACCACACACACACATACACACACACACACCATACACACATACACACACATACACACACACATACACACACACCATACACACATACACACACACCATACACACATACACACACACATACACACACACATACACACATACACACACCATACACACATACACACACACACACACCACACCACACACACACACCATACACACACACCATACACACATACACACACACCATACACACATACACTATATACACACACACCACACCACACACACACATACACACACACACATACACACACCACACACACACACCATACACATATACACACCACACCACACACACACACACCATACACACATACACACACACATACACACACACCACACCACACACACACACCATACACACATACACACACACATACGCACACACACACACACATACACACACACCATACACACACACCATACACACATACACACACACATACACACACACCATACACACATACACACACACATACACACAAACACACCATACACACATACACACACACACACACACACACACACACACACACACACACACACCACCTGAAAGTACATCCATGGGAGCAAAGACATGATGTGGATGTTGAATGGGGGTGGTGTGCGCTTAGGCAGAAAGGCAAAAGCCTTGCTTCACAAGAGTGCTGGGTTGATGACAGCTCTCAAGCTTCCTTTCCCACTCACTGATAGACAGGTACAAGCCACTACAGGGGCTTCATCTGGAACTGTAGTACTCTCTGGTGTATTGCACCAAAACATAAAAGTCCATTTCACAGCTGAGAAACTGAAACCCAGAGAGCACAGGAGACTTCTTGTCCTCCCCCACTCCCCAGCTGGGTGCCTCACCTGGAGGCTGTTTCTGCTGGACTTTTGCAGCCTTTATCACACAGAGATGTAGTTATTTACTAACATTAGTGCCTGCATGGTCTTCTGTGTGACAGAAAATGTGTGTTTCTTCTTTGTGACTCAGAAGGATAAAGCCTTTTCCACACATGTCTGGTGAATGGATAGCTTCCCCCAGGTCGCCCTGCTAACACAGCTGGTACAAGAGCCAAGACCAGGATCTTTCCCATTCTCTACCCCTGGTACTCTTCCAGAACACTTTCTGAAGGAAAATATGGGCCGAGAACTTATAATATGTCAGTCAAGCATTTGGTAAGTTGCTAAACTACAGGCAGAGTTGTGGTTCTCTTTGTTTATTAATACAGGGGTGGGGGTAGGGATGGAGCTGAAGATAGAGTGTTTGCTTAGTTTTCTCCATAAAGAAAACAAAACAAATCCTGTAACCCTTCAGTTCCCCTATGTCACTGTGTCAGGAATTCCAGGCAATTACCCAGGGAAGAGCTGGGGTCATGTTTATAATCCCTGGACTTGAAGTAGCCAAACACTCATCTCTTCAGAGGCAGGATCTACCCATGAATACAAACCAAACCAAACACTAGTCACCAAGATGCCTCCCTGCTGGGTGTGAACAGACACTGTGAAGTACTTAGGTGTGAAAAAGCACCACTCTGACCAATTGTCAGTGAACACTTGCTGTTCCTGTCCAGACTACACGTGAAAACACAATCTATGACAGTGCTCTTAAGCCTTTGTTCTCACTAAATAAGCTGCCCTAGAGCTCAGAATTCTTTGTCTCCTGGAGTTGCTGGATTTACAGCACATACTACCATGCTAGCATTTTGTGTGGTGCTTGGGATCAAACCCAGTACTCTCTAGACACTTCCTAAGACGCTTGCTCTACAGTAGACCTGTGGCCTCACACTTGCATGCACACACTCACCTCTCTGTCTGTCTGTCTGCCTGCCTGTCTGTCTCTGTCTCTCTCTTCTCCCCAGAGTTTCACATTGTAGCCGAGGCTAACCTGAAACTTACTGTGTAGCCCAGGCTGGCTCCCAACTCGTGGCAACCTCCTACTCAGCCTCCCAGATGCTTTCCAGGTGTCAGGATTACTGGCATACACTGCTAAGGTTGGCAGGTTCCTCTTTAACTAGACCAATGACCTCTGCAAGTCATAAAGACATGACTTCAGAAGCTTTCAAATTACATGGATGTTTTGAGGGCATAAACCAACTCTCCATCAATCCAAGAAATCGCAAAGGTGACTTGTGTATTTTATTTGCTTGTTTGTTTTTACTGTTCAGTCTCTTAAGACCTGGAACGGGTCCTAGTTTCAAAGGTGATCATTAGAGCGGTGAGTGACATGTCTCAGCTACTCTTGCTGTGTCTGAGATGCAGCCTGCCACATGGTTCATGGGATAAAAATTGTTAAATGGTTGATTAACAAATGTATTTTTAATTTTCTTACCCCCATCCCACCTCTGTCATTGGAACTGGACCTAAGACAAATGGAATACTTCTGAATGACACTGAGCTCCTTTGTTTAACTTAAAGAGAGAAGGGGAAGAGAGAGAGAGAGGAAGAGAGGGAAAGAAGGAAAGAAAGACACAGAAAAAAGAAAGAAAGAAGGAAGGAAGGAGGGAGGAGGGAGGAGGGAGGGAGGGAGGGAGGAAGGAGGGAGGGAGGAAAGCCTGTTGTTGGGGATTAAACTTGAGTTCACACATGCTAGGAACATTCGATGCCACTGAGTTAAAGCAGCATCCACTTTTTTTTTTATTTAAAAAGTACTCAGAAAGAAAGAAGGTGGCCTTTGCGTTTGTTTTAAAAACAAAACAGACCCCAGAAATATATAAAATAGAAAATGAAAATCCACTTTCTCCTCCGCCCTGCTCTCTTCAGAGGAAGTCATGACAGAAAACATGATTCACAACATTAGCTAGCCAGACATGGCGGCACACATCAGTAATCACGCTGGTTAAGACAGGAAGACAGAGTTCACAGCCAGTATGAGCTACTTAGCAAGACTACCACAATTAAATAAATGTAAAATAGAGCAGAAGCATTGAGAAACACTCGTCTGTTCCTTGGTTATCCTGTAAGAGACCATTCTCTCCAAAGGGCTCTGCATTTGTTAGGGGGTGTGACTGGTACTGCCAGTGTCCTCTCATTTGACCTTGACATAGTGGCCTGACTTCTGACGGCCAGTATCCCCATCCTGCTGGATGCTTCTCTCCAGCCCTACAGCCAATTTGACTGTAGCTGGTTGTGGAAGAGCTTGGGAACTGATGTGCATCGGGACAAAGCCTTAAGCCTTAAGTAACTGAAAGCCATTGGAGTGTGAACACTCCAGCTCTCTGGATCTCAGCTAGGGTGGTCTGTAGGCATGGCATTACTTTCACAAAATCCCCGAGGGTTTAAACTCCAGTCACTCTAGTCTATGGAGCAATAGGCAGCCTTTATCAGCTGTCTGCCCTTCCGTATACCACTCCCTAGTTTACCCACTTAAAGCTGTTCAAACATGTACCTTGTACTAGTCACGTGGTCTGCTTCTGGGATAAGATAAAGCTATGCTCTAGTTTGTTTCATCATTTTTATTACTAATGGCTATGTAGGGGTTTTGTACGTGTTTTGTTACCAACAGTGTAGTGGATTGTATTTTAATCCTCCTTTGTCAACATTTGACATTAGAGATAATTCTTAACTGATCAGTTAAACAAAAATCTATGTACTCTGTAGACCTGTGCCCCATTTTATCTTACATTGCTTTCATAAATCAAGATGGTAAACATTACACTTCAGGTGGTTACAGGAAAGAGAACACATAGAAAATACACATTAAGGTCTAGATGTAATTAGCCAACAGTATAATCTTATCAGCAATAGGTGACTACAGAGATCAATGGCAGATGCCTCCATGTAACTTTCTCTGGACATCAAGCCTGGACGTGAGGCATTATCTGTAAGGAAGTCAAGTTAAGCTTGGGAAAGCTCAACTTTTCATGTCTTAACTTCACCTGTATTTGGTGGTTTTGTTGCCTTTCAGTAAGACATTATATATATAAACACCATGCTTCTGCCTAAGAGGATGGTACCAACCTATTATTCAAACCCAGGGTTTTATGCTTGCTGGGCAAGTGTTCTATTATCACGGAAAATTCACCAGCATATATCATATAAAGGGTTAATATTTATTGAGGGGTATATGAACACTCACGATACAAATGGAACCTTAAGATAATTCTTGGAGATAAGGACTGTCCCACGCCGGGCTGCAGATGTGCTCTCCTAGACAACACAAGAACAAGAAAAGAGCGGAGCTCAGTGCCCCAGTGGCATCTCAGTGGGGCCTGGCCACGCCCCATTCAGGCTCCAGAGACTCGCCTCCAAGCTTTGTTGGCTGACACATCCTGAATCCCACTGCACTCTACCATTGAGCCCTTGCTTTTGCTTTTGCTTTTTGAGTCTCAGTATGTAGGTACCCAACACTGCTGCCTCAGTTTCCCCACTTAGGGAATTACAGGTTTGTGCTACCACAGTGGGCCTTTCTAGATTCTTTTTTTTAAAAATTTATTTTTATTTTATGTACACTGGTATATTGCCTGCAGGTGTGTGTGAGAGGGCTCAGATCCCCTGAGTTTACAGACAGTTGTGATCTGTAACGTAGGTGCTGGAAATTGAACCCCGCTCCTCTGGAAGATCTTAACCACTGAGTCATCTCTCCAGGCCCCTTTCTAGATTCTTTTAATAAATTAAATAAAGCCAGGTGTCACCAAACAATGACTGCTGTTCAGTGTGAGCTTTCTGGGAAATCCATCTTTCTAAAGAACAGCCCTTGCCAATGGAGCGGCTTCTGCTTGGTTCTAAAGCTGGGAGGGACTGAAATCACAGTAAAAATCCACTTCCCTAAAATTATCTATGTGCTCAATGAAAATTTGTAGCACTTTGTGATTATCCAGTTCATACACTTGGTCCATTTTTCTATTGAACTAACATTGCTTTTTCATATTTTTTTTTTATTGAAAAACACTTCTATGTAGATATTAAATCTTTGTTTATACATATTGTTTACAGCTTTTAACTTTTATTCAGCCAGATGAAGTTATTTTTGTTTATGATTTGGAATTATGTATTTTTCTTACAAAGGATACTAATTCCTACATAAACCATAAAGATATATTTTTATTACTTTTTTAAAAATTGGATTTTCCTTTTGTTCTTTCTTTGTTTTGATTTTAGACATGGCTTCATTATATTGCCCAGACTGGGCTTAAACTTTAGGCCCCTCCCTTCCCTTCCTTCCTTCCTTCCTTCCTTCCTTCCTTCCTTCCTTCCTTCCTTCCTTCATCAAGTAGTTGAGACTACAGGCATGCCCACCACATCTGGCTCTCCATTTAGATTTTAACCAGTCCAATATTCAGTTGTGGACGATATGAAAAGAATTGGCCTGAGAATTCTGTCTTTCTCCTGCTACTGTAAGAGAAAGGTGTTTCCAGTTGAATTTTCTGAGTGAGTGTGTGTGTGTGTGTGTGTGTGTGTGTGTGTGTGTGTGTGTGCGCGCGCGCGCACGCGGTGTGTTTTGAAAAAAGGTAGTCAATACACCTGCTGTGTAGCCATTAAGCAACTATCAACCATGGCCTTTGCTTCTTATCTGTTAAATGAAGAAGCTGGACCAAATACTTCGTTATCTTCCTGAATTAGTAATGTTAAGGTTTAAGTTTCTCCATCCTTTTGGCCAAAAGGGGAGTTCAGTTTCATATGGGAGAAAACAGACTCTTGTGTCTATAGCTGCTAAAGGACACTTTACATTGAAAATGATGCCATGGGAGATGGGAGTGGACATCCCTTGCTCTTAGACTGAATACCTGACCTATATTCAGCTAAAACTACGCCTTCAGGAACAGGCTTCTTACAATATGGAGCCAAGAGCAGGGCTGACTCTGTGAAATAATGAGCGTCTTTCCAAGAAAAGGGCACGGGACTGTAGGAGCAATATATTGCTTGCAGAAACTCCCTTCTCCTTCCTTTTTAATTAAAAAAGTATTAGCACATATTAGTTGGACAGAATAATGGGTTCTATTATGACACATTCATATACCCATATCCTCTGTTCTAGTCACATCCACCCCCCAGTATTTTCTCTTGATCTCTCTTCCTCATCCCTTTCTTCCTCTCGAAAAGACTCTCTATGAACAGTTTCATGTGCTTTTAATATTTTGAGACTGAATTTCTTGGTAGCACACATTGTCCGTGAACAGGCCATGTTGCCAAAGCTGGTTCCTAATCCTTCTGTTTCTGCCTCCAGCATACAGGGATTAGAGGTGTGGACCACCACACCCAACTTAATGTTCTCTGTTATTTATTTTTACATTTTGTTTCATTTGTGTGTGTGTGTGTGTGTGTGTGTGTGTGAGAGAGAGAGAGAGAGAGAGAGAGAGAGAGAGAGAGAGAGAGAGAGAGAGAGCATGTGTGTATGGGGGGGTATAGGTGCCCTCAAAGGCTAGGCGAGGACATTGGATCCCCTGGAACTAGAGTTACATTTTGTTGTGAGTCATCTAACACAGGCGCTAAGAACCAAATCCAGGGTCTCTAGAAGAGAAGTAAGTGCTTGTAATGAGTCTTCCATCCCACCAGCCAGCTCCCAAATAATGACACAGAGACTTCTTACTAATTATAATAGCTCTGCCTTAGCTTAGACTCATTCCTAACTGGCTCTTATAACTTAAATTAACCCATTTATATTCATCTACACTCTATCACATGGCATTACCTCTCTTCCATCTTGCACCTCATGTTTTCTCTCCATGTCTCCTGGCATCCCTTCTTCCCAGAGTCCTCTGTGTTCCTGGAAGCCTTGCCTAACCTCTTTCTAGCTATTGGCTGCTCAGCTTTTTATTACACCACTCATAGCAATATATTTTCATACAGTGCACAGATATGCTATAGCAAGTTCTCCTGACTGCTGAGCCGTCTCTCTGGCCTTCTTCATTTACTTTAAGTTTTATATGGAGTCCATGTATAAGCAAAAACATGTAATAACTCGTCTTTCTAAACATGGCTTATTTCACTTCACATGATTTTCTCCCTCTCCATCCAAACTCCTACGAATAACATGATCTAAATTTTCTTTATGTCTAAGTGATACTATCTCATGAGTATACATAATGGGTTTTTTGTTCACTTATTGAAGGACAGGGATTCTTTATTTTCCAATATTATTTTTTTCCTACTTTATTGTCATGTTCCCAGTTTCAATGTGTAGCAAACTGTCTCCAAACTCACCTTTCTTCTCTAGCCCTCTGGGATGCTGAGATTGTAGGTGTGCTCCACCACACCTTCCCAAAATTCCTTTTCTAATGACCTGGCATTAGAGAGCTTGCTAGGCCTGTTCTGGCAATCCACCATTGGCCAAGGGCATCAGTAGCAAAAAAGTCCATACACCTGATGCAGTCTCTTGAGTCATTTTAAGAATAAACTCAGAGATATTTGGTGTTTAACCACCCAAAAAACCCCAAAGATTCACAGATCCTAGGCAACCTATGATTCCTAACAAACTTTTGGACCAGACTTGGTATGTTTTATATTTCTATCATTTACTTTAAAACATTTTAGCATAAGCCAGGTGAAGTGGTACTCACCAGTAACATAACACTTGAGAAGGAAGAAGAGAAAGTAGTTTTAGACCAACCAGGGATGCAAAACAGCAAAATCCAGCATTGTTAGCAAGATACCTATGGAGTTAAGGCTGTACTCTGCTCTAAGTTACTCCATATTGCATAAGCCCAGCTTTTACTATTTCTTGCCCTAGAAGATTCCATCTTGAGTGCCAACCCAGAGCAGGGTGACTGTATCTTGTTAGTACTGTAGACACCTGATCAGTCCAGCACCAACTGTGAGGCACAGACAGATACCCTATTCCTAAAAGTAAAAGTGCCATCTCTAGACTTCTCTAAGTAGGCCGGGAACATATGGGCACAGAAGTCTATCTAAATCAGGAGCTGGAGAGATGGCTCAGCAATTAAGACCACTAGCTGCTCTTCCATGAGACTCAGGTTCAATTCCCAGCACCGACATGTTGGCTTTACAAATGCTGGCAACTAGAGGATCGGGGGGGGGTCTGATGCCTTCTTCTGACCTCCATGAGCACCAGGCAGACAAAACACCTAAACCGTAAAACAAACAAACAAGCGAACAAATTTAGACCTACGAGGAAAACCAAACATTAAGAACTTATCAACCACAACAGGTGAGAGGCCTGAGAGATGGTTCAGCATTTAAGAACCCGGCAAAGACCAGTTTGGGTCCCAGCCCACAACTGCCCATATAACTCTTGGCCTCTGCAGGCACCCACATACAACATGACACACACACGCAGGGTCTCTCTGTGTAACAGTACTGGCTATCCTGGAACTCATTGTCTGGATCAAGCTGGCCTTGAAGTCACAGAGATCTGCCTGCATCTGCCTCCTCCCGAGTGGTGGGATTTGAAGGCCTGTGCCACCGCCACCACCAGTGACAACATAAATCTCCAAAAATAAAATAGGCAAAATAATTATATGTGTAAAGGTGCTGCTCCTGAAGACTAATAGTCTGAGTTCAAACTTGTTCTCCAACTGCTGTGTACATATGTATGATTTGCACACTCACAGGCATTCACACACAATAATAAATAAAAAATTTAACAAACAAAAAAACAAAGAGAAGAAAATACCAGGCAAAGGAAGGTTGTGATACCTGCCCCTTGGCCCATTAGAAACAAGGACACTTGGTACTGCAATGGTGATGGCCTCACCAATCTGTTAACTGACCTGTGTTGTGCATCAAGGGACTAACCAGCATAGAACTCCCAACTGTCCTGCAGGATTTTTAGCTCAGGACTTTTAGTTTTTAGTTCCCAGTGTTTGGCATGGCCTACTGGAATTGCTGACCATCCATCGATCAATCTGTCTATCTATAGGACCTTCTCTGTGGTTCTATACCACTGACTGCAGTTCACCCCTCCAGATGCTGTTGCTAAGCTCTGAAAGCCTGCAGCAGCTCTTCAGCTGAGTTGATTACTATCTAACCACCCGCAGTGACTCCTTGTATCTTAGCTGCTCTCTGCCTCTGCCTTCAGTATGATGCCTTTGAACTCTGCAGCCTTTAAAAAAAACCCTTTTGTAGATATTCTGTAATATATATTGCATATTTCATAAAGAACAGTGTGTGATCTGAGAGTTATAATTATAATATAGTAATATAGTAAAATCTAATGTATAATATTAAATACATACAAACTAATATAAATATGTAATATAAAATATAACATAGTAAAAGTCTGGAATAGAACCTGTAATTGCCGATGGCCAGCTATCAAGGAAAATTGGAACAACTGAGTAAGTTGTAGCCAACAACACCACACAGTATAAATTTATTGTTATTCAATAAATTCTGACAGAGTGGAAAGACACAAACATATCTGTCTGTGTTCCCGACATAGAGTGGCCATAGCAATAAATGAGTTATATCCACTCTGTAGTCTGTTCATTGATATTTGGAGTCCTATAAAAGGCATGTGTTCTTCAGAGAGGAATAGATTCCGAGAGACTGTAAACAGAACTCTGGGTGACACAGTTCTCTGGTGACATCACCAGATCACTTGTTAGCAAGCATGAATGTCCTGACCAAGGTGTTCTCTCCCGGGGAACTCCAGGCAGCATAACAGGCAAGGCTCTGTGAATAATCCTCCCAACTCTGTGTTGCTGGCCCCCAAGTTTCCTGTGAAAGCATGTCTTTCATCTACAGTGAGTTGGGCAAGGACATGACCAGCTTGGTGAGCACAGCCTTCCAGAGGCCTCTTTTCTCAGCAAATCCTTTCTTCACCTAAAAAAAAAATACAAAGATCACATCAGACTCCAGCACAGACACACCCATTCACTCTGCCACTAAAGCACCTTTGTCTCTGGCTGCTCAATCTCTAGATTTGCATTGTTAAGTAGGCCATTACACAGTATTTTCCAGAACTAAATAACTCTACTCTAAATAAAGCTTGCCCCCAAGAAAGTCCAAGACTTACCTATGGAATTTTTTAGACTTTTTTTTTCCTTTAAATATAGGGCAATATAGCTAATAGTGATGGGGGGGGGGGTCGTCTATTTAGAAAGACTTCTTCAAGTCGAATCTTCATCCTGGCCCAAACTTCCTGTGTGCCCCTATCTAAAGGTTATAGCCTGGTCAGCAATGAGCGATTATAGTTGGCATTTTCTTTGGGCTGCCAACCAACTCCCAAATAAAGACACAGAATTTTACTATGGACGATGAATGCTCAGCCTTAGCTTAGGCTTGGCCCACCAGTTCTTTAAATAGAACCTGTTTCTGTTCATGTTTTGCCTCGGGGCTTTTCACCTCTCTTCATTTTGTTTCTCCTGCTTTCCGGCTTCTTTCTGCTCCTCTCTGCCATCTTTTTCTCTCTCTCTCTTCCCTGAGCCTAAATTCCTTCTACTTACTCTCCCTGCACAGATGTCCCGCCTATACCTCCTCCCGCACTATTGGCTGTTCAGCTTTCTTCTAGGCCAATCAGGTGCCTTAGGCAGGCAAGATAAAACAGCAGCACGTCTTTCCATAATTAAGTATTCTTCAACATAAACAAAAGCAATACATCTTTGCATAGTTAAATAAATATTCTAGAACAAGTGGTGGTTTTTAAAGATCTGCTTTCTCATAACAGCAGGTACTTGGTGGCCACCTTTCCCAAAGGGCTTCAGTGCCCTAGGAGTGTTGTTTCATAAGTCCCTGAGCAGAAACAGACACTCAAAGGGCTCAACCTGGCTGAGGAGCTGGCCGAGAACACAGCCAGAGGACAAAATCAATAGTACTTCTCTGCTTCTAGCTTGTTCTTTCCTAAGTGTTTAGGACCTGGACACCTCAGTTGTGAAGGCATGGATTTATCATACCAAAACTTTATTTCAGACCATTTAATGCCCAAGAGCAGGGCCTAGGTCTAAGACAACCAATAGATTCAAAACTTAGTTTCGTGTCAAACGTTCAGCCAGTAGATCCAGGGCTTGGGTTCGAGCCAAAAGCATAGCCAATAGTTACTGTACCCCATACCCCTTTGCCCAATCCTGGAATGCCAAGACGCGTAGTACCCCACTTACAAATGCTTTTCTTTAAAAACTCCCTCACCTCTGAGCTAGTGGCTGAAACCCTCTGCTGTGCCAGAACAAAGGATTTTGACCCAGGTTCATTTGAACCTGTCCATGACAATAAACTGACCCTCATGTGTTTACAATGTAATCCAGCTCTCTGGTGGTCTTTGGGGGGTCTCTCAACATCATGGGTACAGCACAGTCATAGGCTGAGAAAGTGCCAAATGAACCCATCGCATATGTACGTGTGGTCCCCACCAGCTTCTTCTGGGAAAGGCTGGGGAAGGCTGGGGAAGGTATGAGGGCCTGAGAGGCAGGGAGCTGTACAGAAGCAGTTGTGTGAGGAAGGAAGAAATTAAGGGTGGGGGGGGAGATTCCTTCTCAGCCCTGGACATTCCTGAATGCATTCAGTTTACCATCTTGGTGGGGGTGGTGCTAGGGCAGGAAGCAAAGCAGATCTGCCCTTTCATGGGCCTACAGCCTGTGGAATCTGCCTCAGGCTACTTACACTCAGTCCATTACTTAAATTCTGCAGGGAAGGAGGTTAAGGAGCAGGTTAGGGGAGGGCGACCTTCCTCTCCTAGATCCACAGGATCCTTACTCTCCTCAACCAGATTGGATCCCTTGATTCATTTTGGACTTATACAAAATCTTGAGTCTTCTAATAAATAGTCTCCCAGCTATGAAACAACATAGTCATTTGTCTGAGAGCTACTATTTACTGCCTTGTGGGAAGCATTAAGGCTTCAGCTGCCTGACCTGGGTTCTAAGTAGAGAAGCCAAATTTAACCTGTATTCAAACAAAGGACTCCATCTATAGAAACTCATTTGTTTTACCTGCTGCAGCTGGCTGGTTAGGAGAAGGAGTGGGAACATTCTCTGTTGTTTTTTTTTCTTACACCTTTCCTTTACGTCCAGGAAATGGCCTGCCCAGTTCTAGAGTGCTCAGTGCCTGCTACTTAAATCTTTCTGTTTCCAGCCTTTTATTCCATTAAGATGCCAGAAAGGATGTTTCATGTATGCACCGCCTTGCATAAGGGGCATGAAGAGTAATTACATGGAGGCTCTTTGCAGCCACAAATCTCTCTACATGTGAAAGAACAGAACCAACACCATCCTGAGAACAGACCTTCAACTTGAGGCATCTGGTGACATGCCCTAAAATGTGCTGTGACGGCAGAGTTCAAAGCAAACATCCCCGACACAGTCAAACAGGATGCATGATAGTAAAATTTAACAGAGACTAGATGTCCCTACAGATACCCTATGTCCAGCCAACTGTTAGCAGTTTTGCCCCTATAACCTGACTAACAATTTTAAAATATTATTTCACCCTATGTCCTCTTACCCAATCCTAGAATGCCAAGACATACAGCACTCTGTGTGTAATTTTTCCCCATATAAATCCTTTGTAATCAGGCTCAGGGCTTCCTCCTTCACTTGTTGTAATTGGAGAGCTATAAGAGGTCCTTGCCTGGGCTCTAATAAAGAAACCTTTGTTTTTGCATTGGGAACTTGGCTCCTTGGTGGATCTTATTGGGAGTCTTGAGACTTGGGCACAACACATGCGCCTTGTAAGCCCTTAGACTCAGCACCCCCAGTAACAGGACAGTTGGGGGAAGCACCTCCAGCTCTAAAGAGAGCAGAAATACGAAAGTCACCATCGCCCAGTCTGCCAGTCCCCACCACCAACATTCCCTCTGATTTTGTCAGCCAAGTCTATGGACCCTCTTGGCTGTGTGACAATGGGTAAGTTAAACTTTCTGAGCCTCAAAAATGGGATACGAATTATATAACTATGATGTTATTAAGTTGGAAGTTTTGCAGACATTAAACCAAGTGTGTTCTGTAACAATGCTGAGTAATGTTTTAAAAGTCTATTTAATGGGGAAACAGGAATAGGCAAAGGAGCATAGTATGGCTGGGGATGGCTCAGTGATCGAAGAGCATTTGCTGTTCTTCTAGAGGGCCAGGGTTCAGGGGAACACTTGGGAAGTGAAGTCAAAGGATTCAGAAGTTCAAGGTCACCTTGATTATGTGGCAACTTTGAGGTGCATCTAGGACACACAAGATCCTGTCTCAAATAAACAAAACAAAACAAAACAAAACAAACAACAAACATAAAAATCTATCTTAATTTTTCAAACTGCTAGTCCAGAGAGGAACTTTTCAAATTTTTCCTGGGATGCCCAGAATGCAGGCATCTACAGCAGCTCTGATAGCTCATAAAGAAATCTTAGTAAGAGAAAAGGTAGAGTCCTGAAAATGATTCCAAAGAGTTAAATACTTCAAAGACATCTGCAAAACCCTCAAGGATATTTGGTGCTAGATACAAAGTAGGTTGTCAGGAAACGTGTCCATGGGATGATTCTAGCTGTAAGGCTTTATACAAAACACGGAACGGTTACACCTGCTTCTTCACAGTGACCTGAGCTGACTCCCCACACCACCTACTCTGTGGTTGCCCAGGAACTAACAGTGAAGAAAACTACCACTGTTTCAGTCTGGATGAATTCCATGCCTGGCCTCTCTCATCTCAGGACCTCTGTCCTCTTTAGCCAGGCCACTCTGAAGGGATGACAGGTCAGGTCTGTCCACAAAAGGTTAAGCCTGGGGTTGTCACCCAGGTGACTGCTTAACCTTAGCCCAGATTCCTATTTACTGGCATGAATTTCTTTGTTTGGACAATTATGTCTGAGTGTTTTAATGTCTGGCTGGCCCTGCTGGTGTTTGCTTGAGCATATTTTAACAAGTGTCTTCAGTGTTTGGTGGGGGTTAATTGGCACAGCACCATGAACTGGGCATGCAGCAGTGATGGGCTGGGGCAGTTTGAACTTGGCAGCACATATATTTTTCATATTGTTTCTTCTGTTGCCAGAAGTCAAAGGAAGACACAGGCCCAAGGCTTTGGAGGCTCAAAGAAAAACACAGGCCCAAGGTCTTGGAGGCTAAGTGTGTGTGATATGTGGAAGCTGGGTTTCTTCCGTAGATGGCCTTCTAGAATGAACCGGGGATCTCCCCAAGAGCTCAGTGTCTGTTGGGACATTCCTTCAGATTCCCAGATTCCGAATCTACCTGAGGTAAGACCTGCCAGCATGTTGGATGTCAACAAAGCCTGCTCCGATGAGACCGAGAACAAAGGAGTCCTACAAAGAATGTTACTCCCGGGTCTCAGTCACTATCTCTGTTTTAGGGAAGACCCAAAGGGAGAAATGAAGAAGAAGGAAAGGAGAGCTTTATGGTTGGAAAGGGGGTGCTTTGGCTATGCTCTGCTGAATGATGGTTACACAGGAGGCTGGCTAAGGAGAATCTGAGCACCTGGGACAGGACTGGTGTGGCGAACATATTTGGGTCTATCTGGCTAGTCCTAGGAAGCATGGTTAAGGGACTGAGTGTTCACAGAGGATGTGGTCACAGTTTCATATGAAATCTATATAGTCAGTCTCTTGGGAGAAACAACATTTGCTAATAATCCTGGTCAAATCTGACTTTATCTCGAGGTGGATGACTCTTGGTAAATGTGTTTAATATTTGTGTGCTCAGTAAAATGTGTGTGTGTGTGTGTGTGTGTGTGTGTGTGTGTGTGTGTGTGTGTGTGTGTGTGTGTGTGAAAATATTTACTATACGTCAACCACAGGAGTCCATGCCTGTAATCCAGTACTGGGGAGGTGGAGGCTACATAATGATTTGGAGGCTAGCCTGGTCTATTCAAGATTTTTTTTGTTTATTTGTTTGTCACAGTGAAAGTTATAATTGCACAAAACACAAACAAAAAGCAAGGTTGGGAATGACCTAAATGCCCAATTTTATAAAATTGAAAAAATTCAGGTATGCCCATTCTATACAAAAAATTTTAAAGGAAAGAGTTATAATGACATTGGAAAAGTGACAGATGTGGTCCATGGTTACTTCTACCACACTGGTACAGGTAAAGCCAAGGCCAGTTTTTAGGCAAAATATCCTCAGACTGCCCTGTTTCAGGACACTTTCTGAAGCTGAATAAAACCAGCCTGGCTGTGAGCTTCAGATTCTACAGGATTAGCCGAGCCCCGAAATACTGGCTCATCACCACCACCACCCCAAGTTTCCTCAGCCTTGAATCCTGTAACTGTAACTGATACCAAATGCTAAACCTGTACAAATGTCACCCACCCCAGCCACTCCTAGACAGAGACAGGCAATCCAGACAGACGAAGATTCAGAAACACTATTTCTCCCAAGGGACTAAACATGCAGGCCATGACTGAAAACAGAACCCCTGCCACATCCTCCTTCTGCATCAACCCGATTATAAGCGCTCTGTCCTTCATTTTGACAAAAGCTTACACAGCAGAGTGAGTGTGTGGAGCATGAAGCAACCTGCACCCGGCCACACATATTTAAAGATGGATACTCTCTCATCTGTCTCTTGGCATTTCCCCCAGTTTTGACCCCATTCTCTCTCCACAGATTCTTTCTTTTCTCCTCTACTTCCATCTCTGGAGGGAAAAAAAGATGCCCCATGTCACATTTCAATCAAGCAAGGCACCCTGTTAACCTATAAAATGATATCCTCTTAATTCTGATAGCCCTATTAGTCTCAGCACTCAGCAGGCAGAGGCAGACAGATCTCCTGTGAGTTCCAGGCCAGCCAAGGCTACCCAGAGAAACCCTGTCTCAACACCCCCCCAAACCCCCAAAGGATTGTGTATTATATACATATACTGGAATAGGAGTCTAGGCCGGTGGTAGAGCATTTACTCACTTGGAATGAGGCAATGGCTCTATCTCCAGACCTTAAAAATAAGTATCCTGTGGGTTTTATAAGAGCCCCAGTGTACACTTGCTTTGAAAACCATTTTTTCCTCCTTGTCCAGCGGTGGGAGAAGGAGAAAATGTGGGCTGGCATGTTTTTCCCAGTAACACAGAGTGTTTGAGCAGGGCACAGAAGCCTTGCAGCATGTACTGTTTTAGTGACGGCCTCACTGAGGGCCTCTACCAGAGTCTTCTGGTTTTCAGGCTTTATGGGTATTTGCATGTTAGACATGAGCTCTGCAAATAACTCCCTGCTTAATGGTTTCAGTGGAACTCTTCTCCCATCTGGTCTCAAGGCTGGAACTTTCCACCCACCTTTGCCAATTACTTCATTCTCCAAATCAGCCATGATTTCCTAACACTTACCAGAGAAGGAAGACCTTGACTTTGTAATCTGTCCATTTATCTGAAAGACCCAAGAATGTTAATGCATTTTGGTTTTACTATCTTAATTTTCTCTTTTTGAGTATGACAAGGTTCTGGCCTAGATGCAAAGCATCTTTAGCTGAGGTTTGGACATGTCTGGTGTTGGATTGAGGGCCAGTGGGGAGGCCTTCCAGGACACTTTGTAGGAGGGACTTCAGAGCCACAGGAAGACTCACAAAGGTAAAAGGAAACCGGCAGGTGCAAACTGCTGCTGCTGCTGAAAATGCCCTTGACTCCTGAAGGAAGGGTTTTCAGACACACCTGCCCTAAGCCTCGCTGCCTCATCCAGCAGCCCGTGGGTGCAAGTAAACCCTCCTCACCTGGGGGAGGCCATGGGCTTGAGTGGCGGGATGCTGAAGCAAACATAGCACTTCTGTGAGAACAAGCCAAGGGACAGCACAGTACCGTGGGGACAAATGAGGCTATGGATGGTGATGCTGTTCTGTTTGTGGAGCCACTTATAAGGTGCTTTCTCTCTCTGACCACGTTCTTCCCTATCAATAAAATGGGCGCATTTTTGCCTATCTGGGGTTATTATGAAATAAATGTAAGCAACATCAACTATTCTTAGGATTTTCTTTTCTCCTATTGGTTTAACAAGATACTTAAGCAGAAGAACATAGGGAAGGAAATGGTTATTTTGTTCTCATGTTTCATGCATGGGGAATGAGGTAGAGGAAGTACTTCACATTATAATGACAAGGAAGTAGAAAGAGATTCAGAAAGGAAGCCAGAGCAAGGTTTAGCCCTAGGGCAGGCCCTCAGAAACCCATTTCCTCCCTCCATCTAGGCTACACCCCCTAAAATTTTCTGGCTCCTCCCAAATAGCACCACCAGCACCACTTGAGGACCTGACTTGTGGGGAAATTTCATATTCAAGCCACAAGAACCACCTGGTCCACTGTAGCTGTGCAGAGTCCTTCTAAGGAGTTAGAAGCATTTGCAAGTCACCAAACGCTTCTTAGCTGAAAACTTACAGGTCTTGTGGATTTCTCATTAACACCTGTCTGTCTGTCTATCTATCTATCTATCTAGCTAGCTAGCTAGCTATCTCTCCCTACTTGTCTAAAGATGAGATTTTGAGGACCATTTTGCAGCACGTACAATGTAGGTGTAGGTTGCTAATGTCTCCAGCTGATTGATGCCATTGCCTTCTATTCAAACTCAATGATACCAATGTCGAGTCAACAGCACCCAGGCCACTGCTGCAGCCAGTCCATGAAACAATAGGTACTGGCCAGAGGAACCCACTATGGCCCATTAAAATCACCCAATCTGTCTCTGTTCGATCACTTCACTGAGCCTCTTATAGAGAGACTACAGCTGTTGAAGCAGGAGCATCCATGAGTGCTGGCATGCCTCACATAGCCTGTGAGGTTCTGACCTGGGTCTCTTTGTTTTAAGTTGGTGTTCTACACTATACTATAATGCTTTATTTAGTCAGCAAATTTACTCAACAAACATGGTGAGTATTGGCAGATCTACTAGATTCCAGAATGCTCTACTAGATTCTTGGTATTCACTAGGTGACAAAGGACCAAAACAAACAAAATCTGTTCATATTAGGTTTCAAGAATGGATGCTATTGAAAGTGTAGCCCTTATGTGGCTTCTGCCCTAGTCTGACCTTGGATACACAGGTTGCATAAGGAAACTTGAATAATTCTGAGGGCTTTTGATAGTTTGGATTCCCTTGCCAGCTGCCAGTGCCTCCCCACACTATTTGTCAGTACATAGTCTGCCCCATTACACTGATTTAGGAGAAAAACACAGTTCATTTAACTTTTGTTTCCAAACAATGAGAACTTATGTTGAGAGCAGTTAAGGACAGGGGAACCAGAATGCCTCACCCAAGGACAGAAATAGAGGACACAATGGCTCCCACGGTTGCCGATGCCCATGCAAGATGTGTCACATTTAGAAATGGCGTCTAACCAGATAGTGTTGTATTCATAATCAAGCTCTCAGGCCACATCCTGTAAACAGATGGGATACCAAGATAGGCAGGTCAAAAGTACTGGGAATGTACTTATACTTGATGTCTTAGGGAATAGATACTGGTAAGGTGATTTAATATTAGTCAAAGGCCATTTCCAGAAGCTGTGTGCTGCTGAGTAGAGGAGGCACAGGAGACACAGGATCACAATGGGACTCCCAACTTATGATGTGTATGACAAAGGGCATATGGTACAGTGGTTAGGGCAGAAGTCTAGAGGACAAGTGCCTCTCACCAGCTGTGGAACTTAGACAAGTGAGTTCATTTCTCTTTACCTCATTTTTATAAAACAGAGATAAAGGTCAACAAAATATCCATTAGCTTGTAGTCACGGGAAGAAGCCATGATTGATGTATTTCCTGATGTTTCTAAAACTTTAGTTCAATTTCCTCTTTTAGGACCGACATATTCCATATGCCTTTCATTGTGAGCTGGTTTTAGCCAGTTGCATCCTCATGGAAGTGAAACAAGCCACCCAAAGCCCTGGTTGATAACACCCTATGGTTTTCTTTCCCTTCTTCCTAGAAGGTCAGTATAGAGACCTCTTGCCCTCTGCCCCGGAAGAACTGGACATTCTCCTGGTCCTCATTAGGAAGGTGACTCTGAGTATTGTAGGTTAAGGGGCTGGGAAATTGACACCCACTGGTTTCTACTTCCTTACAAATAACTTTGCAAAACATACTTAAAGGCTCTTATCATATCTTGATGTAAGTCTTGCTTCTTCAAGTAAGGCTTAAAGTTCTCTGAGTTCAGCAGCCCTGGCTTTTGCAAGTCAAATACTGAGTTTCTTTAAACAAAATCTTGCGATAAGGCCTATGTTTAGATATTTTGAAAGATACATGCTAATTCCTAACTTGTTGTCTAACTGGTTCTTTATCTAATTAAGAGTCCAAAGATTATAATAACCAAGGGCTCACTCCGTTGTCCAGTTAAAAAGAGGCTTAAAAATTCTCCTTTGGGGCACACTCTCTTTTTTTGACCTACCTAGTAGCAATTTCCCTCAGTTTAGACCTGAACACTACTAAGTGCCCAGTGGTAAGAGCTGCAGCAAACAGGCGCTGCAGATCCTGGTCTTGTTGTTTATAAGGGAAGGCTGAGATCTGTGTAGTAAGAAGTGTCTGGCCTGTCGGGCCTATGGTCCAGACCCGAAGACCGGCAGTCCCACAGACGCACACAGACACTTGTATTAATTACGCTCTGTTTGCTGATTGACCTGGGGCCCAGGCATATAACTTGCTCTTTACTCTAAAACTAACCCATGATTCTTATCCTATTCAGTCATGCGGCTCCGTACCTTTTCTCAGAGCAGCATTTCAACTTCTTTCCTCTGTGTCTGCTGGCATCTCCATGGTGTCTCTCTGGAATCTCTGCTCTGCTTCTCCTGTTCCCAGAGTTTTCTTAGTCTGGTAGCTCCACACACACTTCCTGTCTGCCTTTGGCCAATCAGCATTTATATTAAACCAGTAGGCGGGACAATTATTTACAATGTAACATAATCCCACTACAGTTGTGTGTTCCCAGCCACAGTGTCTGCAGAGTTGTTGACACTCTTCAGTTCTACTCAAGGGCCCAAGCAAGCAATGACTGCTGAGAATAAGCCCTTTGTGTGAAGCATGATTGAGGCTCCAGACTCCAAAATTTAGAATTCTTTCTAACTGGTCTGGACTAGGGCCCACCCCTTGCCCCCAACCAAACCTACTATTGGAGCTGAAAGGAAGCTTTCCAGTGATTCCTGGGAGGTGTGGAGTCAGAGGGCTCAGAGGTAATGTGAACTCTGAAGCTCAGAAGAAAACTAGTCTTGAGATGGTTCAGTGGGTAAAGTCACTTGCTGCCAGACTTGGTGACAGGAGTTCAGTCCTCCGACCTACATGAAGGAAGATGAGCCTGGATTCCCTTGTTCATTTCCTTATTTCTATATGTGCCCTGGTTCTTACTTACGTTATCCGCCCCCTCTCTCAGTTTATTTAAAAAGTAACAAGCTGATCCTTGGGTAAGAGCAAGGAGACCTGTTTTTCCTTTAGTGGCTTTTGTGAGGAGGCTCATCTCTACCAGCCGCTCTTCCTCCATCTTCTTAAATTGGCCAGATGTCTCAGTTTGTCTGGGCTGAAGGGACTTTCCAAGAAAGTCCAGGGAAAGTCAGGACAAGTTGATCACCATTGGCCTTCCCTGGAACACTTTCCAGATCCCTCCTACATTCCAGTCTCCACCAACCTCTGATGCATAATTCCCACTGGATCCTCACTCTCTCCTGAGCAACAAGCCCACACCTTGAACCATCAGGCTGTAACTGCCATTTGCACAGCCAACCTTGAATTCCTTGGATCCAAGCTGACTCACCATTTTAACACCTCTGTTCCTCCAACTTGTTTATCTCTCAGAGTGTCTGCTATCCTGAGTCAGGCTGTTGTTTTAATTGTTTAAGAAGTGCTTACTCAGCTCAAGCAGTGGTGGTGCACATGCCTTTAATCCCAACACTAGGGAGGCAGACACAGCAGATCTCTGTGAGTTGGAGGCCAACCTGATCTACAAAATCAAGTTCCAGGACAGCTAGCGCTGTTATATAGAGAAACCTTGTCTTGAAAAATCAACAACCACCAAGTATGTATTCACTTACATTTAATTACTCATGCCCTTATTTATTGGAGCCTACTCTGTGCCAGTCTCTAGCTTAGATGCTTGGAACTCAACAGTGAGTAAAACCATTGCCCTCAAAGAATTTGAATTCTATTCAAGGGAGACAGAAAAGAAATATGTACTGCTCTAGATTTCTTTATGTTCCTGTGACGAAGCACTAGCCAAAAGCAACCAAGAAGACATAAGAATTTATTCATTTATACTTAAGGCCACAGACCATTCTTAAGGAAGCTCACAGTAGGAACTCAAACAAGAACCTAGAGCAGAAACCATGAAGGTCCACTCTTTGCTGGCTCACTCCTGCTCAGGGCCAGCTAGCTTCCTTATATAGTCCAAACCACTTGCCCGGGGAATGCTACTGCCCACAGTGGGCTGGGCTCTCCTACATCAATGAACAATCTTTCTCCAACATTCCTACAGACCAACTTAATAAAGACAATCACTCAATTAAGTCTCTTTTCAGGTTTCTAGGCTGTGTTGACACACACATCACCATATACATCGGGTAAGTCAGGCACAAAGCAGAGAACTAAGTCTCTGCAGGGCCTTGCAGATGAAACCAATCTATTTTTTACTTAACCACCCTCTAATCTGCTGGCAAACTACAATCGTCCCACCCCTGCAGGCTCTCTCCTTTCCAGTTCTGTGGACTTCACCTTGTGAAAATGCTCATCCCTTCTCCTGTGAATAATTATATTGGTCTCTTGAACAATCTTTTGTGCCTTTTGTCACTCCCTACTCTGTCTAATCCTACTCATGCTTTGCTATGGTCTCTTTGGAGCCCAGATATCATCATCATCATTGTCTCATTAGCCTACATTGTGGAGTTTTGAATAAAAATGTGTTGAGAAGAGGAGTAAAAGCCAAGACATAAAAGAGGCTCCCACAGCTTCCCAGCAGGTCCTTGTCAGAAACAGATAAAACTGTCAAAAATATGTTGTCAAACATGTCAAAGTTCTGGGTTTTTTTTTTAATTCCACAATGTAAAAACTGCAGATTGTTCATCAAAATAAAATAAAAAAATAAATAAACAGATGCATTAGTCACAGCCCTTTAATTGCCATTATCAGAAGCCAAACTTTAAAGGTGGGATCCCATTAGGCTGTCCAGGCAGATCTAGAGCTGGAGGACACCCACCCCCTCAATCTCCCAACTATTAGGACCACCAAAAAGGTTACCATACCTGACTTCCTAATTTCTTACTACTCCACAGTGGGAACTAAATTTCCACAAATGACCTTTGGGGACACACTTAGACCACATCTAAATGACAGCTTTTTCTAAGCACATTTGGTATTCAGGACAGGAATGGAAGTTAAATAGGCAAATACAACAGTCCCATCCAAGGCTAAGGGCACACATTCAGTGATAACAACACCTCCCAATACTCAGAAGCATTGAACTAAGCTCATCTAAGTCAAGTTGAACTTACACTTCAATGACCCATTGTTCCAACACCTCAAATGGCTCTCTCCCTGCTGCCTCCAGGTGACCAGTCAACTGTCTTCCTTCTCTAGGTCTATTTCAGTTGTTTGACAAGGGCTGGAGATTGAAGGAAACTTTGTAAGAAAGTTCACTGTCAGAAGCACCTATGGTCTGGGGAATAAACACTGTTGCTTGCCCCCTAAATAGTTCAAGCAGGTATTTACTGAGACTTAATGCTCACATTACATCCGTATATTAGGAATACTCCCATTTTGTATAAGAGTAAGTCAAGACCCAGGGATATTGATGAACTTTCCACTGCTTCATGCAACTTAGACATGAAGGGCCTTCGATTTGAACCTAGGACTCTGAGACTGCTAAACTCTCTTATAATCCTGCACAGTATTTCCTTTCTGTTAAGGAGAGGAGGAAATGTGTAAATCCACCCATGGCTCTCAATCATCTGAAGCTCACCAATGGCTAGGTAACTTTCCATTCAAGTAGACCAGTAGCAGAAACGACATAGATGACTCAGATGGAGCACTCAGAACTTGAGAGGAAGTGGTGTGGCTTCAGCCTCCTGCTATCCATTCACCTCAAGAGCTTTCCTCCAGACAGATGCCACCCACCCTTAGAAACAAGTTGTTGTGGTTGGAACAGTGAGTAAAACAACCCTAATGCTCTGTCAGGAGAGGTCTTCAGGTCTCATCTCCCTGGGCCCTGAGGGGCTTCCCACCAGTGTTGTTCTGATGGCTTAGTTAGGCCTTGAACTGGGCAACTAGCCAAGCCTTGAACTGGGCAACCAGCCTCAGATCTAAGGATAGAACCTGATTATGATTATCCTCCATATCCCCACCCAACCCCTCTACCCTGCACACTGAGCCCCCAGCCATCTCCACTTCTGGGAAAGTTCTTCAACTCAATAAAAAAAATTTCAATTCAGTCTACCTCCAGCTGAGGCCCTTTCTTGGACTCTGACCCCTGACGGGCTTGAATAAGAATCCATGACCCATATGATGAGATAATTCTGGCTGAACCTCTAAATGTTCAGACTCCTAGAGGAGATAAGGGGCTTGAAAATCAGTCAAGGGAAAGACACCAGGTGACATAATCCCAGTGAGAGCCGGTACACTCTTGACTAGCCATCAAAACCCTAGGTGACCATGTGAAGTTGCAGGTGTGAGTGTGTATATGTGTGTGTGTGCTTGCACATGTGCATGTGTGAAGGTAATAGGTCAGCCTCATGCTTAGGCAGAACCTGAAGTGTTTGTGAGCAGAAGCTGATGGACTGGACTCCTTGAGAGCTATGCAAGACCAGAATAAACCTAGATCTAAGCACAGCTCCACTGGATCAGACCTTGGGTCCTGAGAGAGGAGGCCCCTTAGAAGAGCTGGTAAGCAAACCTGCCAATGAGTCTTACCAAGTATCTGCAGTAGGTCTCTCTTAGACCTACTCTCTTAGACCTAGCTCCTGGCTAAGAGCACCACAAAGTGGGTACAGTTGAGTGAGGCAAATCCTGTCTCACCCCATCAAATGGTTTTGCTTTAGTGCTGGAGAAGGCTCAGGAGCCTTGCACATGATAGGCAAACTCTGCCACTGGGCAACCCCAGCCCTAAAGTCAGATTTGAAACTCAGACCCTGGATTTTAGTGGTCACATGAAAGATGAGATATGGGATATTCATATTTGAGAGAATATTTCAGAATACTAAGTCTACCACATTGATGGAAAGTCACGTGTCTTAGTTACTTTTCTTTCTATGATAAAACACAATGACCAAGATATAAAAGAAAGCATTTAATTTGGAGGCTCACAGTTTGAGAAGGCTAGCATCCATAGCCATTATGGCAGGAAGCATGGAAGAGGCAGCTAGTAGACAGACATACACCATGCTGGAGCAGTAACTGAGAATTTACGTGCTAAGAGACATCTACCAAGCAGAAAGGAAGGGAAGGGAGGAATAGAGAGGGAGAAAAGGAGAGAGACAGAGAGAAGGGAAGAAGGGAGGCAGGGAGAGGCACCATCTGGGATTGGGTGTGGGCTTTTGATACCTCAAAACCCATATCCAGTGACACACCTCCTCCAACTAGGCCACACCTCTTAATCTTTATCAAACAGTTCCACCAAAGATGAGTCCATGGAGGGTCATTCTCACTTAAACTGCCAAACCAAATCTAAACAGAATTTTAAACATTTGTTTAAATGTACTTTTTTTTCATTATGGAACATTGTGTGCCATGTCCAGCATAGTTCCAGGACTGGACCTAACTGGTGTGCAAGGGAATGAAGAAAAGACAGACAGATGATACATGTACAAAAAGCTGGAACTGGGTGGTCTAGGCTCTCACCCGAAGAATCTTCAGTATCCAGGAACATAGTTGAAGAGAAAGGGAGTGTCATTGTGTCCAGCTGAGCAAGGAGGCAGGTTTAGCTCATCTCAGTAGGAGTAGTCTCTACAGGGAAAGGGTCTTTAGGCTTTAAATATCTTGCAGAAGAAGCTCTATGGTGGACATTTTCTGCATGTTACATACATGGACCAGAAGAGAAGGCTTTGGCATTTCCCTTTGAGTCTGGGGCTCTGTGGTTCTTGATATGGCCATGTCTATGTCAACACATATTCACACAGAACCTCACACACTCACATTCATACAGCTCCCTCCACTCCCAACAGTAAAGGGATCATTTCAAAATAAAATCCCAAAGGCAAAACATTGCACCAATATATGTTTCCTGTAAATATATCTATGAGATCTTGAGAGGAGTTACAGGACATATTTTCCTCCAGAAAACGTTGGGCAGTGCCTGGTGACATTTTTGTGAGTGTGAAGGAGGAGCCTGCTACCACCCAGTGAGTGGAAAGAATGCAAGAGGGTCACAACATCATGAGGGGAGGAGACAGAAGAATCTGCCAGCCTGTGCCACATAGCAAAGCCACCTCCACCCCCATAAAATTTACTTAGCTAAAATTGGAAAACCGTGCCTTAGACCAGTGGTTCTCAACCTTCTTGATGCTGTAACCTTTTAATACAGTTCCTCATTTTGTGGTGACTCCCAATCATAAAATTATCCTGTTACTACTTCATACCTATAACTCTGCAAATATTATGAATTATAATGCAAATATCTGATATGCACAATATCTGATATGGGACCCTCAAAGGGATCACAACCTATAGGCTAAGAACTGCTGTTTCAGAGTCTAAAAGATAAGAACACTTTAAATACAAACTTAAAAACTAATAGTAACTCCTTAATATTCCATGTACAACTAATATTGACATTTCCCTATTATTCTCATCTGTATTGGGGGGGGTGAGATGAATTTTTGGTATATGCAGACTAGCCTTGAACTCATTTAGAAGCAAATCTCCAACATAAAATCATTCCGCATGTATATGTTCCAGTAAATATGTCTAAGAGAGCTGTTGTTCTCTATGTAGGGCAATTTTGCACCTGAGGGTGAACCTGTATGAGTTAATCTCCACTATCAACTTGACAAGATTTGTAATCACTGACTATGAGGTCCCTCCCAGAAGAGTTTAACTGAAGACAGGAGACCCACACTGAATGTGGAGAGCACCGCCCCTAGGCTGGCCTCCTAGACTAAATAAAAATAGGTTAAAAAAAAAAAAAGACAGCTCCCTGTGTACACAGGCTGGTCTTAATCTTGTAATTCACCTGTTTCAGCTGCCCAAGTACTATACATATAGGTACAGGCCACCATGCCTGACTGCTTCATGAATTAGCTGGGGGAGGGGACAGCAATACATCTCAGTGGATGAGGGCACTTGCCATGCAAGCCTTGAAGACCTGAGTCCAACCCCCTAGTGTTATCTTCACATGCACATCATGTGGGCACACACAGAGAACAAGAACATTAAGTATTTTAAAGAAAATTTAAACAAATTTTCTTTGTAAATCAGTATCCAAGTAAGATATATTTCTTAGGTCCATGGTCCTATTGCAGCCTGGGACCGTGTTGATGTCCATGACCCATGTTATCACCAAAGGCCATTTGGATGTCTGTGGTCTGTGCTGCTGCCTAAAACCATGTAAATGTCTGTCTGTCTGTCTATGGGCCAGACTGCTTCTGGGGACCATGTTGGTCTCCATGGCTCATTTTTCCCTGGAGGCAATGTGGGTATCTATGGCCTGTGCTACCACCAGGAGCCATATCCTGATTCAGACAGGGCTGTGTTGATGTCTATAGGCCATGTTGTCTCTGAGGCCCATGTGTATGTCCCTGATCTGTGCTGCCCTCTGGGCCAATGTTGATGTCTGTGGGCCTTGATACTGCTGGGCATCATGGATTTGTGAGTAGTGTTTGCTGAGGCCACTTTGGTATCCATGATTTATACTGCTGCTGGAGGCCATGTCTGAGTTCCTGATCCTGCTACATCCGGGGGCTGTGTTGACGTCCATGTGTTGGGCTGCCACCGGGGACCTTGTTGATGCCTGTGGCCCATAGTGCCACTGGAGACCATGCTGAGGTCTGTGTAACATACTGATGCCAGAGGCCAGATGGATTCCCAGGTAAGAACTGTCACCAGATACCGTGGAGAAGTCCATGGTCCATGCTCCTGCTGACTATAAGGATAAGGAAGCTTCTACCATGGTCTTCTACAGACTCACAGTTGAAGAAGAAACATAGAAGACTTCTGTGACAACACCCCCACCCGAGCTGAGAACAACCTACACACGAAGCCATAGAAGAGAACTCTTAAAGATTGTGATAATATTGAACTATAGCACTCCACAACAGTAGCTACCGGCAAGGCTAGGGATGGACTGTTTTCTTCAAGGGCCTGGCCACTGGGAGTTTGACGATGCTCCAGTGACTATGAACAACACACATTGGACTTTTGGGGGGGGGGAAGCCACAAGGACTAGGGGGCAGCACTTAGAAGGACTAGGAAGTAAGGGTGATTAAGGTGCATTATATGAAATTCCCAAATAATCCATAACAACATTATGTTAAAGGAAACAAGATACATGCTTTTCAGCTGGTCATATTGTTTAGCTCTTTGTCCTCACCCTTATCTTTTTCTTGTGTAAAACTTGTTGAAATTTCTTCTTTTGTATTAAATGTCTATCTCTATGTTTGAGATAGCTCTCATAATATAGCCTTCGATGTCCTGGTACTCGCTAGGCCCAGGTGGCCTCAAACTCATGGAAATCCTTCAGCCTCAGGTCCCAAGTGCTGAGATTACAGGCATGAACCCCAATAGCTAGCTCAACAAATGCATTTGGGCATTTGGGGTATTTATTCATATTGTGTGGGGTGTGTGCAGGTGTATGTGTGCATGAGTGTATGTAGGGAGATTATGTTGTTCCATTGTAAATAATTGTCCCTGCCTATGAGTTTAATAAAATTTGCTGATTGGCCAAAGGCAGACAGGAAGTGTGGGTGGGGCTACCAGACTAAGAAGACTCTAGGAACAGGCGGAACAGAGCAGAATGCCAGGGAGAAGCAAGAGGAAGCAAAGGACAACTATGCTGCTCTGACAAAAGGTACCGAGCCCCATGGCTGAACAGGATAAGAATCATGGGTTAGATTAAAGGTAAAGAGTTAGCAAGTTAAATGCCTGGGCCTTAGGCCGATCAGCCTAAAACTATTGTAAGCATCTGTGTGTCTCTGCGGGTTTGTGGGTCTGCAGGCCTAAACCTTGAGGCTAGGCCCAAAAGTCCGGGCCAGAAACCTCATACTACAAGTGTATGCATGCACCTATGTGTAGAGGCTAGAGGTAGCATCCAATGTCTTCCGCTTTCATGTCTTCTAGCTAGCTCCCTGCTCGGCCATGTGGGAATGTGGCCTCTTTGTGCTCCCAAATGACTACTGAAGGGAGAATGAGCCCTCTCCCTGCACTCCCAATGTCTGGACAAGAAGCGGTGAAGAAGAGCATGTGTGTGCAATTGCGCTGAGGCTGCTCCAACCAATCATCACAGGGCAGCTTAGCAGAAATGTGTCCCGAAGGTCTCCCAGTTCTAGAGGCTACAGAGCTGTTGTCTGAGTCGGCTCCTTTCAATGACTGGCAAGGAAAAAAGACTGCTCTGTGACCCCTACTTGCTTCCTTCATTGTCAGTTTTTGGGATTCCTTAGTTTGTAGGAACATCACCCCAGTCTTTGCCTTTTTTGTTATTTTTCGTGTGTGTGTGTGTGTGTGTGTGTGTGTGTGTGTGTGTGTGTGTGTGTGCAAATGGATGTGTCTGTCTTTCTGTGCGGCTCATTTATGAACATATCATTATTATGGGTTCAAGGTGCATCCTAATGACCTTAGCCTACCTACTTAACTATTCAAGAAACTGGTGTCTATAAAGACCACATCCTGGACTCTAGGGTCAGTACATCAGCTTTGGGGAGACACAATATGTATCTACTTCTTTTCGTGTTATTGTGGCCAGATACCAGCTGAAACTCAAGGAAAGGATGGCTTGCTGGGACTCACGGTTTGAGGGAATGTCATCCTTCATGCCGGGAAGGCATGACAGCTGGAATCTGAAATGGCTGGTATAGTAAGTACATAATGGTTACAATGTATAGTCAGGAAGCAGAGAGATAAATGTTGGTGTTCTGCTGGCTTCTTCCTTTTACCCATTTTTGTTCGGTCTGGGAGGCGAGCCCAAGGGACGGTTCTGTCTACATTCAGGGTAAGTCTCCCCTCCTCAGTAACCCTCCTGGGAATGCCCTCCCAGACAGGCCCAGAGCTGTATCTCCAAGGTGATTACAAATCCATCGGAGGATAAAATTCTTCACCCTCTCCCAAAGGAGATGTTGCAGAAGACCCACTGTTCTTTGTTGACATTTCTTTAGCCAAAATTGTAAGAGATTTTTGGAGGCCAAAGTTAGTGGAATACATGACCATCTCTAGAAGACTGTTTTCCCATGACCAAAACAGAAGGAGAAGTTGACGTGAGGACACCAGCCAGCCACCTCATGGAATGGGTCCCACCTGATGTGTGTGAGGGGCAATGCTGAGCAGCACATACATACCTACGTATCTTTCCTGCAGCTGCTTCACTGTTGGATTCTTAGTCTCATATGGCTGTGTCTGGTACTGAGTACTGAGATACCAAACACCGAGTACCCATAGGAATCCAGCCCCGTGGATTTATCTCTTCTCTCCAGCTGCTGACAAAAGTTTTTGTGGTTGTTTGCTTGTTTTAAGATTGATTGATTGGTTGGTTGGTTATATACCTATTTGTGTTTGAGTGTGTGGTATTTGAACATGACTGTGTGTTTGGGGGGGGTTGCCCTGGGGCCAGGAGAGGATACCCAGCTCTGTTATCTATCAGCCTCACACTGTTCCTCCTCTAAGACCCTCCTGTCTCCACCCAGATTTTTGCTGAAATTACAAGCATGCATCTGAGGCCTAGCTTGTTAAGGTTGGCAGTAGGATTAGAACTTCTCTGAAGCCCCCAAAGCAAGGTTTTTGAAATCATCCTTTGATTTCTAACTTGGGGCTCCACCCACAAGCCAAGCTAAGAGAGCTACATTTTGTTCTGCTGGCTCCCTATTCATTCCTGCTGAGGGAACTAGAGTAGAGAGAGTGGGCCCACCTACCCACATGGGCCTGTGGTTCCCTCCCCTTGGAAATGGAGACCTGCAATTGCCCTATGCATCAATCTTGGTTAGAGTACCTAATTAAAGTCTGCAGCATGCCCAGATGCCGTGGCTGCCCCCAGAGCTGTCCCTGTGCATTCTCAGCACCCGATGATACATATTCTTTATGTTTATGTGGCACAGGACACTGTGCTCCATACACATGAAGTATTAGTGAGCCAATTTCACCATCCACGCTGCTCCAGAGCAACCGGAAGGCATCCCCTGTTCTAATTTATGAGAGACTAGCATGTGCAATCAATAGATGCCCCACAGGTTATTAAAGAAGAGAAAGATGGCCCAGGCAGCCCTGTTTACTAACAGGAAAGCAGCCTTCTGGCAGCTCTGGGTAAGTGGTCTCTGAGAGATTTACAATACTGGAACCTGACATCAGGGCTCCCTGCATTGGAGCCCAGAGCAGGGCCTGAGGACAGGGGTCAGCTCCGGGATGTCTTAAGTTTCTGTGCTTTGAGAACCGGGAGAACAATAGCTTTCCAAGGCAACACTGAGACTGTGGGTGGGAGTGGGTGACTGAGTATGAAACCAACAGGCTGCCTGAAGGCATGTGTCCCTGTAGACCTCTCCTTTTCATTATTTTGGGCTTCTCTTTGTTTTGAGTCCTTTGATTTTTGAGGTGCCAAAGATTTTTGCAGTTTTCCAACACTGGGTGCAGGGCAGAACTAAATATAAAACAATGACAGCCTTGGGTTACTTGGCAAAGTAGACAGACATCCTTCCCTCCAGTCCGCTTTTCAGAGGGTCAAATGATTTAGTCTCAGAACCCTACAAAGCATAGGGAGGTCATGTCTCCTGGTAGAGAGACGTTAAATATATTTACTAATTGTAATACAACCAGAAAAAGCCCATTAGACGATAACAAACATTTCTATTCTCTTTTGTTTGTGTTTTGTTATGTTTTTTTGAGACAAAGTTTCTCTGTATATCTGTGGCCCTGGAACTCCATCTGTAGACCAGGCTGACCTCAAACTCAGAGATTTGCCTGCCTCTGCCTAGCAGGTACTGGAAATAAAGATGTGCACTACCCCTTGGATTATTTATATTCTTATAAGTCACACCTTCCAAGTTAAGACACCACAGGCCCTTTGATTCGAGCTATCCGGGAGGTTGGAAGCAGATGCAGGAGAACAGCAATTCAGGACCAGAGTGAGTTACAGAAACAGAGGCCAGCGAGGAATTTAACAAAGCCCATATGGGTCTTAGGAGTCAAATAAGTTATCAGGCTTGGCAGCAAGCTTTTTCCTGCTAAGTCATCTTGCTGACCCCTTACTAGGTAGTTTTAAATGCTTGTTCCAATGTGGAATCTGAAAACTATGTCAGTGAACTTTGGTAATCTTTCCATTCCTTCTGCTTTACACTTAGAATGCTGTTTTTGAAGGGTTTGTGTGTGTGTTGTGTTGTTTTGTTTTGTTTTTACTTAGTAGAGGAGCCAGGGATGGAGCTTAGGGACTTGCTAGAGCCAACTTTCTTAAGTGCTTAGAATGTACCTTTCATGCATCTTGTGCACAATGCACCAGTCATAGCAAAGTATTGGCGTCTTGACTTATTCAAGTATTCCAAAAGTTGACACACTTGATTAAATCGTGTTGGAAGAAAAATCTATTCATTAATATCACTGACCACATCAGGAAGGTTCTTAAGCACTGGCCAGCAACCAAGTACCACAGTGCTAGGTATGAGTTTTCTAAAATTCTAATTTGCACATAGAAGCTCACATTTCATCATTGGCAACAAATATTACCAGTTGTTTCCTTGAAGCGACAGGCTCCCTTTGTCCTTTTTTGAAAATGCCCACTTTGAAAAAGCACTCTTTGTCACTCATTCTTTCAAGGAAAAAGAAAGATGGTACATTCAACTCACAATTGAAATAATTGCTTTGGTGTTTTTCTGTGCTTTTCTATGGTAATAATTATACTTTGGAGTATAGGAAAAATATTTCATTTATAATTCACATTTTATTATACAGATTACTTTGAGAAGCACCAATATTTAATACAATATTTAATACAACTTTGCTTCATCGGGGACATTCTTAGGTGGGAATGGTGGCATTGATTTTGTGCAAGTGTGTAGCTGAGGTCAACTTTACCTCTGGGTACCTACCTCAGTGTGTGAGAAGATAGAATTCTACTCTCCGATACCTTCGCTCCATTCTCCATCAGTGAGGGTGTCAGACAGTGGGAAATGCATCATTGTATTATTTTGAAAATAGTTTTGACTTAAGGAACACTTAGAATAGGGCAGGGACCCTGGGGCTTGGCAACTATACTTTGGAAACAGCTGGCATCTTGGTGGATGAGAGGCATCTTCCCAGCTTCACAGCAGGCAGCCCTGTCTTCTGTTCCTTGTCAGTAACAAAGATGTTAGGATTAAATGATCTCTATCACCTTATTGTCACTTTAGAAGCACCCTGGGACCTAGGACAATCTCTGTCATTTACTCTCATTGTTACAGTTGCCCATTTATTTCTAATGTCTTGCTCTTTAGACTGGTACTGTGGGGATGGAGTGCACTTTTCTCCCATCATTGCACAGGTGACAGGCTCTGCCACAGCTGGGTGTTTAATTGCTGTGGACCAATGGAGTACTTTGTTCCAGAGAAACACTTGGAGACAGCATGTTCTTTGAACCAGGTGGTTCTGGAACTTTTCCCAGGTGGTTCTGGAAGGGAAAATTGAGAAGACTCTTCGCTGTGAAATCCAAGACAGAAAAATAGAACCAGTTCATAATAACAAGGGAATATGAATTTTGATAAAAATAAAAGACTAAACATGATGCTAGCACTCACATACACCCCCTCCCCGTGTGTGTGTGTGTGTGTGTGTGTGTGTGTGTGTGTGTGTGTGTGTGTGTGTGTGTGTGGTGTGTATGGCTGTGGGTTGACTTCTATTTGCCTTTTGATGGGAAGAAGCCAAGGTTCTCTTGACTCCCCTTCATCCTGTCCATACATCAGAATTTGCTTCTGCCCTGTAGTGATTCTCTGTTGCCTCTGAAGGGATGGGTTTTGTGAGGCACAGGAAGGAACCCGGTGGGGGACTCTACCATCCTAAGGAAGCTCTGTTACAGGGAGAAAGGTGGGACTTGACCAAGAAGCTAAGTCGCAGAACACTGCAGAGAAAAGGGCATCACATGAAGGGCTATGCAGAGCTGTGCTTCAGGATTTCATAAAAGCAGAACAAAGCACGGCTAATAACAGCTTGAGCTGGGCAGTGACACACGCTTGATCCAAGGCTGACCAAAAGATACACAGTTTGAGTGAGCCTATCCTGAGCTACATAGTGAGACTTTCAAAAAAAAAAAAGGAGGAGGAGGAGGAAGAGAAAAATGAAGGGAGGGCCAGGAGGGTAAGGGAGGGGAGAAGAGAATAGAAACAGTGAATTATTTGAGCCTTTCAACAAGAGTGGTATCATCAAAGCCCATCATGTATCTGAACTGGGATAGACAAGGAAAGGCAGAAGCCTTTGAACCTGCCCTGGATCTACCCAAGCACTGGACGAGCAGATACCCCTTTGCCTCTGTAAGATGCATTAATGCCCTGCATGGTGGATGCTCAACTATGAGAGATGCTCTCAAGTTCTTCTGTTCCACAGATGGAGCTGAATTCTCACCGGAGGTCAGTGGTATTTGATTTCAACCCACGTCTACCATTATGCTTGTAAGTTTAATGATACAATTTAATTACTGTGGAAACCAACGAAACATGAATGGAAAAACAGGAGTTCTTGTTCCTATGAAAACCAGAGTGGTACACTCTGGAGGGCTTTCGTGAGAACATCTCACACATATGGAAATATTGCTGCTGAACTGGTGTGGGAAAGACAAGCAGAGAGGAACAGGTAAAAAGCATGAGTATCGCCTTGCATTGCAAGGCCCTGAATTCCAATCCCAGCCCTACAAAATAAAAACAAACCCTGAGGCTTAAAGACAAATCCAGCTGAATATAACGCTATGAATTCAAACTGTTATTTACCAAAGTACCCATTGCACCTAAATATGCCCAACACATAGTAGGGACACAATAAATATTTGTGAAATAAATAAATTGTGGTTACGATTAAAGCAAGAAAGATAAAGTAGAACTTCATGTCTGTTCCTGGAAAGTGTCATGATCCTACCTTAAATAAAATAGAGCCTAAATACACACACATATACTTTGAATGTAAAAGGTTAAGGAATGATTGGGGGGGTGCTCATTGGTAGAGCTCTCTATAGTGGTGATAAAACCCTCATCAAAAGCAGCCTGAAGAAAAGTCGGAGCAGAGCTCCTGAGCAGGAGCCATGACGGAATGTTACTTACTAGCGTGCTCTTTTTGGCTTGCTCTGTTCTCTTTATTATTCAAACAGGATGACATCCCACAGGTGGCACCAGACACACTGAGCTGGACCCTCTCACATCAGACATCAAGAAAATGTTCCCTGCAGGCCAATCAGGTGGAGGCATTTTCTCAGCTGCAGGTCCCTCTTCTTAGACGACTTTAACTTGTGCCAAATTGACTACATACATACATACATACATACATACATACATACATCATACATACATACATCATACATACATCATACATACATCATACATACATACATCATACATACATGATACATAATACATGCATACATACATAAATACACACATACATACATAATACATACATACATACATAATACATACATACATAATACATGCATACATACATAAATACACACATACATACATAATACATACATAATACATACATAAATACACACATACATACATAATACATACATATATAATACATACATACATATATACATAATACATACATATATACATAAATACATACATACATAATACATACATAAATACACACATACACACATACATACATAATACATACATACATAAATACATACATACATAAACCTAAAACAAACTAGCCCACCAGCTTACCTAGCTTGTGCCAGATTGAATATTCAATTCAATTCCCACAACCAAAACATCAACAACAAAAGTTGAAGGTCTATCTCTATAACTTTCATAGTTCCCCTGCTTGGCAACATTGCTCATCAGTGGACTCTCTATGGCTCTGGTCACACAAGACAGGAGAGATGCTTCTTCTGTATTGAGAAGCAAAACAGGTCTTTGTAGGCGGAGTTTTACTTACAAGGCCAGTGCAGGATTGATATTTATTAAAATATAAACCAACACTCACGGTACAGGTAACAGCTTATAGCGGAGCCTGAACAGGGACTGAACAGAGTCTGGAACGATGGACGGTGGATTCCAAACCGGTCTCTCTCTCCAGTAGCCAGGAACCAGGCAAAACAGCTTTCTGGGGTCCCAGCAGCCCCTTATCAATGGGGTTGGCCACACCCCCTTCAGGAGCCCAGGACCCTGGGTAAGCGTCCTTGAATCTTATCAGCTGACACCTGAATCCCACCACAGGTCTTGGATACCTAACAGGTATTGCCAGACCCATGGTGGGGTGAAAGACAAAAAAGGGGGGCCTACCCAGGTCACAAGACTTTAAGGCAGCTTTTCTCATCTCTATCTCACTTGTCCAGAACATCACCAGGGCAATCTGCTCTGGTCCCAGAAGGAGAAGACTGGCCAGGAGGCAGGTTGTGTGTCTGGATAATGATGCAGTAGACATAGACGGCCAGGAATAAGAAACCATGGCTTGAGCCTTGCTGACCTTGTAAGCCATAATGAGGACCTGTGCTGGTAATAAAGGCTTCCCACTATGGACTATGTTTGAAGTTCTTTAGAGCGAGACTCGGAGGGTCTCGAGTAAAACATCTAGCTAGTACCTTAGTTACTTTTTTATTGTCCTGACAGAACACCACAGCCAAGGCAACTTGTAAAAGGAAGCATTTAATTGGGGATTGGTGCTTCCAGAAGGCTAGAGTACATGACCAGTGGCAGGGAGCAGTAAACAGCAGGCTTGCTGAGATTAGTAGCTGAGAGTTATATGTTGGGACAGCAAGGCAAGGAGAGACCTAACTGGGAATTATTGTGCAAATTTTATTTAGTATTATAATAAAAACCTGATTATTGGGGAAAAGCTAGAATATCAGACAGACAGGGAACAAACCATAGCCAATTCTCACCCAGTGAACTCCTCAGGTCCTCAGACTGACTGGTTGCTCAGATTGAATCCTGAACTTTTCTGCCTTATATCCCCTCCCCGCCCAGCTATTTTACTTCCTGGTTTAACTCTCCTAGAGCTAGGACTAAAGGTGTGAGCTACCACTGCCTGGCTGTTAGGCCTTGAACTCACAGCTGGATCTCTGTCTCCAGAGTGATGAGATTCATGGCTTGGCTCTGTGAGTGGCTTGTCCTCTGATATTCCAGACTATTTTTTATTAAATATACAATATATCACCACAGGGCATGGGCTTTTGAAACCTCCAAGTCCACCCCAGGTGACACATTTCCTCCTATAACCCTTCCCAAAAAAGTTCTATCAGCTATGGACCAAGCATTTAAATACATGAGTCTATGAGGACCATTCTCATCCAAATCACATATAGTACCTTGTGACCTTGAGCTAGTTCATGCACTTCCCTAAAATAAAATTTCCCAGTGAGTGGAGAGTGGATGGTTCTGAGACCCAACCCAAACAACTCTATGCTCAGAGTGGCCAGGCAAGGATTGGGGAAGTAAAAATCCTGGCTGCCTCATTCCTTTCTTGAGTTGCTATATATGTGTTGGGGTGGGGTGTGTGTGTGTGTGTGTGTGTGTGTGTGTGTGTGTGTGTGTGTGTGTGTGTGTGTGTGTGTGTTGTGTGTATGTGTGGTGTATGTGTGTGGTATGTGTGTGTATGGTGTGTGTGTGTGTGTGTGTGTGTGTGTGTGTGTGTGTGTGGTATGTGTGTGTGGTGTGTGTGTGGTGTGTGTGTGTGGTATATGTGTGTGTGGTGTGTATGTGTGGTATGTGTGTGGTGTGTGTATGGTATGTGTGTGTGGTATGTGTGTGTGTGGTGTGTGTGGTGTTTGTGTGGTATGTGTGTGTGTGGTATGTGTGTGTGTGGTATGTGTGGTGTGTGTGTGTGGTATGTGTGTGTGTGGTGTGTGTGTGGTGTGTGTGTGTGGTGTGTGTGTGTGGTATGTGTGTGTGTGTGGTGTGTGTGGTGTGTGTGTGGTATGTGTGTGTGTGGTGTGTATGTGTGTGGTGTATGTGTGGTATGTGTGTGTATGGTATGTGTGTGTGGTGTGTGTGTGGTGTGTGTGTGTGGTATGTGTGTGTGTGGTATGTGTGTGGTGTATGTGTGTGTGTGGTGTGTGTGTGTGTGGTATGTGTGTGGTGTGTGTGGTATGTGTGTGTGGTATGTGTGTGTGGTATGTGTGGTGTGTGTGTGGTATGTGTGTGTGTGGTGTGTGTGTGGTGTATGTGTACACAAATTTGCAGATCTCCTATGTGTGCCTTAATACAAAGAAGTTAGGAAGTTGTAGGAGCCATATCCTGACCTGATAATATCCTGCCTGGTTTGTGACAATCACAGAGATACAAATGTGAAATGCATTTCAAAACACGAGGCGGCATCATGAGCGCCAGGTGTTGGCTAGTAGCACAGTACAATTTCAAACCATTTCTCCACACGTAGTTTCTGGACCAGATCCTTGCTTGGGAGAGAAAAAGTAAATTGGCATGTAGAGAATAAAGGATCCCCCCTTCTGAAATACCTGTTATAAGTTCTGTAGGCAAGCGAACATTTTAATATTGGGCTCCAGTGTTGGGCCCATTTACTCAGCCAGGTTCAGACAATTTTGAAGAGCTATGTTCATCATCTGCAACTACAGTGCAAAAGGCCCGCTTTCTGTGGATGAAGAAGAAGGGCTGGCTCATGCTCGTGAATTGTTTTCTTCCAAACCTGACTATCCTAAGTATCACACCTCCCTCGGGGAAGGAGCATATGGGTAAAACTGTCCACATGGAAGAATGTACACCAACACACCCCTCGAGATGTGCAGTGTCTTAAGTCTGCTGTATCCTAGCGAGCATGGGGCAATATACACTAGACTTCAGCATTGCTAGTAAAAAGCCCCAGGGCCTGTCTGGCTTCCTGATGCAGAGAAGCTGGGCATGGTCATTCAGTCTTGCTCACATAGATAAAGCAGGCACAACTCCTCCTGGGGAGTGGCTTCCCAACCCTGGATTTAGGTAAGCTTCCATTGCCTTGGTGGTAGCTTCTCAATGGAGACACAGGTAGAGGCTCTTCTAATAGATGTTTCTCTTTTCTTTTCTTGGATGAGGCAGAATCTTGCTATGGAGCCCAGGCTGACCTTAAGTTCATGATCCCCTTGCGTCAAGGAGAATACCGGTCTTCTGTCTGTCTCTCCTGATGAGCCTGACTCCTAGCACACATTTCTGCAAGGTCCTGAAGGTTCTGCTGGAAGCATAGTTCAAAACTTGCCCTCTAACCCTTCTATGAAGTTCTTTTGGGGGATTGGCCTTGAACTTGCTATGTAGCTAAAAATTTCCTGCCTCTGCCTTCCAAAAGCTGAGACTCTAGAGTATACCAGTGTGCCCATTTTAAGCGGTGCTCAGGATCAAACCCAGAGTCTTGGACATGATAGGCAAGCACTCTATAAACCATACTACATCCCTAGCTCCTCTCTTCATCCATGAATTTTTAAAGTCCCAATTTAATAAAAAACTAAATGCTTTTTCCATTTAGAGTTATAGTCAAGATATGAAATGTCTCTCTAAAAGGGTAGTTATCAAAGGCTCAGTCCCTGGATGGTGCTCTATTTTGGAAAGTGCAGCAAACTTTAGTAGGCGGGGCCTAACTAGAAGATGTAGATCATTGGTGGGTAGATTTTTAGAGGTATTTTATGCTTGGGCCTTTCCAGACTCCCTCTATGATTCCTATCCACCAAAAGATGGACAGTCTCTTATTGTATCAGGTTTCTGGCCCAGACTTTCTGGACTAGCCTCCTGGCCGGGACCCACATACCCACAGTCCCATAGTCCCACTGAAAAACACAGATGTGTGTATTATTTGTATGCTGATTGACCTGAGGCCCGGGTATATAACTTGCTAACTCTTTGCCCTTAATCTAACCCATGACTCTTATCCTGTTCAGCCATGCGGCTCGGTACCTTTTCTCAGAGCAACATAGTTGTCCTCTGCACCTTCTGGCTTGTCTGTTGTATTTCTGCCCTGTTCTTCCTGTTCCCAGAGTTTTCTTAGTCTGGTAGCCCCGCCCACACTTCCTGTCTGCCTTCAGCCAATCAGCGTTTTTATTAAAACAGTAGGCAGAACAATTGTTTACAATGTTACATAGTTCTACTACAGTCTCTATCATAAGCTTCTCCTGTCATGATATTCTACCTCACCACACTGTGGACTGAACTAAGTAAAATGAAGAACCAAAACAAATCTTTTTCCTAACAGTGATCAAAAGCTACAAGAAAATTGATATCAGAGAAGCCAAGTTACTATTACTAATTTTGGCCATGTTCATAAGCCATCAGAACTATTGAGGGAAGACTTAGAAAACCTTTGGAGATATGGGATAGAGAAAGCCTGGAGGCCTGTCGAACTTAATTAGTCATTCTTGTAGGAGTTCAGTACACTTGAATGCCAGAAGAAGTAGGCCATTGGCATCAAAACAGTGAAGATTGTGTCCATGAGGCTGGGATAGGATGACTCTGCTGGGGATTACAGTATAGGTCAGCTGTGTTCTATGTTGACAAAGGACTAGGCTGTATTTATCCAGGGCCTGAGACTGAGAGAAGCTGGGTCTGAAGATAATGAATTTATTAATCTGGTGGAATTGATTGCACAAAGTCCAGTGTTCAGGCTGTGACCTGGTTATTCTAGCTCCTTTTAACTGGGTTTACAAAGAGAATCAGGAAGAAAATCAGAGTAGAAAGACTCAGAAAACTTACAATTTTGTCAGAAAGGCTGTAAAACGGGCTGAGGAAGGCATGGTGTCTGAAAAGACTAGACCATCTAAGAGTGCAGTTGGATGCGTGTCTCACAGCACTTGTTTGTAAGCGTGAGGATTTGAGTTTGGTCCCAGAAACTATGTGAGAAAGTCAGGTATGGTGATATGTGTTTGTATTCCCAGTATTAGGAATGTGGAGATATATTTTATATTTAATAAAATCAGCCTGGAATATCAGAGGATGGAGTCACACACAGTCAATTCTCACCCAACCAACTTCTCTGGGTAAAAGCCATCTTCAAGAGTCCTCAGCCTGGCTTGTTTCTACAGAATACCTCAATGTCTGCATACACCTGCCTTAAATATCTTGTTTCATTTCTGGGTTCAACTCTGCATCATAATTCTAGAATTAGGATCAAAGGTGTGAGCCACTACTGTTTGGTAGTTAGGCTTGAACTCACAGAAACACAAAAAGATCTCTGTCTCCTGAGTTATGAGATTAAAGGTGTAGGTCACCACTGGTTTTTCCTGTGCTGGGATTAATGGCAGAATTATCACTCCCCAACCCTCTATGCTTGACTGTGGGTTATTCTGTCTTCTGATATTCTGGGCTGAATTTATTAAATATAAAATATATTACCACATAGGAAGACCCCTGGGGCTCACTGGCCAGCCAGTCTAATCTAATCAGTGAGCTCCAGGCCAATGAAAGATTGGCCAGATCTCGTCTCTCCCAGGTTCCCAGATATAAAATTTAAAACTCATTCCAAAGACTTTCTCTTGAGAAAATAAATCTACCAGGAATAGGCTGCTCACACAGGGCCACCTAGAGAAATGTTTCCCTGGGTTCAGCCACCTTCGTACTCAGAAGGCATCGTAGCTGTAGTTTAAGGGGACCCAAATACCACTTGAGCTAGTGAAAGAGCTTGGCATTGTCCACACAATGCAGGAATATAAAATTCAAGAGTTGAAGTGTCATGTAAGCAACCAGAGATTGCAAAGGAATGCCTGTTAGGCTAGGAAATGTGTAGGCAGCCTCTGAGAGGGAAATCCGGCATCTGTGAGCATGAAGTCTAGACTGCAATAGAGACCCAGGAAGTAAAGGATGCCAGGAATAAGAAACACCTGCCGGGGAAAGCCACAGGTAGTGAGTAGGAGTCAGGTGGAGACAGAGGCCACCTGAGCTCTAAACAGCAAGGCTGTAACAATGGGGCTGCCTAAGTCCGGTTTCTTGTGGGCCCAGTCTTGTCCAGGCGAGGGGCGTCGAGGTTAAATAATCTGCACTCAGGAGTCGTTTAGGTTCCATCATTCAGGATCACAATGAGAGACCCAAGCTTTATTCAGTACATCTTATATCTTAGACCTGTTTCTCCCCCTGCCATGCTTCTCTCCTGCCATGCATCTCGCCTAGCCTTTTTCCCTCTAGCTTCCCGCCATCTTGGTTTCCTTCTGCCCCTGCTCACACTGACTCTACTCTCTCTACACCATGCTTGTCTCTCGCTTCTGCCCTTGTGTCTCAGCTCTCTACTACCTTCTTAACTCTCTCATACCCTGCCCCCTCATCCGGGCACACCCAAGGTCTTGGAGGATCCCAAAAGACTAGCACTCAGCAGATGGCAGCGATAAGGAGATTTGTAGCGATAAGGAGACTGTAGAGCAGGAAAGCATGTTTTTCCTTTTTCCCCTTATTAACACAAGGTTTTAGTCCTTTGGGGAGGAGGATGGGCCATAAAAGGCCAGAATGGCACCATTCGGGAGACAACATAAGTCCTTTTGGTTCACATCATACCACAGGCCTCAGACACCAGATTTGGAGTTTGGATTGGGGTCCAGATTTGGTCCAACCCTTTCCGTCTCTGTTTCCTCTTGTATAGGTGGGCACCCCTAGGGAACCCCAAGACACCCCAAGACACCCCAAGACCACGGCTAATGACCACTGTTAACATTAAAGAAAAAGAGAGTTTAATGAATATGAATATGAATACCGGTACACACATGTGTGGGCTCCAGGCACTGCAGAGAAGCCTGGAGCCCCGAATATTTTCGGGGCAGAATTCTTATACCCTACTCTGGGTAGGGGAGGGAGTATGGGCAGGCTCGGCAGTATGGGCAGGCTCAGTGTGCTAACAGAGCGGGGCCAACGGTCAGTTTAGGACAGAGTTTAGGAATGCAGGCAGGCAAGCTATTTCCAGTGAAACAATAAGGACCACCTGAAGACATTCATTTCCTGGAGCAGGACACATTGTGCAAGCTTCAAACAGTTAACAGTTAACAATTCTCTTGGTAGGACTTTCCTGGGTGACCCCACCTAGGTTGCTAGATCAGGAATGTGGTCTCAGAGCCTTATCTTGGAAGGTCAAGCTGCTCCTGCTCACCAGGTGGGTCTTAGGAATTCAGGAAGTATCAGGCTCAGGCTGCTGGGTGTGTCTCAAGCAGCCATCTCGACCTTGGCTAGTTTCAGGGACCTCAAGAAGGGGTGAGGGGGAGAGAGTTACAGGATTTTTCTATTTTCACACTCTTGGAATGTGAATGTTTCCTCTGTGCTGTTATTGCCTTCAGAGTCCATAACTCTGAGTTCTGTAGTAGTGGGTTATACTATCTTTTCTTTAAAATGCTCACTTCATCAAAGAATGTTTGAAACTTTAAAACACACATGCATACGCACACATCTTTGTTTTGTTTTTTTTCTGAGACAGGGTTTCTCTGTGTAGACTAGGCTGACATGGAACTCAAGGAGAAATGCCTGCCTCTGCCTCCGAGTGCTGGGATTACAGATGTGTGCCGCCACCACTTGACTTAAACTGTTTTATTTTGCTTTTTTTTTCTTTCTTTCTTAACACAGGTCTCACTATGCAGGGCTGGGCTGAACTCAAATTCACCAGCCTCCCAGCTAAGGCACTAGGTCAGTCCTGCACCGCCACACCCACCCTCACAGCATGGGTCCTGTCCTCACATGATCTGTGCTCACATAGCCCAGAGGACAAGAAAAAGACACACCATGGTTCTTCTCAGTTAGCTTTTACCGCCTAGGTCATTTAAGGAATACCTAAAGTTCATCTTGGAATGTGTATTTGTCATGGGTTTTCACTTCATTCAAAGTCACGCTATTTTAAATTTTCTGTATTTATGTGTGTGTTTTTTCCTGTATGTTTGTGTGGGTACCACATGCGTGCCTGGTGCTTGTAGATGTTAGAAGAGGTGTCGCATTCCTGGAACAAGCATTATGGATGGCTGTGAGCACCTGTGGGTGCTGGGAACCAAACTCAAGTTCAAGAGCAGCCAGTGCTCTTAAAGGCTTAAGCCATCTCTCCCTCCAGCCCCCCATACAAGTCTTACGCCACAATCTTTAGAGTCTTTTCTGGAGATTGAACAAATCCACTACTCTAACCAGAAGAGAAGTATTGGTCACAACCCCCTTAGAATCTTCTCCATTTGTAAGACAGAGGCTGTGTGTCTGTGAATCTCTTTCTTTAATAGCAAGTACAGCTCAGCTGTAAACTGGTAAAGGCAGGGGACACAACAGGATTATGTACTTGCCCAGCCTGCTTTAGTTGTTGAACTAAGGGCTCAGGAAGTGATGCAGAATGAATGACAAAGGACAAGAGGAAGCAAGCTCGGGTTCTTTTTACACAAGAGACACCTTGACATTCAATGCCCCCATTGCTTCCATCTGAGATCTTGTCACCTACTTTCAGCCTTGCTGAGCCACTAAAGCCACTTCCATGCCACTAGTAGCTATATTAGTCACTAGTCTGCTAATATTGAGCATTGTTTGGGGACTTCCCATGTATGAAAATAATTTTCTGTAAAAGCAAAACAAAAAGGAAATTTGAAGGAGAAAAATGGAGGTGTCAGAATTCTTTAAATCAGCAAAAAAAATTTTAGGCACTTACCTCCCTTGATAGGCTCTCAACACTGGCATAACAGCCAACTTGTGCAGATGATGAAACCTCTCAGTGTCAATGAAGAAGGACCCTTCACGTCCAAGTTTGTGACAGGGGTCATGTTCACGCAGTATAGATAAAGCAGCTCTTAGCCATTTGTTATGAGCCAAATTGTTTCTCTTTAAAGTTAATATATTAAAGCCCTAACCTCCAGAAAATCAGACAGCAACTGAATATGGATATATCTCTAAAAAAAAGTGATTAAGTTAAAATAAGGTCTTTAGAGCAAGACCTAATCCAATATGACTGGTATATTCATAAATAGAGGACATTAGGGCAATAAAATGTCTCTGGGGCAAAAGTATTTATCCCCAAGTCTAATGACCTTGGTTTGATCTCTGGAACCCACAAGATAAAAAAAGAGAACCAACTCATTCAAGTTGTCTCCTGACTGCCATACATGTGCTATGGCGCAAGCATGATGTGTGTGTGACATACACATAATAAATACATGGGGAAAGGAGGATCAGAGTGAACAGTACGAGCAGTATGAAGGCAACCATCGGCAAGCTGTGGAGGCGGACTGCCACCAACACCTGATTTTGGACTTCTGGCTTCTACAACTATACACAGATAAATTTGGGTTGTTTAAGCCATCTGGTCTGTGGTATTTTGTTACTACCGTTTTAAACAACTAATTTAAGGTTTATTATGAGATTTCTCATCATAGTGCTAAGTTTGTGCAAAGCATTCATGCATGCATTAAACTCTCTGTAACTGAGATTACATAAAACGGTAAAGCTAACTGATAAAACAGAATCAAATTTTGTTAGAGGGAAGCAATTGGCAAAGACTTTGTCCTGGGAAATCATACACACCTGAACACCTGGAGCCAATTTTTTTTTTTAAACTCTAAAGATGATTGTTTTAAATGTCTATTAAGTCCATTGATTTTTTTCCCATTTGTTTGTTTGGGGACAGGGTTCCTCTGTTGTAGGCCTGGCTGTCCTGGAACGTACTCTGTAGACTAGGCTGGCCTCAAACTCAGACATCTGCTTGCCTCTGCCTGCAAAGTGCTGGAATTAAAAGCCAGTACCGACACTGCCTGGCTCTTTCCATTAACGGCTTTTTTTTTTTTTTCTCCATTTTGTCCACTCTCCTGTGTATGTGGCCCCCACTGCATATACACTTCTGTGTAAATAGTACCCTACCCCAAATACACTCTCCCCTGATATACTACTACCCCTGTACACTCTCTACCACATACATGCTCCCTTGTACACACTACCTCCTGTATACACTCCCACCCCATCTATACTCTCCTTGACTATGCTCCCTCTTGCATACATGCCTCCTGTATGCAATCACTCTGTATACATTTCCCTTTTATATACTCTCTATATACAGTCCTCCTATATAGATACCGCTTGTATATATTCTCTCCCATACTCTCCCTGATATACTATTTCCCCTGTATATATCATATCACACACACCTCTACCAAATCACATTGTCTTTTCCTCAAGCTGGCCCTGATATCCATTTCTGGCACAGCCATTGTGGCTGTGTTTAGCTGTATTTGGTTTTTGGTTTTTTTGTTTTTTTCCTGAGACTTTAAGTGGATCTCCTCAAGCAAAAAATGAGAACCAACTTAAAATACATGCTTATGGAGGTCAGATTTTCAGTTTGGCCTGAGTCAGTCAGGCAACATGGATCTGGAAAGCCTGGCATTCTTCTAAAGATTTCTATTAATGGGAGACAGCACTTTCCAGACTTGCTGAGGAGTCTGCTGTGTCAGGACAAGAAGGCACAGTGGCTGTGGCTTTGGCAAGTACTAACATTTGTGAGGAGCAGGAGTCACCTTCAGCTTCAGCAGGAGAATCTGGGGCCGGCACTTCTGCAAGAAACTGGCCCCCACTCTGAGGTGCCACAGCACTGGCTTCTTGGGGGAGGCAGTGAGCCAAGGCAGTGAGCCATGCTCTGGGGCGGTTCAGGGGAAGTCCTAGCACTCTGGACCTGAACTATGTAAAGTTTTGTTTTCTGAACAGTAAAATAAGAGGATTAGATCAAATCAGTCACTTTCAATTTCTTTAACTATTAAAGAACTTTACTCAAAAATCTTATGTGTATTTAAAACATACAAGCCCGAGTGGGCCAGCCTCACCCAGGAACTGGGGCATTGGGCAGTGCCTGGTTTTGCCTTGCCCAGTATCACTTCCTCTTCGGCCTCTTCCCCTTCTCTCCCTCCTTCCCCTCCTCTTCTTCCTCCTCTTTCCCCAGGTAGAATTCAAGGACTCTCAGTAGAACTCTGCTGAAACACAGGGTTCCAAACACCAGCTATGATTCTAAGGTCATCCATCTTCTGGGAAGTGGGAATGGGCTTTGGGGGAGGTGCCGACTGGTTCCATTGGTGTAAAGGATTCCACCATGGCTGAATACAAGCTAAGCTATATCATTAAGTGTAGAAATGAACATGTAACAGTGTGCCATGTAGTAAGGTAATTATAAAGCAATGATTTTTGAATATTTAAATCTTTTGAGGAGTGGGGTTGGACAATGTTTCTCTCTATGAAGGGCAGCCTGGAACTCTCACTATGTATCTCAGGCTGACTCAGACTCTTAGAAATCTTCCTGCTTCTGCCTCCTGCTGAGTTTTAGTATGGCAGGCATGAGCTATTACACCTAGTTTACCTTTAAAATATGTATATCCAGGCATTGTGGCAGATGCCTTTAATCATTGTGGCAGATGCCTTTAATCCTATCAGGCAGAGACAGGCAGATCACTGTGAGTTCGAGACCACCCTGATCTACATAGGAATTTCCAGGTCAGCCAGGGTTACAGAGTGAGACCCTCTCTCAAAACACAAACACATATATAGTTTAGTTATATGTTTATGTAATTAGGCTTTTTGAATTATGGTTAATAGTTATCTCAAGTTGGCATTCAGAATACTAGAACTACTAAATAACCAGTGTCCAAATGTTTGCACAGCAGCATCAGCCATCTGAAGCCGGAAGAGCTAAGTGGAAGAATTCTGGGGATGTGAGAAACACACTCAGGGAAAAGAGAGAACAAAAATGTTGGTGGTGTGATATTGAGCTCTGTAGTAGGAAGTTTCTGGCCCGGACTTTCAGGCCTCAAGGTTTAGGCTCTCAGACCCACAGACCCACAGTCCCACAGAGACACACAGATGCTTTCAATAGTTTTAGGCTGATCGACCTCAGGCCCAGGCATATAGCTTGCTAGCTCTTTACCTTTAAACTAACCCATGACTCTTCCTGTTCAGCCATGTGGCTTGGTACCTTTCTTTAGAGCAGCATGGTTGTTCTCTGCTTCTTTCGGCTTCTCTGGCGTTCTGCTCTGTGCTTCCTGTTCTCAAGAGTTTTCTTAGTCTGGTAGCCTTGCCCACACTCCCTGTCTGCCTTTGGCCAATCAGCAATTTTTATTAAACTCATAGGCAGGGACAATAATGAAGAAGGTATCTTGATGGGGATGGTGATTTCAGGGTTAGGGGGAAAAAAACTGGTATCAGGGAAACTCCCAAGAATCCACAAGGATAACCCCATCTAAGACTCCTAGCAAAAATGGAGAGGGTACATGAACTGGCCTTCTGTAATCAGATTGGTGACTACTCTAATTGTCATCATAGAGCCTTCATCCAGTAACTGATGGAAGCAGATACAGAGATCTACAGCTAAGCACTGCTGGAGCTTCTGGAGTCCAGTTAAAGAGAGGAAGGAGGGATTGTACAAGCAAGGAAAGTCAAGATAATGGTGGTTAACCCACAGAGACAGCTGAGTCAAGCTAGTAAGAGCTAATAGACTCTGGACCAACATGTTGGGAGCCTGCATGGAACCAACCTAGGCCCTCTTATTTAGGTGTTTTTTATTGTTTTTACTCTTTTAGGGGCCCTCCCCCCATCTCCCAAATAAATCACTCACAGAAATTTATTCAAATGTATAAATATCTGGCCTTAGCTTGGCTTGTTTCTTGCCAGCTTTTAAGTTAACCCATCTACCTTTTGCCTCTGAGCTTTTCCCTTTTCTTTCTTCTGTGTACCTTACTCTAACTTCTGCTCTGTAGCTAGTTGTGCATCTGGGTGCCTACTCCTAGAGTTTTCCTCTTTCTTGGGCTACTTCTTCCTCGCCTCCCAGATTTCTTCTTCTATTTAGTTTCTCTGCCTGCGAGCCTCACCCCTCCTTTCTCCTGCCTCACTGTTGGCTGGTCAACTCTTTATTAGACCATCACATGTTTTAGACAGGCACAATAACACACCATTGATTAGTTAAACAAATGCAGCATAAACAAAAGCAATACATATTTACAACATTAAAAAATATTCCATAACATAACAAAAGTAAAAACATTCTGTGACCTTTTCTTCCTTTTGTCTAAACAAAAATTGAAATGTTTTAACTTTAACATAATAAGATTGTATATAAAAAGAGCAATTGTCAAGTAAAGATATTCATAATGTAATAAATTCCAGTTCATTGGTGTCTGGAAAATTAAAAGAAAACACTACATTATATATCCTATCTTATTCTAAAGTTTTATACCTAATTTATTCTCTATCATAAAAAGAAAACTTCAACTATATTTAGTCTTAGAAGAATGATATTATTTGAGTAGACAAAAGTACATTGCAAACAACTTCCAAAACCCTAGAAATGACAGAGACATCTGACTGCTTGCACAGTCACCCAAAGTTACTTCTGCAACATTGGGGCATCTGTCTTCAGCCTAGAACAGCAGGCATACTTTCCAGTGAATCAGGAAATCTGAAGGACTGTCCTGCCTTGTATTAGAAAAATTCAGCAGTCACTTTCCTCTGTGTCCTGCAGAATGCCTGACAGACTTCTATGAGTAAGAATATTTGAAGGACTTCCCTGCCTTGTTTTGGCAAAGTTCAGCAGTTTTTTTCCAGTGTGTCTTGCATGTCCAGTCTGCAAAGCACGTTGTTAGCACTTAAAGGCAAGAGCAGTTTCTTTGCCCAGTGGTTGACCTTCCCACAATGAAAGCAAACTCCATAAGGAATTTTTTCAATGTCCATATCTTCTCTGAAATCAATTGGTGCTGCCAGAAGGAGCTGTATCTCATTGTCATGATAAGCCCTAAGTTAACAAAAATATTTTAAATGCCACATTCTGTAGGTCTTTGAATTGTTTTAAAATCATTTAATCTAAAATATACCTATTTAACCTTGAAAGCACACATAATGTAACTATAAGTTTGATTATTATAGATTAACTACTAACCTGATTTCTTAATTGTACATTGCATTTTTAAATAGCTGCTTAAGCACAATACCACAAACAGGAGTAGAAACATATATACAACATAACAAAATTAATTTTGAATTTATATCACTATACCAAAATCCATGCCAATGCAAAATATCTGAGAATAATAGTTGTCTTTTTATTCTATGTTTCTATATTCACCTAAATTATAACAAACATACATAACCCACCAGATAACTACAAACTATCCAATCACCCCAACTCTTGGGAATTGGTTTTTTGGGTTTTGTTTTTTCCAAACTGCTTCTTGCTGTCTGTGGACAACATATCTTTAGAGTCTCAGAGAGAAAATTTGAGATAATGACCAAGTTCTAGGAAGACCAGGTATAATCTTTTTTGATAGATATCACCTATTGAAATTTAGGAGGTCTGATCAAACCTAATCCATATCAACCCTAAAAAAATTTGCAGCCTCTCTTCTCCTGTGAAAACAAACTCTTCTCCAAAGCATTTTTTTATTTCCATTTGACAAATATTTTTTGACTTTTTAAAGTTAAGGCATTCATAAAGTAGGTATATTGGTTCAATTTTGCAGCCCAGTTCACAGTCCCATGTCTTTGAGCGGCTATTTTTTGCTTGTCATTATTTGAAAACTTCAAAATTAACACAATACTATACAGGATCCAGGCTCCCTTTGTATTTCCCATCTCTACGTAGCTTTTTTTTTCACTTATTCTCTCTTTAAAGACTTTATTTTATAAACTATTATTTTTTTTCTCTGACTATACCCTTTTTCTCTCTCTCTGAGGCCTTCATGCATTGTAAAACACACTATAACCTGTTTAGAGGTTCTTTTCATCTGGACCATTTTCATTGCATATTTTTTAGCCTTTTTGACCTCATGAAAAAACCTTAAATTGCTAAGTGGCATGGACCTCTGCCTGTGGCTTTGGTGGCTGGCTCTACTTGCTCTTGTGTTGTGAAAGCCATACCTAAAGCTTGAAAGCCACACCTAAAGCTTGTGGCCTAGTTGGAGTTTTGTCTGACCAGGAACTTAATTAAACCTTTCCTAGAGCTCTAGAATGCCTATGCTTAGACTGTGGTGGGCATTTTTACTTAGTTTTTCATTACTCCTTAACATATTAGCTGCTCAAGTGCTTACTGTCCTACAGAAACTCTTAAAGGAGCCATAACCTCTTTTTTTTTCTTCAAATCTTTCTCAGACCCCACATTGGGTGCCAAATTTTTTTACTTTGGGGGGGGAGGGGTTATCACCACAGCTACCAAATAAATCACTCATGGAGTCTTATTCTTACTTATAAATGCCTAGCCCTGACTTGCCTTCTTTCTTGCTAGCTTTTCTTAAGTTAACCCGTCAACCTTTAGTCTCTGGGCTTTCCCTTTTCTTTTTCTGCATATCCTACTCTCACTTCAACTCTGTGGCTGGTCATGTAGCTGTGTAGCTGGCCCCTGATGTCTTCTCTCCTCCTTTTCTTGTTCCTAGATTTTCTCTTTCCATATCTCTCCTCCTATTTATTCTATCTGCCTGCAAGCCCCACCTATCCTTCCTCCTGGCTCGATGTTGGCCATTCAATTCTTTATTAGACCATCAGGTATTTTAGACAGGCAAAGTAACACAGCTTCACAGAGTTAAACAAATTCAGCATAAACAAAAGTAACACACCTTAATATAATATTCTACATTATCGGTGACAGTTATGTAACTTGGTCTGTTTGTGGGGCCCCTGGTAGTAGGATCAGGACCTGTGAGCTGAATTTGGGGAATCTATTTTCTATGCTGGGATTCCCTTCCCAGCCCTGATGCAGGGGAAGAGCTTGGTCCTGCCTCAACTTGATATACCATGCATTGTTGAAGCCCACAGGAGGTTTGTTCATTTCTGAATAGAGCAGAAGTGGATGGGAAAGGGTTGGCAGGAGGTAGGGAGGAGGAAACAAAAGGAGAGAAGGGAGGGGAAACTGCGGAAGGTACATAAAATAAATAGAAAAATTTAATAATAATACAAAGAGAAAAAAAAAAAAAACAAAGACAGCCTTGTCTACATTGTGAGTTCTATAGTAAGGGCTACATAGTGAGACCCTGTCTCAAAAATAAATTTTAAAAAATCAAGCTAAACAAAATAAAATTAAGTTAAAAATGTAGAAGGGCACCTAGAGATTTGGAAAGATCTGATATAACTTCAGGATAGGGTAAAATGTGGCCCCTATGTTCCATGACACAGGAAGTCCTTGCAAAAAAACTGCCTGGTGTATCTGGATTTCCCAAAGACTACACTGTGGTACCTAACTGTCAGGAATCTTACTGTGGAGCTGGTAGTCCAAGCAAGAGCCTGTACATGCTAGGCAAGTGCCATGCTCCAGCCAGTGTCAGGACCTTTACATTGGGAACAGTGGAGAATTCATGAGGGCATAACCAAGCCTTGCTCTACTAAACACCCTAACTTCTCAAGACTTGGATTCAGTTCAGGGGTTGGTAGAAGACTGAAGCTGGCTAAGAAATCCTCAAGCGATTTCTAAAGGAGAAATGATACAGCCGCTCCCATCAAGTTGCTGTCTTCTCAAGGATGCTCAACCTCTTTAAGAATATCAATAGAGCACTCTCAAGCCGATATAAATATGACACAACACAGAGAAGGGAGGTGCTGAGGGGGTGTGAGTTTAAAAGGAATGCTCAGAATGCAGTAGAACCCTTCAGGGAATGTTTCCTAGACATGGCAACAACTAGATTTTCTAAAAATCAAAAATAATTCTCTTCTTGGTACAAATGCAATGCATGATCCTGGCAAAATAAGTCAGAAAATACAAACCATAAAGAAAGGAAATAAAAAGAAATGTTCACCTGCCATTTGCCCACCCAAAGATAGCTTCTGTCATATTCTCCACATCTTAGCATGCAGCATGTGTTGGAGCACATTCACCTTAGGAGGCTGGGATTCATACCAGTGCAGAGATCAGCCCTCATCAGAGAATCTAAGTAGACAGTGTGCAGAGTGGGAGACTCTGGAGCACTCCATCCTCAGAGCTCGGGGATCTATGCAGAAGAGAAGTGAAAGAATCTAAGAGCCAGAGGTGGTGGAGGCTCCAAATGATGGGTGCCTTCCAGACACAGCGGGACCAAAACACAGATGAGTTCACAGAGATGATGGCGGCATACACAAGACTTTCCCCAGCCCTAAGAAGGGGGAGTGGACACCAAGTCTGACCCATAACTAAGAAGCTGTTTGACTTGACACCTGCTGGAAAAGAGAAAATCACTTCCTTCCAAAGGAGTGACACGGTGGGTCACACACACTCGGGACAAGCCCCAGCTCAGGAGTAGCTGGCCAACACCAAGTGGACCCCATGGCTTTTGATGTTTTGATGTACTCTGATTTGTTTTCATGTTATTTTTTCCTTATTGATTTTTTTGAAATTTGTTCTGAATTTTGGTTTTGTTGTTTTATTATTTTGTTGTTGGGTTTTATTTTTAAAGGGCAAGTGAGAAAGAACATGAAGTTGTGTGGGCAGGGAAGTAGAAAGCTCTGGAAGGAGTTGGAGGAGGGAAAGAATATGATCAAATATATTCCATAAAAAAATCATTAAGAATTTTTTAAATTCAGTCTTTAACATTGCATGTATGGAATTCTCGATAAATTAATAAAAATACTATATTTAAATAACTTTTAAAAATCAGGAGCTAAGGAGATGTCTTGAGTGGTTTAGAATACAAACTGCTCTTGCAGAGGGCTAGAGTTAGGTTTCGGCATCCACGTTGAGTGGCTCACAACTGCCTGCATCTCCAGGGTATCTAATGCTACTGGATGATGAAGAAAGCTTGGTTCAGGCTCAAAGCTCAAGTCATAGAATCCAGCAGGATAGAAAGAAAAGAGAAATTCTGGGGACTTGGGGAGTAAGGAAGCCCTCACCGTGGAGTCTGGTGAAAGCCTTTTGTCAGCTGAGAGGCAGGATTTTGATATGTAATGTTTGCTTAGGCCTTTCCTCTCCATAACTCTAAGCCTGCAATTTTCCAGGACTCTCGCCAGCAGCCCATTACAGCAAAAAGACACGTCTTAACACTCTTTTGCAAACCTCATGACTCCAGGTTATATCTTTCATCTGACTGTAATCCTATCTGGCACCTCCAGAGTTACCCTATAATCTCAATTATTTTAAAAAAAAAAAGGGGGGGGGGAAGAAATGGAAGGAAGGGAGGGTCCTAAAGAAACATGCTGAACAGTGAAATTCCAACAGCTTCCAAAATCGCATATATGGTTATCACTAGGACACTTGAGCATGACTGTCCCTTGAGAAGTCCATACCCACACTTATTTTCTTCATGAACACTCCTTCTATTGGCCCCTTTCTTAAGACATTTAAAAGGTCTTTGACTAACTCCTCCTGGCACTGGAGAGACGGCTCAGTGGTTAAGAGTGTTTTTTTACAGACCAGAGACTGGATCCCAGCACCCACATAAAAAGCTAGGCATGGTCCTGTAACCCCTGCACCGAGGAGAATGAACACTGGAGGATCCCTGGGGCTTGCCAGATGCCAGCCCAGCCAAAATCCTGGAGCTCTGGGTTTGTGGGAAGAACAGGGCAGAGTAATAGGAGAGGACTAATCTCCTCCTCTGCCTCAAAATGCACATATACCCCTGCACCTGCACACACATGTGTGCATATACCACACATACACTTACCTAGCATGCATACACACACAAATTAATTCACCAAAGACCAACTCTATTTCATATGGGTTCATTCTGATACTGCTTCAATCCTAAAAATTCTTTTCTTTGGTGAAGCCAAGGATCTGGCTTTGCCTGAGTTGAAGTCCATAAGAGGTCCCTAAAAAGTAAGAGAACACCTCAGGATGCTGTGGGTGATAGCACGGACCTTTGTCTTCTGCTGGGCCACAGCTAACATAATCAAAAGTACAACCAGGATGCAGGTGAAAATGGGAAGTCAGAGATGAGGAGCCTAGGGAAAACAGAGAGGGCTGTGGGAATTTTGGTACCATTCTACCAGAACACTTCCTGATCTGCCTCTAAAACTTCAAATATTTCATCAGATTTCTACCAAGATAGGTTGTTCACTGGACAGGATCCACCCATCTCAGCACCACAGCTGCCCTGCAGATCATGTCACCAGTCTTTGGTCCATAGAGATCAGAGACAAAAAAAAAAAAATCACTGTGCTACAATCCAGAGAGTATTGTTTTGGTTGTGGCCCTGATTCTTCCCTCTAAAAGTGGCTAACTACAGCAAGACATCTATGGCCCCTCAGTTTCCAGGCCTGAGAAAGGGGGATAATAGTGCTGTGGTATTATACTTTTGTACACTGTAAATATTTGTCATTGTAAATATTGTTTAAATAAAACACTAAAGTAAAGTAGCTAGACAGGAAGTAGAGGTGGGGCAACCAGACTAGGAGAATTCTGGGAAGAGCAGAGGGGCAGACAACAGCAAGACACTGCAGGCCCAAGAAGCAAGATGTAAAGTACAGGTAAGTTACTAGCCACATGGCAAGCCACAGATTAATAAGTATGGGTTAAGTTGTGAGAGCTAGTTGGTAACACGCCTGAGCCATAAGCCAAACAGTTTGTGATTATTATAAGCCTTTGTGTGATTATTTGGGACTAAGCAACTGCAGGCAGGTCCAGACCTTGGGGCTAGGCTGGGCCAGAAATTTCAGGCTACAAAGTAGTGTTCAAGGAAGCACTTAGAGCTTGTAATTTGAATTCAAAGTGCTGTACCTGAATAGTGGCCTGGAACACAGTTGAGAATGTTTGTTGTTTGAGACAGACAAGGGCTCATTATATAGCCCAGGTTGGCCTTGAACTGGAAAGTCTCCTGACTCGGCATCCTGAGAGCTGGGGTTACAGATATGTACCACTACTCAGCATAGTTGAAGATTTTAAGATTTTATAATATTGCTATTAGTTATTAATTAAATTAATCAAAACCATGGAAAACAAAAGGCCTCAGAATTGTTTGCTGTGCTATTTGACTTAAGGTCATCTCTAAGCTGAAATGGTTCAAACCAGAAAGTCACATATGAACATATCAAAAGCATACCTAAAGTAGATATAGTAGTGTAAGTTTTTATTTCCAGCTACAAAGGGGGTTAATAATGTAGGAGACCCCCTATCTGAAAGTGTGTGTGTGGAAAATAATGGAGTCTGCCTTCCGAGTAACCTACAGTCCCAATTCCCTCCCAAAATGCTCTACAGATGATGGATGATGGATGTGAGCAAAGCCCGGGCCAAAATCCGTGTCCCATGAGCTCTACCAACATTCATTGTCCTTGGGTTAATAATCTCACAGCCCAACAGGCTGGAAAGAGCAGGAGTCAGCAGGATGGGTCTAGAATGCTGGCTTCAGAAGCTGCAGCAGCAAGATAATGTAGGTAAATCATCCCCAAGGACCCAGGAAATGGTAAGAACTAAAGGAAAGACCAGAGGATCGATCAGGGAGTTAAGTAAGAAGTGTACCGGCCGTGTCCACACATGTGACCTTAGCCAATTTCCTTGGCTCTTCGGAGCCCGACTATATCCAAAGGCTGGAAGTCAGCTGTAGCCACCTCAGACAGAGGTCCTTTCGTTCCAGCTGGGAAAGCATAGAAATCCAAACTGTGTGGACACCGGCTGCACTGATTTAACTGAGAGTAAAGACCAGAAAACCCAGTGTCACGTGGAGGTGGCGACAGATACAGGAGGCAGTTATAAGAAGAAAGATGGCCAACAGGCGGGAGATCAGGGCTTCTCAGCTCTGTGGGCAGCCTGGGCCTTCCTCCGAGAGAGCCATCAAAAACCTTTCTCAGAAGCCAGTTCATCCCATCGTTCCTATTGCTAGTGAAATATTTACCGCGACCACATGACCATGGGAGGAGAGTACCAGGACATGACCACAAAGGACAACTAAGACAATGCTTATGAAAAAGAAAAGACATGTTTAGGAAGCTAGGGAAAGAGCCAGGCATGCCTCAAGGCTTTGAGCAGCCATATGGGCTTCCTGGAAAGTTCTATGAAATGGCAAGCGCTTATTGACTGACCGGCTGCTGCCCAGCACAGAGACAGCTCTTTCATGGGACTGAGTGCTCCTAAGTCATCTCTGAGGTACCTGTGACAAAACAATGTATTACTTTTTTTTTTCCGTGTTTTCCCATTGCCTCCTCTCTCCAATGAATGCTTCTATCGGGTTCTCACTACCCTCAGGAATTCTTTCAAGACAGGAAGCAGAAGCTGCTTAAAGATAATGGAGCTTCCTGTCTTTGGCACCAACAGACACAGAGGAAAAAAGAGGCAGACAGTGGAGGCGGGGTGGGCCTTGAAGAAAAGGCAGCAGGAGAATGCTCAGAGGCCAGAACACCAAAGACACTGACTCTGGTACCAATCTGGTCTCTGAAGAAATGAAGTTTTTACCATTGGGCCTCCTTCCCACCTTACTGAAGACCCCTGGGCTCAGAAATAGCAAGATCAGCACACTGGAAAGGATCTGAGGCAGCAGAGGCCATTTTATCCGCCCCTTGACTGATGACTTTGTGGGATGCCTACACTTTTCACTAGTTGGGACAGTCTTTCCAGAGAGACCGAGTCTGTAGGATGGCAGATGACTGAACTGTCCATTCAATAGTTTTGACAATGTGGACTGGGGGTATAGTTCAGCTACTAAATGTCTTGCTTAGCATGCACAAAGCCCTGGGTTTGGTCTCCAACACAGTCCTGAGTAAATGCTTACAACCCCATCACTTAGGAGGTAGCAGCAGGAGGGTCAGAAGTTCAGTATCATTTTTGGCTATATAGCAGCTTTGAGCTGAGCCTAGGAAACATGAGAGCCTGCTTCCCCAACACAAGAAAATAAAATTCAAACAAACCAAAAAGAGTGAGGCTCAGAGTCAGTTTACTTTGATTTTTAATAGAAACAAGAAGAGAAAGATTCAAACAAAAATAAAGAAATCCAATATTGGCGACACAGAGCTGGGCATGGTAGGCCATGCTGATAATTCTAGGCTGGGAAGCCTGGCCAAATAGCAGCATTACTTCTAGGCCAGTCCGGGTTTCATAGAGAGTGCTAGTCTAGCACTCCAACACAGGGCTAGCATGTGACCTTGTCTCAAGAAATTACAACAATTTTTCTTTTTTTACAGTCACTGGTTCCTAGGAATTTCTGGGTGTGGAAAAATAAATAACGCTGTTGTCTTAGCCATACTGGCTTATGAAGATACCAGGTGTATCTCCTTAATTCTCAAATCATATTAGCACTAAGCTCCAGCCAGCTGATTCTGGGAAACCAGCCTCCAATTCTGTTGTTTAGGAAGCTTTGGTCATAAGTATTCTAAAGTCTGGGTTCAAACACGTTAGGGCTTGTGTTAGTTATCTCCTAAGTAGGAAATCCAGAAGGGGTAGGTCCAGGTGCGAAACCAGTGACTTGACATGCGTAGAAAGCAGGGTTGTGAAGCGCCTTGCTTTGGCAGCACTGTTCTGAAAAAGCAATCAGAGCCAAGGTCTCTCCGACCTTCCCTTCAGGCTCTTTGATCCTCTTTCCCTGAAGATTCTCTTCTCTGACTTACAAATGAAATAGTTTCCTTAAATCCCCCTCCCTGGGAATCTCATTAAATAACCAGGAGAGATTATCCACTTGAGGGGGAAAAAAAAACAAAAACTATAAATTGTCACCAAGACCCAGACAGACATTTTATCTATTCAGAGAGCAGCTGACAGATTGGGGGTTGAGAGTGTACTTTATTTGCATAATAAGATAACCTTTGTTCATGTGCAGTTCCGTCCTTACCTACCTTTAACTCATCCACAAGCTGTTCTGTCTCCCAGACCCACTCAGTTTCCAGAAAACCACTTAGAAAACACTCTCTGGTCTCTGTTCCATTCATTTTTCTATTTCTCTGTCCCTTATGGAGAAGCATCAATAAGCCTCTAAACCTCGTTGGAAGACTGAGTGATTCCTCTCCCTTGATTCGCTCCTGCCTGTTAACTGCATCTACCTCTGGTTTTTCTTCTGCGCATCTCCCTCTTGCTGGTTACTCCAGAGATACATGAGGGGTGAACAGAATCTTCCCTTTGGCCCTGCGTTCCCACTTCTCCTTGGGATGTTTCTGTCCTCTGGCTGCTTTGTTGTTGTAAAAAGATGTCTGTCTCTTCAAGACACGGTGATGTCCAGGGGAAGAAAAAGGCTTAAAGACTCTAAACTAATGGACTCCAAAGAATAAAAAAAATTCCAAAATCCCATTATGGGTAAGCAAAGGCTAAGCCATCGCAGAATGGGGTTGAACAGGCTAAGGTGGGAGATTAAATGTGAAAGACACAGATCTCAGGTGAATGCAGCAAGGGGGTAGAGAGAGCTATGGAACTGAACTAGCTGTAGCCACCAAAGCCATGATCCAGGGGCTTCTAGGTCATCTTACAAACTTAAAGAATGACCTTCACAGACAATAGAACAGTGAGTTTTAGAAAAGAGTTTTATCACAGAAGAGATATTGAAAGAAAGAAGGAACTCACCTAGGAGGGGTCCCCAGGGGGCTGCCACCAAGAGTATGTTGGGGGAGAAGGCCCTTTACCGGGCTGAAGTAAGAAGAGGTGGGTTAGTCAGTCTAACTGGCCCAACCACAGATCCCCACAGTGTGTCCGTGAACCTCCATCTCACTTTCACAGGGCAATGAAGTGTCTGGTCACACCTAACTTCCTGCTTCTGTGTTCATTGGGGATGTTTATATTAAAAAGAAAAGGAGATAAAAACAAGAAACCAGATCACACACCGCTTCCCCTAAAGATCTCTAGCTTCTGACCAGAACAAAGTAATAACATCCCTGGTTTGGGGCCAGGACAGACTATCAGTTTCCTATGTCCCCACCCTAGCTAGCTACTAGAGGAAGAGCTGGCCTCACAGAAAGGAATTTCACTAACTTTTGGCAGTTATGACCATTATTTCTCAACTTTGTTAACATATGCATATCTCACTTCTTCCACTTGTGAAAAATCCCCTGTATAAAGCTGTGACACTCTCTAGGCAAAGGGAAGAGGAGGAACCCCCACCCCACCCACCCCACCCCACCCCCACCCCCAGGATTGGCCAAGCTGTACACAAATCCATTTTCTCCTTACCAGGCTGTCTTCTGGGACCTGCTCATTTGAAACATGGAAACTTCACAGAAGTTTCTTCTTGGCCAGGTTTGAGCACGCCCCTGTTCCTAGGTTCCCTTCAAGTCAGCTATGGTGAGCTGATCTCCTTGATTTGAAGGTAGGCTAGAAACAACCACAGCAAATGCAAACTACCTCCCTGGTGCAGACTTGCTTACTGGAAGGTCACAACACCTTTTTCCTCATGACTCAGTTTGATTCCCTTCTTCTTGTATATTGAATTCTACCTTGTGGACACTTGCATCCACTTTTTAGGTTCTCCTACCAGTATATGATTTACTGCAAATGTAAAATGTAGTGCGAAATCTTGTCCCTAGATCCACCCTAAAATGCATCCAATGGACTGCCCCCCAAGCCTCATTAGCTGGAAAGCATAAGTGTTATAAATGTACTCAGCAGTTGGTAGAATCCCTACATCAATTCTCCAGTCTGTGGAATGATACAAATATCACTTATAAGAAAATTGGTTTGTTTGGCTTATGGTTCAAAAGCTAGGAAGTTTAAGATGGAGTATTCATATCCAGTGAGCCCTGCTGATGATTAGAGCCTTAAGGTGAACAAGTTCACTCAATGAACTCTCTCTCTCTCCCCCATCCCATATATTTTAGTATACGCATATGTAGAAAGACCTATAGAGTCAAGGAAATTGGCTCAACCTAGTTGCCAAGGCGAGCACATAACATACTTCCTTATGAGCCAACCTAGAATCTGCCTGAGGGCCTAGCAACAGATTCTGTCAGAGATCCTGATGGTACCCAGCCAATGAGGGATGGCCACACAATTTCACCAGAGCATGACCCACTGTGAGTGCTAGGAGGAGTGTGTATGTATATACTTATGTGTGTGTGTGTGTGTGTGTGTGTGTGTGTGTGTGTGTGTGTGTGTGTGTGTATATATGTGTGTATATGTGTATATATGTGTGTATGAATACATGTGTATATATATCCCCATTGTTGAATAAAAAGTGAGTTAGCCCTTTGCTTTTCAACTGACTCCTGGGGTTTGTATTACTGACTCTGAATTGTCTTACTCTGTCCCCCAAGGGAACCATTAAAGCCTAGCGACAGGTAAGGATATTGCAGAGAGCAAAGCCAGGGCCATGGGCATGGTAAATAAGTGCTCTCCTGAGAACTCTCTCTTCTTTTAAAGCACCAGTCCCCTTGGGTTAAAGATGTTGTCTTAGTCATTTTTCTATTACTGTTACAAAACACCATGACCAAGGCAACTTATAAAGAAAGTTTTTAATTAGACTTATGGAACAAAAGCAAGGTAACAGGAACGTCTGAGAGCTCACATCTTGATCTACAAGTAGGAGGCTAAAAAAGAATGCTCGTAATGACATGAGTCTTTTGAAACCTTAAAGACCACCCCTAGTGATACTCTGCCTCTAACAAGGCCACACCTCCTAATCCTTCCCAAACAGTTCCACCAACTGCAGACCAGGCATTCAAACATATGAACCTATGAGGACCATTCTCATTCAAACAACCACAGCCTTCCTCACATACCCCCCTACCTTCAAATAACACTGTGAAGGCATGGATTTACTGTCACAAAACTATATCAGAAAAAAAAGAGCATTTAATGCCTAAGGGCAGGGCCCAGGTCTGTAGCTAGAAAGAATCTCATAAATGGTCTGATAGACAATAGATTCAAAAGTTAGGTTCACTCCAAAAATTCAGCCATTAGATTCAGGGCTTGGGTTCATGCCAAAAGTGTAGGCAATGGCTGCTGAACCCCATACCCCTTTGCCCAATCCTGGAATGCCAAGATGTGTAGCACCCCATTTATGTATGCTTTTCTTTAAAAACCTCCTCACCTCTGGGCTCAGCCAAAAACCCTCCACTGCTCTGGAGCAAAGGGTTTCAACTGGGGTTCATTTAAACCTGCCCATAACAATAAACAGACCCTCATGTGTTTGCATCAAATCCAGGTCCCTGGTGGCCTTTGGGTGGGTCTCTTGACACAGGTACAACAGACACATTCTAGTTAATCTTTCATTATCATAAAATCTCACAATGGGCCAAGGCCCTCAGTGTGGAGAAAGGGAGGTGGAGGGACCTTTAAGAGATGAACTCTAATAAAATGTGGGCTAGTGCTAGGAGCATTGCCCTTAGAAGAGATTAAGATAGTTCTCATGGGACCCTGAAGTCATTCTCATAAAAGTAATATCATAGAAACTAAATCCTGTAGCTTCTCTGGCTTTGTCTTGTGAAAATAGAAAAATCCTGTAACTCTCTCCCCCTTGCCCCCTTCCTGAGGTCCCCGAAACTAGCTGAGGCTGACAGAGTTTCGGTCCCTGTGTGATGGACAATTGATCAGATGGCTGTTTGCTCAAAGACTCAGGCTCTCGGACTCCCTGTGTGATTGATAATTGATCAGATAGCTGTTTGCTCAGACTCAGGCTCTCAGAACTCTTGGATAAAGCTTTGTTCACAGGATGTACTTCCTCCATTACTTGGCTGGGACCGAATTCCACATTCCCAAAGTAGCAACCTGGGTGGGGCCACCCAGGAAAGCCCTACCATGAGAACTGTTAACGGAAGCAGGCAGGAACTTTCTGAAGCTTGCACAATGTGCCCATCATGACCATTGCTCCAGAAAATGAATGTCTTCAGGTGGTCCTATTGTTTCACAGGAAATAGCTTGCCTGCAGGTCTGCCTGTCAGCATTCCTAAACTCTGTCCTAAGCTGACCTTTGGCCCTGCCCTGTTATCGAACCAAGCCCGCCCAAACCCCTCCCCTACCCAGAGTGCCGTATAAGAATTCTACCCACGAAAGCATTCAGGGCTCTTGGCTTCTATCATTCGTTCATTACAGTGCCTGGAGCCCACACATGTGTATACCGGTATTCATATTCATTAAACTCTCTTTTTCTTTAAAGTTAACAGTGGTCATTAGCCATGGTCTTGGGGTGTCTTGGGGTGCTCTAGAGGCGCCTGCCTATTACAGTCTAAAGACTCCATCTCGCACTCTCACTCACATGCCTGTCATTGTGGTATCTACCACCCATCAGGGGGTCTTGAACAGAGCCAAGCTGATGGCAGTGGCATGCCTTTGAGTCTTCAGAACTGTGAGCTAAATAAGTTCTTTTCTTCATAAAGTTCCTTAGCCTCAGGAATTTCATGATAACAACAACAAAAAGGTTAGAGGAATAGGAAGCTGTTGGGCTGAAGGTGATAAAGTACAAGCCACCACCGCTCCTGTCTCTATGGTAAGGCAAAGGAACAGTGAGTTCCTAGGAGGATTAGAGAGATTAGTGTCAACATCAAGACTTGAAATGGCTGACAACCACTTCCTTTGAGGAAGAAAGTGGAGGTACACTTCCAAGGTAGCGTATTTGTGTAGCACGCATGAGGCACTCGAGGGTTCAGTTTTTAACATAAGAAATCAGAAAAGAGGAGAAAGGAGACCTAGGGGGAAGGGGGGTTAGAGAGAGAGAGAGCTCTAGATAACTTAACAGATAAAGGTGCAGCCTGGTAACCTGAGTTTGATCCCCAAGGTCCAGGTAAAGAGGGTAGAGAGAGCTCACTCCACCAGAGTCACCCTCTAATCTTTACATATGCCCACACACACATCATATACACCTGAACAACAATAATAAATTTACATATTTAAATTAAAGTGAGAGAGTAAGGGAAGAAGGAAAGGAAAGATGCTAATTACCACATTACTATCCATCCCATGCCTCGCTTGAACAGAAGACAAGGTGGATCTAGGGGAGTGACGGTGGATTATTAGAAGCTTCACCAGGTGGTCACTCCAATCACAGCTTTCCTGCCAGATGTAGTTTCATTATTGAAGCAGATTAATTATAAATGTAGTTCATTCTGTGAAGTTTCTAGAAGTCTGACAAAGTGAGGTATGCCAAGATATTTCTTCAGAGGAGAAAGATAAGCCTTTCCACCTGACCTCTCTCTCCTTCAGTCATCAGGAGACAGGGTGCTCAGTCGGCCCCAGGGGATTTCCATGCATGCCTCACCTGGGTGTCTGATTGCCTCAGGTGGCCTGAAAAGTTGCTAGTTTTCAGTGTAGCCAGAGTAAGGAAATAATCTGAATTATTCCTTGAAATAGTTCCTTGCTGTTGTACAAATTGTTCTTCTACTTGGTCACATGACCAGCTAATCTAATAATCTGAATTATTCCTTGAAATAGTTCCTTGCTGTTGTACAAACTGTTTTCACTTGGTCACATGACCAGCTAATCTAATGGTACCTGTTTTTCCAGCATCACATGACGTGACGTTTGGAGCCTTTTGCAAAACCCCATGGGTAAAATTTGATACAAGCCTAGGGTTTTTAACAAGGCTCTGCTTTCATCTACAGATAAATTCTCTCCTTTAGAGAGTCAGCTCTTGGTTTGTTAATAGGATTTAGCAGAAACTGAATGATTGATTGCCCAAGGGCAACTCAGAAACCTTAGATGGCCACCATTATCAGTGTTATCTGACTTATCAAGCCTTAACCTGGTACACACTTCAAGACTCCATCATCACATGAGAGCGATACATGCCAAGTCTGAACAGGTCCTGAAGATGTAACTGCACCACATGGAGAAGTGCCCTGGCACCAGATGCAGTGGCGCACATTTATAATCCTGGCACTTGAGAGATAGATGCAGGAAGATCAGTCATTAAAGTTCAGTTTGAGCTGCATAATGAGACCCTCTCTAAAAACAAAGCCTGGTGGTAGAGCACATGCTCCCCAACCTGAAAGGTACTGCCTTCTCTCTCTCTCTCTCTCTCTCTCTCTCTCTCTCTCTCTCTCTCTCTCTCTCTCTCTCTCTCTCTCTCTCTCTCTCTCTCCTCTCTTCCCTCCCCCTCCCCCCTCCCCCTCCCCCCCTCTCTCTTGCATCCGTGGCCTCATGGGGATCTCCTTCTGATCCCTTGACAGTGAAGGACTTCTCTCCAGGCCTAATTCATAGATGGTCACACAACATCCGGGTACCACCTGAAAGTGGACAGATTACCTACAGTACTGCTCTGGGACACCCTAAAAGGACTGGTGAAGAAAATATTCCCAGTAGGTAGAGCTTACAGACATCTGTCTGTGGTTCACTTTGTTTAAAAAGGAAAGTGTATGATTATATAGAGATTCATTGTCTGTGACCAATCATTTATTTGGTAGAATGGCCAGGGACTTGGGAAGAAGAGAACTGGAAAATTGGTGTCAAGGAAACTTGAGTAGCGATTGTAGATATAGCTCTCTTGTGGACACAAGACATAAAGACATTCACATCCATGTGAATAATAACCAAAGGGTGACCTAGCAAAGGAGGGTTTTAGTAGTAAAATGAAAGGCAATACTATGAATGCCAGTCATCCTTAACATCATCCAACAAGCTCATGAGCAAAGTGGTATCAGAAATAAAAAGTATGCCTAGGTTCAGCCATATACACTTTTACCCATCAAGGCCAGCCTGACCATGGACCCTGTAATTCAGCCCTGGCTCATTACATATAACAGAATATTCCATAGACCATCCTACTAGCTGCTCTCAGATGTTTTCCATGATTAACAAAATGCTCAAGATAACTTGTAAAAGAAATACATTTATCTGGGTTCTTAGTTTCCATCCAGAGGCTGGGTATACTGCTCAGTGGCAAGCACATTCTTATCACAGTCTATAACTGATTGACTCCATTGCTTTGGGCCTGTAGTGAGGCAGCACATCATGGTGAGTGCAAGGTGGAACCCAAAAAGAGAGGAGCACAGTGCTATTGGGACATGGTGGAAACTTCAAAAGGTGAGGCCTGTTAGGTCTATTGGGGACATGCCCTTGAAGGAGATTATAGGCTCCTGGTGTCCTCCTCTTCCAGAGGGCAATACCTTGAAGGTCTGCTGCCAGGTTGTCCAGAAAACTCTATGTGCCATCATATGGTGCTGTGTCTAGGAGTCGTGGAATGTAGATGTGAGTGGTGTCACTCAATAATGCGACCCATGAGCAAAATTTTAGCTTCCTGTTACCACAATATTCTGCTCAGCTGGCCTAGCAGTCTTAGATACTTTCACCAGGAGACAGAACAATGACTGCACTGTACTGGAAGACTGCCCCTGCCCACTTGGGATTCGTTATGCTCATGAATCAAAAACAAAGAAAAGATCCTGGGGTGGCTGGGGTGGCTGATGCTGATTAACAAATGGAAATGGGATTCCTATTCTATGGTGAAATAAGGAAACACACACACACAACAGAGAGAGAGAAAGAAAGAGAGAGAGAGAACGTGTGCGTATACTTGTGAGTGTCACAATCTTCTGGGCATGCTCTCTGATGCAAGTCAATAGAAAACTATAATTCAGTGAAGCCAGAATAGGATTTGCTCAGACTTCCAGGAATCCAAGTCTGGGGGACTCTACCAGGAAAAAAAAAAACAAAACAGGGACATCGTTGAGATGGTTGTTGAAAGATAGAAGAATATAGAATAGGTACCTGGGGAAGCTGAACAAGCTATGTGACTAGCTATACAAGTGATGGCTGTAATTAGCAAGAGTATTTTCTCTACATTTTTTTATTACTATGCACATATAGACAGATAGACAATAGATGTTACCTTATCTCCATATTTATCTATATATGGGAGTCCATACAGTGACTCAGTTTCCCATACTGACTTGCAGAGTAATAGAGTCACAGCGACTCAGCTTTCTGACTAAGCCCCTGGAAAAGAATTCATTACCTTACTGCCCAAGCTAGCAGAAAGCATGTGATGTGATAGTGAAGCTGCCTGCTGCCTGACTTAAGGACAGCACAGGGGTTTCTCAAGATAATGTTTGAATACTTGTACTGTGCTTTGTTTGAATTCTGGCTTGAAAATGTATATAAACAATTTCAGAAATAAACTCTGGGTCTTCATGGTTCAGAACCATGGGGTTCCTCTTGTTTTTCTTTCCTATCTTCTGTTACATCCTTAACTGAGTACCTGCTCCAGCTACCCCAGGGACTTGTTGGCTGGCACTGAGATCTATGACTAAATCCATCTTTATTTTCTTCTAACTTATGCCTGCACTAAGTAGCAGAATACACTGACTTTATATCATAGTATTTGTACACTGTTAATTTTATGTCACAATATTTGATATTACAGAGAAAGTAAATATCCCATGAGGACTTCAGTTCCTCCTCAGCTAATGATTTTTTTGTTTTATTCAAGGTATTTGTATGATGTTAGTAAAAATTATAACCTTGTTATCATCTTTATTTGAAGATTAAGCATGATTTAAGATATATTTGGGTGTCAAGTTGACAAAGGGTAGACCAGTGGTAACTGATTTTATGTGTTCTTTTTCCTAGGTCAGTAAATGATGAAATAGTTTGTTTAACATTATACTGAGCATACCTTTGAGATGTTTCTGGGTGGCATTATCATTTGAACTATTAGAATGAGCCCAGCAGATTTTGCTCTCAACCAATTCAATGAAAGCTTAAACAGAATAAAAACTGAGGAGTTTTTGTTATCTCAGCCAGCCTCTTTTTGAGGCAGGACCATCAGTCTTCTCTGACTGTAACAGTCTGGAACTGCATTCTCTGTTCTCTGGAAGAGAAGCTGCCAGATTGCCTTCCAAAATTATATGTGAGAGTTCCGGTTGCTTCACATCTTCCTCAACATTTAGCATCATCTGTAAGTTAGGTTTAGCCATTTTGATTCAAGTATAATCATTTTAATTTGCATTTGAAATAATGTGGGCTACTCTTCTATATGCTTATTAGACATTTCGCATACTGCCTTTTGTGAAGTGTGCTTGCTGGTTTAAACAATATTGTTTTTGTTCTTGCTCAGCTATGGGCTTGCTTTGTGTTTTACTGATTATGTCCTGGAATTCACTCTGTAGTGATTACAATTTTAAATTTCAAGCACTCGATTCCCTGCTGTCAAGTGCACAAACATCTAACTTTAATGAAATCCAATTTGTTGCATTTTAAAGATTGTTTTTTTCTGTAACCTGAGGGGGAGGGGTAGACTTCGATCAACTCTGAGGTGATAAAGATATTCTATGTTTTCATGTAGAAGCTTTACAGTACAGTTCTCACATTTAAGGCTATGGTCAATCTCAAATCAATTTTTGTGACTGGTAAGGGGTAAGAGTAAAGGCTCATTTCTTATAGATTTATTTTATTTGTGTGGATGCCTGTCTGTGTGTGCACACATGTGCATCAGCCTGTGTGTGTACAAACATGTATATATACATTCATGTGTCTGAGTGCATGCACACACTTATTCATGGGGTTATATGCACGTGTGTGTGTGTGTGTGTGTGTGTGTGTGTGTGCGCAGATGTGCATGCCCAGGCATGTACAGAAACCAACATGTTGCTGTAAGATCCCTTGAACTTAGAGGCACAATTGCATTTGGGGGTTCTGGAATTTGAACTCTGGTCCTTATGGTTGCACATCAAAGCTTCTTAACAGGTGAGATATCTCTCCAACTCCAAAATCTCACTTTTTAAAATATGAAAATGCTGTACTATCCCACATCACTTGTTGAAGTTTATTATTTTCCCAGTGTAGAGCATTGCCAACATTGAAAAAAAAAAAAAAGTACTTGATAATGAGTATGAGTCTATTTCCCATCTCCATATTTAGTTCAGATTATAAAATTATATGTCAATTGACTCTGATGATTTCTGTGGCTTCCTAACAACTTTGAAATCAAGAAATCAAATTCTCCAGCTATGTTCTCAGCCAGTCTTCAGCTATTCCACATTCTTTAATATATCCTTTACATTTCAAAATCAACCTGTCAGTTTCTACACTTAACCCCAATAACATAGTCTTATTTTTACTTTGTAAGTGGAGCCTATGTTCACATATGCACAAGTGAGTGTATGCATGTTGCTGGATGTTAGACCCAGGGTCTTTTTAAATTAAGTCTCACTATATAGCTCAGGTTGGCCTGGAAGTTACTATATAGCTCAGGCTAGCCTTTGAACCCTTGATCTCCTGCCTCCACCTCCTCGGTACAGGGATTACAAGAACGTCTCCTGTGCCTGTCTTACCTTCACTCTTTAAGCCTATTTCACAATTAAACTTCCTAGAAGAGTTAGTTATGCCTCCTCTCTCCTAACACTCCCTTTAGCTACTCAGCTCTCTGGAATGCGGCTTTTCTTCTAATGTGTCAGTAAGAGCATCCTCACACCAGTCACCAGCGACTTCCTCTTTTCTCCTGGGTGCAGACATTGCTCATGGCTCATGGCTCTGAATTTTACTAAATTTCAGTGATTTGAATGACTTCCGTGATGAGGTACACCTCATCTTAGCCTGCTTTCCCAATATCAGGGCCCATATTTATCTTGTTAGGGCTCCTTTGTAATTATTTTCATATGGAACATGAAACATGTAAAGAAATATAAATAAAGATGTGATTCTGTCCTTACTATCAAAACATAAGAAATTAAAGTGTTTATCAAAAGAGAATTTGGTACTAGGTGTAGTGGTGCCTGGCTGAAATTTCAGCGCCCAGGAAGATCAAGAGTTCAAAGCCAACTTGGACTCTAAGAGACCCAAAAAGAAAGAGAGAAGCTAAATAAACCACAATATTATCAAGCAGTCATAAAAATACTAGAAAGGTCCATACACTGGTGTGAGAAGATGTCCATGGTATACTGTGGAGTCAAACAGCCGGTACTTTTGTATAAATGCATAAGACTCTTTCTGCCTGGTTTTCCCCTTCTTTGATTCCAAGTTAATTGCAGGCACATGTTGAGAAATGGATTGTGTTTTTCAAAAAATACACAGACATAAAAAATACCATTTATTGTCTATTAATTAACTCATAGTTTCTACCAACTAGTTTTAGAACTCTCTGTAGAGTTAACATTAATCATATATAATTACCCATTAACTTATTGAGCATCTATTACATGCCATTTGGTACTGTTGAGCTACCACCTTAACTGGCTGGCTGCCACTTTCTGTGCACATACTTGGGGTGTGCACGAACAAGGCAATGTCTTTGCTTCCTAGAGGTTTCTAGGCTGATGATAAGCAGCAGATAGACAATAACAAGTGCTGTGAAGAAACAGAATTATGAGACGTGTTCTTTTAGGAAAGGAGACAGGGATGGGGTTTTGTGAAGTGGTGACAGTTAAACCAAGATCTGAGTGACTGACAGAGGAAGAACATTCTGGTCTTGTATAGGCTGTGGAAGCAGCCTGATTAGCAGGTTCTAGAAACAATAAGGAGCTCAGAGCAGGTGGAACAATGGGGTAGGAGGGACCACAGCAGCCAACTGGGCCCACTGTGCCAGGAAACTGATCCTCATGGGGGAATCCATTACAACATAGTGAAATTTTATAAATTTTATTTGTAAAACTCTAAAAATACTCATCAAACTGTTACCGGAAAATATGTCTGAAGTGTGAGATTATGTAAGAGTTTCTTCCCACCCCCCCCTCCTTTTACATTTTTTTTCCTCTGTGTCTTTCAAACAGGGTCTCTCATAGTCCAGGCTAGCCTTGATTGAACTCACTATGTAGCCAAGGATGACCCTGAATTCCTGATTCTTTTATCTCTACTTCCTGAATGCTGAGGTTAGAAGGACTGCATCTCCCCACCTGCTGTGTGCAGTGCTGGGTATCAAACTGGGGACTTCAGTACACTGTGGGAGGTTGTGTTGTTTCATGGTAAATAATTGTCCCAACCACTGGTTTAATAAAAAGAGCTGATTGGCCAAAGGCAGGCAGGAAGTGTAGGCGGGACTACCAGACTAAGAAAATCTCTGAGAGCAGAATGCCAGACAGAGCACCAGAGAGAAGCTGCAGGATGCAGAGGACAACCATGTAGCTCTAAAGAAAGGTACCAAGCCGCATGGCTGAACAAGAGACATGGGATAGCTTAAGGGTAGAGAGTTAGCAAGCTATATGCCTGGGCCTAAGGCTGATCAGCCAAAAACTACTGAAAGTGTCTATATGTCTCTGAGGGTCTGCGGGTCTGCAGGCCTAAACCTTGAGGCTAGGCCCGAAAGTCAGGGCCAGAAACCTCATACTACAGTACACTAGGCAAACAGTCTACCAACCGAGCTGCATGAGATCCCAAAGAAACTTTCACTTTCAAAACCATACCCTTTTGCTGTTACGGCAGTGTGTATTACTTCCGTCCACTTAGACTTGTTACTGGGTCCCCTCAAATGTCCCATGTGAGTGGGAAGGCACCTCCTTTCAGAGCTTTGAGTAGGGACTGCCACAGAGAGTGATTACACAATAAAACTGTGGTTTAGGATGGTCATGGCCTCTCAGCACCCCACAACAGCCTGCCTTTTCTAGGGATCGCCAATGTAAGGTTAGAGGAAGGAATATGCCCTGGTCTCCATCAGACCCTATGAGTCTGTCACTGGTCTTGTACCGTGTGCATCACATCTTTGACCATGACTGTATGTGTAGAAAGTATGCATTGCTTTCCTAATCAGAAAAATAAGAGGGTCAAATAAATTATGAGAAACCTAAATAGTGAAATCATGTGGAGCCGTGATAAAAGATGCCATGTTGTAGGAACAGCGCCACCCTATCCCTAGTGACTTCAATTCTCAGCTTCAGGAACCATCTCTGCCTGCACTTGCCTAAGGTGGGCTCCTTCCTATAGCTCCGCTGTCACTCACCAAGGGTTATTCCATTTCGGAACAACTATCCAAAGGAAGTGGATAGAGCAAACAACCCCAGTCCTTTAGAAAGTTCATCTGATTTTTTTATTCGGTGGATTCACCTTCTATTTGTTTTCTGGGTGCTAATAGTTAAACTAATGAACCCTTTCAAGCACACAGACAGATAGAAGAAACCAGAAGCCAAACAAGAACATGGAGAGCTGGGCCAGATCATGAATACTGCCCTCTCCCCCAATCCTACCTTCCCTTCCTAAAATCTCAAGAATACAGTTGCTCTACGTATGGATGGTCCCTTTGTTCTGGGCTCGCTGGGCTTCGGAAGCTCAGTTCTGAGCCCTACGTGAAGTCTGTCCAGGCATAGCCTTGGGTTGTTAGACCACAGTGATATCATTTAAGGACTCCTTCTCTGTCAGGGGGAGTGACAGAGGTGCTGACTCTGAGATTCTGATGGAGACTGGGACACATTCCTTCTCTGATTTTATAAAAGCCTCCTCTGGAAAAGGCAGGACACCATGGGGCATAGTCATCCTAAACCAACCTTGGGTCAGCCACTGCTCTGCTTTGTAAGCATTCTCTGTGGAAGTCCTTCTGTCCAAGGCCCCAAAAAGTGGGGACTTCTCAAATGGAGCCCATGTTTGTGACTGATCAACACAGACACTGCTGAGTGTGTCTAATATGAGCCCCAGATAAGGCAGTGCTAGGGGTAGAAAAGCCGGGCTCTCCTGGTAGCAGGTCCCCATCTTCACAAGCCAGGAAGGTCAAGCTCCCTCTGGCTTTTTTTTTGGCAAGGTATTCTTAGTGACCTACCTCCACCAAGAGTAGGAGAACCCGCCATCTTGACCAGTTCACCTGCACTCCTTGCAGAGAGGACCATCTGGGCTTGTCGATTGTGTACACCCCTCATAGAGGGGTGGGAGGGTCAAGACTCACCTGGGCATCCAACTACTCTGGATCATCTCTCACATGCTATTCTGCCCTAACTGCACATGGCCTTGGGGAGGAACTAAGCTATGTATGTAAGCCTAGAAAGACTAAAGAAGAGTGCTCCAACTATGGGGCTATGGGAAGCCTCATCCTTGCTAGCTAAAGGCTTTTCAGGTGTAGCCCGTTAGGGGAGTAGCACCCACACCCCCTTAAGTAACTCTTTGCCTATGCCCTATAAGGAAGCCCAACAAACTCATAGGGTCTCCAAAGTGAACTTTGGTGGACTCGTGTCTCAGTTTGCTGTTGGGAACTTAGAAAGAGCAGTAGACCTTGCTTACATCTCTCCAAGCAAAGGGATTTCACTACACAAAGTGTTGCTATAGTCCCCAGGTTGGCCTTGGACCCAGGGAGTCCTCAGGTCTCAGCCCACTAGAACTACAGGTGTATATACACCACACCAGCCCCTCAGGCCTGACTTAGAACATATTCTTAAGGATGTGCCCTCAGCACCGAGCCACTAACCAGGATGGTAGTTCTCAAACTATCCTGCTAGGGACTAAATCACCACAAATCTACTCTTTATGTAGGTAGGGGTAATAAATATCCAGCCCACAGCAAAGACAGAAAGAAAATTATACTTCGGGGTTAGGTCTTTACGTTTATTTCTGTTTTGCCTTTGAGAATTCTCAAGAGGAGAAAACCTAGTGTTCGGTTTTTTTGCATTTACTTTTTGAGCCTGGGTCTCATGTAACTCAGGCTGGCCTGGAGCTCCCTGTGTAGTAAAGGATGGCCTAGAATTCCTGACCCTCCAGACGTCATCTCCCCAACATGAGATTACTAGTATGCACAACCACAGCTGGCTTATTCAGTGCTGGGGACAAACCCAGGGCAAAGGTTACTAGGCAAACACCTTATTAGCTCTATTAACAGCCAGGACAAGGCTACAGAGATTCTGAAAGAAGTGTGACAATGTCTTGAAGATGTGGCAGAGGTCTCAGACAGACTTGGAACTAGCTAGCTTCAGCGCTGGTCATTGGCCCAGCTGCCCCTAATTAGGAAAAATTCTAATTCTTTTAAAAACCCTCACCCAAATGACTTTAGTCCCAGCAATCAGGTGGCAGAAGCAGGTGGATCTCTGTGAGTTCAAGGCCAGCCTGGTAGTCTACAGAGCGAGTTCCAGGACAGCCGGTGTTACAGAGAAAAAGCCTGTCTCAAAAATAAAAAAATTAAAAAAAAAGAAAGAAAGAAGGAAAGAAAGAAATATAGATTTTATAAAAATCCTCAGAAAGCAGGAATGTATCTGGGGAGGAGGGTAGGGAGGGGGAGGCTAGAAAACAATGGAGGGAGGGAAACCGTTGCCAGGATGTATTGTATGAGAGAAGAATCTATTTTCAATTTTAAAAAATCTTCAAAAGGCAAAATTCACAGCCTGATCATCAGAAATTTGTGATCAGTTCTTTTCTTGAGCCAAGATGGTGAGGTTCCTGGGTGGTCGATGCCGAAGAGAAACTTTATTAGAGTCTCTCTGTTCGACTAAACAAAGTCATGGGTGCCAGGTTCCGTGATGAAGACAAGAAAATAGAAGCCTGTCTCTGTCCTTGGGGAGTTTCTGGCTGGGTCTTTATAGCTGAGCTTTTCTGGAACAAAGCTAGTCATTGGCTAGCAAAAGAAAGCCGTCTTTTAGAAATGTTCCTGGATTGGTGGTTTTGGTCATTTCTGAGAAAACCTTTAACAAAAACAATGGAGGAAAAGAAAAGACCGGTGTGTTGTTTGGGCTTGCAGTTTGAGGGTGCTGTCCATCGGGGTGCAGAAACATAAAACAACTGGTCACAGTGCACTGAAGCTCAGGGAGAAAGAGAGAGAGAGAGCAGCTGGTGCTTGGTCTAGAGCCTCAGCCTGTGGAGTGGAGTGGAGCCACCCATATTTAGGTTGGGTCTTCCCATCTAATCTAATCCAGCAACTCCCTATAGATATGCCCAGGGGTTTGTCCTGCAAGTGCCTCTAGATCCTGTGAGACTAACAATCTCTATTAACCATTATGGTTCCCGTCCAATGACAAGTCTGTTTAATCTCAGCCATAAGTGTTCTGAATAGAAGTTCCTGTTGATTCTCAACAGAAAGGGAGGTGACTTCAAGGAGAATTAGCCAGCATGTGAGTCATATGCTCACTCGTGGTGGCCTGTATCAAGCTGGGGCATGTTTTCTCTTTTCTCTTCTTACCCTATCTCCTTTACAGAACTGTAAGCTAATGAGCCAGGAAGAACTGACTGACAAACGGCCAGTTTCTGGGTTTTTCATGATTGTACCCTCCACTTGGGAGTTGTCCAAAGAAACTACCCAGCATGCCAAGTGGCTTGACTCCCAACTTCTCTGTGAGGAACAACGCCAGATAAGAAGATCTAACCTCTGACAGGTCTTTACGGGAATTTCTAGAGACAGCAGAAGCTTAAAGGCTGTAGTGTAATGGATGGACTAATTACTTGGTAGATTCATACTATCATGGAGGCATTTCTGGAAGGTAACAAAAAATAGGAGGTGGAGCCTGGAAGGTGGCTCACTGAGGATATGCCCTTGGAGAGCTCTATCCTCTTTTTCTTCACTTTCAGCCCACCAAGGTGTGAACTGCTCTGCCACCCCCACCCCATTTCCAGGAATTTGGTGACAGGCAATAAAAATAACTCAGAAAACTGGTACTGGGGAGGTAATTCCATCCCTGTGGCTAATACGCCTGACCTTACACCTTTGGAACTAGTTTGTAGAAGTGGAGTTTAGAGAAAAATTATGATGAGAGCTCAGAAGACGAGAATGTCAACAAAATGCAGACAGCGAAAGCCGTCTCCTGAGCCTTCAGAGGGGAACAAAAACTCAGAGGAGATATGGGTGTTCAAATCCTTGCAAAGAACTTACCTAGAGTGCCCGTGTCCTGAAGCTTTGTGGGCACCTAAGCTTAATATTTGGATTAATTTAGCAGAGGACATTTCATGATAGCATATCATTAAGCTGTGATGTGGTTATCACTGGCTGCTTTTAGTCAGATTTACAGTGAGAATTTGGATCACAAGGGAGGGAGGGAGGGAGGGAGGAAAGGAGGGAGGGAGGGAGGGAGGAAGGAAGGGAGGGAGGAAGGAAGGAAGGGAGGAAGGAAGGAAGGAAGGGAGGAAGGAAGATTTGACCAGAAAGGGGTAAACTGAAAGTTGTAGGCAATGAAGATGTGGTTGATAAAGAAATTTATGCTATTAAAATGGATAATAGCACTTTACCTGGGGACAACAGGAAAAATGGCTGAGGCATCACAAGAATTGGCCTAACTCCACCCACTGCAGGCTCCAGGGTAGAAAAGTATGCATAAGCTCATTGGAAAGACTTCTCCTTGAGACTCAAACACCTCTGGGCCAGCCTGGCTTTACCTGGCTGCTTAGGAAGGGTTTTCCCCAGGATTTGTTTAGCCCAATTAACTACCCAGGCACTCAAAGACCAGGGAAACTATGTTCTAATGGTGCCTGGCTGCTGCTGCAGATATGGGCATTGCCGTGAAATGCTGGTTTTGCACACAGTCAGAACACAAGCATATGGAACCATGGAAATTTTCACCATTTTCAAAGGAAGGTCTTGGAAACCATGCAATGTGTAGCAGGTCAGACTCCTTGTAAGGTCCCTGGAGAGATCGAGGACTGAAGCGTGAATTCTGTGCCATAGTGGAAACCCTGGGTTGCCAGGCACATGACATGCCTGCCTAGAAATGCCACAGTAATGAATGACTCCTCATTTTTTAATTGTTCTGTCAACTATTTGGCCACAGTTATGACAAAAGCAATCAGTACAAAGCAAGCAGTGGTGGAATACCTGTGACTCTCTTCAACAGCTTCATGTCCAAACTGTTTCTTTTTGGTGGGGGGGGGCATGGCACAGAAGCCTTCAATGTCTCTCAGTCTCAATTATGAGTCAGGAGTCATCAATACCTACTGCAGAAGAAGCTTCCTTACCCAGAGCAGCTGGTGACGGCATGGACAGCACTTTCAACATGGTCTCCAGCAGCAACACAGATTATGGACCAACGTAGTTTCTGGTAGCAGCATAGACTACGGAAGTCTTTGAAGAACACTTAACCCAGAAGATGAGCTGTTCTTCACATCTGGTATCTTGTTCTTGAGGCAGGGCCATTGATTGATTAGGCAGTGATGTCCAAGGGTAGGACCAGCAAGAGCTCCAGGCTACTGCATGCCACCCTGCCCTCGGAGACATTCTTTATAAATTACTTAGTCACAGTGTAGTGCTATATAGCACAAGAGAATCCATTTATTGCCAACTTGTGGAATGTATTTCTTTGCCTTTGAGGTCTAGCTCACAATGTATTGTGATACTATAGACCACATTCCATACATATATCACAGATACAACCCACAGTACCATGAATTAAGTGCTGTGTGTTAAAATTATCTTGATGAACTCATGCTTTAGCTGATTTAAATAGATGTTTATAATCCTATTTTCTAGATACTGAAAATGAAGCTCCAAGAAGTTAATTAAAGCATATGAAAAGACACAGAGTTAGTAAGGGGCAAATCCAGTATTTTGATTCATGTGTGCCTAATTCTAGTGTCTGAACCCTTAACTACTGAATGCATTGCTCTACACGCAAACTTTCTCCACACAGATTTAGTTGGTTCAGATTTTGTGGCTGGGACATATATTAGATTTTAGAAGGAAGGTGCTGCTATAAATAAGAATACACACTCCACACTTATTGAGGATTTGCTATATATATCGTGGGCCCTGTGAAAAGCACTTTACATTCATTACTCAGTACATCTTCACAGCTCTTTGAGGCGCATACTATTATTATCCATAGTTTACAGATTTAAAAACTAAAAACCTGAAACTCAGAGCATTACTGCTGGGAAACAACGCATTAGGAAAGGTACTGGGTGTGTCAGATGGTCTTATATCAGCTTGACAAAAGCTAGAGTCACTTTGGACAAAGGAAACCTCACCCGAGAAAACGCTTCCACTAGATAGCTCGGCAGCAGGCTTGGGGTATATTTTCTTGGTGGTTGGCTGATGTGGGATAGCCCAGCTCATTATGGATGGTGGTCCCGGGTGGGAGAGGTGCAGCCCTTAGGAAAAAGGAAGGAAACGAGGGGAATAGGAACCCCTTTAATATTATTCGGTGGGTCTAAAGAGAAAATAACACGGCCTCACTTTCAATGGCAGGTCTTTAAGGACGATTTTTAAATGGTGTGACCACTTTGGAAAACTATTTGGTAGTTGTGTGTGTGTGTGTGTGTGTGTGTGTGTGTGTGTGTGTGTGTGTGTGTAAAATACACTCTGACTCAGCATTTCCACTTCTGGGGATATGCTTCACAAAAAAAGATATAAAATATAGTCAGCTCTCTTTATTCGTGGGTTCCATAACTAACTGCAGATAGAAGCTATTTTTAAAGTAAAAACCATGACTGGTCATGGTAACTTACAGCAGGACCTCAATCTACTTTGTCCTAATTAAGAGCTTGATGGGTCTCAGCTAGCCTAATGAATTTAGCCGTCCACCTTCTATCAATTTAATTGTAGAATTGTTTGTGATTTCATCACCATTCCAATTTCATTACGCTTTAATAGGTGTCAACATGCTTCGCCCAGTCTGTAGTCCCTCTACACACTGACCACTGCACAGCGGAGACATTTTACATGTCAGACAAATAATATTAACCCTCCAATTACACAAGAGACACCATTATAGCCATACATATTATTCCTATCTACTATCCCTGAACTTGAGGAGGCAGAAAGATCAGAAGTTCAAGGCCAGCCATTCAGCTAAGTAGTAAGTTTGAAACCAACTGTCTCAAAAGTAAATACACAGAGAAAGAGACTTGTTTTAACTTCTCCCCCGCAGAACAATACAATGCAACAGTGACTTATTTAGCACTTATATTATACTATGTATCCTAAACAATCTAGAGGTGACCAGGTGTGTTGTTTTATGTCAACTAGATGAGCAAACTAAAATTACTTGAAAGGAAAGACCCTCAATTGAGAAAACACCTCCATAAGGTTCAACTATAGGACATTTTCTTAATTAGTGATCGATGGTGGAGGGTAAAGCCCACTGTGGGTGGGGCCATCCCTGGGCAGTGGTCCTGAGTTCTGTAAGAAAGCAGGCTGAACAAGCCATGAGAGAAAGTCAGTAAGCAGCACCCCTGCATGGCCTCAGCATCAGCTCCTGCCTCCAGGTTCCTGCCCTGCTCAAGTTCCTGCCCTGACTTCCTTCAAGATGAACAGTGCTGTGGAAGTGTAAGCCAAATAAACTCTGTCCTCCCCAACTTGCTTTAGGCCATGGTGTTTTGTCATAGCAACAGAAACCCTAACTAAGTCCCCAGACATGGTGGTGTACACAGCTGGAGAACCCAGCAATTGAGAGGCAAAAGTATTACTACAAGTTTCAGGCCAGCCCGGACTACATAGGGACACCCAGTCTTTAAAAGCCTAAATGAGAGAGCAGAATTACCATCTTCAGTGGCAGCCTTTATGATATTGACCAGTCAGAAGTAAATTAAAAATTGGGTGATGTTGAGAAAGACAAGAAGACTTTTGTCCCAAAGTGTGCCCAGTGCCACACCACAGTAAAGGAAGGCCAGCAAAAGACTGGACCCGATCCATGGTCTGTTTGGGCAGAAGCCTCTGGATTCTCTTCCACAGACACAAACAGGCAAGCACTAGTGGGTATTCAGAGAATCCCAGGAAGCACATCCCTGGAACAAAAATAATCTTTACTGGAATTAAGAAGGGGAAATGGAGGCCTAATAGCCTATCTAGTGAGTAAGGCCACTAGTGAGTAATTCCACTGCTTTATTTACGACAAAACAAATGTCTCATGGCTTTTAATGTGTACCATAATTTAATTTGTACACTGGGATGCAGATCATGAAGGCCTAACAATGTTTTTGTTAGTCCTGATTTAAGTAAAACTGACTTGTAGTAAGGTGGATATGATCTTTTTAAAAATAACAATTCCAGGTGCATAAATGCTGTCATTGCAATTAATTAAACTTAATTAGTAATGTTCAACTTTCCACAAAGATAGGGGTGTCATCTCAAACTTATTGAATGGTTTTTATACTTACATTTATATAACTGGGCATAAGAATGTGTTTAAACACTAGGAAAATTCTCTCACCGTCTCAGAAGCAAGAAGATCCACCTGTGTTTCAGTTTGTGTTCACTGGCCTGTTTCAGGCAATGGTTAAATGCCAGGAAACAACTGTTTATTCTTGACAATGCTTATATAATTAGAATTCCCTATGTCAAGGATGCTGCCCTTCTACCTCTGAAAGGCACTTACTGTGGCTTATGTATAATATCAAATAGTATTTAATACTAAAAAAAAAAAAAAGCCTAAATAAATAATCATTCCAGAGTGATTTAGAGTATAGAATATACAGGAGGGTATATAAAAAACATATATGTGTAAACACATCATTTTGTGTAAGGAAATTGAACAGCTATGGGGGCTGCTATCATTTGAGCTGCCCCCCATCCGCTGCCACCCAAGGGCCAAGTGTTAAATGCCTGATTATGGGGTAATACAACTGGGAGGCAGTTGCACATTTTGGGGGCCTGTGGGATGTCTTTGGGGGAGATCATGTTCTTGAAGACACAAACCGTTGGTGGCTTCCTCTCTTTGCAAGCATCTTTGCTCTACAATGGCTGCTACCATAACTGCGTCTCACACAGGCCCAAAGCATGAAGCCAGCCAAGTACAGACTGGAACCTTCAAGCTTTGAGGTAAAATAAACCTTTACTCTTTATAAACTGATTATGTCAAGTGGAACCAACCCCCTCACCCCCCTAGATACCAAGGGACACAATTGTAAGTTCACTCAAAGTCTCGAGCAAAAAGGTTCAAAGAAACATTATTAATAGGAGCTCTAAGATAAAAATAAGATAATATGCCCCGACAGAGAAGCAGATAAACAGTCACAGACTGGCCCCATAATGCATTATTCTGCATGTATTGTCAAAGGAATGAAGCTCTAATACACATCACAACAAATCTCAAGGTCATTGAGAAACAAGCAGAAGAAGACAGTCATAGAAATCTACATGTTGAATGACTCTGTTTGTGTGGAATGTCCATCATATACCAACTATAGAGCCAGAAAGTAAACTGTGGTGGCCTGAGGCTTGAGCAGGCTGAGGAAGCCCAGCAGAAAGAGGAAAATAAATACCAATAAATAGAGAGAGAGGTTAGAAACGTTCTAAGATTAGATGGTGAAGATGGCTATATTTTGAGTACTCTAAAAACATTGATGTGTGAACTATTGATCGATTGATTGAGGCTAGGTTTCACTAAGTAGCCCTGGATGGACCAGAACTCACTGTGTAGAGTCACAAAGATCTACCTGCCTCTGCCTTGTGGGTGCTGGGATTAAAGGCAAGTACAATGCCCCAGTTGAACTGGACATTTTAAATGGGTGTATTTTGTATATGTTAACTTTATCACGATGAAACATAAATAAAACAGAAAAATTTAAGAAGGAAGGAAGGAAGGGGGAGGGAGGGAGGGAGGGAGGGAGGGAGGGAGGGAGGGAGGGAGGGAGGGAGGGAGGGAGGGAGGGAGTCCAGCTGCCCTACTAGAAAGGTACACAGAGAGGCCACACAGAGCAGAAGCAGTAGACTCAGGAGGGGAAGGAGAAAGTTCCTGCTCTCCCAAAATCCACATCAAACCTCTGAATAGCCCCAGGTCCATATCAAATGCCGCAACTGTGCATCAGAGAAACAAGCAGGCCCAGCTGGCTGAGCTCAACCTATACAGGCCACGAGAAATAATGAAATGGATGTTTTCACAAAGTAAAACTTGGAGCTTTCTGTGCTGGAGTAGATAAGAGAAACATCCATTTGGAATAATACAAATCCTAATGGATCAGAGAACTAAGGGGTGGGAGAAAGACAAAATACAGATAAATTCCTCTATTAACTGGGTCTGAGGGAAATGCTCTAATTATGACTCAAAAGGAGGGTTCACAAAGATAAAATATTGATATATTTTATTGCTTTAAAATTGTTTAAGCTTTTGCAGAGCAAAAACTTCCATGAACAAAGTCAAAAGACATGTCAGAGTCAGATGAAATATTTACAACCTATATTATGGGGGACGACAAAAATTGGGGGTTGGAAGAATGCTCGGTAGGTAAAAGGGTTTGCTCTGCCAGCATGAGAGCATGTATTCAAATACTAGCACCCAGCAAAAAGCCTGGTATAACTGTGCCTGCCTGTGGCCCCAGCACTGAGGGGCAGAGATGGCAGATCCCAGGAGCCCACAAGCAGGCCACTCTTAGCTACAGGCTTCCTCTTCTTTGAGAGGCTGCCTCCAAGTGATAAGGCAAGATCAAAAGAGGAAGGCACCCAGTGCCCTTGAATGACCTCCACAAGTGCATGCATGGACTTATACACACAAAACATGAAGGAAGTAGGGATTGAACAAAATAACAATAAAAAACCTGCTAATATCCCTAATACATAAAAATCTTTTCTTTCTTAAAAGATTTATTTTATTCTTAAATGCGTGTGTGTGTGCGTGTGCGTGTGCGTGTGCATGTGTGTATACACATGATTCTGGCTCCCTGGTACCTAGGGTTACAGAAGGTTATGAGCTGCCCCATATGGGTGCTAGGAACTGAACTCTGATCCTCTGCAATTGCTGTATTGGATTTTCAAAGCTGAGCCATCTCTTCAGTACCTCCTACACCCTCAAAAAAAAAAAAAAAAAAACCTCCTACTTCAGGCTCTTGAGTGCCTGGACTAAAGTTTTGCACTACCACACCCAGTTTATAAATATTTTTTTTTAATTAGGGTAAATTTACCCTAAAACGGGCAAAGATACAACTAGAAAATTAACAACAAATGAAAAACTGACCCATAAACATGTAATCGCTGCTCAGCTCACTCATAAGCAAAATGTGGATTAAAACTATCCCAAGTGCCTTCTCGGCACAGGAGACACCGTATCAGTTTTACAAAAGTATGCTACACAAGATTTATTTTACTCATGAGATAAAGCAGAAGTCCAAAATCTAGACAGCATAATGTGCTGGTGGGCCTGGAGAACCAGCCTTCATGTATTACCGGTGTAAGAACTGGGTGGTACAAACCTGATGGGGAAGAATTTGGCAGTGTCTTGCAAAACCTCAGCAATCCAATGCAGTCCAGTGGTTCCATGTCTAGGGGTTTACCATGAGAACACACCTCCAACAATTTAAAAATATTCATGTGCCAGGCTGTTCTTACAGCACTATTTGGAGTTTTGTGTGTGTGTGTGTGTGTGTGTGTGTGTGTGTGTGTGTGTGTGTGTGTTTTAAATCTGCAGATGGTCACATTGATACATGCCTATAATTCCAGCATTCAAGAGGCTGGAGGATTATAAATTAGACACCAGGTTAACTACATAGTGAGATCAAAGCTAGCCTTTCTTAAAATAAAAGAAGGTGGTGGTGGTGGAGGGGGGAGGAGAGAGGAGGAGGAGGGAAGGAAGAAGAAGGAGAGAGGGAGGAACAAAGGAAGGAAGGAAGGAAGGAACAAAGGAAGGAAGGAACAAAGGAAGGAAGGAACAAAGGAAGGAAGGAAGGAACAAAGGAAAGAAGGAAGGAACAAACAAAGGAAGGAATGAAGGAAGGAACAAAGGAAGGAAGGAATGAAGGAAGGAACAAAGGAAGGAAGGAATGAAGGAAGGAACAAAGGAAGGAAGGAACGAAGGAACAAAGGAAGGAAGGAAGGAACAAAGGAAGGAAGGAACGAAGGAAGGAAAGAACAAAGGAAGGAACGAAGGAAGGAACAAAGGAAGGAAGGAACGAAGGAACGAAGGAAGGAAGGAAGGCGATCAGCTGGGTAAACTGATAGGATCTGGCTGAAAAACTACTTTTAAAAGAATGGGGGAAATCTCCATCGACCAATTTCCAGAATACATTGAAAACTTCAAAACGAGGCACTAGTAAGATGGTCAGATGGCTGGACATGTGAAGGTGCTTGCTGCGGACCCGAGTTCCATTACGGGGAGCCCACCAGAAGTGACACTTGACAGTGCGTGGGACCACACCCAAGTGTTCAGGAACCTAAGTGTGGCCCTGAGTGCACAGAACGTGGGGTCTTTAAGGACAGAGCCCTCTTCCAGGCATCAGAAGCTTCAAGGGGGCACTTTGCAGAGTAAACAGTCTGAAGTGAGCAATTTTAACAGAAGCTAAAATAACCGGTTAGCTGGAGGAGGTTCTGCACAAAGAAGCAGTTTTAATAAAGGCTGAGATAAATTAGCAGCAAGGACATCCTGACCCTTGGTTCCTAAATAGAGTTGAGTAGTTTTCCATGGGATTCTCCATCAAGGAGATCAGATTCTAATAAACCTGAGATGGCCTCAGTGTTGGCATGTTAGCATTGGGAACCTGGCCAGTGAGCTGGAAGCACCATGGCCCGCTCAGGGTCCTGATGATGTCATTCTGGGTAGCCCTACATAGCCTGTTAGGTTAGCCAGACTGCATGCACTAAGGCCCTGCCCACCTCTCCTCTCTCTCCCTCTCTCTTCTCTCAATTCTCTTCTCTCTCTCAAAATCCTGTCTCTGTCTCCTTTCCTCGCTCTCCCCCTCTCTCTTTCTCTCTCTCATCTGAACCTCTTCTTGTTCCCTTTCCTGTCTCTTCTCTCTTCCCTCTCTCTTATCTCTGAAGCTGCACTCTTCATCCCTTCTTCCTTTCCCTTAATAAATTCCTCTAGGTGAAGACCGTCTGCATGGTGTGACTTTATCCTTTGGCTGAACTGACCAAGGCCACTGCCTGCTGTTTCTAAATTATGATATTCATCAAGAAGACAGGATGGAGGAGCCTCTGCACAGTCCTGCCCCGTCACATATCTCTCGAGCCCACATGGTAGAAGTGACCCCAGCAAATGTCCTCGGACCTTCCCACATACACCATGGCACATGCATTTCCCCTGTGCATTTGCACACACATACACAAATTTGGCACTCTCGAAATAGCAGAATTGTTAAGCAGTGTGGCTTCCTAAGAAGTCTTGTGTAACTTTGGACCTGGGTACATATACTTTCATGTCTTATGGGTGTTGGTTTCTGTCTCTTTTAGCTTCCTGGCTGGCATAAGCTTTGTAAGAATATCCCCACCCTAAAGTGCTGCTCACCTCAGACCAAAAGCAAGAGGGCTAAACAGCCAGGGACTGACTCTTCCAAAACCATGAACCAAGACAACCCTTGTCTCTTTATACATTTATTTGTCTGAGGTATTTGTTACCATCTAAGAAAGCTAATTAATACAACATATTTTGTATAAAATATGAAAGAGAATAGTGTAGTATCTGTCTAAGTCTAGAAAATAATTGTAAGAAGGATAAATGAGAAAATAACAGAATGGGTTACCTATAAGGGGTTGGAGGAGACACTGGAAGAGTTCAAGGATGGGGGACATTCTTAGGAAGCACCTTTCTGTGTGGTTTTGATTCTCTGGAAGCATGCTAATGTGCTCCCTTAAGAGGGCAAGGGACTTAAGTCCATCCCTACCTGTGACTGACACTTGGTTCCAAGGCCACCCCTTCACACTGTCTCTTAGGTTACTTGAGCAAAGCCTCCACAAGACAGTGCTCCTGCCTTCTTGCTGTCTCTGCTGGGCTCTGCAAAGGTGACACTGGACAAGAGAGCTGTGAGGAGGGAGGAGGAGGAGGGACCGATTCCTTCCTGTTTGCATCTCTAGTTGAATCTCACCCCAGCCATGCTTCTTCGCACGGGCAGCCACAGCTCCCCCTCAGCAACAGTGGAGGTCACCTTACAGTTTCCCCTGACAAACCAGTCCCATCACACCACGGCAGGCGCTGCAGTGCCAGCCAGCTGGCACCCCAGCCCAGAGCTGCAACTCAGGGTTGTCGGCTCCATAGATCCCTAGCGCTGGTTCCTAGACATCTGAACCTTCTCTCATCCCTCAAGTGTCAGATGGTAGCTCTTTACCATCTTGTCACCCTGAGACCTCAGGACAGCAGAGTTCAGGCATACCGTTCATATCTTGACAGAATAAAGAATTTAAAGGGAGGAATTGTTTATCTGAGCTCAAGGTTTTCAAGGTATCAGTCTACCTTAGCAAGGAAGGTGCAGGGGGTCACGGCACTTCACACCACGGGAACAGAGAAGGAGACAGACAGAGGAGAAATAGAGTACCTGCAGTTTTTTCCAAATTTTATTTTCTTTAGGCTCCAGATTATGGATTGCGCAGCCACACTCAGGACATGTTTATGCACACACTCAGAGAGGTGCATTTAAAATCTCCTAGGCACCTCTTAATCCCATTAAACTGTCCATCAGAATTAACCAGCACAAGCTCATTTTATTTTGGGGTCCATTTTTTTAAGCCTCTCAAGAGTAAGGTTAAGTTTCTAGCTCCATTGGTAGATTACCTGCAACAGCTTGCACAAAACTCGGCTCAATCCCCAGACACAATGGCACATGCTTGTAGTCCCAGCTTTCAGGAGGAAGCAGGAAGATCTGAAGTTCAAGGTCATCCTTAGCTACATAGAGAGTTCAAGAGCACCCTAAGCTACCTGAGCCAGAGAGAGAAGAGAAAGAGGGGGGTTTGCTGATCTCTAAGAGTTGCTTGAAGCATTGATGAAGTTGAAGAGATTAAAATATTCTATAATAACAATAGAAATTTGTTTTTCTTTTTGTGATATTGAATTTGCAAAATAGCAGTACAAAGGCAATGCAAAGCACACCTGTTGATGCTTTAGCACAAAAAAAAAAAAAAAAAAAAAAAAAAAAGTTTCTGGGCATGATGGCACATGCCTTTGAGCCCAGCACTCCAGAGGCAGAGGCAAGAGGATCTCTGTGAGTTCAAGGCCAGCCTGGTCTACATCAAAAGTTCTGGAACAACCAAAGCTAGATAAACCCACCCCATCTTCAGAAAATATACAAAGCATTTAAAAAGCTGTTCTGAACCAGTGTTGTTTGTTTGTGTGCTTAGAAACTGAACCTTAGGCTTCATGCATGCTAAGTAAGAACATTACCACCCAACCCCTCCATCAAGCCTCTCTTGGTCACTGTGGATGTTTGTGCTTTCGTGCATTTTCAGGAAAATCAATCCGAGTACACATCAAAAGATCTTGGATAAAGCAGTAAAATTATTAACTTTATTAAATCTCATTCACTATGTGTTGATTATTTAGGAATCTCATGATTATGTGTGAAGTATCTCTGGTGTGTTGAAGATATAATAAATGTCTTAAGGAACAAATGTGTGCATATGTTTGGTTGTTAGCTACACTGGCCACTTCTCTCTTTCTTTCTTCATTGTTTTCAGACAGAGTCTCAAATAGCCCAGACTGGCTTCAAATTTTATGTGCAATCAAAGCCAGCCTTGAACTCCTGATCTATTACTATCTCTGCTTCCCAAGCACTGGAATTATATGACACTATGCCCTGCCCTTCTACTATTTCCTTTCAATGAAAAAAGAATTGAAAGATAACCATAGACTTAGGCATTTAGCAAACATTTTCCCAAGAATGGACAAAGTGAGCCCCTGTTTCTCTGAGGAAACAACCAAGGCAGTTTGCTATCAATGATAAAATATGCACTTTCAGCCTGAAATTAGATATTTGGGCAATGTGCACCCACCATTCTGAGCATTGCAGTTCCTCATGCTTGGGAGCTCTCCTGGTCCTTTTGTGTGACCGTGAGTGGCAGCTGAGGAAAGGGGTACCATTTTCTTCAGTAGTATAGCCACTGAGAAGTTGCCCAGTAAGTAACCTCCACCTATGCTCACTCGAGGAATGCAGTTAAGCTCAGTGGGCCACACACAAAAGACATGGATCTGTCGGAAAGTGGGAGTTTAGTGGGGAAGAAGTAGGGAATGAGAGTGGGAAATAGTGGCTGCAAATGACTAAAATCTACTATGTATGAGACTCTCAAGAAATAAAAAAACATTAAAAATAAAAAAGATTTGATACTAAAATTGGTGGCAGGCAATATTTGTAACAAGTCTTTCTCTGTCAGCCAGCCAGCTCCCAAATAATGACATGGAGACTTTTAATAATTATGAAGCTTGGTTTTTAGCTTAGGCTTATCTCAACTAGCTTATAACAAATTAACTCATATTTTTACTTCTACATTCTGCCACGTGGCCTTACCTCCCATTTCCTCTCCTCCTGTCCTCAAGTCTTTCTTCCTCCCACATCCTCTCTCTGCCTCGCTATTGGCCATTCATCTTTTTATTACACAACCACAGCAACACACCTTTACACAGTGTACAAACATCCCACAACACATGTTAACAGATGTGATTTTAATACTGTATAATAAATGAGTCAAATTCAGAATAATTCTATTATTCAGTCATTTTTTGATGACTCGTGCATGGGGTACAAAATAGTACAGAGGCAAAGATCAACCCAAAGTGAAAGAGATGTTAAAACTTTTGATATTGATGATATTTTAAAAATTTTTAGACATGGTTTCAGATTCCTCATAATGATTAGTCTTAAGAATCACATTTTCTATTTTCATGTGGCATCAAAAGTAAACTCATAAATATCAGGAAAGGCTGCTAAAATGTTTCTCCCTTTTCTTTTAATTTGTGTGAGGGTGTGTGTGTATGTGTGTGTGTGTGCATGTTTGTGTGTGTGTGTCTGTGTATGTGTGTCTGTGTGTCTCTGTATGTATATGTGCATGCACACACATGTGGGCGTGGGTGTCTGTGTGTGGGGGTGTGTGTAGTTTGTACATGTGTGTGTCTGTGTGTGTATGTGTATGTGCATGTGTGTGGGGGTGTATATGTATGTGTGTGGCGTGTACTGTGTGTGTGGTGTGTACATATGTGTGGTGTGTGTGTGGTGTGTATATGTGTGTGTGGTGTATATGTGTGTGTATGTGTGTGTGGTGTGTATATGTGTGTGTGGTATATATGTGTGTGTATGTGTGTGTATGTGTGGTGTGTATATGTATGTGTGGTATATGTGTGTGTGTATGTGTGTGTGTGTGGTGTGTATATGTGTGTGTGGTGTATATGTATGTGTATATATCTGTCTCTGTGTATATATGTGTGTGGTGTATATGTGTGTGTGTGCATGTTTGTGTGCATGTGGGGGGGTGTATATGTATGTGTGTGGTGTGTACATATGTGCACTGTGTGTGTGGTGTATATGTGTGTGTGTCTCTGTCTCTGTGTGTATACATGTGTGGTGTGTGTGTGTGTGTGTATATGTGTGTGTGGTGTATATGTATGTGTATATGTCTGTCTCTGTGTGTATATGTGTGTGGTGTATATGTGTGTGTCTCTGTCTCTGTGTGTATACATGTGTGTGTGGTGTGTGTGTGTGTGGTGTACATGTGTGTACATCTCTGTATGCAAAGACCAGAAGAGACTGTAGGATCTTCCCTTACTGTTCTCCATCTTATTCCCTTGGCATGTGGTCATCACTGAAGCTGAAGCTCTACATTCACGCTGGCAGCTCCCAATGTCTCTAGTCTCCACCCTGCAGTCCTGAGGTTAGGGCACATCTGGCTATACATTCTTTTTCTGTGGGTTCTGGGACTAGAACTCAGGTCTTCATGTTTGCACAGCATGCACTCTCAGACAGTTAATTATCTCCCCAGCCCCTATTTATCCCTTTCCTAATCATAGATATGGGAATGTGGCTAAAGTTATAAGTTTAAATGACTGTGCTTAAGAGACCTATAAACAAAATGCCTCTGACCTGTAAGCCCCACTTGCCCAAGGACAGATAACTTCCTGCAATGCTGGCGGCTGTTATTCAGGTAAGATAACAGGCCAAACATTTTCACTTCTATAAACAAGGTTGGTTGCCCAGCTGCACAGAATGTACTTGATCACACATTGGTGGGAGATATGTATGTCAGGATGTATGCTTGCCCCTAATTGGACAAAGGCAGAGAAGTATGTATTCTTTTGGGTTTCGCCTTTATAAGCACCTAACTAACATAATTCTGGCCATTCTTTGAGAATCCCAAGTATGACCTGGCCTGTGTCCATCATCCTGGCCAGTATTTCATAAAGCTTGCTTCAAATTTGGCTCAAAAATTGTGGTAGTGGTCTTATCCTCGCCCAGAAGAATTAACACTAATTTTTCTTCATATACTTTTATTAGAACTGCATGTCCTTTTGTTATGAATATGAAACCAGACATGATTATCCAGCCACTCTGTTAAAGCAGACATTAAGTAGATGGCAAAACTGTCAATGTTACTATTCCCATTAAAATTTGTATATTGTTACTTCTTGTCAATTTAATCTGTGTTATTAGTGCTGGGCATGGGGGTACAAAGCCTATAATTCCAGCACTTAAGAAACTGAGGCAGGAGGATCACACATTTGAGAAAAGTCTGGGCTGCATAGTGATAGTCTAAAACCAAGAATGTTTCTGCATTGACAAGCAGTGGGTTTGCTGCAGTTCTTAGATGAATTTTAAAAACAGTGTAGGAAGTTCTCAATTTTCTTTGTAATGATGGTACATGCTAATCAATTTTACCTACACAGACATTTTAAGGGCCCCTCTAGGAGTCCACACAAGTCTGAAAGATTCTTGTAAGCAACAGACTTCAGACATGACACTTACAATTCCCTTCTAACCCTCTTAGGTACCTACTTAACTCAATGCCATGTTTAGCAAATATTTCTACTCCTGCTCATAGGAACGTACTTAGGGCTGGACAGACAGCTCAGTGGTTAAGGGCATTTGTTACTCTTTCAGAGGACCCAGGTTTGATTCCCCAACACCCACATAGTGGTTCACAACAGTCTGTGACTCCAGGTCCAAGAGACCTGATACCCTCTCTGACCTTTGCAAGGCACCAGACATGCAAGTGGTGTACATGCAAATGGGCAGACAAAACATACATATACATAATAAAATAATCTTTAAAAAAACTTTTAAAAAAAACAGAACCTAACTTTTAAAAAAATATAATTTTCATAAGTAACCCTAGAACTGTTTTTTGTTTGTTTGTTTGTTTTTGTATTTTAATGCTGTCACTTGGAGAGTTTCCTATGCTCCTGCACACATCCTGAGCCTGGTGCTCAGCAGAATGTTTCTGTCAAACCTTCCAGACATCTTCGTGTAATTTCTGCCTCCCTTACACTCTGCTAGGCAAATTCCAACCACCTTAGCCTCCCCGGGCCCTTCTCTATGGAAGAGTTCTACTACTTTTCCATACCTGAACTTCAGTCTGGAATTTGCTTCAAGGCAGAAATCTTGAACCATCTAGTAATTGATTACCTCATCTGTCTTTTTTCAGCAGATTTCTGAACCTTTGAAACCCCAGTCCCACCTTGCTCTAGTTTTCTAGAAGCTTCCACGGAGCACTGGTCCCATGTCCGCTGTCTTTTGATAATTGGAATAAGCTCTTTCAACCTCCCTGCTCTGCCTGAAACTGAAGGGCCTGGATTTCAGCCGTCCAGACCCTGCTGGTTGATGAGCCCTGTTCACCCTTAGCCTGGCAACATAGGCCTTCTGAGGCTTCCAGAGCCCTGACCTCAAACTCCAGTGCTAAATGACACATTACCCTCCCCATGCTTCCAAAGAATAAAAGGGAAGCATTGTATTTTTAACTAAAAAGCCTTGGATTTCACGGGTTGGCATAAATTAACATGGCAGGAGGGAGTATACAATACATCAAAATGTTAACAATGACAATACAATCTTAGAGAAAACAACTGTGAGTCTTTTTTTCCTGGACTTTCTAAATTTTTAAATAAATGAACATGTGCTATCTTTAGAAAATAGAACAATGTCCTATATTTGTGGTCCCCTCCCACTGGCTGACATTTCATTGTGCCTTAGTACAAATACAGGCCAGGGTGTGACTGATAGCTGGGGCTCACCTGGGTGACAGCCAGGGTCTGCCCTGGATCCACAATACCGGCCATTGAAATCTGACGTCATGCTTTCCCTAACTCCCAGCAGAAGGTTATTTAAAGAGTTTCCTTGTTTGTCAAGCAAAAGACTGCAGCCCAAGAAAACACATCTTTCTCAGAAAATTTTCTAGACATTTCTGATGCAACCAGGTCTCCCAGAGGAGCCTAAGGGAAGGAGTCCTGCGAAAGTCATGATCTATTGGTCGCCCTGGGCTTAGGGCCCCAGTCTTTGCTGCCTAGCTCAGGCAGAGGTCTAAGGGAGGCCAGGCCAGCCTTTCGCTGTGGATGCTACCGCTCAACTCTAACGTTCCCTTTAAAAGACAAAAGCAGACTCCTGAGCAGGAACTCTGGAGACGTTAGCATATTCTGGCAAGGAGCCTGATGGATAATAGATAACAGGTTATCCAGGAAATAATTAGAAGCCTGCGCCCACACGGATCGGTTGCTCACACTGACCCCTGTCGTTTCAGGATGTGGCCCTGAGTGTCAGAAGTCTTTCGATTTCAAGCCTCAGAAAAATGTCGGGCTTCCCTCTTGCCTTTATGTGGTGACAAGTTAACAAGTGTTGAGTTTCCTGGGGCGTTTAAGACCCTCCTAAGCATCGCGGGTTCTCAGGAGTCTGGGGATCCTTCAGGTTCCTTCCCATGAGCCATAGGGTAGGACTGGTGGGGATTCAGTTTGTCGTCCCCCTGCAGTTGTGTAGAAGGCCAGCTGCTCCCAGCCTCTCCACCCCTCCCTGCTTCTTCCCACCCCTTAGTGGGCTCTTCTACCCCGCTTTCACGGTCCATGCCTGACTGCCGTGCAGTTTACCTAATCTCTCAGTCTCTTCTCCAGTTCAGGACATTACCCCACAACCCCAACACACACTGTTTTTGTTTGATCTTGAGATGCGGATGTATTCACTCTTGTTACGGTTTGGTGTCTATCTGCATCCACTGCTGCAGATACATTGTGATGCTGTTATGTGGTCCATGGTGGCTCCCACCATCTTTATCTTTTTCTTTGGTAAGATGTGTAGTGTTTGAATGGAAATGCTGTGGTGGAGTGGAGCAGACAGAGATACTGATGACAGTGGATTCCTTTTTCTCTTCTTACATCTTTGAGTGGGGCTGTTGTTCTAAAATCGACAGTAATAGCAAAGATCCCTTTCTTTGACCAAGAAGTAATGGGCTTCGATAAACACATTGGGTGTGCTTCTGAGCTCTTTACACAGTCTTGCTCTGTTATCCCCATTTCACAGATGAGAGACCTGAGTCTTGGGGCAATTAAATGACCTGCTCAAGGTTAACACACAACCCAAAAGTAAAAACTGGAGCTGTCAGATTCCTAAATTTCATCATCATAAAACCCATAAACATGGACAGACCATGCAAACCTGCATCAGGCAAACTGCCTGGTGCTCCTCTACTCACATCTTATACCTATATGCACCAACTCTTTCATACAAAAGGCCTGTGCCCTGAAAGTTACTAGGGAAGTTCTTCCCCTGAGAAGAGTGGTGGGAAGCTGTGGTGTGTTACCTACAGCATCCGAATCCATGCTTAGCTTGGTGTGCCTGGGGCTTCATTTCATCTGAGCCTCACCTCCCCAAACCTCCATTGCTCCACACTGTGTCTCATCACCCCTCCTCCACCCAGAGTTAGAAATAAAGTTTAAGCTAAGAGCTGAGAAATGGTTTGTTCGAAGTCCTTGGGTCTGTAGGTAGCTTAAATTTAGACTTCTAATTCTTAACTCTGCATCTGTCTCACCATCACAGCTATCCCCGAGAGGCCTCTCAAAACCACACAAAGAACTGTGTAGGCCTCCCCACCCTTTGCTTGTTTAGTAGATAATAGTTTATAAAGTAAAGGAAGTGGTGGAGCTCCCACTCAGGAACCAAATTGCTGCGGTCATATCAACTCCGGCACACGCAAGTTATGTGGCTTTGCCCAGTATCTTTATTTTCTCAACTGAAAGATAAGAGAACACCATGTGCCCCCACCCCAAGACTGCCTTTGATGGGGTTCTGAGGAAAGTGCTGGTGTCATGCTTCCTATCAAGGAAGCTGTCAGTAAACCAACGTTGCTAACAATTCTTGCAGTCACCCACAGCTGAACTTATAGAGGAGCACACGTTTTAGCTAGTGTACTTCATGTTTTTCTGTCAGAGATAAGCTTTCCAGGCTTCACTGCCTCCACTTCAATCCCCACCACCACCACATGCGGAGTAGACACTGGGGCAAAGGCTTGAGAACGGGAGTGGACTTGGTCAGGGATCCCAGAAAACCTGGGAATGAGGAAGGAAGCAGGGACAGGAGTGTTACTTAAACATCCCAGGAGGCCACTGTTAGGGACTAAGCCCTGGACAGATCCAACAGACAGGAAACTCACAATCAACTTGTAGCCTGGACTTCTGGCGGGAAGTCACCTTCTAATCAGTTAACTTGTTTCTATCTGTTTGTCCCTCCGCACTCCCCCTTACCAGGAAAGTAGCTTTGAAATGCCTAATATACTCTGCTGCACTGCTGCCCGCCCCCCCTTCTTCCTGTCCTCCTGCCCCCTCCTCCTCTCTTCCCTCCTCCTCTTCTCCCTCCTCCCTCCTCCTCCTCTCCCTCCTCCTCTTCCAATTATTCTGTTTTCTTTAGTGCTTTTAGATTCATATAACTAAGCCCTACTGTTCAGCTCACTGACACATATTTTATTTGCTTGAAGGAAGCACTGGGTATTTCCAGAAGCACAGATAAAGCCAATTAAGATCTCTAATTTAGGGTTCAGCCCAAGGAGCTCTACCTTGTTCTTTGTGTGGTTTTTAAGAGGCCTCAGGGGTCACTGGGATGACCCAGGATGGTAAGGCAAGCATAGAGTTGAGTCTTAGAAGCCTGAACTCAAAACTTTGGACAAACCTCTCTGAGTGCCAGGTTCTGGGGTCCATCTCCAGCACCACATAAATGGTTTGTGTTAGCACACATCTGCAGTCTCAGAAAGTGAATTTAAGAGCAGCCTGGGATATCTGAGACTTATTTCAAAAAAAGTCTTGAAATTTTAAAAAAATGTAATTTTGTATTTTTCATTGCTTTATTTTACTATTATACATATTTTGCCTGCATGTATGTCTGTGTATCATGTGTGTGCAATGCCTGGGAAGACCAGAAGAGCACAGTAGATCCTCCGGTGGTTGAAAGCTACCATGTGGGTTCCATACCATTGAGATTGCTCCTGGCTCCTCTGGAAGAGCGGCCAGTGCTCTTAATCACTGAGCCATCTTGCTAGCCTGTAAATTTGCCTTTTGATAGAGGCAAGTCAGTAAGGGGCTAAGTGAATAGGTTTCCATGAGGAGAAGAAATTAATTCCTCTGAGACCTTCTGATAACTTGCTGGGCAAACTCCTCAGAATGGTCCCTGAGAGCCAGTGGTCAGGGTCACTTCTGAGACAAGCTCTTCAAGGTCCAGAGCACATACTCAGACAAGCAGAAGCAGGAAGCAGTTGGTACTGAAGAACACCAGGCAAGCGACCTCTGACCTCGGAGTGGGCCAGCTGTGAGGGGTGGAACCTAAATTGCCAACTACAATCACCTCCTACTCTGGTATACTCCCTTCTCAGAACCACTTCCTGAGCAGCACAGTTGTTTGCCCTGGGTCTAGCTTTAAAGAGGAAATTTTCCTCTCTGACCTGTAAATACAAGGTTAGCAGTGGTATTGTATACGTTTAGCATGCACGAGGCCCTGGGTTCAAACCCGACACCAAATCTAAAAGCTCTATTCAACAACCCTCGTAACGTCCGCTAGTCCTAATGGTTCCACACATGTCTATGCAACCCTTCAATGGATATAATAACAAAAGTGCATATGCATGCATTTGGGTGTGTGTGAGAGAGAGAGAGCAGATTATAAACAGTTTGGTGATTTCAGCTGAGTGTTTATTCTAAGACCCTGGGGAAACTTCACAGCAATTCTCCTTTATCTCAGCAAATCCTACGAAGCATAAAAGTCCTGCTCAGGCCGTTGTTCTCATGTTCAATGCTTTCGGGGTATTGTTGCTTTTAGAGTAAAGCAACACAGCTCTGTGACACTTCTTCTTTGTTCAGTGTCCACATGTAATCAGAAACTAAAATAGAAATTCTGCTATGGGACAAAGACACCAGAAGTCACATTCCAAGATGAGGTACCAAACATATCCTGCAGGATTTAGATGGGAGGGCACTAGTTTTTGTGATTCTTGAATTACTTGCTTGTGGTGATGAAGTGGCTCAGAGTCTGAAGATAAATGCAGATTTGTGGACAGAGTTTCTGTGGGAGATAGAGGACAGTGGGAATGTCATAGAAAGCTTATGAAAGGGGGCTTCAACTCCTCCATCATGGGACCTCACTATGCCTTCCTTGTGAAATGTAGGAAACGCATGAGGCTGGTTTCCATCTAGACCATCTAAAGAGTGATAGGCTGACCATGGTTCTTACTGTGGAAGAAAAAAGGTCAAGGGGGCGGGGCTAGGAACACACACATTCTCCAGGGCCATCACAACAGAGTGTGCAAGTGTGTAGCCAGGTGTGAGCCATGTCTAAGGAAGGAAGGAAATCCTCAGATCTGTCCCAAGGGAGGTGTTGAGGGTTAGACAGATCTCCGAGGGAAATTTAAAGTCTCACCAGTTCCTAGAGGCTGAGCAGCAGCTAGAATGTAGGACATCCTCAGAGGAAGGAAAGATCACCACAAAGGGCCTCTGAAAAGCAACATTTAATAATTTTCAAGTCCAAAGGGAGAACCTTAAACAGTCAAGAAAGAAAACTCCCAGCCCCACACCACTTCTCACACCTGGATATGCAACTTTGTTTTCGACTTTCTGTTTTGTTCTGAGATGAGGGCTCACTAGGCAGCCAAGGCTAGACTTAGAAGAGGGATTCTCTTGCCTCAGCCCCCCCCCCCCCAAGTGGTAGGATTATAGGTGTGTTCAGGGTTAGAATGTGTAGATAATAAAAGGAGAACTATTTGAAACTGACTGTATGCCCCTCCTCCCAGCCCTTTTGCTACTTCTCAAGAATCCTGTGCAAGGAGATGAGAGAAAACCCAATTTTAAAGTAAAAGGTTGTGGGAAGTATATTTGCCCATTTTCCAGTTGCGATAAGAAAATACCCAAGGCTGAGTGTTTTATAAACAAAAGAAGCTCATTTAGTTCACAATTTAGGAAAGAAGGTGTCCATACATCATAGTACTGGCTCTGGCAAGGACTCCCTTTGCTACAGCACACTATGATGGAGCCCAGGGAGAGATCACTTAGGAAGCCAGAGTGTGGGAAGGAACCAGCCTTGTCATGTCGCTTTAAGCCCCACCTGTAAAAGAGTCGGCCACTCACACTCAGGTCACCAGTGGAGCGCCAACACATAACTTTAAAAGGCTCAAACTGCAGCATGGGTGGGTTTACAGTGTGTGGTTTAGGGCTGTGCTACTTCCTGTGACCATCATGCAGCTTGTGCTCACTTTCAACCTGGGGCAGAGGAAGCCTTTACTGCCTTGAACAATGAGGGAGAAGAAACTGGAAAACCAAAATAGCTTTCCTTTTTAATTGTATTAGCTGAGTCATATTTGTTGAGCATGACGAGAAGCCGTATTTCCAATACGGGGAGATATACCAGTGTCCAAGGAGAGAGTGGGCTATGGCTTCTGAGTCAGAATCCCACAGGACTTCACTAGAGAGGTAAGATGGCCTATATAAATAGGCCAGTGCCCACAGCACCCATGAGTATTGTCAAGGGGCCTCCACCGCTACCCACTCATTGAGAATCTGACCTCAAATTGGAAATAAGATTCCTTCTCTGCTATAAGACCATGGAGGAAGGTGCCTGTCACTACATGTCATTGGGAATACCAAACTCTACTAAAAATCCATCAGATACATTATTCTGCCCAGTGATGAATCACACACAGAGACTGGAGAATGGTTGTCGATAATGTCAGTAAACAGAATGTTTGGAGAGACCTTCTTAGTCTCTTGACTCTCTCTCTGCTCCAAGCCTAGCCTGTGTGATGCTGGAGCTGAGACTCTGCCAACCACAATTCTGCTTTGCCAGCTGGCTCCGTGGGGCATCTTCTCCATGGTAAGAATGAGGCAAGCAGAGGAAGGAAGGACTGGTCCCCTTCTGTCTGCTCCTGCTAGGGTCACCTTAGCCTCATCTCTTCATCCTGTAGTGAGACAGTCTGTCATGGCAGTTGATAGTTATCCCAACACTTGCAGAGTCAACCTCACCGTGTTCCTGATCCAGGAGATCTCTCTCCAGCTCAGAGAGAGCAACCACAGCTTTGGCTTAACCTGTGAATCATCCCACCCCTCCCCAGCCCTCAGAGTAGAGGCTGTACCCTGTAGCTCTCCAACAGCAAGACTTCCAGTTCTCTCTGACACCTGGTTAACAGCTTTTTCCTTGTCAATACATCTGTGTCCTCCTCCCTGTTCAAATACCTGACGAAATTTCCTGCCAGCAGACTGGCTCTTGACTAAAAAGTTTCTTAATGAAAACCGAAGAACTAGAATACCTCAGGGGACTATTTGGAATTAAAAAGAGAAATTATTCAGGCCTCTGTGGGAAGTGGGAGTGGCTTGTCTGCCTGTCTTCCCTCCTTCCTTTTTCTTTTCTGAGGTAGAGAGTGAACTCAAGGTCTTTACAGGGTAAGCTTTAGCACTAAGGAAGACCCCAGTCCATAATCTGGGTGGCCAGTTTGTTTTGAGTCATTGGAGCCTGCAGGTAAAACAGGAAATAAAAAGCTTCACTCCATATACCCATCATCACTCACTTCTAACCCCTGTCCACAGGTGCAGTGGTTCCCAACCTTGGGGATCCAATGACCTTCCCACAGGGGTCATCTAAGACCGTCAGAAAGCAAAACATCTATATCATGATTCATAACAATGGAAAACTACAGTTATGAAGTAGTATAAAAACAATTTTATAGGGGGGGGGGGGGTCACCACAATGTGAGGGTCCCGGCATCAGGAAGGCTGAGAACTACTAGCTTAGTGGCTGGCTCCCTGAGGCCAGGTCGTACATAATTCTGCTGTAAAAAGTTGTCTAGCAGAGTCTGCATCCTGAAGAAAACCTTCCTGGCTCTCTGAGGCTATCACCCAAGCCTAGGGAAAGCTGAACAGAAGTTCTGCTGGGGCTAGGTTGACAAGTTCCTGTCCTAGATTTTCTGAGTCCTTGAATTTGAGATAAAAAATCCTCAATGTGGACCTGCCAACCATTCAGGCTCCACATCTGAAGTCTTCAAAATGTGGCTTTTTCAGCAAGGATTGCTTTCCTCATGGGAACCAGCCAACAGGAATGAGGCAATCTAAGGCAAAGCCCTGTTTTCTTGGCTCTCCTTCCTACAGGCTCCTGGCCGACCAGGCCAGGTCCTAACATTCCCTCTGTGTCCTTCATGCTGCCTAGAGTGTAGTCCTGGAGAGGGGCATCGCCACCTTCTGGCCTACACTATTTTTGCATGCCCAATCCCAGAAAGGAAGTAAACTCAATTTTAAATCTGGCTTAATAAAGAGGACTACAGTGTTTGAGGAAGGCACCGTGTCTGGGCCTCAGATTTTCCATTTTGAAGTCAGCATGGATATCTTTTATATCATCCAACAGCTCCTGTTAAGTTTTTCATGTTCAATGAAGTAAGAAGAATAAAAACACTTCTCTGAGTATCCACAGTGTGAAGAGCCATCACGTGTCCCTCCAAGGCCATTTTATTCATTTCTTGGTTAAATGGTATTTGGACATTGCTCAAGCTATGGGCTGATGTCTTCTCTGTTAATTCAAGAAGGCTTTGCTATTTCACTCATTTACTCCGCAAAATGACTCACCCATTTGACATATTTTTTTATTGTTTGCTCTTTGCCAGAAACTTTTGATGTGAAGGAAAGCAGCAACAGACAAAGCAGATCTAATAAGCCCTCCTGGAGGTGTGCTCCACAAGAGGAAATGGTTATAACATGTAGGTCAGCTGACATGTAGGTCAGCTGAACCAGGTCACCGGGAGAGAGGTAACTTTGTTTGCTTTGCTAGAGGGGAGAAATTACAGTAGTTTGTTGGTGAATTGGCTCAGGAAAGAGGGGAGAGTGATGAGACAGGAGAGAAGAGAGATTAAAATTCATAGAAAGGTGCCCTTGAATGGAGGAGATGCCCTGGCATCCAGATCACCCATGAGTAGAGAGAATGAGTCAGATCTACATCTGCCAAGTGCTGGGTGCTGAACTAGGCACTGGAGTTACCACAATGGGAAACAGCGATGATATTCCTACTGTCCTGCACAGATTGTTCTCATCAGGGAAACAGACCCCAAAAAAGGATGCAAATTAATGTTGAAGCAAGACAGCCATGGCTTGTTATGGAAGAGGTGGTAGTAATGTCTTTGAGACATTGCTTGTAAGCTGACTTGCATTGGGGAGGGGGCAGGGGATTGACTGAGATAGGATCTCATGTAGCCCAGGTTAGCCTCAAATACCACTATGGATATGAGATGGGATCTCATGTAGCACCAGGCTAGCCTACATAGCTCTACTATAGAGCTGAGAATGACCTTGAACTTCAAGTCCTCTGGCCTCCACCTTCTGAGTTTAGGGATTATAGGAATGCACAGCCAAGGCAGGTTTATACGGGGCTGAGGCTAGAACCCCAGCTTTGCACACGCTAGGCAAGAACTGAACATTTCAGCCTGAGTTTTAATGAATGACTAAGAGATAGATGTTCAGGCGAAGAGCCTACAGGAAGAGGATTTCAAGTAGAAAGAATAACCATTCCCAGACCTTGGGGGTAAAAACTTGGCCCTTCTTGCCAGTAAGGAGGTGGGGCAGTAAACAGGGAGCGATCAAGGAAGGCAAAGTGAGATAAGGCTACATATTGTCAGTGATGGCCTTTTATAAACAGCCAATAAATGTTATGGGCAAATTCTTAGATAACTCAAGGCTAGAAAGGACAACTCACACTGCTAAATGGCAAAAGCAGAATTAAAAAAAAAAAAAAAAAAAAGCAAACTCCTACAGGTGCCATATAACAAATCTCAATGTCATTGTCTGCATTTGAATTAAAAAAAAAAAAAAAAAACTGCAAAAGAACAATGTAGGAAGGTCAAGTGCTCCACTGTTCTTACAAGGAAAAATATTCAGGATTCTGAAAAAGTAGAGCCTAGGCCAGCAGAGCAAACAACCCATACACTAGGGATGACACTTATGGCTGGAGTCACAGGCTTGGCAAACTTTTTCATGGAGAGTGTGGTCCTAGGAGCAGAGATGAGGGATTGGGGGAGGGGTAGAGGCAGGAAAAGAGTGAAGACAGAGCTGTGCTGACCCGATAGCGGTGTCCATAGCCACTGTGGAGTCCAGTCCTGTGTGCCAGCATCTGGCCAAAACCTGGAGTGCAAAGGGACCCAGTTCTCACTGCCCCACTACTGCCGGCCAGAGGCCTTCATGGTGATGTCCTATCCACAGCGTCCCTCAGAGTTCTCCCTACCCAGAAACAGACAATTGGAGTAAGGGGTGAGCCCACACCTCTAAAGTGATTCCCAGGGGTGTCTGATAACAAGTACTGATGAAAGATGATCTCTCCTCTCTCTGTCTGGCATAGTGTATGTGTGAGTGTGTGTGTATGTGTGTATGTGTGTGTATGTGTGTGTCTATGTGTGTGTGAGTATATGAGAATGTGTGTATGTGTGAGTGTGTTTGTGTGTGTATATGTGTGAGTGTGTATGTGTGAGTGTGAGTGTTTCTATGTGTATGTGTGTGTGAGTCTATGTGTGTGAGTGTGTGTGTATGTGTGAGTGTGTTTGTGAGTGTGTGTATGTGTGAGTGTGTTTCTATGTGTATGTGTATGTCTGTCTATGTGTGTGTGAGTGTGTGTGAGAGTGTGAGTGTATGTGTGTGTGTGAGTGTGTGTGTGTGTGTATGTGTGAGTGTGTTTGTGTGTTTGTGAGTGTGTGTATGTGTGAGTGTGTGTGTATGTGTATGTGTATGTCTGTCTATGTGTGTGTGAGTGTGTGTGTGTGTGAGTGTGTGTGTGTGTGTGTGTGTGTGCGTGGTGTTTGCTTGATTACCCCATATGTGGAGGTCAGAGGTCCATTTTTAGTGTCTTTCTCTGTCACTCTTCACCTTATTTTCTCAGACAAGGTCTCTCACTAAATGTGTTCACTGTTTCTGCTAGACTGGCCAGCAAGCTCCCAGGACCCACCTGTCTCTACCCCCCAAGCACTGGGGTCACAGAATAGCTGCTGAGCTGGACTCTTTCAAGACTTCTGGGGATCTGAACTCAGGTCCTCACGTCTGCACAGTGAGCACTTTATGAACTAAGCCTTCTCCCCAGCTCCTCTGAAATTATACCCTGAGATCTCAGCATCACACAAGCACAAAGAAAGCAATGATGCTCTTCACACATGCAGAACATGTGTCTCTGTTATCAAGTGAGAATGCTCATTGTCCATTATTTGTGGGGAATATGCTTTTCCAAAGCTGGGCATGTATAAAAATGTCATGATGAATAACTGTTAGGGTTTTTTTTTTCATTAATTTTCTATTTTTCAAAAAGCTGAGCATGATAACACAAACCTATAACCTCAGTACTTGGAAGCCTTAGGAAGAAGATCACAAATTTTAGACCATCCTGGGCTACACTGAAAGACCTTGTCTTTTATTATGTGTAATTCAGTTCCCCTTTAGTGATAAGATGTACTTGATTATAGATATAAAGCTTGAAAAAAATCTTATTTCTATTGTTATAATTTACCCCCACTCTTTCTTTCTCTTTTAAAAAATAAAAACAGAGGACCTGCATTTGATTCCCAGGATCCTCATGACGGGCTCAGAGCACTAATGCCCTCTTCTGGCCTCAACAGCCCTGGGGGACATACATGATACACAAAAACACATGCAGACAAAACACCCATACAGTAAAATAATAAAATGCCTTTCAAAAAAATTAAAAAACAATGAAAGTAATCCTTGCAATTCTTGATCTCTTAGATACCCCAACCAAGTCTTGCCAGTGCTTCCAGGACTACTTCTAAAAATTCTACAACGTGCCCCCCCTCCCCACACACACACACACATTCCCATTCTACAGCTTTCTCCTGCACAGCGAATGTAAAACGGCACTGGCTAACGGTGATCAAAAAACGCGGCTCCTTGTCCAGCTCTGAGAATGTGTGTAGATATTACCCGGGACACTCAGGGATCACATTTTTCACCTGACAAAATGTTCCGTGGTCCCTTTGGGAACTCTTGTGGTGCAGAGTCAGTGAAATCAGGTCTCTGTTGAATCCCAGGAGTGCTTTTTCTGCAGCTCCACAGTCTTTCTATTTTTTAGGCTATCTCAAGTTCAAGGTTACAGGCTGCAGTCGCTCCTGTTATATTCCCCCACAGCACTACAGTGGAGCCTTGGGGGACGCCCCATTGTAACTGGAAGCCCTGTAAAAATTGGGGGAATGTTATCTCTTGCATAACGTAACAGTGCAAAGTTGTTTATGACTGATGCACCCGCACCCGTCCCCCACCCGCACCCCATTCCTCCTTGGTGCCCTCCTGGGCCTCTTAGTTTCTACGGACAGTCAATACGTGTAATTGAGAAATATTAACCAGGACAGCAGTCCAAAGAGAAAGCAAGCTCTATCACCACTTGGGAGCCAAAGTGTCTCTCCTCCACAGAGCAGAAGTCGGGGCCAGCCCTCAGTTTTGCCTTCCCTAACAGGACTCTATGTCCTCGGTCTGTACGTGGCCGCCCTCACATGGTGCTTATGGTAATTTGTTCTAGAAGTGGGTGTTTCCCATTCCTGTGGCCACCTCCTTCCTCAGAGCTGGGACCTCTGTAATCTTCCGGAACTATATCTTCAGGCTAATCTTTCCTGTACCCATGCTTTGGAGGACAAAATGAGCTGTGGGAGGAGCGGAAATAGTTCCACTAATCTTCTTCTGAAGAGTGACTTTGAAAAAACAAGGTTCAAAAAGATGATTTAGGTGGAACTCCCAGCCCCGAGGGAAACCACAGGAGAACAAGGCGTGTCCTCTGCCTCCTGGTACAGTTCCCAATCTGTCTCAGCTATCGGGGTTGACTGGGGCTCAGATTTCTCAAATGCAAACTAAAGCCCATTTGGCACCAGGGTAGTAGCACCTCTCTAGGTCAGCCTGTAGAGACCAGAAATTGATCCAGGTCTACGCTTGGAGGTGGGGCAGCTATCCCCCTTACTTCATCCATGAAGTGCCACCTTCCCACCAAAAGGGTTCTCAGCCCAGAGGTTGGGGGTGGGGTTCCACACTGGTGAGCATAAGCATCCTGGAAAGAACACAGAGGTCCAAAGAACCAAGACTCCTGGGTTCCAGAAAGTGAGCAACAGGCACAACACTGATGGGAAAGAGTGGGGATAGAATGGGAGAGAACAGAGAATGTTCAATTGCGCCAAAGCACCCAGTCTGCAGCTTCAGTGAGCTCTGACTCTTCTCCAGACTACAGAGTATGTCCCTATTTGTGAGGAATGCACACGTGGCTGCGAGAGGCACAGCCTGCCCTGAAGGAGATTCAGCAGTACAGAGACAGCCCTCTAACTTCTGACTTAAAAAGAAGCCAGGGGAAGAGGTTAAGTGAAAGAAAAGCCTGTGGCTGGAGTTCTATGGAAAGCCCTCCAAAAGGAAGGACAGGAGAGCAAGTGCCCAGGCCTAAGAAAGCAAAGAGAGAGGACAGAGGTCCATGGGGCATCTTCAACATGGAAATCTTTCCTTATATGCTCTCTCCAAGGACAAACACTCTCTCACCCTTTATTCATTCTTCAGGAAGTCTCTGGGGAGCCAGCACATCCCTCAGCTTGGTAGTAATATGAAAACTGTCTTTATCACCATTCACAGGAATCACAGGACGGCAGTGACTAGCATTTACTGAATGCTTCCTGTGTGCCAGATGCTGTGCCAAGGGCTTATAAGCATTAGACTCATTCAAGCATCATGCTACTTTCAATGCAGGCTCTATTATTAGGTATTACTACTGCTGACGTTGTTATATCAGTACTATTTTTAATTACTACTGCCGGTCTTAGTTTGCTTCTATTGCTATGCTAAAACACCATGTCCAAAAGCAATTTAAGGAGTAACGGGTTTCGGGTTTCGGCTTACAGCTCTCAGGTCACACTCTATCACTAAGGGGAAGTCTGGGCAGGAACTCCAGTCAGGAACCTGGATATAGAAAACCAAAGTCATGGAGCAATGCTTGCATGCTCTTCATAGCTTGTGCAACCTACTTTCTTATACAACTTAGGACCACCAGGCTCAGGGATGGTACTGCCCCTTGTAGGCTGGACCTACATACACTAGTCATTAATCATGAATATGACCTACAGAATTGCCTACTGGCCAATTTGACGGGGGCATTTTTTTCAATTGTGGTTTTTTTTTTCCCCAGGTGATTCTAGCCTGTGTCAAGTTAACAACAATGAAAAGGGTATTAGATATCATTATTAGGCACTATCATATATGTGCCTGTTTTGAAGCTAAGGAGTTTAAGTCTTGCAGACAGTAAGTTATTGACTCATATAGTGATTGGTAGAGATGAGAATTAAGCCCAAACCCTAGCTCCAAACCTCCTGTGATTAACCAGTCTGTACATTATGACAATTCTTATGTATTTCTTTTGTATGTCTGTCTGGTCTGACATTTTGTTTGTTTGTGTTTGAGATAGGAGCTAATGTATCCCAGGCTGGCCCCAAATTTTCTATAGCCAAGAATGATCTTGAACTTCTGATTCTCCTACCTGCACCTCACCAAGTGATAGGATTTCAGGTGTTACCACTATGACCAATATGATATGGTACCATGTTGTGGGATAGTTGTACACTGTGTGAAAATGTGTCAAAGTGATTGGTTTAATAAAAAGCTGAATGACCAATAGCTAGGCAGGGGAGGTTAGGTAGGACTTCTAGACAGAGAGAAGAACTTGGGATAAATCTAGGCTCAAGGCATTAGCCAATAAGACACAGAGGGAGTCAATATACAGAATGGAGGAGAGGTAAAAAGCCATGTGTCAGAATGTAGATTAATAGAAAAGCATGAATCTAAGTGATAAGAGCTAGTGGGAGGAGCATAAGGTAAGGCCAAGTCTTAATAACTAATAATAAGTCTCTGTGTTATTGTTTGGGGGTTGACAACAGAATTCAAAAATGAAGCGACTGCTTTCTGTGCTAGGCAAGCGCTCTACCAACTGGGTTATATTCCCAGCCCCCATCCTCAAGTACTTGTGTGTCAAATTACAGCGTAATTATCTCTTTCCTTTTCTCTCCCTCCCTTCCCTCTCTTAAGACAGGGTCTCCATGGACTTGATCCTCCTGCCTCAGCCTTCCAAGGACTAAGATTACAAGCATGTACCATCTCATAGCTGGCTTGAATGCCATGTTTCTAGGAGATGGATTTACCCATCAACTCTCCCATGTTTTTCTGGAACTATAAAAGCCTAGTTCAAGTTTGATCTCTCTGGGACCTTCCCTAGCATTTGAGTTCTCACAGGGTGCCCTTTCTCCTGACTCCCCACTGCACTTACAATGCCACTAATTGGCATTTTATTACCCAAGGACTCAGGTCTCATGTTATTCAAATGTTTATCAAAAGAACTCAAGTCCCTCCTGTTGCAATGGGCCATCTATTGCAATGTGGTTTCTTTGGTCCTAGGGGGCCAGAGGCCCAGACGCTGTCGCACCGCCCGCCGCTGCTCAGGCTCTTAGAAATGACTCAGACGCTTATATTAACTTCATGCTGTTTTGCCTATGGCTCAGGCACATTGCTAGCTAGCTCTTACATCTTAACCCATTTCTATTAATCTGTCTGCCACGTGGTTCGTGGCTCAACTGTGTTCCTTAGACTTGCTCCTTGGGAGGCTTCAGGCTCCGTATGCCTGACTTTGCCCTGCTTCTCTACCTATGCTCTGATTTCTCCTCCTACTTCTTCTATGGTGCCTGTCATGGCCCAAAATGGCTCCTTTATTTAAAGATTGATATTCACAGCATACAGAAAGGCATTCCCCATCACCCTCCATCTAGACTGCAGGTAGCCCTGTGTAGGGACATACCTTGCTTCTTGAGGCAAGAAAACATGGTGAACCAGGGAGTGACCCCACTTGCAGGTCCCTCGGGTTGATGCTGAAGCAGGTCTGCAATGTGTCCTTGGCAGGCCAAGCTCTGGACTTCAAGGCCATTGAACTGCTCTGTCATCTTGGCTGCCTGCCCCTCTGCATCCACCCTCCTTCCTCACCCTGTGGTGACAGGTTTGGGGTTTTGTTTTTCTTCTCTCCTTCTTCTTCTTCTTCTTCTTCTTCTCCTTCTTCTTCTCCTTCTCCTTCTCCTTCTCCTTCTCCTTCTCCTTCTCCTTCTCCTTCTCCTTCTCCTTCTCCTTCTCCTTCTCCTTCTCCTTCTCCTTCTTCTTCTTCTTCTTCTTCCGGCACCTCTCCTGATAAGGCTGTGTGACTCTGCATCCTGAGATGCCTCTGCAGCCTGTTCCCAGAGAACTCCTGGCTACCTTCCAGAGAAGTGGCTTCCCTGATGTGCTGCTGTAGAAGGTCACTGTGCTAGGCAAAGGGACAACCCGAGCCCCAGCGAAAGGCATTGCTGACTGTCCTGACATCCTTAGAGAGCTCCCCATTAACTGTCACCTCTGAGAAGAAATCAATCCACTCTGTAATCATTCTCTTGAGGGGTCTGGGGAGTGATTGATGGGTCTAGTTGTTTTGGTATTAGCCAGTGTAAGTTAAGTAAGTCAAATCAATAAACTTTATAGGTCTCCCCAGATTGCTCCAGAGGTGAGACCCAGTTGCTTTCACCTCAATAGATTTAGACCTCTGTCTAAGTAAAAATCAGGAGTCACCTGGGGAAACAGTTTGATTTCTCTCTGAGAGACTCTCTTTGTGCCCTTGAGTCTGTCATCACTTAAATCAATAACTTTAAGGGCGTCCAAGAAATCCATTGCTGTTGGAGTGTCCCTATGCTGCTGCCTGCTATCCCAGGCACACAATGACTTTAGACGCCTGAATGAATGAAGCAAAGAGGTGATGACCAAAACTCCTGCCTGAGCCATCTTTGGGTGCCCCACATAGTACCATTAGCTCAGGCCTTTGCCCCCGCCAGACACTTTTCTCCTGCCCATCTGTTTGTCCTAGATTTTCCATAAGAAAACAGGGGTCTGAATAGAGTGGCCATGTGGGCCAGACTCAGAAACCACGGCCTTGCAGTCTGGCTGACAAACTGACTGAAGGACAGATTTCAGAATTCAAAGAAGCTTTTCAAAAAGTATTTGACAAGGATGCTGATGCGACTCTAGCACCTGGGGACTGGGATGAGATCTCTTGGGCAGAAGCAGAGAGCTTCAGGACATGATTAGTGAAGCAGATGGAGATGGTGAGGGCACAGTTGACTTCCCTGAACTTCTGACAGTGGTGGCATGAATAAAGAAAGGCACAGACAGCAGAAAGGAAAGAGGGAAGCATCCACGTGTTTGACAAGGATGGGGATGGCTGTATTCATGCAGCAGAGCTTCACCATGTGATGGCAAACCTTGGGGAGAAGCTAACAGATGAAGAAGTTGATGAAATGATTGGGGAAGGGGCTATTGATGTGACGATCAGGTAAACCATGAAGGATTTGTACAAACAGTGACTACAAAGTGAAGACATTATACAGAATGCATTAAATGTCTTGTCCAAAATTAGGAATTTGCCTTTTCTTAGTAACTCATCTGTAAAAAGGCTTTTTCTTACTGTTAAAAACAAAACATAAAGATGTGAATAGTAATTAGGCTTCATTCCTCCACGTTTCCTCCCCTTTTCCTATGCTCACTGTCTTTAAATACTTATTTTATAAACTGATCAAGTAACATGCATGTGGCTTACTCTGGATATTACCCTACACATCTGAACTTAGATGGAATTGGTCTGTGTTATGCCTTTTAAAAGCAGTTTTTAGAAACATGTTGTTGAAGTGTGGAGTTGTAACCCTGTGGACTGTCAACAATCTGTACTTAAAAGTTGCACTATTGCAAAATGAGTCCCATCCAGGTACTGTGCACTATTTTTTTTACTACTGATATTTATTGAACCAGAGACATTTTCTTTTTGTTGTTACTTGCTTTTTAAACTGTATTTAGCCACCTTTAAAAAAAATCTGCTTATGGCACAATATGCTTCAAATCTATTCCAAGTTGTTTATTTGTTTTCCGTTTTAAAAAATACAAAAAAAAAAAAAAAAAAAAACTGGCTGACAAGCCATGAGGAGCAAGCCAGTAAGCAGCACTCCTCCATGGCCTCTGCATTAGCTCCTGCCTCCAGGTTCCTGCATTGTTGCCCTGTCTGAGCCCCTCTCCTGACTTCCTTCAATGATGAGTAGTAATTTGGAAGCATAAGCCAAATAAACTCTTTCCACTTCAAGCTGCTTTGCTCATGGCATCTCATCTCAGCAATAAAAACCTTAAGACACTCCATCTTCCCACTCCATAAAGTGTTCTCAGTACGGAACCAGCAAGGAAATGTTCCGGCAAGTACCAGGAACCAGAAGAGCAAAGCCAGCTCTGCCCAATGTCAGGCCTTCATACCATGGAAACCTCAGTCATCATGCAGACTGTAAAGTCCCTCGATATTTTCATTCTCAAGTGGCTGTAAGACTCAATCACTCCTTGACCACAGGTTCACACTTACAGAGCTGAGACTTCCACAGTCACGGCAAAGCCCAAAGAACCCGCAAACCAGGCCATTAGGTCGTCATGGTCGCCTTTTCAAAGCCATCTCTACAGCAGATAAAGTTTTAAATGAAGTGGTGGGGACCCTCTGCCAACATGATGCCCACACCAGAGATTCAGAAGCTCCACTATTGGAGTCCCCACTTGAGAGACTGAGGTAGACTGAGGCTCGGGCACACCAGAGACACTGAGCACAGAACATCTCCTCCTCTTTGTGACAGCTATCAGCAGCTATCTCACAATGAGCCACATAACAAAAATGGCCAGGGGGAATATAGACAGAACATTTTCTATCATTGAGCTTTGTATATATGTGTATATATGATTGTCTGTGGCAGTAAAAATAGATTAGTGTTAAAACACAAAAAGGGAAGTGATGGATTCAAATGTTTTAATTACATCAGTACTTTTCAAAACTGGACCCCATACACCTATAGGAATCAACATACCTTTGCCAAAGCAGTAACTATTACAATTTCTGTTTAGACATAAAGTAAATGTCAAAACTTATCTTACCATATTGATGTTCAATCAACAGTTTGATGGACCTAGCCATAATCACCCAAATACCTCTGTAGTCAGAAAGTTTGGCTAATGTGGCTGGCTTCACCAGAAAATTTGCCATTAATTCCTATTGTCATCAGTAAACATCTGAGATTCTCCCTCAGTAACAGTCACAGAAAATGGCTGTGCAGTAAACATTGGCATTATTGGACAGATTGATTTACATTTGATTTTGTTGTTGGTACTATTTAAGATTTATTTATTATTTATTTTATTTATGTTTTGTGTTTGCTTGTAAGTGTATATGCACTATATGAGTGCAGGATTCCACAGGGGCCATATCCCTTGGAAATGGAGTTGCAGGTGACTGTTTGCTGCTGTGTGGACTCTGGGAACCAAATTTAGATCCTCTGCAAGAGCAATAAGCACTGCTGAGCCAACTCTCCAGCCCCCTTGGTTTTTGCTGTTCTGTTTAAGACAAGTTTTCAAGAAGACTGACTGGGAATTATAGCCAAGGCTGGCCTTGACCTCTTGAGTACTGGTATTACAGATGTGCATCACCATGCCAGGCCTGGCATGTCGATTTGAACAGGCATTCAGTTCATGATTAAAACAAGGCATTTAGATGACATTTTTGAGTTTTGGCAATGGTCATATGGAACAACAGAACTCAGAGGAACAGGGAATGTGTTTCTCCATGTACAATCACATGTAAGCATTGTTAATTTGGAATCTGCTACTTAAATATTGGAATTGTGGTTCCCCGGGGCTTGGAACTGAGGGGATCCATATCATTAGCTTCTAACTCTGGAAACAAATACTGCTGGTGAAACATGAATCAGGGGTTAATTCTACAAATTAACCTCGTGTAGAACACAGTGTTCATTCACAGCTATTTAAATGGATTCACTTGAAACGTATAAGTGCACATGTGTATGTGTGCGCTAAGTATCAGCAATAGCAGTGGCAATTATTTGGAACTTAGACCAACAACAGATGTTTTGTTCTGTTTTTTTTTTTTCCCCCAAGAAGGAATATTTCAATCAGAACTGCAAGCACATGGTGATAATAAAAAGCATATTGAGCCAGACATGGTGGTGCAAACCCATAATTCCAGCATTTAAAAGCTAAAGCAAAAGGACCATGAATTCAAGGCCAGCCTGTTCTACATAACAAGACTCTGGGGGGAATGGGAGAAAACTGAATTCAGTTTGATTATTGTTTTTAAAACTTGGTGTACTCAAGAAAACCCAGAGAATCAGTTAACCTGGGCTCTTAGGGGCTCACAGAGACTGAACTGACAACCAAGGAGCCTGCAAGGGACTGACCTAGGCTCTCTGCATATATGTCACAATTGTGTGGCTTGATCTTGTGGAACTCCTAACAGAGGGAACAGGGGCTATCTCTGAATCTTTTGCCAGCTTTTGGGACCCTGCTCCTCATATTGAGTTTGCCTTATCCAACCTTAATATGAGGAAAGGTGCCCAGTCTTAATGCAACCTGATAAGGCCATGGTTGTTTGATATCAATGGGAGGGCTGCCCTTTTCTGGAAGGAAACAACGAAGGAGTGGATGGGTGGGGGGAGGGGGGGACCAAGAGGAGAGGAAGGGGAGGAATCTGCAGTTGAGATGAAAAAAATCATCAATTAAAATTTGCTGTAGACAATTTATCCCTCAGTGCCTATGCCTAAAACATATAATGCCAGTATGGATCCACCCCTGCACCATGGTGCTTCAGGTGAGGGGTGGGACACTGAGCATAGCTGTGGTGGCTTCTAAGGGGCCCAGAAACCAGTCTGGCCTCAGACAGTGCAAATCGGTGATAACTAGCACCTTAAGACATGCGCTCCTAAGCACTTCCGCTTAAGCTACGTGGGGTCTGAGCCTGGGGCCTTGATGAGGGTGAACCAGCAAATCAAAGCCCTTTCCCCTGGTAAGGGGGCAGGTCTAGGAGAAAAGTATCTAAGGTCTTCTCCTCCATAATAAAATTGGATTTGCTTGCTTCATCCTGTCCGGGAGGCTGTATTGCTTCTGCACCATCTTGTCCACCCCCAAGAGGAAATAGTAGGACCCTGAGCATAGAAGCAACCCCAATTCCTGACCCCAAACCAGGCACACCCCAGTACATAGTGATGTGAATCTGTAACCCCAGCACCCAGAATCTAATGCAGGAGGAATTCATTAGAGAACCACCTTAGGCTACATAGTGAAATACTGTTTCATAGCCCCTAATTATTTCTAAAATAATAATAATAACAAAAGACCCTTTGAGCAGACCCTTTGTGACCACTCACATAATAGAGACCTGCATTTAAACTGCAGACACCTATTCGTTTCACTTCTAATGATAAAAAAACAAAATCAAAAAAAAAAAAAAATCCTTCCAACTGGATGTGTCGACTCCTGCCTGTAATTCCAACCCTGGGAAGATAAAGAAGCAGAAGAATCCTGAGTTCGAGGCCAATCCTCAGCCTCATAGTAAGTCAGAGGTAAGCCTGAGCTTCATGAGCTGGAGATCTCAAAAGTAAAAAGAGGGGAGAGAAAACATTCAGTGTTTCCCTGCAGGGGTGTGAGCTTCCAGTTTACCGTAGTCTCCACCTCTCCCTACCCTATCACACCTCGCCTAATATGCCCACAGACGATGCTATCTTCGTGGCTCCCACAGAAGGTTGAGTTGGTAGCTGGTTTCCTGATGGTTTCCTGACCTACCTGGTGGTAACTACTCATTTCCCAATCCTTTCGCTTTGTAGGGCTTGCTTTCTAGCGGTCATCGGCTTTTTCCTGGCCCCTCAGCCCACTTCAGAAATCATTTCCACTTATGTTTAACCAGGAGTTTTTCTCCATTTTATGACTTCACCACTGCAGCCAAGGGTCCTTCTGAGTAGGAGTCAGGCAACCTGGTCTCTTTAAAGTGGCACTTCTGTGTCCCTCAGAGAGATCAGGAGGTCAGCGAGGGATGAGCAGCATAGCATGCCTTCTCCTGGGGACCCAGTGAAGGGTTTGCTCTCCTGGTAGGTGGAGAAATAGGGAGAAATCTCTCCCAAGCTCTGCATGTGCATGTTGATTCACGAATACACCTTGAGATAAATTTAACCCTATACAAAACCCACCCTGTCCAAAAATGCTTACCGATTCAGACAACTATAATCAGCCAGAGATACAGTGTGGCCAAGTCAAACCAGCTCTAAATGCAACTGTTACATACCCAACAGATGGGTTCTTGAATTCACCCAAGGGGTGGGGGGGAGTGTTTACACCAAAGAAATCAGCAAGTGGAAGAAACCTAAGCTTTAGATGGGGTGGGCAGGGGCCGTTTAGAACAGGCCACTGCCTTAGGCCCACTCAACATTCCCTTCTGCCACAGCAAAGGGCAGAAACTATCAGCTTAGCTTTACCTAGTTCCATTTCGTGTACGGGTGGACTTTATTTCTAATTCCATGTATCTGTGTGTGCATATATGTGTGAATGTAGGTGCCCCTTAAAGTCCAGAGAGGGTGCAAGGTCCTCTGGAGCTGGAGTTACATTCCATTGGGAGCAGTCTAACAGAGGTTCTGGGAACTAAACCCCAAACCTCTAGAAAAAAAGCAAATGCTCTTCAGCACTGAGCTATCTCTCCAGTCCAATTCTGCTCCTTTTTTTTTTTTTTTTAAGAACTAAATTTTAGATTTTAAGATATACTATCTGTTTAGGTGGTTTAGTCAAGATATGTTGTGGCCATGTTTTACTCTCCCTTCAAAAGCAGTTATTAGGGCTGGAGAGATGGCTCAGTGGTTAAGAGCACTGGCGGCTCTTCCATAGGTCCTGATTTCAATTCCCAGCAACCACATGGTGGCTCACAACCATCTGAACTGTCCTTTGAACTAGGATTTAACCACCGGAGCCTAAAGCGCCAGAATTAAGTAAAAATGAGTGAAAACTGGAACCACACTCCACACTAGAGACAGGCTCAGCTGGGGGGTGGGGAGGATACACCACTTGGGCTGGTGTCAGGAGTTCAGACTGTGCACACATAACCACCCTCACATCCTCTTTTGAGTCATCTTTTTGCTTCCACATGAGTGATCTATCCTTCACACTTTCTTTCTCTATGGTCTCAGTTTCCCCCACCCTGTTTCGTGCCTAAGCAGCATGAGGAGGTGAAGGAGGAGAAAGCTAGACAGGACTTGAAATATCTCTGCAAGGAGGGTATCACTGGCTCCTCCCCAGCCAGCAGCGCAGAAGAGAGCCCTTGTGGGCCAAACCTGTGAGAACTCAGGCTGAGGCCAAGCTGCCTGGGATCCCAAGAGAGCAGCAGCCCCAGAGGAAAGCACGGTAGAAAGCCCTCTCAGGAAAGCCCATCTGGCTTCCACATCCTGGCTTCCACATCCTGGCTTCCACATCCTGGCTTCCACATCCTGGCTTCCGAAGCTTTTCTTCGTTCATTGCTTCAAATTCCTGGAAACATGACAGCACCTTGAGTAACCCCTCACATCGGGATGTTTGGTAGCCCTCACCCCTTTTCAACTGGAAGTCATCTCAAAGGAGACCTGCAGTGCACGGCGCTGCTTTAGGAAGGTTAACAGGCCGACTCTACCCTCACCTGAGATGCAGGAACCTCTTCCTGGTTCTAGGGGCACAACAGCGGTGAAGTTGCACTTCCGTCTCCTGCTTGGGAGCAGGCTGGTGGCACACCAAAGGCTGCTGCTCTTCACACCCACACCCACCCACCCCCACCTCACATTCTCACAGATGATGAGCATATGGTGTGCTGGAATTTCAATATGGCTTGTACCCGAACTCATGCTGAAATGAAGCACCATGAAGTATTAGAAGGGTAGAGATGTAATCCAACTGTGAGGTATATAGGTGGGGCCTTTGAGAAGTGATTAGGATTGACAGCATTACCACACAGACTGGTGAGTGGATCCGGGTGGCTTTATAGAAGGACCAGTGAGATGGCTCAGCAGGTAAAGGCGCTTGTCACCAAGTCTGACTACTTGAGTTGCATCCCAGGGAGCAACATGGTAGAAGGAGATGACCAACTCCAAGAAGTTGTCTTCTAGCCTCCCTCCACACAGACATCTTGGCATATGCATGTCCACACATGGAATAAGTAAAATAAACTGTAATTTGTAAGCAAGGTGTGGTGGCATAGGCCTGAAATTCCAGCAGAGACAGGCTTGCTGCCAGCTTTTTTTTTTTTTTTTTTTTTTTTTTTTTTTTTTTTTTTTTTTTTTTTGCCTGCTCTGCACAAGGAATTCCAGGTCAAGCACAGCTATACACACAAGTCCACTTTCTGTCTCTTGCCATGCAATGTCCTGTGATGCTTCACGCCTCTGTAAGCAAGAAGGTCATCACCGACTCACACCTATACTCTCAGGACTCAGAAGCAGGAGGGCTGCAAGTTCAAAGTCATCCTCAGCTACATAGCAATTGCAAAGCTAGTCCGCTACTTGAGAGCCTGTCTCAAAAAAGAAAAACTAAAGTCACCAGACACAACACCTCAGCCTTGGACTCATAGAACCATAGTCAAAACTAACCTCCATTCGTTATAAATTAGCCTGCCTCTGGTATTTCACTATGGTGACGGAAAAAAGACTTATACAGGGGTGAATGGCAGTAATGTAAACTAACGGAAGCCACCCTTGAGAACCAGGACTCCTATAAATTCGACGTAAGGACTCACTACCTACCTGGCTGACCTTTTCTCAGTACCATGCTGTTATCCAACACTCCTTATACCTATGCAGAAGTAATTTCTGATGGTATTTTAAACCAGGTCCTTACACACATTGAGAAAGCATCCTCCACCTGTTCTTTCATATTATTATTGTTTCAAGTTAGGAGCTCACAAAATTTCCCACTCGGGCCTTGAACTCCCTCTGTGATCCAGGAAGAGCTTGAAGTTGGCAATTCTGCTACTTAGGCCTCATGAGTAGCTGGGATTATAGTCTATAAGCCTGTGCTGTTCAGCAAAGAATTTAATGGCAGGGCCAGGAACATGGCCCACTGGGTAAGATCTCAAGAGTAACAACCCACTTTGGTCACCAGAACATAAAAAGCAGATATAAAGGCCTGAGTCTGTAATTTTAACCCTCCTACAGCAAGATGAAGGGTGGAAATAGACAGGAGCAATCTGCCAGCCAGTGCAGCAGCAGAGACAAAGAGACCCCCCTCAACAAGAGGAGACCTGGCTCCCCAATGTCATCCTCTGAGCTCCATACACAGGCTATGACACTTTCAGTTTTTGTTTCTCCCTCCCTCCCTGCCCCTACACACACACATACACATATGCACATATGCACACACATATACACATACACATATACACATATGCACACACATATACACACACACATACACACACATATACACGCATACACACACATACATGCACACACATACACATACACACACACAAGCACACATGCACATAGCACAATCAATTAATTAATCCCAATAGTGGTAAATAGTAGCTTTTCCATCTTCTCTCTGGCTGATTTGAATCTGTAGCTTTCTGTGCAATAAACTGTGATGTGATTGGAAGAGCACTCCTGAATTCAATTAACTAATTAAAAATTAATCATCTAACCTTGACCCAGAAGACATCTAGACTTTACCTTTGCTCTTGAGAGGTAATCTGTGTTTGCCTAGGGGATCCTCAGGGAACCAGAGTGTAACAAGTATTGGAGGCTAGAAGAACCACACCAGAAAGGGTAACACTACGATTCAGGTGGGGCTTCAGGAGAGCTTCACTGTTGGCAGAACTCCATGACATATCACATGTCAATGTCAGGAGTAGTATATCCAGTATGGCCAGGGGAAGTCTCTAGCCTAGGTGTTCTTCCCTCAGCAGATTTTTGTTGTCACAGAAAAACTTGCATTTTCAAAACAGACCCCCCAAAAAAGGAAGAAAGAATTCAGTACATTTATTTAGAGTCTTATAGAAGTGTCTCTGACGGGTGACTCCTCTCTCATCCAATAAGGTCTAGAAACCATCAGACAATTGCTTCACTGCTACAGAGAGTGAAGATTGCTTACACGGCACAGGAAGGGACACTAGGGAAGGGCCTGGGGCTTTTATTTTTGATTACTTGTCCTTTGTCCTCACTCTGTCCTTGGGACAGATGAAGGAGTTTCGTATTTTCTTCAGACGTCATTAAACACAAAAACTCCTTCAGAACAAGATGCCTGCTCTAGAATTTTGCCACCTGCCAACACTGACGAGGCTCTCAAGTCCACCGCCCCTTGAAGACAATTGTCCCCACTCATTAATTTCTGTTGTAAATATTACAAAATAAGTGATCTGAGGTAGATACCCATTGTATTTTAAGGTGGGTATCTGGTTTTCATAAATTGTTATTAGAAGCCCAATAATCTTGGCAGTCCGACTTGTGACATATTTTCATGACCTTCTAGACCCTGGATAACTAACTATGCCATCTCCTCCTCTCTGTCTCCTTAGATTTGCCCTGATAACTGGAGCTGTGGCTCAGCCACCTTCCCCCTTGGCTCCTCTGAAATAAACTGTAACCATGAACGGATGATCGCTCATGAGTTTAATGGGTCTCCTAACAAATTACTGAGCCTTGAAGATAGTCTTGGGAATTTCCAAACTCACAAAAGGTGTGAAAAGTAAGAGTGGCCTTATGGGAAATGACCTCTCTGGTCATGGTAAGGCTCCCGTATTTTCGCCACCCTCTTATATCTCCTTCTCCATGGTCCTACCTGCAGTCTGCCCACCTCCCTGAGCCCTCTCCCTCATTCACAATTATTTCCTCCATAACTCTTTCACTTCTGGTCCCAGCTTGGACCTGAAGGAACTGAGGTCTGTAAACTCCCGGCACTGGAGAATCAGACCCCTCCTGGGTCTCGCCTCAGGTGTGACCTGGAGGCCTGCTTTCTGGAAGGAAAGCGGGGAGAAGTCTGAACATTCTTTGTGCACCTGCTGCTTTTTTCCTAATGCCTTCAGCTCTGGATGACCCCTGTCAACTTGCAAATAACATTCACCTCCCAGAGTCTTTGCTTTATAAAGCTCCATGACCAGGATTCAATTGTAAACGAACTAAAATGGACCCATTAAGATAGAGAAATACCCATATTTGACAACTTAGAATTACAGATTTCACCAACCTATGAAGGATAATAAAGTATCCTCTGGCTTCTGTGTTGAAGGCCTGGTCAATAGCTGGTGGATACAGTCATTGAGAGATGATGGGATTGTGAGAGTTCTGACTTCATCCTGAATTAATCCATTGGTAGACTAGAAATTAGATGGTATATTGGGAGTTGGGAACATGTGCCTTTGCCAACCAGTAGGTCACTGTATGTCTTCAAAGGGTATGTGGTTCTTAGCCCCTTTCTCTGCCCCCCTTTTCTATCTGGTTACCATGAGGCAAGCAGCTTCCTCTACCACACACTCCCACCGCCATGATGATTCTGCCTTCCCAAGGACTTAAAAGCAATGAAGCTGATACACACACACACACACACACACACACACACACACACACACACACATACACACACACACACACACTAAACTGTGATGAATGAAAAATCTGAACAACACAGAAAGAATACTGTAGTCAAAGTTTCTGTCCCAACTAGAAACTCTCACTCAGCAGCCATTTCCCAAATAATTGACTCGGAGGCTTAATATTGTAGTAACTGCTGAGCCAGTAGCTCATGCATATTACTATCCAGCTCTTACATTTAATTATCCCATAATTCTTATCTATGTCTAGCCACGTGCCTTGGTACCTTTGCTCAGTGCAGCATGCTTATCTTCCTTCCTCTGCGTCTAGCCTGCGTCTGCTTCTCTCTGCCTTCCCTCTTCCCAGCATTCTCCTAGTCTGATTGCTCCACCTTCCTGCCTACTGACCAATCAGCATTTTATTACACCAATATGAGCAACAAATCTTTAGAGTGTACAAGAGCATTATCCCACAGCAGAATACAATGTCCAGTAGCTCATACTAGAATCAGCAGGGATCCAGAAAGAGACTCACAGTCCCTACCAGGTTGGTGATTTATCAGGGTGTCTGGGTCCCTTCCTGAATCCATGCTGAGGACACTGCAGAAAGAAGACATGGGGACCCAGGAACCAACACCAGTGGGAGAAAGCTTATGAAGCCCTTGGGTAGATGACAGGCATCAGGGTCTGGCCTTGGGCACTCACATATACATAATGCCAGCTAGATCCCAGGGGACATGAGCTCCTGTTACTCTGCCTGGAAAGCCAAGGAACTAATCAGGAAGCCAAGAGTGTGAAATAAACCCTATAAGTACAATTAAGGAGCTAAAGTGGAATCCATATAAAACAAGAAATTAAACGGAACACATAGAAATAGTATGCATGGTCTACGTAAAAGAAAGTCAGAAACAAAATTTAAGATATTGGTAGAGGTGGTGCTTTCACAGATCTGTACTATTCTCCAAACCCATTGGGCTGTGTATATTAAGTATCACTTGTAATATGTCAATCATACTTCAACAAAGTGAGAGAGGGACATAGCCAGGCCAGCAGGATGGCTCCGCAGGAAAAAATGGCTGCCACCAAGGTTAGCGCCCTGAGTTCAGTCCCCAGGATCCACATAGTGGAAGACGAGAACTGACTCCTGCAAGCTGTCCTCTGGCCTCCGCATGCACTCACCCACACACATATATGGAAGCAAGTGAACAGATAAGCAAATGTAATAACACTTAATATAAATACACGTGAATATAAAGTCAGAGTCACCTCAGTGGTGGCTTTAATGCCAGCTGCCTGGCAGTGTGTGCCTTCAACCCAGAAGTATAGGCTTTATTCAATAACACAGTGAGAGAGTGAAAGCCTGTCTCCAAGAAAAGAAAGGAGGAAGAAAGGAGAGAGGGAGGGAGGGAGGGAGGAAGGAAAACAACGGAAAACAGAGAGATTGTTCTTGAGGCTGGAGAGATGACTCAGTGGTTAAGGGCACTGGTTGCCCTTCCAGAGGACCTGGGTTCATGTCCCAGCACCCACATGGTGGCTCACAATTGCATCTGAAATTTCAGTGGCCTCTCTGGCCTCAGCAGAGACCAGGCACACAAATAGTACACAGATAGGCATGCAGGCAAAACACCTATGCATATATTTTTTTTAAATGTTCTTATTTAGCCTTGGGCTCTTAGTTAGAGATAATAGTATCTGGTTAAATATAATATTACATTTAAGATAAATGATACCAAACTTAAAAATTACAACAAATTCAGACTAAAGATCTCAGTCAACTTTCCTTTGCAATTCAGAAACCAGGAAACATTGCATCTTTAAAAACAGAAAGAAGAAAGCCAGGCATGGGGGTTCATATCTTTAATACCAACACTCAGGAGGTAGCAGCATATGGGCCTATGAGTTTGAGGCCAGCCTGGTCTACAGAGTGAGTTTCAGGACAGCAAGGGCTACACAGCACTTATCCCAACTCTCCAGACCCTGTTCCCAGAGCTGAAGCTCAGCGTATCCCCCTATTGATGGGACCTACTCTGGAGCTGCCATTTATCCTGACCTAGCTCTCTGTCATCTTGCCCAACCCCAACAGCTCTATCACTAGGGTCACTTAATGACCCTCAGTGACTCTCCTTGTAACTGCTCTCCTCTCTTGCCTTCAGTAAAGCCTCTTTGAACCTGTAGCAGCTTTAACCCCTTTGTTGCCATTTTGTAGCAAATACATAATATATATTCTATACTCACATTATAGATAGCACATATATAAATTATGTAATATGAAAAATGATATTGGTAATTAAAACTAGAATAAAAAGAACCTGTGACCACCAATGGTCATATCGAGTATAATCAGTAGTACTTGGTCAGCTCAGGTTGCTGTAAGAAACAGCATAGACTGAATGCCATATAAACAGTAGAAGTGTTTCTTACAATTCTGGGGCTGGGAAGACCAAGGTCAATGTGCTGAGATGTCTGGTGACGGCCCACATTCCAGCACATAGATGGCATCTTCTCATGGTGTCTTCACACAGAAGGCAGCTGTCTGGCCTCTTGTAAAAGTACCAGTTCCTTTCCCTAGAGTTCTGATAGTGAGACCTAGTTATATCCCAGAAGCCCCTGCTCCTAATACCACAACATAAGTGATTATGTTTCAACATAAGAATTTTCAGAGAAAGAGAACGCTAGCATTCAGACCATAGCTCTTGATTAATTCGTAATCCTTCTGCCTCAGCCTTCGAGTGCTGAGATTTCAGACATGCATCACTTCACTGGGCTTCTTTATCATATATATATATGATAAGTGTGTTGTGTACATGTATTCTGTGTCTTGAGACTAGGCCTGTTGCTCATCATAGAGTCTGTGATAATTATAACTAAGCTACACGGTTAAATCTGTAGCACAATAACCAACAAAGAAAATTAAGTGGGGAGTTATTTCCTTGTCAAAGTAGTAACAATTCATTGTGTAAGGTTTTGAAGCTATAAAAAAATAAAGGTATAATGTGTAAATGAATACATCCACAATAAATGTATAAAGGAACTAGAGGCCACCAGTAATCATAGGCCTGATTATTTTTAATGAGTTTCTTTTCATATTTTTATTTTGTATGTACTTATGCCTATGGTTAAATAGTTTTTATATACAAAAAAAAATGTGCTGAATTCTAATTGTCTTGACCTTTTTCTATGTGACTGCTATTCTAAAACATGGTTTTTAACTTACACTCTGTAATCTTCTCAGAGCACACACATCTTTAAAAGCATGCACTCTGTAACGGGAGACCAAAGTAGAGATACTGTTTTTCACTGTTGCATTTCAGAACACCATGCATTCGAAGTCTTCCCATGTCCTCTGCGTCACCGTCTTGGTCATCGACTTTTGGGTCTTCTCCCAGTTTTCTGGGGTATGTCCTTTTGTCACCTTCCCTCTGTCTGAAGTATTTCAAATGCAGCACGACAGAGTCACAAAATCCTTTTGCTGTTTTTATTCTAAACCCCAAGTAGAAGAGTTGTTCCCATCTAGAATAATCCAGCTCTCCTTCTCATTATAGTAATAAATCAGAAAAGGAAATTTCCCCGTAGACTATGTGATCTTTACAACACAACCACCTGCTGTTGTCGGTGATGGTGGCAGAGGAGGAGGTGATGGAGGAGGTGATGGAGGAGGTGATGGAGGAGGTGATGGAGGAGGTGATGGAGGAGGTGATGGAGGAGGTGATGGAGGAGGTGATGGAGGAGGTGATGGAGGAGGTGATGGAGGAGGTGATGGAGAAGAAGAAGATGGTGGTGGCAGTGGTTATGGTTACATTATTATGGTATATAATTCAAAAGGAAAGATAATTTTTGCTGATCCATAATTTTACTTCTTAAAATAGAAGATATTCAATCTCTCTCCTGCTGGCAGATACTTAGCACGGGTCTTTCATGGAGCTTATTTTTGAAACGGCTTGGAAAAGATCTGGGAGAGAGAGAGAAAAATCAGTATCCTCAAGCTCTGACACACTATAGTGGCAGTTTTAGGAGCATTTTTCTGGTCTCCCAGAACACTTCCCAGCTTCTCTCCCTGGACCAAGAATGGCACACCACACCTCTGGAACCAAAGCTGTCCTTTGATAGTAGCTGTTTCAAGAATCTCCTTCCTGTGAGATTTAAATAATGACACCTACTCCTTCCTTAAGTGGTCCCAAAGGCTCACCAAATTCTGACTCCTCTGAAGCTTACTCTAAGGAAACAATGAGTTCACTGGGCTTCCTTAGGAGCATAGGTGAGAGCTTGTTTACAGACGCCTGGGTTCACCAAAGCCACTCTGTGGGAAATTGGTTTCATGTGCCATAGACAAGGGCTTCACCACACCTGCATAGACAGAGTGTCCTTCGTCTATATGCTCTAGTCTGCACACACACTCAAGACCCAGGGGTCACTTGCAATTAAGGCTGAATTGCATCACAAAGGCTGGGAGCTGCCAACATTTCAGCTGCAGATGTAACACTTTCTGCCTACTTCCTCTCTGAGGGAATGTCACCACTGAACAACTCCACCGGCCATGGCCATGGTCTCTGACTAGCAGTCAGACAAAGACAATGGCTGCTTTGTTTGGAAGACTGCATTCTTCAACAGCGACTAAGCCCTTTGCCATAGGAAACTACTGAGGTACAGGGCAGGAAGTCCATCTTATGCCAGCCGCGATTTGCCTCAGGCAGAGCTCCAGATGGCCAGCGGCTGCCAGAACAGGGACACAATCTAAAAGCAACACTTTCCGATGGCAAGGGACTTGTCGAGCAGGCATGTGGACGTGTGTGTGTGTGTGTGTGTGTGTGTGTGTGTGTGTGTGTGTGTGTGTGTGTTTGTGTCTGTCTGTCTGTCTGTCTGTCTATCTAAGGTTATGCAAGCCAGTACCCCACTCCTTTACATAAGTCAAGGTCTAAACCTCCAGAGAGTTACCATGTGAAGGTGGCTAGGGGACCAAAAAATAAATAAATAAAAAAGAATGGGTGCTGAGAGAGCCGAAGGTAATGCCGTGACATCCAGGATTGGAATACCCCAAGAGACAAGTGTACACCTTCCTGGAGACAGTGAGGAACAGACACTTGATACTTTGAGATCTGAGGGATACAACTGAGGAACACTTTCTCCTGAAAATTCTACCCAGTTGCCTACTTCTTCCTGTAGCTGTCCAGTTGAGTTTTTGAAGTCTTCCAATCATAATGAAAGAGTGAGTTTCTCTTAATAGTTCAGGAAGTTTCAAGGGAAGACGGGGTCAAGGAATCATTGAAGAAGGTGGTTTCTAGGCAGTGTGTGCTTAACTGTTTAACAGGAAGCTCTCAAAGGAAGGGATATGAGGACCCAGTGAGTAGCATCTGCTCATCATCATGGTGTAAATATTTCCAATTTCAGGCTATCAGTAAGATGTCTTTGAATGCCGAGTTGTAAAGACATGTGCAAAAATCAGGGCACTGTATAGTAAGTATTCTTACCAGGAAGATGCAATTTAGACCACACCTCTGGGGACTTCTTCCAGCGCATCTCCACGAAGGTAACAAGGGAGGAACACACACTGAATATGTATAAGCTGGGAACCCTGGGGGGGAACCAGGGAAATTCTCTTTCATTTCTCATTTTCCTCTGTCTCCTGCTCCTTGCCTGCTGTGATGGGAACTGTTCTGTTCTGTCACACCTTGTTGTACCATCCTCAGTATAATGTACAGAATCCTCTGGAACCATGAGCCCAGAAAGATTGTTTCTCCTTTAAATTGTGTTCACTCAGCTGTTGTTTTAAGATTCATCTTGTCCTAGTTTCTGCCGTTCTGAATAGTGCAATAGTTAAATAATTGCAATGTGAGGAGCTTTAAGCATTTAACTACCTGTTTAATACAATGTAGTTCATTGTAATGTATATACTTTAATTTTTAATAATGGGCATTTAAATATTGGCTTACAAAACTCCTATAAATGTAATAACCAGCTTCCAGAAGCTGGCATAAGGCAACATTCTATCTGCCTTTTCTTGTCGGCTCTATGTTCTGTCTTGCCATCCCCTCAGTAAAGTCCAGAGCAACTCTGAGGACAGGGAAATACCATCTGGACTTTGTAGAGTTCATCTTCGTTAGACTTTCTGTGCTGTGAAGAGGCACCACAGCTACTCTTACAAAGGAAAATATTTAATGGAGTGGCTTACATTTTCTGAGGTTTAGTCCGTTATCACTATGGAGAGCAGCATGGCGGCGTGCAGTGCAGGCAGACATAATGCCAGATAAAGAGCTGAAAGTTCTACATCTTGATCCTAAGGCAGCAGAAGTGAAGACTGTGTCCCACACCAGGAGTAGCTTGAACTTAGGAGACCTCAAAGCCCTCCCACACAGTGACACCTTCCTCCAAAAAACCCACGTCCACTCCAAAAGGCCACACTTCCTAATAGTTCCCTCCCCATGAGCTTATGGGAGCCAACTACATTCATGCCATCACAGGGATTTGGTTTGTTCGTTTGCTTGTTTGTCTGTTTGTTTTGTCTTATGTCATTTTGTGGTGCTTCTATCTGGCTTGACAGGGTTTTGTTTGGGAGCTTTTTGTGCGTGTCTGTCTGTGCAGTCTTGGCTGAGCTGGAACTTCCTGTGTAGACCAGGCTGACTTCAAACTGCCTCTCCTTCCAGGTCCTGGGATTAATGATATGCACCACATACTTGACTGGGTTTTGTTTCATCTTTATTTTTATTGAAATAAGGTCCACCTCTGCAGCCCGTATTGACCTCAACTCACAAGAACACCCAACCTAGGCCTCCTGAACACGAGTCCCTGGTACCAAACAGTCCCATGTGGAATTTTAATGACATGTAGATAGATTGTCATATCATTTCCCTTTTCTATGATGCGCCAGTTCTGGGGCCTGTTTTAAACTCTGTTTTACAGGACTGGAGAGAGGGCTCAGTGATGAAGAGCATTTGCTATTCCTGCAAAGGACCCAGGTTTGGTTCCCAGCACACAACTCTCCTTTACTCCGGTTCCAGGGAATCTCTCACCCTCTCCTGGCTTCTGCAGTGCACACACATACATGCAGGTACAATACTCATGTACATAAAGCAAAAGTAATAAGTAAATATCTTTTTTAAACCACAAAATTTTCTGTTCAATTTGACAAAATAAAACAACACATTTTCTTGATACTTTCTGGGTTCCTGTTTCTCATATCACTCTCTCTCATCTACCATTCCTACACATATCTACTATTTTAGTGTATATATATATATATATATATACACTATCATATAGTATACTAGTGTACATACATATATATATGTACACTAGTATACTATATGATAGTATATGTATATAATAGTCTGTAATATACAGCTATATATAAAATGTTATTTGACACATTAATTAATATATATGTACATATATACATACAGTTGGTCCTCTGTATGTATGGGTTCTATGCCCATAGACTCAAAACAACCTCTGATTGGATTTTTTTAACTCTATTTGTTCTGAACATATATATTTATCTCTTGTCATTATTCTCTGTAATATGCACAATAACTACTTATGGAGCATTTACTATGCATCAAGTATTAGAAATAACCCAGAATTGACTTAAAGCATACAGGGAAATGTGTTTAGCATACAATAAATAATATGACCTTTAATTAGAGACCTAAGTTTCCTTAGCTTTGGAGATCTGCATGTCACAAGGGATCCTGACACAAATTGGCTATGGACCTCCACTGATGGTTGGATATACACAGAATGTTGCTCTGGTCCCTTTTTACAGATAGGAAAGCAGAGAACCCAGAATCCAGCTTACTTAAATAAAAATATCTTTTATCACTTAAAAACAGAAAGGAAAAGTTCTAGCTCTGTGGAAAGGAGCTCATAGAAAGGAGGCTTGGAGATGAAACTGAGCCCTCTATTTCTAGCCAAAGGGCAGTTTAGAGCGCTAGAGGGCCCGAGTTCCCACCTCAGTGCTGAGGTAAGCGCTCATGAGCAAAGAGAAATTTGTGTTTTAAGATCTCCCAATGATGACCTGCGTGGTAATTTCCTGTCAGTGGGGTTGGCAGCCGTCACCATCCATAGGTGCCACCATGAAAACATCTAATTGTATTCTTAAGTTTTGAGTCAGGGTTTCAGTATGTCTCCCTGGCTGGCCCGAAACTCGCTATGCATACCGGAATGGTCTTGGATGTGTAGGGATGCCCGTGCTTCTGCCTTCCATGTGTTGGGATTATGGACATATATTGCTATACCTCACCCTTATTGAATTCCATCCAGGAGGTAAGAGTTTACAAAGTATTTCTGTTTTGCCCTTTTTTATAAAAAATGACAAATATTGACAAACATCAAGGAAGGAAGATGTTATTTACAAAGGTTGTTGTAAGCTAAACTCACAGGTGGAGATTTGTGATTCTTTATTGAACTTGATTATAAAAGTTTCTATTGAGCACTGTCAAACTCATGAGCTGGGAAGAGACTTCAGATTTATAACTTCATTCTAAATGGGCAACAGCAGGTATAAAATCTGGAATTTAATATCGGCTCTGAAAATGTTAAATGAAGAGTTCGAACAGCTCTCCCTTTATGAACAGGCACACTGTGGAATGAAGGGCTGTACTGATTACAGAAGAGGCTGTCTCTAAAATGGATTGGAGTCTTTTCAGACCCATTTTATTGTAAAGGCTCATTTCCATTTCGCATCCTGACCTTAAATAGAGAAGAAAGCAGAACAGCTTTACAGAGAAGAACCCCTCCCTGCTGAAAGCCCACTGGGGTCACTGCTGGGGTGGACCCAACTAAAGAAAGTAGCTAAAACTTGAGGAATTCACATGGTGTGAGGGCTGGCTAAGAATTCCAGTGGAGGGCTGGAGAAATGGCTCAGCAGTTAAAAGCACTGACTGCTCTTGCAGAGGACCCAGGTTCAATTCCAGGTTCCTACACTGAGCCATTCAAAACTATCTGTCACTCCAGTTCCAGGGGATTCAGCTTCTCCTCTGGTTTCTGTGAACACCTGCAGGCGTGTGTGTGTGTGTGTGTGTGTGTGTGTGTGTGTGTGTGTGTGTGTGTGTGTGTGTGTGTGTGTGTGTATGTGTTTGATTGCAAATTTTATTTCCAGTACAAAACCAACTGAGAGCTCTTTCTTTCCTTGAGCTCTGTAATAGAGGCCCAAGATAGGCTATTCTTGATGCCATGTAGTAGTTTTTTAAGTGCTGTCCCCATCTGGAGAAACCTCCAGAGGATCTCACTCACCCTTTTAGGGATTTAGGACTCTCAACACAGGGGCCTTCTGGGTGAGTGGGCTTCAGCCATGCCTGACCCATGGAGCAGAAAAGAGCAGTATGAGAACACAGAAATGCAGAGACTCATTTTGGACGTTCACTGAACTTGTTATGAGGCAGGTAACCAGGAGAGCATTTGTGCTTAGAATCCCAGTCTGAGGATATCTCCAAAGTCTCCTGTTTTAGTTAGAGATTCTGTTGCTGTGAAGAGACACCATCACCACAGCAGCCATTATAAAGAAAAATATCTAATGGGGGCTTAGTTCAGAGGTTTAGTCAGTCATGGTCATGAAGGGAAGCATGTCAGTGCAGATAGACATGGTGCTGGAGAGGAGCTGAGAGCTCTACATCTGATCCACAGGCAGCAGGAAGAGAGAGACAGTGGGCCTGGTTTGAGCTTCTGAAACCTCAAAGCCCACAGTGACATGCTTCCTCCAACAAGGCCACACCTACTCCAACAAGGCCACACCTCCTAATATTGCCACTCCCTATGAGCCTAGATTTTGAGAAGTCCATGGCAAGATCTTAACGTACCCTCTAAGGAACTTCTCTACTTCAGATAGCTTCCAATTTAGTTTCCTGGAGCTTCTGTTACAAATAAAGTGCCTGAAAACAGCGCAAGTGGATTATCTAACAGTTCTAGAGGTAAGATGTCCTGAATCCATATGGGTCTGATAGGACTTTCAAAGGTTGTGTCTTTCTGGAAGCCCTAGAGCAGAATCATGTCCTTGCTTTTTCTCTTCTAGAGCAGTGGTTCTCAACCTTCTCAATGATGGGACCCTTTAGTACGATGCCTCATATTGTGATGACGCCCAACCATAAGATTATTTTCATTGCTACTTCATAAATGTAATTTTGCTACTATTATGAATCATAATGTTTCTAGGTGACCCCTGTAAAGGGTTGTTTGAGCCTACAGAACCAATGCTATAGCATCCCTCTGGATTTCCCGGATCTGAGATCCTTCCTTCTATGTCCCAGTACTGTAGTAAGTGGTTTCTGGCCTGGACTTTTGGGCCTAGCCTCAAGGTTTAGATCTGCAGACCCACAGACCCACAGAGACACACAGATGCTTACATTAATTTTAGGCTGATCAGCCTAAGAGTCAGGCATATAACTTGCTAATTCTTTACCCTTAAACTAACCCATGACTCTTATCCTGTTCAGACATGCAGCTCGGTACCTTTTCTCAGAGCAGCATAGTTGTCCTCTGCATCTTCTGGCTAGTCTGGCAACTCTGGAGTCTCTGTGGTATTTCTGCTCTGCTCTTCCTGTTCCCAGAGTTTTCTTAGTTGGTAGCCCCACCCACACTTCCTGTCTGCCTTTGGCCAATCAGTGTTTTTTATTAAACCAGTGGGTGGGACAATTATTTACAATGGAACAACATAATCCCCCTACACAGTACAATCTCAGCTTCTGTCATTCCATCATCTTGCTCTTCTGACTCTCCTGCCTCATTCTACTAAGATCCAAAGTGACTACCCCTAACCAAACAATCCAGAATAACATCAACCTGTCAAGATCTCTAATAATCATATCTACATGGTCCCTTTTCCCATGCAGGTCAACATAGTCACAGATTCTGGGAATTAACATGTGAGGATACTGAGGAGAGCTGGAGAGGTGGCTGTCCTCTGATATGCCTGACTAATTTTATTAAATATACAATATATCACCACATTTATTAATGAATTCATCACTTAACTGATTGAAACAGATATTTTGAGTCACTTTAAAGAGAGGAGCTCTAGGCAACAAAATTCTCTTGAGTCTCTAGACTGAAGGAATTATTCCAAAAGCTCTTAGGCAGAGGCAAGGAGGTCTGGTATGAAAGCCTAGAATGGGCAGCACAAGTATGATAGACCCTAAACCAGATGTCTGTTTGCCCCTCCAGGCAGATCCTCCCCTCCCCTACCTTAGCTGTGTGTCAGTAGGACCACACTAGTTGGGCTTTCTGACTTCTAGCTTTCATGCAGTCAAGTTGGTCAGAGAACAACAGCACAGCAAAGCATTTATTTCTCCTTCGGGTCCCCTCCCTGCTAAACTACGCTTTCCACAGGCCATAGCTCCTGTGGAAATGCGCTGCCTTGCAACTTGTCTGTAGCTGTTCCCAAGTCTGGTAACTGTTTCCTGCTTTTGCTCTTGATATAAGAATGACTCCATGGCTGCTAAATCTGGGATGCTAGGTCAGGGATGTTTCAGCATCCCTTGTGGATTTGGAAATGCATTTGAAAAGAATCTTTATGCTCTCTCCAGTTACTTTTCCATGTTGAGTGCCATTTACTTCCTGTTTGGGCCTGATCTGTTGCCTGCTTTGTCTTAGGTCTACCCAACAGAGAGCATGCCTAATTCAGTCAATGTCCTTCACAATTGGAGAGGGTACAGTCCCCGTAGGGTAGGGTTCCAGTTGCCTATGAAAGCAAGAGACAGCTGATCTCCTGGAGCTGGAATTATAGGCAGTAGTGAGCCACCAGATATGGGTGCTGGGAATTGAACTCGGGTCTTCAGTGCAGAAAGCACTCTTAACTACTGACCCATGTCTCCAGCCTGTTTCTCTGTTCTGAACTAACGCTTCCTAAACTGACTCCAGGAGCAATGAACACTCACAGCACCAGGCCTCTCACACAGTTCAGTTCCACAAAGAAAGGCTATGCTCCAGCTTAAAGCCAGCTTAACAGGCTGACATCTTCCAGAGAGGTAACCAACCAGCTCTTTTGTTTGCCTTTTTCTAAGAGCTTGTTATTATAAATCACCATCTCTGTATCCAGTTGCATTTGGAGCATCAGGAAAAGGTGTCTGGACTTTCCAGGTTTTGGACAGTCCAGGGACCAGATGATGATTGGATAGTAAATGGCACGCACCATGCACAGCCACCTGGTGGCAAGGTGTTCTGGCACCATCTCAGCACACACATGCTTGGTAGCTCGTAATGTCCTCCACTAGGTTAACATTTACGGTCCTCCCATAGACCCCTATCAGCTAACACTTTGCAGGAGTTATGACAGCTGGCTCAGAGCATAGAAATGGGAGCGGCTTTACAGCTGGTGAGAAGGGCGGAGGAGGAGAGGTGATGGGTGGATCTGAGGGGAGGCAAATAAAGGGATATCTGGCTTTACCTACTTTACGTTTGGTAACTGTCCTGCGGGCTCTCGTTGATTTTGTGTTCTCTATGGGTCTGGGTTCTCACCGTAGTGCTGATAACTACTTAACTCTGTGAGCCTTTGATGTCATGTTTGTCCCCTCTGAAGAAAAACTGCCGATGATCAGAGTCCACACCAGCGGCACAACACAGGAGATTAAATGAACTCAGACTTAGAATCAAGCCCCACTCTCACTGTTTGACCTTGCAAAATTATTCAGGCTCTCCAAATTTCAATTTCCTTGGCTGTAAAGCAAGAATTATGTCATTTTCCTTGCATAATTGTCAGGATTATACGAGACAATGCTTATGTATCCCAGCCATAAGCCAGTACCCCATGCCACACAGTCTCCGCATAGGGTTACCTTTGAGAAAAATATTTCTAATATCAAATGTAACTTGCAATGTCTTCTGCTTGAAAACCATAAAGGGACTCCAACTTGTTTTTATTTATTTATTGTATGTTTGTTTTCAGACCGAGTCTCATTATATAAGGGTCTCAAATCCAAGGTATTCCTGAGTCCTAGGACTAGAATTATAAGTCACCGTGCCTATTGATCCTATTTATTTTATTTATTATGTGTGTGCACGCGTGCGTGCACAAATGTGTCTGCAATAGCACTTATGCCTATGCCTGGGAAGGCCAGAAGTCCTCAGCAAAGTATCTTCTATTGTTCTTCCTCCTAGTTTTTGATTGTTATTTTTCATTTAAATTCAATTTATTTAATTTATACAATATATGTTGGTCATATTGTCCTCTCCCTCAATCCTCCCAGGTCCTCCCCACCTCCCAATCTGTTCAGCTTTATTTATGGTCTCTTTCTCTCTTTAAGAAAAAAATGCAGCAACAGCAGAGCCCCTACAAAAGAAGCCGGCAGAAAACCAAAAGACAAAGGACCTAGACAAAGCAAAACAAAATAAAATGTCCACAGAGATACCGTGGATTCCGTTTTGTGATGGCCAACTACACTAGGCATGGGGCCTGCCCTGGAGATTGGTTGGCTTACCCTGTGCCACTCCGTTGGAGAGCACAAACTTTCCTTTTGCCAGCAGGTATCAATTGCAGGAGCCCCTTGGTTAGGGGTGGGACTTCCGCTCTCATGAGCCTTTCAGACTTGGACCCGAGCGTGCTGCTACAGCGGCTGTGAGTTCATAAGAGCTTCAGTCCTGCTGTGTCTGGAAGAAACTACTTTTCCTTGAAGTCATCCATCGCTTATTTGGCTTTTAGAATCTTTCCTTTCCTTCCTCTTAGTTTTTGAGACAAGGTCTCTCACAGAACCTAGAGCTCCACTAGTTCAGCTGACTGTAGCCTGATTGCACAACAAGCTTCAAGATCCATCTGTTGGGGTTGGGGAGATGGCTCAGCAGTTAAGAGCACTGGCTGTTCTCCCAGAGGACTAGGGTTCAGTTCCTAGCACAGGGTTCAATTCCCAGCATCTACATGGCAGCTCACAACCATCTGTAACCCCAGTTCGAGGGCATATGACACTCTGAAACAGACACATATGTAGGCAAAACACGAAAGCACATAAAATAATTTAAAAAAAAAAAAAAATCCTTGTCTCTGCCTCCCCAGCACTGGAGTTTCCACACCCAGATTTTTGTATAGATGCCAGGAGTCTGAACTCAAGTCCTCATGCTCACTTACCCAGCAAGCACTTTATTCCCAAGCCCCCAACAACATAGTTTATAATAAACAACTGTGAAGGCATAGATTTACAGTTACAAAATTTTATTTCCAGGAAAGACCATTTAGTGCCTGACAGATCTAGGTCTAAAAGAATCTAGGAAAAATCTCAGCAATGCACCTGACAGTCACTAGATTCAAAACTTGGTTTCACACTGAAAGTTTAGCCAATAGTTTCCAAGAATTATTGTAGCTCATACCTCTCTACCCAATCCTGAAATGTCAAGATGTGTAACACCCACTTATGTATGCTTTTCTTTAAAAACCTTCTCTCATCTCTGAGCTCAAGCCAAATTTCTCTGCTGTGTCAGAACAGAGGCTTTCAGCCTGGGTTCATTTGAACCTGTCCAAAAGAATAAACTGATCCTCATGTGTTTGCATTGAATACAGCTCCCTGGTGGTCTTTGGGGTCCCTTGACAGGGGTACAACAGTCTTTTGGGGATTTTTTGGGGGAAGGGGTTGAGATTGGGTCTCTCTGTATAACAACCCTAGCTGTACTCACTCTGTAGACCAGGCTGACCTCGAACTCACAGCGATGCACCTGCCTCTGCCTCCAGAGTGCTGGGATTAAAGGTGTGAGCCACTACAACCCACATATTTATTAAATATCATCAAAAACCCATGAGATTCCATGATGCCAGTCTTGCCAGATTCAAAAACAAATAAAACAAGCAATATAAAAAGGACACCAGATGAATTTGAATTCCAGATACATAACATTTTTAGTATGTGTCCTGTGTAATATTTGGAACATATTTATAAAGAAAAAATAGTTGACTTGTGTCCTACAAGAGTTATCTGTTGTTTGTCAGAAATGCAAATTTCTTTATCTGACACACAATTCACAGATCCTCAGCTTTTCCCTCGGATAACCGTGTAGGTCAACTCCCAAGGAAGTGTCTTTCCCATTATATACATGTCCATTGCACCTTGCTCTCTAACCATCATTATCCACAATAAGGGAGGATTTTGGAGCTACCCAGGCATGACCCCCCCACACTTATCCATTCAGCAACTCCTCCATTTTAGTTTCGTGTGTGTGTGTGTGTGTGTGTGTGTGTGTGTGTGTGTGTGTGTGTGTGTGTGTGTGTGTGTTTGCACTTGTATGTGCCATGGAGCACATGCAGAGGTCAGGGAGAGCCTTCCCTTGCTGGTCTTCACCTGCCCACCTCCTTTGAAGCAGAATCTCTTGGCAGAGGCCTATTGACAACTGGTCTGCTATCTTCAGGAGCTTCCTTCTGCTGTCTCTGCCTTCCATCCTGTATATTCCACCCCCGCCCCCACCCGCTGTGATTACAGACACATTCAGCTCCTGAGTTCTGGGGATGAAAACTCAGGTCATCAGACTTGGCCCACAAGCTCACTGAGCCTTCCTCACAATACTAAATATGGCACTGGTGCGGAGTAAACACAGAATACCCATCTTCTGGCCTACTCTCATCGTTACATCATGTAGAATTCTTCCCTGCCCTCCCACAGTTGCCATTCCAAGTACTAATCTGAACAAGTGCATAAGCCCTCTAGAAACTGTCCCTTCTGCAGCTCAGAAACCACAGCTAAGTCTAGAATCTCTCTATCCCCAAAGTCACAGGACTGGCCCACCTTCCAAGCCAGGAAGTTCAAGATTTCCAGGCCCCACTCCCCATGAGCCCAGGGTCCCTTTGGGAGCAGTGGCTTTGGTTCCCTTGGAAGTTTCTACAGCTGCTCCTCCAGTTTTGAGGACCACCCATGGGAGTTAAATTCCCATTACAAAAACAAAGCCCGCTGAACTGAAAGATGCTGAGAGCCGGTGCCCACAGGAGCCTTGCCTGGTTCCCAAAGGGGTGCTGCTCCATTAAAGCTTTACACAGCTGGCTGCTCACCTGGTCTTCATTTTCTACTTCACTCAGCGAACTAAGCAGTGTCCTGGAGAGAAGGGCCCTGCAGAAGCGACTGATAAAATTGAACATTTCCCTCTCAGCCCCCTTTTAAGCACATCCTCCAGGCTGCCTCAAAGAGAGAGTTAGCTTCGTGTTTTTCTTTTCTTTCTTTCTTTCTTTTTAGAATGGGAATACAATCTAGGACAGATCAGACCCAGGGCTTTTAAAAAACATGGCACCTCCTTCATTTCTACTTATAGTCACTAAGGGGCTCCTCCACTGCTCTCTCCTGCTGTTAGCCACCCCCCCCCCCCCGGGGGGAGAGGGGGGATGACAGACACACACAGGTAAGAAAAGGAAGTGTAGAAAGCAGCAAGGGATACTTCTTAATTTCAATTCACTTTAATGAATCCTGGCTGTCAAGGAGCAACTCACCTCAGGGGCCTCAAAATAGGGTAAAGGCAGCCTTTGTTCTCAGGAGTCCTCAGCTGTGTGAGACTCAGACTTCTGTACACAACAGCAGGCAGCCCTGGCACAGGTACTGGGTGTGGTGGAGATCTGGCAATAACTGGGGAAAAGAGGAGGGTTTAAGACCAAAAAAAAAAAAAAAAAAGAAAAAAAAAAAAAAAAAAAAAAAAAAAAAAAAAAAAAAAGGCAATAGCTTTGGGCTCTCTGCGGTTCAGCTTGAACACTGTGAATCTGTCAAGGGCCCTCCCACTCTGACTCTAGGAAAAAGATGTCACTGGTCAAGCCTTTTCAGTAGATTGGGTCTGTAAAGGGTCCTGCATGGTCTAGAACTGGGCTGTGATAAACAGCCTAGAGCAAAACACTTTCCCAGAGCTTCCAAAAGCAGGGGTTGTGTATACAGCTTCAAAAGGGGGCTAGGGATATGGCTGTCTAGAATGCTCAAGGCCTTGGGTTCAGTCCCCGATGTGGTCAAATACACTGGAGTGGGGTTAACAGAACGGGCTTGTCTTTACCGTCCTTGAGACCTTAGGCCAATTGATTTGGTTGTGACTCAGTTTGCTGTTATATAAAATAGGAAGAGTAAACCCCACATCCAAGCCTTGTGAGGTAGAAATGATATGCATGGTGTCAGTCAGCACTCATCACTGGCTGAGTGGGATCTTAGCACTGCACATTTTAGCACCTAATTGTAACACTGACTGCACACACAGTGCCTTGCTGTTTTCAAATTGGTTTCACATACATCTGTCTCGTTCCCCTCACAGACTCATAAGCCTCTTGAGGACACAACAGTCCCACATATCATAAAGATTCAAACAATAGCTAGGTTTAAGTTTCAGGGGAAGGCAGACTTTTTCTGCAAAGACACTGAAGTTCCCATTCCAGAGCAAGAGCAGAGAGAGTGAGAATTTCCGTGGCTGAACCACCAAATGTGCCTGTTTGCTCAACAGATAAAGTGCATTCCAACTGGGCTGTGACTGTGACAGCCTCCTGTGACAGATCGCCTGTGGAGCAGAGAACACAGCTGAATAAACCAGGGCATGGGGAGGAATGGGCAGCACAAGGATGTTCAGGAGGATGAGAGGGGACCCTGGTGTGAAGCTGGAGCAGAAACCTCATGGCTGTCCGTTAAGGCAGGTGGGTGGTGCTCCAGAAATGGCAGAGTGTGATTGCATCACAACCAAATGGAAAAGCAACCAAATGGTACAATCTACCAGCTCAGTAAGTAGGAAAGTTCCTGATTAATAGAAGTGTGATTAAGCCCAAGGATGTTGTCCCCCACCCCACCCCTTTGAAGATGCCACAGACTGCGACCACAGGAGAGAAACCTGCTAAGATCAAAAAATGGTTCTTTTACCTAGTTTTTATTAGTTTAGTGTGTGAATGTGTGTGAACCTGTGTGTGTGTGTGTGTGTGTGTGTGTGTTTACATAGGTGTATAAGCAGTCCTGGCTGTCCCGGAACTCACTCTGTAGACCAAGCTGGCCTCAAACTCACAGAGATCAGCCTGTCTCTGCCTCCCAAGTGCTGAGACTAAAGGGAAAAACGGCTCTTTTATAAGCGATCCTTCCAGGGCCCGGCAGCTAGAGACAGCTGAAAGCTACTTTCCAGGCTTGAGGTTCTGAAACTAAGAAAAGCCATAATGTAAACCAGGTTTGGTAGCGCTCAGCTGTCAGCTCAGCACTTAAAAGCTGAGGCAGGAGGGTCTCCAATTCAGCCTAAGTGTGGTGGTTCATACCTTTAATCCTGGTACTTTGGAGGTGGAGGAAGGAGAGGGAGACAGACAGGGGGACAGGGAGATAGGGAGGCAGACAGACAGAGACCTATTGTGTAATATGTAAGGGAAGTATCCAGGCCAGTTCCATTAATTTTGCCAACAAGGAAATCAAAAAATGCAGAGAAATGACTGAACCAAGCTGTTCAGGCAAGGAAGAGACCAGAACTGATAGCTCACCCTCTCTCAAAGTCTAGCTCTCAGCTCACAATGAGGCCATCTTTGTTATAAGAGACCAGTTTCCCTCAAGCCAACACGGCTTCCACGGGGCACTGGCCTCTTCCAACCTCAGTGGCATGGTTAGTCTCTCTCTCTCCCCTCTGAGTCTGTCTTTCCAAACTGGAAAAACCTCAGCAGTGAGCCAACACCTACCTGTCACAGAAGCCCCTGTTGAGACTGGCTCTCCTCACTGTCATCATCCCTTTATTGACGTGATCAGTGCTGTCACTTGCTCACCCACTACAGTGAGGCCGGAGCAGCGATGCTCTCTCTGACTGCTAAGCTGGTCCAGCACTAGACATTGAAAACAGGCCAGCTGCTCTGCCCAGTCAGACACCACAATCTTCTGCAAGCTGCCAAGAGCTAGGCATAGGAAGAAAATAAGCAAGTTGGTGCTGGCTTGGAGCTGAGTCATAAAGACTCAGGGGCCTCTGAAGGAGGGTGGCTGGCTCACTGGCTTTGTAAGCAAACAGCTCTCTGAGGCTGAAGGAAAATTACTTCCTGTTCTTTTTGCTGATAGAATGCCAGTGGGACAGGTGATCCACTGAACCCAGGGGTAAGCCTCAAATGGGCATTTTATTGCTGGTGTTTAAAAACTTCCCTTCCATGCCAATCCTCTGTTTTATATCTTTTAATTGTTTTTAAATTGTGTGCTCTGTGCTAGGGGTGATTTTAACAGCTAGGGCAGCACTTTATGAAGTGCTAGGTAGCAAGCTGCAATGGCTTCCCCACAGGATGTGGGTGGAGCAGACCTGGTGGGGATATCAGGTGGCATAATCTGGCTGCATCCCTTGTTCCCTCTCAATGCCACTCTGGCCTCTGACCAGCAGTCTAAAACAGAAATTTGGAGAGCAGGGAGAGGGTAGCCAGAGGCCTTACAAAATACTTCAGTTTTGCCCTGGCCAGCCAGGTAGAGCCAGCTTGAGAACCATGGAGCATCTGGTTGTCTTTCATAGAGATTTACAGAATGTGTTGCTCCTTGGTGGGGAGGAGAAAATTACAATTAATAAGAAAAATCTAGAGTGCCCAAGGCTAAAGGCCATCCAGCAGTTGCCAGTGTATCCAAAACATCCAAAAAGAGCTGTGGTTTAACTATGAATTGTCCCCAACTTGTGACCCTTTTCTGGAAGGTTGTAGGACCTTACAGAAGTGGAGCCTCTTAGGAAGAAGTGAGTCTTGTGGGGTTTTAGGACCCAGCCACACTTCCTGTTTGCTCTTTGTGTCCTGTTTCACCAAGATGTGAGGGGAAGGGTCCCAGCAGTAGGTACACTCCCGCCATCTTGGCGCTGCCTGCACTGCCTTCCTCTTCCTGACAGACTATGCTCTCAACCCTCTATTCTTTAACTTGTTTTGGTCTGGTATTTTGTCACAGCAACAAGATAAGTAACTGTCTCAGGATATTCCTGAAGATGTGTCACTGTGACTGGCTTAGTAAAGGCTGAACGGCCAATAGCTAGGAAGGAGAGTTTAGGCGGGACTTCCAGGCAGAGATAGGAACTCGGGATGAGTCTAAGCTCAGTGGTCACCATTGAGACACAGGGGGAGTTGGATTGACAGAATGGAAGAGAGTTAAAGAGTCACATGGCAAAATGGAGGTTAATAGAAATGGGTTAATTTAAGTTATAAGAGCTAGTGAGACAAGCCTAAGCTAAAGCCAAGAATTCATAATTATTAATAAGTCTGTGTGTTATTATTGGGGAGCAGGCAGTCCCTAAAGAAAGTCCAACAAGTAAATAATTGATACAAAGGGAAAAGGGAACGTTTTCCTTTTCTTTCCTTTTTTTTTTTTTTTTTTTTTTTTTTTTGTGAGGCTAGCCTTACTTTGATTCCAAAGTCAGACAAAGATATCACAAGATAAATTACAGGCCAAAGTCCTTTTTGGAATATACATGCAGCAAAACACAAGCAAATCAAATTCAATAACACATTAAAAGGATTATTCACCATGACCAAGTGGAACGGAATGCAAGGATACTTCAACATTAATAAATCGATCATTGTAATGTAGCATACTAGCAAAAGGAAAAATAGAGGCCATGTTGCCATCACAATAGATGGAGAAAATAGACAAAATTCAACTTCTTTTCAAGAGAAAAGTTCAATAAATTACATGTGGATGGAATGTTCCTCGACACAGGCCACAGATGTTGAATCTACAGCTATTTTACTCAGTAGTAAACTATTCTAGACAGCGCTGAGGATTGAACACGGGGCCTCGCTCATGCTAGGCCAGCACTCGTTCTTTATGCTTGAAGACAGGGCCTGGAGAATTTCCTAGACTAGCTTGAAACTTGCTAGGCAAGACTTAGGCAGCTCCACCGGTTAAAAAAAAAAAAAAAGGTAAAAGTCTTTCCTCTATGAAGAGAGGGTGCTCTCCTGCTTCTGTTCAACACAGCCCTGGAAGTGCTCGGGAAAGAGATAAGAGACATTCACACAGGAAAACAAATTCAGTATCACTGTCAGCTGCTGACATGATCAGAGAAACCTTAAAAATTCTGCTAAAAGAAAATGTTAGTACTAATGGCTAAAGCTTCAAAATACAGATCCAGTATATAAAAATCTGTAGCATTTTTATTCACTAACAATGGAGAATTCAAGAAAAAAAAAATGGGAGAATAATCCCATTCAAAACAACTGTAGCTCACTGATGAAGAGGGCTATGTGAAGGGGTGGGGGAAATGGCTCAACAGTTAAAGCATAAAGATGATTGGATCCCTAGAGAGCCTTGTAAATGCCAGGGGAGCATGGTAGCCCACCTGCAATTCCAGCCTCAGAAGAGGATCCCCAGAGTAAGAGGACTAGTCAGACTAGTATTCTCATTTCCTTTCTTCATAAAGTACTCTAACAAAGAAGGAACGTGGGTGTGAAAAGGTTTATCTGCCTTAAAACTCTAGGTAACCATGTATTGCTGTGTGCAGTCAAGCGGCAGAAGCTTGAGAGACCTGGTTACATCACATCCACAGTCAAGAATAGAGAAAGGATGGATACATGTGTACTGATTTCTTGCTTGCTTGGGCTCTGGTCAATTTCTCTGCCAGTACACAGTCTAGAACCTCCTATCTAGGGAATGACACCACTCACTGTCTTTCTCTGTCCCACCAGCCAGCTCCCAAATAATGACATAGAGATGTCTTATTAATTATAAAAGTTAGACTACAGCTTAGGCTTGTTTCTAATTAGCTTGCATATCTTAAATTAATCCGTAGTTTTTCATCTATTTTCTACCACATGGCTTTTTACCTTTCTTTCGATCTATACCTCCAACTAGTTCTGCATCTCATGGAGTCTCCTCTACACCTAGATTCATCCCCAGTTCCTCTCTTTACCCAGAAGTCCTACATAGTCTCTCTACTTTCTATTGGCCATTTAGCTTTTTATTAAACCAACCACAGTGACACATCTTTACACAGTTGTAGTAGGACAGGCCCATAGGGTTCAGGAAATAGACTAAAGCCAGTTGCCAAGGCATGCATTAACATACTTCCTTAAGAGCCAACCTGTAGTCTGCCTGAGAACCTAGCATGCCAATGAGAGGCAACTGAACAACATCGTTGAATCAGGACACAGCCTGGATGCTGGGAGGGGGCCTATAAGCTTCTCCCCATTGCCGAATAAAGGAGTTAGCTGTTTGTTTTTCACCTGATTCCTAAGGCCTGTGTCATTGGCCCTTCATCTTCTCAACCCCTCCCCCAAGGGAACTGTTAGGACTTAGCAACACGAAGTGTTATCAAGTATCTCCCAACAACTCATAGTGGACTGGCTGGGTTCTCCACATCAATTAATTTAATTAAGACAATCCCCCCACAGACATGCCCACAAGCCAACCCTGTACAGACAACTCCTCACTAACCTCTCCTCCTAGCTGATTCCAGCTTGGGCCAAGTGGACAGTTAAAACTGACCGTCTCAACAAGCCACATCAGTGAGATTTATATTTGACTGAGAGACCATGTCTCAGTGGAAGGGTGGTCAAGAATGATTCCTAAGAGCTGGGTATGGTGGTACAGGTCTTTGACCCTGCCCTTGGGAGGCAGAGACAGATAGCTCTCTGAGTTCAGGGCCAGCCTGATCTACAGAGTGAGTTCCAGGATAGTCAAGGCTACAAAGAGAAACCCTGTCTTGAAAAACAAACAATAACTAAAAGATTCCTAGGTCTGAAGATATGACTTAGCAGCTAAAGAATTGGCTGCTCTTCCAGAGGACCTGGGTTTCTATCCCAGCTCCTTCATGGCAGCTGACACCATGGGGCTTCCCAGGGGCTCTGACATCCTCTTCTGGTTAGTGAGGACACTTCACATGTGATATACAGACAAAACACCCACATACATAAAATTAAATAAATCTTTTTAAAAAATAAAAAATAATTTATGACATCAACCTTGGTCACCTGCATGCATATGCACAGAAGTTCACACACACGTGCCAAACCAGACATATACACACATGTTTACCACACACATGAAAAGTTGGGGGGATTAAAAGAGAGAGAGAAGGGGCTGTGATAAGTTCTTTGGAGTCAGATCTGTATCCCCAGCCTCACTGCCCCCTAGTTAATGTTTCACTTAGGGAAAGGAACCTCTGTGGTCTTGTGACTTCATCTTAGTTAAAGGGTGGTAATTACAATGACATCGTCCTTATATGAATACCTAGTAAAGCAAAGGGAGATACATAGTCCAAATAAAGTGTTTATTCAGCCCATTGCCAAGTGTGTGGTAAGTGGTAAATATTAACTATCGCTGCTGCTATTATGTATTTAATCTAAACTGGGAAATCATGAGAGAGGCAAAAAGAACAGAAAAACAGCAAGGAAATCTGCAGAATCTCCAAACAGGGATTCAGCCAACCAAAACACTGAAGGAAAACCAGTGTCTACGACCCAGAGTTAACAGCATTTAACTATTAATAGCATTTAACAATCATGAAGGCCAGACCTCTCCACCCATTGTCCATGTAACAAGATAAGCATCCAGCAAACACCTGTGACTCCTGCTCAGAGGGATCCAACTATGGGATAATGCTCTCATACACTGTAAAGTATGTCATGGGTATTGGTTTAATAAAATGCTGATAGGCAGGGACGACCAAACTAAGAGAAATCTGGGAAGAGGAAAGGCAGAGCAGCAGATGCCAGCCCCAGAGGAAGCACGATAAGAATGCTGCTCTGAGGAAAAGATACCCAACACAAATAGAATCGTGGGTAAGTGTAACTTAACAGTTAACTGGAAGCATAGTCAAGTGTGGGCTCTGAGGAGGAGTTTGGTTTTGGTGGTAAGAAAATCAGAGGCATCAGTTCCCTCTTTCTGCCTTGGATGGCTGTGGCCAGGGAAGTCCTTCTGTGTCCCTGAAGACAGTAGGTGGGTTCTTGACAACACTTTGGAACGTAGCATGGGGGCATGGGGATGGTATCTACACTTATTCTATGCTAGTTGTCTCTGAGTGAAAATAAAGCCATCTCTGAATTCTGTGTGAGAAAACCAAACTGTACCTCATTGAAGCTTCTGTTCGATGACTTACACTGCTATAGCCCCCAAAGCCAAAATATCAGTGCAACTTAGTGATGTGATCGAGTCCAGATGTCAATGGTGTAACCTGGTTCCTGCCTACAACTGTGTCTGAGACTGGCCCATAGCCACCGCCTTTTTCTTTAACGGCTGTGGAAAGTTCTCATTTGTCTAGGGAGCTTAAGTTGCCTAAAATGGCTCCCAATAATCTCATCATGTGCTGTATGATTTTGGTCAATGATAAACACATATACAATAATGGTCTTTGTCCTGGATGTCAACTTGACACACCTACAGTCGCCAGAAAGCTTTAATTGAGAAAATGCCTTCATGAGATTGGACAAGCCTGTAGGGCACTCTCCTAATTAGTGACTGATGCGGGAAGGCCTAGCCTATTGTGGTGGTGCCACAGTTCTATAAGAAAGCAGGCTGAGAAAGCCTTGGGAAGCAAGCCAGTAAGCAGCACCCCTTCATGGCCTCTGCATCAGCTCCTGCCTCCAGGTTCCTGGCCTGCTTGAGTTCCTGTCCTGACGGCCTCTGATAATGAACTATTATATAGAAGAGTAAATGAAATGAACCTTGCCCTCTCCAGGTTGCTTTCTGTCATGGTGTTTCATAGTAACCCTAATTAGGATTGTATTTTAAAGTTATGACAGAACTAGAGATTCCTATCTAGTAGACTGTCCAAACATTAAAAATCTTTTAGGTATATTTATTTTATGTTTATGAGAGATTCACCTGTGCACCATGTGTGTAGTGCCCAAAGAAGTCGTGAGGGTGTCATTGATGTCCCTGGAACTGGAGTTAAGGATGGTTGTGAGCCACCATGTGGGTGCCAGGAACTGAACCCAGATCCTCTGCAAGAGCAGCAAGTGCTTTTAACCCCTGAGCATTTCTAACCCCATGGGATGTGTAACCTTCTGATACTACCATGTGACATTTTCATCTACAGAGTACACATATAAAAACTGCACACTTGATTTTTTTTTAATTGCAAAAAAAAATGTTTTAAGTTTACTATTTTGTGTTGGACTACATTCAAAGTTATCCTAGGTGTGCTGGTAGTTTTTGTCAACTTCATACAGTCTGAGGTCATCTGAAAAGAGAAAATTTCAATTGAGAAAATGCTTCTATCAGATTGACCTGTGGGCAAGTCTGGAGTGGCATGCTCTTGATTAATGACTGATATGGGGCGGCGGGGGGGGAAGGGGGGGGGAGAGTCCACTGTAGGACATTCCACCCCAGGAAGGTGGTCCTGGGATGTATAGAAAGCAATCTGGGCAAGCCAAGTAGAACAAGCCAAGACACAGTGTTTCCTCCACGGTGTCTGCTCAGTTCCTGCCTCTGGGTTCCTGCCTTGGCCTCCCTTGCTGGTGGGCTCTAAACTCTGAGCTAAATAAACCCCTTCTTCCCCAGGCTGATTTGTTCAGCATTTTATCACAGAAACCTAAACTAGGATGCTGGGTTTCTTTGTCTTTGTATATTTAGATATGTAGACGCTACTGTTTTTAATGCAGCACTGTACTGAGTAAGTTTGCAACCTAGGACTCCACTGTAGAGTCTAGGCAGACAGATGGCACATCTATGTAACCATGTAACTATGTAACTATGCTCTACCATGTTTGCACATGGATGAAAACACCTAGTGGTACCTTTCTCAGGATGTATCCCTACAATTCAACACATGGTCATATTAACAAATAGCCCAATAGTCTAATTCTCTTTTCACCTCTTAGTCCCTCATTTAAAGGTCCAGAAAAATAAGTATAATTATGGTCTGGAATGCTGCTCAGTAGGATGCCCTGGAGTAAATCCCCAGAATTAAAGAACAAATTATCAAAAAGTTGTAAGTATATTAAAGCAAAGAAGAAGAGAAAAAAATTAAAAAGAATAATGAGACTTGGACTGGGTTATATAAAAGGCTAGTATCTGTTCCTGTTCAGAAACCTTCCTCAAGAGGCTGGTTTTGATTTATATGGTCTGCCCTGACACCACTGGAGCATACCAATTGCAATGAGTAGCATGACTCAGTTTCCCCTTCCAAAATATCCAGTGCTATATTTCTAGAACCTTTTATTCTCTGGTCATCTTGTCCTTGGATACTGCATTGCCATCCTAGCTAACCCATGTCTGGAACCAATCTGATGGTTCTACCAGCTTACCCTTGGGTCCACAGGCCATAACCCTCTTGTACTTACTGATCCCCTGGGTCTTCATGAAACACTTTGGAGAATGGACCATTTAGTCCAATCATGGCACAGAACAGCATTAATAGGCAATTGCCACAGGGAGATAATACAGGAAGAAAAATGGCTAAAAATATACAGTGAATCACAGAAAATTACATCTCTTAAATCCTACAGTGTATTCCTATTGCCATAGCAACCTCTGGCTAGTAAAGGCAGAGCTGATTTATCACAGGCTTTCCCCAGCCCTCCATTCTGCCGGAAGCTCATGCAGACTGTGCTGTGGGTCCCCATCCCAAACATTGTGTCTCTTCATGCCTTTTAGTGGCATTTTTGAGGCAGGACACAGTGGTTCCTTCCCTACATCCAGACCTCTTCTTGAAAGGAAGTCGACCATTTCTAACCTCTGGTGGAGCATCTATGCTCCCACACATGGAAGCTCACTGATTTCCCAGAGACGGCTGCGGAATAGGGATGTAAGCAGTTGTACGTGGATAAAAGACAGGATGAAAGAATAAAATGGAGAACTTTCTCTCTCTCCCTTCAGTCTCTTCTCTGTTTCCCTCACTTCCCATATTCTCTCCTTTCTTTCCAGTATGTTTTGTGAGATGATCTGAAAAGGGGTTGTGTTTTAGCATTAGAGATGAGACTGGTATCTGGGAAGACGATAAATGTAGTCAGACATTCTATTCTTTCCATGTAGTCTAAATGTCACTGACATGTGCACAAAGAAAATTCTTGTGTTGTCTTTCCTTTTATTTGTTTGTTTGTTTGAGGCAGGGTCTGGATATGAATGTCAGGCTAGAATTGAATTCATGATCCTCCTGCCTCAGCCTGCAGAGTGCCAAAATTACAAGTACATGACAAAAATGGGATTCTTGAATACCATTTTAAACTTTTGTAATTGGAGTATATACTAAATACCCTGGACCAGAGTTCTGGAGCATCCTTCCTCCAAATAGCCCAGCCTAGACATGTTCCAAGGACAAGGAGACAGCTTCAAAGAACTCTCACTGGTTCTGCGCGCATGCACACACACATACACGGAGACAGACAGACAGAGAGAATACATACAAACAAATAAAAATAAAATCTTAAAGTCCTAGTGAGGGAAAGTTTGAGAAATGGTACAGTTACACACACTTGAAGGGTCTCCTTGCAAAATATTTACTGATTTTAGAGGGAAAATATAGTACTTTTAGAGTTGAGAAGCTTTTCAAACATTATCTGAACCAAATAATCCAGCCCATCTCAAGGGACAGATGGGACACATAGGCATCATGTGTCTCCTGATGTGTGCACTAGAGATACAATGTCATGCTTCCAGGCCATTTTACTAGTGAGGGAAACACAGAAAAGTTCTGAATAGGGGTAGTCTATATATAACTGCCTTTTATCCTTCAAAGATGCCAGGGACACGGGAGGCAAAGGCAAACACTCTTTGATCTGAAGATACCCAGAGGCCACGGCAATGTGTAACCGGAGACTGATTCGAGATCAGTTTTTCCCTCTTTAGCTATAAAGAATGTTATTAGGAAAAATTGGTGAAATTTTTAAATGGTATGTAGGTTACACAACGCTACTAGGTCAATATGAATTTCACAATTTGGAGAATCTATGGGATGGAGAAAAAGAATGGCTGTGATTTGAGGAAATATACAGTCAGTGTTAGAGATAAAGGATAATCTTGTCTGCATATCCTCCTCAAAAGTGGTTCAGTGGGGGGGGAAAGAAAATAAGAAGGAAATGATAAGCAAATGGGCTGATGAATATTCAGGAATTCTTTGTCCTTTTTGCATTTTTCTGTGAGAAGTACTTTGTGCTTTTCTGTAAGTCTGAAATTATTCCAAAGTGAAAAGTTCCCATCTGCAGACTCAAGTTATACTGAGTGAATTTTCTTCCTATTCTTCCTGCCTGTCATTCTGACGCAGTACTCAGGCACTTAAAGCTTCCTTCACAGAGCACAACTCTACCTGTACAGGGGAGTGTGAGGGCTGTGAGAGAGAGAGAGAGTGAGTAGATGCAACTGAGTCAGTGTCACAAAAGGCTAAATATAAAGCTTGGAATCACATTAGTTGTTGCAAAGGCAAATCAGAGCAGAAAATGAAATCAAAGGACTCACAATGAGTCCTCTGAGGATTCACAGTAAGGGGGAATACAAATGGCTTTGGTGGGATTCCTCCACCTAGCCCCAGAAGATAGCTGGCAAAGTGTGAGAAAAATAATGAGTCTCCCCTCCCCTTCCCTCCCCTTCCCTCCTTTTCCATTCTCCTTCCCCTTCCGCCAGGGCTCTTCCGGTATCTCATAGTGGGGCTATTTCCATCAAGGATGATCTTTTTCCACAGCATTAATGTTCTTTCTCCTTCTGAGGCTGTAGAATGAAACTGAGTGTGTAGGGACCTGCTACCATCAGGTTCTGAAGGTGACAATGTGGGGCAGGGGCAGGGGAGGGGGGCGGCGACAATGTGAGGCCCAGAGTGCTACCTCATTTGGCTTAGCTGATCCAAACACTTTGTACAGCCTGGAAGACAATCTCTTAAGCACACCAATGTCACAAAAAAGTCATGACATGAAAAAGTTGCACAGAAAGGTTTGTCATGCGTGACCTTGAACATCACCACCTCTTTGCTCTACAAAGCCGTTGCTGTGATTTTCAGTATTGTGAGCTGCATCAGAGCAGAAAGAGCTGCTGCTGTTTATAAATGATGCTGATTGAATGGAACACATCTTGATTCTTTCCCAATGGTCCAGGGACAATAAGAAATGACTTAGGGATGGCCAAAGCGGAATTCTCTTCCACTGGAAGTGAGCCTCTGTTCAACTCCAGCTTTTAAAATGCTAGCTTGTGCTTACAGCAAGGCCTTGGAAAGAGAAAAAAAATGGAGTCATTTTCAGTACCACAAAGATATTTGTCTCAATCCACCAACACCAGCCAGATATGAATCGTATAAATCAAGTAGGCATTGGGGCTTCAGGCAAGGCCATGGAAAAAATTAAACATTTAAGAGCTGGTCAGCCTCTAACTGATCTGATCAGGGAAAATAAAGACAGGGAGTATAAGCCCCTTTAAAAGAGGCCACAGTCTGTCCATCTCTGTGGGAAAATTAGACACCACAGCTGGGTCCAAGGTAGTATATAAATTATTGAGAATCTGAATCCTTATCCATCGTGTGACCCATTTACCCACATACCTCTCAAAAAACAAAACTAAAACCCAAAACAACTTGCTTCAGAGATACCATGTAAAACAGTATCTTTTAGGAATGGAGAGGGATTCGGGTCTACATGAGTAGTCATGTGCCTAGATGACCTGGTCAGCTCTTAGACAGGAGTAGAGACCAGGCAAATCCTGTGGTCTCAGTCTACACACTCAGGATTTACCCTTTTTGGTTTTGTTTGTTTGTTTGTTTGTTTGTTTGTTTGTTTTGGGGGGGTTGTTTTTGTTTTTTTAAACAAGGTCTCAGTATGTAGTCCTGTCTGGCCTAGAACTCACTGTGATGATCAGGCTGTCCTGGAACTCATAAAGATCTGTCTGAGTCAGCAGCCTTCTAGGCCCAGAACTCATACACTCCAGGTAGCCAGCCTGTAATATGATCTCTGTTAATAGTAGGTGGTGTCTGGCTTCTTGTAGACTCTTGAGGAAAATAGCAATCAGAACTGTGGTGACTGAGAGAGGGGCCTTGTGAGAACTTTCTTATAGTTATAGTCATTAAACACACTCTTACTTTAATAAGCCAGGCAATGGGGTTCTGCTCTCATGATTACTTAGTTATTTTCTTCAGCAAAAGTAGGGCTCCTGGGGTTGCAGAAATGGCTGGAACACCTGCTGCTCTTGCAAAGAGTTCTGGTTTGATTTCCGTTCTGGTTTGATTTCCATACCCATGTGGTCTCTCACAACTGCCTGTAACTGCAGTTCCAGGGTAGCTAACTAACACCTTATTCTGGCCTCTGTGGGCACCAAGAATGCATGTGGTGTGCAGTCATACACGTAGGCAAAACACACCTCCCAGCATGCTTGAGGCAAAAGCATGACTAGGAGTTCCTGGCCAGCCTCAACTATGTCGTGAGTTTAAGGAAAATCTGGGCTATGTGAGCCCATGTCTCAGAAAAAAAAAAATATTGATTTAACCACAGAGTAACAATGTTTGGCTACTCTATGGGGCATTTTGTCTAGCTCTTGCTTCTCATCCTGTAAGACCTGTGCAAAGTGGTCTTAATTTATAGTATATCCACTCAGAAAAACCAACAAACACTCTTGAATTTATTGAAACTGATGCTGTAGAAGGCACATGCCTAAAATCCCAACATGCAGAAGGCTAAGTAAGGCAGGAGGGCTCTAGGCCATCCCTGCCGACAGAGTGAGACCCCCAAAATACCGAACAAACAAACCTAACCTAACCAGGGGGCTGGTAAGATGCCTCAGCGGGTAAGGGCACTCACCTCCATCCCGATGACCAGAGATCCACCCGTCTCTCGTGCCTTCAGAGCAGAAAGAACTGACTTCTACAGTTCTTCTCTACCCTCCACACATGAACCCCCAGCAAATAAATAAATAAATAAATAAATAAATAAATAAATAAATAAATAAATAAATGAATGAATGAATGAATGAATGAATAAATAAATAAATAAATAAATAAATATTGATGCTACAGAAAGATGTCTGTGTGTACAAAGCGATATTCCCCATATACACTATGGAATGATGGGATCCTATTTAAAGACTGCATAGAGTATATAAATATAACTGTGACATGAATGGCTACCTTTTTTCCTCTAGTGGAAGCCTTGCTCAAGCCAGGCAGGGTGCTACTGGCCTATAGTCCCAGCACTAAGGAGGCAGAGGCAGACAGATCTTTATGAATTCAAGGCCAGCCTGGTCTATTTAGAGAGTTTCAGTACAGCCAGAGCTACACGGTGGCCTCATACCCCAACCAAGGGAAAAAAGAAAGAAAGCTGTGATTTCCTTGGAGAATCTCGTTCTATTCATGTGCTTGGATATGCCAGACAGTGACAATACAGCTGAGTGACATTCCATTCTCCTGGCCTCAGGGGAAAGGACCTGGAGCCTAGTCAGGAGACTTGTTTACGGGCCCATAGGTGAACTGTGTGTCTTAGTCTCAAGGCCAGTAGGTTGTAAACTGAGAAGCTGTTTAGGATGAGCATGCCTGAGCCGGGAAGGAGAGAACTGAAGTTTTGGTGTCGTCTTTTAGGAGCATGAATTCAGCTCCTTCGGCCTTTACTCTTGAGCCTCTCAGTTGCAAGAACTAAATAAAACCACCCTCTCTCCCTTCCCATTCCCTCTCAGGGTAGTCTGAGTTGGTCTTCTTTCATAGAGAAGGTTGAGAAGGTGAGGGTTGGGTAAAGCCTAGAAGGTTGATTAATCTTCTACTTTATAAGACGTTTGTGCTCCATTCCCCCACCCTCGTGCCAAGGATCAGACTCCAGTTTCACTTTAAAAATTTACAAATATTTTTTAAATTACATTTTAATCAGTTAGTTAGTTGTGTGTATGGGAGCAGGGCATGCTGCATGGCATGCCAAGTGCAGGTCAGAAGACAATTTGTGGGAATCAGTGTTCTCCCAACATGTGGATCCAGGGATAGAAGTCAAGATTTTTAGGTTTGACATCATTACCTACTGAGCCACCCCACCAGCCGCCGCTTAATGGATTTTTTAAATGAACTTATTATGACTTTTGAGCCTCACTCCAACCTTATGAGGTCATCGGAATTTCGTTTCTGTCTTGCAGAAGTTGGAGAACAAACAGAGGCACAAGGCTGTAGAGAGGCAACACCGGGGCTCTTTGCTGTCTGGGAAAGTCTCTTGGTTGGGAGGCAGAGAGGAGACAGGATAGGATTTTGAAGAACATTTGCCACACTACAGTGTTATATGAGGTCTCTGGCCCGGACTTTTGGGCCTAGCCTTGAGGTTTGGACCCACAGATCCACAGAGACACACAGATGCTTACAATAGTTTTAGGCTGATCGGCCTAAGGCCCAGGCATATCACTTGCTAACTTTTTGCCCTTAATCTAACCCATGACTCTTATCCTGTTCAGCCATGGGGCTCGGTACCTTTTCTCAGAGCAGCATAGTTGTCCTCTGCTTCTTCTGGCTTCTCTCTGGCATTCTGTTCTATTCTTCCTATTCCCAAAGTTTTATCAGTCTGGTAGCCCCGCCCATACTTTCTATCTGTCTTTGACCAATCAGTGTTTTTTATTAAACTACTAGGCGGGACAATTATTTACAATGTAACATCATAAATCCACTATAGGACAGTGATTACACTTGTCCCTGGGGATTGGTTCTAGGACCTTATGTGGATATTAAAATTCTTGGACAAGTAAGGCCCTTATATAAAATTGTACAACACACATATAAATGAATGAGCACATTAAAATTGTGTCTGCATTAAGTATGTAGATTATTTTCTCATCATTCACTAAACAATGTAGAATAGCAGTGAGATGTATACTATTTACACTGCATTAGGTACAAGTAATCTGGAGATGATTTCAGCTACACAGAAGGACATATACAGGTTACATGCACACAAAAGAGGCTGTTGAATGTAGTTGGGCATTTTTTCTGTCCCACTCGGCCAGTCCCAAAGCCACTTATAAAATGACTAGGAGGTTTGATATTATAGTAGCTGCAAGGCAGTAGCTCAGGCTTATGACTAACTGGGGGGAGAGAAAGAGAGGAGAAAGAAAGAGAGAGGGGGAAGGAGGGAGGGAGGAAGGAAGGAAGGAAGGAAGGAAGGAAGGAAGGAAGGAAGGAAGGAAGGAAGGAAGGAAGGAAGGAAGGAAGGAAGGAAGGAAAGATCGAAATAGCTAACAAGACTAGGCTTGTATGACAAATCTTGCCAGACAAGATTTCCTGCCTCCCTTAACCAACCCACCTGCTGGCCCTGAAGTCATCTAAATTGATGACACTAGGTTTACACTGCCCAGAGCAGTGGATGGACCTCATTTTGGGCACTCTGACTTATGTGGTGAGGGTTGGATAGCCCATGACTGAAATTAACTGTGAGCACTTTCAGAAAATTAAGTTACCAAAGCAAATTAAAGACGTTAACAGGGTGCCAGATTAAGGAGTCTTCAAGCACTCTTACACTAGGGACAGAATCGTCAGCTCCGACGCAAGGACCCTGAGAGAGGAGAAAGGGGAGAGAGGGTGGGGTCTCAGTCCTGGCTTCCGCACCACCACCTTATGACGTGGAGCATCAATCTCATGCTCAGCTCAGGTGCCTGGTGTAGTAACCACCATGAGTAACCGCTAATGTCTCCTGAGTGCCCGTTACATGCTGAGCAGTAACTCTCATCATGTCAGATCCCAACAGTTTCCCCAAAGCAGTCTGAACCTTTTGGGTTCTGTCCAGAATCGGTGGCAGGACCAGAACTGATACCTCCTGCTGCCCAGTGATACATAACACCTATACAGGGGGCTGTAAGAATTTAAAGGTGAGGGCAAGAGCGTTTGTAAATTGTCCAGTACTGCACTGTGGTCACAAGTGCTGTAATTTTTTTTAATTGATGCTTCACCTAAAAATTGTCAGTTCAGTTTGGTCTCTTCCTAATTTAAGTTTTTCTTTTGATTGGCTCTTTTATTCAAGAGTATATGCAACCCAGAGCTGGAATTGACCCATCATGGTCCTATAGTGCCCTCTGCTGACAGGTAGAAGAACTGAAATCCCAAAAGGTGATACTGATTCCTCAAATCTTTTGAAGAACTGCCAGGTACTTGGCTTTATGGCAGCAGCTACAGGGTACCAGGGGCAGGTAGGTACTGAGTGGGTGCAGGGGACTGTGTCCTCATTGGCCCGGCCCTCTCTGGAGAAGGAAAGTGGGTAGAGCCAAAAACCAGGTGACCTAGATTTCATCTCATAAGACGTTCTACAGGTTGGAGAGATGGCTCAGAGGCTGCTCTTCCAGAGTGCTGAGTTCAATTCCCAGTAAGTACATGGTGACTCACAAGCATCTGTACTGAGATCTGGTGCTCTCTTCTGGTGTACAGGCAATGCACACAGAATATTATATACATTTATTTAAAGAATCTTGGGGGAAAAAAAAAAAGACATCCTAGACCAAAATCACTTCCTCAGCACTTGCTAGAACGACATCACAGAGAGGAAGTCCAAAGTGGACACTGTTATCACCATTCTCAGAAAGCCATAGTAACCCCAAACGATAAGGTCAATGGTACCCTACATCCAAGAACACTCAGGGAAATGCTAATTAACTGGGCACAGACGGGGTGGGCCCTAGTTTGTACTGTTTGCCAACGTCTGTGTTGTAAATACTCTAATTGTGGCCAATTACAAGCTATAAACAATGATTCACAAGCTTTTTCAAGATTTTACAAGTGACCTCTTGCAAACTGCAGAAGCATGCTCTCTAACATGCTTTCCCACCCCCCCCCACTGTGTATGGCGGGGGGGGGGGGGGGGGGGGGGTGTGCAGGTGCCCTTGGAGGTTAGAGGCATCAGATCTCCCAGTGGCTGGAGTCACAGGCAGTTGTGAGCTGTTCCACATGTATGATAGGAACTAAACTCAGGTCCTCTGCAAGAGCAGTCTGTGCTCTCAGCCTCTGAGCTGTCTTTCCAGCCCCGACTAGGAAAAATAGTTTTTTTTAATCAGCTGGACTCCAGAATGCTTACAGCTGGAGCACCTTCCTTAACGGACACTGGTGAGTGTCATTCCAGCAAAGCTGACCCCAAATGAGAAGAATGCCAGCTGGAACGTCCTCTGTGCCTTCTCTGCAGGCTCTGCTCTGCCCGAAGATCTTCACCGCCCTGCCTCGTTTTCCTGTCACTTGTCCTTCATCCCCACCACCCCTCCTCCCTCCCCACCACCCTCCTCCCCACCACTCCTCCTTCCCGTCACCCCTCCTTCCTGTCATTCCTCCTTCCTGCCTGCCACTCCTGTCTTTTTAGTATCTAACCAAATGAGAAAGAAGGGACAATGTGACCTTTATGAAATCAAGCTTCTTTCTGCCCTCCACCCTCTTACCTCAGCGTCCAGTCCCTTCCCTATTCACTTTTGGTTCACAAACCTGCCTCAGCCCAAAAGCTCCAGGCCAGCAGGGGGCCCTCTAGGAACCCCAAGGCGTCTTGATATGAGAAATATGACCAGCATTGAACCGTACACTTGTTACCGTATCCAGCTCTCACGATGAGAACTCTGCCTTGGCTCCAAGGGTAGGAATGTGTGGGGTCCAATCCGTGCCTCGGAGAGCAGTTTCCAGCTGTCTCCACCTACAGAAATGAGTCAGCTGAGCAAAGCCCACTTCTCAGAAGCCTGAGAGCTGACCTACCGTAGGTCACGTGCTTTCTATTCAGCTCTCAAAACATTCCAGGGCCCACAATCCCCATGATCAGCAGCCTACCCCAAGGTTGGCTTCTCCTCAGATTTCCCTCCGAAGACGCCCCTCCATTCATTCCAAGCTACCACTGACCCAGAATAAAGATAAAACCTAAACTGGAAGCAAACAACTCCACTTCCATGCCAGCTGCTCCCAGGGTAGGTCCTTGAGAAGGTTCTGAAACCTCCTTCGATCTATCTCATGAAGGCTTGATGGAAACACACGGCTGGGGGAATTAGACTAAAGCAAACACAAGAGAAAACTGTTGGATCAGAGTGTTAAATAAATGTTATTTTTCTACCCGAGAGAGGTCTTAATCTCTTTCCCTCCTCCCTCTCTCTTCCTTCCCTCTCTTTATGATCATTGTGGAAATTTTGAAAAACAAAATGTACTTGAATATACAAAAAAAACAAATTAAATTGCCCACAGTTAACATTCTCCACTTGGATGTTCTTCCTGGGATTTGATGATGATGGATGCTGCAGCTCAAGGATCCTGCTTTAACACTTAGTGGCAGGATGGCTCACACCTAAATTCCCACCACTGTGGGAGGTGGGATTAAGAAAACTGTGATCTTAAGGCTAGTTGGAACTATGTAGCAAGACCCTTGTCTCAAAGGAGGACCAAAGTAACACAAGTACTTGCTAGCTGTGTGACCTTGACAAAGTCTCTATATTTGACCTGTCTGGTCTGGAAAGATGGAAAGATGGGTACCAGAGTTTGTGGGGATTAAGCATATTAATACAAGGTCATCCTCAGCTACAGAGTGAAGTTGGGAACAGCCTGGATGACATGAGACCCTATCTATCTCAAGCCCCCACCCCCGACACACACACATACTAAAGTACAACTCACAGACACAGGGGGGGCTGGGACATTGGAGAAAATGAACCTCACTGACTTCAGAATCTACTCAGGTCACTCACTGTGGAAGGTAGAGGAGCCAGAATTCAATCCCTGACCCCAGAGCCCATTCACCACCACCCTGCACACTGGTGAGCCTAGGGACAGAGGTGTAAAGAGGACCAAGTTCTTTCTCGTTTGAGATCTCAATGACTTCTCCCGGGCTATTGCTTCCAGCTGCATTTGGCTGTGTTGATCCAGTCATTTCTCAATATCCAGAGATTAGTCTGTTTCCCCCAGGCTCTGGTCAAACCTACCTACGCTCACGCCCACCTTCTTTCCAGCCATGTGATGGCCGGAGCAAAGGAAGTACATTTTGTTCTCTCTCAATCACCATTTTTAAAGTATATCCCCCATCAGACTCATAAGAATAAGAAGATGTGGGGTCAGGGGAGCCTGCAGGACCACACAAAAACTCAGCAAATCTCTTGAGGCTTGTAAACCAACAAATGTTCCACAGCATAAAAAATGTAATGCATCTTAAAATAATATTCTACGACAATCAGATGAACCTATGTTTGAAGCCTGCCTGGGCCATTTACTAGGTCTGTAACTGGGTACAAGTATGACTCCTCTATGCTTTGACCTTCTCATCTTAAAGGTAAGTAATAGCTCACCTTACTGGACAGCAAACAACCACTGTAATTCCAGCTCCAGGGGATCTGCTACCCTCTCTGGCCTTTGAAGGCACCCACACACATGACTCACAGACACACACATACACATAAATAATAAATCTGTTTCTAAATGCATGGTACATATGTTTCATAATAGCAGTACCTCCAAGCTGGGCATATGAGCTAAACACAGTCACTGATTCATTCCATGTTTCCCAGCATCCTGCACTGCTGTGGTCAAAGCCAGGTTAAATAGGGAGAAGGGTCTCCTCCTCCGCCCCACACAACTTCAGTCTTGGATTTTTGTTTTTGTTATAAAAGGTGTGTGGTTTGCTTCTGGTGTTTAGTGGGAGTGTCTATGACCATACGGCCTGCTTCCTCACCAGTTATACAAGGTCTGGGCATGTTGTACCCATTGTCATCTCTCTGTGCTGGTACCTGCCACTGCGGCTAACAGTAACAGATTAAAGGAATGTAAGACCACAGTTAGATTTACTTGTAGCAAAGAGAAATGTGCAGAGTAAAAATAAATTACTAACTCACCTCAGATTATTTTTACATATTTTTATGTGTTCCTCTTACAGCTAAAATCATACTGTGGGAAACCCAAGCATTGGCCATCTGGCTGTCTCCAAGTCCTCCAGCAGGTACTGTCCCTAGCATGGTTGAAAACCCAAAATGTCAACATGGTTCTGTGGCTAGCTCTCATCCAATTTTTTGCTTATGATGGATTTTCTTCTAGGCTTATTTCCAGATAATTGTTTTGCTCCTTCAGTTGGCATCTATCTGAACAAAGAAATCTGTCCACTGTGTTCGGAATTTGCCACCACAACCTGACTCAATACAATCCAGTTAACATACACGCTTTTGGCCAGGCATAGAAATAAAGGTGTGGGGATAGCTTCTTAAAAGTGAGTAAATAAAAGTATCCAGGTGTGGTGGTGTTTTCCTTGAATCCCAGAATTCAGATCTCTGTGAATTAAAAACCAATCTGGTCTACATAGCAAGTTCCAGGCCAACCAGGGCTGCAGAGTGAGATCCTGCACCAAAAATTAATAAATGAGTAGATAGATGATAAACAGAACAAAATGATAGATAGGTAGATAAATAGATACAGAAAATGATGATAAATACATAAGTATATATAATAAAAAGATAGATATAGAGAAATGCCCCGGCCCACGAGATCTAACAACATGGACCTAAAGAGGGGGCAGACAAATGAAGGGACCAGAAACATGAAAAACAAGAGCAAGACAGTGTTCTGATCAAGCTCTGAAACTTTATTCTTCTCAGCAGTACATAGAGTCCTTTAGGGGAAGGGTGAGCAAGATTAAGCAAGCAAGGAATTTACAGCTGTAGGCTATTCTGCCAACAGGATGTGTTGTCATGGTGACCTATCTAATCTTAGCTATTGTTTAACCCTAGGAATGTTATCTAATTCCTGGGAGAGGAATCATCTACCAACAGGCTAACAGCAGGGGAAGCCACCTGGCTTCTGGGGAGGAATTCTAGGGAAAAGGAAGCTTAATATGCTGGTGCCAAAATGGCATTGCCACTGCTAAGGTTTTTCTGGCTCCTGGCAGAGAAATGATGAGATAGAGAATAAGAGATTAGATAAATGACAAATATGATAAGAGATATATTAGATAAAAGATGGATGGATGGATGGATGGATGGATGGATGGATGGATGGATGGAAAAGATAAGAGACAGATTATATAGGGACACAGTTTATCATAGTGAGGAGGCATAACAGAATTTGTAGCAGCAGGAGTGTGTGGCGATGACTGTTCATACTGAGTTAGCTCAAGAAACAGAATACCTGGAACTAGGTGTAGATAGAAACATCAGAAGCCTGGTCCCCAGTAGCCCAAATCTATCTCTTAGGCCTCAGCTTCCTGAGGCATCACAACCCTCCAGTACAGAACTGTCAGCCTGGAAAGATGCGTTCAAACATGAACCTAGGAAGGAATTGTCTTAGTTAGAGTGTCTATTGCTATGAAGAGACACCATGATCACAGCAAGTCTTATAAGGAAAACATTTAACTAAGGTGGCAGCTTACAGTTCAGAGGTTCAGTCCTTTATCCCCATGGCAGGGAGCATGGCAGCTGCAGGCACACATGGTGCTGGCTACCTCTTGATCAGAAGGCAACAGGAAGTAGCCTGTGATACCAAGAATATCCTGAACATAAGAGACCTCAAAGCCCGCCCCCACAGTGGCACACTTCCTCCAACAAGGCCACACCTACTTCAATAAAGCCACACCTTCTAACAGTGCTGTTCCCTTTGGGAGCCATTTTCTTTCAAACCATCACAGAAACATTTTAGATATCAATCATAATAATCTACCCCAACCCCCAAAGGCCTGTGGCTATCTTAGTATGCAATATACACTGAGTCCAGTCTTGAGAGTCCCAATTGTCTTAAGGTTCCAACACTGTCCTAAAGCCAAAAATTTCCTCTGAGACTCAAGGAAATCTCTTACTTGGGAGTCCCTGTAAAACCAAAAAGATGGGGGTGGAGGGAAGCTGGGAAATGAGTGGGAGGAGAAGGGGAAGAAAAGGAAACTGTGGTTGGTATGTTAAAAAAAAGAAAGAAGAAAAAAGTTACACGCACAATACACAACAGCACCAGGTAACCCTTCCTGCTCTAAATGTACGAAAGGAGGGTTGTACAGAGCAATTGAACTAAGCAAGATAAAACAAGGCAAAGCTGACATAAACTCCTACAGCTCCATATCTGACTTTTGGTGCAGCCTATAGCACACATGATTTCCCTGTGAGCCAGCCCCACTTGCCACCTGCAGTTTTCCTCAACAGACATCCCGCATTCCTGGCATCACTAACATTGTAAGATCTTCACTGCAAGTTGGGCTTCACCCCATAACTCTTCAATTCATTCTGAATGCCTGCAAAAGCAGGGCCACTGGGATGGTGCCAAGATCTGCTTATCTGCTTCCAGATAAGAAGTAACCTAGATTCTGAGTACCTATATGGATGGGCCTGGGAAAACATTTCCCTAGGCAGCTCAGCTGGGCACTCCAGCAACAATCCTCTGACACTTATTTTTCAAAGAAAGATCTTTCAAATGATGTATGTGTTACTTTGTTGCTGTTGTGGTAAAATACCATCACCAAAAACAATTTATAGGCAGAAATGTTTATTTTGGCTTATGATTTTGGAGGGAGAGTCCATAACAACAGCGAAGTGTAGCCAGAAGTTTCTGGCCCAACCTAACCCCAAGGTCTGGACCCCCTGCAGTTGCTTAGACCCAAATGATCACACAAAGGCTTATATTAATTACAAACTGTTTAGCCTATGGTTCAGGTTCACTACCAACTAGCTCCTACAACTAAACTCAACCTATTCTTAGCAAACTATGTATTTCCATGTGGCTTCATGGCTTTACCTGTGTTTCATTTCATCTTGCTCAGCTCCTTGACTCTGCCCTTCTTCATCTTTTCTCTGCTTGGATTTCCCACCTGCTTCTAAGCTGCCTTGTCATAGGTCAAAACAACTTCTTCATTACCCAATGGCGACAGAGCACATTCCCAGTTTACAGAAAGACATCCCACATCAGTAAAGGTGGCTGAAGCAAGAAGCTGTCTGATCACATCTTTCATCCACACAGGAAACAGAGAAAGTGAGCTGGGAGTAGAAAGAGGCTATACATTCTCAAAGCTTGCCCCCAGTATATTCCTGGTACTCGCAGGGATAGCAAGAGAATGTCAGACCTCCAACAACTGGAGTTACATTACACATGGTTTTAAGCCACCTGCTGTGAGTGCTGGGGAACTGAACCCAGGTCTTCTGGAAGAGCAGCTGGTGGTCTTAACTGCTAAGCCATCTTTCTAGCCCCTGGTATGGATGTTCTTTACTAGTTATTTCTGCTTTACTGTCTGTGACCAAATTATCTGACAGAAAGGTAGAAAGGTTTAAAACACTTTCAAAGTGGTGGGAAAGGCATGGCTAGGTTCATGGCAGCCATGAGGCATGTGGTAGCAGCTGTTCACATTGTGGGAGGCCAGAAAGCAAAGAACATCTGGAATTAAGACCAAGTATAACCTTCAGATGTTTGGCCGCAGTGACCCACAACTGTCTGCTAGACTCCACCTCCTAAAGGTTGTACAATCCTCCCAATAACCTGAAAACAGTGCCATCGGATGGGGAACAAGTGCTCAAAGCATGAGCCTTTGGGGAACATTTCAGACTCAAGGCTTGGTACAGGTTCACTTTGTTAAGAGGCCTTTTGAGTTCACAGTCTGAAGGTCAAAGCTCATACAACCAGTAATGCTGACAGTCCTGAGGTGACACAGGACATAAGTGGCATAAGATAAATGAGTGTACCCTAGTTTGCTTTCAGTTTCTGTGGGGAAAAATAAAGCAGTTTGGGGATGAGAGGCTTTATTTGGTTTACATATCCCGGATCACAGTCCACTGAGGGAAGCTGAGGCAGGAACTGAAGCAGAGATCATGGAGGAACCCTGATATTGGCTTGTTCCTCCTGATTTATTGGGTTTTTTTTTACACCCATCCATCACCCACAGTGGGTTAGACCCTTCCTTACAAGTACCAGTCAAGAAAACATCCCACAGGCTTCCCTACAAGCCAGTCAGATGGGAAATTTTTCTCTTCTTCAGATGGCTTCAGCTTATGGCAGGACGGCATAGAGGGTGGGGCTCATTCTGGTCTCTTCCTCTCGTTGGAAAGGCTCCATAATTCAGACGTGAGAATTTCACCGACTTCTTTATTCCTAGTCACCATCTTTAAGTTCTATCTTTCCAACAACTCTTAATGGGGATTGAATTTAAAAAGAGTCCTCAGAGGACCCACAGTCCCTACAGGCTTTGTTCTCAGAGGGCTTAATACTTGGGCTTTTACATCCTGTGTTCACTGTCTTGAAAGTTTTCTTTGGTGGAGGAGTGTCATTGAGATAGCCTTTATTCTGTAGCCCAGGCTAGTCTTTCATTTGCTGCTGTCCCCTTTTCTCAGCCTCCTGAGTGCATGAGCTATCATGCCCAGCTGTCTTGAGATTCTCAATTTTCTCTTTGAACTCTCTTCCTGTGGGTGAATTTATATGAGACAATGAGAGACACATCATAGACTCTGAGCCTAGACTCAGCCTCTGTACTGCAAGCTCCTGGCTAGGTTCTCAGATGTTCCTGCCCACCACCTGCTTCTGCGTACTGTCCTCCTCACCCTGATCCATTACCCTTTGACCCTGGCTCTTGCTGGTCTATTAGGACTTGGGATATCAACATACAGAAAGAACAGATGTCTAGTCAGGCTTATCCAACCCTGGCTTGGGCAAGGTGTGGACTGGATGCCTGGGAAGAGGAAAGCCTGGAGCCAGTCAACTACCTTCAAGTCCCAGAGCATCCTCTTTTTAACTACATCTCTCCACCTGCCCATGAAGATCTGCATTGGGGTAGCCGCCTATGCCCGAGAAACATAACATTAAATGGTAAATTATAATGGCATGTCAAAAGAGAAAGTGCAGAGAAAAGATGTGGCTCTCTTACACTTCCACCGCCCTTTGAATATTTACAGCCTCACTGGCTCCACATAGTGCATACCCAGTCCTGTTCATTGTTCTGTTCTGCAGTCGCCTCTATAATGCAGACTTTCCTCTGACCAGCTGCCCCCTGGGTGTCTGATTCTTCTTTAGTTCCAAGACTCTTCACATCTCCCTCTTTCCCTATCCTGTCCACCTGAGGATCCTTTCTAAACTTGAGTTCCTCGCAATATTGTTGAAAAGCTTCTTGTGCTTCCTTCTTCCATCTTCTAGATGCCCTGACAAGGCCACCGTCAGGGCTTCGGTTTTGTTGTTTGTTTTTATTTTTCAGGAAAGGGAGGATTCTCTTTCCATGTGAACAGCCACAGTCTCAGCAGCATTAGCCATTACATTGTTCACCCTGGAAAACTAGTCCCACAAAGAGCCCCTTGGAAAGAGAAACATTCCCTGGTGTTTGGGGACCACTGCTCCATCCTCTGTAGGTTATGGGATATGTCACCTTGTTGAGGAAACTGGCTTCAGCCTACAGAAAAGGAGAAAAAATCATTTCCAGCTAGTCTTCTGACTAGGATTAATCCAGAAGACACAAAGAACTTAAAAGTTAAACTGCAAAAAGACAAATAAACCAATCAATAAGGGGGCAGAAGAACTGAACAGACCGGTTCTCAAAAGAAGAGACACAAATAGTCACTGAAATCATGAAGAGAAAGTTCAGGATCCACGGGGACATGCAGATCAAAGCTCCACTGCCATTCTGTCTAACTCCCATCAGAGACATATTGCCAAGAGAAAAACAACAGCAAAAGTTAGTGAGATGCTCTGTCCTCCACCTCCCAAATGCCAGCATCACAGCTGTGTACCATCACACCCAGCAACTTCTGCTTTTCTCCCTTGAATAAACGAATCACTATATATTCACACTCTCCTCCTTTTTTAAGACAAGGTCATACTATATAGTCTACATGGTACATATGAAATGTCCAACTTACATAATGAGACCCTGTCTAAAAAAGAAAAATGGAAGGAAGGAAGGAAGGGAGGGAGGGAGGGAGGGAGGGAGGGAGGGAGGGAGGGAGGGAGGGAGGAACGAAGGAAGGAAGGAAGGAAGATAAAAACATCCAACTACCTTCCTAAAATCTCTTGGCCAGGGAGGGCCCTAAGAACACCTAAATGATACAAACGGTTGCCTGTGCTATTGGTAGCCACCAGAACTAGACAGTAAGACCTTGTTGCTGCAGACACCAGACCCTTTGGTTGAGGATGTGGAGAAATTAAGCTGGGACTGAAGGAAGTCTGTAGGGAGGACTCAAGTACTTACATACTATTGGGGGGAATGAGTGTGTGGGGGGGGTCCTCAAAAACCAAAGACTAAAAAACTACTATATGATCTTGCTTTACCATTCCTGGGAAGGTGCCAGAAAGTCAATCTACTAAATAGGTCCCTGCATACCCATTGACTGCTTCACTATTCACAAATGCCAACCTAAGAACAAGCTTAGGCATCCATTAGCAGATGAATGGATAACAAAAATGCAATATGTATGTACAAATTATATGTATTATTGTATATATGAAATATTAATCAGTCACAAGAAAAATAAAATTATATTATTTGCATAAAAATGGATGGAACTCATGTTTATAAACCAAAGTAGCAAAGACAACTATTTGCCTCATATGTGCAAGCTAAATTTTTTTTTTAATTAAAGGATTGGGGGATAGAAGTCAGAAGATTGGGAGTTTAAGGCCAGTTTAAATTACATTAGATCCTGTCTCAAAAAACAAAACTAAGCCAGGCAGTAGTGTACCCACCCAGAACTCAGGAAGCAGAGGCAGGCGGATCTCCAGAGTTGAAGGCCAGCCTGGTCTACAGAGCGAGCTCCAGAACAGCCAGGGCTACACAGAGAAACTCTGTCTCGAAAAACAACAACAACAATCAGATACAGAGAGCATTCAAAAAGGGAAGGGAACAAGTGAAAGAGTCAAGAGAAGGTAACAGGATAAATATTATTTTAAAATATTACATAAATGTATAAAATATGATCATGGAGGCTGGGGAGACGGATGCGCAGGTAAAAGCATTTGTGACATAAACATGATACCCTGAATTCAAGTTCCCAATACCATGTAAGAGTCTGGGCATGGCCACACATGTTCCTATAACCTCAGAACTCTGGAGGCAGGGACAGGGTGACTGGGGCTTGCTGGCCACTAGCCTAGCTCCAGGTTTAGTGAAAGACCCTGTTTCCAAGGGAATAAGGTGCAGAGTGATACAGTAGGACTCTCAACATCCTCCTTGGGTCTTCACATGGTACACACACCTGCTCATATATACCACATATGCTCACACATACACCACACACAACCACATTCATTAATACACAGACAAATGAAATGCCATCATGGCACCCACCATACAATTAATATATGGAGAGAGAAAGCATATTGGGCATGGTGGTACATGTCTGGAATCCCAGCATTTGGAAGGCAGAGAGTCAGAAGAAACAGAAGTTTAAAGCCATCATTAGCTACTTAAGTTTGAAGCTAGCCTGGCCTACATTAGACATTGTCTCCAAATAATAATAATAATAAGGAAGAAAGGGGAAGAAAGAAAAAAGAGAAGGGGAAGAAAGAAATAGAAGGGAGGGACAAAGGGAGGGAGAGAGAAAAGGAAGTAGAGGAGAGGAGGGGAGTAAGAAATGCCCAGGCTGGGTGTAGTGCATCCCTGTAATACCAGCACTTAGAGGCTGAGGCAGGAGGATATTTAGAGGCCAGTCTGGGCTACAAGAGCCTCATCTCAAAGGAGTAGGAGGTCGAGGAAGAAGAGGAATAAAAGCTCAAACCCCCTCCTAGCCCTGTGTGAGGGGGTGGAAAAGAAAGTACTGGGGAAATGGACCCACGAGTAAAGCAGCTTTAAGTGTGAGGACCAGAGTTCAGATGCCCAGAAGTCACATAAATGTCAGACAGATATAATAGCCACCTGTAGTCTAAGCATTCGGGAGATGGAGAGAAGAGATCCTTAGGAAAGTTGGCTAGCGGGACTAGCCAAGGCATCAAGTTCAGGGTTCAGGCGAGAAACCCTATCTCAATATATAAAGTGGAGAGCAACTGAGCGTGTGTGTGTGTGTGTGTGTGTGTGTGTGTGTGTGTGTGTGTGTGTGTGTGTGTTAAGGTTAGCTAGGAAGCCAAGCCTAAGCGGGAATGATGTTATAAGAGTTGAGGGATCATAACCTCACTATAGTGGAAAGCCCTTGAGGATAAGAAGGCAAGGCAAAGTTCGTAATTGTTGAAAGCTGAAGATGTCCCAGGCATGGCATACATAAAGCATCCCTGTGAGGTCTTATTCTTACTGGACATTCTGAAGATGGTTAAACTAATACATAAAGACAGCAAGTAAATGTCTCAAGCCCCCAGGGCTGATAAGGAACAGAGCCAGTAGTCCAGCTCAGGTTCCTTGGCTCTGTCCCTAAACAGTGGATGGGTACACAAGGTAAAGGACTGAGAGTGTAGCTTGGTTAGCAGAGTGCTTGCCCAGCATGCACAAAAGCCCTGGATTCAATCCCAGTCCAATATAAAAAGCCTGACAGGCATGGAGGTATACACCTGTAACCCCAGCACTCTAGAGAAAATTCAGAAAGTCAAGGTCATCTTGGAAAATACAGGACCAGCTTGGGACACATCAAATAAACTAAGAGCAAAATGTCAGAAGATGGATATTAACTACTTAATGGGTACTGAAGATCTGTATATGGTGATAAAAAAATCTGAAAATAATAGTGATCATTACACAGCATTGTGAAAGTAACTAATGAGACTGAATCATATTCTTTAAATAATTAAAAGTATCAATTTACGTTTTATTTATATTTCACACACATAGCCAGAAGAGGTTAACGGGTCCCTCAACTCCACAAAGCTAAAGGCAGATAAGACAATAATGACCAAACTTGGTGTTAGGAACTGAAAACACTTAGATCTGTCCTTGTTCTTCCCTTGTAAAGAAGGCAGTTTGTTCTGAGCAATAATAAAAATGTTTGTTCTTTAGAGAAAGCTCCGTGAACCCGTAACTGTCCACAGTCTCAAGTGTGGCTGTCTTAGCCCACAGTTCCATAGGGCTGGAGAGCCACCAAGGGGGAATCTACCTTCTAAATTAAGGGAACCTTAATACAGTAAGGGCTGTGTATGTTGAGCAATATTTCTTCTTTGTGTAATTAAGACTTAGAATATAAAATGTTCTCCCTAAATAATGGATGAAGTAAAATAAATGTGTGAAAAATGCCAGGCAAATAGAACAGGCAACACCTCTGTAAATCCCCCAAGAGAGATTTACGATAAGCAGCTTATTTCTAGTCATAAAATAGTCTATAAAACAAAGGCATGGGATGAACACTGGTCTGTTTTGTTGAGAAGCTGTGGAATACCTAGGAACATCAGCATCTCTCACAGGGTATTCAGAGGCCTTTCACTTTCCTTCTAAAATACCTTCAGTTCCCTAAACAGCTACTGGGAGGTGGGGGGGGGGGGGACGGGACTCAGGATGCTCTGTTTGTGTTCCACTATCCAGAGAGAAAAATCTCATCTGGAGGTGAGTGATCAGCCTGGCAGGCCCAGACACAATTTAACAGTACCTCTTACTGTCTCTGTTCAGTGCATGGACTTTGGCTGGATCATAAAAGGGCTAGAAATATCCATTTTCTACTTGGTAGTGTCCCTACCCAGTGCACTGGGTATTAGCAGTTGCTGGAAACCTGAGAGATGATAAGAAGTCTGACCAGTTCAGAAGATCATCGTTTACTGGATTCCTTGTAAACATGTCCATGTGGCACTGACCTCTGGCCCATTAGCTCCTGACAGGGCTCCTCCCTGTTTCCATAGGAAGAAACCATGCAAGGGGATTACTCATATAATTTTAAAAAAAAAATTCAAATAAAGTCCTCTTTCCAGCTTGTCACTGGCAGCTACCTTCATCGAGGGGAAAAATAATAATAATAAAAGTCCCTGTGTTGTCCCCTCTTCCTAAGGACTGAACTCTGTACAAGCTCCCCAAACCTAGTGGGGGGGTGACAATGGGGAAGGAAGTGAAGCATGTGGGTGGGTAAGATTGTTTCTAAGTTGCATCCCTTTCTGCCAGATGACACTTCAAGGAAGCAGAGTACTCAGGGTGCCTCCTCCCTTGTAAATTAAAGGGGTAAACACAACTCCTAGAGATGTATCAGAGTAGAGGACTTGGCTTGCATGCACAAGGTCGCGGGTCAATCTCTAGTACTCTAATAAATAAATAAACTACTCATCTCTGATTCACAAAACCCTAGGTGTAAAAGGGCAAAGGCTCAAGTTTTTGTCCCTGAATTAAGTGAACTGAGCAAATTCAACACCCCACCCTCAGAGTGAACAATTTAGATACAGCCCATAGGAATTCCAGAGTAAGAGGAGTCCCAAGGTTCCTCCCTGGAGCTGGGAAGCTGGAATAGCTTTTGTTTTCAGTTGTCAAGAAGCATGTGCCAAGCACCTGTTAGATGACAGGTTCTTTCTCTTTTTCTTTTTCTCTCCCAGAGGCACCTGTTTCTGCCCAGGAGGAAACAGGAGGCAAGCTGGCTTAGAATAACGAGCCTGGTGAGACTCTCTAAATGGGCCCCAGCCCGTGGTGGAAGGGCCAGGGGAAAATGAAACCTGGGTGGAGACAGGCTCAAGGGCCACTTGTCATCCTGAGTGTGCGGGGTGGGCACCCGGGCGGGCACCGGGTGGGCCTCCTCCTTGGTCTTGCCGGTCTCAGAGATCTCAGAGCACGGAAGAAAAGCACCTGGCCAGGTTGTTGACAGTGAGGAGGAGGCAGGCAGAAGAGGCCAGTGAGTCAGGTTCAGCTGTCAGGCCAGGTTGGACTGTGACTCAGATCTGGGAGAGCTGAAGGTGGCCTGGCTCCTGACCACTCCCACTCCAGGCTGGAGGAGCTGTGGGTTGACCACAGCTCAGCCCGAACCCTAGAGACGGAGCTCAGCCTGGGTGGCTCTAATAAGAAACTAAGGGACAGTGTTCTTTCGTTTATTACTCTGTCACCCTGTCTTCTAGGAATAGCATGTGAATCTTGAACTTCCCTGCACAGATAATCACTGTAACTTGATGTCTAAAGAACACCGACTGAAGTCTGACTTCTGGGTTCAAATCGCGACTCTCCTACTCATTGGTTAGACTTCAAGTACACCCTCTCTGTGCCCTCTCTACATGAGACAGGTATCAGACTGAGCTCACCAAAAAAGAAAGTTGCTACCCATACGATATCAAGCACTCATACGCACAATAAAAGTCTGTGAAATAAACACATAATTGCAAGTCTAGGTTGGGGAGAGCTAGTGGCGGAACGGGGATTTGCAGGCATAGGGTCCTGGATTCAGGACCCCTGCACCAGAAAAAATAAAAAACCAAGTCTATTCATGGTCTACCCCTCCCTCGAGAAGAAAAGGGTATTACTTAGTAATGTTAGGATGCACTGAGTCCCAGAGAGGATTTTCCAAGGATTTCTCATGAAAGAAAAAAAATACAGTGCCATCCTTTAAGAACAACTTTGAGTCTAGGTGGTGGGAGTGCAGACCTTTAACTCCAGCACCGCAGAGACAGGGAAACCATCTAGGCTCTTACTATAGAAATGTTGGCAGAAACATTATCCTCAGGGGCTAGATAGATAGCTCAGTGGCTAAGAGAATTGACTGTTCTTCCAGAGAACCCAAGATCAGTTACCAGCACCCACAACGGGCAACTCCAGCTCCAGGGAATCTGATGCCCGTTTCTGGACTCCATGGATACCTGTACTTATATACCATATATTCACACATGCATACACATAAACAAAAATAAAATTACTCTTTGATAAGCCCAGTCTGACTTAAATTATCCCCTGGAACTGTTACAAACAGTAATTATTTTAACCAAAGGTGTTCGTGTTACTTATACTTTGAGCTGATTTTACAGGGGTCACTAAATTGAGTAGGAACTGAATATATTTTTTAATTCATTAAGCTAGACATGGTAGTATACACCTGTAATCTCAGCACTTGGGAGGCTGAGGCAAATTGAAGGTCAGTCTTGTCTACATAGTGAATCCCTAAATAGTTTGGACTACAAAGTGGAACCCAGTCTCCCCAAAAGCCAACTAGTAGTGACACAATCCTTTAATCCAAAACTCGGGAGGCAGAGGTAGACTGATCTCTGTGAGTTCAAGGCCAGTCTAGTCTACCAAACCAATTCCAGGACAGACAGGGCTGTTACACAGAAAAACTCTGTCTCAACAAAAAGAAGTCCCCCTCAAAAATTTGTAAATATTTAAGAACAGCTGGATGTGGTGGCACATTACTGTAATCCCAGTCCCAGAAGTAGAGAGGTAGAGGCAGGGAGATCTGAAGTTCCAAGTCAGGCTCAGCTACATGTCAGTTTGAGGCCAATCTAAGGTATGAGACCCTGTCTCAAAAACACCAAAAAATAAATATTTTTAATAAAATGTTATTTAGTTGAACTGTACATGTTTTGTTACATTTAAACCATCATGTTTTGATAATAGCACAAGCCAGGTACAGTAGGTCACACTTGAGATCCAGCACACTAGGGAGGCTAAAATAGGAGGAGGGAAGTGAATTGGAAGCCAGCCTGAACTACAGCCTGAATTTCAGGTCTGAGTAAGACCCTGAAAGGAAGTGAGAAGAGAAAAAAATTGTACCTCAACCTCGTTCTAAAAAGGAGTTCAACTTACTCCTGAACCTACCCAACACATGCCCTCTAGACAAATTTTACCACTATACTTGGTAAATAATACGACCTTTCTCAAACCGCAAATGTAGCAACTCATACTATGTATGATTGGTATGCTTATTATGTGGTTGTTATGCTTTGAAAACACAATAAGATAGATTTTTACAAGACCCTTGCGTGTAAGGATCTTATGTGAGTGAATCATCACAGAATGTTTCTAAAGTGGGTGGAACAAAAACCCAGTGTGGGAAGGGATTAAATATGTCTGTCTAGTCCACCCTCTGTGCTGTCCAGCAGCTCAGCTGGGTAGGTGTGTCCCTTAGAGTAGCTGTCCTCAGAGAGAATGAAAAAATCCTAGAGACTCCAAAGGTTGCATTCAATGGAGGTAGAGTTTTTCCTTATAGTTTCCCAGGACCATAAATCTCAGAGCTGAAAATACAAACCTGTGAATTGGAAGATCACAGCTAGATCAGGAGCAGAGCAGCTGGGCGCTGTCCCTGAAGGCTTTCCAACTCTTTTAACAGAATACGGAATTAATGAATGATTTTTTTTTTTTTATTTGGGAGTGAGAGTCTCATGTAATCCAGGCTGGGCTAACCTTGGAATCCTGATCCTCCTGCCTCTGTTTCCCCACCCCTGAGTATAGGGATTACAGACATTCGACATCATGTCCAGTTTTATAAAGCGCTGGGGATCACACTCTAAGCTTCATTTATGGAGAGCAAGTACTCTATCAACTGAACTACTCCAGGCCCTTCCTTTGGTGTGGTATGGTATGGTGTACGTGTGTGTGTGTGTGTGTGTGTGTGTGTGTGTGTGTGTGTGTGTGTGTGTGTGTGTGTGTGTGTGTTTTGAGACAAGGACTTGCTAAAACATCCTAACTAGTTAAAACTCACTATGAATGATAGATCAGTTGGTCAGTCCTCTACCTCTGCTTCCTGAGTTCTGGAATTACAACTCTGTGACATCCTGCCTAGCACAAATCTTAAAACAAGAAACTCAAGGGCCAGCGAAATAGCCTAATAGTAAAAGACTTGCCATAAAAGCTTGACAACTTGAGTTCCATCCCTGAAATTGTGGAAGAAGAGAAATGACCCCCACCCCAATTGTCCCCTGGTTTCCACAGACTCAGTGGCATACACAATTGCATGCATGGACATACCTGCGTGCATGCACTCTCACACAGACATGTAGTAGAAATAGGGGAAGCCCTCAGGACTAGCTTTAAAAAGTTTATTTTATGAGTTTGTTTTCTTTACATAGCCCTTTATTTTTTAAAAGATTTACTTATTTGTTATGCATATAGTATCCTGCTAGCATGTATGCCTGCACATCAGAAGATGGAACCAGATATCATCATAGATGGTTGTGAGCCACCATGTGGTTACTGGGAATTGAACTCAGGACCTCTGGAAGAGCAGACAGTGCTCTTAACCTCTGAGCCATCTCTCCAGCCATCCTATCTTTGTTCATATTTTTTTTTCTTCATATCAACTTTTATCATATCAACTCTTTAAGTTCTGTTAAAGGGATTTTCTCATGATGTCCTTGGAGAAACTAAGGGAATCATTTTACCCATAGGATCCTGAGAAGCAAAAGAAGAAGGAGCTAAAAACTGGGGAATTGCAGCTAGGGAGATGACTCAGAAGACCAAGTGTCTGTCACGCACACATGAGGACCTGAGCTCAAATCCCCAACACCCATATCAAACCAAGGCACAGCAGTGCATGTGTGTAATCCACAGAGCTCGGGCAATATAGCCAGCCTATCGGTGAGCTCTTCATTCAAAACTCCTGTCTCAAAAAATAGGATAAAGAAGACTATAAAGTGGTCTACACTCAGACATACACACATGTGCAGTGCATCTGCATGGAACACATATATACACACAAAAATATTTTTAACTGTGAAGCTGGTTGGTGGCCAAGATCAATGACAGAGTGTGTGCATAGCATGAAGGGGTAAAAGTCTAAGGGAGGACAAAACCTCACAAAGAAACTGCCTACCCTTCCAGCTTAGCATCTCCCTGCAGCCTCCCACTGGCTCAGACCTCTGAACCCCAGAGTCCACTCCTCCACTCTCAGCAAATGTCCTTGGCGATTTTCAAGTTCAAAGCTACCCTAGAATACCTCACACTTGAAGTGTATTTTGTTACTTACTTATTTGTAATGTATGGGCATGCACGTGTATGTGGGCATATACACATGTACATATGTATGTGTGTATAGAGGCTAGAAGACGTTAAATTCCCTGGAGCTGGAGTTACATATGGTTATGAACTGCCTGATGTGGGTACTAGGAACTGAACGCTGGTCCTCTCAACTAGCCTTACTTTCTGAGACATCTCTCAAGCCACAGCAAGACTTTATTTTTTAAAATAAAAAAATAAAAAATCCATTTCCACTCCTATACAAAGCTGTTCCTCTCCTAAGCCGTTAACATACAAACCCCAGTCACCTCCACAAGGCCTGCCTCCAAATATGATTTACATATTTCTTTAGGTCTGTTTTAATTCCCTAGTGGGGCCTTCTCTTGTTGAGGAGTCTCTTCACCCTGGGATCACCTCCTTCAGCAATTGCATAGCTCTGACTTCACATCTTTTTGGTGACGTTTCCCAGCTTTTTGGAAACTGAAAAAGATGAGAAGCTGGTGGGAACAGAAGTAAGCAGGGGATCTGCCCTCTAACCTCTCTTCCTTCACTCTCAGCACAGAGCTTCTGATGCTCACTCTGTAGTTCACCGAGAGTCATCCCAGGGTCTCAAGTGACAGGAGAAAGGAAGCCATTGCTTCTGGGAGTGAAAAATCCTAATGCTGTGGGGAGAGAGCACTGAACTCTGCCTCGGCTGCAGGGCTGGGTCCAAGTCTGCCCTCCCCAGAACCATACCCGGAACCTCTGGGCCTGGCTATCATACCTGAACAATAAAACCTATTGCACCTCATCCAGACAGACTGCTTACAACATAGTTGTCCATCTCCTTCAGACTGAAGCAGCCAGTGAACTAGGAAGAACAAACAAATATAGTTAGAAAGACTGGAACAGTAGCTCCATGATGCTAAAAACCCGTTTTCTTTCTTTCTTTCTTTCTTTCTTTCTTTCTTTCTTTCTTTCTTTCTTTTTTTTTTTTTTTATTTCTTCAGGGTCATGATTGGGCTCATCATTACCCCCAGCTGCCAGCTGCTGTCAATAGCAGACAGACACCCTAAAGGCATCACTGGGCAAAAGCAGAGGCTCCAGCTGACATAGTCCATATTCAACAGCCCCCTGGGAAAAAAACAGCTTCTTGGCCATTCGTGGTCAACAAAAAAAGACAAGTGTTTCCATTAGAACTTATACAGAGCATTAAAGACCCAGAAAAGGGAAATCTGAGCCTCAGGAAGAAAAATGGACACTGTCCCTAACCCTGGTAGATTCTGCGTGGTTTCTAGTTCTGTGCAAACAATACCTGCTTGAACTGACTGAGTTCCTTTGTGTGTGTGTGTGTGTGTGTGTGTGTGTGTGTGTGTGTGTGTGTGTGTGTGTTCATCTATATAGTTGGATAGCTTTTTAGTATATGCTACTTGGGGGCATATTTGCAGAAAACATTCATCCGCTTTAGGTAGAATTAATCATATCTCTGGGATAAATTTTAATGAGGTATTATTAGATGTGTTCATATGCAGAGGAAAGCTTTCAAAGTATAAAATGGTAAGAGAAAACAAAAGGCATTTTCTTCTTTGTTTTCTCAGATGCCCAAATCCAAACTGGGGAAATCATTTTTTTCATAAAACTAGACAACTATGAACTCAAATGTATAGAAATAAAAGGAAATTAATTAAAAATATATTATTTGAAAATCAAGTTTCTAATACAGTGTTCTGGACACAGACATGCAAACCATGGCCGCTCTCATGGACATATTAGTGTTATTATCGTGGGGTGTTTGTTAGTAAATGCAGATCTCTCCCATACGCTCTTTTTCAGTCTTTCCCTGAAAGTGTTTCTTTATATTGTGTACATTGTATATAACAAATATCCGCTGTTCTCTCTCCTTTGCCCTGTGACACCTGCTGCCAAGCTCTGTGACAACAAGAAAGGCTCCACTAGATGCAGCATTTCTTTGCCTCCACACCTGTTGGGGGGGGGAAGTTAATTTATGCTGAGCTGCAGTGGCACACACCTTTAATCCCAGCACTTGGGAGGCAGAGGCAGGTGGATCTCTGTGAGTTCAAGTCCAGCCTGGTTTATAAAGAGAGTTCCAGGACAACCTGGGAAGTTACACAGAGAAATTCAGTCTCTAATATATATATATATTTTCTTTATGTATTACCTATTCTGTGGTATTCTTCAACATCAACAGAAAATGAATTATTATATTCAAAGTCCTGGTCAAATGAAAAATATTTGTACTAGCCTTTTTAAACATATGTCACTGTGAGGCTCATACCTCCAAACCAAACACTTGGGAGGCTATGACTAGAAAATTTAAGGCCAGCCTGGCATATAATACCACCCCATCTCAGGAGAAAGAAGAAAGTGGTAATACTCCTCAAAGAGAAAGGTAGTTAATAGTTTTGAGGGTATTTTGCCACACTTTTATTGGTACATCTATAGAAATGAACAAAAGTGGAATCTTCCTGTGTTTTGCCCCATCTTTACTGTCTTACTTTTGCGTTACTATGCAGATCTACCTCATTCCTCTGAATAGCAACATGATATTCAAAGGCGCAGATGTTTCATAATATCATTGGTCTATTAGCAGACATTTAACCTGCTCCAAATGGGCTTTTAGGTTATAAGAAAACAGTCAAGGACGACGACCTTGATCCAAGCTTGAGCCTCCAGGTGATGCCTATTACAAAAGAGAACAAAGACAAGCAGGTCTAGAGTAGATGAACAGCTGCCTCTTATCCATGAGCATGCTCTCTTTACAATAGTACGCTTTTAAGAACATAGAAACCAGCAATGATAGATACCTGCTCTCCATCCCTCAAGCCCACTTGAATTTCATTAACTGTGTTAATAACATCTATTAAAGAAAAGTGATTCACTCCTGGATTTTTAAAAATTTATTTATTTATTTATTTATTGGTTTTTCGAGACAAGGTTTCTCTATGTAACAGCCCTGCTGTCCTGAAACTAACTCTGCAGACCAGGCTGGCCCCAAAGTCACAGAGATCTGCCTGCCTCTGCCTCCCAAATGCTGGGGTTAAAAGGCATGCACCACCACTGCCTGGCTCACTCATGGAGCTTATATTCATTTTGTTTCCAGTTATTTTCAACTGGGAAGTTACTTGATTCTTCCCAGCCTCTCAATTTTTAAAAACGACAGGCTAGTTATTTTCTAGAAAGTTCCTTGTTTTGAGTTTGCTGATGTTTGCTTAAGGAGCAGATTTTGGTTATGCATTGTGATCACTTTTATGATCTCTCTCTCTCTCTCTCTCTCTCTCTCTCTCTCTCTCTCTCTCTCTCTCTCTCTCTCTCTCCTCTCTCTCTCTCTCTCTCGTCTTAGAAGCCAGAATATAGGGAATATATAGAAGTACCTAGGACAAGCAGTGTACTCCCCTGTTCCCTTGATGTCTGTTCATAACCAAACATGATGTTATGCTCCACCACTCGATTGGATGGCTCGATCGAATTAGCCTCCAGATTATTCCACCGTGTCTTCTCTCACCAGCCAGCTCCGGCCTCACTAGGAGCTTGTTGTAGCCACTTTAGAGCTGTGGATGGATCCATTCCTCCGCCAGCTTTTACGTGACTTTTAGCTTCTCCTGATGTTCTTGGATGAATTATCACCATTTCTTTTCTCAAAGTGATGTTTTTGTTCTGTCCTTCTTTTATATCAGTTAGTTGACATTTCATGGTCAGAAGAAGCTATATGTTGTTTTTATTTATTTACACTCCCACTAGGTTCACCTCCAGCCCTTCTATAGTCAGAAAAAGACATTATAAAGTGAAATCTGGGCCTGGAGATATCATTTTCCAAAGTTAAGAGCATTGGCTGCTCTTCCAGATGACCTGGATTCAATTCCCAGAAGCCACATAGTGGCTCCCAACTATCAATAGCTCCAGTCCCAAAGAATCTGATATCTGCTTCTGCCCTCCATGGGTACCAGGTACACGTATGTGGCACAAACATAGATACAGACAAAACTAAACCCTTGTTAATGTATAAAAGACTTTTTCTCAGTGCTAAAATCAACCACAGGGCCTTGGTTATAATAGACAGGCAGTCTACCACTAAGCTATATCACCAGTGCAATAGTATAACAGTTATTTTTAAATTATACTGCTATTACATGTGTATGGGTATTCTGTCTGTTTATGTGTCCGTGTACCACTTGCATGCTTAGTGCCCTCAGAGGTCAGAAGAGGGTGTCAGATCCCATGGAACTGAAGCCATAGATGGCTGTGAGCCACCATGTGGGTGATGGGAATTGAACCTTGGCCCTCTGGAAGATCATTCAGTGCTCTTAACCACAGAGCCATCTCTCCAGCCCTCAGAAAAAGAACTTTAAACAAAATTTCAATGAATTAAATCTGCATAAATATAGGAGAGAAGCATATTACATAATGGCCAAGAGATTTACCCCAGGAATGTAAAATTGATTCACATTCAAAATAAAACCTCTAAGTAATCATTTTAATAATAAAAAGAAATCCATGTAATCTGAGTAGATGATAAAAATAAAAGAAACCCTATCTCAGGAAAAAAAAATAAAAGGAAAAAAAGGGAGGGAGGGAAGAAGGGAGGGAGAGAAGGAAAAACCTTTGTTATCTTGCAGTAGGCAAAGATTTAGGGTTTTTTTGTTGTTGTTGTTTTTGCTTGCTTGCTTCTGACAGGATCTCACTAATGTAGTCAGGCTGGCATTGAATACATGCACTTCCTGCCTAGACTCAAGATTGCTAGAATTACAGATGTGCACCCCCATGCCTGGCAGGATGATCAAGAGTTCAAAACCATCCTCATCTACTTAGAAAGTTTAAGGCCAGCATGGGCTTTGATATGACCCTGTTTCAAAACCAACCAATGAACAAACAAAGCAACTGGTAAATATTCCTTTAGATTTAAATATCTATATATTTGCTGTTTGCTTATTTCAAGAGATAGTGTTCCCATTGTATCTCAGGCTGTCCTGGAACTCCAGAATCATCCCCACATAACTCCTCACCTCTCCTAACCCCATTTCATCATCCCTAGTGCTGAAATTCTAAACACAAATCACCACTTCCCATGATGTTTCTCATGAACACCATTCTGTGCTTTATTAATAAAGATTGCTCTCACCTCGGCACACTTCACTATCAAGGATGCGGTGGACTTTCCATAAATATTGTGACTGACTCCATTTGCCATGAGTCAAGTGGCTGGAGGGTCAGCCTGACCCAAAGGAACAGACATTTGAGCAGATCTCTTTTGCCCAAAGAACACTGTGTTCTTTGGACCTGTTACCAAACCAGCCAGTTCAGTTTCTCCTTCTATTTCAAAGCAAATTTCCTACCATTCTCTTGAAATCTTGCAGCATCTGAACTGTAATTCAAAGGACTTAGGGAATGTTGGAAAAGGTTGCAGCCTTTAAGCAAGTATTTCTAAATACAGAGCTTTTGTTTGTTGTTTTGTTTTTGTTTCTGAGTCAGGGTTTCTCTGTGTAGCCCCGGCTGTCCTTGAACTCACTCTGTAGACCAGGCTGACCTGGAGCTCACAGAGATCACCCTGTCTCTGCTTCCCCAGTGCTGGGATTAAAGGTATGTGCCACCACAGCCTGATGAGTACGGAGCTTTTTGTTCATACATTATTTCTGCTCATTTTCTCATCTCTTATTTTAACTAATGCTTGAAGTTTAGTTCAAGATCACTGAAGCCACCAGCAGCATTGGCTGTGGCAGGTACTGCCATCCCTACCAAGCAAGCCCCAGGCTGGAATGCCAGAGCACGTGATTTACCAGAGTGGTTGGAAGTGACAGCTGAATTTTGGAAAGTTACATGACAGCTCCTGTGGCATTTTAACAGCTCACCCCTAGAAAGAGCACCTGAGTATTCTAAGTACCCAGTGTCTACTTTAGAAACACTACCCTTCATCCCTCCCAATACCCTTGAACTCAACCACTGTCAAGTGCGTGGCACCTTCAAAATGTGCTGATCACATGAGGCCTTGATCCGCAGAAGGAATTCACAAGGTGTGTCCTCCCCCTCCATCACACAAACAGGAGTTGGCACGGTTATGCACACAGATGAGATCATGTGTGCTGATTTCAGTCAGAAACAGCAATTAGGGCTCCTGTGAGGAGGTCATTTCCAAGAGCCCTTCACATTCTGAGGTCCTCTACCAAATTCCTAAGCTAAAGCAGCAGGGCTCTGGTAAGAAGTGTCAATGTACTTTGACATCAGAGAAACTTGGATCTAGTTCTGGTTCTGTACCTACTAGCTAAAGAACAGCAGGGAAATTTTGTCCATTCTATTCTGTGGGTTTAGTTGTTGTTTGTAACTTGGTCTCACATAGTCCAGACTAGTTGAACTCACTATGTAGCTGAGCATGACTCTGAATTCCTGATCCTGCTGTCTCTACCTCCCAAATGCTGAGAATAAAGGCAGGCACTACCACACCAGGCTTTATCATGTCACTATTATTTCATTTGTTTATTTTATGTAGAGTTTCATATAGTTCAGCCTGGTTTCAAACTCAGTGTAGCTCAGTATGATCTTGAACTTCTAATTCTTCTGCCTCTCCCACTTGACCTCTGGGATTATAGACATTATCACTACTAAGAAACTTCAGTTTCCATCACCCACATCCACACTGGGTGGTTCAAACAACCTGTAACTCCAACTCTAGGGTGCTGACACTCTCTTCTGGAATCCAAGGGCATCTGCACTCATCGATGCACATACCCATTCACAGACAGACAGTCACACACACACACACACACACACACACACACACACAAAACAAGGGGGGGTAATTTTTACAAAAAAGAATAGTGTTGGATAGGAGCGTTGATTTTCTGGTTAAAAGCACTCGTTCTCACAGAGGACTTAGGTCCTCTGCAATTTGCAGCACCCACATGGCAGCTCATAAATATCTAACTCCAGTCCAAGAGGATCGGAAGCCCTCTTCTGACCTCTGCAGGCATCAGGCACACACATGCTACACAGATATACACGTAAGCAAGCACTCACAAACACAAATAATAAAATAAATGGATCTTTAAAAAACCTTTTTTTTAAAAAAAAAAAAAAAAGAAAAGAAATGGCTCCTAAATTAAGGAAATATATTAGTTGGGAAGCTCTGAGGTAGAGTGCTTCTCTAGTATGTGCAGGACTGGGCTTCCTTCCTTGGCAGGCTCCTTACCTTGAAGCTACAGACATCTGTCACCAAGGAGAAAGATGTACCCTGATAAATGCATCCTTGGATAATTTTTATCATTGTGTGGACATCACAGAGTGCACTTACACAAATCTAGATGGCAGAGAGGTGAGTCACTTGATGTGGCCTCTCAATGGAGTCATGGTAAACACAAATTATAAGGCTGCTGCTTAACTGGATAATCTACAGTGAATTTTTTATATAAGTGGAAGTACCCTCTAATGTATAAAAGTATAGTAAAATATATAAATGTATAGACCACATTATTAACTGTTAAGTATGGTACATAATTACATACACTGGTACGCACTGGCACCCAGTCAGCTTGTATACACAAGCATAGCCACAACATACCAATGACACACTGTGCTAGCACATTGTGACAGCTATGTCATCATCTGGTGACATATATCTTTCAGCTCCATTATAGTCTTAGGGAGCTACCATTGTATATGCAGTTTATTTCACGGCTGATGAAATGTTACTGTGTGGTGGCCTGACTACCTCGATTCTGCCTAAGTGGGCACTCTGAGATGTTAGCCCTGTAGTCCAGGCTTCACCCCATTTCCCCCCATCCTCGGAATGTTTACTTGGGGTATTTTGTTGTTGTTGCTGCTTGTATTTGTGTAAGGGGGATTTATTGTTTTTGTTTGTTTATTTATTTATTTATCTGTGAGACAAGGCCTCACTATGTAGCCTTGATTGGCTTAGGACTTGCTATGTAGACCAGGCTGGCCTCAAATTCATAAAGATCTGCCTACTTCCTGATTGCTGAAATTGAAGATGTGTGCTACCACCTCTGATTTAGGCCTCTTTTTTCTTTTAAGATTTATTTGTATTTTTAATTATGTGTATGCTCATGTGTCTCTGTGTCCATATTAGCATATGAGTGCAGTGACCAAGGAGGCCAGAGTGTGTTGGATTCCCTAGGGCTGCAGTTATAAGTGGTTGCCAGTCATGGAGAGGGGGGCTGAGAGGAGAAGAAGGAAGGGAGACTGTGGTCTGGATGTAAAAAAAAAAAAAAAGCTTTTAAAAGCGGTATCTACTTTTAACTGATGTCTCGTGTTTTAAGTCATCACTTTCAATGAAACTGAAAAATGATCATGGTGGCACAGACTTGTAATCTCAGCTACTTGGGAGACTCAGGCAGGAGGATCACAAATGTAAGGCCTGCTTGGACTAGAGTAAGTTCAAGGCCAGCCTGGGCAACCTAGTGAGATCCCCCGTCTCAAAATGCAAAGTAAAAAGAGGGCTGAAGACATGGCCCAATAGCATAGCACTTGCCTAGGAGGGGCCCTGGGTTCAAGCGCTCCTATGGGGGGTGGGAGGGAGATAAGTAGTTTAATGAAAGGTTTAGTGATGAGAGTGAATTGCAAAAGGCCTCTGGAAGCCACTTTCTCTCCAAGATCCCTAATTTGGTCACCGGCAAGAGATAAAGGCTATTTCCTTACTAACCCTAAGTACTCAGGGCACATTTCTCCAGAGAAAGAAGAGCATGGGAGATGAGGGGTGTGGTCTCAGCAGGCTCAGTGCCCTGGATTCAACCTACAGGGAAAGAGGCAAAGAAACAGGAAAAGACTGGTGTTGTGGTATCTGTCCATAATCTCAGAACTATGGCAGAGCAAACAAGAGGCTCAGGAATTCAAGGCTAGCCTGGGCTATGTGGTACTTTTGAGGTAGGCACAGGCAACATAAGACTTGTCTGAAGTACAAACACTCAGACACTTGGATTTGCAGGTGAAAATGTCCCTGCAATAGTAAGTAAGATGCTAAGCCACCCTTCTCAGCTCTTGGCAGAGACCCTATTCTGTCTTCTGGAGACCATCAGAATGGGAACCCCGGCTTTTTCTCCAGTGTTGGAAATTGAACCTAAGGTCTGACACGTGCCAAGGAAGCACTCTGCCATTTAGCTATATTCCCAGCTCTGATTTTTTTTTTTTTCTTGTAAATAAAAGTTTTGGCTCAATGAGATGGCTCAGTGGGTCTTAGCACTTGTCACACAGACCTGATGACAAGAATCGCAGCCCCTAAATCCATGGTGGAAGGGAAGAGAAACTACTCCCAAAAGTCATTCTCTGATTGACACACTAGCTCAATGGCACATGTGTGTGTCCACACTCACACACATGAACCCACCACACACACATAAATAAAATAAATTATTGTTAAAAATGAACAAAAGTTGTCTGTCATGGTGGTTCATACCCAGTACTTGACTGAGGCAAGAGGAAAAAAAAATAAGGTCATTGCTCATTCAACCTCAGACATCTCTACCATCTCTACTAAAGACTTGTGATGTTTATTTTTTGTAATTTTGGTTTTGACCGCGTGATGGAATATATTTATAGGTATAGTATTTTTCCACTATAGTAAAATGTCTCCCATAGCACATGAGAAGTTATTGTCTATTTCTAGCAGTTGCCAGGATGATTGATGGAGCACCTTAAATCCACAAGCTTCTGATTTGTATTAAGAAACTCACCCTGGTGTGAATTTCAGTGAAAAGAAGTCAAATGAACTCAGGGACTTCAGATAAAATAGAGGTTAAACATAGATGGCCCTTCTCATTAACCACGACCCATGAGTTCTCCGGATTTTTGAAACACATTTCAAGAATATCTCAGAGCCACTTTTAAGCAGGACAGCCCTGCGGAGCACACTGTGGAGTTTGAATGTAAATAAATAGTTTCTTCATGCTCCACCAATCCTTAGGTGTTGAAGTCAGGTAGGGAAATGACCCCTCAGCCAAGTCTCCAGCAACGGACAAGTCAAGCTCCACGACTGGCTTCCTAGTATTTCAACATGTATGTTGGTGTTTATTCACACAGCCTATACTTCATGTAAGACTTTCAGAGTCACCTACGACCCTGAAATTTTCATTTTTTCCCTCTACAGTTGAATAAAATTACTTTGTATCCATAGCCCACATTTTTATTATTCTTTCAACTGTTTTAAGGCACCTCGGCTGGTTCATTTCCTTGTTATTGTGAACAGTGCAGCAATAAACATGCGTTTGCAAGAACTTCTGTGGAAGGATGTAAAATCCTTAGACTCTATGTCCTGGTCCAGCTGAGTCACATGGAAGTTGTATTTTTAACCTGAGAAACTTCCATGTGGAGTCCCATCATGGCTATCCTTGTTGGCACTCCCCCCACGAAGGGTTCTTCTTTCTCCAGATCTCACCAACATTTGTTGTTAGCTTTTTAAAAATGACTTTTTACTACACTAAGGACGAAACCCGGGCATTATGTATGCTAAGCTCATGCTAGCCCCACTCCCAACCCCCAGCATAAGAAACTTCATTAGTCTTTACTTGAGTGTACCAGCAGGTTCCTGTAGAGACCCTAGTGGTTACAATCCTCCCCTACCCCAAATAAAGAGAAAGAACAGCAGACAGGAGAAAGGGTGGGCCTGACTTCCTAGGGTTATGGTCGAAACATTGCTGCTTAAGAAAGATAGTCGAACTGTGGAGATAGGGACTGTCTTTTAATAGCTCTACTGTTACGGCAAGAATGATGTTGCATGCTTTAAAAAATGAAAAATCATTGGGATTTTCCACTTTTCAAGGATCATCTTTGGTAATTTGATATATACTTTTCTAAATATCTCTATGTATATGTACTCATATACATACACTCAGTTTTATTCCTGTTGTTATTTTATTTGTTTGTTTTAAGAAGGGGTATTATAGTTGGGTTTTTTTTTGTTTGGTTGGTTGGTTTTTTTTTTTGTTTTTTTTTTTTTTTGCTCTTTACTCTTTCGGGGGCCTGCCACCCAGCACCCAAATAAATCGCACTTGAAGGTTTATTATTACCTATGAATGCCCGGCCTTAGCTTGGCTTGTTTCTAGCCTGCTTTTCTTAAATTATCCCATCTCCCTTTTGCCTCTAGCTTTACCTTTCTCTATTTCTGTGGACCTTTCTTTACTTCTCATTCTGTGGCTGGCCTGGCGTCCTCTCTCCTGTCCTCCTATTTATCCTCTCTGCCTGTACACCCCGCCTCTTTCCTTTCTTCTGTCTCGCTATTGGCTGTTCAGCTCTTTATTAGACCAACCAGGTGTTTTAGACAAGCAAAGCAACACAGCTCCAGAGTTAAACAAACGCTACATAAAAGAATACAACACATCTTTGCATCATTAAATGAATCTTAAAATAATATTCTACAACAGGGTATTATATAGTTCAGGCTCTCAAATCTACTGTTACAGCCACAGCTAGCCTTGAACTCCTTTTTTATTTATGTACTTGGTGTGTATGGGGTATCAGTGTTTGTGTGTGTGAGTGTGTGTGTGTGTGTGTGTGTGTGTGTGTATGTGTGTATGTGAGTGTGCTGTAAATGTGTGTGTGTGTGAATTCTTAAATAAAGCAAATTCAAGGATCACAAAAGTTACACAGGGCAGACACAGAGAAGAGGTAGCTGAAGAAGAAGAAAAAAAAGAAAATATAAGAATTCCTCAAGAAAAGGGAATTCAGAGCAAGTTACAATGGCTCCTGCATGTATTCCCAGCACTTGGGAAGCTGAGGCAGGAGGATCACAAATTTTAAGAGCCTGATCCACACTCTGAGACCCTTGCATAGTATATGAGAAGGCCTAGGCTGGACTTCCCAGCACCACCAACAAACAAAAGAAGCATGAAACAGAATAGGTCATCAACAAGTAAGTAAGATAAGGATTTGGATTTGTCAATAAGGAGGTAGTGCATACCCAGAAAAGAGTGGTTTTGGGCAAGGTGGCCCCGAATTCTGGAGGAAGCTGGAAGGAAGCCAGTGGCACACCCCACGGAGCACTCCCGTCTCCCAGACCAGAACTTCTCAAATTCTAATCTGCATAGCAATCAATTATAATGCAGATGTGATTGCTGGAGTCTGGCTAGGGCCAAAGCTTTGCATTTCTATTTAAACTTCCCAGTGGTGTGTTTCCTTGGAATAGGGTAGAGTATTTAGAGCTCCTTGATTTAGTCTTGAAAAGCTTGAGCATTTTAAAGTTTTACCAAAACACACCTGTGAAAAGATGAAATGACTTCTTAGATTATTATTCATATCAGAAAACAACAATAAAAGGAACCATGAAGGACATTTCTGTCTCTGTGCCCAAATCTTTTCCCAGCACGTGTCTTGCTCATGAGAGTTTCCATTTGGGTCATTGGACTCTATTTCCTTATAGGACTGAAGATAACCTTAAATGTTCGATTCCCCTGCCTCTACCTTCATACAGTGCTAAGATTACAGACGTGTGGTATCATGTCTAGCCTTTTATTTTATTTTTTTAATTTACATTATTATTACTGTTTTTTCAGTGCTAGAGGTTAAACCTAATTTCTTATGTTGTACCCATGTCGAGGGATCCCAAAGACCACCCGGGAGCTAGATTCTATTGTAAACATATGAGGGTCTGTTTATTCTTTTGGACAGGTTCAAACGAACCCGGATTGAAACCCTTTGTTCTGGCACAGCATCGGGTTATTGACGCTGAGCCCAGAGGTGAGAGGGTTTTTAAAGAAAATCATACATAAGCGGGATACTATACATCTTGGCATTCCAGGACTGGGCAAAAGGGTATGGGCTACAGTAGCCATTGGCTAACCTTTCCAGTGTGAACCCAAACCCTCAATCTATGGGCTGGACTTTCGGTGTGAAACTAACTTTTGAATCTATTGGCTGTCTGGAGCATTCCTGAGACCCTCTCCAGACTCCCAGACCTGAGCCCCATCCTCAGGCACCAAAGGCTGCTTTCTGAAACAAAGCTTTGTAAAGATAAATCCGTGCCTTCACACTTACACAGATAAGTCAAGTGAATTTATCCCTACTCTGTTTTTTATTATTATTTCCATTTTTACTATATTATATCTGAGAATATGTTTGTTCTCTAAGATCACAGTCTATCAAAACTTGTTTTATGGCTCAGAACACAGTTCTTATAAATGGTCCATGAGCCCTTCAAAGTAGCATTCGACTGCTGGATGCTTTTTTTTCTTTTGTCTATTAGATCAGACAGATGTACTAGCCAGATTGATGGATTATTTTGATAGACTGTAAATTACTGGGGAAAAGATGGACTCTGTGACACATACCCATAATTCCAAGTCTTGGCTAAGGTAGGAAGATTATGAGGTGGAGGATGTGTAGTGCGTTCTAAACATCCTAAGGTTACATGGTAAGACCCTGTGTCCACTGTCCTCTACCTCCACTGTGTCCACTGTTCTCTACCCAAGTGGGGTTGGCTACAAGTTGTTATTGATAATAGTAAAAAATAAATAAATAAATAAACTAAAGAATTAAATTCAAAGATCTCTTTCTAAAGAAAAAAGGGGTCTATGACATAGGAATGATGGGCTAAAAAGGTAGAAAAGGTAGATTATTGAATTTACTTTCATCCAAAGAACAACTATTAATTTCAAAATCCTTTACATTGGTATAGATTTTAGTATATTGCTACAAATTTAATTTTGTTATGCTGTATGTATGTTTCTACTCTTGTTTAGGGTATTGTGTTTATGCAGCTCATTAAACATGTATTATATAATTTTAAAGTACAGATTAATAGTCATCTATAATAGTCAAATTTATAGTCATGTTAGGTATGTTTTCAAGGTCACAAACAGATACATTTAGATAGACAGATGGTCTTCAAACACTTCAAAGATATACAGAATTCTATTATTTGTAATAACCTAACACTTTTCTTGATGGTGAGACACATCTGCTCCTGGCAGCACCAATTTACTTCAGAGAAGATAATGGGTATCAAAGAAACTCCATAGGGAGTTTACTTTCTTTGTGGCAAAAGTTACTCATTGGGCAAGAAACTGTTCTGACCTCTACTTCTAACAGTATGTTGTTCAAATTAAACAAGCAGGACACAAAAGAAAGTGTCTGCCAGACTTTGCGAGGACAAGATGGGACAATCCTTCAAAAATCCTGCCTCACAGAAAGTTTGTCAGGTATTCTAGACATGCAAGCTGAAGATGGATGCCCCAATGTTACAGAGGATCCTTGGGTGATTGTCCAAGCAGCCACCTGTTCCTGTCATTTCTTAGTTTTGGAAGCTGTTTGCTATGCACTTCCTGTACTATTATACTCTTCCGGGGTCTTTGATAGAGTTGAAGGCTAGATAGTTTTAATTATAGGCTTTTTGTTATGATAAAAAGGTAAATTAGATATGAAACTTTGGATTCACCAAGATAGGATAGATAATAGAGTATTTTCCCTAATTTTTCCACATACAAATGGACCAAATATTGTAACTGTAATACTTTTTTTTCCCCTTTTTTGGTTTTTTGAGACAGGGTTTCTCTGTGTAACAGCCTTGCCTGTTCTGGAACTCACTTTATAAACAGTCTGGCCTCAAACTCACAGAGATTTATCTGCCTCTGCCTCCCAAATTCTGGGGTTAAAAGCATGAGTCACCCCTCACTTCCCTATACATATACACCACCATACCCCCATTGTAACTGTAATTCTTACTTGATAACTTGTTTTGTTGTTATATATAGTTTTACTATGCTAAGGTTAAAACTTTCCTTTTTGATTAGACAAAAAGGGGGAAATACTGTGGAATAATCCTTTTGAACACTGTGAAGATTTGTCATTCAGATTGTTTAATAAAAAGCTGATTGGTTGGTAGTCAGGCAGGATGTATAGGTGGGACAACCAAATGTAGGTTGCTGGGATAAAGAAGGGCAGAGTCAGAGGAGTTATCAAAAGATGCTGAACAAGTAGAACACACAAAATGGGACAGAGGTAAAAGCAATGTGGCAGAATGTAGATTAATCAAAATGGCTTAATTTAAGTTATAAGAGCTAGTTAGTAATAAGTCTGAGGTATTGGTTGAACATTTGTAAATAAAATAAGCCTCAGTGCATTTATTTTAGGTCTGCTGATGGGATAGAAACTTCTGCCTGCACCCCCATCCAGATTGTCTTCCAACTTGTAGAAATTTGGGGTGAGCAAAATTTAGCTTGGTTTTTGTAGACCCATCCCTTCTCCCATGGAACTGACAACCTAAGATGGCCCTGATCTGTACCTCCCCCACCCTACCTTCAACCTGGCAATCTTCTCTAAATTCATGTTGCCTGCTACTCTGTAACCTACCTGACATGTCTGCTTTCCCTAAGGTGTTTTTACAATTACTCCCTTGTTAGGTTTTAGCCATATGAGCAAAGATGATTTCTATAACAGCTTTGTTGAACTACAATTATTAACATACATAAAGCCCACTCGTTCAAAGTATATAATTCAGTGAAAGCCTGTCATTATTTATCTAGGCATTCTCTAGGCTTCACATCAGAATCAACTGTAGAGCATTAAAAACTTTCCCTCATTCGTCCTCACCCCTAGAGGCTTTTATTTAATAGAGCTGGGGCAGGGGCTAGGCATGACATGTTTTTTTTTTTTTTTTAAGTCCCCAAATAAACTTAACTTGCAGATAAGAACATCTGCGCACTGTAAGAGGGTATCTAAGAGCTGTTTGCTGTGATCATCCATCTGTCTCAGCTTCTGGTAACCAGTTAACTCTCTGCTTCTTTGTCTCCTTTACAACCCTCTGTTTATGACTGTGTTCTCGGCACTAGGCTTTTTTAGGTCAGCCTGGTCTAGATGTCACAAAAATTGTGTTATACCACCAAGTTTCTGCACCCAACAGTCAGGGATAAAATGATTTGCACTCAGGAATCAATAACTCATAGACCAAGTTCAAGATCTCACTGATTTGGGGGAAGTTGTAAAACAGTATTTCGGTTAATTTCTCTGAAGGTGACTTTAATATTATTATTTCTTTCATCAAGGACCTGATGTACACTGAAAATGGTGGCATAGTCTGGTTTTCGTTTCCACAAGCTGTGAGATCTTTGAGGGGACCTGTCAGTCGTACATATCACGGCATTCCGGTACTGCCACATATTAGATAATAGTTACTTGTGGGATGAATGTAGTTACACTTCATACCTCGGTGTATAAATATAACTTCGACTGGATAGGGAGCCGTATAACTTCCGTTTTGATTCTTTTTGCAGTTCTTAATTAAGGTTCTCTGAACTGGAGTCACTCCTGGATCTGTACGGGCAACGATGAATAGGTGGTTTTACTTTTTTACTTCCATCTCAGTGGTGTTTTGTAAACATTCAAGCTGAGTAAGGACTTTCCTCTCGGACAAATGAAAGTAAGATTCTTGAGACTAAGTTACCGTAGTGAGGTCGGTCCTTTAGCTTGTCCCGCAATGCCTCTTAACACCCCAAACCCAGCTCCCGAGGGTCTATGTGGGCATCTCGACCGCGCCCCCTGGTCAGTAGCAGCAGGATTCCTTCCCGGGAAGGTTACGCCCCAGGGCGTAAGTGCAGCGACTCAGGCATTAAACAAGACAATGTAAAAGCAGTCTAGCCAAGAAGAGACAGTGTTATTTTGGCAGCTAGCTTCTCCCCCAGAGCCTCCACCCAATCCCTTGGGCCAGGCGCCCAGAGCTTAGACCGAGGCCGGTTCCAGAAGCCCAGCTCCCCTCCACGTGTCCTGTCTTCCCAGCAGCCTCTCCGCCGCCTGGGGAGGAAAATCTCCTGACAACTCGCGGTCTGTGGACTACAACTCCCGGGAGGCACCGCGCCACGTCTCGCAGACACCACCCGGCACGCAGGCGCCCTGCGCTCTGTCAACAAGCGGGGCTGGTGAAGAGTGTGTGCGCTCCCTGATGGGATTTGTAGTTTCTCCAGCGCTCTTCGACCAGCCCATCAGACGCTCGAGGACTACAAGTCTCGGCTGCCCCGGCGCGGTGAGGCCGGTCACGTGTCAGGGGGCCGACCGGGCGTGCGTGCCGCCGTTGATCCGGTGCTGCAGTGAGGTGGTTTTCGCCCGTGTTGTGTGTGTGTGAGTGTGTGTGAGTGAGTGAGTGAGGGAGCGAGTGAGTGAGTGAGTGCGTGGGGGCACTCGGCTTGTTGTTGTCGGTGACTTCCCCCTTCCCTCCACCCCTCCCCTCCCCGGCCGCCGCTGCAGTGGCCGCTCCCTGGGCCGTAGGAAATGAGCGATAACGATGACATCGAGGTGGAGAGCGACGTGAGTCCCGGGGCTTCTTCCTTTCCGTGCGGGTTGTCAGGAGGGGACAGCGGCCGGAGCTCTCAGCGGGACGGCGGCGGGAGGGGGCCGGGTCGCCGCCGCCTCCGTCCCCTTCCCCCGGGGCCGGGACCGCCTGCGTCGCGCTCCGGGCTCGCTCCCCTCCAGTCCTGCCCGCTGAGGCCTCCTGGGACTGAAGGTGGGAGCAGACACGCGGCCTCTGGGACCCCCGCCTCCTCCCGTGGAGGAGGGTACCGAGGCCGCCTCCTCCACTCTACCCAGCTGGGGATCCCATTATCCGTCCGGATCCTGAGCGTGGAGACCAGCGCTCAGGACCTGCTTCTGGGCTCCACGATCCCCCTCCTCCCATAACCCGTTGATCCTGGGGGTGAGGGGACTGGGAGGACTCTGACACCCGAGGGGGACCCGGGGAGAGCAGACAGTGTGCCCCGGACCCCTCTAGTCGGGTTCGGATCCCAGAAGGAGGGGCGGCGCCTGGGACCCCCGCTAGGCTGCGGGATCCCGCTGGAGAGAGTGGAGGGGGAAAAGGGAGGGAGGGGTGTCGGGCTGACTCCCCACCCGCTGCTTCCTCCGCCGCCGGCATTTTCTTTCTTATTATTGAATGCGAAGTGTAAAAATAACTTCTATATTTTCTATTTTTTTCTCTCTTATTCCAGGAAGAGCAACCGAGGTTTCAATCTGCGGTACGTCTCCTACTCTCCATTTCATTTTCATTTCCGTTCAGTTTTGGTCCTTTTTGGAGTCAGAGAGAAAAAGAGATCGTTCTTTACTTTTAATATTCTTGTAAACTCTCCTCTTAACCGCTAAGGTGAGGTGGAGTCAGCTGGGGTTGGAGGTGGGGGGGGCCCTACAAATCCTTTGATTCTGGATTCTCAGGTGGTAGATTGTAGTGAGTGAGTAGGTAGGTGAGAGCGAGCCCCGTGCAACAGACTTAGTTCTGGAGTGTTCGGTGAAGGATGCAGCCCAGGAATGCTACAAACAGAAGTGAAGGGTAGTGTTATTTCAGAGCAAACCGGTCGGGTTTATTTAGGAACAAGTAAGCTTTAAGCAGTATCTGCATAGTTGTGTGAAGCAGCAGGCACAGTAATAATCGACTTGAGCCACAGTCATATGACTGCTGCAGGCCCTTAAAATCTAGAAAAGCATGGACTCAACAATCACAACAAAAAATGGAAATAGAGAGGAGCCGGAAGTTAAATCTTGAAGGTGGTGTCACAGCTCCTTGTGGCCTGACTTTCCATTTGAGGGAAAAAAAATTGTTGAAAAGTGATATTGTAAGAGACAGCCTTGCTGAAAGGTGATGGATGAGTTCATACAGTGTTAGCAGTGACTTCTAGGGCTTTGATTTTAATGTTCTTTTGGGTGTTTCTGTGGATTTGGGTTGATACCATGATCTTTGGCATCTGAGACATAGCAGTAAGTGGGTTATAGATTAGGGAGAGAGAAAAAGAATAGACCTGGAATAAATCCAAATCAGGGAAGATCTTTGGGAATGGTAAGAAAAGTGTTGTGGGCTATAAATGTTTTTGCCTGTCAAGGATAGAGGGAAGAGGTAAGGACTGGGGTACTGAGGAATGTGCGCCCCTTCAAAAAGGCAGCAGCCTCCTATCTCTGGTGCTTGCTATATGAGAGTGAGCTCAGTGTCGCCAGGTCCTTACTGTTATTTTAGACCCTTTATCACTGAGCCATACTCCCTGGATCTTAGTACTTTACGAGAAATGTTAAAATGCCAGAAAGATTATTTTTCTGCTGTATTTGTGTGCATGTAATTTTTGGCTGTATCCCTTTATGTGGAGCTATAACTTATACTCAGCCTACTTAATTGATTTTGAGTTACATGCATTTATTTAATGTGCATATGTGATCATGTGCATGCCATGGCTCTCATGTGAAAGTCAGAGGACAATTTGGTGTAGTGGTTTCTCTCCTTCCAACATGTAGGTCTGGGGGTTGAACCTAATTAGGCTCATCAGGTTTGCCCTCAACACCTTTACCCATTAAGCTATCTCTTTAGCTCCTAATTATTTGATTTTTAAATGATAGGTGGAACAGCTGTTTGGGGGCTTATAAAGAAATTGCTGGATGCAACTAGGCTTGGTTGCCCAGGCCTGTAAACTTCCTTACTCAGGATGCTGAGGTAGGAAGATCAAAAGTTCAAGTTGAGACCCTGCCTCAACATGTACCCCCCCAAAGGAAAAACAAAACCCAACAACAGAAAACAAGAGTCAGTACTGTAAGCCCAGTGCTTAGGAGGCTTTGGCAGAAGGGTTGCCCTGGTTTTTAGGCCAGCCTGTGCTACAGAATAAGATTCTGTCTCAAACAAACAAGAACTCTCTATCTTTGTCTCTTTCTTGCTAGGAAATTTAGTTCTGTAGGGCACTTAGCTTAGAGAAGGCCCTGGGTTCATTTCCTAGCACTGAAAAAAGCTCGCAGGGTGCAGCTGTGATGGCTCTGCTGTAGTAGTAACCACAGGGTAAAACAGGTTCTCAGCTCTCATCATTAGAGAGAGTATCAGAGACTGCACAGATATCCTGAGCATTAAGAAAACTTTATTGACAACTAATTGATTGTGAGTGCAGTTATGGTAGAAGTCTTAAGGATTGTTCTGAGAGATCCTCACTGAAGAAAATGTTTTGTTTCTTCACTTCTATTGAAAATCAAATTCCTTTTTGTTTTGTTTTTCACACACTATCTCTTTCTTTTTGAGAGAGAGGACAGAGTGTTTCAGTGTGTAGTTCAATATAGCTTCAAACTCCTAGAGATCTACCTACTTCAGCTTCTAAGTGCTGGGATTAAATGAGTGCAGCCCCGTGCCTGAGTTCTTATTCCTAATAGTATGGATTTGGTGGTTTCCATTTGAATCTGTTCTACCAAAACAAGAACAAAAAGAGCAATTGCTTTTCCTCCAAGTTTCCAGTTATAAGATCTCCTCCAGGGTGCGATCAGGCTCAGAAGTTGTGAATTGGGCTTTGAAGAATCATCCTTGAGTTGGAATTAGATTTGCTTTTTAGTGAGAGCTAAGTTTTTTTTGTTTTTGTTTTTTGTTTTTTCATAAGGCATTATTGTAGGCTTTCTGCTTTTTAAAGTATCCACCTGGGTGGTAGGCTTTCTGCTTTTTAAAGTATCCACCTGGGTGGTGATGTAAATTAATTTACCAAATACTTCCATTCCCAAGTGGCTGATTTTGCTTTGTCTAGATATTTTTACTTTATATATATATATATATATATATATATATGTTAAGGTGCTTAGGATGTTTTTCTTCCATTTTGTGACAATGAAATTTTGTTGCTGAGGATTGAACCAAGGACTTTGAGACCCTTTGTTTAAATTTGATATAATTTTGATTTATCTAGTACAAGATTTTGATGATTACATGAACAGAAAAAGCAGGTGTGTTATAGACACAGTGGCTATCACAGATGGGATGGAAACATGGATCTCTCCCTATCCCTGTGAACACATCTATTTGTCTAGTGAAATTTAGTGTAAATAATAAATACATGGTTTTTAATGGAAAAGCTATTACGTTTTTGTCTTTGGAAAAACGTGGGAAAAACCCACAAAAGATATAGACTCTAAACAACTGTTTAGGATTGCAGAAGAACTTTTAAAAAGTTTTTTGGAACCCAAGTTCACACCTGTAATCCTAGCACTCAGGACCTTGAGACAGAAAGAAGGATTGTTGTGAGTTTGAGCTGAATTACAGAGACCCCGACAGAAAACAAACAAGTTATTTGGAGACTGTCCTGTGGGTCCTAACATGAAACAGTGATCATATTTTGAAATAGCACTGCAGTGTGTTAAGCCTCATGAAGAGTATAGGCCATTCAGCTCCCTATTAGGAAGGAGACTACTAATAGAAAGTGAAACTGATTTGGTGGATGCCCTACACGGAAACAGCTCTCCAGTGAACAGTAAGCTCTTAGAGGAAGTGACACTAAACACTAACTACTCAGCTGGATAACTGCAGAATCTCTGTTTTACTTTTTTTTTTTTTAAGGGAATAAGATGTATTTTAAAGATTGAGGTGGTTATTTTATTCAGGAGGTTCTTTTTGCTTTCTGTTTGGAAAATTTCTCTGGGAAAGAGTGAAAGTATACGAAATGTAGGGTTACTGAGTTGGTCGAGAAACCTGAGGCCTTTTTCCATGTGTTGTCTGTCCTTCACGTCTGATGACCTGAACATGTTGCAGTTACAGTCCTAACTAGCTAGTATTGTAGCTGATTTAAAGTAGGTTGGTGCTGTTCCATTTCTAGACCTTTCTAGTTTAAAGTATTTTTAACTTCTCAGCTCTTCCGATCTTCAGAGATTGACGTGTACTTGGGAGGAAGGGAGTTGCTTTGGAGGTTGGTTTAAGGGAACATGCATGTCTCACCTGGGAATAGCTGCAGGGCAGGAGTACTGCAAGATGCTGTTTGTTTCTGCTGAGTGTTGGCTCTGAGGACGGAAGCAGTGGGCTTCCTTCCTGTGTGTGCTTGTAAGTGTTTAAGAGTTGTGCTGCTTTATCAAGAGGCTGATAGAATTCTCTGATCAGCTCTTTTATCTTATTTGATTTCATTTGGGGGCAGGGAGGGTTATGATGAGGTTTTGTTGTGTGGCCTGGCCTCCAATCTGCAGAGATTCTCCTGCCTCAGCCTCTCAAGTGTGGTGATTACAGGTGTGTTCTGTCAAGCTCAGCTTGAATTTGATGTTTACTTAAAGTGTCCTAACCAAGAAATCCTTCCTCTTAAATGGCTAGTGCAATGGCATATGTGGGTTGTAATGTTCCAAAGTTCTTTTAGGCACCAAAAGATGGGAGAAACATCAAAAACAAGTACACTTATTATAGATCCAGAGAAAGGTATACCCGAGTAGGCTTTAACCAGAAGATTTGGGAAAGAAACTGCAGTAACTATGCCTGTTGGGGACTTGATTGAGTTTAGCTCGTCTCAGATGCCTGTTTTATGTTGGTTAAACTGAGCATTTTTAAGTTGCTTAGAGGTTTTATTCGATCTGATTCTTATCAATCAGAAGTAATAAATACATTGTGGGAATGTAAAGCCTCTGTATTGTTCACTGTTCCTGGTGTTTCAAGTTAGTCTTTCTACAGTGCAGCCCTCACATTCCTTAAGCTAAATCCCACTAGGGTGGCACAGATTCCTTCTGTGTGGAAGGTTTTCTACATTGGCATTGATGAATTTCCTCAATGTGGAAGTTTAGGTAGGTATCAGGCAGCTTGCAAGAAATGTCGTTCTGGGGACCTTGTACATCATTTTACAGTAAGACACTTCTTTCTCCATGCTGGGTCTTGCAGGAAATGAGGTTGTTAACTAGTGAGATGCTGTGAATGAAGATGCATGCTCATGCAATAGTTGGAAAGGAAGTACTTTTGAGAGAGTTCCTCAATTCTGAACAGCTCTCCTTAGCTTCTCTGTGACTAAGAAAATGCCTGCTTTCAACATTGAGCAGTACTCAGATACATATATGCTTGTTAGTGTTAGGGTGGACAAACTGTAGGTGAAAATTTTGTTTCTGTCTGTCAGCGTGGAAAAGTTTGGTGGAACTAAAATTGAGGCTGTAAAAACCTTGGCATTAACCTCAAACAAAGCCAAAAGCAATTTGGTGCTGTAGTTTCTGGTGAGCATCTGTAGACCTCACTGTATCACAAAGACCTAGTTCTTCCCTTAGGCTGGGGCATGCTGACTGACAGAAACTGAGACTCCTATGTTGAAGAGCAAGCGGTATCTGGCCACCAGCCTCTGTTCCTAGACAGTAAGAGGGGAGTCATTAGGAACCTGTGGCACCAGGTACTGCTGGTCAGTCTAGGGCTTGCACGACCAGGCGAGAGAGTACTGAGTTGCTTGCTTGCTCCACTACTGCAGTTGCTGTGCTGCTTTAAAGAGACAGTTCCTGGAAGGAATCTTCACCTGGTTTTTCTTTCTCAATTCTGAAATCTGGGCTTTTGGGAAAGAGCTGTCAGCAAGAGAAGATGGCTAACAAGGCAGTTTTACTGCCTGCCAATAAGGTGTAACAGAGATAACACCTCTACCCTCGGGTTACCTGCTTTTCCAAGCTTAATTGTGCTTTCAGATTCCTCACTCTATTTTGGTTTAACTGATTGAGAAATCCCCTCAGCTTATGCTCCATCTTCAGGACCCTGCTGTGATGGGAACCTGTATCTATTAACAGCTGTAGGTGAGGCCCCTGAGCTAGGGACTAGGGGCTGTCATCCTCATCTGCAGCTTAGAAATACTTTCCAGAGAGAAGTCTCAGCCTTGTGTGAAGGTGTGTCAAGTTTTCCTGTGCTCTATAAGCACTAGAAATGCCACTTAATTCAGAGTTGCCTGGAATTGGGCATGTGAGTTCCGCATGTTTTTCACGTGTGCTTGCCAATGAGGCTTGGGGAACAGGAACAACACATCCTTTCCGCTCTCTGTTCAGGCATAACAGCTGAGGGGCGGACATGGCAGAAGGGATTGGTCTAAGATTCCACCGTTCTGCTAGTTGAATTGGGTCTGGAACCACCACAGAAATTCCATCTACTGGAGAACAACAGTCCCCAGCCCAGGCTTTCTACCAGGCAGTGGCCTGCTGCCTTTCCTAGTCAAGCCAACTTCTAACTTGGCTGACTCCCCAGATGAGAAGCCGAGATTTCTGCCCGTGGTCTACGGCCAAGTTCACTACAGTCCTCCAGCCCTCGGCAGATGGGAGGGGTGGTACACTTGGGAGTGATGGTAGTGTTAAGTTAAACTTAGCTCCTTGCTTACAGCACAGGCCCACAGGAAACCAAGTTCAACTTAGTTCTAACTGCTTGAGATTTTCAAGGTTCTCCCAGAAAGAAAACAGACAATTAGAATTTTATTTGTATCCACAAGAAGCATTGTGGGTAACTGGTGTCTCTGCTCCTGTGCATAGCTCTTAAGCTGGGAGGAGGGCCAGGAGTCAGGGTGATTTAGTAGACTGTATCTTGGGCTGCTGCTGAAGACCAAAGCTGAGCAGTTGGTTTGCATGTAAATAGACCATCTTAGAAATTATAGGGCAAACACCAGAAGGCTAGTTCATGCCAAATGTTGCTCCTAGATCTCCTGAGTCCTCAGGTATTGTGGTGGGGCCAGTTTACCTGGGCATTGATGTGTAGTTCTTTCAAGTTAACTACACTGATCTTAGAAGGCAGCTGTGGTTATCTTCCCTAGTGTTCTATAATAGAGAGATAACACCTCTACCCTCGGGTTACCTGCTTTTCCAAGCTTAATTGTGCTTTCAGATTCCTAGTTCTATTTTGGTTTAACTGGTTGAGAAATCCTCTCAGCTTATGCTCCATCTTCAGGACCCTGCTGTGATGGGAACCTGTATCTATTAACAACTGTAGGTGAGGCCCCTGAGCAGTCAGGGGGAAAACAGCCCACAGGGACTCCAGAGGAGGTGACAGATTTTTAGAATTTGGTAATAGAATTTCAAATACTTTTCTTCTCGTGGCTCTTGTCTGAGTTTTGCCTGTCCATCTTTTCTAATATAAGAATTCATTGGAAGCAGTATTGTTAAACCAAGTTTATGCTTGTTGTATTTTCAAACTTAAAGCTTCCTTTCAAGCTTCTAGCCAGGTCACTTTCTAATGGACAGACAGCTTGTTAAGGCTAGTTCAGCACAGCCTACTCTAGTTGGGGTAAATGCTCAAGAGACTACTTCTGTAATTCCTGAAGTAGAGGTGTGGCAAAGTTCTTAGTCGGTAGGTCCTTGTGTTCTGTTTAGAGGTAGATGAAGCTCCTTGGCAGTGCTCCCCAACACGGTGCTCTCTGCTGCCTTTCCCTTCCTGAGTCTCGCCAGCTGACTTCAGAATTCCAAGATGGAAAGGTTAAAGGCTGGCTAGGGTATTTAGAAAAGTGCCAAATGGGCCTAACCTGCCACAGGTACCTGAAGGAGTTTACCAAGAACATGTAGGTAGGTGTCAGAAGGTCTACTACCCAAGAAGTGCCCCTGGCTCAGCTGTGTGAGAGGAAACCCATATGCATTTGGCACATCCGTCAGCTGTCATAATAACCTCAGGTGCAACTGTGCTTTCCAGAGCTTTGAAGCTCTCTTGTATCACTTGATAGATGATATGATGGTGAACTTTTAGCAGGGAGGTGTCAGAGCAGAGCCTTGGTGAGTTTCATATGGATAGATGCACCCCCTCAAGTCTATGGCAAAGTAACCGTATCTTAGGAAGGTGCCCACTGGAGCTCTCCATAGTTATATTGCAACCACAAACTGGCAACTGCTCCATCAAGTAGGTTGGGGACACTTGTAGGAGTCATACTTTGTCCCCTTGAATAACTTTGGTTTTACTTGTGCATGAGCTGGATCCACCGTGCTACTTTGGATGTTCCTGTTGCAAGCCTTGCTCACCCCTTTCTCCCTCTTTAACAGAGCCTAATTCTGGAGACTCCTAACTGTCCACCTCACTCTGCAAATTTTCCCAGTCCACTTGCCAGGGACAGCGCTGACTGCATATACTTCCAGGCTTTACCCCATCCATATATACTATAAGAGGAGTGGAACCCTAACATGCTCTTTCTTCATTCTCCTAGGCTGACAAACGGGCTCATCATAATGCACTGGAACGGAAACGGAGGGACCACATCAAAGACAGCTTTCACAGTTTGCGGGACTCGGTCCCATCACTCCAAGGAGAGAAGGTGAGTTTATTGTCAAAGCCAATTGGCCCATGAGTAGCCTGAAACTTACCAGGACATCCCTCCTTTCTGTGAAGAAATATAGTCAGGCATGGTCTCTTATTTTTTGATTCTTTGGAAGACTCCCACATGTACACATCTCAGTTGTTATTGATTATCTTTAGCAAGAACAACATCAGTTGTGATAGAGTGTTTGTGAGACATCCCTAAAAGAGGTCTTTCAAAGTTGGAGATAACTGTAATTAATTATCTTTTTCTTTGATGGTGCTGGGGATTGAACCCAGGACCTTGTACACTCTAGGCAAATAAATTAGGCATTCATGACATTATTATAACTACATACTGTAGTATATAACTTGATTAATAATTAGCTTGTGATCACTGAAGATTCCCCAGACTAGTGATTCCCTAACCCTCCGTGGGAATTTCTCTTCTGCAGTTCAGCATTAGTACTTAGTGTAAATGAACACTTAGCTGTGAACCTGCCTGGGCACCAATGATTTCCAGCCCTGATAGCTACTCTGCCCAAGATGTATAAAGAGCGTTGTAAGTTATGGAACAAGAGTTAAGAGGCATGCTCATGTGAAGCAAAAGTAAGAAATTATTCTCACCCTAGAGGCCTTTAGAGACTGCTGCTTTCCATGGAGAGGCAGGGACCAGCTGTCTCAATCTTCAAAAAACAAAAGCTTTGAGCAAAAACCTATGGGTTAGGTCACTCCTTGGAATATGGAGAAAACTGGTTTGTACAGTTAGTTCCACCCTTGACACCGTGGCAGGCGGCTTTCTGCATCCCTTCCGTAGAATAAATGGTAAGCTGGGGGAAAATGCTTGTGTGTGTGTGAGTGGTTTTTATTTTGTGTGTTTTGTTTTGGGTTTTTTTGTTTGTTTGTTTGTTTTTGTTTTTTTTTTTTTTTTGAGGGTCATTGATGTAATGCTAAGGGGAGAAGAGCTCAGTAGTGGAATGTCTATTTGTTTATAGGTCCTGTGGATGATCTCAAACACTGAAAGAAAAACAAGGTCTCACATAACCTATGTTAGCCTGGAAGTGGCTATGTAGCTAAGGATGCCCTTGAACTATGATGCTTCCCCATCTATCTCCCAACTAAGTGCCAGAAATATAAGTGTCCACAAACATGCTTGGTTGGCTTGTCTGTTTGAAAGAGTCTCACTGTATAGCTAGACTGTCCTGAACTAAGCATTCAGCAGCCTCTCATGCTACTACACCCGGCTTAAGAAACATGAATTTAACATACAGTCTTTACTCTTAGGTGTACTTTAAGTGGCTTTACTGCCTTAGTTCTGTGGCAGGGGCCCTGAATTTGTTTGGTTATGTTTAAAAAAAAGTTGAGAGTTCTGCTTTATATTTTGTCTATGATGTGGCCTTCTGTGTGGTTGAAATATGGAGTGAGTCTAAGCTTAAGGGAAAACACCAATAGGCCATGCTAATACAGTATTACAAAACCAGAATTTGCTATGAGTTAAGGCCACTTAGTATGTACTTGGTTTAATGGCCTTGAACCAAGGCACTTACCGGAATAACAACATTCCTTAGTATAACACTGAGCACCACAGGAAACCTTTATGACTGTAGAGGCGCACCCTTTGTGCAAAAGATTATCTCTTATTCATGTCCAACCTGTTAGTGCTTATTCTTTATATCACAGTGTCCATTAGCAGCATTTCAGTGAGCTACATGGGCAGAAAGAAGCTGCCTTGATCTAATCCTCACATGTAATGAGATACTGAGGATGTGTTTCTCCAGGGGAGGGCCACAAACCACCTACATCCAAACACCAAGTAAACTTCCTGGAGGTGAGCCTGGGAACATACACTCGTAACAAGTAGTCAAATGATTCTGAGGCCTCTGAAAGAGTAGGTCACAAGCCACAGCTGTAGCTCTTCCTTATCAGCCTATTTCACCTTGCTATTGCATTCTTCCTCAAGTCCTTACAGTTTTATTATGCTAAATCCTATAGCCTCCTTTTCTCCAAGGAAGTGGAAGATTTGAATTTGGAAGCTTAGAAATGGAATAGCTGCCACCTGCCCTTTCAGCATTTGTTGAGGGTCTATGCACACCAGCTACTGTTCATAGCAAGAAATAGTAGGATTAAGGGGTTACTAAATGACAATGATTAAGAAATCACTAAAAATATGGTGGTGGTAAACGTCTTGGAAGGTCAGAGGCAGATGGATCTGTGTGTATGTGAGAGAGAGAATGCTGTGGAAGAAATTAAAATGGAAGGAACGGTGGACTTGAATTGGGACAGACAAATTACAGGATGGCCTTTGAGCAGATTTCATGGAAGTGAAGAGCTGTCCATCTGTCTGGGACTGGGCATCGCAGGCAGGTGAGTGTAACAACAGCCCTGAGGATCATTCAGGAGCCAGTTGAGGAAACTTGAATGGATGAGAGGATGGTACCAGATCCTGTATTGTTTGCTTATTGAAATAGGTTTCTTATATCCTTGGCTGGCCTAGCTGACTTTGAATTTCTATCTCCTGCCTCCACGCCCCAGCCTAGTCTTTAAATATGGGGAAGAGAACCAGATTGCCAGTCTACTAGCTACTGTTCTTACTTCAACATTTCCTGTCCTGCTTGCTCTTAACTTTGGTGAACTCAGCCTCTTCCCGTGTGAAGGCCATGACACTCCATTCTTCTGCCAACAGTTTCACAGGTGCAGAGAGCCTTAACTTCCTTACCCTTTGGTCTCTCAGACTTACTTCTCTCTACATGTTGCAATTCTCTTCTTAAAATGTGGTATTGGAACCAAAGGAAATTGACTCATTGTTGATTTGAATTGCAATGGTTAAAGTTGTGACATATGTAAGTAGTCCTGCAATGACAGTCCATGTGAGTTTTAGAGAGCTTCACTCAAATTGTTGAAGGGAAAGCTTTGATCTGAGTCTTTTTGATGTCAATATCCTTACGTTCCAGGTGACTGTACAGTTAATGTTGGGACTGTATGTTTCCAAGCCTTTCTTAAAATTTTTGCTTATTTGTTTGGTTTGGTTTTGTAAGATAAAGTTTGATTCTGTGGCTCTCAAACTGGTTTGAATTCACAGTAATCTTCCTGCTTTGGGCTCCCAGATGTTGGGATTTATTTATTTCTGTCTTGCTTTGTTTTATATGAGTGTGATTTTGTTTGGTTGGTTTGTGAGACAAGGTGGTCCTAGTAGTTGATAAACTCACTATACAAACCAGGATGGCTTTGAGTTCTGCCTGCCTCGCAGGTGCTCCACCAAACCTGGCCTGACAGAGTGAGGAGTTGGATCATGGGCATTCTATACATATAGAACATTTGACTTTGTTCTTATTTGTTTATGTTTGAGGAAGGGACTCACTGTGTAGCCCTGGTATCCTAGAACTCTTATATAGACCAAGCTGGCCTTGAACTCACTGAGTCCTCCTACCTCTGATTGTTCTTTTGTTTCTATTTTTTTAAAAAAATAAAAAAATAAAAATTAACATTGGTTAAATTGAATCCTAACCAAGATACTAAGGGATAAGGGAGGGGAAAAAAATGGTCTTTTTCAAATTTGGTGTGGAATTTTTGCTGTGCAGCTTGATCAGAACTCATAATTCTGCTTCAGCCTCCCAATAACTAAGGCTGCAAGCATGTGCCACTCTGTCTATATAGCAAAGGGAAACTGTTTACTTACTTAGTTACTAAGGCGGATCTCATAGTGTAGAAGAGGCTTTAACCCCTAGGTAGTCTTGTTTGATGTAGAATAAATAGACTGACTTTTCTGCCTCAGCTTCCTAGATATTGGAATGACACGAGTTTATCAACATGTCTGGCAAGAAAGAAAAATTAAAATGTAAGGCACAAGCTCCATGTATCCTTGTTTCTTGGATCTGACAAAATAAGCATCATAAAGAATGCCAATCTTCCCTAACTTCTGTAACCCTAGCACTTGGGAGTTTGAAGCAGGAGGATAACCATGAGTTCAGGTCTGTATAGACCTGAGTTATAGAGTGAGACTTTGTCACTAGTTCCTACCCTCTAGGAAAGAATATTTACTGTTTTGAAGCCAAGGGCCTGGAGAGATGGCTCAGTACTTAAAGAGCAGTGCTGCTCTTTCAGGGCCTAGGTTTGATCTCCAGCACATACACAGGCTCCCAGCCTCCTATCACTCCAGTTTCAGGGAACCTTACACGACTTAGGCCAGCCTGGACTCTGAGACCCTGCCTCAAACATACCCTTTCTATGGAACGTTAACAGCCTGCTGTTGTCAGAGATAAGACGCCTGCTTAAGGTCATGACTCCAGTCTGTACCAGAATAAGAGGTAGAATGGACTGCTGGGTTCCATCTTACTGTGGTGCTGGAGGACAATCATCTGAGGGTATTTTAAAGAAATCAAGCCCAGTAGAGTTGCATACACCTATAATCTCATCTCTCAAAGGCTGGGATGGGAAGATTGCCACAGGTATAAAGACTGTTAGGCTACAATGACCTACACACACACACTCTCTCTCTCTCTCTCTCTCTGAAGGGGGAGTATTTTGGGAAGAAGGATTCAGTGGAAGGTTTGGAGAGGGTAGTGGGGAAAACATGCCCCAAGTTCATTATATGTATGTGTAAAATTGTAAAAGAATAAAACAACAAAGAAAAATCTTATTTAAATATTTAAATGTTGATTTCTTAGGAACTTTCTGTGAGATAGGTCCATTGCTCTTAGCAGTGTGTCACACAGGAGTTACTATGAAAATATCAGATTTATATCAGGTTTATTTAGATTACATCAAAATGCAGAGTTGAGTCACTTAGAGCCTGGAGACTATTTCGGACTTCACATCTCTCCACTCAGCTCCAGAAAGTAGATCATTCCAGTCAGTGGTCTATTTAATTTGTCTTCAGTCCTGGGTTTGGGGAGGAGACCTACATACACTGTTGTTTTAGGCTGTTTCTTGTTTTTCTCTTACAGTTTTTCACTTGGGGGTGGTGCTCACTAGGAAAGGTGGGATGAAATTAGGGCCAGTCAGCCAGGTGACAGAATCTTTAGGTGGGTTCTAGGCGGTATGTTACTCAGAGTTTCGTGGGCCCTGAGCTCACTGTTGACTTGGTAGTTGGAGGCGTGACCTTGTAGACAGCCCATCACTGCCTTTATGGGAGAGTAAAATTGTACCATCTAGGTCATAAATTAACCCCAGTATCAGTTCAGAATGTTTATAGCCACTCATCTCCACTTGTCATGCTCAATAGCAATAGAAGGTTGCTTTCACCATTGCCATTTGCAACTGGGCAGCAATCTGTAGGAATTGTTCACATTTTAAAGTTGCTTTTTTAAATGCCTACTTATTGTCTGCAGTGTTCTCTCAGGCAATCATGCTGTGGGTTTCTTCCTGATAGAGATTCATGGAAAGAGTATAACTTCACATATAGCATTTACATGCAGGATTTGGCTAGGCATGTTGTGATCATGCTGTGATCACAGTGATTGGAAGGCGAAGAGAAGTAGATCAGGAGAGCAAGGTCATCCTGGCTGTATACTATGTTTGGGGTCAGTCTGAGCTACATGAAAGCCTGTGTCAAGGCAAAAAGAGCCCTGATTTCCTAGTCAGCACTCAGCTCAGAATTTCTTGGGTGTGAGAGCTCAGGGAGCTGTGCACCATTACAGATCCAGCACATGAGAGTCAGGAAAACAGTGGCTTGCACAGCCCTTTAAAGACAATAATAGCTCCCAACTCTCCTGTGTTGTTGAGACCCTGTGAGTGTTATGGAAGTATAGAGACCAAATGGTGTCTACTCTTGAGGATCTAGCTCTCTTGCAGAGAAAGAGGGTAACTTTTAAAAGAAAGAGTTGGTCTCTATTTCATTTCCAGTAAAGTCTGGCTTCCTTAATAAAGCAGGTGTATTTTAAGACAAATAACTTGGTTATGGCAAAGAATATAATGGTTCTAGGCAAATACTCAATCCACTGTCGTTTTACCAATATTTGTGTTTGCCTTATTTTTTTTTTACTAACTTGCTTGTGCTGTGCTGTCATTAGAACCACCAAGGGAGGGAGTCTGTCTCTCAGGCCTAGTGGAGGAGCTCTGTGTCTGTCCTGGTTATAGTATGTAGGAGATACCTCTTTCCTGTGTATGCCCTGAGAGCAGGCAACTCATTCTAGCCACATTGAATACATCATTTCTGGGCTATTTGTAGATTGTCTTTGAAATGGAATATAAACCACTTCCCTCATTACTCATCAGCCAAACTCCAGTTTGGGCAAGTGTCAGCTTCTGTTGAATCTTTATGAACTGTTTCTGTGTCTGACCTCCAGGGGCCTCATGGGCTAGTCAGGTAAGGACTCTGTTGCTTGCCTCTTTCTCTTAGCAGCTCTCCAGTATTATGTGTGTCCGTCAACTTCCTCTGCTTGTCCAGAATGTCACTGTCAACTTCTCTGAGTATGCTCAAGGTCATACTCTAGCCTCAGGATCCAGATATCTGACTCTAGGGCTGTGTCCAGCCATTGTCTCCTGCCTGCATTCCCCCTTGCCAGTCTCCACCTCTGGTCCTCTGCTAAACACCGTCTTGTTCTTGTAACTCCAGTAGCTCAGTAGACTGTCTATCTTAGTACTTAGCTTGCAGAAGCAGATAGGAGTGCTGGGGATTACAGGGTACCCTGCCGTGCCCAGTCCCTATTTATTTATCTTAGTAATATTAGAAATAGGATATATATTCCACACTTGTGGTCACTGCAGTTCAGGTCAATCACCTCCAAGTGCTGATCAGCCTTATGGATAATGTGAGATACTGGATAGTGTAGTAAACTCTACTCCCCGTGTCACCTTCCATTTTAATGTGACAGAAAGTGGTCACCACCTTAAATGTAAAACCTGTCTCCTTTTTAGTCCCCACCAAAAGCTATTATTTTGATTTTCGACCCAGAGGCTGTAGATGTAGCTCCATTGGTAGAGGACTTGTCTAGCACCCTGAAGCCCTGGGTTCCATTTTCAGCATTGTATAACCAGGTATGTGGTGCACACCTGTAATCCCAGCACTTGGAAGGTAAAGTTCCAGCTTGTCCTCAGCTACTTAGTGGGTGTGAGGCCGTCATGTATGGGCTGTATGAGAGCCCCAACCCCAGTGCACAGAATCAATGAAGTCTAAAAAACAAGGAGCTTGGTGTCTGTCTGTGTGCCCTGTCTGCTCTCTTCCTAGGCACACTTTCTTTCCATGGGTAGTGTTACATAGACTTTGCTTTTTCCCCAAATGATGTAGCATTCATATTTAGTCATTAGGGGTATTTCTGTTACTAATTTTAGTTCTGTATACTTTTTAAATTTTATAATAAAGTAGCTGTGAACAGCATGATGTGGGTGACCATTCTGTGTACAGAGTCCCTTCTCAGAAGATGAAGGCTGCTGGCCACTGGCTTTGCTGTGTATCGCCAGAGTCCTTCCTGGACAGCTGTTCTCACTTCATTCTTTGCTCATATACTTTGGAGTTTTTACCCTAGCATTTGACTGTCTCAATTCACCATCACTGGGTTTTATTTTTTTACTTCCTAAGGATAACTAACTTAGTAGACAAAAACTAGTAATTTTTTACATTTTTCACATGTTTATTCACTGGGTCTATTTCCTCTTCAGGGAACTAGGACTTGTACTTGCTCTTCATGGGCAAAGTTTGATGGGGAAGTGCCACACCTTCTTTCAGGGCCCCAGTATCACAATTTAGCCCAGGAGTTTGAAAAATAATGTTTTACCCATAAACCAAAATCTTGTAGGTCTGTCTCCTTGGCATCTGCCCTGTAGTTAGCCAGGCCTGCCAAGGGCCTAGAAGCTAGAATCCCTTAGGGGACTTCAGCGCTTGTTATCACTGATGGTTCCATTTTGGAATGAACTAGTTTAAAGGAGACCCACATTTGTTGTGGACGTTTGCTAATTTTCCTTTCAAGAAAATGGCTTATTCAATAGAAATGTGCACCAGATTTGCCTGCCTCCTACTTCAGGCTCCTCAAGGCAGGGTCTTACTTGTAAAGCAGGCTGGCCTTGCTCAACTGTGCAAATACTGGGATTACAGCAGGTGTGATGACCTGTCATGCCCAGCTAGTGTCTGACTGGACAACAGGGACTAGGGAGCTACTGGCCTTAGGCCCTCAGGGAAGGACAGAGGTGCTCCTGATGCAGATAATCTGGGGCTGTTGTGCTCTCTACCCTGCCTCCCTCGCCCTATTATCTAGACCAGTTTGGCTTTTTGTATAGAAACAAAGTCTGGTAAGACTGAGAACTAGAATGTGTAGGGCTCTTGCTTTAGGTTGTTTGGGGGTGGTGGGTGGGTATCGGCTCTGTTCTACTGTGTGAGTTTACTCACTGTCGCTCACAGCCCTATGGAGACCATTGGGAGCCACTGTTATAATTAGCATGTAATAACCTTGACAAGGCTGTGTTGATTAACCTCAGAAATCATATGAAGCCTTAAGATTCTGACTAGAATCAGGTGCTTTTGAAGGTTTTGAGTCCTTTTGTGAAATGTAGATTTTTACCAAGAAACACGGGTAGATTAACTTTTCTGTTTCCCCCCTTTTCTGGATTGCTAAGAGGCAGTGAAGCCTGCATTAGCACTGTGGGCACTGACCTTACACCCCCAGCCCATTCAGCAGATTCTTTCCTGTTATCTTGCTCACATCTCCAGGCTCATCCTCCCCAATGTGTCTTCTCTTCTGGGAGCCTATTTAGGTCTGACCGTGGAGAGCAATGCTCTTTGATGCTGCTACAAGCTGGTAGTTGTTACTGTCTTTCTGTTTCTCACTTATTACTTTTTAACCAAAAAGACTAGCCTTCAGCCATTGTGTTCAGCCCAGGTCTGTGCTTGTGTGGAGCTGGCTCACCTCGGCCTTGATTCTTTGAGGAAGCTACCTTTGTGAGAGTTTTCTTTACTGTCCTTACAGGCAGATCAGTGACTCTGCTGAGTCTTGCCCTCATCCTCACTTTTTCTCCATAATAATGCTCTGTGGTTGTTGTCTTTTAAAGTTAGTGCTACAGCTGCCTCTGTTCTTAAAGTAGGGACATATCTGAGACGTGGGTTCAAGTGCTGACTATTGCCGGCATGCTAACTAACATGGGTAAGTTTTGTGCTGTTGGCAGCTAGTGCTCAGTGTTTGCTGCTGTTTCTGTTATCCTAGGTTTTTTGTTTGTTTTGTTTGTTTGTTTTTTTAAGCTTTATTTTATGTGCACTGGTGTGAAGGTGTCAGATCTCCTGGAACTGGGGTTATAGACAGTTGTGAGCTGTCACGTGGGTGATAGGAATTGAACCCGGGTCCTCTGAAAGAACAGTCAGTGCTCTTAACTGCTGAGCCATATCTCCAGCTCCCGTACTGGTTATTCTTACTTTTATGTTTAAGACAGATTTGCAACAAGAACTGGCAAGGCTGCCAACATTTATTCTGTGGTTCTCCATGCTGCTATTTACAAATAGCTATATCATAGTCCCTTTGGCCATAGTCTACCCTGTGTAACAACTCTGTCCACTATTCAGAAGAACGATTTCTACTTGGAAAGGCAGAATTAGTGCTTTTTAAACATTAGAAACTAAACAGAAAAGGCAGTAGTTGATCTGCAGGCGCATTGACTTAGCATGCTCTGTGTGGTCACAGGACTCACGAACGGTGTCAGTTGACTCAGCTGACTGAGAGCCTTTTCAGAAAGCAGAAACTGAAAGCCTAGAGCCCATTGCATAGTCCATGCTGTAAATCCGAGGACCTTCATGTTTATTGTAGAGTACTCTGAACTCATAAAGGCCAGGAGGGGCCCAAACAGTCATGGTTTGAAAAGATGAGGTGTGTAAATTACAGATGAATAGCATTTTCTGGCTTTACTCTTTGGGTTTTCCCCCTGGAATGGATATAAATTTCATCTTTTGTGGCATTCGATATCTTGTGTTTTTTTAATGTTTTGGGCTTTTTGAGTATCCTGGAAAGGACAAAATAAAGTGAACTGAACCATTTTTTTTTGGAATTGCTGATTAGTCAAGGGCACTTCTGTTCTTAGCTAGAAGGGGCTAGAGGAAGGGTCCTGTCATGTTTAGCATTAGGGACATTAGGGATGCCTTGACTGCTGGGTGTGCTGGGGAAGCAGAGGCAGGTGGATCTCTTGAGTTTGAGGGCAGCCTGGTCTATAGAGGGAATTCTAGGACAACCCTGTCTTTAAATTTTTTTCTTAACTAAAACCCAAAACAGGCAAATCTTTTAAAAAAGATTTATTATGTAGACAGCGTTCTGTCTGCATACATTCCTGCATGTCTAAAGAGGGCACCGATCTCATTATAATGGTTGTGAGCGGTCATGTGGGTGCTGGGAATTGAACTCAGGACCTCTCAAAGAGCTGCCAGTGCTCTTAACCTCTGAGCCATCTCTGCAGTTCCCCAGGCCAGTTTTCCTTAGGGACCTCCTGTTCCCAGCAATATTTGGGCTTTTATAATTTGGTCTTTACTGAAAACCAACCACCCTGTAGTGGAAACTGCTGTCAGCTAGAGGACTGTGTTCCCTTTTCGGGCTTTCTGTTCTTACCATTCACTTTTCTCTTGATGCTGCTCTTGCATTTTGCTTCTAAGTATCTGAAAGAGACACTGGGAACACATGGGCCTGCTTGGTCAGCTGCTTGTGCTCTCCTTTCAGACTCTGCCTTCTCCCCTTGTCCCAGATGCACACGTGGGTAAGAACTGACACTGCCTTTGGGAGCTGTTAGAAAATCAGCTTTAAATAGGCAAGTTTAAAAGCTTGGCATACTTATAATCTCAGCATTTGGGGAGACCAAGTCAGGGAGGTCACTGTTTCAAGGCAGATCCAGGCTCAGTGAATGAGACTGAAGTGTAAATATGCCTAAGAATATATCAGTGATGAGAGGATAGAGAACATCTAGTCGGCTAGGAGACGCCATGGGCAGGAATGTCTGTAGGTACAAATAGTCAGTTGATACAACTCTGTTTCCTGAACCCCTACCCTGCAGCCTGCCATTCCTTGCTAAGCAGTTTGAGTTATATTTCCATCAAAGAAGCGAGGTGTTTTAATTAGTTCTTACTAACTATGTGCACCCTCCTCGTTTTGCCAACTGTCCTCTTTGAGGAAATGAGAACCACTGAAGTGTGCATTGCTGGGTCAATCCTTCCTCCTACCCAGGCTGACCACTCAGCTAAAGGAACACACCCAGCTTACCTCACCTCATGTCCTTGTGTTGCTCTGACCTTTTCTCACAAGCTCTACTTTGGTTTGATACAGAGCTCACTGTTTTGTATGTGGTGTCGGGGTCCTGTGCAATGCTAAGGCCAGTTAGTATCACGTTGGCCAGAAGCTGTCTTTTCAATGACATTTGTAATCTGTTAGGTTACATTTGTCAGCACTGCCTGTGGCTTGTCTGAATATAGATAATACTTATCTTCTCCACTATAGACAGTAAATAAGCTTATGGGCAAAGAAGCCATGACTAATACATTTTGTTTTCCCCACAGTGTCTGCCTTGCACATAACTCTTACTTACCAGATAAAAATGATTGATTGAATATGAATGATTTTCTCTTGAGCAGATCACCTTCAAAGTACTAAAGAGGAAAGCCTGGAAATGGACTGGTATAAGTTAAGGCCTGCACAGCTCACCTTCCTACCCTGAGGTCTGTCAGTTGATCATTAGGATTTAGCATGGATACATTTGAGGTTTACCAGCTTGAGTATTGGTGTGTTTTTTACCTTCCCATTGCTGTTGTTGTTTCTGGGCCCTGGGTGTAATGCAGACCTGTCAAGAGCTACCCTTTTTGAGTGTGAAGCTTTCCTAATGCTCATCCTCTGGAACACATGCTGGGCTGGTGACCTGCCTTTAACTCTGGTCATTTACAGAGCTTAGTGGGACTCTTCCAAACAGTGCGATTCTAGTTACCTGTTATCCATTTTATTGACTTATTTATTACTTGTTCCTCTGAGGAGCCAGGCCTAGATTGCCTACTAGACTTGTAGAGGTGTGGCTGTTTCCTGGGATGGCCCAATTGCATGTCCTTCCTGTGTTGACACATAAGCACCTACAGCTTTCTTTAGACAGGAGACAGAAATAGTGATACAGCAGGAACATTGTTGAGTTGATCTTACTTACCAGTAGTCTGAGAGTTCGTGGAGTCTAAGACCTTGATGGAAATAAATGTACCCACCTTTATTCCAAGCCACCAGTGATCATGTCATTCTGAAATCTACTGCCTGTAGCCAGGCCCTAGCAGAGTAAATGTGGCCTGAGTTTTCATTGTTTTTTGGCATCTTCTGATGTATGTAGCCAAACTGGGTCTGGGTGTACAAAGCCTAGGGTTTAATCTCTAGCACCACATAAAACTGGGAGTAATTATCCCAGCACTTAGGTAAAGACAGACGAGGCATTCTCAGCTACGTGGTGAGTTCAGGGTTGGCCTTTGTCAGGCAGGGGCAAGCTGAAGACTTTAAAGAGCCAGAGGGTAATGTTGCTCATGACTGTAATCCCAACAGTTGGGAGGCCTACCTGGACTTAAAACCCTGTCTCAAATAAACAGAAACTATCAGAAAAAGATCCAGAGGAGACTAGAGGAGTCCAAGGTCAGAGTCAGACAGTCTGTCAGCCCAGGCCATCACAGTCTAGCTGGCTCCTTGGTAGAGCTAAGATCTGTTTAGGTAAGTTCTGTGAATCGTGGCACTTTGGGATAAAGGACATAGCTAGCCTTTACTCTTTCCTTTTCTGTCTTGCCAGAGAAAGACATGGTTCTCTTGCTACTCAGACTTGGTCTTTATTTTGTCCCGTGTTTTTTTCTCATATTGCAACAGGCATCCCGAGCCCAAATCCTAGACAAAGCAACAGAGTACATCCAGTATATGCGAAGAAAAAACCACACGCACCAGCAAGACATTGATGACCTCAAGCGGCAGAATGCTCTTCTGGAGCAACAAGGTGAGCAGCCATGCTCATGGGGCGACCGGCCCTGCTGTGCCTGGCCAGGCTGGGGCTTTCACACCTAGGCCTTCGGTCGGAGTCAGAGGACCATCCTCAGAAGCATCCTCAGCCTTGCTCCACTGGCCTTTGAAGTTGAGTGTTAGAGCCATCCTGAGGAAGGACCAGACCCTCCAGTGAGGAGACTGGAGGAGCTAGGGCCTGGCCTGATCTCTCCCTTCCTTGGGGTTCAGGTGTTCTGCTTACAGTAAGGGTCACACCTGGTGTTAGGTTTCTGAACAGAGCTTTGAGGTCTTTGGAGTAGAATGTGTCATGTAAGTACCAGAGTCTCCAGGAGTTCAGGGACAGTGAGCCCGGCCCATTGTCAATAGTAGTCCAATAGGGCAGCCTGTGGGCCAGGCCCCTGCTGTTCTCCAATGCTCACACCCGCCTTTTCCTACAACCACAGGGGAAAGCGAGAGCTGATCAAGTTCTTTGTTCCTGGGGAATTCACTTCTCTTCCTCCCTCATGGAAGATGCAAGTAAAAGGAAATGCAAGTAACCACCTGGGTTAGAACATCTCACATAAAATAAATAACATGAAGGGTTGATTCTCCAGGCTCAAGCTGAGCTGAACCAAGGGATGGGCAGTGGGTGGCGGCAGTGGGTTGGATGATGGGCCGAGCAGCCTGCATGTAGGGGTGTCTGTTGAAAAGCCCAGGTATTTTGTGTGTATTGGTGACTTGCTTCCGAGTGTCCAGCTTGTCATTCCAAGTGGATTTTGTTCATGAGAGCCAATCCAAAAGTTTCCTTTGACCCAATATATTTTGTCATCTTTTCCTGCTATCATTGGGCCTTCACGCCTTCCTGGAGCCTGGCATTGCTAGGCTAGCTTTTCCTCTGTCGTTGCATTGCTCGATCCAACAAGGAACTCTTGCTCTGGTCTCTGCTGGGTCCATGGCAGGATGGTGTCTCATCACAAGCTTTCTCTTCAGGGTGGTATGGCAGAGTGGCTGTCCATGTGTGCTGGGCCCCCAAGCCCAGCTGGGAAAGGAAAATGGGGAACAGCCACCAGAAGGGAATGATTTCTGAGCCACCCTGTGCCTTGGGGGCCAGCAAGCAAACCCTTAGGAAGAACAGGCTGGACCCTGAGTCTGAGACTTGGTTTCTCCGGATCTCCAGAAGGTGGTAACATGCTCCCTTGGTTGCCTTTTAGTCCGTGCACTGGAGAAGGCAAGGTCAAGTGCCCAACTGCAGACCAACTACCCCTCCTCAGACAACAGCCTCTACACCAACGCCAAGGGCGGCACCATCTCTGCCTTCGATGGGGGTTCAGACTCCAGCTCAGAGTCAGAGCCTGAAGAGCCCCAGAGCAGGAAGAAACTCCGGATGGAGGCCAGCTAAGCCATGCGGGGCAGGCCAGCAATAAAGACTGTCGTCTCCATCGTCTCATCCTCTCAGTTCATCGTTAGAGCCCTCAAAACCATTGAAAGACTCTTTATTTTCCTCCTTCTCTTTATTAATTGTTATTTTTGCATAGAAGCTCTTGGACAACAGCTCTCATACCCTTCCCTGTGTCCACTATTTTTAAATGTATTCCCTTCAGGGGTTCCTGTCCCCACCAGAAATTTTAAACCAAAACACCCTAACTTGGCAGCTCTTTCTGTGGAGGACAGACAGCCGGCCAGACCTCTGAGTACATGGTGTCCTGCCCACCCCATCCCCAGCTCCTCCAGCCCTCAGAGTGTGTGCCTGGAGGACGCCTGCCCAGCTAGGCCCCTCCCAGTCCCCTCACTCTGTCTGATGGACTTTGTGAATCTCTGAACTGCTCTACTTTGACAAGATGGCCAGATTGGAGTAAGCAGACTTAATCCCCCTCCTCTGTAAGGATTAATTTTTGGAAAAGCTATCACTCCTGTTGAAAGACCAAATTCTTGAAGAAGTTTGTGGTATAGAAGGAAAGTGGGGACAGATTTGCAGAATCCTTGGCATGTTTCACTCTTCAGTTGTTTAAGCCTGCAGAGCCAGCCTTACAGAAGGCCACGTGACACTGGTATGTATAGGAGATGGATGGCAGCAGTGAAACAGCCCCCAGGAGTGGTAGGGTGGTTATTTGTGGGTGGGACAGGGAGGGAGTCTTAGGTGGGGTCGAGGTTTTGTATTAAGGGCCAGTGATGATGTTTTGATATTTATTTCCTGCTACTGAAATTTGAATCTGAATGAAATGCCCCTATTTCTGATGATGTCGATATTGTGAAGCGACAGATTCATAAAGTAATGATCAAATCTTCATTTCTTTCTGTGTGTATTTCTAAGAAACAGAGCCAGCTATTTTGTATGTAAATGCCAAGAGCGACTTACCTGGTACTAAACCCACAGCCCAGTACAGCCTCCCTGCCCTACTTGCCTTTGGTCCTGGAACTTGTCGCCACTGTGTGATCCAGCCCTGGCTCTGGCTGTGGTCAACAAATCCCAGTGAAGGGTTTCATGTCTTTAGGCTTCATTTCTTTGTTTTTTTCCTACTCTGTTGCCGGCACTTGCTGATTGCTAGTGTACACTCTGTAGTCTCAGTCAGTGTTTGGCTCCATTCCATGGAAATAAAAAGTATGTTGTACATACTGCCCAAGAATTGTCTTGCAAGTTAAGGCTTCCCCTTTACTATAAGAATATAAATAAAAACTTATTTTATCCTTGTTGGTAGTGGTGTCTTCTTGCCCCTACAATAGCCAAGAGTTGAAGGAAGAGCCTTCTGGAAGCTACTGGGCCTCTGTGGAAACTTGAAAGAGAAGCAGAGATCTCCCACTGGAGCCTGCAGAGCCAGGAGCAGCTATAGACAGAGTCTAAGCCTGAGAGAGTGGTTGAGTGACTTTCAGGCTTGCAATGGCTAATCTGTGGCAACAGTGCCTGATAATGCTCTTTAGAGGAATTGATGGCTCAGATCTGTGGCTCTTACGCTCCTATAATGAGTTAACACTGTAAGAGGTGGCTGGTATTGGCCAGGATTTTTCAGTTTCTAGAGAGTTCCAGTAACGAGGAAACAGCAGAGCGGCCAAAGGCTGGAAGTCAAAAAGACCACAGCAGCATCAAGTTAACTACTGTGTGGACCCAACTCCAACCTGAACTGCTTTGACCTTAAAAAGAATTTCTGGCCAGAAAGCATCTTTTGGTTTTCCAGTCTGGCTGATGGGAAGTACTGCTTTCATAGACCAAGAGAAGAAGTGAAGTGAGGTAAGTTCTTTGCTTTAGGATGGAGAAAATGCTGGGGTTTCATTCCCTCCAACGTCAGTCTGTAGTGTCTGCTTAATGGAAGTTGTTGGATAGCTCATGTTTGTACAGGAAGCAGCGCTGTGGTGCTCAGGGGAAAACAAAGCTGCTGGGGATGCAGAATCCCTGAAGGCTCTCCTCTCCTCAGCAGGGCAGGGGGAGAGGAAAGGCAAAGCATGGCCACAAGTGGCCTGGTGGCTTCACAAGCACTGCAGGTCTGCTTGCCGCCTGCCACATGGTTTGGTCAGGGTAGACATTAGTGGTGATCTGCCAGTTCAGCCAGGTGGTGAGGTGGCAAGTGTAGAAAGGGAGCCAGCAGGCAGGAAGCAAACCCGGAGAGGCAGGCAAAGCCAAGCTAGTTGGCTGGTCAAATATCTTGGGAACTAGTTCTGGCTCCAAGATGGTATGGGGTGATGGCTAAGTATAGGCTTCCCTGAAGTTCATGAACTATGTAAAGGACTGCAGTGCTGGCAGGATAGGCTGAGAAGTCTCTTGTGTCATGTGGTGTGTCCGGGGATGCTTGAGTCTGATGTGTCACTACTCTGGGTCTTCTCCACAGAGCCCAGGTTTCCTGCTGGCTTTCTGTTTGCTTGGTCACTGCAGGGGGTAATGTCCCTTAGGAACCTGTTGAAAGTTAAGATCTTCCTCCTTGCAACAGTGAGCTTAGTGTGACTACTTTTGCAATCGCCCTAGCACAGGCTGTTTAAAAATGTCCTGGTTCCTCATGCTGCTGCTTTCTTGACATGCCAGTCTTGTAGAATGTAAAGCATCAGTTAGGCCACAACTCCCCCCTTCTGTCGTCTTCATACATGCTCTTACTGTGCAGGCCAGTGTAGCCTCCATGCATTCAGTAGCCCAGGTTGAATTTGAGATTTCCCCTGCCTCAGTTTTTACCTGCTGGGATTTTATGTGTGAGCCACCACACCCAACAGCTGTCAGCTGGAACAGGTTTAGGAAATGAAGCTGAGTGGTTGGAGGGGAGGGGTGTGAGCGAGGACTAAAGGAGAATTTTGTTTGCAAAAATGATAGTATTTTTAATGCCCAGGCTCTGGGCTCAGACTGCCTGGTTTAGTATCATAGCTTTCATTCAGTAGCTTTACCGCTTCAGCGTCCTCACCTCCAGCATGAGGCTTGTAAGGACAGTAGCTTTATAAGGTGCCTATGTGTACTAAATGAGGTAATGTGACCAGTGACCGGCACAAGATGGGAGCTGCAGAGCATTCGGCACAACTGTTTGGAGTGAGGGTTGACTTCTGTGTCTCCCAACTGCCTCACGCCTGCTCTGTCCTAACAAACCTCAGTGACCAAAGAGCAAGTGGTCCCCGGCTTCAGACCAGTAGACTCCTCAGCACCGAAGAGGCTCCACTGATGGATTAGTCACATCTTGGCAAACTAGAATGCTATCTCTGCTCTGCACCTTTTTGGAGACCCAGGAAGATTTGGTAGACGTCCCAAGTATGTGGGGCTGGGATTCGGGAGCTCCAGCCTCCCAGACCTATAGCACTCTGGCTGGAGTTAACATCACAGGTTTCTTGAAGCAAGTGGGGGACAGCTGGGCTGAACTGCAAAGTGCATCTAAGATCTGTTTACTTGAAAAAAGAACATGACTGCCCTGGCATTGCACCTGCTCTAGCGGGGTTCTACGAGTCTGAGACTACCCCATTCCTCTTCAGGTGTCCCATGCAGAATCCCTGTGTCATGACACTGACTGGACTTGTCTGGGCTCCCTCAGTCCTCTTAAAGCCTGTTCTCAGCCCCAAGAACAAAACTCAAGACTCTTCATCAGTTTCTCTAGGCCAAGAGGAGCCCCGGGTAGGGATGAGATTTGCCAGCCTATGAGTGAGCATATACAAAAATACTTACCAGTTAGATCCTTGGGAGAAAACAACAGGTTCTTGGGCATGGTGGTACATGCCTATAATCCCAACACTTGGGAGACAGAGCAAGTCTGGCTAGACTGCACTGCACTGCACCAGGCTGATGGATCCCTCCCTTCTCACCATCACCTTTGAGCAGTGTCATGGCTGCTAGAGCTTCACTGGCGCTGATCTGGGAAACTAACCTGAAGAGATGCAGAGTCAGTGCCGATGTAGCTGAGGCCTTTGATGGAAAAACACTCCCATCTCAAAGGGGATACAGAGTTTATTCTGGAGCCATGGCCGGGAAGCACTGATTTAGATCACCCTAAATTTCAAGTTTTGTAAACAGACATTTCCTGTCCCTACTGTCCAGTTCTAAATAACTGTTTCAGAGGCTGAAAATTACTTGCAAATGCTTGGCTGATAGCTCAGGTTTGTTATTAGCTACTCAAATTTAAATTAATTTTAATTAATTTCTATTTATGCGTTATCACATGGCTCATGGCTTATTACCTCATTTTTATATGTCCTGCTTGTTTGGTGCTGGCTGATATCTCTCCTGACTCTGCCTCCTTCCCATCATCCTCAGTTTGGTTTCTCCACCTATCTTCCTGCCCAGCTACCAGCCTGTCAGCTTTTTATTAACCAATGACAGTAATAATATTACATGTGTAATACATCTTAGTCAGGGTGGTTTGCCCCTGAAGTCCATTGCAGGATGGGGACATGTACACCTACAGCCTTCTTTCTGCATACTAAAGACTGGAAGAAAACAATGGAACAATCAAGGATCCAGTATTAAGAAAGCTGTACCAGAATTTTCCATTCCAGTTCTGAAAGTGACCAAGGATTAAGCTTTCTGCCAAAGAAAACAAACCCAGTGGAGAGAGGTACACTTCTTTCTCCCCACACCTAGCCCCTGCAGGACCTAGAAACAGGGCATGAGCCTTGCAGAATATGGCTTAATAAGGAACCAAATGCTCACAGTGCTGCCACCAGCCATCTGGTCACTCATCCCAGCTCAGGGAGTTCAGCTGGCAGTGTGGCTCTATGCACAGCAATGGCCTGTCATCGTTCCCCGATCTGCTAGTGTCATCATAGCACTGAGATGGTAAGGGCAGATCTAAAGCTGAAAGGCCACAGCCTAAGAAAGGAATGTCACGTCCGCAGCAAACACCACAGGGCCACTGAGAGACTCTGGGTCCAATAGCTTGACCTCCTTTCCTGTCCAGGAAATGAGTCCAGGCCACCCCCTCCCTGTATGCAGAGAGCAGATGTGGGCAGGCCTTTCAGCCTGGAAGCTCCCAAGAGGTCTCAGGCTGCTTTACCTTAGCCAGTGCCTGGTCTGTTGTGGTTTTCTAGAGTTGTAAGTGCATAGGGGACAGGCCTGGGTGTGCATTCATCTCTTGTTTTCGATGGGACGATTTCAGCTCACAGGTATTTGAGTAGCATGTAGTCTTGGAGTTGTCCTTCACCCACTGGAGAGACTTAGGCAGGTTATAAAGCCTTGGAGAAGTTTACATGGGTAGAGATAAAGATAAAGGTTGCACATGTGCCACAAGCATGCACACCGTCTCTAAATGCCAGGGAAGTTGAAGTGAAGTCCTGGGGACAGGTGGTGGTAAGGGATGGCATGGGTCAGGGGGAAAGGCCCTCTCAGCCCTTCTCAAACTCTTGGCTCTTTCTCCCTTGGTAGTTCAGCCTCTGGTTGATGGACCATATGTAGCTGCCTTAAGTATTTCTTGTGTTGGTGAAGCCTCCCACCATATATAGGTTAGCACCATTCCATTCTCTGACACTGATGGGTTCCCTTGGGATCCAGGCACATGGCAGGAACAGCTTTGGAGAGGGGAGAGGACTTCAGGGTGTTGCCCTGTGAAAAGCTTAAATGCTGTCAGCATTGCTCTCAAAGATATGACCTGCAGAGCCCTCACCATTTGCTCTTGATAGGCACTGGTCATCATGCTTTACATGCATGCCCTGCAGCCTTCTTGCAAGGAGCTGTGACTCTGAGCTCTACTTTGATAGCTGCAGGCTCCAGTACACCCTTTGTCCCATCAGACCAGGGCATCACAGGTACAGAGGTAGCAAGGAAGAATCACACCCAAGATAACAGTATAGAATGCCTGTTATGTACAGGAGTTAATGTGAGCAAAGGTTGAGAGAATGGTATACTGAGAATTGTATACTGAACTCAAATATAACATGATAAAATGTGTAATTGGACTTTCTTTGGGCTGTCAGCTCCCAAATAATGACATTAGAGACCTCTTATTAATTATGACAGTTCAGCCTTAGCTTAGGTTTGTTCCCAACTATCTTAAATTTAACCCATTTATATTCATATACTTCTGCAATGTGGCTCATTATTTCTCCTCCAGACTGTACATCCAACTCCCTCCACATCTCGCTGGTGAATCCACCTCTATTTTTCCTAGAGTTCCAGTCTTCCAGGAAGTCCCAACTAACCTCTTTCTGCCTAGCTATTGGATGTTGAGCTTTTTATTAAACCAGTCATAGGGTACCTTGGTAGAGGCACATCTTTACAGTGTACAAAAAGATTATCCCACAACAATAATTAATTAAATGTAATTAAGTGTAATTAAATAATTAATTGCTATTAAATGTAAAAATAATGTTGGTATGTGAAAGAAGCAGCCAATTAATGAGTTCTAGTCTCCAAAGAAGGGGCAATTGAGTGGTAAATAGACTGTAGTATTGGCTGCAGTAGTAGTAGTATTAGAACATAACCCAAAGTGAAGTGAGTCTATTCTGTAGCATAGCCTGTTCTAAAGTCAGTACTGATGAAAACAGTCATCCATCAGGTTGTCTCTAATCCTCCCCCCCCCACACACACACACTCAACACTATGAATGCTCAGGTCTCTTAGTTGGATGGCAGAGTATTTTCATGTAAGCTCCATAAGCCCTCCCATGTACTTTATCTCTTGAGGCTGATGATGAAGCTCAGTCATGGAGTGCTTATATAGCATATGAGGCCCTGACTTTGATGCCCAATATTCCTCTACCTAACCTCCAGATCAGAGGTTCTCAACCTGTGAGTCACTACCCCTTTGGAATCACATATTGGATACTCTTATGTATCAGATAATTACATTACAATTTGTAGCAGAAAAATTACAGTTATAAAGTAGCAAAGAAATAATTTTATAGTTTGGGGGTCACCACAGCATGAGGAACTGTATTAAAGGGTCTCAGCAGTAGGAGGGTTGAGAGCAACTGTAAATTATTTACCATACCTCATAGATTGTAAATGCCGTGTTGATAGCTGCTAAACTACTGTTTCAGGAGTAAATGGTGAGAGGGAAAGTCTGCATGTGTTCAGTATAGACAGCACTTTTTCTGGTGTTTCTGATGCTCCACCGAATTCATGGCCTGCAAACCACTGATACAAAGGGCTGAATAAAGAATGAATAAGTAGTGAACATCTTCCATAGGGATTTTCAGTTAATTATTTACCCTCAAGTTATGGAGCCGGATGTCCCTACTCCTTAAATGAAGGCTAACTACATTGTAGGGCACATGAGAAGGGAAGGAAAGGAAGGAGGGAGAAATAGTTTTGGAGACACCTGACTGCATTAGCTTGGCTAGTGATCAAAGACAGCATTGCCCTGCCCCTGGTTTTCTCCCCCAAAGCTAACCCCCGAGTAATCAGAAACATCACACCATCCCAGCTGAGGACAGCCTAGCAAATAATCAGAGTGCCTGAACCCCTAAAACAGCCAAGGAAGTTAGAGAAGCTGTCAAGGCCAAGAGCGGCCAGGGTAACAGCTGAGTGCAGAGCATCCTACATGGTATCTACATTGGCAGCAAGATGGCTCAGCAGGCAGACACTTGCCAATTCTATGACCTGAGCTTCACCCCAGAAGCCACATGATGGAAGGAATGAAGTGTTTGCCTCTGACTTTAACACTAGTGATGTTTCATGTGCCCCCACACATATAATGTCATTTTAAAATGGCGGGGGGAAAAAAAACCTACAGGAATTTGAATGAAGTGTGGCCTTTAGCTAATGTATCCATCCTGGGTTATTCCTTGTGACAAATAGCCCAAATTAATGTGGTGGGGTTTTTTTTTTTTTTTTTTTTTTTTTAAGGTTTTTTGAGGTTTTACTTACCTTTTTTTGTGTATGAGTGTTTTACCCACATGCGTGTATGCATGTGTATGCAGTGCCTTTGGAGTCCAGAAAGGGTATCAGATCCTCTGGAACTAGGGTTACAGATAGTTGTTAGCCACCACGTGGGTAAGGGGAACTGAACCCTGGTCCTGTGGAAAAGCAGCAGCCAATACTGAGCCATCTCACTAGCCCATTAACAACTGAGGGAAACTGGCAGGTGGATGTATAAGAACTTTGTGATTTATGGTTTTTCTATCTAAAGTTTTTGGTTTTACACATACGTATTACATACACACACATTATACATAATGTGTATTCATTTCAGTCTGTATACTCTATGCTCTATGTTCTATGTACATGCAGGAGCCCGAGGTCAGAGGAGGCATCAGACTCCCAGTAGTTTTGGAAACACTGACCATTGGAGGCTGTGAGCAGCCATGTGGGTGCTGGGAATCAGCTAGTTCTCTTAACCACTGAACCATCTCTCTAGCCTCTATTATTTTTTTCATTACTGAGACAGTCTCATGTAGCAGCCCCAAGCTAGTTATGATCCAAAAATCCTGATCCTCCTGCCTCAAAAGACTTGTACCACCACATTAACATTCTTATCTGTGTTGGGCCTCGAACTCAGGACCTCATACATGCTAGGCAAGCTTTCTACCATTATCTACACTCCAAGTCAAAGCCTTATTCTAAAATATACATTATTATTATTTTCTGTTTGGAGGTAGGTTCTTATTATAGCCCAGGCTGCTCTGGAATTTACTACGTAGCCCAAGCTGGCATTGAACTTCTGATCCTGAGTGCTGCTTATAACATGATTATTCTTACGGTTGTTTTTTTTTAAAGCTGTGTTTGCTAGGGGTTGCTGAGGGCAATGAAAATGTTCCCATTAAACTGGACTCTGTTCCTGCCTGATCTTGTTCTTGGATATGCCAGAGTGGCAGGAAGAAGGAATCTTGGCTGCCCAGTCCCAACTCCTGTACCAGCTGGCAAAGAGCTCAGGCAGAGCTGCCCTTGTGGGAAATGAGGAAGATGTCCTGGAACCGGTTAGACATGCCACACCTGGTTGCGGAAGGCTGGCTGCCACCAGGACTTGAGTCAGCTCCTAGAGACTTATATCACAATCTTGCTGTGAGTAATACTGTGTCACAGCAGGGTGGCACACAATTCAGAGAATGTCACTCTGTACAATGGATTATACACAGCATGAGGACCTTTACAAGGGGCTGGGGCCAAGCTCAATTGTTAAGAGTGTTTGCCTGGCATTCATGAAGCCTTGGGTTCAATCCCCAACACTACATAAACCAGGTGTGGTGGTACTCCTGGAACCCCAGCACTTGGGAGGTAGAGGCATGAGGATCAGGAGTTCAAGGCTATCTTCAGCTACAGAGTGAGTTCAAGGCTCGGACTACATGAGACATCATCTCAAAAGAAAAGGCCTGGTAGGCCTGCCTGCCTCTTCACTGTCACCATCTCCTGGTGAAAGATGAGGCCAGGAATTCAGGACCACCCCAGTCATCTAGCCCTGGAAGAAACTGACAGTTTTTGCCCTACCCTTAGGTTACCCATGCACTTCTTCATCTAGAAGCCTGTGGGTAGCAAGAGAACATGGTCTTTGGGCAGTTTGGGGTAGCAGATCTGGGCTCAGGTGGACTCCACCACCCAACAGCAGAGGGACGGACGTCAGTGAGTCACTTAGCTCTGACCTGTTTCTCCAGTTGTGAAGCACAGGTCACACACCTGCCTCGCCCATTCGGTGAGGCTACACCAAGGATTAGAGGCCAGGAAGGAGTTCAGGCCAACTTCACAGGTTACTGTTGGGGAGGGGAGGTAGGGTACTGTTTTTCAGGCATTCGCTGGGGGCCTTTGTAACCTCAGGAGTGATCTGGGATAGTTTCGTATCCATTAGAATGCTCTCATTTACAAGTACAGATATACCTGGATTTTGGATGTGCTCATTATAAGTTGCAAATATCAAGTCAAGACTGCTGTGGTGATAAAGGCTGAAGCAGAAGGATCTTAAATTCTAGGCCAGCCTGAGTAACATAGTGAGACTGTCAAAAGGTAAAAATACACAGACCGCACCTAACCTGCCAGGCATAGTATGGAACCTCTTCAACACATGTTGATTTCCTAATACCATGAGGTCAAAACACTGTAAGCTGAAGACTGTTTATAATGGCAACTGCAACTCAGATTGGCTCATATAACTGAAAAAACAAAACAGAGATTGGGCCTTGAACTCAATGCTCAGATGTGTTCCTAGTCCCCCAGGGGCTATATGTACTCACATCTCAGCCTGCTTGCCCTCTAGGTAGAAATGGCCACACAACTGTCCCATGGGGAGACAGTCAAGTGTCCATGACTTTAGACTGTTTGGGGGCATGCTCTTGGCTCTGGATCAGTCACCAGGGCAGAAACAGGCTGCCTGGTTTATCCATGGTTACTATCAACCCTGAGCGAGTAATTGCAGCAAAGACAGGTCAAGATGGCTGTCTTGGGGTAGAATGGATGGCAGCTATCCACTCCAGGTTTCCAAGCCTCTACAGTGACCAGCAGTAGTAACTGGCTTCCTAATACTCCTTTCCCCTGTTGACTACAACCCTAAGTTGTATTTGGAACTTGGTGGTGTCTGAATGAGAATGTCCTACACAGGCTCAGCTATTTGAACACTTGGTCCTGTGTTAGTGGTGCTGCTCCGGAGGCTTAGGAGGGGTGGTCCTGCCAGAGGAAGTGTATCACTGAAGGCAGATTTTGAGAATTCATCCTCTTGCCCTGCTTCCGGTTCACTTTCTGCTTTGTGTTTGGGGTTAAAGATGAGATCTCTCAGCTTCTTGTCCCTGTGATGATGCGGGTCATTTGCTGCCATGGTGGACTCTCATCCCTCTGCAAGTTACCTTTGGCCATGTTTTATTACAACAGAAAAGTAACTTACATAGAGCCGTCATTTCTTCCCCAATGGTTGTGTTTGAAACAGGGCTTCCAATAGTGTTTAAAGGTTATTTTGTTTGTTTTTCTTATTTTTTGAGACAGGTCTCAGGTAGCCCAGGGTGATCTCTGACTCACTGTGTAGCCGAGGATGACCCTTTATATCCCTGGCTGGCCTTGAACTCACAGAGATCTGCCTGCCTTGTGTTCCAAATGCTAGGATTAAAGGCATGTGCCACCTCACCTGGGATTCCAGACTTACTCAAGATTGTGTGCTCTGATGGAGTCACTATCTAAAGAAGCATGCGACTGAAATATAGGCCCAGAGCTAGTAAAACACAGTAATTCCCTCTGGGAAGAAAGGCTGGGCGAGCACTAAATGCTTATCTGCTGACCTTGATACTAAGAGGGTATAAGCAGCATGGAGCCTTCTCTTCAGTGCCAACATTCTCTTTTATAGATTATTATTTATTTATGTGTGTATGCGAACACACATGTGCACAGGCATACCACAGTGCACATGTTGAGATCAAAAAACAACTTTAGGAGTCAGTTCTCTCCTTTTGCAAGGCTGGGTCACTACGTAGCCCAGGCTAGCCTTGAACTTGGGCTCCTTCTGTCTGTGTTCCTGAATCCTGTGATTACAGATGTGCACTTGTGCAGCTGTCTGTTTCGGCATTATGTGCACGTGTGTGTTCTCCATCCTTGTTCAAGGCAGTGAGCGCCACTGAGCGGTGCACGCAAGTGACTGCAGTGCTTAGCCTCAGTTCGACTCACCATACACAGCACGTTCTAGCCAGGACGATATGGCAGAACTCAACATGGATACAAATGAGTTGGCATCTATACCAGGGCAAACTGCAGCCCATGGGCCAAATCTGGGCCACCACCTGTCTTCGTAAACACAGCTTGGCTTGGAACACAGCCACACTCCTGTGCTTTTGTGGCAGAAGGGAGTTGAACGGTTTCAAGAGAAGGTGTTATGAAGTAACACTTTCCCCCAAAGCACCCTCTTTACCAAGATAGAAGCAACGCTGTCCTGGCCATCAAATACGCTTCAGAAAAAGCAAACGTACCTGAGTCAAACTCACCTGGGAAGGAGGTCATTGAGAAGTGCAGGGTCTGTGCCTTCCCTGAAATGTTCTCTGCACAGGACATGGAGAGTCTAGACAGCATGCAGGTGTAAACACATACATTTCCCACTCGGGGCTTTGATCCACTCCTCTAGACACAGAAGCTGACAGCTATTTGAGCTCCTGCCATTTCCTAGAACACAGCCCCATAAGAAGTGGTTCAAGTGAAACTGAACTCTTTAATCTGCATGATGGAATGTCAGCATTGTTGACCAGGCACCCAGCACTTCAAGCCAATGGATCCTGCCTCTAGCTACAGCCACATTGCACTCAGGACTATCAACACCTGCTGCTTCTGCCTTTTCTTTTTTAGTTTGTGTTGCTGGGTCCAAACCAAGGCCTTGAGTAGGCAAATATTCTACCACTAAGCTGTTATTTCTGGCCCCAGATACCTCCATCTCTTAATCCCTGTCTACTGAGCTCCTGCCAATACAGTATATACAGTTAATATCAGTGAAATAATGTAGTGGGCACGCAGCCAACCATCACTCAAGGTTTCCTTTTAAAAATACTTATTTTTATTTGTGCTTGTTTTCTTTCAACTGTGTGTGTGCCACAGGCATGCCTAGTGTGCGCAGAAAGCAGGAGTGTTGGATCCCTTGGAACTGGAACTAACATGCAGGTGTGAGCCACCACGTGGGTGCTGAGAACTGAACCCAAGTCCTGTGGAAGAGAACAAACCCTCTTAAAACTGAGCCATCTCTTCAGCCCCAACGTTTTCTTTTTAAAATTATTAATGTATTTGTTTGTGTATGTGTACACACACATGCATGTCACATTTGAGGGCAAAGGGCAAACTGTAGGAGTCACTTCTCTCTTTTGCCATGTTGGATCCCAGGGATTGAACTCAGGTAGCTGGACCTGGTGGCACGCTTTACCTCACGAGCTGTCATCATCCTATTTTCCATGTTCTTTAAATTTTATCACTGATGAGGTAAAACACCAGGAAGCAACACAGCTAGATCTGAGTGAGGCTAGCCCTTGGCAGAGGGCCTTCCTGGCACTGGTATTTAGGCATCTTTTGTAAGGTCTTCCTGACAGGTGGCTTCCTATATGGTACTATTACATTGTCTGCAGAACAGCTTAGGCAAGGAGAATGTTCTGGTCCGTAGTGTCCCCAAGGCCTACACGACAGATCTCTTATGGAATCTGTCACCAAGAAAAGATTCTCTGCACCTGGCATGTTGCCCTCATCCAGGAGCTCTCCAGTAACCCACTCTAGTCTTTTGACCCTGGAAACACTAGTTAAGTAAACTCAATTCCAGGAGCCACTGTCTCTTCCTCCCCCAGACTCTTGGGCCTGTGTGGCCCTTTTCTGGGTGTTTAGTCTATAACACCCCGGTGGCATGGTGGGTTGGGCCGACTTCATGCTGTTGTAGTACGGACACAGGAAGACACACTGCTGTTCCATGCTTCAAAGGGATGCAGAATACGTTCTGCGGTTCTTTACTCACATAGGGCTCCTAGCCAAGGATAGCGAGGACCAAAGGCAAAGTGAACACCATTGATGGCTCTGTGGCTTAGGCTAGCTCTCTGGCTCTGGACATCTGCCTCCTTCCCAAAGGCAGCTTTGGCAGCACTGCCACCAGGTGGGAGCTGGGGCTGATGTCAACTCTGCAACTCCTGGGCCACACAAAGAGGAAGCTCAGTCCCTACCAAGACTCCAGAAGCTGGGCCTGAACTGTTGTCTTGTTGGTATTCTTGGGAATCTGCAATAAACAAGATCAGTCATGGGGTTAAACATTCATCTTCAGTAGAGGAGATGGTACGGTGATGGGGAAGCCCCAGCACAACCCTGAGACTCTGGATGAAGGTTCATCAGGTGAGGAGGCTCACAATAGCACAGTGGTAATGGATGGAATAAGAAGGGGGCTGCTATGTCCACGGAGCTATGGATAGATTCTCAACCTAATGTTACTCAGAAACATGGCCACAATGAGGTTTCAGAAAGCACTCACCAGAATGGCCTCATGAGTGTTCACTCTGGCTGATCTAGGAATCCTGCCTTCTGTTGTCAGGGATGGCAGGATCCCCACCGTGAGCAGGTGGGAATTCTGTGGACACAGATCTGTGTGTTTGGTGTTTGTTGATAGGGACATAATAGTGTCTTGTATTAGATTCCACATGATAAAATATAGATAAAATAAACCTTGGGAAACTCTCCAGAAAAGGAATCAGAGAATGTTAGTATAAACCTAGAAACAGCAGGATTGGGATGCTGCCCTTCTCCATACTCTGTCCCCACTCCTGGGAAGGAAGACATCCCAGTCCAGACCCCAATATAACTTGTTATCTTCAATACCTTAGGCTGCTGGTGCCGAGCCTTTTCCCATTGTCAGTGGTAGACAGATACACTTGGGCATGTTGGTTTGCAACCCAAACCTTTATTAATTAGCAAAACAAACATTGCCAGCGGGTGGGAGTTGCATTCAGAATGTGACTCTGAGTTATTTGCATGGATGGAGTTTCCTCTGAGGTCTCCTCCTTTCCCAAAAGGCAAGCCACAGGGTGTTACCTCCTTGGCTTTCTTTATGAGAATCCCTTTTAGTAGCCACAGGACCCCAGCAATATCCATGTTAGCCCTTACCATGGTCAGGATATTACCCAGCAGCCCTAAGAAATCATGCAGTACCTTCCATGGGCATGTTGGAGACAAACAGATGTCAAAATTCACTGAGTGGAGAAGGTATGCAAGGGGGATGGGGTTCTGCTTCCCTCATATGCCGGAGACAGGAAATCCCCAGAGCAAATGGGCATCTGGAAGGAATTTTCTTGGTATAGATAGAAGAGCTGGCATAGAGGGCTAGAGTATGTGCTTCTTCCAGAGGATCTGAATTTGGATCCCAGCACCCACACTAAACCCACTAAAAACCACCTGTAACTCCAGATCTAGGGAATTTGACACCCTCTTCTGGTCTCCAGACACTCACATTCACACTTATACAAAAAAAAAAAAATCTTAAGAAAAAAAAAGAGCATAGAAAATGTTACTCTTTTATTATTTCAAGGAGGTAATACACAGCCCAGTACACCAAAGCAATAGGGAATTAGAGGCAACAAATGGTCAGTGGTTTGGGGAAGAGCCTCATGCTGCATCTCCAAGCTCCTGCCAGCCTTGCTCGCATGAAGACTGAGACAGTAACAGGAGCTTGCTGTGACTGTAGCAGTGGACAGATGACCAAACTCAGCACCCCCCCAACTGTGAAAGGGCCAATGCAGAGGCAGCTCCAGGATCCGGTACACTGGCAGTGCTTGCCCTACTGTCCAAGGCTACCCCACAGCAGCCAACTTGCCTAGCACTTGATTCTGTTTCAGTGAGCCTGGAGCGGTAGGGCAGGAAGAAATCCTGAGTCATCAATTAAGGTGAAGCCTTAGTAGTGTTAATATTTTGGATGAGAAAAGACAACAGTCGTGGGGGACAGGGCAGGAGGGTGTGGGGGAGAAAGATGGAAACAGAAGGAGCCTGGACTGCAGCACTGCCCAGAGGTAGGGGGAGGTCCTCTCCTGGTACATGATGGGGGAGAGGCAGGGCCTAGGCTCTGGGGGAAGCTGCTTCCTCTGGCATAGAGTTGACCTAGAGGTTGATCTTCCAATCATAATTGGTTACCTGGGTCTGATCATTATACCTAGGACAAAGCAAGTCTTGCTTACACCAAACATGGCCTTGAAGAGATGTATGGCTCAGTTCTCCCAGGCTGGGGGAGGGACTCAACCTAAGACCCTTCTCTACCCCCAGCCGCTGTCCTTTGCAGATGACCAGGGTGAAGGAGACAAGCAGAAGCATGCACTGCTGTAGCTCAAAGGTCTTTTCCAGGGAGCCCACGTAGGCAGGACCCACAGCCCCACTCTGGCATGGTATGGAGCCAAAATTTCTCCTCAAGAGGGTGCCCATCTGGTGACTGAACAGTGGTGTGCAGGTGGGAGTCACAGCGGTGGCTGAGATGCTGAGATACTCACAGATGCCCTCCATTTCAGCATGGTGGACCAGGCTGCTGGCTACCAGGAGAGGCTGCTGCTTCTCAGCATGCATTGCTCTCATCCAGCCCCACTGCACAGAGTTTTGGTTTGACAGGTATGAAAATAATTTTTAAAAAACCACACTACTGTGTATTCCAAACCCAGAGCTGATGGCTTTGTTTTGTTTGACAGGAAAGGGCAAACCACAACTCCATGGTGGCCACGGCTCACGGAAGCACAGAGCGTGCTATATACCCAAGCAGAGAAACTGTGTCTGACAGGGGAGTTGGGGGAGCCATAGGGTCTTCTAGTCAGTAGCAGAATCTGAGGTCACCTCATCTTCGCATTCCTCAAAGCCTGGTACTGGCTTCTGCAGAAAGTGTGTGGTGGCCTGGATCACCTTGTCGGGTCCAATGTTGTAGACTGGGTGAGTGGGCTGCTGTAAAGAGAGCAGATTCGAGTTTGTCACTGGTGGCCCTTGCTTGGCTGAAATTCACCTGGCAGATGTAGACTAAGGAGCATGAGTGATACACACGTGGGTTATTCTAGGCCCAAAGGTGCTGAAAACATTTCATAGGATACACCACAAGGGACCATTATCTAGCCACTGAAATACGTACTTTAGAATATTTTAATGACATAGGAAATGTTTATGTTTATCTGAAATACATCCTGGAGTTTGTTGGATTTTGGAATATTCACATGAACTTTACCTGCTAAGCATCTTTATCTGAAATTTCTGAAACCCAGCGCCTCACACATGTTAATATGTGTCCACTGCTAAGCTACATCCCTTGCTCCAAAACCTCTTCTTAAGCATTCTAACTTTTTTATTATTAATTTTGTTTTTAATTAGCAGATGAAGTGTTGGCTTTGTTACAGCATTTTCTTGTTTCATTCTGTTTTTAACAGGCTGACTAGCCCAGGCTAGCCTCAGATTTGCTGTATTAGCTGGACTTGAACTCTTGATCTTCCTGCTTCTGCCTCTCACATGCCAGGACTACAGGCGTGCACTACTGTGTCTGGCTTTCATTGTTACGTTTCCATGTATGCTGTCACTACGCTTCGTTCTTATTTGCATCTTAGCCCCCACTTCTGCTGGTCCCCAACTCTCCCCAAATAGTGACCCCCTTTGGCTTTCGTGGTGCATACATCTGTTTCCCTAATCGCTCTAACTTGGAAAGGTCACACTTTCCCTCATCTATGGAGTCCAGACCAGAAGTACAAGAGGAAGCAGGGGCAGACATTGTAACTTTTTAAGTTTGTACATGAATGTGCTGTATTGGGGGGGGGGGAGCACATCCCCTAATATTCCCACCCTCCCACCCTCTTCGCATGCCCCCTCTCCTGTTAATTCCCATTGTCCCCACAGACAACTTGATTTCTAGTTTCATGTCATAGATACTATATATGTTTTATGTCCATATACAACCTATGGGAGAAAACATGTCTTTTTGAGACTGCTCCATTCATTTACCAAAGTGGTCCCAATCACAACCATTATCCTGCAAGTGACAAGTCTTTATGGGATGAGAAGGATCTTTCTGACAAGATGTACCCTTCCCCACTGCTGCAATTACAGGATGCATAACTATTCCTGGCTATAAACTTTTGAGTGATGCCATGACATTTGAAAAGATTTAGCTTTTAAAGCATCTTGGATTTAAAATGTTCACATTGGGGATGTGTAACCTGTAAAATGTAAGCAAAGCACTCTGCACAGAGCATCTTAAAGCATGCTTACAGCTGTGATGAAGAAGGTAGAGGCTGGCAAGCAGTGGGCATTCACCAACCCAGCCACAGCGATGGGGCTAGCTTCCACTTTTTATAATTGTATGTGCGTTTCTATTATTAAAATGTGAACTTGTACCTGTGTTCATAATTAAGAAAAAGGAGCACAACTCTTTTGAGGGTGAGTCAGGTCATGTTTCAGTTCTTTTACATTATTCCCTATATCACAGAAATCCAAAAGAAACAATGTAAGGCTGGCAGAATTTGAGAGCAATATTTGGGGCCCTCTTCGGGAGAGTGAACAGGAGGGTACAGCTGCAGACGACATTCCATCCTCTTGTGTGGGGAGAGTCAGAAGACAACATGTGGTCAGTGGAGTTGGTTTTCTCCTACTGTATAGGTTCCAGAGTGATCTCAGGCTATGAGGCTCTGCAGTAAGCACCCTTACTGCCATCCTGCCAGCCCATCATTTATTTACTTAGCCAAGGTCTCACGTAGCCTAGGCTGGCCTCCAGCTAAGACAGCTGCAGCCAAGAACAACTGGATTCCTGATCTCCTGCCTCCACCTCCCAAGCACTGGGACTATGGGCCTGCACAGCCATGCGCATGCTTGGTTTCTGCAGTACTGAAGACTGACCCTAGGCTTCATAGCATGTGCTTCACAAGCTGAGTACACTCTAGCCATCTGCCTACACAAAACTTCTGAGAGACGAAGAGAGAAGCCAGACATGGCAGCAAACACCTTTAACTCCAGCACTCAGGAGACAAAGCAGGTGGATCCCTGTGAGTTCTAGGCCAGCTAGCACTGCAGAGTGAGACCCTGTCTAAAATGGGAGGAGCAGGAAACTACTCATCAAATTTCATGAGGCCAGTATATTTTAAAACACAAATTGAAAAAACAATATAATAAAAAATTCTTATCAACCCTAAAAATGTTTTTCTGTTTATCTATTGTGTGTGTGGGGGTGCAGGGTACACACATACCATAGCATTCAGGGGGAGGTCAGAGAACAAGTTTTGGGGATCAGTTCTCCCTTTCCACATTGTGGGTTCTAGGGATTGAACTCAGGTTATTAGCCTTGTGTGGCAACCCACTGAGCCATCCCACTTAGCTCATGTGTCTAAGAAAGATTTGGAGCTAGTAAAATACCTGCTTTGAAACACAAGAGCCTGAGTTTGATCCCCAGTACTCATGTGAAAAGCCGGGTGTGGTTGCTATGCTTATAATCTCAGCACCACGAAGGCAGAGACAGGAAGATCCCTGGGGCTTATTGGCTGGCCAGCCAGTCTAGCATAATAGGCAAGACCCCAGTCCCAGTGGGACGCTCAGGTCAAAAAACAAGGTGTACAGCCCCTGAAGAACTCCATGTACACCCACACACATGCCCCACCAAAGGCTGAACCAGGTGTACCACCTACCTATAATCTCAACCATGCCAAGAGGCAGGGGCAAGAAAACTGGTAAAAGTTCAAGTAAAAGGTCTACAATGTGAATTCCAGGTCAGTTACAACTACAGAGTGACACAGTGGGACCCTGACAAAAAAAAAAAAAAAAAAAAAGATTTTTTTTTCATCTGTCATCTATTTGTGCTTCTGCTTAAAACATTTCCCAGTGCAAACAAAGGAAGATGTAAAAGCCAGATGAAAAGATAAGGCTCAATATTTATATATGTTGGAGGCAGAACTTTGTAATATGGGTGATCAGGACAAATGGCCACTGAACAGTCTCAGCTGCATTTGATTCTTGGGCTCATGTCTAGTCACAGTGTCTCCTTCCACCAGGTTGCTGTAGTATAGGCCATGGTGGGCAACATCCTGTGGTACTGAGGACTGAGCTTAAGGCTCCACAAACTCATCTCAGCATGGACCCTACCCATAAGCTACATGCCTAGCCTTATGGGAGAAGCACATACACATGAAACAAATACATGTTCTACTGCAGAGTGGCTACATGGGCAGTCCATCCTCTGAAGAGGCATCAAAACTGAGACATGACGCCATACAGTGAGTGGAGTATCCTGCCCATGCTAGATGTCCCCAGGCTCTGAGTGACAACTGTGCTTGCCTTAGAGAGGGAAACTGGTCAACAGCAGGCTGGAATAAAGTCACCTTATTAGAGGAATTAGAGGTATAAATATCTCTGCCCCAGTTCAGACCACAGAAATCCTGCCTCTGCCTGACCCTGCATTTCCTCCACTCATACCTTCACTCAGGCTGCAAAATGCCAGGAGGGTGGGGCCTGTTAGTTTCCCAACTTGCCCACACAGGAAACAGAGCCAGCTCTGCAGGACACAAGTGGCCACCCTGAAATGAGGTCCTCTGATCTGAAGACTTTGTAGAAAAGGGTGTGGAATTACAGCTAAAGAAGTTCCATTTTATGTAAGGCATCTATCTTTAGTACCCACCTGCCACCTGTCGCTGACTCCAGTGCCTGGAAGATAAGTTCCCAGTAACTCTGACCCTGTGACCCCACACCCAGAAATGTGCAGCTGTGACTGTCTACCTGCTGTGGTGTAATAATGGCTTGTTTTGCTTCTGTAACTTGCTTATGCAGATACCCAAAGATTGTTTTGAGTTGCCTTAGCTACTTAACGTGGCAGAGGAGAGCAGGTTTTATTTGCTTGCACAGATATGGAAAGCATGTGATTTTCCCTTTAAAACACCTTCTTGTACCCTTCCTTCATGGCAATCTCAAATTTGACTCAGAGATTTGTCCTGCTAGCAGTTAATCAATAAATCAAGTAGTATTATATTATTGGACTGAGTCTATAGGTCTTTTTTTTCAGGGGTCAAAAACTCCATAACAGAACCCCTATCGGCCTTACCAGAGCATTTTCAGGCACACCCATGACCACATCATGCAGCATGGCTCCACTTCCAAAATGCTGGGCAATGGATAAGCCACTCAGGCAGTAGCAAGTGTGGTAGAAGTCACGTGACCTGCAAGGGCAGACAGCTCTGAGAAGCCTTGTCCCCTCCCTACCAACAACCCCACATGAGTCCTGTGATGCAGCCATTCTTTGGACCCTTTTCTCTACAGGGCTGGAGGAAGTATAGCTGTTTCCAGCAGTGCCCAACAATGAGACTCTACTGTTTTCTTTCTGGTTAATTTGTTTCTGAGCAACACCTTCAGCCATAGGAACTGTCATTTGGTCTTCCCAGCTGCTCTGTAAAGGGCTCTCCAGTGGTAGTACTAAGTTAATGTTATTTCTCTAGAAAAATCACAAAATGGAGAAAGCGACCATACTCCTCTTGACAAACTCCTGAGCCAGGCCTTTATCCAGTCAGCAGTAGTGGTGGCAGCAGTGTTTGTGAGTGTGTGTTTCTGGAGCATAACAACATCTCATATTTTAGTTACCTTTTTCATTTACTCTACCATATACAATACTCCACATCTGCATTTGGTCATTTAATCTATTCTAGAGCGGTTGTTGGATTACAATATGTTTTACAACACTTAGTGGTTTGATAACCTCCTCTACTTTTGCTGTTTTACATTGCTCAGGATGACCCCAGAATGATATCATGCTAGGCAAATGCTCTATCACAATCTACATCTCCATCCATAGCCTATTTTAGTTAAATGGGTTTAACAAGAATACAGTAAAGGAAGGTGGGCATGGTGATGCACACCTTTAATTGTAGAGGCAGATGAATCTCTTGAGTTCAGGCTAGCCTAATCTACAGAATGAGTTCCAGTACAGCCTGGGCTATATAGAGAATCCCCATCTTGAAAAACAAAACACCAACAGTAAAGGAAAGCTACCAAGCCAGCAATCCATTTGCCTCTGTGGAAAAGTAGAAAGGTGCATATGAGCTGGAGGGACAAGGTGAGTAGCCAGAAGTGAAGGCTTTATGGTATTGCAGGGGTTGCCCAAATTGTACTATTCCTGAACAATGTTAGTACTGAGCAGCTAAGGACAGGGACATCCCAGGTTGATGGGCCTGGCTCTAAGTGGGCCTGGGTGGCACAGTCCCCCTCTCCTCATCCCATAATCCCAAGAAAACACTCACTTGCCAGGTTTGTCCAGAAGACCCCCTGCTGGGCACTGGCAGCACATCAAGATGTACTCCTGCAGGGCCTGCTGATGGAACATCCAGTGGCTCATGCTGAGGGCAGGGTCACCTGTGAAAGAGGATCGAGGGCGGGCAGACATGTGGTTAGTGCCATTCTTGGCTGGCTTCATCCTGTGGATGTGTGTCACAGAGTAGTTCTGAGTGGCAGTTTCATTTTCCTTGAAGGGTACCAGTTAGCATGGGTGGTCATAAACCGCATCTCCAGCGTGGCTAGTGGTCCCTGAGGGCATTCCCTCTAGTCCTGTGCCACTTGGTAGTGAACCATAAGCGGTAAGGATCTACCAGGGGAAGAGCCAGATTGCTTGTCCTGACTTTTCTAATCCTGAACTAAATCCATCTCCAAAAAAGAAATCTCAGACTTTCCCAGAACTCAGTCATCTGTCCCCGAAGGCACCACTGCCAACTGCTCACACCTCAGACAGCACAAGTAAAAACAACCAGCATGCGTGAAAGATTTTCTTTTCATTTCTTTCAATGCTGGAGAGTGAATCCAGCACCTCGTGGATGCTAGGCAAGCCCTCTATCCCTGAGATACAGCCCCAGGCCCCGGGCTCCTTCAGTTTCAAGGTCAGCCAATACAGTGAGAGAATTCTGTGGGTCACACAGTTACCTAACAGGGAGAGGACACCACCCTTGTTTTTATGCATTTCCCTATATAGTTACAATTATAATTTTGCAACCACATGTTTTTCATATAGCATATAAACACAGACTTGTATTCTGTTACATCATCTCCATAACCAGATGTACACGGTAACAGAGAAAAGGAACAGTGAGTGTCAAACACCTACAGAAGCAAGTATAGAAATCGCTAGGGTGGGTAGAAAAACTTCCGGGTAAAGGTTTCAAAAGGCTAACATGAACACAGTGACCGAGGAGAGTATACGCAAAGCAAGTGGGGCTGGGAAGACAGCCTGCATGGCGTGGTCCTCCTGTGCAGAGTCCGGTGTAGTGATGCACACCTGTAATCCCTGGGAAGGTACAGACTGGTGAGCTCCAGATTCAGGAGAGACCCTGTCTCAAAAAATACAGTGAAGAGTGACTGAGGGCACTAGATGTCAACCTCTGGTGTCTATCCATACCCACAAGTACAAGTACACACAAACATATACACACACATACCACATATGACAAAAAAAAATCCCATTTAATTATAAAATATTTAGACAAAATAGTTTACTTTTTGAGACATGATCTCCTATAACCCAGACTGACTTTGAACTTACTATGTAGCTAATGATGACCCTAGACTCCCGATCTACCACCTCCACCTCCTTGAATTACAAGTGTGTACCACACATCTGGCAATAATTTGGTTCTTGTTATTGGTTTGTTTTACTTTTTTTTACTTTTATGTATATGGGCACATTGTCTTCATGTATGTCTGTTCACCATGTGTGCCTAGAATCCCTGGAGGCCAGCAATGGCATCAGATCTGCAACTGGTGCACAGATAGCTGTGAGGCCCCAGGTGGGTTCTGAGAAACAGATCTGAGTCCTTTGGAAGGGCAGCCAGTGTTCATAACCACTGAGACACCTCTCCAGCACCCAATAGTTTTCCTTGAGAAGAGACACACACTTTAGTCTCAGTTCCTTAAGAAGCTGAGTCACTTGACTAGAGAAGGAGAGGTAGGTGGAGGAAAAGAAGAAGTAGGAAAGGATGGGAGGAGGAAGGAAGACAACACAATAAATACATGCAATTTTAAAGATGTTTCTAGAACCCTGCACCTCACCTGGGCAGAAGAATAGAGAGCCAATCCCATTGGCGGGGGACTAGGTGAGCCAGTCCCAATGTAGTGAACATTGGAGAGCTGTCCCCATTACTCACGTGGCGGCATGGGTGGGGGCAGAAATGCCTACCAACAGCTGAGGCAGGTGGGAGAGTGGCCCCTACACCATGCCTGGGCAAGACAGTAGAGCTGGCCCTGAAGGAGTAGGTGTGGGAGACCTCGGGATATGAAAGCAGGAGAGTTGGCCCCTCCCCAGGGCACAGCTGGAGAGCTCACCTGGTGGTGAGGACAAGGGAGAGCTGATGGGCTGACCAACCCTGCAACTACCCAGGACCAGAACCAGGGTTATGAGTTAAGCCAGCCCAACATCCACCCCATCTGTGATCTGCTAGAGCATGTGAAGGGGCCAGTCCTGCAGACTCAAAGCTGGATGATCTCCATGACACAGGCAATATCAGGATAATCAAGAGGAGTCCTAGTGAGGGCCCGGCATTGATAGTGTAACAGAAACCAGAGGCCTCAAACCAGACCAATGAATGTCTCCTTGCAGTGAACACTTGCAAGTAAAAATACATGAATACTATGTGACTTACTGTGCCATACCACAGCTCCATGACAAGACTGATTTTTCCTTTCTTCTCTCTTTTTTCCCTTAATTATTTCTTTTTGCGGGGGGGGGGGGGAGTTTGCAAAGGCAGAGGGGAGATATGAATGATCAGGGAAAAGAATGGGATCAAAATGCCTGATGTAAAAGACACAGGGAATAAATTTTTAAAAAGTTGAGAGAGAGAAAGAAAGGTATTCCCAGCAACTAAAATAGTAAAAAGAGAATCATTTGTACCTTTCACAACATAAGAACACAGCTTTCTTCTCCTCTAGAGGATTCGATGACAGAGCCTGCCATAAAAGCAGAGAGAAACCCTCCAGACACCAGAGTTGGCTGGCACCCCAACCTTGGACATCCCAGCCTCCAGCCCTTGCTAAAGATCAAATTCAAAACCATAGATATGTTGGTTATCCATAGCTCTACATCAGACATAACCAAGACCACACACATGCTGGTTACCTATAGCTCTACATCAAACTTATGTCCACTGACACAAGTGCTAGAGCAAGGAAAAGAATCTCAAATGGGTCAGATACAAACATTGTGTATTTTATCATACTATGTATGCATGTTTGTATGTGTGTTACAAAATTAACCCCAGAGCCTTGTAATGCTAGGCAAGTGGACTACCACTGGCAGGTCATCAGCCTTGGGGGCAGGCCCTTTACCCACTGAGCCATTGTAGGCCCAATACCCTATTTTTAAAAATTTATCTGAGTTATTACAAAGATCAACTTAGATACGTAGAATTAAAGGTGCAAAAATATCACAAAATACTAATAATCTGATGTAAACTATGTACTAAAGGAAAAAGTAAAACTTATCCAAGGAATGCAGAGTAGCTCAACATTAAGAAAATAATCAGGCTGAGCAGGTGGTGCATGTCTTTAATTCCAGTACTTCATAACCAGGTATGGTAACACACATGGAATCCCATCACTTAGGATGATCAGAGGTTCAAAGTCATCCTTGGCCACACAGAGTCAGTAAAATGGCCCAGCAGGTGAGGGCTCCTACTACTTAGCCTGACAGAAAGAAGCAGGTCTGACCACAACACATTTGTCCTGGCACACATCCCATGCCCCACCATGCCCCCCACTGATGAATACAAATATGACTAAATAAATGTAATAATTGCTTTAACTACAAGGAGCCGGCAAGACAGACCAGCTGCTAAGGTGCTTGTTATACAAGCTTGGGGACCTGAGTTCCATCCCCAATAACCAGATAAAAAAAATCTGGTCATGGCAGTACACACTTGTAATACCAGAGCAGAGGGGTGGAGGCACAAGATTCCTGGGATTGGCGAGCCAGCCAGTCTAGGTAAATTGGTGACAGTGACTCCGTGACTGAGGAAGACACTTGGCTGTCAGCCTCCACATATGTGCATGTATACCAGAATACACAAGTGCACACACATGCACACACACACAAAACAAAAACAAGTAAATAAATAAAGATTGTTAAGATGTCAGTGCTTGCTAGGTATGGCAGCACTTATCTGTAATTTCAGTGCTCAGAAGGCAGGTAGGAAGACCAGCAGCTCAAGACCAGACTGAACTGTATAGTTTGAAATACATGAGAGCATCTTTAAAGGGAAAAAAAAAATTACATATTCTCTGCAATCCTTAAAAAGAAATTTAACAGAATTCATATTGGATTTCAGAAGACCCAAAACAGCTAAGGTTACCATGAAAAACAAGAAAGCCAGGAAACCTGTTTTTCCTTATTTCAAAGCTTACAGCAGAGATATAATAACCATAGTGCCTAAGGATAGATATTTAGCACTATTCAGTAGAAATGAGAATTAGGAGATAAGCCTACACAACCAGGGCTGACTGGTTATTAACAGGATGCTTCGTCCATTCAGTGAAGGAAAGCACAGTGGATCCTGGAACAACTGAACTCTACATGCCAATGATGAAGATTGGAGGCTGAATGTGTCCACTGTACAAGTCTCAACCCCAGCACCACACATCAAACAAAAAATCCGTGCCACAAAAAAGACCTTGTCTCACAAAATAAAGTAAAACAAACCCTTAAAAAACAGATCAATAACCTAAATACGAGAGCTAAAATTCAAAACTCTAGGAAGAAAACATATATTGCCACGATGCTGGAGTTAGCAATGGATTCTCACATGATACCAAAACCATAAGCTACAGGAGAATAAAAACAAAAAACTAGGCGTCATCATCTCTAAAAAAATACCTTGTGTGAAGTCATGATTGATCTCTAGCATAAATAAATACATAAATTTTTTAAAGTAAAGAAAAAAGCCATATATATGGAAGATGCCTGTAATCCCAGCAGTTGGGAGGTTGATGCAGGAGGCTTGCCATGAGTTCTAGGCCAGCCTGGGCTACCTTGTCTCAAAACAACAACATAGGGTAGAAGGAAACTATCTGCTCATTGATTCTGATCTGCATGCCCTGCACTCCTAACTGATTTCCTAGTCTATCCTTTGCTTTCGAAAGCCCAATAACTTCATGGCTCTAACCTTGCATTTACCTTTTCCTGTAACACAGCTGTACCTACCTCTTGTCTCCTTTTTGCCCATTTGTTTTGAGTTTAAAATAAACAACTGATACTTGAATTATAATCACACTGTTGTTTTCTTTGTAATCTCCTTGCTTTTAAAATCAATGGTGGGTGTGTATCTTGAGTAGAAAGTATAAAAAATGTTCTAAGTTGATTATGATTAAGGCAGGACAGTTCTGTGAGCACTGAATTGTAGACTTTAGATGGATCAAGTGTATGCATGCGAAAGAGCTCCATGAAGCTATTACAGCTAACGGGTATTTATTACACTTTAGAATAGCTGCAGTAAAGTGTCTATTCACACTGTACCCGCCTGTCTTCCCCTATAACAAATGGAAGACTATCATCCCCACGGAAATGATAGTCTCTGGCTAATATCAAAATGTCTCTATCACTTCCTATATCACTAACTTAAAAAAAGCTCAGAGTTCGCAAACCCTCTGGGGATCTTGGACAGCAGCACACACAGATAGTAAGATAAAGAGCGAGGTAATCCCAGGATGGTGACAGCAGGGAAATCGGGTTTAAAATCCTTCACACTTGTGCAGCAGTGATAGATTCCCTTTAGAATGTCACTTTTGGAAATCCTGTCATAACGCCATTTTGTACTTCAAAGGTTCCTTTTAGCTCAGAGTCAAGAGTCTTTCCAATTACAGCTGAGAGCTGTAGCAGCATGTGGCTTAAGGGTGGATCAGGCCCAGGGTATGTTCCAAAGAACACACTGAGAAACACATACCTACCACCAGCTGTTCCCAACCTCTGTCACTGTTATGACACGGTATTGTCATCTAAAATGCATACTCCAGAACTGCACACTGAGTTACAAGAAAAGAAACATCACCAAAAATTTCAATTTCATAATATTTTAACTCAGTTTGGGGATTTTGTGCTGGGTCACGTTAATAGTTATCTTCAGCCACATGTGTCCTGTAGGCCATCAAAACTCACAGGCTGCTTTCTTTTGTTCATTTTTTGTTTTGTTTGAGACTACGTTTCCCTGTGTATCCCTGGCTGTCCTGAAACTCACTCTGTAGACCAGACTGGCCCCTGCCTCTGCCTCCTATATGCTGGGATTAAAGGTGTGCACCACCACTGCCCAGTGAGCCTTTTTGTTTTTTAATTAGAAGTAAGATCATTGCCTCTCCACACCAGTACTGATGCCCAAACTCAGGGCTCACATACTCTAGGTAATTTCTCAGCACTCAGATATACTCTAAGCTGCATATATATATGTATTCAATTTATTTATTTTTATTTTGTGTGTCTGAGTGTTTCACATACATGTATGTATATTTGTCATGTGCATGCCTGGTGCCTTGTGCCCTCAGAGGTAGAAGAAGGCATTAGATCCCTTGGAACTGGAGTTACACATGGTTGTGAGCTACCAGGTAGGCGCTGGGTATTGAACTCAGGTCCTCTGGAAGAGCAGCCAGTGTTCCTAACCTCCGAGCCATCTCTCCAGCCCCACAAACACACTTTTCAAAGGTAATGATAGGAGGCTGGTGACACAGCTTGGGGGTCTCTACCTACTATACAGTAGTAGACTAGAAGACTAGTAGTATTATAGAATAGTAGTCTCAAAACTACTATGTTTGAGGCCCTGGGTTCAGTCCCTAGTACCACAAATAAATAAATAATACGCAAATTTGTTTTAAGTTCATGGCTATGGATATAACTCAGTAGTGGTGAATATGCTTTGCATTGTAGAGAATCTGGGCTCAATATCCAGCATCAAACACACAAAAAAGGTAATGCATTTGCTCACTCAAAAGTACTCAAAAAGACAAAGAGCGGAAGAGATGGCTCAGGGTCAAGAGCAAGTATACTCTTGCAAAAGATGTGAGTTTGGTTCCCAGCACCCATTAAGAGATGACTGACAACTTCCTGTAACTGTAACTCCAGGGAATCTGACCCCCTCAGGCACCTACAGATGTGCACATACCCCTGAGAGGTGCACATACCACACACACACACATGCACATGAGCACTCATCACACATATACACACAAAATTTTTAAAAATTAAAATATAATAATATATATCTTTTTGGAAGAAGAAAAAAGGCATAATAGAGGATATACAATTTAGAAGGTAACCTCTGACCCTCTTATGCTTCTCTCAATATCACCCATTGTTACGCGTTTTAACATGATGCTAGAAAAAGCCAGTGGACACCAGCTGGTATGCACATGACTACCCGGCGCCTTTTATACTTTATATCGTATCCTGGGGAGCTTTCTGTACAGAGCCATTGTATGCAACTACTGCTAGAGAGATCATCACTTATTTACCCACTCCTGTTTGTTTGTTGAGAGAGTGGCTCACCATATAGCCCTGGCTGACATGGAACTTGCTCTATAGGTCAGGCCTCCCTTGAATGTACAGAGATTTGCTTCTTGAGTGCTGGGATTAAGGTGTGTGGTGGCCAGGTAAGGCACTCTTTATCTTTCAATGGACATTTTCCAATGTAGACTCAAATTCTACTTCAATACACACCCTCTACTAATATCTCTTCTGGTGACCTCCCGACAGCGCACTAGCCAGGCTGTTTGTAAGTTAAGCAGACACGTGCGCACTACTCTACAGAACCAAATGCCTATGAGTCCGCCAAGAATGAGATGCTGTTTTCTCTGTCTCTCAAGGGCTGGGACTCACAGCATACACCACCATTCCCAGCCTCAGACTGATTTTGTTTGTTTTTAAAATGCATTTTCTTCCAGTGTTCTGGAAATTCAATTAGATAGTACACTGTTATTTTCTAGCATTTCCTGTAAGAAGTGAGACATTTTTTATAACCCTATAGTGCTATTTAAGTGACAGGGTAATAGTTTGTTGTAAGATGTACCATAATTTATATAACAGCCCCTCCTCCCCTACATTTGAACTTCTAAATTGCTCTGAAATTCTGCTCTTAAAAATAGGAAAGTAGCAAACATTCATACAGTGTGCTCCTTGGACACACCATGACTTACTGTGTAAAGTCAGTTCCTAGAACTGTCTGTACTGACTCTGTCTGTGCTGATCCACAGATTAGACACGGGCTAGGAAAATGGCAGGTATAAGACACTTGATGTGCAAGCATCAGGACCAGAGTTCAGATCCTCAGCACCATGGAAACTCTGGGTAGTCAGGGCAGCTGCCTGGAATCCCAGCACTAGGGCAACAGAAACCTGAGCAAGCTTGTTAGCCAGACTAGCCAAGATTGTTGAGTTCCAGGTTCAACCAGAAATTACCTCAATAAATAAAGTAGTGACCATCAAAGAAGATGCCTAAAGTCAACTTCATAACCTCCACATAAGCCTGCACACACATGCATGCTCTCCCAGTAAGGGGCATGCACACATACCATGCACATTCACATGTACATACATTTGCATACCACACACACACACACATGCATGTTATCTGATTAGAAAACACACTATTAACAGATAGTGTAACTACAAATAATAGTTGTCATAGTAAATGAATATTTTCTTTTACTTTTTAGGTTTTTGAGACAGTCTCACTATATAGCTCTTGATGGTCTGGGACTTCCTATGTAGATTAGGCTGGCCTCCAACTCAGAGATCTGCCTGCCTGAAGGCCCCAAAGAGTTGGATCCCTGGACTGGAGGGATATGTGGTTTAAGTTGGGAACTGAGCTCAGGTCTTCTGTGAGGTCAGCATGTGCTCTTAACCAGTGGCCATCTCGCCCAGCCTTAGCATGCATTTCTTTAGCTACAAACAAGCAGGGTTGGCGTTCCTCTGCAGTGACACACCTACCACTACAGATTGCTGCCAGTTTATAAAGCAGGCCTTTCCTCATCTGTGAGATGAGAATGTCAATAGTCTCGGTGTCATAGGGCTGTTTGGGGGACCAGATGAGAAAATGTAAATGAAACACCCTGGCACAGTGAATTCCTGGGAAATCTCTGATGCTGCCAACAGAGCCACCCTCATGGAAAATGCAGCAACATCTGTGGCTTTCTAAAAGTCAGCTCCAAATAAGGAGATCACCAAAACCTTGGGTTGTTTCTTTCAGAAAAGTCAGCTTCTAGGGCAGTGGTTTGCAGCCTTCCTAATGCTAGGACCCTTCGATATCGGTCCCATTGTGGTGGGGACCCCCAACCATAAAATTATTTTCCTTGCTATTCCTAACTGTAATCTTGCGATTCATTGTGAATCATAATGTAAATATCTGTTATGCAGGATATCTGATATGAGACCCCTATGAGGGGGCTGTTTGACCTCCCAAAGGGGTCGAGACCCAGAGGTCGAGAACCAGTACTCTGGGGATTTCCTAACAGTTGTACCAGTGATCAAGTCAGAGCCTGTTCGGGTTCCAGATAAGCCTCAGTATGCTTGGGCCTGAACCTGATCACCACAGGCTGGAAAGGAAGGACATAGCTCTGTGTCCTTTTAATCAGTATCAAAAGCATCTACAACTCAACAACTCCAGTGAGGTTAAGGAATTCAAGCCAAGGGCTCAGAGCTGGAAAGAAGCTTAGGTGTGGGAGGGACAGCAACTAGCCACCCAACTGAGTCCACAGGAAAGTCTCCCTCTGGGCCAAGGGATCTCCCAGCAGGAACAGACTGGCAGCCAGCGGGGTGGCCATGAGTCCCCCTCCCTCCAGTGTGCCCAGTTTTCACAGGCAAGAAGGAGCATGGGGCAGTCAGAGCCTTGGTTTGCTGGTCTTGCCTCCCTGTGGCAACTCCTTAGAAAGGAATGTGGATTTTTCTAACCTAAGCAGTTCAAGGAAGCACACTGGGTGGCGGCAGGCTGAGGTCCCTGTCTCAGTCTCCAGTTCTGCCAATCAAAACAGTGGCATTCATAAAGCATTTTTAAAAAACAAACAGCATTCTATTTAGTTATTTTGCAGGGCAGGGGATCACATGTGAAGGTCGGACAACCTGTGGGAGTCAGTTTTCTATTTCCACATGTGGGTTCCAGGGATTGAACTTGGGTCATCAGACTTGCCAGCAGGAGCCTTTACCCACTGGGCTGCCTCATTGGCTCAAAATAAAGTATTTCTAATGGCGACATGTACTCAGTCCGGTGTGGTGAGTCTCTTCTCATGGGTTCCCGTTCTCTGCCCCTTTTATAACTGCCTTTCCATTTGACTGTGTGCACAGACGGTCTTTCATTGTGACCAAACATAGCTCTGCAATGGGAGCCATGGCTTCATGCCCAGCTGAGATGGCAGCCCCAGTCATTGTGAGGCCTGACAGGGTGGGGATGCTCCCTTCAGACAACAGGGAGTGGTATAAGAGAAGTCCATCCTGTCACAGGCAGGCTGAGGCAGTAGTACGCGATCTGAAACCATGGGAACCGAATCCTATTCTGCATATATAATCCCTAGGATAGGAGGCTCCATACCAGCTCTCAAAATCCCAGCCAAACAGACTTTCTTTCAACTCTGTTACACAGCATTTGAGCAGTGTGGGCTCACCTTGGGCGTGCAGGGCCCGATGCAGCAGGGGCAAGAGCCCTGCCTGCCAGAAGGAGTAGCAGCCATCCACCAGCTTGTTGCAGCGGCCCTGAAATCCTCCTTCAAATCGCATCTGCCGGCTTGTCACCCATTGCTGAGAGAGACCACAGGAGAGGTGGGTGTGAACCACAGATACACCAACAAGGGCCAGTTGGTGGGATAAAGTCCAGAGCTCTGATCCCCTCCCCCATCCCCCCATGGCTACTTCCATTTAAACTGGACATTTTGAAAGCAACCAGCACTGATCACTGCCCAGAGCTGGAAAACAAAAAACAAAAACCAAAAAAACAAAAAACCCACCATTTTTAGTTAACATAAAAGTTTCACCGTTACATTTTTGAACAAAGGTACATCGTATTTTGCTCTGAGTCCTTCACCGCCATTTCCTGTCACCCCTCCTCAGGCTGGTTTTCTTCCTTCCCCGAACAGTCATCTTCAGTATTCACATCACACATATCCCATTACCCTCTCTTGTCCCCAGTACCCTGACAACCACCTTCGCTTAGGTCCAAACGGAAGCCTGCAGGAGTTTCTTAAACACAGCTTGGGGCAAAAACCTCAGGCAGGGCCACTAGTCTTCTCATCACTGCTCAGGGGAGTTTGTCCAAAGCAGAGAAGGGGAGGGTTGGGCTGATCTCATCAGATGACACCACGCTAGTTCTGCCTTTGCCTGGTACCTGAGGACATTCACTCCAGTACATCTGCAAGTCCCTACCAGGACTGAACGTAGAGGCCATTGATTGATCTGAATTACCAAATGATAATTCCTGGTCTAGCCTGGGGAACCTGGTTAGGTGATAGAAGGAAAATCTTATTCTGGAGCTATACACTAGCACTTGTCACCCAGAGGCCACACATGACACCACCACTGCTGCTTTATCTTCACATTTCCTGAATACATTCCATCAAGAGAGCCCTGGAGGAATGAGCAGGACCAGCTGGCTGAGTAGATACAACACTCTCTTCCCTCCCAGAGCTCACGGGGGGGCCTCAGCTGCACCACTGGAAGGGAACAAGTGTGGAAGGCCTAGTACCTGGAGCCCTCCCAGACTGAGTTCCTGAGTGCAGACCCAAGGCACTCTTCAGAGGGAAAGCCTGGCCTTCCCTTAAATATAATGGAGTTTGGATTACATCCCTGGTCATGGTGGCACAAAAGTCAGTCTCAGGTTCTTAAAAGGATAAAACCTGTGGGCTTAGGTAGTAACACCTCCCTAGTTGTCTTAAAGGAACCCTGCTTCAGAGAAAGTATTCAAAAGGAAAGGGGGGCACTCTGCACTTTTACCCACCCTACTATGTGGGTGGATGGATTCAAGCCAGGATAATTGCTTTTGTTCCAGTGCCTAAAGGCATGGCTTGGTTCCACTTACTTCCTTTGGCTAAGAGATGTCAAAGGCCTCCAGAGTTAGGTATGGGCTCCCCTCTCTCTATCTCCTCCAGAGTTTCTCTGTGTAGCCCTGGGTGTCCTGGAACTCACTCTGTAGACCAGGCTGACCTCAAACTCACAGAGGTCCACCTGTCTCTGCCTCCCTGGTTCCAGGATTAAAAGAGTGAGCCACCACTGCCCAGCTCCGGAGCAGATTATTTATAGCGGGGGCGGGGAAGGGAGTCACTAGGAAAGGGGGACTTACATTACAGAGCGCCTTCTGTCTACCAGGCTGTTTATGTATGTTCTCTCCTTTAACCCTCAAAGAATAAGGATTGCTATTTCTTTTTTCCAGAAGGGAAAGAGACAGTGTAGCTAAAGCAGATCCGACAACTGGGCGGAGAAGCAGAGGCAGGGTTCAAGCTGCAGCACTGTCATAACTATGCATGCATTACTATATCCCTAGTTCCTGCCTAAAACATGGGACTTTGCATTTCATCGCTTCGTGTGGTCAGATTTTAAAATCTACAAAGTTGGTCACTCGGTATCAATTTTCTAGAACCTCCATAGAGTATGCCATGTGAGAGGCTTTCTCTCACAATGAGGGCAAAATGCTGCCTGTTACACCACAAAATATAAAAGCAACTTTCCGGAGGTCTCACGATGGCTCAGCAAGGGCCTGGCATCTGCTCTTAGGGTAGTAACACCTCCCTAGTTGTCTTAAAAGAACCCTGCTTCAGAGAGAGAGCTGAATGTTAGGTGTAGCTGGTTTGCTTTGACAATGGCAGGGGAGCCATGTTCCCCAAAAGACAAAGGGAATACATTCTCTCTGTGTGTTCTAGGCTTCCCTTAAGCTGCCTGATTTCTGGACACTGGCTAAGAGCATGGGGTCTAGAAGAGATGCCCAGATCTCCTGATAGCAATTCCCCCACTCTGCGTGGAAAACTCGCTGGAATTTATATAGAATTTTCACAGGCAATAAAATTTTCACAGGTAATAAGCGTTAGGCCCTAAAATGCTTCAAAGCTCTTCTCATAGCTTCTTCTCTTGGGAGATTCTAAGATGCATGGTATTGAGTCCTGAGGGGCCACAGCTATTTTTATAGGGTATGGGGAAAGTACTCTGGCTAATTCCAGATGGCTGAAGGACTCAAGAGCACTCAGGGTCTGTGCAGAAACTTCAAAGCAGCCAGAGGGAGAGACAGGAGAGGGAGCGGACACCAGAAGCAGTTGTTTGCTACCTGCAACTATGCTAACACCACGTGCACCAGAAGCTTCATCTTGAGACTAGGGGTCTGTGCACTCAAGGCTCTGGCAGCCCCTCCCATCACAGACTTCCCCTGTCCTAGATCAGAGTCCCATTACCACACCTTGGCTGGGGAGAGAACACTGCAGCAGCTACTCACCAACAAGCTCTTGAGGTTCAAAGAGCGTTCCTTCTTGAGGATTACCAGCGCAGCCAAGCCACAGAAGGTGTAGCCACCGTGGGCTTCCATCCCCGGAACCCCACCGATACCACCTTCCCAGTTCTGGCACCTAGGAGAGGAGAGAAGCCGGACTGAGGACTCCTGCATTCTGCGCTGGTTAAAGAGGAAGCTGTTGGCACCATGGGTAGAAATGCGCTGATTTAGTAACCTGCTGCATGCATGTATATATATGTGTGCACATGCATGGGAGCCAGAAGTCAGCTTTGAGTGTAGCTCCTAAGGATAGCTAGACATTTTGCTTTTTGGAGAGTCATTGGAATCTGGGGATGATATTTTTTGGCTAGGAAGTCTTGGCCAATGAATTCCAGGGATCCCTTAACTCCAACTCTTATTTAGTCAGCTTTTTAAGGTAAAAGTTATTTTTCAGCTTCCTCAAGCCTTGCTCCTCATCGCTTCTATAGACTAATTTTGCTTTGTTTTTTTTGTTTGTTTTAAATATTTTTGTCTAATTGTATTATTTTGGGGTTTAACTTTGTATTATATTTTAGAGTTAAGAATAAAGGTGTGAGTTATTATTATTTGGTAGTTAGGTCTTGAACTTATAGAAACATAGAAAGATCTTTGTCTCTGGAGTTACAGGATTAAAGGTGTAGGTCACTACTCCTGGTGCGCCCTCTCCCCTCATGCTGGGATTAAGTGATTCACCACTCTGATCCTTCTGGCTTGACTGTGGGTGGATCTGTTCTCTGATATTCCAGACTGGTTTTATTAAATATAAAATATATCACCACACAACACCAATAATAAAACCCCTAAGTATAAGACTGTGTGCAGCCTATAAATGCTCAAAAATAAACTTTACTTTTAAATGTTAGATTTTTTTATATATTTAAAATCTCTAAGATGGGTGTAGTAGCATATGCCTTTAGTCCCAGTACCTGGGAGGCAGAGGCACACACATCTCTGAGTTGGGGTTCCAGAATAACAAGAGCTAGATAGTGAGACTCTGTCTCAAAAACCTAAAAAGTAAAAGAAAATATTCATTTATTATGACAACTACTCTATTAATAGTGCATTTTCTTGTCAGAAGAGATACACACATACATACATGTGTGTGTGGTATGCATACATGTGTGTACACGTGAATGTGCATGGTATGTGTGCATGCCCCTTACTGGGAGAGCATGCATGTGTGTGCAGGCTTATGTGGAGGTTATGAAGTTGACTTTAGGCATCTTCTTTGATGGTCACTACTTTATTTACTGAGGTAATTTCTGGTTGAACCTGGAGCTCAACAATCTTGGCTAGTCTGGCTAACAAGCTTGCTCAGGTTTCTGTTGCCCTAGTGCTGGGATTCCAGGCAGCTGCCCTGACTACCCAGTTTCCATGGTGCTGAGGATCTGAACTCTGGTCCTGATGCTTGCACATCAAGTGTCTTATACCTGCCATTTTCCTAGCCCGTGTCTAATCTGTGGATCAGCACAGACAGGGTCAGTACAGACAGTTCTAGGAACTGACTTTACACAGTAAGTCATGGTGTGTCCAAGGAGCACACTGTATGAATGTTTGCTACTTTCCTATTTTTAAGAGCAGAATTTCAGAGCAATTTAGAAGTTCAAATGTAGGGGAGGAGGGGCTGTTATATAAATTATGGTACATCTTACAACAAACTATTACCCTGTCACTTAAATAGCACTATAGGGTTATAAAAAATGTCTCACTTCTTACAAGAAATGCTAAAAAAAATTAATAATGTAATATATGAATGAATTTCCAGAACTCGGAAGAAAATACATTAAAAAAAAAAAAATCAGTCTGAGGCCATGCATGCTGTTGGTCCCAGCACTTGGGAAACATAGGCAGGTGGATCTTTGTGAGTTCCAGGTCAGCCAGGACTACATAGTGAGATTCTGCCTCAAGAGACAAAAGCAACAACAAAAATTTCATGCTGGTCAATTCTAATTGTCATCTTGACACAATCTGGGATCTCAAGGAGAGGGGGGAGCTCTCAATGAAGGTCTGCCTATGGGCGTGTCTTGTCTGTGTTAATTGATGTGGGCAGCATCCTGGGGTGGGTCCTAAACTCTGAAAAGGGGCAGTGGGCTGAGCACTAATAAGCACACAGGCACCCATTCCTTTCCTCTTGGCCAGGAAGTTCCTGTTGCCTCTACTTACTTCTGTGCTATGATGTAATCTAGGACTTCTGAACTAAAACAAACCATTCCACCAAACACACACTGATTTCTCTAAGGATATTTTATCAACAATAGGAAACAAAACTAGGACAATCAGTTACTCTGTGGTGGTAGATTACAAGTAATTCAGACTTTCTTCTTTGCCTACCTATATATAACAAACGTGTCTTAACTATGGAATAATTTTAAGATCTATGTGCATGTGTGTGAGCAACATTCACACTAGGGATTGGATCCGGGACCTCACTCATACAAGGCAAGTACTCTACCACTGAATTTTAAATAATTTCTATATGACACTGTCATGCTTCACTTCCTAATGTCACCCTTCTCTGCTCTCCTGTGGTAGAACAGCACAGATGAGCAGGCCTTCATCCAGGAGCTGACACACCACCAGGCCCCTCTCCATAGAGACCTGCAACTGGGGAGCCCACAGGCTTCCTCCTGAGAGAACTCAGGCTCTGGGAAGCTAGCTACATGCTCTGAATTGACCGCTTTTCTCCATGTGTCCCCCATGCTCCATCAACACCCAAACATGAGCTTCGTTTTAGACTTCCAGTGCACTTTGTTCCTTGGACAAGAAAAGCACTCATATTTGAAAACTCCGGTGAGTGAAGGATTTGCAAGGAAGATCAAATTCTGTGTTTTATTAAACTAATCTTTGTTGAAATTTTTAATTGAAAACTTCTAAGAGCATAAAAGGATAAACAGTGCAAAGCAGCTTCCTACCCATTCTAGATTCCTAGTTACCCACCAGTGCAGGGCTTCAGTCAGTCTCTGTATCTCTTCACACACACACTCACACACACTCACACACACACACACACACACACACACACACACACCCCACACTGGACTGAATACCAGAGCCTAGTAAAACAGAAGAGGATATAAAATGTATAAATGGCCCGGGTAAAAAAAGGGGGAGAAAGGTGTTGGAGTGCACTCCTATGCACTGTCTCTGGGTGGCAGTGGCCCTCACCTTTAATTCCAGCACTCAGGAGGCAGAGGCAGCAGATCTCTGTAAGTTCAAGGCTAGCCTAGTCTATAGAGCAGGTTCTAGGACAGCCAGTGCTACACAGAGAAACCCTGTCTCAAAAACAAGAGAAAGGAAAAAGAGAAAGGTGGGGAGAGAGAGAAGGATCAGCAGCCAAAGGCAAGTCCATGTTTGGTGATTACGATGGTCTGAATAAGAATGGCACCCACAGGCTCATAGATCTGAAGCTTGGTCACCAGGGCTGGACTACTTAAGAAGGAATGCTGGAGAAAATGTGTCACTGGGGGTGGGCTTTAAGATTTCAAAAGTCCATGCCAGGCCCAATCTGTCTCTCTATTTGAACCTCTCTAAAATACACAGTTCCACCAGTGAGGGAGGGGGATGGTGAATATCAGCTTCCACAGCATGGCAGAAAGCAGGAGGGGTCAGCGGGGCCACCACATAACACAAACACCTCACCTTTCCCTAGCAGGAATTCATAAGGTCACCTACAAGCTTCACATACTAAACAGAGATTTGAAAGCTCAAGAACAAGGCCCTGCAGATACTGATATGTCCTGGAGAACGACATGGTACATGACTTCTCATTAGTTTTTAGTATTGGTCTCAATATGAACAAAGTAGCTACGTAGTAGAAATGTGAGCAAATCTCTGATATAAAAGTGAGACCTATCCTCGAAAGCAAACTGGAGGAGACAATGTGGGCACAGAAGAAAACTGCTTAATATTGCATCTTATTTATTAAAGATTTGTTTATTTTTAGTGGATGGGTGTTTTGCCTGAATATATGTCTGCACCATGTACAGTGCCATGGAGGCCAGGAAAGGGCATCAGATCCCCTGGAACTGGGATTAGAGAAGGTTGTGAGCTGCTATGCAGGTGCTGGGAATTGAACTCAGAACCTCTGGAAGAGCAGCCAGGGCCCTTAACTGTTGAGCCATTTCTGTATCTGATTTAGGTTGTATCATAGATAATAACTACCATGTGAACAAAGTTATAAGGATGGCAGACCAAAACATCAGAGATTATAAAAAACTCAGTATTCAGGAAAAAACTGAACTCTGGAAAATTAAAAATAAAATTAGGGATAAAACCTCAACAGAAGGCTGAGAAGATAAATAGTAAGGAAATCTTTTGGAAAATACAAGAAAAAGTTAAGAGAGAAAACAGTGGGCTTAATAAAAATAAGGTCAATCTGCCACACATGGCCCCCAGAATGCCCCACTCAACATTAAGTAGAGAAGCTCCTTCCTCCATTAATGGTGGTGAATGCAAACAGGTCCATGCGCTGATCAAGGTGCTGAGCCTAAATGATGCTGAGGGCTCACTGCTCCCTCCACAGCTCAGATAACATCTGAGGGGTTGGAAAGGACTAGCTGTGAAATGCTATCCGTTAGGTAAAACACAGCCATTGCGGTCATGATGTCAGAGCATCTGTGGTCATCTGCAATGGGCCTGCACCTGATGGGTGAGGTGGGGGGAATGGCAGCCATTGTCTTGAGTTGTGTATCCACTGGGGAGCCTACCAAGCTCAGTGGATAGCCACATGGTTACACAGACATCCCTAGATAAACTCACTGAGTCACAAAACAACAGAAAGACATGAATGTAGGAAAGGGGCTTGGGGAGTGGGTGGGAAATTGGTGGAAAGAAGATAAGGAGCAAGCTGAGCATGTCAGCAAATGCCCATAATCCTCGCACTAGGGGAGACTGAGGCAAGAGGACCAGTGGTGTTAAAAGTAGGATATGGGTTCACAGTGAGACTTTGTTTCAAAAATAAAAATAAAGGAGAAGCTTCCAAAGAAGCACTGCAATGCAATTGCAGTGGGAATATGTATGCTTGGTGGGAAATATGTATGCTTCCAAATGAGAGCCCTGCTGAGTGCCTAATACACAGTGAAAGGATCCACACCAAGATTCATCATCATGAACAGCATCAATAAAGATCCTCAAGTCTCAATATGAGCACACAGGGTGGTAATGGAGAAAAAAAGACAAAACTAAAACTGCCCAGAAGACTGGTGGCTGGCACTGTGGTTATTACCATGGCAGGCAAACTCACTTGAATCCTGTGCATTTCAGATTTGTATACAGTTTAACATCTCATCAGTCGCCACAAACAAATGAAATATGACCAAGGCCCAAAGCTAGTAATAAATAGTAAAGTGACTCAGTCAGAACCTCACGTTGGGTGAGTGTCCTGCTAGAGAGTCCTCCTATAGACCAGGCTGGACACTCCTACACAGCACAGAACATCGCCGACGCTCAGCTGGCTAAGAGTTCAGTGGAGCATTAATACTTGGAGCCAACAACTACAGAGAACTGCTCCCCTATACCTCCCTATCTTTCTTTTTCCTTCTGGTTGGCCCAGGGGATGGCCATCGTACCTAAGAGGCAGCAGTGGCAGCTAAAATTCTAACAGAAAGCTACCACTATTAGCAGGAAGAAACAGGCCAGTAGAAAGTGAGGACAAGTCAGGAGAGTTGGAAATGGAAAAACCCAAATTCAGCTCAAGTTTCTACCTTGAAAGCCCATACATAGCAGGCAAACTGAGCAGCTTGGAATAAAAACTGATCTGAGATCTGAGCTGCCACCCACTGCAGGGCAGAGAATTGTTTGAAGTTTACAATTATGAGTCTGACTAAGTGGCTTGTCTGCTAAAAACAAAAACATTCTTTGAGGCAATCTAACAGAATCCATTCTTTACAATACATCGACCACAATGTCCAGGGCACAGTCCAAAGCTAGTTAGTACATGAACACCCAGGAAAATGACATATCAACTTCAAGTTATCTACATGTTCAAAGACCTAGACAGGGGCTTTTATATTTTTATCTAATTATTATTTTATGTATGTATGTATTTTATGTATGAGTGTTTTACCTTACATGCATGCCTGTGTACCATATGCATGCCTCATGTCTATGGAGGCTGTCAGAGGGTATTGGGTTCACTAAAACTCAAGCTACAAACACTTATGAATGGCCATGAGGGTGCTGATAATTGAACCTGAATCCTCTGGAATAACTGGCAGTGCTCTTAACTGAGCCACCTACACACACACACACTCACACACTCACTCATACACTTGCAAACATGCATGCACAGCACAGGCACAAACACACACACAAAATAAAATATTATTTAAAATGTTTGACTGTATAAAGAATAACTTTGCAGTACTGGTAGAGATTTTGGAAATGAATTTCTGATAAATACATTCATGATATGTACACTAATTCCAGGAAAATGAAAGTTACACACAAAAAATATAATCATAGTATATCATTTTGTGTGACTATATTTACATGGTAATGAGTACTACTTTGATAAAAAGAAAGAATAACATATATATGAGTACATATATATGCCTTTTGTTTTTTATTTTTAAGAGGGTCTTTTGTAGCCCAGGATAACCTGAAACTCCAGATGGGACTGAAGATGACCCTGAACTCCTCCATCAGCCGTTGAGACTGCAGGCTGAGTGTGGCTACCCTGGGCTACCACACCCAGTCCTGTTTCAGGCTTTTTGTTCTAGAAACAGTCTTTCTTTCTTCCACAAATGTGGGTGAGAATTTCTGTGGAGTAGAGTTACTGGGTTTCATAAGCAAGGATGTTTTGAGACACTGCCAAACTGCTTCAGACAATGTAGACTCCCACCAATACTACTCAAAGGGTTTGGCCTGTGCCATTCTAAACTATAATACATTAATGAAAGTCTGAATATAATGTCATGCGTTTGGGTTTGTTTGTTTCAAGACAGGGTTTCTCCGTGTGGCCCTGGCTATCCTGGAACTCACTCTGTAGACCAGAATGGCCTCCAACTTACTGAGATCCTCCTGCCTCTGCCTCCCCAATGATGGGATTAACGGCATGTACCACCACCACCCAGCTGACTTCAATTACATACATGTAAAGGGCACATCTAACTCCTAAGACATCTCTAATAATTTTATATTCTCTTCTAGATTTTTAAGTTCTAACTTCTCTAGACTGCTTGCTCTCTAAGGACTAAGGACCATGTGACTTTTCCCACCTTGCTATCCATTCAGCAGTGCCTTCAAAGAGGTCTGGAGTGATGATGTTGGTTAGAGAGGCCACTGAGGCAGCACAGTACGCGCTTCTGGAAAGACAAAAACAGGGAAATGTGTTAGGCTCTGAGGAAAAGGCCAGGGCTCAGGAGAGCTGCTTGGGTAGACGACTGTTCACTTTGCCTAGGAAGCTGTAGTCATATTCCATCACCTGGCACACCGTCCATCATTCTTCCTGGGTCTCCAAAAAGTGTGACAGTCTGTCTGGATGGAATAGCTCACAACATGGCCTCAGCGAAGGAACATGACATTCTAGTCACCCTGCCTCTACACAGGCAGACCTACATCTGAGGAATTAGCAGCCAGATCATTTCATCTCTAAATAGATTTAGCCTTTTTTCAAAGACCTAGAACAGTGCCCATCATCTCATCCAGGTGTTGCTGAAGCTCATTCAGACATCTTGCTGCTGCAGATTTGGGACCTCTGTTTGAATTAAGCATGTGTGTGTGAAAGGTTAGCTCTACATTTCCTCTGAGACACACTCCAAAGCAGGCCACCACACTCTAATGGCTGTTTGGGCCACAGAAACGAGACAAGAATAGACACCCTTAGGCCTCTAGAGAAAAGAGCTCTGATTTCAAACCCTTTGCCAGACATACACAGAAAATACACATTTTATTGAAAAAGTAGGAACAGAGCTTAGGATGTGGCTCAGTTAGTGGAATGCTTGCCAAGCATGCACAAAATCCTAGGTAGGTTTTTACTAAACTGGTTATGACAGTGCATGCCCATAATCTCAGCACTCAAGGGGTAGAGAGACAGGATAATCACAAATTCAAGGTCATCCTCAGGTACATAGCAAGTGTGAGGCCAGCTTGGGATACAGGAGACACTGTTTCAATTTTTTTTTTTTTTAAGGTAGAATCATATCTTCTGGGCAGGGTAATTCTGGAGACCTGACCCCGGCTTTGCACATACCATGCACATTCCGTTTTGCCAAGCTATATTTCTAGCTCCTATCTGAAAAATGAACAAACTAAATAAAATAAAATGCATCCATTTGATTTAGCTAACTTTTGTCATTCTCTTCTCCAGCCATAATTTCTTCTCAGGACACTCTTTCATCTTCTCCATCTGTCATGGAATCCATCCATAAAATTCTTTTTTCTTTCCAAATACCCAGAGTGGAAAGACAAAACTCATTTGTTTTAACTCTCCTCACACATTCTTCTTCTAAGAGCTCAGAAGGAACATGAAAGGGAATAAAAAGGAAGTTTGGTTTCCATCTTATTAGTTGTACAGACTTAACACGGAGCCAAACTTACTGAGGCATTCCACAGGAATCTCTCAGAAGCCATGGCATGGTTACCCTTCCGGCATTATGACTAGCCAGGCTCCCACTGGCCAAAGCCACAGCAGAGGCATCCAGAGCAGGCAAGGGGCAAGTGTGCCAGTGCCAACTGGTGTCATTTACCATATGTTAACTTTGAAGGTATGGTCTAATTTCCTCCAGGCCTTGAGCCTCTCCAAAAGGCTCTGCACATTTTCAGAGGCTCTTGACTCCTGTGAGTCAGGGAGGGGCCTGTGATGTAGCCTGCCTCTTGTCAGTGGAAGAAGTGACAGGGAGCAGTTGTGGGATCCTGTCCTCCGGTTGTGACATGGCTGCTACAGTTTTGAAATCGGAGCAGCTGGTATTACTTGAATGAGATCCTCACAAGATAGTGTCTATTAATATTCCTGCATAGGAGGAGGAAGGGGGAGGGGCATGAGACCGTTAGTGGAGATGCCAGCCACTCCTTTTCTGAAACTGGCCCCACTAGCTGCATGTAATCCTGACCCAGTTGCACATGGTCTTAGGTGATAGGCAGTATGTAGGAGACAGAAGGTTGACCTGGGATGAGGGTCCTACTGACACAGCTCCTAACTAAATTGTTCCTTTGGTCTGTTACTACCCTTTGTTGTGAGAAGGCACACAACAGTAGTGAATGGCTGGACGGGATAAACAGAACCAAGGATGAGATGAAGAGTGCAGTTTCAGGGCCTCTGCTAGGGAGAGAGAACAGCAACCAAGGCTACGCTGTTCTGAGGGCAGACCTTCCATAAGGGCAGCTCCAGTGTGGCCATCGCTCCCCATGGATTAGCATGCTGGAGTGTATGTCCCCATTCTGACGTAAGACATGAAACAAGCTGAGCTGTCTGCCCCAAAGGGAACATCAGTAACAAAGTCTGCAGGAGAAGTCCCAGTGGACCTGCCTCCTGTGTGGCACAGGGTGACATGCTCCTTGATGACTGTATTGGAGACACCTTCGGATGGTTGATGGACTCAAGAATACATTAGAATCCCTGTTGGATCCCATGCACAGATGCACTAGAACTGCATGAAAACCAAGGCTACCACTAATACAGGCAGCTGAGACAGAGCTGTCTGCCCAGAGGGAGAAGTTACAGTGAGAAGCAGGTGTGTGGGTGCTGTAGTCCTGGTTAACATGAGATGGAGGGGCTGGAGAGGTGGCTCAGCAGTTAAGAGCACTGGATGCTCTCCCAGAAGACTCAGGCTCAATTCCCAGCACCCACATGGTAGCTCACAACCATCCGTAACTCCATTTCCAGGGGATGTGACACATAAAGTAAAATGAATTATTTTTTTAAAAAGGCATGAGATGGAGGTGCTGGGTTGTCGCTTCTTATGGCAAACAAAGGGAAAGTGCAAACTGGATCTGTGGACAAGCCCTTTGTGAAAAGAATCAAGGGGAGAAAATGAGGTAGAAATGAGAATGGGGGAACCATGGGAGAGAGAGTTCTATGTCTACCAGGGAGCTAAGGAGGAAGCTAATGCAAAGGAGCCTTGGCACTGGGGTGGGGTTCTGGGCTTCCGAGGCTTTGCTAGCCCCTGTGGTGGGTCATGATCTTTATGGGGTGGGAGAGGAGCTGGTGAATCTGAGTGACTTATACCAGCATGTCAATCCAGTTTGTGAAGGGTTAAAGCCATTAAGAGGGTAATCAAAAAGGAAGCCCAGATAAAGGGACCTAACTGGGTCATCTGAAAGCAAATGAGGTAAAATTTGTGTTTACATGGATTTCCTTAAAAAACTGACAGGAAGCCAAATGAGCTTCTGAGTTTCTAGAACAGCAGTTCTCAACCTGTGGGTCATGCCCACCTTTGGGGGTCAAAGGACCCTTTCATGGGGCTTGCCTAAGACCATCAGAAAACAAAGATATTACATTACGATTCATAGTCATAGTAACAAAATGATTTTATGGTTGGGGTCACCAGCGCATGAGGAACTGTATTAAAGGGTCACATTAGGAAGACTGAGAACCACTGTTCTAGATGCTTAAGCAGCAGGTCACCAAAGGGGTGGTAGAGGTGATCCCCAAGGCGTCCACTGCTGTGGGGATGGGTAAAAACTGCCACAGCCACTTCCCTAACATGGTGGCCAAGGCTGCGTATACATAAGCACTTTGCAGGAAGCTAGGTGTCACACACTGAATTGAGGATTTACTGGCTCTCTTCTAATGTGCAAAGATGCCAGAGCCATGAGTGCCTTAGTTCCTGGCAGTCCCTTAGGGTCACCAAGGATAATGAGCATCAGTGGACGGACACAGAGCAAGAGCAATATAAGTGAAAATCTTGCCAAGGGTTAGCAGTCCCAACCCCCACCCCATGTGCTATGCACGTTTTCCCCTTGAAAATACACTAGTAGTAGAGATTCTTCATCCAACTAGGACACTTGGAATAGCCACCTGTGCCTGGTGACAATCAAATGTTTTCCTTTATATGAGTTGCTGGGGTCACAGTGTCTTCTCACAGCAATAGAAACTTTAACTAAGGCACACACATATATTAGGGAAATGCTCTAAATCAGGGCTGCATGTCAATCTTTCATTTTACTTTTTATTTTGAGACAGGGTCTTAAAGTCGCCAGGCTAGGCTTTAATTTACAATTCTGCTCAGTCTCCTGAGTAGGAGTCTGGGATTACGGGCCAGGTCCAGGTAGTAATGGCTCCTTCCTTAACTGTTAATCAGAGGTACCTAGAAGCTATTCACACCCGAATAGGGCATTCTCGGAAAGATCAAGGCCATCTCTGTCTAATAGGCACTGGAGTACACTACTCTGTGGGTGATAGACTGTCCTTGCTTTTCAATTTTCTCTCCTGAACATTGGCTGGTGCTTCTAGGCAAAGAAAAAAACAAAGAAATATGGAGTGAAAAACTGTGGAATTAATGTTCTAGGAGCCAGGCTAGACAAGGAAACTGGAGGACACCTACAGGGTTGATCTGTCATTCAAATTTTTCATCCATGAAAAAGGACAACCATGGACTTGATGGCAGATCAACCCAGGACCACAGTAGGAGAGGATTGTGACCAGGTGCTCCTTAATGGACCGCATGAAGTTGACAGGAGAAGTTGCCCTGCATTTGTCCAACATTTATGAATAAGAACTCAGAAAAAGATCTGCCTGCCTCTTCATCTGCCTCTGGAGTGCTGGGACTACAGGCATGGCCAGGCTGACCTTGAACTCACTATCCTCTGCCTCAGCCTCCTGAATGCTGGATATTCTGTGTGTGCTACCACACCCAACTCCAATTTATTATTTCTATTATTTTTGAGACAAGGTTTCTCTGTGTACCCCCTAGCTGTCCTGGAACTCAACCTGTAGACCAGGCTGGCATCTGCTCCCAAATGTTGTGATTAAAGGTGTGCACCACCATATCCAGCTCAATTAATTTATTAGAAACTAAATTGCCCTGCAAGCTGCCACTGCTCTCTAACAGCAGTGTGGCCTCTAGCAAAGTTCTGGCCTCATGTCAAGGCAGGGAAGGAAGTCTCTAGACCTGGTTAGACAATACAGACGGACAGCAGATTCAAGTACCCAGGAAGAAACTGGTAACAAAAGCCACTGAAAACTATGTGCCCTCTCGTGGAGGGGTGACAAAGCCTCATCTTTAGAGTCTCGTATGTCACCTGACAAAGTCAGATGCTGTCGGAAACCCGTTGAACTTATTCTCAAGCCCTCTTGGTCTTGGTGTAGAAACTGCTCAGGACTTCAGAACTGGCCTGTGTTTGCAGAGCTCAGCTGTAGTGCTTTGTAGGAGGCAAACAAGGCCCATCTGGTTAGCCTACTTTCTTTTAAGTTGTTTAAAAATCATCATCATCATCATCATGTGTCATGATGTCAGGTGAGGAAGTATGCACTTACTAAAGCACATGTGTGGAGGTCAGAGGGCGACTCTGTGTGGTCTGTTCACTCCTGTGAAGAACATGCACAGAAATCCACTATGAGGCCAGACACTTGGGGGAGACAGGCAGATCTCTATGAATTCAAGGCTAGCCTGATCTACATTACAAGTTCTAGGTCAGCCAGGGCTACACAGTGACACCATGTCACAAAACAAAACACACACACAAGAAAATATCTTTATCATTTGATATAAAAAAATTTCACCTCCTCCCAAAAATATATTTCTCCCAGATTAAATGATAGACAATTTCTATGATTCACTGCATTTGTGAAATTACTTATTATGTAATCTTTACATGCCTCATAGGTCAGGAAGCTACTTACTAAAATAATGAATAATTTTTCCCTTTTCTTCTTTTTAATTCAGACTGAGTCCTGTAGCCAAGGCTAGCCTTGAATTCATGATGTAGCTAAGGATGACCTTGAACCCCTGATCCTCCTGTCTCCACCTCCCAAGAGCTGAGATCATAATCACAGACCATCATACCTGGCTAGATACACTTCTTGAGTAAAACACTAGGTTTGAGCCAATGAGTACCACTCAACTGATTCAAGTCCACTACACTGCAATCTCCTGGCCACAAGACACTCTGCAACCCACAGAGGAACTCTCACGTGCCTTGGGTGTTCAGCACCCTCAGAATTTCATCAAATGCAGCCAGAAAGTGCCTATAGAGTCAACTCTAGGCTTGCTTCTCCAAGAGAGATGAAAGATTATACTATACTACATAACTATGTACATTAAATTATTTTACACCAAACAAATGTATTATTGTATTTAAATCTAAAGAATTTGATTTTGTTTTTCTCCAATTCATATTTTGACATTTACAAAAAAGAAGCTAAGAAATAATGGCATTGGAGGACCTTAGTACCAAATTAGCAATCACCATGACACTGTACCAGGGACACAACATTTACACATCAGTCTACAGGTCAAAGCCGAAGCTTGCCATGTTTCTCTAGGAGCCATGGATGCAACTGTCCCACTCACCTCACATCCACCTCACCTCCAATGTGCATGAGAAAAGAGCCATCAGGTTGTTTCAGGGAGTATAAATACTGAAGAAGCTTCTCTCTGAGAACAGTGGGGAGAGGGCAGAGAAAGGCACGGTCAGTGCAGTCCAGTAGGTGGCACCCTCCTGGGTCTCGGTCACCACTGCCTGCAGCTTTACCTGTTAATGACGTTGTAGGCTTCCTTGGTGCCAATGATGCACAGCGCATTGACAGCTGCATACGTGGGTGCAAGATGTGGGTACTGCCCAGGGCCCCCTCCAAAGCCACCTTCTGGACTTTGACACAGCTCCAGGAACTGACACACACTAGGTACATGGCCAAGGGAAAGATAAAGTTAGACAGCATTCATTCCCAAATATCAAATTCCTTTGGGATTCCAACCTTTTCTAATCACTCCCCTACCCTCAGAGGGGCAGAAATCCCCCCCTTGCCATTTGACTACAACCACCCAAAAGACTTGGGTCTTTATCTAGTCGGTGTGGTTTTGTGTATACTCCTCAGGCTTTTATTTAAACATCCATCTTGCTCCAGCATGAGGCTGGGAGGAAACCTTTCACAGACCTGAGCAGGGTCTCATTCATGCTTCTTGACCAAGCCTTTCTCTTTATTTTTCACTAAACGTGTCGCCCTAGATCTGCAGCATCACAGTCTGCTCCTCTAGCTCAGGGCTCATCTGCTGCTTTCCATGCTACTCAATGGTGTCCGTGCATTTCCCGGGCCCATCACTGTCGGCGGAGCCTTTGCACCCAACATGTACTTGTTCCCACTACCTGTGAAAAGCCAGAGTGCAGTTGCTAGGATGGAAGAGCAGAAGGCTCAAAAGGGAACTGTTGGGGTTTGAATGTGAAATGCCCCCAGCACCTGTGGGTTCATTTAGTTGAATACTTGCTTCCCAGATGGTGATACTGTTTGTGGAACCTTTAGGAGGTAAAACCTCACAAGAAGCTGAGACTCTGGCATACTTCCTGTTTGTTCATTCTCTTGCTTTCTGAGTGTACACATCAAGCCAGCTTCTGGCTCTTGCCACAGTGTCTTCCCCGCCATGGTGAACTATATTCCTGGAGCTATAAACTAACACACCCTTTCTCCCTTAAGCTGCTTTTCACCCTTCTTTTCTTTCATTTTATTTTTGCCACTGAAGCAGTTTATTTATACACATGTTCTAAACTTTAGAAGAATTCCAAGTTTTTTCCTCCTGTGTGCTTTGGTCTAGCTTCTTCATAGTGTTATACTATGATTATGCGTAATGCTGCTGTGTGGCATCAGGTGGCAATGGGGGAGCAGGAGGTGGTGTGGTGAGTGGCACTGGGCCCACGTGGAGAAACTTTATTATTATGGAGAGAGGGAGAAGAGATAGATGGATAGAAATAAGGAGAGAGAAAGAGAGGAGAGAGGGAGGGGTCAGGGGTTGAGGAGCACTCCCTCTGGCAGGGTGGGGAGGAGGAAGGACATAAGGGGAGCTGTCGAAGGTGGGAATCCTTCTTAAATGGAGCTTGACATCAGAACTCAGAGTGGGGCCAGGCTGTTCATTGGCCAGGTGTGGCTTCAGGGGCTAAGACAGAATCCTAACACATGGTCCATGGTGCCAACTGACAATGTCAGGACAATGAAACCAAATTGGCAAGGACTGATCTGTCATTTTTCTGGGTCTTAGAGCTCTACATTAAATCTGGACTGATCACTGCACACTTCAACCTCCATGGGAGACTACAGTGATTTTACCAGCTCTGTGATCAGTGATGATTTCAAACTTGCCAAAGTAACCCTGCTTCACCATCACACTTGGGAGCCAGACGATGACTCCGGAGCACAGCCTGATAAGGACCTGGCATTGTTGGTGCTTTTACGAGCCATCAGCCAGGACATTCATGAGCACCGTTGTGGCAGCACAGAAAGACAGCAGAAGGCATTTAAGTGGCTTTTGTCTGGGTGTTTTATCCCGCCATGAAAAAGTAGCTAAAATAGGGCAGCGCTGACTCCCGTCAGAGAAAGGCCTCTCAGTCTATGAGATTCTCATGCTAAACAACAGAAACTCCAGTTTCCTCATGAAGGACATTGGTTCTTGAGGATCTGCTGCTGGGCATGGATGGCATCAGTTACATTTCTGCTTTAGGTGAAATCAAAAGAGCCTTTACATGTGCAGGATCCTCTACAATTTACAGGAAGGGCCCAATTAGGAAGGCCCTGATACAATGTCTCTCCTCCACCCAGGAGGCCTCCTGGCAAGCACACCTTTCTAGTGGTCCAGTCCTTCTTTCTGGACTATTTTATATCATTTGTTATTTATTTCCTCCCTCTTTATTCTTAGTCACATACGAGTGATCACGGCCCAGTAACATGACTTCAGTTTGCTTCAAAGAATATGTTCCAACATAAGTGGCTACATAACATTTTAAAGGATCTTTTATAAATTAACTTTTTAAAAGTTAGTACACAACATGATGGATGTCGGCATATGCATGATTAGACTTTGTGCTAATTCTTATCACCCCTCCTCCGCTCACTTAGCTAGCACCCTGTCTTCACATCACATGCCCATTCTTAGCTTTCTGCTTTCTTCTTTCCAGCTCAGGATCTTTCTAGTTTTATGACTTACACACATATAAATACACGATATATGCAGTCTTAACCCATCACCTCATCATCACTTCTTTTTGCTGCCAGAGACACTAAAAGGCTAATTCCCACAAGGGCCATGTCCATTACTCTATTCCCACAGCACATGATCCCTCTTTATGAGATGGGGTCTCATGTATACCAGGTTGGCTTCGATCTTGCTATGGAGCTGAGACTGACCTTGAGCTTTCTGATTCCCCTGCCTCCACCTCCTCAATGCTCAGATCACAGATGTGGTTTATGGGGTGCTGGGATCAAAGCCCAGGCCCCTGTGTATGCTAGGCAACACTCCAACAACTAAGCTTCATCCCAGACCCAATCTATTCCCTCATTTATTTATTTTTAAGGCAGGGGCTTTCTCTATAGCCCAGTGTGGCAATGAACTCAGCAGTCTCTCTGCTGTAACCTCCCACATGCTATGGTTACAGGTATGAGCCATCATACACAGCTATTTTTAATTTCAGGCTTTCCATTATGTAGACATGTATAGCAACAGAAAATGATATTGACTGGCCATTTTTGTCTTCATGGTTAATGCAATACTCATTCACTTCTACTTATACCTAAATTTTTATTGTAGGCAACACAAGGACCTAAACTAGAGTTTATCATCAGAAAAGGAAGAGATTCTAGAACACATTTTAAAAAAGATTTATTATTTATTATGCACACAGTGTTCTGCCTACATGTATCCCTGCCCACCAGAAGAGAATACCAGATCTCATTATGGATGGTTGTGAGGCACCATATTGTTGCTGGGAATAAAATTCAGGATCTCTGGAGGAGCAACCAGTGCTCTTAACCTCTGAGCTTTCTCTCCAGCTCTCCAGAGCTAATTTTTAAGAAAAAAATTTCATTAATTGAATTTGTTCTTTATCATTTTCCAACCCACAGTCAATTCTTATGGGATATCGCGAAGTAATCAGCTAATAACAATTCCTAACAAAGGCTAGCTGCCAACTGGATGCTTTCTATACACAAAACAAACGGTTTTAACTTACATAAAACTCAGCATGTAGGTGGAAGAGATGGCTCAGGGCTTAAGGGCACTTGCTGCTTTTGCAGAGGACCCCAGTTCGATCCCCAGCACCCACATGGCAGCTCACTACTGTCTGTAACTCCAGTTTCAGGGGATCTGATGCCCTCTGTGGCCTCTATGAACACCAGGCAGACACATAGTGTACTGCACATACATACATATAAGCAAAACACTAATACACACAAAACAAAATGAATCTAAAAACAAAAAACTCAACAGCCTGGAGCTAGAAAGATGTGATGTTCAGTGAGAGCATATGCATGAGGCCCTGAGTTTAATCCCAGCACCACACACAACACCTTCTCTTCTTTCCGTCTTTTGAGACAAAGCATCACTATGCAGCTTGGTCAGCTTTCCAAGTGCTGGAATTACACATGTGCCTTTATACTGAGATAAGTTTGAGGCCAGCAGACTAGTCTGAACTAGAGTAAGACATTCAAAAACAAAACAAAACAAACAAACACACTAAGGACTCACTAGTCTCCATTTCTTCCCCGGCTCCTAAGATAGAATACTGTAATGGAATGTAACACCCTGACACAGTAGCCTGTAGTGCAGAATGAGTGGGGATCTGAATGTTCCAGACACCTTGCTGGCACAGCTCTGAGCCAACCTCCCTCAGCTGACTGCCATGAGGCTGAGTGAGGAAACTGGAGGTGGGGCCTTCTTGTGCCTCTTCCTTCCACACTACAGAACATTCTGACCCTGAGGCTTTCCAACATGCACCTTAAGGAACCAACTGACTGTGAAGTGACAAGCTGTCATTAGCAGACTTCTTAGCAACTTCCAAAATGTTAATGGTACCCTGACCTCTCAGAAAGGGGAGAAACACTTACGGACCAAAAATTCAGCTAATAAAAAAATGGCAACTAGGAAGCTTTGTGATAAGGACAAGTATTCACAAAAGCATTCCTTAGGATATGCCAGAGGTGGAGTTCAGATGCAGGTGCTGGTTAGGGTTGTTTAAGAGAACCCAAGCTTTGCATCCCTTATCACCCGTTTATATATCAATGACCAGCAAAGGGGAAAACCCTCCAGTACACAAAGGCTTTTCAAACCTAACCACAGGCACCAGATCAAATGAGTAATAAGACCTGGGCTTACCCAAGGCCCAGCGGCTCGAATGCCTACAAACGCTGGGCACCATTCATCTCTGCTGCACAATCAGAATTACTTTGGGGGATTTTTTTTAAAATCCAACAGTCAAGCCATAACTAATACCAATTCAATCAGAATCACTGAGGGGAGATGAGGTGGCAGGTTTTTAACTCTGAGTGACTTCAATACCCCTCCTACCATTACCTCTTAGACTTGGTGTACACCACCACCTGTGGGTCTGGGTTTAGTTTAATTTTGTTTTGCTGGGTTGGTTGTTGTTGGGGTTCATTTGTTGTTTTTCTGTTTGTTTGTTTGAGAAAAAGTCGCCATGTAACTCCGGATGGCCTATGTCTCACTATGTAGAACAGGCTGGCCTTGAATCACACAGAGTTAGGCCTGCCTCTGCCTTCTGAGTGCTGGGATCCATGGTGTGAACTTCCATATCCAGCTTGGTCTGGTTTTGTTTAAAGGGTCTCCCTCTGTAGCCCAGGCTGGCCAAGTCAGCCTTGAACTCAAAGAAATTCAGTCTCCTAAGTACTGGAATTGCCAAGAATGAACTAGTACATTCTGTACTTCTAAAATGCTGCTGACCTGAGAACCACATTGTGGAGATATTAAAAACACCTGTCCTGTACAACAGGCAGCCCTAGTCACGGGCAGCAGTTTAAATTTTAACTCAAATTAATTAAAATAAAAAACTGAGCTCCACAGTCTCACAAAGCCCATTTCACATGCTCAGTAACTGTGCTTAGCTAGTGGTGACTATGTTGGGTCACACATACGATACAGAACCTTCCCACTATTGTGGGGCATTCTATTGAACTCCGCTGTTCTGACATTCAGCCATTACAGAGAATGTAAAACTTGTAAGGAAATCAAGTTCAAGGGAAGAGTACTCTGACCTTAGTCTTTCTATTTATTTATTTTCATCTATTATGATGTAAGTGTGTGCACGGGATGGGATGTGGGACATGTAGAAGGCAGAGGGTGACTCTGTGTCCTGTATTTCCCCCTTCCAGCCTTATAGGGCCTGGAAGAAACAAACCTAGGTCAGCAGGCTTTTGTGCTAAAAACTGTCCCTCGGAACCTCCTTCCTGGCCCTACTGCTGGCCTCATAAATCGGTCCCTCTTGGACACGTAGTAATGGTTAGACCAAAAAAGTCAGGACAAAACTGTACCAATGGAAATGAAGCATTCAAAAATATGTAAATAAGCAAAAATTACAGAAGAACGGGAAAACAAGTCTGAGACCAGTAAAATAAGACAAACAAAGCAGGTTCAACTAACAAGTACCATACTGCTGTCAATATTGGGGGGGGGGGGGTGCGTATAAATACAAAGTCAGAAACGATAGGATCATAGCAGGGAATGGGCCAGCGGTCAGGGCCTGTGAGATATGGTAAACCAAGAAAGAAACATTCTAGCCAAAGGCGTTGACACAAAGCTGCTAAGAACTGCACCTGGCTCTAGCCTCCATTTTTCCACTAAAAAAGTTCAGATTATATTTGTAAAAATAGCTAAATGTTTTAAAGAAATGCTCCAGTTGGAACAGATCACTAAAAGGATTACTATTATGGACAAATGTCGAGGAGGGTGTCTAGTGAAACACAGAAAGGCTTGTCTGGAGCAAGCCTTAGACTTTAGGTTACCCCAGAGACCACAGGCCAGGAATAAGTTACAAGGATGACTGTAGACCGGAAGAGGAGCACTCACCATCAACAGGATGGTTCAGGGGGAGCAGCAAATGCTTCTGAGTGGCAACACCTGGCTTCTTCCAGGAATGATTCTTCCAGAGTTTGTTCTATAAGACAGCTGTATCTTAACATAACAGGGACATTGCCTTGGCTATAGAGTGCAACAGTTAACAGGGAACGAACAAACGAACGAACACTTTCTCTTGTTGGTTCCAGAGGGCTAGAGCTACCTGGAGTCTTTGCTAAGCATGCCCCTGACAGGGAAGTGTGGCCACGTTTAAAGTGAGTTATATAGAGCAGGGTTTCTCTACATTGGCAGGACTGACATGTACAGTTTTCTGTTCAAGACATCCCTACAAAGGTATTTAATAGCCTCCCTGGCCTGTACCCACTAGATACCAGCAGACCCTGGTCCAGAAAAGCACCCAGAAAGCAGGTGCAAGGCATGATGTCATCATACCTCTTATATTTTAACTTTAAAGGAGGGGCTGGGGTTATAGCTCTCTTGGTCGAGTGCTTGCTTGACATGGGTAAGGCTCTGGATCCCAATCCCAGCAGCATATAGAACATGACATGATGGCACATCCCTTGCATTTAAAAGGGAAAAGAGCGCAGATGGGAAGTTTAAGTCACCCTTGCAGACAGTGTTTCCTACAGCCTAGGATGGCCTCAGACCAAAAGTAATCTTATTTTTTTTTTTTTATCTTCCTACCTCTACCTCCTCAGGGCTGGGTTACAGGTATGTGCCACCACATCTAGTTTACACAACACAGGGACTGAACCTAGGGATCCCTGCACACTGTGCAAACACTCCATCAACAGAGCTACACCCTGGACCTAAAAGCCTAATTTTAACAGCATAATGAGCTCCCTGTGATTTTTCACTTTGCTCTGTGTGTTTCATTAAAGTAGCTGTGAATAAGAATGGGGATCACATTAAAGTACTTCCTACGATGCTAAAATCATTAAGCCAAGCAAGTGTTCCGCTCCAAAATACTTATTCATACACAAACACTTTTATGTATAACCTCTTCTGAGAGACAATCCAAACCCCCACTTCTGAGTTTATTATTTTCGAAAGAGTTGATACCTGAAATAATAAAGGCCTGGCCTTGCTGGTCTCCATCAGCCAGCACAGAAGTTAACGAAGTGATTCTGTCCACTAGAGGGAACCCGCTTATGCTATTTCCTGAACAAATAAGCTAGAGAGAGAACAAACTGGGAAAAATGAGAGAAATCCTTGTACGTGTGTGGGCTGTGTGTGTTCTGAACACAGGTGGCATGGGGATGAGAACAGGGAAATATTAAAACTCCAGAGCCAGCTCTCTGACTGCTGAATATTTGTAGGGGGGAAAAACAGCACATTTCAAAGCTATCCCTTTCCTTGTGCAAAATAAATGAAAAGAGGTTACAAATCTGAGAGAGGGTAGGGAGAGGTGGGCAGGGGAAGACACAGAGGGATGGGTGAAGGAAGATAATGTTATTATATTTAATTTAAAAATTTAAAAATTAACTGGGCAGTGGTGGCACACACTTAAACTTAGCACTTGGGAGCCAGAGGCAGGTGGATCTCGGTGACTTTGAAGCCAACCTCATCTACAGAACACAAGCTCTAGAACAGCCAGGGCTACACAGAGAAACTCAGTCTCAAAAGACCAAAACAAACAAACAAACAAACAAAAACCGCAGGTGGTGGTGGCACATGCTGTTAATCCCAGCACTTGGAAGCAGAGGCAGGTGGATCTCAGTGAGTTCAAAGCTAGCCTGGTGTCTACAGAGTGAGTTCCAGGACAGCTAGGACTATTGCACAGAGAAATCCTGTCTCAAAAAAACAAAATAAATAGATAAAACCCCACAAGGATCAGGTCTTTCTATGTCTTCAGCTACAGGTTCACAACATATGAACTGGGTGTTCAGTTGGAAACTCCCCTTGGCCTCACCCCCCTCCCATTGCAGATCCTGCCCCACAGAAAGTCCAAAAGCAGCGGCTCCTCTGCTGGAGCTGCTCAAGACAGCACCTCACGGTATTTAAGCTCAGGTCCAAGGACCTGCCGCGTGTTCTGGTACACACACTTCTGGGAGGCTTGAGAGTCACCCGGGCGTGCTTTATTCATTAAACCTAGTCTTTTTGATTTGGTTTGATCTGGTTTATTGCATCCAGAGAAACTCACTGCTGGGGATCCAAGAACACTTTCCACTGAGATCACCATTTCTCTTGAGGTTTGGCTGTAAGCCTTGGCCTTTAATGGCTAACCTATCTCTCCAACACTGATTTTGATTTTTCTAAAATTAACTGTTAAAACACATCTTTCAAGAACCTGTCTTTAAGCCCAGCACTTGGGGGACGGAGAAGGTGGGGTTATCTCTCTGAGTTAGAGGCCATCCTGGTCTCTACAGTGAGTTCTAGGACAGCCAGGACTATATAGAGATCCTGTCTCAAAAACAAAAACAACCAAGAAAAAGTCTTTCAAAATTTAGGAAATCAACATTGAGTACATTAATGAAGAGGATAAATCAAAAAATAAAAACAAATAAATGAAAAGGCATTATGCTAGTTCAGCCAGTCTAAAAAAAGCAATCCACACATATTTTAAAAAGTGAGTTAAGATTTCTCTGGATTTAACAAGAAGTTATTTCCTTTCCAGTCAGAGCTATTAGGTTCTGATCATAAGTATTATCTGGACTATCAATTACTTGTTGCTAAGCACAAGACAAAAATGCAACATCGTTATGTAAAAGCCTTAAGTCATTTAAAAGTTCACTAAATTGGGGGCCATTGAGAAAGTTCAGCGTGTAAAAGCACATTCTTTTAATTATACAAAAAATAAAGCTATACTGTAGAAAATGCAAATAAATTTGGAGATGAAAAGAAACCCACTTTTGGGTTTGTTTTTTCTTTCTTTTCCCCCACCTCCTTGGTTTCTGAGTCAGGGTCACACTATGTAACTCTGGTTGTCCCAGATCTGTCTTGCTCTGTAGACCAGGCTGGCCTGGAACTCAGAGATGTCCACCTGCCTCTGCCTCTAGAGAGCTGGGATTAAAGGGGTGCACTGACATGCCTAGCTATCCCAACTGACTGTAGCATATACACATGTAACCGTCTATTTTTGTTTTTCTATACATAATCATCAATATTTTTGTTTGTTTGTCCCTTTGGTGTAGGGGTAGGTGGGCCTCCACCATGGTAAGCAAGCTTTGCACCACTGTCCTTAGCCACAGCCCTTTTATAAGAAGTCTTACTTATACAGCCCTGGCTGGCCTCAGACTCTGGGCAACCCTTCTACCTCATCCTCTGAGTGCCGGAATTACAGATGTGTGCCATGTTACTACACCTGGCCTCCCATCTATGCTCTTGGTCTATAAATTTGATTCTTTTTAACTATCTGTTTTCACAACATATCCTTTACATATACGTTCTTACATACAAATATATACAGATATAAAACTTTAAATGGCTGAATATTTTATTGTGTATACTATACTGCAACTAATCCCCTTTAAGCAAATTTTAAAGCATCTCTTACTACTGATGCTTTTCAATATGAAAAGCCCTTCAAAGGCCCCTCTTCCCATCTGGTTCTCTCCTCCCATGTGTACCCACACAGCCCTCTCTTCTCATCTGGTATTACCTCAAAAGCAGCTGTAACACTGACTTCCTCACTTAAGCCACACTGAAAAAGACCATCCATGCAACCCCCCAAAAAGCTGAGAGTGGCCTGAGCTGTCCACTGCAGGAGCCCTGTCTAGTCTCTGCACCGCACACTTTGTCCCCTCCCTCTGCCCTCCATGCATCTCTCACTGGATCCTCCCTCCCCTCTCTCATATACGTCTTTTCCTATTCTCTCATCCTGACAGTGTGGGTGTTGGGTAGGGGGCTTCCCAAACAACTTGCAACTCCCAGCTGGTATTTCAAAAACACATGAGTCTTTATTTTGATAATTAAATTCCTGTTACTGCAGAAACTGTGTCCAACTCCACTTCCAGGGCCGGAAGCAAACAGGCTTGTTGCAATGTCTGGATTATAAAAACAACACATATTTTCCCTCTGCCTCAAAACCAAGAATTCTAAGGGTTAATGGCTTGACTCCTTTTTATCTTTTCCATCCACATTCATCACAAGACACCCTTCCCAGGAAGGCAAGAATGAGAAGTTATTGTTAAAAAGAATGAATGAGACAATGTAAGTCCTGTTCTTCTGACCTCACAATGTGACCACGGCAGGGGCTCTGGATTGGGAGGGCTCGAGCAGCCTCCACCAGTCTTGGCACAGATGCCATCTTCTGCTCTGGAAAAACAAACCTGGCTTGGGATCCTTTCATCCCAAACTCCTCACCCTTGGGAGTACAAGGCAGTGATGGCACACATGCCTAAAGATATGCTCTCCATACCTTTAGGTTCAATTCCTGGCTGGCCTTTCCTATCTCAGGTATTCCCGAGGCTGGAGGCATGATCAATTTTTTTGTTTTGTTTTGTTTTCTTTTACCTTCTTAAGATATAATTGTGATGAGTGTGAGGTGCCACCTCACAAATGCTGCACCAGCAGCTTGGAACACATGTAAGCTGCTTACATGACTAGTCATCAGATGAGTCATGGTATCAGTGCACCGAGGCAGTAACCCTCTAGTCCTGTGGAGAGCTGATCTGTCCCAGGTAAGGAAAGCAAGAGTATTTTGAGTCACAGATGGTACATGCTTCCATAGCAGCTCTTAAATGTACCCATTTCGTCACAACTGTCAGAGATGACGGAGAAGATTCTTCTCCAAGATCAGAGCCAGAGCACTCAGGAGGCAGAGGCAGATGGATCACTGTGAATTCAAGGCCAGCTTGGTCTACATAGCAAGTTCAAAGAGTCAGTCTACCCACGAGCTCACAATAGGCTTTGGAGTAGAGGAGTTTCTGGAAGTCGCTGGGGGTCAACAGAAGGGCAAGGGTTTCTTTCTAACTCTCTTTCCTGCCCATTTACAACAACTAAAACAGGAACAAAAAGAATCTCAAATCCAAGATGTAATTCCAGAGAACACCCCAGGCTCCCCAAAGTCAGACTCACTCTGCAGCCACTATCTGGGGGATGGGTTCATCTAGGAGCTCCAAGCTGTGCAGGATCCAGTAGCAGAGCCAGGGGCGGCTGGCGTCCAGACACTGAGAAGGACCAGAAGAAAACATACCCTTTATTCAGTCATTCCAAGATCCTGTGGACAAGGCCACATCTGTCTGAGTCCCTAAAGCCTAGCAAGGGAAGGGGGCATAACAATCAGCAAATGAAGGATGCTTTGCTTTGTGGCCTTAACCAGGAGATGAAATGTCCGTCTATGATAAAGAGACAATGGGAAGCCAGCTTCCCAGGAGCTATCCAAGCAAGTTGGAGTAGAGAACTCACACCGGCAAGTTAAACGCTGCTGTTTTCCCTGTGCAGACCCAAGGAAACACATAAGCTTGAATTCACTCATTTACAGATTCAGCAAATATTTGGTATCTGCTTGTGACCAGCATTAGGGACTGGTAGGAATGGAAACTGTCTGAGTCTTGGGGTGCTCGGCATGTAGAAGACTGGTGTGACTATCTTAGAGAAAGAGGCAGTGGACACATAAGCTTAAGTTGCCCCATGTTTGTTTGGAACAAGGGGAACATGCGTACATACACCTGTTAATGGCGTTGGGGACCTAGAGGAGGCATGATGTAGGTGGAGACTGGGCAAAGGCTTCTGAAGATGATATGTGGACAGATCTTGATCCTAATTCATGTCAGACACAGCTGCTGAGCACCCCAGGCTGGACAGGGCAGATGGCACCAGGTACTAGTGCTACTTAAAATAAATGAGGTCTGGGGAGACCACTTTTTTTTCCAGGTTATAAAAGAAGTAAATGTCAGAGTTGGGGTGTAGGCTGTGTTACTCAGGTTGCCTATGAGATTTGGAAAACCCTTCCACAAAAAATCAAATATAGAACTCTGAAATAAAAGGCAATTGAAGGCAGAGCTTCCCTCTATGAAGGGAGGCAGGGAGACAGGAGCCGCTGCTGGCCATAGATTTTTCTACCCCACTACAACTCTGAGCTTCTTCCATGAATCTCACGGCTCTTAGAATCATGCTTTAAGAGTTACTCTGTGTTTAGTGTCCTCTGGGATCCAAGTACTGGTCCCCTAGCCAATATAGACACTGGATGAGCTTTACAGGGTCAAGGAGTGGGAATGACAGGTAGCTGACTTAATTTAGATGTAAAGGGAACTGGCAGAGAGCATGGCTGTGATCAAATGATGGAGCCCCAGCCCATCTAAGGTGTCCCACAAGCCGGGGGGGGGGGGGGGGGAAGGGGGGAACAAGAAGAGAGGGAGGGAGGAGACTTTATTTAGCCCCTTTTATAAGTAGAGTCCCAGTTTCCTGCCAGAGCCAGGTGGTGTGAGGGGTAACATATGCAACAGGTGAAAACCACTGGCTTTTTGTGTTCAAATAGGAGTATGCCCGCCCTCGACAGGAAGTTCCCCAGCAACATTTTTACCTCATAAGCATCTGTCAGTTGTCGAAGGCCTCTTTTCAGATAATGAAAGTGCTTTTCCCTCTGCAAAATGAGCCTGGAGAGACAAAGAGCCCGTAAGTCCTTCTGATAGCTCACGTTCCCATCTCTCTCTCTCTCTCTCTCTCTCTCTCTCTCTCTCTCTCTCTCTCTCTCACACACACACACACACACACACACACACACACACACACACACACACACACACACACACACACACACACACGCTGTCACTAAGTGGATGCCTGATAACTTTGGTACATGCAAAAGGTGACTATACCAGGGAAAAGAGGCACACATAGTTCTCTGGAGTACCTGCACACTGTCCCAGCAAATGTGAAGGAGGTGACTGCCCTGCTCTGTACTGGGCACACATTGCTAGGTACTGACTGTCTACCAGAGAGCTCCCCCAGGACCTAGGAACAGGTTATCCTGGGATTGCCTGTGCTGTGAGCAATCTAACTCAGAACCTCACTGCTTCTCTGACTTAGCTGCCGTCACTTCAGTCATTCCTTTGAGGACCACTTGTCTGGGATCTGTACTTTGTCCCTGCCCACCCTTGGCTGTCCATCTGTTACTCCCAAATTCCACTTCCCACATGGCTGACCCACAGCCAATCATGCCCAGGGCACTGGGGTCAGCAATACTGGCTTTAAGATGGAATGTGCTGCCCGTGGCCACCTGCACAAGCCAAGGGAGAGGCGGGACTTCTTGCTTAGTGTTGAAAAATGGCCTGTGTGGCTATGGGAAAAAGAAAAAAGAAAAAGAATGTCAAGACGTTCATGGAGCCTGCTGACTATGAGAATAAGAGAGAGAAAACCATTCTCCTAGGTAGTCAATTCACCAATTGTTTCTGGAACTCCTACTGTTCTATGCTCAGAATACAATCACTAATGTGGTCTCCACCTCAGAAAAAATCTTCCAACACAGGAAGAGAAATGCTATCTTTTAAAAAAAAATGTGGTGGCACCCACCTGTTATAACCTTAGCACTTGGAGGGAAAAAGGACCACAAGCTCAAAACCACCCTACATAACAAGACTCTTCTCAGAAAAAAATATGGCATCATATGGTGGGGTATTTGAGCACTAAGAAGGGTTATTCATTAAGTGATTGGGAGTAGGTTGTTTGCAAGAGTCAGTTCTTATAACATGAAGCTATACCTCACTCTGCCACTTCCCCAGGCACCCACTGCGTTCTGCTTTCTACCCTGAGCTGAAACTGAGCAATGGTCTTCACAGAGGTCACAGATGCCACCATGCTCTTTGGCCCCCAGCTTTCAGAATCATTAACCCTGGTATAGTAGAGCACACCTTTAATCCCACCTCAGGAGGCAGAGGCAGGCGGATCTCTACATCTCTATGAGTTCCAGACCAGCCTGGTCTACACAGCAAGTTCCAGGCCAGCCAGGGCTATACAGAGAAACCCTGTCTCAAAACAAAAAATATCTTGAACACAAAGCTAGGCATGGGAGCCCGAACCCATAAACCCAATACTCAGAAAACAGAGAAAGGAGGATTGCTGTTAGTCAAAGCCAGCCCAGTCTACATAATGAGTTCCAGGCCATCCTGAGAATTTGTCTCTAAAACAAAACAAACAAAATCTAAGAGCAAATGTGAGCCACCGAAGTACAATAAAGATGACCCTGAAAATATGCGAAGCATACAAAACCACTTACAAAATACTACATGCTATATTATCCTATTTATATGAAATGTCCACAAAGGGAAAGCCTTAGAGACAGAAAGGAGATCAATTGGTTGCCTAGAGTTCAGGGAGATGAAGGAGATGAGGATGGTGACTACGGGCATTCTTTTAAGGGGTAATAAAATGTTCAAAAATTACCATGATAATTATACAACTCTGTGAATGTACTAAAACCAATGGATTTACATTTGAACTTAATGAGTTTCATATGAATTATATTTCCTTAAACATTTTTTAAAAAAAGAAACAAAGCTGGACATGGTGGCTAGTACCTATAATCCCAGCTTTCAGGTTAGTGTAAGAAAATGGCAAGTCCAAGGCCAGAGCATTGCAGACGTCCTGGGCTACTAAAGCACTTGGTATGCAAGCCTGAGGACCTGAGTTTGACCCCTGAAACCTGAGAAACAGCAGGAGGAGGAGTCCAATTCCACAGCTGTCCTCTGACCTCCACAAGTGTCTACACATACACCACACACACATATAAATAACAAGTAAGTAGAAAGAATTTTAAAGGGAGTTACTGACGTGGTTTGGGAAGTAGGAGATGTGAGCCTCCAATAAGGAAGAATTCTACATCCTCAGAGACAGAAATGAGGTGATGAGTAGATGCACTAGGCCAGTCAAACTGAGGACTTTGAAGTGGGGAGAGCTGACAGAGGAACCATGTGGGGTGCCAGCCCCTGATTTCTTTGAAATGAAAAGCACAGATCCCAGGAGCTAATGACTGGCAGCTATGGAGAGGGCATTAAGAATCTAAATGAGATGAATAAAGGGTTTGGAAGCCAAAAGTAGAAACAGCAGACATTTCTAAGTGGTTTCTAGGTAATCTTTCTTTTTTGGGGGGGGTGGGGGGTTCACTGTGTAGCCCTGTTGGCTTCAAACTCAAAATCCTTCTGTCTCTGCCGAGGGCTTATGCTATGCTCTCATGCCTGGCTTCCTTGCTGGGACTATTTAGGGGAGCAGTGGGATGAGGAGAAAGGCAGACTGAGCAGGAGGCAGGGAAAGGGTAAGCAGACTTCTGAAATAGCTAATCCGTCCTAGCTGGTCCTGAGCAGGCTGGAAACAGAGGCTAAGAAATCAAAGCAGGTAAGAATCAAGCACTGCATTTGGACTACTAAATGAGCAGGTCTAACCTAAATAGTCCAGGCTGGCTTTGAACTGAGGATCTTCTTGCCGCACCCTCCCAAGTGCTGACTGAGGTTACATGCGTGATCCACAGCTCAGGCTTTGGCTGGGGTCATTTTGGATTTGTTTGTTTGGTTGGTTGGTTTTGATTTTTTGAGATAGGGTTTCTCTGTGAAGGACCGGCTGTCCTGGAACTGGATTTGTAGACCAGACTGGCCTAGAACCCAAAGATCTACCTGCCTCTGCTTCTGGAGTGCTGAGATTAAAGGTGCGTGCCACCATGCATGGCATTTTTACCTAGCTCAGTTAAACAACTAAACAAATCCTTCAAATATACAGAAATGCAGTCCACTGCGCAAGCTCAGAAAATAAGAGAACTTGCCACCACGGCCTGATATTGCATGAATCCTAATTGTTCTTGTAATCAAAACCTGGAGCCAGATGTTGGGGTAAAGCTGAAAGATCAGAGAAGCAGAGGAACAAGACACTAGAGAAACTTCTCACCATGACTGAATCCTCAGGCCAAAAAAGAGAAGATGCTATCTCCATGAATCCTCAGATTGAAAACTCTAAGTCCTCAGCAGGAAGCAAAGGAAAAGCAGCAGGGATGAAGTCCTGTCTCCTCCCACTTTATATTCCTTTCCCTGCCCAGCCATATCACTTCCTGTCTCAACCTTCCTACTGCTGGGATTAAAGGTGTGTGCTTCCCAAGTAGGGAACAGAAGGGGAATGAGTACTAGGATTAAAGGCGTGTGCTACCATTGCCAGGCTCTGTTTCTCTTTTAGAATGGATTAATCTTGTGTGGCCTTGAACTCACAGAGCTCTGTGGTCTCTGCCTCCAGAGTGCTAGGATTAAAGGCCTGTGCCACCACTGCCTGACCTCTATGGCTAACTCTGTGGCTGGCTCTGTCCTCTGATCTTCAAGCAATCTTTATTTCTTAGAGAATACACAAAAATCACCTCAGCCTGATAACCTGAGTTCCACTCCTGGACCCTACATGGTGGGAGGACAAGATTGACTCCTGCAAATTGTCCTCTGACCTCTAAGCACCTATACTATGCATCACACACACACATATGCACAGGCACATGCGTCTGCACACACATGCACACTCATATACACAGAGACACACACCACACACACCTATACACACACACACACACACACACACACACACACACATACCATAAATAAATGTAAAAGAAATGTCTTTCAAGTACTGAAATCCTAGGAAGTCTTCCCCTTGCCTTTTAAACAATCTTTTCATGTGACAAGGGGCTTTGGGGTCACTAAGAAATCAAAGAGCTCTGAAGCTGAAGATTTTGACCTCCAAAAAGCTACAGACTAGCTTGGTGGTAAGTGAGCTGCCTGAACCCTAACTGCTAATAGAAGGAAACCCCATCACTACCTCATCTACCTCAGGTTGATCTCTAGAGAAAAGAACTCGAGACAGCTTAAAGATGATAAGCCCCTCCTTAGAGACTCCCCACAGACAGCCAGGCCCCAGCAGGCCCACTGAGAAGTGGCTTGTTGGGGTTTTCTAGCTGAGTCTGTCTGAAGAGAAACTTCAGTCTCACATGTGGAGGTGGGCTGGGGCGGAGAGGTGGGGTACAGGGAGACAGTATTTCCCCAAGCCTACTTCTTTCATTCCCATCCATTAAATCATAAACATTGCTAAGTTAAAGTATCCAGTTTACTTTGGTTGGTCAGAAAGTACTCTTAAAGGCTACTGTTACAAGCTAAATTGTACCCTCCCCTCTCCCCTCACAATTAATGTTGAAATCTTAACCCACAGGGTGACTCTGTTTGGAAATAAGAGCTTTAAGAAAGAACTTAAGGTTACATGAGATCCTAAGGGTGGAGCCCTATCCAATAAAGCAGGTCTTTAGTAAGAGGAAGAATGGTAGGATGTGTGGGGCTTGCCCAGTATGCACAAAGGCCCTGAGTTGATCCCAGCCCTAAAGGGGCTGGGGGTGCAGAGGAGACACTAGGGAGTCTGAGCACAAACAAAAGGCCTTGTGAGGACATAGCCAGGCAGCCAACTGCAAATCCTGGAGCCAGGCCTTAGGAGAAACCAGGCATGCTAGCGTCTTGATCTTGGTCCAAACTCTTGAACTAAGAGATAAGTTCCTAGGTTTCAGAGTGCCCAGTCTTCACTTGGTTACCACAGCCCAAGCTGACACACACCCTCACCTTTCATTCTCTGTGTAGGAAGATAAAAGCCAAAGCTCCTCCCAAAACCAAGCAGGTGGAAAAAAAACCCAAAAAACCCAGGGGGGGGGGGGGGGGGAGAGAAGAGGGATGATGCAGGGGTTCAGAACATCACTGGATAAGGGTATTCATATAACAAGCAGAGAGAGATGGGTACACACCAGGCGACCAGCTAGTGATACAGGTTCTATTTCTGGGGTAAGCCCCACGGCTTCCTCCTCCTCCTCCAACCTCATACCACCTCCTCATTAAGCTCTGCTTTTTGCAGCCTCAGGACTTTGAACGTGTTGTCCTCTCTGTCTAGAACATTCTAGATACTTCTAAGTTGGCCAATTGATCCCATGGGTCATCTTAGGGATCTCTGCTTAACTGTCACTTTCTCTGAAAGGTGACCTCAATTTGAGTTATGGACTCTGAGGTGTCCCAGTGCTAACTAGTGGTTGTGTTCATCTCCTCAAGAGATTGCCAGCCCATTGAGGCAGGACCATGGTTTTCTTGAGGGCCACTCTCCAAGCCCTACAGAGTACCTGGCTCTGAAGATTCTTCAAATGTTGGTGCAGAGTGGGGGGGGGGGGCCTTCAAGAGTACAAGGCAGAGTAAAATCGCAAAGTGTACGTCCCCAAACCTGGGCCACGGCTGAGTGTCCTAAAGCTGACAGTGGCCCAGAAGACACTGAGTACAGAAAACACAGCAGGAGAAAGGAGTATGTCTCCAAGTTCCTCAGGGTTAAGTTCTGAGGACTTTACATTCAGGGCTGTGGTGGCCAAGTGGCTAAGGTGCTGAACTGGCAATGTAATATTCATAAGGGTCAGAACAGGAATACCAGTGGAGAGAATGTGGGATATGGTTCACTTCATAGGACTTCTGCATAGCATGTGCTAGCCCCTGGGTTTGATCTCAATGGCTAGAATAAAACGTGAAGAGGAAAATGAATGAAAATAAGGACACGTCTACTTTCAGGTGAAGTTAAGGGGGTTTATGGTAGATATGAGAGCAAGGCCAGAGGCATCTACAGAATCCAGACTGAAGATGGCCAGTGGGACAGACTGGGCCATGGGAGGGGTGAGCAAGAGAGGAAGAAGGGAACTAAGATAGCACAGGCCAATGGCTGGGTGATACAGACAGGAAAGAGGAGCTGGGGAAAGGGAAGGGAAGCTGGAGCGTTAGGGTAAGGGGCTGGAGTGAGGGTGTGGCTCTGTAACAGGTACTAGCAATACTGAGAGGGACCACATGGAGCCAGAGTCTGTTTTCATATGCTAACAGGCACCTCAGTTAGACATTAGTGCCCCCCTTTCTTTGGGCCCCCGAATCAAAAAAAATCATAAGAAAGCAGGATGCAGCGTGGCATCATGGCGTACACCTAAAAGGGCAGCATCTGGGAGGTGGAGGGAGGGAGATGGAGTTCAAAGTCATACTGAGTTATGTATTTCTCTGGACAAGGGAACCCCTTTCAAAGACACAAAGCCAAAACCAAAGCAAACAACAAACACTCCAAAACAAGGACAATAAAAGAACGCAGAATGCTGATCAAAGTGTCACGGTATGAGGGGCCAGTAAGATGGCTCAGTGGGTAGAGCTGACCTCTGAGGTTGAGTTCAAGGGTTGCCGATACGGGGCATTAGTAGAGCACCTAGTGCACAGAGATACACAGAGGGTCCTAAATTCAGCCCTATCACCATAAGAAGAAAAGAGGCTTCTTGGCGCTGGCTACCGTGCTTCAGAAGTGCACACTTCACAGTCCTAAAGGGTCTTTGCTTCTTTCTTCCTTTTTTTGAGACACGGTCTCCTATAATCTAGGCCAATAATCTTGGTCTTTACTCCTCACCCCCTTTACGCTCCCCACTAAAGTGTTAGGATTACAGGCATATACTACCACTCTTGATGGAAAAGCCAGTTCTGGAAAAGGGATTAATTTTAGAATGCAGCAGCATTCAGCGACAGCCTTTGGTTCTAGTAGGCTGAATAACAAATGCCTGCCTCAGCATCATTGCAGGCATTCCTGGACCTGTGCACAGCCAGTGGTCCTGACGGCATGTCCCATCTGATAACATCATGACCTTAGAAATGCAAACAGACTATGCCACCTAGGTGTACTGCCAGCATCTGGGTATGCACTGTGGCAAGCCATCAAGTCCATTCCCGAATCAAACCATCAGACTATAAAATGTGGGATTCTCCCTTTTAGTTTGGTGTTATTTGGGGGTTGTTTTATTTTGTTTTGTGGTACAACTCTGGGCCTCATACCTGCTAGACGAATATTCTACCCTTTCACTATATCTCCTAGCCAAGACTTAAATTTTGACTACTAAAAGGTTAAAATTGTAATAATTTAAAATTCTGATACATTTTTAGATTTATCCCTTGGGGGGGGGGGGCAGGGGGTCTGGGTATTGAAGAATACCCAGAATGCTTGGTGCATTCTGGCAAGTACTTTTTACCACAGTGACCCATGCCCCAGAAGCTCATTCTGTGGTATTTAATTTCAGCTTTACATTGATACTCTGGTTTATATACCCAGCTATTCAGCCAAAATTTGTAACATCTCCACATCTCTTAAGATGCTAATTATCTTCCTTTAAGACACTCATTTTGGTCAGTGGTGGTGGCTCACACCTTTAATCCCAGCACTTGGGAGGCAGAGGCAGGTGGATTACTGTGAGTTCAAGGCCAACCTAGTCTACAAAGTGAATTCGAGGACAGCCAGAGCTACACAAAAAAATCCTGTCTGAAAAAAAGAGAGAGAGAGAGAGACTCATTATTTTGTGGGCTGGAGAAAAAGTTCAGTAGCTGAAAGCACTGTTTGCTCTTGCAGAGGACTTGGTCATGTTTCCAGCACCTATCTATGGCAGCTCACATCCATCATAATTCCAGTTCCAGAGGATTGACACCCTCTTCTGGCCTCTGCAGGCACCAGACTTATACATGGTGCAGGCAAAACACTCACATAAAATACCAATAAGTAAGATATTTTTTAAAGACACTCATTTTCAGCTGAGTGGTGGTGGCACATGGTTTGGGAGGCAGAGGCAGGTAGATCCCTGAGTTCAAGGCCAGCCTGGTCTATAAAGAGAGCTCAAGGACAGCCAGGGCTACAGAAAGAACCCTGTCTTGAAAAAAACAAACAAATAAAAATACTCATTTTCATAGGCAGAAAATGACAAAAATAGAAACAAAGAAATACAAAAGAGAAAATTTAAAGTAAACAGAAAAGAGAGAAGAGGGGAGAAAGGGTAAAAATTGGAAGCTACGATTGCTAAACCAAACCAGAAACCTGATAGACTCTGTTTCCAGACAGTTTCCACCCACACTGACCTAAGTTCTATGGACTGGAGGTTGGGGTGTCTTTACTGTCCTCCCTCACCACTCCCCAAACAGACTGCAGTCCCTCAGCCTTCCTCATCTCATTAGAATGATGGAGCTCTGGACTGAAGAAATGGCTGCTCTTCAGAGGACTGGGGTTCAATTCCCAGCACCCACATGGTAGCTCACGGCCATCTATAAATAAGATATGGCGCCCTTCTCTGGCAGGTAGACCACTATATACATCATCATCATCATCATCATCATCATCATCATCATCATAAAAATGAAAAGAGCTCAAAGGATCTATTTTGATGAAGAAATAAAAGAAATGTCAGATGTCATAGGTCCCTTGTGTGGGAACACAGAGCCCCAGGCAGGAAACAGTGACTCAGAGCTCAAGCAGGTGAGTCATCTGTGGATACAATGGCTAACAGCAAAGGCTTTCTAAACAATCACATCCTTCACCATCTCCAAGTCCAACCACCTCTGGGGAAGCAAAGCTGGAGTAGGTTTGTGCAGAGGCAGAAAAAGCAGCATGGATTCTCTTAGTTCCCCTGAGAGGTTGACATAAATGTCATTTACTGAGAGCTCCAGCTGTGGCAAAAAGAATAGTTCCTCTGAGTGAGGTCTCAGCTTTGGGTAATGCAGACTCTCCTCTAGCTGAGAGTCTCACCAAATTCTCCATCCTGGGTCTAGATCTACAATAGGTACTTCTCACCTGGAGAGTGTAGACAGGCCTCTGTAGAGGCCAGCCCTGTTTCCTGATGAACCAGTCTCACAAGGCTTTTATGTCCTTGGCCCAAGGGACTATGCAGAATTTTAAAAACTGCCCATCCTGAAGACTGAAGGGCTGCTTCTAAACTGGGGGTATATGACACACACGTGAAGTCTTGAGTTCAAACCCCAGCATTGTAAGGCAGACGAGAGAATGAATTTCTACCTCCGTGGCCTCCTTACTGTCTGAAGAAGTCAATAGACATGTTAAGCAAGGTGAGTTATGACTTTAGACCACACAGCGTCTTAACTTCAATCAGTCATCTGGTATCTTCACATTTAGTTTGGAGTGTCAAGAAGAACTATTCTAGGGACCTGAGAGCTGACTCCATGGTTAAGAGCACTGCTCTTCCAGGGGACCTGAGTTTGAGCCTAATCTCCAGTTCATGAGTCTCCAGTAATGAATCTCCAATAATGAAGAGATTTAGTCCAGCTGGTTGGGGAAATGCTGGGTCCCCAAGGCCCTACTCACAGCTTACCTTGGCACTAGGTGGTTAAACTTGTAAGAACTGAAGACCTCCTGGATCCTCTCTTCTACTTTGGCCTGATGAGGCAGCAGGATATGAAAGAGAGAAAACACAGATGAGAAGTCATCGCCACAAATGTCTAATGCCATGGTTCTGTGCTGCATAGAGACCACCAGGTCCACACTGCCAAACAAGGGGCAAGGCCTGCTCTCCTCCATCCACATTTCCAGGGCCAGCTCAATCAGGCTGCCCATTCAGGGTTGGGGGAGACAGGGGTAGGGCAGCTCTTTCATCCTCTAAGGCCATTCCTTTTTATTTATTTAAGATTGATTTATTTATTATGTACACAACATTCTGCCTACATGTATGCCTACATGCCAAAGAGGGCACTAGATCTCATTATAGACAGCTGTGAGCCACCATGTGGTTGCTGGGAATTGAACCCAGGTCCTCTGGAAGAGCAGCAAGTACTCTTAACCTCTGAGCCATCTCTCCAGCCCCATGAGGCCATTCTTAAATTCTTTTATTATTAAGACTAAACACTCCAAGAAGGAATTTCAATTTCTAGTAACAGGCTGCACCTCAAATGGAGATACCCCAAAATTACATTAAAATGAAGAGGAAAGGAAAGAGAGAGAAAGATGGAGAAAGACTACCCTGCTCATAAAAACTGCTGCTGCCACACAAGCTCTCCAGTAACTCAACCCAGGACCTCCAAACAGTAACAGCAGCTGCTCCTCCCACTCTAGAGAAGCCAGACATAAATGACCGAGTTGTTAACTGCTAATATCCCTTTTGATTCCAGAACAGAGTAATTGGAGACCTTCAGGTAACAGCAAATGTATACCGCCCCCTCCTTATTATTAAATCTGTGTTCAACTCCACAAAGCATGCACACTGCTGTGAAGTTTAAATTGCAGAGGCAGTATGTTCGTCTAAAGAATTATAGGAACTAGCCTTAGGAGATGGAGGTAGATTGTAATGCAGTGACCAGGAAAAATGGGTAGACACTTGTGCTGTGGGTGAAGAACATGAGGAAGGCCCTCCTGGCCCTCAGCCTTCTTGTTCACTGCCCACTGTGCCTCTTCTTTCCCCTACGAGTCTATCTGTAGACCTGAGTTCTCTAAGGTAGTCTCAACAAGGGAACAGAAGTTCCTCCTCAGGGTGCTTGAATGAAACCATTTCCTTCCTATCAACTCCTGACTTTTGAGTGATGAGGAACCATCTTGGATCTAGCAGCAAAATCAATGGCAGCCTAGGTGCATATCCCTCAGAGAACAATGGAAGGCAGACACTCAAGGGCTAAGAGGAAGACAGACTCCAAAGTAGGCAGGCAGATAGGGAGATGGTCCATGACTAGGTAATAAAGATAGTGAACTTCCAAAATGGCTAGCTTCTTCATCCTCTAACCTAAGAAAAGAACATGGCAGTATAAAGCTAAGGCCTTGCTCTCTCTGCCAGTAGGACCCTGGCTAATGGCTGACTCAACAAGTCTAAGGCCAGATCAGGACAAGTTTACAGAACAGTTATAGGCCAACTCGCCATCCTGACTTTCTTCAAACTGAGCAACCCTCAAGTCTCGGAGGATGATCTTTCAAAGACTTAAACTCCCAGCCCTCAAGGAGAAGCTGTTTGCTTTGTAGATGGTCTTTCCCTCTGTGTGTGTGCTGTGTGCGCGTTTCTTCACCCCTAATAAAGCCCTTCTTCAGCTGCTGATTCTGTCCACTCCTATTTGCTCTATCCGGGACTTCCCTACTGACACCTGTTAGTGCCAGACATCTTTCCTACTTTTTAATTCTTTTAACTGGCACAGAAAATGAACCCATCATGACCCATGGTAACAGTAACTTGTGCTTCAGTGGGATACTTGGATCTGCCTCTGTGTGCATAAGGATTATTTGAGCCTATTACTTTAAGGTATTGCAGATACAGCAGAGCCCTGAAAATACAAAGAGGGTAGATATCCTTCTGTAAGAGGAATTCTATCCCTCTGTAAGAATGTTACCCCGGGACTGGAGAGACAGCTCGATGGTTAAGTGTGGGGATATGTTTCAAATTTAATAAAAACCAGTCTGAGATATCAGAGGGATCTACCCACAGTCAGTCTAGGAGGATCAGAGAGTGTTAACTCACACCTTTAATCCCAGCACAGGGAATGTCTGGGAGTGGTGACATAGATCCTTAATCTCAGCAAATCTGAACATGAGGTCATCTTAGTTTACTGGAGTTCCAGGCTCCCAGGCAGGCAGTGGTGGTGCCACACCTTTAATCTTAACCTGGATGCAAACAACTGAGCAAAGAAGGTATTTAAGGCAGGATAGAAAGACAGAGCAGGCAGAAGAAGCCAGGAGGAGCGAGGCTGAGGAAGCTGGAAGACAGCTGGGTGAGATTTGACTGTGGTGTTTACTCTCTGATATCTCAGCCTTTCTCTGAGATCTGGTTCTGAGTTTCCTTTATTCATACAACAGTTAAGAGTACCAGCTCAATTCCCAGCACCCACATGGCAGCTCACAACTGTCTGTAACTCCAGTTCCAGAGAACTCAAAATATACAGATATGAACGCAAGCAAAGCACCAAGTCATAATAATTTTTTTTGAAATGTTAGCCTCAGTACCAGAAAAAAAAGGCCTAAATCACAAAAAAAAAAAAAAGCTCCAATGCATGGAAAAGGCACTTGCATAAATCTACACAAACCTTCCTTTTGTTTGTTTTTCCTGGTCATCTTTACACACACACACACACACACACACACACACACACACACACACACTGTCCTTTGTTGTTAGTGGAAGATATTATATAAGCTTATATTCTCAACCATTTCTCCCCAAGTATCTATCTTCATGAATACATGTTAACAAATTTATTTTCTTTGTTATCCGGATCTCGGGGGGGGGGGGGGAGGATTTAAAAGCTAGAGGAAAAATTATTTTCCCTTCCCTACTTTTTTTAAGGAGAAGGGTGTTTTGCCTGCATGTATGTCAATACAGCATTTGTACATCTTGTGCCCATGAAAGACAGGGGAGGGCATCACATCCCCTGGAACTGGAGTTACAGACAGTTATGACCATCATGTGGATGCTTGGGATTGAACCTGGATCCTCTGGAAGAGCAAGCAGTGCTTTTAACCAATGAGCCATCTCTGCAGTCCCTCATATATCTGGGGATATGAGCTATAACCCCAGCCTCAAAAGATTTATTCTCCTTGTCTATGAAACCATCAAATACACAATTAGTTCCTGCCAAAGACTCTATGTTATTTATTGTCAAGTTAAAATTTAAATAAAACTATAAACATCATCGAGGAATTTATAAGGACATAATGCTAACATGCCAAGGAATTAGAAAATCTGGTTCCCTACCACAGAAAACCAGGTCACCAAAGAAACCACAGGTACATCTCTCTGTCTCTCTTCCTCCCTCTTTCTTCCTTACTTGTTTATTAAGTTTTATGGTTTAGATTTTGTTTTAGCATGCGTGTGCTGCTACATGTGTGTGCAGTGCCTGTGGAGGCTAAAGAAGGAAAGAGGGTGTTGAGTTCTCTGGAGCTGGAGCTACAGGAATTGTGAAGTGACTGGTGTGGATGTTGGGAACTAAACTTGGGTCCTAAAAGCAGTATAAGCTCTTAACCTGTGAGCCTTCTCTCCAGCTCCCATTGTTTCGTTTTTGAGACAGGGTCTCTTGTAGCCCTGGCTGGTCTGAAACATACATTACATAGCTGGGGACGACCTTCAGCTCCCGATCCTGCCTCCACCCCCAAGCACTGGGATTACAAGTATATACTACCACATCCAGCTTTCTCTACACTCATGTTCTTTATAGTGACTTTTCCTTAAGGTTGTAAGACATATAATATAATGATCTTGTTCCTATGAAATGTTTCCCCTTTTCTGCAATGCAGGGGATGGACACAGACCCTCAAGAATGCTAGGTACATGTTCTATCATTCAACTATACACCCCATGAGCTCTCCCTGGGAAACTTAAAAAACAAACAAAAATACCATTTCTGAAATAATTGGGGAAGAGCTTCTAGTTCCTAATAAGTAAAACTTCCTTGCATTAATGAGGAAAGTGGCAATGTGAACCGTCTAAAATGGCAGGCACCTAAAATTGATTTGTATTTGGCTTTAAGGTTATGTTTGGTATTCGTATTTGAACATGAGTTTGAGGGATGCTGTAGTTAAGAATTTTTAACACTGCAAGTAAACAGCCGGAACTCAGCATCAAACATCACCTTAGGGAAAACAGAGCACTGTCCCAGATTCCTTACAATTCTTTCTCCACTCCAAATGCTCGCCTTGGAATAATGCAAAGCACCAGAGTAAATGGAACACAAGACAGTTTCTGCCATGCTGCCCTTGGCTGTCATGAAATGGAAACACACCTGTAGCACACAGCAAGAAGATTAAATCAAGATTTGCCTATGGCATCCTGTTGTACACTTGAGATGACAAATCTTCAAAGAAACAAACCCAACTGTGAGAAAAACTCACTAACAAACACAGCCTATTCAATCCATGTAATGTCCAAATGCTATCAGAGCATCCATCCTCTTCCTGGGACTCTGTCACTTAGCCACCTGAGAGAAAGCCATCCCATCAAGAACTGCTTCAGCTCTCACTTGGGCAACATAAACAGTCAAATACCAAACAGGAGAATGGAGGTTGATTTCTATACTAAAATATCTGACAGACACATGAAATAGACACATGAAATTACAGAAAATAATAAAAATATTCCCAGCATACTATCACTTATCTGTGGATTACTAATCACATTTTCTATTTCAATGCAGCCAAATACCAGACTGATGGTGACCACTGAAGTTATGCATGCTAATGAACACCTATACAAGTCAGCTATTACAAAAATGAACAGGTAATTCTTTGCCTCTTAAGTAGTTATACATTTTTACCAGGAACAGTGGCACATGCTCACAATCTCAGTACCAGCAAGGCAAAGGTAGAAAGCAGGTAAATAGTGAGTTCAGTGCCAGCCTGGGCTACATAGCAAGACCCTGTCTCAAAACTAAACTCAAAAAAAAAAAAACATCATTAATCAAAATGAATGATTTTAAATATATTTTAAAAAATGAATACATACAAAAATGCAAATTATATATATTCTGACCTCTGCAAACTCCTGAGCATGAGTGATGCCATACAGACACTCAGGTATGAATGTACACACACACATACATAAAATTAAGTATTTTAAAAATCTTAATACATATAAAATCAAAATATATAATATGTCCATTAGATTGTATAAGTTCTTTTCCATTAGATTGTATAAGTTCTACTCCTTTATGTACAATTAGTCATTAAAATTGTGTTACAATTAGAATATGTGAATATGCTTTGTCAAGGATCCTTATGTTTAATTTCCTAATCGTGACAGGATAACAGAAAGTGCCGTAACATTCAAGACCCTGGTAGGCCTTTTTATTTGTTTATTTACTTTTCTGGACAGGGTCTCGGTGTGTCCTGACCTTGAATTTCTGCTCCTCCCACTTGCCCTCCCAAATAATGAGATCACAGGCACGCAGAACCACCTCCATCTTATGCAGGGCCCGAACCCCAGACTCTATGCATGCTAGGAAAACCTTCCTGATTAATGTGTAGTGGATTTATGATATTACATTGTAAATAATTGTCCCACCTATGAGTTTAATAAAAAGTGCTGATTGGCCAAAAGCAGGCAGGAAGTGTGGGTGGGGCTACCAGACTAAGAAAACTCTGGGAACAGGAAGAACAGAGCAGAATGCCAGAGAGAAGCCAGAAGAAGCAGAGGACAACTATGCTTCTCTGAGAAAGGTACTGAGCCGCATGGCTGAGTACCTTGATTAGAATCATGGGTTAGATTAAGAGCAAGAGCTAGCAAGTTATATGCCTGGGCCCCAGATCAGTCAGTGTACAATTAATATAAGCATCTGTGTGTCTCTGTGGGACTGCGGGACTGCAGGTCTGCAGGTCTGCGGGTCTGCGGGTCTGCGGATCCAAACCTTGAGGCTAAGTCCGGACCAGAGACCTCATACTACAATAAAGGGATCACTGGCACACAGAACCACCCCCAGCTTATGCAGACCCTAAACCCAAGATTCTGTGCATGCTAGGAAACCCCAAGCTCCATAATAAGCTTTTACATCACCCTAATAATGGATACAAAGGACTGTTACTAGGTTCTACCAAGAACAAAGGTAACTAATACCATGTTTTTAAAGGAAGATTATATTATCAGAATATTTTTTTAAGTGTTCAGAGAAGTTTTAAACAGTTTTTTCTCTGAGAAAACTTAAAATATAAATTTAGGAGAGAATAAAGGAAGATTATTGGTGGCTCTATATGGACATATTTTTCCATGGTTTCTGAAATTTTGTTCCATTTGAAATATATATAAACTTTATCATCTGACATGGGATATTCTTGCTGTTGGGATGGTAAAGTTGCTGCTCAATACTCATTCACTAATAATAGATAATATATGTTTTCTCAATAAATAATGTTGAGGTTAAGTATTTTAATATCTAATTTAATATATAAGAAGTAAAAATGACTAGGTTAAAAGAAGTATTATTCACAAAAAGGTAACATTAGACTTAGAGTTTCTGTAGTCTTTACTCTTCAGATTCAGATATATAGTATTTTGTTGTTTTGTTTAGTTATTTGATCAATATGAGAGTTTTGCCATCATGTATATCGTGTGTCACTTCCATGCAATGCCCTCAGAAGCCAGAAGAGGATGTTGGGTCCCCTGGAACTCCAGTGCAGACAGTTGTGAGCTATCATGTGGATGCTGGGAATTGAACCCAGCTCCTCTGGAAGGGCAGTCAGTGCTCCAACAACTGAACCATCTCTCTACCCCCCCTCAATTTTATATTTATAATATATATAACAGAAAATTTTTTATGATACATGAACGTAATACATATCCATCTGTTGTATATATTACATATATATCTGACAGATGCAATATGATAAATATAACATTAAAATTTTGTTCATTTTTATGGTTTTCAGATACAAGTTATGCAGCATGTATATGTTTCTAATTATATTAAAATCATTTTTTTATTGCCAACAATTAGATATGGCCAAGCACTTTGTAATCCAAGCTCTAATAGCTAAAAGAATTAAACACTGACTACACAAGACCTATATATATATAACTGAAAATAACTAGATCCTTTTGTAAATTGCTGTTTTGTAAAGTCTTTGTGACATTTTATAGCTGTTATCTGTTGATAGCATCCTTTTTCTATTGGAAACCAGTGTACTTAACAGGCATCAAGAGGCCACACTTACAGCTGACCCTTCAAATAAGAGCGTTAAGGGCTAGGAGACAGATCTGCAGTTACAAGCATCTGCTGCTCCTCTAGAGGACCCAAGTGGTGTTCCCAACACCCACATTTGGTGGCTCATGACTGCCTGTAACTCTAGCTCCAGAACATCCTATGTCCCTTTCTGACCTCTTTAGGCCCCTGTGCACCGTCCCCCACCCCCCGCCCCACACACACTGAAGCATCCTTTAATACCAGCACTTAGGAGGCAGAGGCAGACAGAGCTCTATGAGTTAGAGGCCAGCCTGGTCTACAGAATGAGTTCAAAGACAGCCAAGACTGTATACAATAAGACTAATCTCATTCACCCCCAATTATAATCAATCAATCAATCTTTAGCACATATAATCTTTATATATATTAAAGGTAAGAAAAAGCTTCTACTATACAACCTGTCAAGGAAAAGGCATAATGAAGAGGGACTCAGCATTTATAAAATTTCAGAAGATGCCAGGTAAACTTAGTCTAAGAGTCCTTCCTTCTAAACAGTTGCTTGTTTGGCCAAGAAAAGGGGCCTTTAGCACTGTCTTCCTGCCTGCCTGCTGTATTCTTCTTTCCCAATCCCCTAACATAGATCAGATCAAAGGGCAAAGCTTCATCACAAACCACAAGACCGTTAGCACCACGTCTTCAGAGAAAAACAGTTCTGAGGCAAGGGGCATACTGTGAGGCAAAACAGAGCCCCTGGTGACAGCCCTTCTGAAAGTCACTAAGGCCATCGGTTACAGAGAAGATTCTTATGCCTGCTGACCTGACACTAAATCCTGCCATATGCTCCTGATTTATCTTTCAGGCACATACAAATGCAAATTTTGAGAATTTTTCTCACCAAGTCACCAACAGATTGTAACAGAGTATTCCAAATCCTCAAGATTGAAGAATGAACAAAGGAAAGACAGGGGAGCGCAGTGAAACAGGGACCCTAAAGAATGTGTTTCTGTGGGACTCCTTTGCTGGAGATGGGGGAAGAGGCTGAAGCCTGGGGCTGGAGGAGGAGGTCTTGCCCCCAAGGATTTTGTGGATCTGCCACCTGTCTCACAGATGGGTCACACATACCTTTCTATAAAGCTGTAACACTTACAGCAAAGGCACACAGAGTCTAAGAACTTTTCTCTCTCCAGTTCTGGCCAAACTGTAAATAAATCCATTTTCCTTTACTAATTAGTTTCCCATTTCTTTGTGATACAAGGAAACTGAGGCAACACATTTACAGACCTTCGTGCCCATAATGCTATCTTCCCACAGCTTTTCTCTTGTCTGCCCAAGGTACTTTCTGTTTGTTAACCTCAAGTTCTAACACCCCACTGGGTTACTCCTCTCGGGATGCCTGTGTGTTTGTATATGTTCACATGTGTTCATAAACTTCTACTGTGGCTGTGAATAGTGGCACTAAGGAGGCTGAGCATTTGACACTGGCTTCAGCTACAGAGCAAGTTCAAGACCAGACTGGGTTACATAGTTAAACTCTATTTAAAAACAACACAACCAAGTAAGTAAATTTCTGTTTTGCCCATGTTAGTCTGTTGTCTGTAGTCTATTGGGTCCTAGCCAGAGAGCCTCACACAAGAGAAATGACTGTTCTCTTCACGCCATTGATGGATCACATCTGTGGTGTTCCTCTGTAGCACTGTTTCAATAAACTTAACATATGTTGAGTTCTCCAAGGCCCAATATGGAGTCTCCAAACTTAGTGCCATGGCCTTGGAGACTTCCAGCCCCCAGTACAATAAGAAATGTACCATATAGGACACGATTATGAAAGAAAGCATGACAGTCAAATTCCTCTTAACTTTTTTCTAACATCTAGTTGGGCATGGTGGCATGTACCAGTGATTCCAATTCTCAAGAGGCAGAAAAACGATGATCAATACAGGTTCAAGTCTAGCCTGGTCTGCACAGTAAGCTCCAGGCAAACTAGGGCTACATGGTGAAACTCTGTTTCAAAAACAGATTATTTCAGTTTAGGGGCCGGAGAGGTGGTTCAGCAGTTAAAAGCACTTGTTCCTGTAGAAGACCCAGGTTTGAGACCTAGAATCTACATGGTAGCTCACAAGTGTCCATAACTCCAGTTCTAGAGAATCCAGTGTCCTTTGCTGACCTCCAAGAGAACCAGACAGATGCCTAGTACATAGATCTCTATGAGTTTGAGGCCAGCCTGGTCTACAGAACAAGTCCTAGCCCATCCAGAACTGCATAGTAAAACCCTGCCTAGGAAAAGATAAAATTCTAGAAGAGGTTAAATAAATTTATTTACATCAGCTATCAGTTACCTTTGGGGCTGTGGTCAGGAGTACACACTGACTAGGAAAGAGCATTATGGGATGCTTTGGTGTAATGGTGATATCTTAAATCAGGCAAGGGTTTGGGTGCACAGAAATTAGCACCTGGCAAAGCTAAGTACAAGTGTGAGTGTTATTCTTATCATATGCAAATTTCATCCTGTATAAATTTTATCTTTCATGAACTATGCATTAATATTAAACTCTACTTAATGAGTATTTAAGAACTGTCTTGACATCTGCAACTTACTTCGAAACCCATTAATAAGATATGGGTAGAAGCCAGATACGGTGGTGCAGGCCTGCAGCCCCAGCTCTTGGAAAGCTTAGACAGGAGGACCCACCAGATCAAGACAGCCTGAGATACAGAGTGAAGCCCCGCCTCAAACAAATGAAAAAAAAGACAATAGCCTGGGGTTCGGCTCCGTGCTGAATGTGGGCCTTGAGTTCAACCCCAATGCCACAAAGAGAAGGGGGAGGGAAGAATCTAGAAATGGTAGTGCTGCATGCCTGTCATTCTTGACTGCAGGAGACAGGCACAGAGGGCCTAGGAACTCATGACCGCCTAAGCTACATGAGACCCTGTCTCAACTCCTTCACCCCACTGTGTCCCCCAAAATGTGGAAAATGTTAACAAAAGAATCTAGATGGTGAGTTTATGGTTTTCATTCCAAAATTCTTTCAATTTAGCCAGGCACGGTAGGATACATCTTTAATCCCAGCACTCAGGAAACAGAGGCAGGGAGATCTCTGTGAATTTGAGGCCAGCCTGGTTTATATAGTGAGTTCCAGGCAAGCCAGGGCTACAAAGTGAGACTCTGTCTCAAAAAACAAACAAACAAACAACAACAACAAAAAATATTTTCTCAGGCTGGGGAGATGGCTTAGTCAGTAAAGTGTGTACCACAGAAGCATGAGAACTTGACCTTGTGTCCACAGCACCAATGTAAAAACAAGGAATGGTGGCATGTCTATTGCTCCAGCTCTGTGGGGCTGAAACAAGCTTATCCTGGGAACACTCTGGCCAACTACTACAGCCAAAAAAAAAAAAAAAAAAAAAAGACAGTATGTTGTGGCTTGAATAAGAATACCCCATAGACTCATATATCTGAATGCTCAGTCAACAGAGTCCACTGTTTAAAAAACTTAGAAGGATTAAGAGGTGTGGCCTTGTTGGAGTAAGTATGGCCTTACTGGAAGAAATGTGTCACTGGGGTTTAGCTTTGAGGTTTCAAAAGCTCACGACAAGCCCAGTGTCTGTCTCTGTCTCTGTCTCTCTCTCTGCCTGAGTGCCTCTCTCAGCTACTGCTCCAGTGCCTACCTACATGCAACCATGTTCCCCATCATGCTGATAATGGACTAACCTTCTAAAACTGTAAGCAAGCCCCTAATTAAATGCTTTCTTCAGAAGAGTTGCCATGGTCATGATGTCTCTTCACAGACACAGAACAGTAACTAAGACATGGTGGAAAATAACAGAGGAAGGCATTTGGCCAACATCTGACCTCCCTATATGCACAATCTCAGGGAGCACACCTACACATACACCAAAGAAAAGAAAAAATAAATGTTTTTAAATAATATTCTCATGTTCCCTCTATGTTGTAGGTATCAAATACATTCCTGAATAAGAGATAAGAATTGCCTTTTGCTTGCCTTTTGTTTACCTAACTCCTTAAACATTAGCATAAAAAGAAAAAGCAGAAAGAGGCCTCCCAATCTGAACAGTGATAGAAAAGTAGCATCCCAGGAGCTGGGAACCAGGCTATTCTCAGCACAGACCTATATACTCAAGAGCCTGAGAGTATGAAGCCCATCCACTAGCTTTTAACAACCCATTGGGAATTCAGATGCATGTTTTATTTGGTAGACTAAAAGGGGTGTGTGTTGTGTGTGTGTGTCCATGCATGCAATCTTGTGAGTGCTGTGAAGGCCAAAGGTCAATCTTGGGTACCTCCCTCAATCACGCTCCACCTTATTTTGAGGCAGGGTCTCTCACTGAAACTGAAGCTCACCCACTGGTTATATGGACTGGCTAGTGTGCCCCAAAGAGCTTCCTGCCTCAGTACCACCTGGTCCTGATTGCTTGTGTGAACATCTCCCCAGCCACAAAAGATTTTTAAAAGTGATAAAGTATTTTCTTCATTCATAACTTAAATGTCAATTTTTTAAACCACTAACTAAAGGGATAACAACAAAAAAAAAACTCTTTAATATTTAACAAGCAAAGCATTTTCTGGACAAACAATATTTGAGGAATATAGGTGACTAGAATATCTCACCCCCAAATAAGACTGTAGGAGGCCAGAACCCATCACTCAGAATAAGACTCAAGGGGACAAAAAGTGCCACTCACAATAAGCCTCTTTCCTATGAGGATTATTTTGAGCCGATTATTTTGAGTAAGAGTGGACACTGCTTTGAAAACACACCAGGAGTTACACCTTTATAAGCGGAACTTTGTGTCTCTAAAGGAACTCTTCATCTTCCTCATCTTCCTCTGCCCCCTCTGGCATCTTCAGCTCCCCTCCATCCCTCAACCCCTTGCCAATGTGAAAGGTAACTCCAGACTCTCCCACAAAGCATCATGTGAACATGCACAATAAAGCTTACTATTAGTTTCTGAGTTCTTCCTGGCCATCTTCCCGTTACAGGTTCCCAATACCACAGGTGAAGGAACCTAGAGTCACCTCTTAGAGATTCACTGACTTCTCTGGGTATCGGCCATGAGGTGAATGTTAGTAAGCTTTTATGCATTTCTCTTCTTAATCACTTTTAGCACAGAGGGTTCAAGCTAAAAACTCAGGAAAAGGAGAATTTTTCCTTTTTAATATTTTATTAGCATTGTGGGTATAATGTATGTGAGGGTGTGATGAGCTACAGTATATGTAGGGACAGCAGAGAACAGCTTTGCATCAGTTCTGGGGACCAAATATAAGTCATCAGGCTTATAAGGCAAGCCCTTTGTCTGATACAGGGCCTCACTAAATTGCCCCAGCTAGCCTTGAACTTGCCATCCTCCTGCCTCGGTCCCTCCAAACAGATGGGATCACAGACCTGTTCTACTAGTCCCTTAAAGCTGGGATAATTCAATAATTATTTAGAAAAGCATATATATCTATATATACATACTGCTCAAAAACTGGTGATAAAAAACACGCATGTAGAATTCTAAGAGAATTGTCTCATGGATAAGAGAAGAGCTAACAACCAGTCGGTAGTAGCACATGCCTTTAGTGCCAGCACTCAGGAAGCGGAGACAGGAGGAGCTCTGTGAGTTCAAGGCTAGCCTGGTCTACAGAATGAGTTACAGGACAGCCAGGATTACAAAGAAACCCTATCTCAAAAAACAACAAAAAGATGAGTTTGCATTTCTAAAAAGTTGTTATGTAAAGTGTAAATTATAAGTTATTTATTATATTTATGTTTGTAGCACTAGGGGCTGACTTAGAGCCTAACATATGCTAGAAGTACTCTACTACTGAACTATAGATCCCAGGCCTACAGTTATCCAAATTTAAATGTAAATATTCTCAACAGATATTTGATTTGCTTATTACACACCTGAAAGCCTAAAAGTACATGTATTCCATCTCAACTAGAAAAGTCTGTACACTTCTTTTGGCTTTGGTAGAGCTGGGGCCTTATATTGCAGGCACATGAACTCTGAGCTATATTTTCAGCCCAGCTTTCTTTCTGTGTTTATTCATTTGTTTGGTTATAGACAGGGTCTTGCTACGTAGCCTAGACTGGCTCTCTAGCTGTGGTCTCCCTGTCTCATCCTCTAAGTGCTGGGTTACAGGTATGCACCACTGTAGTACCCAACCTCACTACCATCCCCTTTCCGATATACGTAAATTTGACATTTCACTAATACTGTCTCCCATTCCCCTTAGAGATGTGACTAGTGGCATTACTGGCATTTAAGTGGAAGATGATTTGGTCTCTGCTGGAGGGTAAACAAAAAGAAAAAGCCAGAGAGCAATAAGTATGCACTGTAAGCAACACTGGCAAGGTCGCCATTGAGACAGAACTATCCACATTAATTTGCAGTTTGCAACAGGGTGATTCCAGATGGCCCAACCATGACGAGGGTGGACACTGACAGCACAACCTTACCGTGCTATCTATTCACAACAGGCCCTTTGCATCACACCCACTGGAAAATACGTATTGAGGGCTAAACCTTCACCAACTGTCAAGAGACTGACCTTATCACAAGCATGATAGCCACTCTGTAAGCCACTGCTACATCTCACCCAGAACAATGCACAGCCTCCCAACCATTGGCTCCTACCTCCATCCCTAATTCCCACATAATACTCTATTTTTTAAAAAGAGCTGGAGGCCAGCCTGGACTACAGAATGAATTCCAGGACAGCAGGGCTACAGAGAAACTGTCTCAAAAAAACCAAAACAAATAAACAGAAGGAAAAAAAAGAGATTTATTTCTAATTTTTTAATTAGTTCTTTCAAACAAATAGCCACAGGCCATGTATGACTCCACCTCATCTCCCGGTCCCCTGGCCTCTTTCCTCCCACTTCAGTCCTTTGCCCATGCTTTCTCTGCTCAGAACCACTCTTCTACCCGACCCACTTACGACCTGCTCCCTCATATATTTCAACTCTCAAATCAAACATCACCGTATCCTTGGCACACTTGGCTTATTTTTTCTTAAATTTCTAGGCAATCTCTTTTTATTTCCCTTCTGTATGATACTAGTGACATATCCAGCCTCATACACACTAAGTGCATGCTCCACCAGGGCTGCAACCCGATTCATGCTGTTTTTCTTTCTTTCTCTCTCTCTCTGATTTTTCAAGACACAGTTTCTCTGTGCAGCCCTGACTGTCCTAGAACTTGCTTTGTAGACCACGACGGCCTCAAGCTCATTGATTCACCTGCCTCTGCTGGGATTGTTTTTCTTTTCTTAATTGACAGAATCTCTGGCCTGGTGCAAAAGTTTCTTGAAAAACATCAAATCTAGAGCTGGAGAGATGGCTCAGAGGTTGAGAGCACTGGCTGCTCTCCCAGAGGACCCAGGTTTAATTCCCAGCATCCACATGGCAGCTCACAACTGTCTGTAACTCCAGGAGATCTGACACCCTCATACCAATGTACATGAAGTTAAACAAATTATTTAAAAACAACAACTCTAGCAAGGCAGTGATGGCAAATGCCTTTAATCCTAGCACTTGGGAAGCAGAGGCAGGTGGCTGAGTTCGAGGCCAGCCTGGTCTACAGAGTGAGTCCAGAACATCCACGGCTACAGAGAAATTCTGTCTTGAAATAAAAATCCATCAAGTCTACCTCCTTTGTTTACTGACTTATGCTAAATGTCTAAATAGTGCCTAGGACCTAAAAGATCTTCTCTTTTTACTTTTGTTTTATTATTTTTGTGTGTATGGGTGTTGGGTCTTGTGCAGCACATACAAACAGCATCCCTGAAAGCCACAACAGGGCATCAGATTCCCTGGGCCTGGCGTTATAGACAGTTGTAGCCACCTCAAGGGTCCCAGGGATTGAACGTAGGTCCTCTGAAAGTGCAGCCAGTGCTTTTAACCACTGAGTCATCATTCTGGCCCTCAAGAATTTCTTGAAAGAAAATGATGACTGGAAGAGAAAGCCTCAGAGCTCTTTATCTAAGTTACTGTCTAACAAATGAGGTTCTCAATAATGATGTAGGAAAGGAATGGCAACATTGATCTTTATTGCCACAACACAAAACTGAGATGTCAGTAAATCCCTGTTGAAGCTCAGTCAAAACCAAAAGAACCAAATAGCATCCTCTGCAAAGAATTCCTCCCAATGACTGCACCTGATAGTTCTCGAAGCCTCTCCGTTCTCAGAATGTGTAAGGAATAAGGAACAGGACGCCTGGAGAACATTTAGAACTCAAATGGAACCAAATGAAATGTCATGTGGTATCTACTGAAGTGCAGAGGAAGCCATGAGAGCGAAACATCACATCATCTTCCTATTTGCCGCAACTCTTCATCCTAGACTTTTAATGTGAGCTGGAGTAATGGTATACAATACAAGGCTCTATCATACCACTGGGCCTGTATCTGACAAACACTCTACACTAACCTATCAGGACTTAGCATCCTCCGCAGGCCCAGTCTTGGCCTTGCCCCCTGAAAGACATCTTGTGTCCATTTTTGTATTGCTCATTATGCCTACTCAGAACGTAAGTTGTTTTCCTTATGGGAACTTCAGCAATCCACTGAAGACAATACACAAAAAAAGAACCCATGAGCAAAACTCCTGATAAGGCAGAAACATAGATGTTTTTGTAAAGGGGCAGGCTGATCCTCTTCATTAGCATCCTGCAAATGTATCTGCTAAGTCAATTCAGTTAAGGATTTAAAGGATGGGGTGGGGGAGGCATGTCCAACCACATAACTTCTATAGTCTAATTAACCACAGAAACATCACACTAGACACTGCAAAGTGTTTGTAATTTTTGTCAATGATGAAAGACTTCTTTGCAACTTACAAGAGACTTCTGTGGGACATAAGTCAGAGAGCTATATGAAAAAAATGTTTCTTTTATTACCCTAAAGCCCATGAGGCATTAACTCAAAGATTAAGAGATTCCCTCTGCTACTGTGTAAATAGTCATGTGTTCAATCCCTTGTTTTGTTATCAATTTTCTTTAGGGCAAGCAAGATATCTCAGCAGGTGTAAAGGTGCTTGCTATGCACCTTTCAATTAGGTATCTGGAGCCCACGTATTGTATGCCTTGGCACCAGCATCCACAAACACATTCACACACATAAAAATTAAAACAATGAGTACTAAGTCACAACTGTAAAATTTATATAGTCACTATTGCCATTAACTTTGCCTCACTAGAGGCTCCCAGCCATGGTAGCACCTGGGTACTACGTTAGTAGATGCCTATTCCTTAGAGCTGACAGCACTCATCCTGACCACTTCTAGTAACAGATGGGGAAACAGCACTACAACAACCAATTTGGGAACAATTACAAATGGAGAGGGAGAAAAATGAAAACTATAATCCACTACCCATACATTAAACACTTCTCAAAATGGCATGTCCGGTACACCCCAGGCCTCAGTGAATGACAAGCATCTCAAACGCCATACTTTTTTGTTGTGGTTGTTGTTTTCCAAACTATATAGTTTCCCAGACTGTCTTTCCCAACCAGGCTTCTGCCTTGGGGCTCTTTTTCTTTTTCTCTGTTTTTTGTATTTCCAGCAACCAAGAGTAGGTGCTCAAATGATAACCCGCCACGAGGTAGGCCTCAACATGACCTAGCAGGTCAGATAATAAACCGATTTGGGGATGGCATGACCATAGTCTGGCCGTTCGGTCTCCTAAATGTCCGGAAACTGCAAACATGTGGGGAAAGTGAGCGGCTGGTCACCTCCAGGCGTCTAGGCAGAAGGGAGCGGGCTACCTGGTTCGCCCAGGCTGCTGTGGGCTCCAGACACAGAACACGATTCTTAACACCTTCTGAAGCAGAGATGACAGGGGTGCTGTTCTGTCCCACAAGCCCAACCGGCACAACGACCCTTTTCTACCTAAGTCAGACCCACAAACGCTCCACTCCGAAGCCCCAGTCCCGGCACCTACAGCTCGGGGGGCGGGAGGGGCGCGGTGCAATATGGGAGTTGTAGTTCCAAGGAGAGTTTCGTACCCAGACGGACCGACAAACGGGACTGCTGCTCCCAGAAGACCCCGCGCGGGCGCCTCGCCCAGCCCTGCCACCTCACCTGTTCTATGGACGTGACTGTCTCCACTGAGTCGTCTTGCAACCGCTCCCGCGCGTGCTCAGGTCTCAGACTATACAGCGGTTCTGACCAGACAGGGGAGGAAGATGGAGGACAATAGTAGGTGAAGGAACTCGAAGAAGCCATGATCGGCAGAGCAGAGAGCGCTGTATAGGACTCGGCTTCGTCCAGCAACAACGCGCATTGAAACTCGAGCGGGCTAAGGAGCTACGGAGACTGGGTAGAGTCAAAAAGCTTTTGAACGCGAATCTCTCCTCCCACCTACACATCTTCAAGGAGTAAGTTACTGAGATGCTGCCGCCCCCCATTGGGCAGATGAGCTGCTACAAGAGCTCAGCTTTGTAGACAGAGTAGGATGCCTCCGTTCGTTATGCAAATAATATAAAAAGAAAACTTAAACGTTCTGCTCTCACCTAATTGTAATGCAGTAGTTTGCGATTTCGGCTGCTCTAGAACCCTGCGAATATAACTTGAAAAGCATTTCTGACAGCACTCCCGATTGCCTCAGTCACGCTCTTACTTATAGAATTACCCTGCACCTTTGGGTCCTTGACAGCCTCTTAGGAGAAGCCTGAGCTCAGTAAATGAGCAGAATTGCTGGTCTCACTACTCAAAAATAGAGGAGGAGAACACCGTAATTTTCTTCTACTCCCTGGGGGAGGGGCAGTGCAATGGCAGAAATCACTATACCATAGAAATGAGTGTAAATACAACAACTAAAGAAATAGTCAACAAATAATTATGGTGCACTTGTTACTTGTACTGTGCTTGAATCCAGAAATACAAAAAATGAACAGAATTACAAGATCCCTTCTCTTGCAATGCATCTGAATTTCATTTTGGAGGAACTGACAAAATTAAATATAAATGAGCACAAATATTTAAGGACTTACAATTATAATATGACAGAAAATAATCCAGCCAGGAAGGATGGCTCAACAGTTAAGAGCACTGGCTGCTCTTCCAGAGGACCTGGGTTCCAATCTCAGCACCCACCTGCCAACTCATGACCATCATAACTGTAACTCTAGTTGCAGGAGACCCACAGACAAATGGTGCACACACACACACACACACACACACACACACACACACACACACACACATATATATGTAGGCAACATACCCATACTTACTATTTTTAGTTTGCTTTTTAAAATACATTTTTATTGAAAATAGCTTTTGATGTCGTATATTCTGAGCAGTTTCCCCTTACTCAACACACCTCCCAGATACTCCCCACTTCCTCATCCACCCAACTCTACCCCTTCTTTCTCTCTCTTTAGAAAACAAAAAGAGAAAACAAACCAGAATAAAAAACGAGAAAGCACAAGGAACATAGATTCACATACAAAATTAATTTTTTAATTATAGAGAAAAGAAAAAAGTGTTTATGAAACTGGTAGAATAAATAAGGTTCTAATTAGATTTAGACTCAGGCAGACCCAGACCTTTCTGGGTATTTGACATTTAAACTGAGACCCTAGGGATGACTGTAACAGCATAAATTTAGCATTATAAAACTTTATCTCAGGGAAAGATGGTGAACTGTGCCTGAGGGCAGAGCCCAGGTCTAAGAATCTGGAAAAAAAATCTCAGGAATGCGCCTGACAGCCAATAACTTCAAAACCCTCAGCTGCATATCAGATTTCCACCTGAGTTCGAAACCTGTCCAAATGAATAAACTGACCCTCTAGTGTTTACAACGAAACCCGGTTCCCTAATGGTCTTTGGGGGTCCCTCGTCATGGGTACAGTATTACAAGCAGCCATCTATAACAATATGATAAGGGACCTTAAGAAAAAAGATCAGCATGATTGAAGGAACATGTCACAAATATACTTATGCATGCTTGGGTTGATTCTAATAAGCATCGAGTGATATATATCACCTATGATGGTTTGAAAGAAAATGCCCCCCAAAAGGAGTGGCACTATTTGGAAGTGTGGCTTTGTTGGAGTGGGTGTGGCCTCATTGGAAGATGTGTGTCACTATGGGGGTGGGCTTTGCAGTCTCCTATGCTCAAGCTACTCCCAGTGAGAGTTGCTTGCAAGTCATGATACAGGAATCTCAGATCTATCTCCAGCACCATGTCTGCTTGCACATTCCTATATCTCACATGATGATAGTGGACTGAACCTCTGAAAATGAAAACCACCCCAATTAAATGTTTTTCCTTCATAAGATTTGATGTGGCCATAGTGTCTCTTCACAACCATAGAAACCTAAGAGACCCCTCACAAATATAATATTAAAGTAGGAAAATCCTGTGGAACTTTTTAGTGGTAAAGCAACAGGAGCCATAGGTTGCTCTTGCAGAGTTCCCAACACCTTCATTGGCCACTCACAATTCCTGTACCTCCAGCTCCAGGGCCCTCTTTTGACCTCTTAACTACACCTGTACTCATGTGCACATACCCACACACTGAAAAATAGACATAATTTAAATATTTTTGTTTTGTTTTGTTGTTTGTTTTAGAGAGAGGGTTTCTCTGGGTTTGGTTTTTTGTTTGTTAGGTTGGTTTTGTTTTTGTTTTTGTTTTTTGAGACAAGGTTTCCTCTGTGTGGCCCTGGCCTGGCTGTCCTGGAACTCACTCTGTAGACCAGGCTGGCCTTGAACTCACAGAGATCTGCCTGCCTCTGCCTCCTGAGTGCTGGCAATAAAGGCATCCACCACTGGCTCCCAGAAACATAATTTAAATCTCTAGGGGTGGAGAGATGACTCGGTGGTGAAGATCAATTGATGCTCTTGCAGAGGACCTACAATTGCCTGTAACAACAGGCATTTCAACACCTTCCCCTGTTTTCTGCAGGCTTCTACATATGGTACACATACATACAAGCAGGCACATACATACATACTTAGAATATATTTTTTAAAAGTAAACCTTTAGGAAAACCCTACCACATTTAGACAGCAATAAAAAAGAATTTTTTTCTAGAACATGCATCAAGAACAGTAGAATGGCTCAGTAGAGGTTGTTGCACAGGAATGAGGACCAGAGTCAGATATATAGAAACCACGGAAATGGTGGGTAGGTGTGTTAGCCTGTCTGAAATTCCAGGCTTATTAGGCCAAGACAGAGAATGCCCAGAACAAGCTCACTAGCTGTATGAGTGAGCTCTGGGTTTAACAGAGAGACTCTGCCCCATGAGTAAGGCATAAAAAGGATTAAGGTTGACTCCTAACATTGATGTATACAAAAACAAACACATACACACTTGCAAAACATGCATACTAATTCACACCACACATAAACACACACACAGGACAAAGTAAAAAAAATGACATTAAAATTATATCAAGAGGCTAAGTTGTTGCATAAATCCTAATTTAAAAACCCGGAGCCAGATACTGGAATAAATGCTTAAAGATCAGAAAAGCAGCAGAACAAGCCACTAGAGAAATTTCTCATCACTACTGAACCCTGAGGCTGAAAAGGGAAAGCTCCTGTCTCCACAAATGCTCAGACTAGATGCCTCTGAGTCCTCAGCTGAAAGGGAAGAAAAAGAACCAGCTCCTATCTTCTCCCACCTTATATCCCTCTCTCTGCCCAGCCATATCACTTCCTGTCTCAGCCTCCCTAGTGCTGGGATTAAAGGTGTGTGCTACCTCTGCCTGGCTCTGTTTCTCTTTTAGAATAGAGTCATCTCCTGTAGTCCAGGATGGCCTTGAACTCACAGAGATACAGATGGATCTCTGCCTCTGCCTCTGGAGTGCTAGGGGGTGTGTGCCATCAATGCCTAGCCTCTATGGCTAACTCTGTGGTCTGCTCTGTCCTGATTTTCAGGTAAGCTTTATTTCTTAGGGGATACACAAAACATCACCACATTAAATTGTTTAGGATGAGGGGTTATGGGGAAAAATAATAGATGCCATGGAGCTGGTAGGAAAGCTCAGTGGTGGTGTGTAGACCTAGTATGTACAAGGTTGATCTGAGGCAAACACACACACAGCACATGTTCTCCATTCCCTCCTCAGAACATTTTACTCTGCTCCTATCATATGTCTAAGATCCAGGGCCTATGTAATATTTCACAATCGGCCATCTCTCTGTTCTCAGACAAACAGAGATACTCAGATTCTAATTGTGAGGCTGAGGCTGTGCAGCAGAAAGGCCCCGTGTGGGTATACATTATCATGTGCCCATCTTAGTGCCAGATGGAAACCTGTAGCACCAGACGATTGCCCAATCTGAGAATAAGTAGGTGCATGGATATGGATGTGAAGTGTAAAAGGATCTTATTACACATCCCACTGTATTCACATTTTCTCTTTCCATTAATGTGGGAATATTTTCAAATACAATAAAAACAGTCAGAGATGTCAGAGGGATCTACCCACAGTCAGTCTAGGAGGATCAGACAGTGGTAACTCACACCTTTAATCCCAGCACAGGGAATATCCCAGAAGTGGTGACCTAGCCCTCAATCCAATCTGAGTTTGAGGTCATTTTAGTTTACAGAAGGAGTTCCAGGCTCCCAGGCAGGCAGTGGTAGTGCCACGCCTTAACTGAGTATTTAAGGCAGGCATAGAAAAACAGCAGGCAGGAGCCATGGCTCACACTGTTAGTCCCAGCACTTGGAAAGCAGAGACAAGAGAATCTTCATAGCAAGTTCTGTTGGGGGGGGGGGCAAAGACTGGAAGAGGTGGATCTGTCCTCTGATATCTCTGAGTATTTTTATTATATTTGAAAATATCCCTACACATTAGCTCTGCGGCGGTGGAGTGTCTGATAAAATCTGGCTGTAGTTGAACTGCCAGTTACCAAATAACAACAGAGACATCTTATATAGTATGAAACGTTGGTCTTATCTTAGGCTTGTTCCCAGCTAGCTCTTATAACTTAATCAACCTGTTTATATTAATTTACATTTGCCACGTGGCTCCTACCTCTCCTCAGTACTGTGAGTCTCATTTCCTCTGTGTCTGGCTGGCAAATCCCACCTCTCTTCTTTCCAGAGTTCCTATCACTATGTGGAAGCCCCACCTACCCCTCCAGCCTAGCTATTGGCCATCCAGCTCTTTATTAAGCCAATCAGAAGGCGCCTTGGCAGAGACATATCTTCATAGTGTACAAAAAGATTATCCTGCAGCACTGGATCATATCTAAGAATTAAGCATTTTATGTAAAAAGCTTCTTTGCTTAGGAACTAGAAACTTAACATTTCAATCTTAAAGGTGGAGTCATGGACAAAACAGATGAAAAGCTTTTGTAGCAGACTGTTTAATCTGTGATGGGACACAGAGCAATTGCAAATATATTCTAGAAATAGAAGTTTGTGTGTGTGTGTGTGTGTGTGTGTGTGTGTGTGTGTGTGTGTGTGTGTGTGTGTGTGTGTGTGTGTGTGTGTTGCTGGGGGCTGAATGTAGGGCCTTGCATGTGTTAAGCAAACACTATGCCTGAGCTACATCCCAAGCCAGAAATCCTTTTCTGAAATCCAGTCTCCTCTATAGTGAGAACCAGATGTTAACAGGATCCTGGCAAAAGCTCCCCGTAGGAGTGTGTTGGTTTATTTAATAAGCATTTATTGAGTACCTGTTGATTACATGTTACGTGCTAGGCACCAGGATAAGTGCTTAGAGGACAGTGCTGAGCAGACTAGTTGATCTCTGCCCTATGTGTCTCATGACTTATCAGAAGAAACAGACACTAAAAACATAACGCAAAATTGTTTCATTACAGTTGAGGAAGATGACTGTAGCAGAAAGAAGCAGAGTGTTGCAAGACTACATAAGAGGTCAGACCCGAGATAGGCTGGAGACTCCCATGAGGAATGGGCTAGATAAACCAGGGTATAGGCCAGGCAGTAAACCTAAGGACAATCAAAAGTCAGGAAAGACCAGCAATGAAGAGTTTTTAAGTGCATAAGCATCAAGGCAAGTCAGCCATGGATCGGCCGCAGCCTTCCCCTGGGTTAAATAAAGTTACTGTTTCCTAAAGCGAAATGAGAGTCAGTCAATATTGTCATGCTTGAAGGAAATGATGTACTTCAAAGGGACTAACTACTTGATGATAATTAATAGGATTCCAGCTTGGACTGCATGCAGATGGTCTGGGTTTATTTTACTGAAATTCCTGCTGTTTATATTTTTTTCTTTCCTATGTTGAATGTTGAATCATATATGTCTTTCTTTTTTAAAGATTTATTTATTTATTATGTATACAGTGTTCTGCCTGCATGCCAGGAGAGGACACCAGATCTCATTATAGATGGTTGTGAGACACCATGTGGTTGCTGGGAATTAAACTCAGGACCTTTGAAAGAGCAGCCAGTGCTCTTAACCTCTGAACCATCTTTCCAGCCCTGAATTGTATTTCTTAGGAGATGATTTTAAAATGTTGATGGTGCTAATTTGCATTTGAGAAAACAAGAAAAAAAGTTAATGATCTAAATGAACTCTAGAGGGCACCTGTGACCCCCTTCCCCCCCACCCACACACACACAGCACACACCAGGGCCAGGCATGAAATAAACTTCTAATGGATGCCAGACACATTATTCATCCATGTTCTTTGTCAAGATAAACTTTCTCTTAATATCTTAGGAAATTATGTAATATATGTAGCAGGACATCTGGGAAATAAAAAGGCTCATCTGGTACCCCATTAGGTAATTAGTTTCCTGCCCCATAGATGTTCCCCTGTCATCTGTGCTCTCAGGCTCTGCAGCCCAGACCTTTGGCAATCCCCAGGATATTGACTGACTGAGGTGGCTCAGCCCTGCTCAAGGGACAGCCCCTTCCCTTCTTGGCTGTACTCTGAGATTGGAATCTCCCTTGCCTTTCCTAAAACACCAGCTTTCCTCTATCTGGTAAAGCCTGATGATACTTTCAAACATATTATATGGGATTCACTCTGAACTCTCCCCCTCTCCTTTGCTCATTTGCTTGCTCATTTGCTCAGACTGCAGATGGTTTGAGTTTTTACTCAAATACCTGATTTTTTCCCTAAATCAAAATGAGCAAACATCCTCGAAGAGATTAGGTATCTGTTAAACTCTGTATTGCTGGGTCCAAGGGCAATTCTCAAGTCATCCTGCTTGACGTGTTGGCAATATTTACACAGTTGATTTACGTTGGTGAACCAATTTCTTTTTTAAAATCTTTATTTGATGATGACGATGATGATGGTGGTGGTGATGATAATGGTGGAGGTGGCAGTGATGATGATGAAAAGTATGTGTATGGGAGGGGACACACGTGCCTGGTTTGTGTGGAAGAGGGTTGGTTCTCTCTACCTTTGTGTGAACTCCAGGAATTGAACTCAGGCCCTCAGTCTTAACCTGCTGAGTTACCTAGCTGACCTAAGGCTTGCTTTTTCTTTCTTAGTAAAACTTTTTTTGTTTAGGGTGTGTGTGTGTTGGGGGGGGGGGTTGTTTGAGTGTGTATGTTGCCTTAGTACATACCAGTGCATCCAGTGCACACATGCTCATTTGTGTGTATGCACATGTGTGGGACCCAGAGCAGCTTGACCACACAACTGCCATGACAGTCTTAATGAAAGACAGACAGACAGCAGGCTCTTGCTGGCAGCACCCGGTGGTACCAGAAGGGCCCATGAGCAGACACCATCCAGGGAGGAGCCAGCACCTAAGAGGAAATACCTGACATTTCAAACATTCCCTTCCTGGGAAAGGGACAGGTAGTTCCAGGTATACCTGCTGATCTGCTAAATGTTGAAACATCCCTAGAATTCAAAGCAGCCAATGAATCCATAACAGGTACCCCTAGCCCGAGCTTGGTCCAATCACAGGACTTTAACCCCAAAGCTCTGAAGACCCTAGACCCTCCTCCAAATAAAAACCCTTGCCATGTGCTGCTCAGGGTCGCTCCTACTCCACCACTGGGTCAGTCAGACAGACAGATGAATGGACAGACAGAGTGACCCAAACTAGCTTGTCAATAAAGAGACTATTTGCTGTTGCATCAGGCTGATCTCTTGGTCTTTTGGGGGTCTGGACTCTGGGCACAAACATACCTATATGTGTATAGGTGCACCATGCCACAGCCCACATGTGCAGGTCAGAGGAAAATTGTAGGGTACCTGTTCTTTCCTCTCACCATGTGGGCCCTTTAGGTCTGAACCCAGGTTGTCAAGCTTGGTGGCAATTGCCTCTAACCTATGCAGCCATTTTGCTGGCCCCAATACTTTCTTTTGTAGACTCTAGTACTGGATTTCCCCTGATAACCCAACTCCAGATACCCCAGGATTCAGTGCTTGGACATCTACATTCCCTAGTCTATGAACTGAGATAGCCATGCTTTAAATTTCACCATCGGATGAAAGGCGAAGTCTGCAGGACTGCAGGTTATACCCCATATCAAGTCTATTTCACTTGGATAGCCGTAGGAAACTTGCTTAACAGAATCACAGAGATGCCTCCAAACCAATACACTCCACCCAGCTCAGCGACAGCTCCATCCTTCCCATTACTCCAGACACCCTGGAGCCACGGCTGCCATTTCAAAAGAACCCAGCATCTGACCACCAAGGCTTTCCCAGTCCACTGCTAGCATTCCAGTCTGAGCCCCATCGTTTATTACTTAGAGCCTCACACCCACCAATCCCTTAGGTCCCCTGGTCCACTTCATCCCCATATGCTAATGCAAACCTCAGATGCTGAAACTAGTCCTTGGCCTGAAGGCATTAGGAGGTGGAGCGTTTGGAAGTGATGAGATCACATGGATGGAGCCCCCTGAATGAGATCAGTGCCCTCAAGTAGGCTTCAGGCAGGTCCTATCTTTCTTCTTTCATACAAAAATAGAGAAAGAAGCTGCTGTTTATGAATAAAGAGGCAGACCTTCACCAGACACCAGATACACACAGGAGGCCTCAGCCTCCAGACTGTCAGAAAATAAGGGTCTGAAATTTTTTATAGAATTTGTCTATAACTTTGTTTTAGTTTAAATGTGGCCCCTTGTGTGTGTGTGTGTGTGTGTGTGTGTGTGTGTGTGTGTGTGTGTGTGTGTGTGTGTGTGTGCGCGCGCGCGCGCGCGCGCGCATGCAGTATGTCCATCTGTCTGTGTCTGTCTGTCTGTCTCTGTGTCTTGGACCTGAAACTCATATAGACCAGGCTAGCTTGACCTCATAGAGATCCACCTCTCTCTGCCTCCCAAATGCTGGGATTGAAAGTATGTACTACCATGCTGGGCAAAGGTCTTATTTATAAGCAACCTAGTTTATAATATTCTGTTAAAGGAGCCGAGAAGTACAATTTTAAAAACACAAAACCCATATTAAATATTTTGTTGTTTTTTGAGACAGGGTTTCTCTGTAAACTCCAATAAACTCTTCCTTCTGTAAGTTACATTGTTCACGGTGTCTAAGACAAAGTTAGTACCAGGACTATTGCTGTGAAGATCTGCCCACACTGTATTTTGGAAAAATGTGCAAGACTAAGATTTTGGACTAGGGACGCTGTCAGTGGGACTTAGGTCATCCTAGGAGGAGTGTGAGAGGCATCAGTGCTGAGAGCAGTACAGACTGTGGAGGCCCAGCTCAAGAGGTTTCAGGGGGGAACAATATTAGCAACTGGGCTAGAGAGCATTCTAGTGATTTTTTTTTTTTTTTGGCTGTTTTCTTTCTTGTCCTAAGAATCTGCCTCTAGACTACACTGAAGAGTATTGGATTAATTTCCTTGACAGAGGAGATTTCAAGACAGTCCAATATTGATTCTGCCAAGTGGCTATTACTGATCACTTTTATTCAGGTCTACAATGAAAAAGAAATATAAAATGTACAGCTTAAAATGAAAAAGCACCAGGAGATTTAATGTTGGAGCCAAAGTTTGTGCTGAAAAAGATGAGATTTTAAAAGGGCTGTTTCAGAATGGAATAAGGAGAAGGATGACCTCAGTGCAAAGCCCTATCCAGATAAGCTTCCAACTACCATAAGAAGGGGGAGCCGGAGGGATTTTCTGCTTCTAAAATGACACAAGAGAAAAGCTTCTGTAAATGCCATCCTTATGGCTCCGGCTTTAGAGTCATGAAGAGTACAGGAGCAAAGGGGTTGTGGAATCTTCCTCTGCAGGTAAGGAGATCCACTGAAGCCAGGAGTGTGGTATGAGGGCACCTATGTGGAAGCCCTCATTGACTATTATATAAACCAGTGAAAGTGAAACCTGGATTATGTTGGAGACCCCAGGATGCTGGAGGTACCAGAGTCATGAGGCATCTGCTGAAAACAGCTGCATACAGGAGACAGAACCAGCCTGAGAGAAAGAGGTGTACTGCAGTCATCAAAACCAGAATGTTGAGGTCATCTAAGCCCTGTGACATCACACACAGTGCTGCAGAATTCAGAGTGTGCCTTGATAAGTTCTGGTCTTGTTTTGGTCCAGTATCCCTCACTATGGAATAGCAATGTATATTCTGTGCCATTATACATTGAAAGTATGTATTTGCTTTTTTATTATTCTGCAGGGGGTTACAATTAAGAAATTGCCTTGAGTCTCAGAAGAGACTTTTTGAACTTTTAAATATCATTAAGGCTGTGATAGACTATGGAAACCTTTGAACTTGGGCTAAATGCATTTTGCATTATGATATGACTATATGCCTATGGGGGCCAGGGAGCAGAATGTGGTGCTTGCATGAGAATGGCCCCCATTAGCTCATAAGTTTGAATACTTGGTTCTCAATTGGTAAAACTACATGGCTGTCTGGAGGGGGTGTCTCACTGCCAGTGGCCTTGAAAGTTCCCAAGACTCTTGCCAAGACTGGGAAGGCAGTCTCTCTGGACTCTAAACCTCTGAAACTGTAAGCCCTAAATTAAATACTTTCTTTTTATTGTTTGTTTCTTTTGAGACAGGATCTCTCTATGTAGCTCTGGCTATCCTGGAGCTCACTATCTAGACCAGGCTGGTCTCAGACTCACAGAGATCCCCCTGTCTCTGCCTCCCAAGAACTGGGCTTAAAGGCATGTGCCACCATGCTCAGCTAAATGCTTCCTTTTGTAAGTTGCCTTGCTCAGGGTGTCTTATAGAGAAGTAACATTTTGTTAATAATAATGACAACACATCTTGGTTCTAACCTTAGCTTTTAAGAGCACACTATTTAAAAAAGTACTATATAGCTTTATTATATGGTTATTATAAGTAAATATACTTAATATAAAGTATGCAAATATATAAACAATAAATAAAACATATAAACACAAAGTACAGTGGGAAAAAAAGGTGAAAGGAATTCTAGTCTACCTAACTTCTTAATTAAAGATTGGACTCTAGGCCTCATGGATACTAGGCAAGTGCTCTGCCACTGGGCCACATTCTCATCTTAGCAGTGGTAACTTTTAAATGTTTACACTAGAATTTAGAAATGCTGAAAAGCCTATCTGCATTCTTATTCAAAGTAGCACACAAAAGGAACCATAACAAGATTTTATCACAAAGAGTATCTTTCTAAAAAATGTAATGATTTTTTACTGCACATAGAACTCTGTGAACTTCCCAGAAATCAATAACTACCAACTTTCCACGCCTGGATCATCATCATCATGATGATATAAAGCCTTCTGTGATCCAGGCTGGCCTTTAACTCAAGATCTTTCTGTCTTAGCCTTTTGAGTGCTGGGATTATAAGTCTGTGCCTCCATACCCAGCTAGTCTGTTTATTACTATTATTAATTATTATTTCCATTTTTTTGAGACACAGACTTTCTACGTAGCTCTGACTGTCCTGGAAAACTCTATGTAGACCAAGCTGGCTTCAAGCTCACAGAGATCCATCTGCCTCTGCCTTCTAAGTACCTAGCCTTAGTCTGCATTTTTAAAATTGCACCATATGTTGATATGAAATAAACCATGTTATTAATTATTATATATGCTGTTGCTGAAAGCCTATATAAAAGTATTTACTCTATCAAAAGGACTACTTTATCAAAAGATAGAAAATTGAAGCCAACTAAACACCATTAACATTAAAAATCTTGAAAAAGGGCTGGCGGGGTTCAGAGTGCTTGCCTAGTATATTAGGAGGGTCTGTGTCTAATTCACAGTATTTCCAAACAAAATGAAAGAAAACTCTGGGAACTGATTTTTAAAACTGTTAAGTGGCAGTGTCGATTCATTCTACAGAGCATCCAGGTGACTGAGTTCTAGCCATGGTTTGGTATCATCAATGGTGCATTTAGTAATAGATTCTTGGCTGGGTGGTAGTGGTACACACCTTTAATCCCAGCACGAGGGAGACAGACAAGGGTGGATCTCTGAGTTCTAGGCTAGCCTGGTTTACAGAGGGAGTGTCAGGACCGCCAGAGCTACACAGAGAAACCCTGCCTTGAGAAACCAAGACAAACAAAAAAATAATAGTATTAACAATAATACAGGGTCTCACCCCCTCTAAGGCATGAGGTATATTTCAGAAAAAGGAGAAGAGAAAAAGTGTAAGAGCCAAAGAAAAACAAGGGGGTGTGACATGCTGACATCCTGGTGTGACATGGCTGCTGTACTTTCAGACTCTACAGCGGTGATTACCTCCAGAGGACTTCCACAAAATGGAGCCCATCAACACCATGTCACTGAAGGAGCAGCAGCTCTTCCCAGAGGTCTGACACATGTACTGGGTGGGTTTGTATGTCAGCTTGACACAAGCTAGAGTCATCAGAGGAAGGAGCCTCAGCTAAGGAGATGCCTCCTTGAGATCCAGCTGTAAGGCATTTTCTCAACTAGCGACCAATGGGGAAGGGCTACTTCATGGTCCTGAGTTCCATCAGAAAGCAGGCTGAGTGATGTAGTATGAGGTTTCTGGCCCAGACCCTCGGGCCTAACCTCAAGGTCTAGGCCCACAGACCCACAGACCCGCAGTCCCACAGAGACACACAGATGCTTCCAATAGTTTTAAGCTGATCAGCCTCAGGCCCAGGCATATAGCTTACTAGCTCTCTACCCTTCATCTAACCCATGTCTCTTGTTCAGCCATGAGGCTCGGTACCTTTCTTTAGAGCTGCATGGTTGTCTTCTGCATCCTGCAGCTTCTCTCTGGTGCTCTGTCTGGCATTCTGCTCTCAGAGATTTTTTCTTAGTCTGGTAGTCCCACCTACACTTCCTGCCTGCCTTTGGCTAATCAGCTCTTTTTATTAAACCATTGGTTGGGACAATTATTTAAAATGAAACAACACAACCTCCCACATATCCCCTTTTCTCTTAAAATAAAAAGAACTCCAAATCTAATATTCTTTTCCCCCCTTATCTGTAACAACCTATAAACAACACTGTAAATAAACACAAACATCCATAATCCATGTTTTGGGAATGTGGGCATCGTTCTCTAGGCTACTTCCTCCTGAATGGGCCACCCAACAATCTCATGGGAATCCAAAGAAAAATGTAGGATTATGTAGAGTTCTTTAGTGGACTAGTCTGTAAGGCTGGGTCATCTCAGCCAGTCTCCTTGAAATTGTTTTGGATTCAGAGCTCTGGAACTTCAACAGAGGTGCTCTGAAATGCTGAATCATCTGGTCCATCCATTTCCATTGGAGATTTTTCAGGGGGGTCTTCCTCTATCAAATTTTATGTTCTTTATCCAGAAATAAATCCACAGCCTCTCATTTTCTGTGAAAATAAAAGGAAAACCTCTTCTCCAAAGTAGTGTATCTTTGCATTTCAATTTTAAAGTAAACTCATGTACAAAATATATAGGTTGAATTACTCCAATAACATTTATAATCAACTGTCTTTTAGCAGCTTTTACTAAGTTATTATCAGTCAAGAAGCTTAAAGATAAGACAGTATTATACAGTATCCAGACATTCTTTGTTATCTTCCATCTTTACGTGGCTTATTTATTTATTTATTTTTAATCTATGTATTTCACTCTATTTCTTTTTTTTTAAGGGCTTTCTTTCCCTTTCTCTTCTTTCTCTAAGCCTATGTATATATATTTTCAACACACTCTAAACCACTTAGACTTTTTTTTAAAAAAAAAAACAACTGTCTTTACTGTATATTTATTTCTTAACTTTTTCTGTCTCTGACCACACCTGTGCTTCTCTAGGGTGATTGACTCCACCCAGATTCTTCTATTTCTTTCTGTTTCTGACCATACCTTTAATCTGCCAGGATTAAAGGCTGGTATGATAGGTGGATGGCTCCACCCAGCTCCTAGTCTAATTTCATAGAATTTATCTTTTTAACCCAGGTACTCTGGGGAATTTTAGGGTCCATATAATGACCAAGTCAAACTGCCATCTGCTGCTCATTAACTCTATTTAAGTATTAGGCAGCAGGGCCTTTTAAAAGACTCACAAGTATTTTGTCTTTAAGGCTGAATCAGGAACCTTCTCTTAAAAAAGTCAAGCTTCAGTTTGCCTCAGGCAAACAGAGCTGATCCAAGAAAACATGACCCTAGAAAGCCATCTTTGATTCTGTTCCTTTTTTCTCCTTATGAAGGTAAACCTTAAGTAAATCATTTATAACCTTTTCCTTATATTGAGGCTCCTGTGAGACTTCAGGAACCAGACATTTTATGCCTTAACCTGCACTCCAAAAGCCCGCCATTGTAGCTCAAGCCCATGTGCCTCACCAGGGTGTCTCTGTACCACGGCTCACGTGGGAGACACAATTCAGAGGCTGCTTTGGGCTCTAGACCATTTTTAAGCTTTCTATGACTTTATGTGGGCATATTTGCCACACGTTGGGCTGCCATTTGTAGTATGAGGTTTCTGGCCCAAACCCTCGGGCCTAACCTCAAGGTCTAGGCCCACAGACCCGCAGTCCCGCAGTCCCGCAGTCCTACAGAGACACACAGATGCTTCCAATAGTTTTAAGCTGATCAGCCTCAGGCCCAGGCATATAGCTTACTAGCTCTCTACCCTTCATCTAACCCATGTCTCTTGTTCAGCCATGAGGCTCAGTACCTTTCTTTAGAGCTGCATGGTTGTCTTCTGCATCCTGCAGCTTCTCTCTGGTGCTCTGTCTGGCATTCTGCTCTCAGAGATTTTTTTCTTAGTCTGGTAGTCCCGCCTACACTTCCTGCTTGCCTTTGGCCAATCAGCTCTTTTTATTAAACCATTGGTTGGGACAATTATTTAAAATGAAACAACACAACCTCCCACAGAGTGAGCCAATGAAAAGCAAGCCAGTAAGCAGCTCCCTGCCCCCCTGCCTCCCCAGGCCTCTGCATGAGCTCCTGCCTCTGGGAGCCTACCCTTTTTGAGTTCCTGTCCTGACTTCCTTCTGTGATAAACAGCAATGCTGAAGTGTAGGCCTGATAAAGCCTCTTCTCTCCAGCTTGCTCTTTGGTCATGGTGCTTCATTGAAGCACAGCAATAGAAACCCTGTAGTATGAGGTTTCTGGCCCTGACTTTCTGGCCTAACCTCAAGGTCTGTGCCCACAGACCCGCAGACCTGCAGACCCGCAAACCCGCAGACCCACAGACCCACAGACCCACAGAGACACACAGATGCTTTCAATAGTTTTTGGCTGATCAGCCTCAGGCCCAGGCATATAACCTGCTAGCTCTCTACCCTTAAATTAACCCATGTCTCTTATCTTGGTCAGCCATGTGGCTGGGTACCTTTTCTTAGAGCAGCATAGTTGTCCTCTGTTTCTTCCTCTGGCTTCTCTCTGGCATTCTGCTCTGCGCTTCCTGTTCTCAGAGTTTTTAGTCTGGTAGCCCCGCCCACACTTCCTGCCTGCCTTTGGCCAATCAGCACTTTTTATTAAACCAGTGGGTGGGACAATTATTTACCATGAAATAACACAATACCACTACAAAACCCTAACAAAGACAACACAGTTAAGGGTTGGCGAGGAAGGAGAGACATTTTCTTTAGAGGAATAACTCCCAGAAATGCACACCTGTTAACAACAACAACAAACCCTCTCCCGTCTAATTGTAAACAACTCTAACAAAACTCTTTGGATCACACACAACAGAGGGCATGAAGATAGAAAAGGAAATAGTTGAGAGGAAGAGGCTTGATAGGCTTGAGACAAGAGAGGATAATGGGAGAAATAAGATTAAAATATTTTATATACATGTATGTAAACATAATGAAATCCACTGCTATGTGTAATTAATACATGCACAACAACAATAATACAGATTGTCCCAGACTGACAGTTGCTGAATGAGACTCATTGACAGAGGGTCCATGAAACTGCAGTTTTAAAGTCCCATAAATAATGCTGTTGTACAACTAGTGTTGACAGAAATGTTTGCTATCTGTCAGACCCTACTCCCTTTCTAGAGAAAGGAGGGAATTCTGGGAAGTGACTGCCCTACAGTCCATTGCACTTTGGTCAAAGGAACATAGAGATGCCTTTCATTATGTCCAGATCCGGCCCTTAAATTCTACTCAACCCTCTTCCAGCTAAGTGCTGATGCCTGGAGCAGCTCTCTGTTCAATGGAACTTCAAGCCTCATGTTCTAGAAACTGAAACTCTCTATAAGTTTCCCAGTGTTCTACTCCTACTGGATAAAAGCAATTCCTTCAGAGATTCCAAATTATTTTCTGGACAAATGTTCTGATCTTTTTTCCTTTAGAGTGTTTTTTTCTCCTTCATGCAGTCTCTCTGGAGTATGCTAACGACAGTGGTACCTCTCTCCCACTTCCTCTCTATTAATCTTATTTAGGTGGATGTACAAATTCCCTGTGAAAAACACAGTCTGCAATCTAGATCTAGATGTGTTAGGGAATAGTTCTCGATTTTTGCTGCAAGGTGGGTCTTTATTATTATTATTATTATTATTATTATTATTATTATTATTATTTTATGTATACAGTGTTCTGCCTGTATGCATACCTGCCAGAAGAAGGGCACCAGATCTCATTACAGACGGTTGTGAGAGCCACCCTGTGGTTGATGGGAATTGAACTCAGGACCTTGGGAAGAGCAGCCATCTCTCCAGCCCAAAGTGAGCCCAAAGAGCAACATCTTACTTTTGAATGGAGTCCCAGCTGGGAGTCCTTTGCCATCTGAGTGCTTAAATGACCTTGTAGAGCTGAACCCTCCCCCAACTTGCTGTTCACTGGACTTTTGTGAAGGAAAAATAGACCTTTAAGGTATGAACCTTTGAGATTTATGTGGTTATGTAGCCCAGGATGGTCTTGAATGCTCAAGCCGCTTGCCTCCCTCTTAGAAATGCAGACCACTATGCCTGGCTCCCTGTAAAGAGTCTTAGCTGCTAAGCTCATCATCTTCCCTCAAACCTAACTTTTTTGTTGTTGTTGTTTCCAGACAGGGTTTCACAATGTAGCCCTAGCTGGCCCAGAACTTGAAATGTAGACTAGACTGGCTTTGAAACTCAGAGATCTGCTCGCCTCTGCCTCCCGAGTGCTGGGATTAAAGTAGGCAACACCACACCTGGCTCAAACTTCACTTATTATTTTAAGATCAAGGGCATTTTTGTTTGTTTATGATTTGTTTTTGTTTTTGAGACATTTCTCTGTATGGCCCTGGTGTTAGGATTCTGTCCTAGCCCCAGAAGCCAGAGCTGACCAATGACAATGAGCCTGGATCTGCCCTGAGTCCTGATGTCAAGCTCCATTTAAGAAGGATTCCTACCTTTGACCTCTCCCCTTTCTTTCTCTCCACCCTGTCAGAGGTTACACTCCTCAACCCCCACCTCTTCCCTCTCTCTCCTCTTTCTTTCTCTCTATCCATCTATGTTGCTCGGAATAAAGGAAACTCAGAGTCAAATCTCACCCAGCTGTCTTCCAGCTTCCTCAGCCTCACTTCTTGTGGCTTCTGCCGCCTGAATCTGTCTTCCTATGCCTGCCTTAAATACCTTCTTCACCCAGTTGTTTCATATCCGGGTTAAGATTAAAGGTGTGAGCTACTACTATTTGGTAGTTAGCTTTGAACTCACAGAAACACAGAAAGATCTCCTCTGTCTCTGGAGTTATGGGACTAAAGGCCTGCCTGGGAGCCTGCAACTTCCTCTGTAAACCATGTTGGCCTCAAACTCAGATCTGCTGGGATTAAGGGTGTAGGTCACCACTCCGGGATATTCCCTGTGCTGGGATTAAAGGTGTAAATCACCACTCTCTGATCCTCCTGGATTGACTGTGAGTAGATCCCTCTGATATGTCAGACTGGTTTTTATTAAATATGAAACATATGCCCACACATCTACCTCTTCTCCCTATATAACAATAAAGTCTCTCCACGTGGGCCTGATCTAAGTGTCTTCCAAATAACTGCCTTCCACCAAGCCCACATGGGACATGGGGCTTCTATCCATCACCATCTGTCAGCCACACCAATATACAAGTTATCATAACATCTGGCTGTCCTGGAATTCACTCTGTAGACCAGGCTGGCCTGGAACTCAGAGATCCACCTGTGAATTAAAGTCGTGAGCAAGCATCACTGGGCACGATCAAGGACAATTTTATTAGAATGTTAAAAGGAAACAACCCAGGACAGGCAAGCTGTAAAATTCAACAGCTGCCCAGTGGAGGGGAATGGAGGAGGTAAGGAAAAAGTCCATGCCAGTGAGTTCTGCCAGCATGGAGGTCTGCCACATGGCCAGGGAGGGAGGCTTTAGAAAAAGATCAAGGAATCCCAAAGCACCAGAAAAAGCACACTTAGGTTCTGGACAGCATGCAAAAGAAAGGAAGAAGCAGAAATAACAAACAAGAAAATTTGCACCTTCCAAACTCAGAAAGGTACTGGACTAACCCAACCTCCCACTACTTGGCTCAAAGGGACTTGCTTCAGGGGAGGATTCTGAAAAGGGAAGATTCAGTTTGGAGCTGAATTCTGACAGTAAGTATTTAAGATGATGTGTATCTCATGGTTGCTGGTTGCACGTCATGTCTTATAAAGGGAAAGATCTCATTTCTGTGACATTCCCATTACAAAATCCTCCACATGGAGGCCACCTGCTAGGAAGCTGTGAGAAGCACCCCACGACTCCCATTTCCTGCAGTGAGAGAATGAACTGATTCCTAAAGCTCTGGCCACACAAATTATGTGTGCTGAGGCTTCTCTGGTTTGGTGCCTACTACGGGCTGAATGATAAGTAGATTCCCCCAAGCCTGTGTGGCCATCTGAACCTAGGGACTCCTAGGCTTAGACCCTATTCTCAACTAACAAAAAGCTTTTCTTTGATAGAGATTAAGTGAAAATGACTTTAAAAATGCTTTAAAAAAACAACAACAACAATAAATGTCAGAAATCTTTAGAGATGTCCTTACCGGAGGAAGAATTCCTTACCCTATTATGTGAGAGAACAACTCTGCCAGAAAGGATGATTTTCTGGAATCTAACAATACCTGGAAACCAATGTGATCCATTTGAATGCCACTTGACCTGGGCATTCTAATGTCCTTACACATTTTATGCCAACTCTAGTTTATCTTGGGGTCCAATTGTGGGACTTAATAAGAACCTGGATTTACTTTCCCTTGGGAGGCACTGGTTCTGCCTAGCTCAACCTGTGTTTCCAGACTTGCAAATATAATCCACACCTAAATAAAGCCCTCAGGGCTAGCTCAGTAGTTTTCTAGTACTTGGCTTTGATCCCCAACACTGCAAAACACGATGAAATAAAAAACAGGGTCAGTGCTTTGTTTTAACCTTGTTCATAGTTTCTTTGTTTATAATTTCTGTAGATACTGATTTTAAGGCTGTACATGGTGGTGCACATCTTTAATCCCAGTACTTGGAGGCAGAGGAAGGCAGATCTCTGAGTTTAAGGCCAATCTGCTCTACTACATAGTGCACTCCAGACCAGCCAAAGCTGTATAGACCCCATTTCAGGGGAGAAAATGATTATTAGGTAATCCAATGTGGCTGGTATATTTTCATTAATATATATTTAAAGAGTGTGTGTGTGTGTGTGTGTGTCTTGTCTCTGTGTGTGTGTATCTGTGGAGTGCCTCTTCATATGTGTGGAAGTCAGAGGAAAACTATGTAGCTCTGGTTCTTCCCTGTCACTTTTATGTGGATTCTGGGAATTAATTTGGGTTATCAGTCTTGCATGGGAAATGTCTCCACCCATGAAGCCCTCTTGACAGCTCTCTGGTTCATGTCTTTATATATGAAGAAGAGATCTGGAATTAAACACACAGAAAAAAGACTGTCTGTGCAGAAAGATGCCATCTACAAGGTAGAGACAGAGGCCTCAGAAGAAACAATCTTGTCGACACCTCAGTCTTAACTTTTCACCTCCAGAATTGTGGGGCAATGAGCATCTGTGCTTTAAGCCAGTCAGTCCGCAGCACTGTCACAGCAGCCCTAAGATGACTGCATCTCTAAGGACTTGCTCTTCCCCACTTCAGAGTCACTTTTTCCCATTTCGGGATCAGACCTGTAATTCCAACACAGGGAGACTGAGGCTGGGAGATTGCTATGAGCCAGTCTAGGTTACTCCATGATTAGTTCCAGTCCAACCTGAGCTACAATGTGACACCCTGCCCCCCTTTCTCCTTCCCACCTAAAGAAAACCGAAGGAGGGCGTACTGACATGATGGCTGTGTGTGTGCATGGTGGGGGTGCAACGGGGCCATCCGTCATATTTTTTTCTCTTTCTGAGCTAGAATCCTGAAAGGTGGGCAATTTTCTCACTGTCATGCAAGCTTGGACACATGAGGACGAATCTGAGGAGACATTGAGAACAAAGCTAATGAAGAGCCCCGTGGACCAGCTGTGTTGTCTCAGTGGTGGGTGGGCTGCCCACCGAGCATCGCTCCAGCTATTCGGCTGTTGCTATGGCAGATCCCACAGTGGTGCCCTCAGGAGCATGCTCAGTGTGGCTGGTGTGGGGTGGGGGTGAGCCGGGAAACTTGTCTTCCTGGTAAATGAATCAGTATAATTGAGTGTCTGATTCTAGAAGGCTTGTGGGATCAGCAATCATTTCAGCAATCATTCTTTGTCAGCTACAATGAAACTTCCTCAGTCCAAGATGAATATAACTCGGGAGGATGTCAAAATGCCCCACAGTGTGCCTGGTGCAACTCAACTTTGTTGCCTCCGCTAATCTCTGTAATTCTTTTGCTAACATTGTCTCAACATCTCAGCACCTCCATCCCATAATACAGCTCTGGTCCAGGGGTGGGAATTTCTGGCTTCTGTGGGGCCCTGAGGGATCATACTCTTACCTTACACACATCCTCATACAAACTCACAGCTCTGGGACCCCCTGCACACCTTTTGGTCCAGGCCAGCTCCCTTATGTTTCTAGTTGGGATCTCACAAAGCTGACCTTGAACGCAAAACATGCCTCCTTTCCAGTAGCTGTGTTATACCATCACATCCTAGAACTTCCTCTTCCCCTCCTCCTCCTGGTGTGTGTGTGTGTGTGTGTGTGTGTGTGTGTGTTCAAGAGTACGTGCCTGTGAACAACATATGAGATCCTAAGATCCTTTGGAGTTGGAGTTATAGGCAGCTGTGAGCAGTGCAGTGTGGGTTCTGGAAACCAAATTTCAGTCCTCTGACAGACTCTTTAATCACTGAGTCACATCTCTCCACCATCCCCAAATGCATTTAATTAAACAAACAAAGGAACAGTGTAAACTACTGAATTTGAAAAGAGTCTGGTATGATAAAATAATCTCCTTTCTTTCTTTCTTTCTTTCTTTCTTTCTTTCTTTCTTTCTTTCTTTCTTTCTTTCTTTCTTTCTCTCTCTTTCTTCCTTTTAAAGTAATCCTAACCCCATTGGAGTCATTCAGAAAACTTCACTCACTTTCCTGTCTTGCCAAGAGAATGCAATTTCTATAATAATAAAGATCCCCTTAGACTGAGAGGTCTACCTCTACTGCCTTTCCTGCTCTCTGATAGAGCAGCAGAGAGTTACTACCATCCCAAAGAGACCAATGGGAAAGTAGGCACAGAGCCTGAAGGGGGGGGGGGGTGGACGACCGCAGGCAATTTACATTTTGTGCTCTTTGCGCTGGTTTGTGTGAGGAAATAACAAATTGGGCCTCTGTGTAGCAAAAATATCTCTAGCCATCATCCGAGGACTATTTTTATAGGCCGGGGAAGCAGAAAGAAAACACCAATGGTATTTTCTCTACCTCAGGATTTATTAAGTCAAGGACCATGCTAAACAGTCCTTTCTACACACCACCATATTTTTTTAAAAAAAACCAATCCTATGAGACTGTTACCCTGAATATCCCTATTTTGCGATGAGGAAAGTGAGAATCAAGGTTTCAGAGCTGTTGAGCAGAGCACTTGGGAGAACTCATGTCTTACCCCAGAGCCCCCAGAATGCCTCTGAAGCCCAACAAAAATGAGGAGAAATGTACCTGAGAATCTTCTTGAAAATTATCACATTTATTTTTAAATTTTACTTGTGTGCGGATGTTTTCCTGCATGCCTAGCTACCATCACATGCATGCCTGATGCCTGCAGACTAGAAGGCGGCTTTGGACCCCCTAAGACTTGAATAAAGGGGCCTGTAAGCAGCCTGGTGGGTGCCATATGCTGTATTGAGAATTGAACCTCTAGGAGAGCAGCCAGTGTTCCCCAACCACTGAGCCGCCTCTCCAGCCCCACACCTGTGAATCTTAATGGGCACTTGAGGATCCGTTCCTTAAGATCAAAGTAGCAATTCGGTTTAGGGTTTACCCCCTTTTACAAACATTTAGACACTTTGCTTGAAATATAGTTCATTTGAAGACAATAAGCTTACCATTTTCCCTGATCTACTACAGAGAAATCCATTTTCCATCCAATATTCAGCCTGAAACACACACACACACTCATACACGCAACAGCAACAATCATTGCTTTTAAAAGATCTAATAGACTAGACTTGCTCTCTCCTAATACTAGTTCTTAAGATCAGGCAATTTTCTGAACTCCAAATAGGACTGATTTTCCTCTCAGATGATAACACATTTGCTGTAGTAAACTGGGTCTCTAGAGAGGACCATTCATTCTTAGATACCATTTATGTGCAGAAATATTTAGAATCTGAGACTTCATCTTAGCAACTTAGACTCACAGAAGACTTTTGAAGGAATCTTCTCCAAATAATTTGCATTAAAAATCTGTTTTAATGATAATGTATCTGTCTACCTGATGTATTGACCGGGGCCAGCGGGTGTTTTCCCCAGTTTAAGACAGACATAGGGGAGGTGGGATGGCCTGATATAAATCACCCTGTTGGGAGGAGGCCAGATGGCAAAGAGAAAATTCCGAAACACACTGGAGTGTTGGTGGAGGGAAGGGTTTCCAATCCAGCACCCCCCCACCCATGAAGGCCTTCCAACCTGGGGTGAGCCCAGGTGAGGACCTGCCATTGGTAAGCTGGGCCAGGCCGCAGCAGAGGCCAGAGCCCAGGTGGGGCGGGGTGATTAAAATCAGGCTTGGGGTAGGATACGGGGAGATGCGATGGGACGGGAAGTCAAGGTTGGCAAGGTGGGTTGGGTGAGCTCTTATCCCAACTCCGCCAGTCAGATCGTTGGCGGAAAAACGCAAACATTCCCCTCCCGGCCCCTGGCCGGATCCCCGCACCCCAGGGTGTGAGAGCCGAGCTGGGACCCCGCCCGGGCCGGCAGCGGGGTCCCCGCCGCTCCCCTCCCCCTCTCCCGCTGCGGCGGCGGCGGCGGCGCAGGGGACTGGCAAAGGGCCGGGCAGGGGCGGCAGCGGCGGCTGTCCCCTCCCACCTCCCCGCCAGCGCGAGCTTCCCCGCGCCGCGCTCCCGCCGCAGCCGCGCTTCCCTGCTCCAGCGAGCGAGCGGGCGAGGCCAGCGCCGGGGCCGGGCCGCTTCCTTCTCGCCACCGCGGTGTCCTGAGACGGGCTCCGGCCGCGATGGCAGAGGCTGAGCGGGGCTGAGCCCGCCGCCGCCCGCACCCCGCGGGCCCCCTTGAGTCCCTGCCATGGCGAAGCAGTACGATGTGCTGTTCCGGCTGCTGCTGATTGGGGACTCCGGGGTGGGCAAGACCTGCCTGCTGTGCCGCTTCACCGACAACGAGTTCCACTCTTCGCACATCTCCACCATCGGTAAGGGGCGGTGGCCCGGGGGCGCCCCATCCTCCCCTCCCGGTGGCTGCTTCACCCCCAGCCCAGGAGGGATTGTGCGCCCCTCAAGGTAGAGACGGTGGCGCTGGAGGCCAGGGAGAGGGAGTACACCTAGGGGTGAGCGGTCCTCCAAATGGGGCCCCCGAGCCTCGGTTCCTGCAGGTGACGGGTACATGCTTCCTGCAATCAGGAACTAAGGGCGGGAGTTTAGCCTCTTGGCTGGAGCCTAGCTAACATGAGAAGACAGAGGCGGCTGTAGGCCAGAGTACCCGGAGCTGGGGCAGCGAGACTCAGCCAGTGAAGTGATATACCCACAGCTCCAGACGAAGGGAGGAAAGGGGGACTGGGTGAGGGCCGGTCAATAAGACACTGAGGTACCCTTAGCTTGAGGGTGACTCAATGTGGACCCTCGATGGGAGTGGGCAGAGAAAGATATTGATCAAAGGGATGGAGTTTCCAGGGCTGTTGTGAAGCCACAAGACACCTGGAGGAGGGCAGAAATACAACAGACCGGGGGGAGGGGGGGTGCGGGGGGGGGGGTAAAAGCTAGCGGCTGTTTTGAAGGAGGGTGAAGGAAGATTGTGACTGTTTATAAAGACCAGGGGGTCAGCAAGTAAAAAAGGACATACCTTACACAGGCACAAAGGTCTGGTGATACCCTGGCAAGGCCAGTAGGATCACTGTTTTGAGAGTGAGTCAGTGGTCTCCACGAACAAGGGAAGGCTCTCTCTTCCAGGAGGGCTGACTTGGGATTCTACCCATATCTGATTCCAGGGTACCAGACTTGGTTGGCTCTGAAGTAGCCTTCTCGTGGTTCGTGGTAGAAACAACCTACCAGCTGCTTGGTCATCCAGCAGGAATCCTGCTGCCTTCAGGAAGGACTCCAGCCCTCAGCTCCCTCTTAAGGATTCTTTCTTCCCCTTCACACTCCTCCCTAACACACACTCCTTGCCAAGAGAGAAGGTGAGGGTAGCTGTAGTCAGGAGAAGCAGAGCCATGTTTGTAGATAAGAGGCAAGCATAGTCAGGCATACCTTGGAGCCCTCCCTTTGGGACAGGCTTGACTTGAACTTCTGAGCTTCAGGCTCTCTTCTGTAGAATGGGTCCAATAACAAGACTTCCCTGAGGAGTTAGACAGATTACATAAACGAATGCTTTAAAGCACTTTGCTTGAGTGTGACCAACTGGCCAAGTGCTGGTTGTCCCTCTTGTGTAGCTTTTATGGTGTCTTTACGTGCTTTGCTCTCATCAAGTCACTTGGAGCTAGAGATCAAAACTTGCGTGTATTTCTCTGGAACACTAAAGCCAGCTCCTAAGAGGCCTGGGAGCTTGGGTTGGATCACTGTTTAAATAAGAACCATTTTGGGAAGATGTGAAGGGGAGAAGCACTGAGCCTTGCCTGAGAGAGGGTTGCCTGCCTCCCTGAAGCCCTTGGGCATAAGGCAGGTGTTGGGCAAAGTCATGGGAGAGAGGCAGGGAGTGGCTGAGGAACCAGATGGGGTATGAGAGAGATTGCAGGCTTGGGGACAAAGGGCAACAGGTTACTTCTATGGATATTTGCCCTGACTGTCTTTGACAAGGGTCTGAGGCCAGGAGCTAGTGAGCTCTCTGCAACAAACCATGGTGGATCGGGGAGTATGTGCCTGGATTTTCCCTGAAGAGTAGTAGTTGACACTCTGGAATCAAGTTACAAGTCCTAAGTGTGACCTGGAGTTTCCCCTTTGAGCGCTTGACTGGTTCCCATCATGACAGAAGACCTCAGGACTTATACCTAGTGTGTGAGGAGTTAACTTCTCCCAGGAGACATATGCCCCCTTCTTCGGCAGAGGAAGAAGGCATTTCTGTTTCTGAAATACCAAATAGCCCTGCAGAGGCTGTGTTTTCCATCAAAGAGAACCATCCTTCACCTTTCACACCTCTAACAACTCTGTCTTTCTGCCTCCTGGCATCCCTCAGCCATCTTCCATTTGGTAGAACAGATAGAGTATAGGGACTTCCCTGGACACCCTCTGGAGTGCACTCCTTCAGGGGCTGTGTGAATCAGTGAGTTGCTTGGTATGCTTCTGGAGCACCCCTATCCCAGCCTTGGTATATTGGCCTAAATCCCATTCCTGGAATCCATTCTCTGACATCAGAAAGTGATTTCCACAAGATGCAAGGACGCCTTAGTATTCTGAAGTCCACAGAAGACAAAGAAATCTGTCATCCTTCACTCCAGCCCTTCAAACCTGCCCCACTGGGTTTCTTAAGTGCTTTCTTATTTACAGATGACAGAGAGCCTATGCTTCTCCACATCTTGGCTATGTTTTCCAGCATCAACTACAATTGAAGGGAAAGAATCAGGTGGTCCAGAAAAAAACTGTTTCTTTAGGTGACTTGGAAAGTTTCCCAAGGAAGGAGCAGCCGGAAGACAAGTCAAGAGCAGAAGAAATGTGGGCTGCCAGCTCAGATTCATAATTCACCATCAAGAAGAAGTGTGTGCCCTGTATGCTGTTTTGGGAATTCTATACTGGATATGACATCTTTATTTCTTTTGACTCATGATGGAGGAAACAAGGCAACTCATTGATTATTGCCAGGGCAAGAGTTTAGATTCTTGGCTCCTGTTGAAATCTCCTTGGCTGCTTCTTTGGTAATTTCCTGTATATTCTATATAAGAGCTCCAACATTCCGTGAGAGAGCCATCCAGGGAGACTGAGACACCGTTATCTTCTCCATCTTCCAACCCTGAAGCTAGGTCTGTGTGAGGCATTCTCTTTTCTGGGCGTCCATGGGGATCAGAAGAGCCAGAGCCTTAATGTTCCTGTAGTATCCTGATAAGACTATCTCATCTGTTAATGTAATGTAGTATTCCCATGAAGGACCATGCTAGGCATTCTAGTGACATTTTAGTCCACCCTTTCCTGCCCATAGAAGTCTCTGATCTAGTTGAGGAGGTAAGACACCGGCAATAAAGAGCTATTGCCAAAATGAGGTAACACCCACAAGTACTTGGTAAAGCACTCTTTAGATAGAGGGATTGACTACCAATGTACCAGTGCTCCCTGCAGTCTTCCTCCACTTAAGATGTGCCTAAGGCAGCCAGTGAGAGGTGCTGGACTCAGTGAGAGCTCTGTTGCCAACTGAGACCAGAGAGGGAGAGGTCCCTATGGATTTCAGGAGGGGAAGGCTGAGGCTGGGCGCTGCTGTGTGGGCGGTGGGATCCTGCGGTGGAAGGGAGCAGATGGAACATGTGCACAGATAACAGAGGTGTGAAGTGAGTGGGTGTCCGTGGGACTCTGGGCAGTCTGGATGCAGCAGAAGGAAATTTTTAGGAAAGAGAACATTCTTCTATTCTGCTCTGTCTCCTAAACCTTAAGTAATTTGAGGGTGAGGCCAAATCACATGCCTCTTGGGCCAAGGCCAAGCACCATCTCTAGTAAATGTAGAGTCCGATTGGCAGAGACCATTGAAGGCCTGGCTATGATTTGGGCCTAGCAATAGGAGAAAGGTGTTTCTTTGGTTTTGGGGGTTTTTGTTTTGTTTTGTTTTGTTTTTTTGAGGAGGGGGGAAGCTGTTTTTTTGTTTTTAAAGCAAGGTACTAAAGATGTTATCTGGAGCTGTGAGCCCAGCACTCAGGAGGCAAAGGCAGGTGGATCTCTGTGAATTTGAGGTCAGCCTGGTCTGGAGAAGAAGATGGAGACCTGGAGGCCCACCCAGGCTGTGCTTCTGTCACAGTTAAGAGGAGCCCCTTACTTTCCATCTTTCTGGGACCAAGCAGCTGCCCGCACCTTCACCCCTGTGATTTGGTTTTCCCTCTTGAAATAGGAAGTGCCTCCAACCATCATCAGTCTGGCAGTTTTGAAAAAGTAAAGAGTATCATGTGACCTGCTCTGTCTGGTCAGACAGGAAGATCTCTTATGTGGATGCTTGTGTGTAGGCATCTCCTTTGTGGTAGCCAGACTGGGGCGGATGGCTAGTTTGAGGGGATTTCCTAGGGGTTGATTCCTTGGTCCTTCCTGAGTATAGACTCACTTGGTCTATGACCCTTTTGTTTGAAAAGCCACCCCTCAGGCTTGTTCTCTTTTTGAGTGAGGAGAGGCTGTGGCTTCCTTCTGGTTGGACCGGTCCAGCTGCTTCACTTTGAGGCTGTTTTCTCAGCTGCTGCAGCCACAGTCCTTAAGAAGTTAACTGGAGCTGAATCTGACTGCCTAAGGCAGGTGTTTGTGGTGACTTGGGGCACAGAGGGGAGGCAGAGCCAGAAGAGCTAGATCTGAGCCTGGACCTGAGTGACCCGACAGACACTGGGCAAATGTTTGGTGCTGTGACCCCAAGGTGTGTAGGTTTCTAGACCGACAAGCTGGGTACAAAGACACTGTATGACTCTGGGTCAAAGCTCAGTGTTTGTGCTCCAAGGTTTTATACAATGACAGCAGATCTAGGGCAGCCTGAGACCTATCTCCCCCGACTCTGTCCCCCAGGCCTTGTAGGAAGGAAGGGAAGATGAAAAGCACTTGGGAGAATGGAAGAGGTACAGGCAACGGCCTATGCATTCTCGTGTCTTGCCTGTCCTGAGTAACTTGATCTCCGCTCTTCCTTCTGCAGTTCTAAAGGGCAGACAGCAGAAGAACCGTAGTGGTTGCCTGGGAGATTACAGAGGTTAATAGATCCAGCGCGCTTGGGAGAGTCCTCCATAAAACTGTGGCTGCTGTCCCTCTCATCCCTAGCTCATAAGAGTGTTACAGGGTTGAGTAAACAGCCTGTAATGTGGAATGACATCATCCTGCCCATCACTCGAAGACTCAATCATTTGGACGCTGTTTTGTGTGTGTGATGTATGTACCCATGCAGGCCAGAGGTCAACCTCGGTTGTCAATCCTCAGAACGTCCACCTTGGCTTTTGAGACAAGGCTCTCTCCTCAGAGCCTGGGGATCACTGAGTCAGTGAGGCTTGCTAGCCAGGGAGCCCCACCTGGCTTTTCAGCACTGGGATTCCAGGCATGGCTGCCACACCTAGCCTTTTCCTGAATGCTGGAGATTGAACTCAGGCCCTCAAGCTTGTGTGGTTTGTGTTTCATCAACTGAGCTTTATTGCCCTGGCTCCTCTGAGCATGATTTATTGAACAACCAACCGTGATGGGGAGAAATCGGAAAGCTGTCTGGCATCCCAGTGGTGCAGGCTCGGTGTATTTATCTCTGTTCCACTTCTCTCAGCTCTGGTGCAGTCTCTGCAGGAAGACAGTTATTAGTAAGGGGGTACAACAGAGTTGGGTAGCCCAGGAGGACAAAGGAGGCTCTGCCTCTGGCTGGGGCCCCTACCAAGCATCACACACTCTCTCAGCCATCTATTCCTTGATCCTCTTCCCACTTCCTTTTGACACAGGCACAAACCCAGTATCCCACCTTACCCCCAAAGGGCGTCAGCCCTGGAAGAACCCATCTGAGACCTGCAGAAGGTCTTGCCCATCTGCGCATCTGCACCACACTTTGCTGGCTCACCCATGGCTTTGCGTACCCCATTTCTCTCTTACCTCCCTGCATTCCCTGGTTCTGCCCCTTCCTCCTCCTTCCTCTGCACAGATAATTTGGTAATGAGGTTTTTATAGCACGAAAGTTGATATTTGGCCATTACCGTTCTATCCCGATTGCCTTGTCTTCTCAGAGGACCTCATTCTGTAATCTAATGCTTGTGCCTGTTTTCCCTGTCACACTGCTACATTCCTGAACAAACTTTGGCTTCTTGACCCTTGTGCCTTCTCAGTGAATTCAGTCAAGGAGAATCCAAGGCTTCCTCCATATTCAATTCTTTTGCCAAGGAGATAGGATCTAATCATCCACCCTATTTTAGAAAACTGTTTTGGACAACTAGTGTCTGCCATCTCCCATGCAGGTGACCCTTTCTGTTCTTCCAGGTCAGCTTTGGGCAGGCCCTCCATCCCAGAAATCCCTTCAAAGGCTATCAAAGGGAACCTCTCTCCTGTAAGCCAAAGCACAGAGGATATATAAGTTCCCTGCCCGAAAGACTGTTCTGCTTCCTCTCAGCACGTCCCTTGAGGGAAGTCTGAGACTGAGGACTGAGGAAGATGGGTGACCAGAAGGATGGGATCTGAGTGACACCCTTTTGTTGCCATTTTGATGGAAATTTATTGAGAACTCTGTGATGGGGCATCATGATCTAGAGAGAGGACCAGCTGTTGGCTTTGAAATGTGGACTATTCCCTGACTGCTTTTCCTTGATTAAAATTGTCTCTTGGCTGCTCTTTGCTCCTGGCAAATACTGCATCCATTCATGTATTCATTCACTCGCTTTCCCATTCATTATTTTTTGCATGTATTCAACTTCGTATAATATTATTTAATGAATCTCCCTTTCTGCCAGGCAAAGAGAAGATGAACTAATAAGATGCTGCTTTGCCTTCCAGGAGCTCCCAGGGTCATTGGGAGCCAGGCTTTCAAACAACTGAGATGTTACCACGTAATGTCCTAATGCTTTGAACTCATAGAGTAAGGAAGCCCTCCTGTGTGGGTTGATAACAGCTTCACAGCAGTGACATCTAAGTAGGATCTTGAAGGCTAAGTGAGTTCTTCCTGGGTCAGAGATCAGGGGAAGGTGCTAGAGAGAGCAGTATGGAAGCTATTCCTCTGCTTGCTGGGTCCAGCAGGGCCACACCATAGCCCTTCCTGGCTGTGTCTGGAGGCCCAGTCCTTTCCACAAAGATTGATTTGTTAGGGTCAGAGCCGCCACCACCCCATGTGTGTTTGTATGCATGTGCCCACCACATACATGTGTGAGGGTCCCCATGAGACCCAACAAACAAGATGCAAGGGTCCTGCATGTTTTCTCATGTTAGAATAGAGGAAAGTCCTTCTTCTCTTTCGTTCCAAGACCTGTGAGCTTGACTTTGACCAAATCATATTCCTGCCTGCAGATGCTTGCTGCTTCCTCTGTCTGGAGCCCCTTAGCCTTTAGTTTTCACCCTTGACACTGAAACCTCAACCCAGATACCACCTACCTTAAGAGATCTCCTTTCCACAGCTCACTTTTAGAGGCTTGTGTCCCCTTCTTTAACCCACTCTGATTCTTGGGCCTCATTATCCTCTGAAATTATGCACTGGTTGACTTCCTCAGTGTCTGCCCACTCTGATAGAATGGGTGCTCTCAGGACTCGGCTGTATTCCCTGCCTGTTTCAGAGAGCCTAGCTTGGTTCCCGACACACAGTAAGCATTTACAAACTGTTTATTTGTACAATGGATGAATGCATTTTCCTAGAGGACCCTTCCCCAGGGCAGTCAAAGGTTGATATTGGATTTTGGAGACTCACAGACAATGGGGAAACTCGGTAGTCAGCATGTGTGGGACTGTGAGAGGAAGAGAGGACGACTTCTGCAAAGGGTGAACTGTGTTGTGTGAAGTTTCTGGCCCGGACTTTCCGGTCTAGCCTCATGGTCTGGACCCACAGACCCACAGTCCCATAGTCCCTCTGAAACACACAGATGCTTGTATTAATTGTACACTAATCCTGGGCCCAGGCATATAACTTGCTAGCTCTTGCTCTTAATTTAACCCGTGATTCTTATCCTTTTCAGCCACCGGCTTGGTACCTTTTTTCAGAGCAGCATAGGTGTCCTCTGCATCTTCTGGACTGTCTGGCTTCTCTCTGTGGCATCTCTGCTCTGTTCTTCCTGTTCCTAGAGTTTTCTCAATCTGGTAGCCCCGCTCACATTTCCTGTCTGCCCTCAGCCAGTCAGCGCTTTTTATTAAACCAGTAGGCTGGACAATTATTTACAATGTAACATAATCCCACTACAGAACTGTTTCCAGTAGCTTCTAGCTCTTTGCTCAGATGCATTCCATAGGAAAAATCAGACATATTAGGGAAGGAGGCAGTGGCTCCCCTGGTCCCCATGGGAGTAGAGGTCTCAGGAATGTATGAGGTTGAGAGGTTGGTATTTTAGACTAAAGGTCGGGTTGCTTGTTAGTCAGGATTCCAGGCGTCAAATGATGCCCATCAACTCAATCAGGCTGCTGGAGTGACCTGGCCAGGCCATGCCAACAGCCAGGGAGCCCTGGAGTAAGAAGTTTCTTGGACTCGAGCCCTGGGACCGTATGATAAATTCCTTCCAGTCTCGTGAGGGTCAGTGTTTGACAGGAGATTCCACTCCCTGATAGTAGACCCTAGGCTCCTAGGTTCCCAAAGACTGAGCCTTTAAGCTTTGAGTAAGAGAAAAGGGCTCCAGTTATGATCATGGTCTACCACTCCTTTCTAATTTTTTACTTAAAAAAAATTTTTTTTAAATAGCAGGTGAGATGGCTCAGTGGCCAAAGGTGCCTGCTACAAAGCCTGTTGACCCACGTGGGAACACCTGTAGGAGAGACCTTATTTCTGTAAGGTATCCTCCAACTTACACACACACAGACACACACAGACAGACACACATGCTCATGCTTATGTACCATGGCACACATGGGTATTCATGCACGAACAAAATAAGTGTGTAATAAAATTTTTAATCAATATTGTTGGTGTGTGTTAGAGGACACACAAGTGTGTGCATGTGTTTGAGTGTTTAAAAACAAACAAACAAACAAACAAAAAAACCCAAACAAACCAGCTAGAGTATCATTGTGAGACTTCGAGAATTTCTGTGGGTAGACATCTGAATCAGAGCCTTTGAGTCCAGTGCTCTGGAGGTTAAAACACAACCTTGGAGTAGGTCAGAGGATCCGAATTCTGTCCAGACCAGGGCACCTTCTTATGTTTCTGCTTCCTGACACTTCCAGAGCAAGTGATGGTGACTAATACATTTGCCTTGAGGTCTGTGCACCTTTTCCCCAAGAGCAAAGCCAGAGTGAGAGACAGTCTGCAGTTCCACAGGAGAAAGTCAGTCAGCATGTGGTCCAGGACAGAGTGAGGTAAGAGTCACCAGGCAGAAAGCAGAAGGAAGCAAGTGACAGGTTAGGACACAACATTCTCAGCCATTCCCTGGAATGAGTATGTGCTGAGATCCTTTGTCCTGAATCCTCTCTTGGCTCAGCCTCTGATCTCCTCCTGTGTGTTCTTGCTCACACATGTCCCTCAATTATGGGGGTGGCGTTATTAGCTTTGCTCAGAGGGAGGTTGGGGGTTTGTTTGATTGATTAGGTTTGTGTTTATGTTTTTTGTGACAGGGCTTCTCCATGTAATAGACCTGGCTGTCCTGGAACTCACTGTAGATAAGGCTGGCCTTGAACTCATAAAGATCTGCCTGCTCTGCCTCTGAGTGCTGGGATTAAAGGCACAGGTGTGTGCCACCACCACTGAGCTGAGAGGGAGTTTTGAAATGTGGATTACTATGACGTTTGTATGAAGTCAGCCAGCCACCTCCCCACGGAGTCTGCCTCTACCTAAAGACTGTTTCAGTGTTGATCAGGGTGACCTGTTTGGAAGTGACCTCCTGATACAATCTGTAGGAACTGCACATGCCCAGCACATGCCATTTTCATGCCAGGGTGGAGAATGAGGGCATTCATGGAACTGATGCTTGGTAACTGGAGCCAGCGTGGCCCCAGAGATTGGGTGTCTGCCTTGGGTTTCAGTTGTATTAAATTGTTCCTTATGTGGTGTCCCATTGCTAATGAAAAGGCTCAGGTCACACTGCTGGTCCTTTAGGCTATGGTTGGCATCTAGAGACAGCCCTGCTTCCACTCAAGCATGTGGCATTGGTAGACAGGCAAGCTGGCACCTGATATTAACCCACAAGGTGAGGCCAGAGGGAGGCAGTTACTGATACCCTTAGGCACAGCTTAGCTTTGTCAGACTGGGGATCCCCTGGGTTCTGCAGTGGGTGGTCTTTGCTCTTTTGCTTTGCCTAGAGCTCTGCTTTCTATTTTCTCCATTTTCTATTTCCTAGAGTTCTTTCCATTGCCCAGGCTGAGACTCTTGGTTTCTGTTCTGGTACTGTGATGAAACACTCTAACCAAAACCAACTTTGTATACGTCCGGGATACAATCCATCATTGAGGGAATTCAGGGCAAGATCTCGAGCGGGAACAATAATGGAGGAATGTCCCTTGCTGACTGGCTCACTGGCTCATGCCCAGTTAGCTTTCTTACACAGTCCAAGCCCACCTGCCTAAGGATGGTGTTACCCACAGTGGGCTGGGACCTCTCCCGAGTCCTTTCCAGAAACAGCCACAGGCCAATCTAAACAAGGCAGATCTCCAGCTGAGGTCCCCTCTTTCCAGGTGACCCTAGATTGTGTCAAGTTGAGAAACCAAACAGAATAACCAGGACAGTTTCCATTCTCCTCTAGGGAGATTGGTAAAGTCTTCAGCATTTGTAAAGCCCTGTCCTGCTAGGGTTTTATAGATAATCTCGTGCTTTTCACAGGAATCCTCTGACATTGGGATTGTCCTCCCCCACAGAATAGGAGAAGTCCAAGGCCTAGAGACATTGACCAGCATTCCCATGACAGTGATGAAGGCAGAACTGGAAAGTGAACTTTGCCCCTCGTTGAGATCTTTTGTTTGTTTCTGTTTTTCAAGACAGGGTTTCTTTGTGTAGCTCTGGCTGTCCTGAACCTCACTCTGTAGACCAGGCTGGCCTAGAACTCAGAGATCTGCCCGCCTCTGGGTGTACACCACCACCACCAGCCCCACTGTGTTCCTAACACAGGTTTCTGAGGGCTGCCCTCGTCACCTTCGGCAGTGGGCAGGAAGGGTCCAGACAAGTCCAGTTGCTTTCTTTCTACTGCTGGACCAGAGAGCCGGCAAGCCCTTAGGAGGTTTTTGACTTTGCTGATGGCTGTACTATCTCCTGGCAGTCCTTGGAAGGTGCTGTGGGAGATGGATGTTCCAGAGGTAGAGGCCATGCAGCCAGGACCCAGCAGGAAGAGAGGAGGCTTGAGGTTCCATAGGCCATAGCCACACCCGTGCCCAGCATTGTTTAACGGCAGGAAAAATGTCTCTGTTGTTGAGTCACAGGTACATACATGTCCTTCGTTATGCTCTCTGGAACAGGGGCTTTATTCCCAGTACTGTGCTTACACAGAGGCAAAGACTTAAAAAGCAACACCATCAGCAGCAATAATGACAAAAAGTCTTGGACACAAAATATGTTCTCTGGCCCTTAGGTGCTTTATATCCAGACAGAGCTTGAACTCAGCAGTAGGAGGCAGTAAGGACAGGGAACATTGATGGTGTAACTCTTCTTCCAAATGCTGTGGCTGAAGCGTTGCCTACCAGCATGGAAGCCATTAAGGAGCAGTGAACAGTCACCGACTGTGACTCCTTTGGAAGTCCCGAGACACTCATAGCTGTCACTAAAGTGACATGGCTCAGCAGATACTCAGAGGCTGATGGTGCCTGCTCTAAACTGACTCCAGTACCATGATACAGCACCACCAACCCCAACTTCGGCAGTGTGTTCCCTATGCCTCTGCTCCCCTTTAGCGCATGTTCCTCCTGAGATGGCCTAGAGAAGCCTTCTGCTTCACCTGAAGGAAGCTGCCTGGCTTCTTTCTTTCAGTGAGATTTCTCAAGTGTTGTCTATTTGAACTCCTGAACTTGAGCAAATCTCGTGCCTCAGTTTCCCAAATAGCTAGGACAAGTGTATGCGCTGCTATTCTGGTTAGGAGGGAGTTAACCTGGGGTTAATTAGCTCACCCTCCTTGCCCTTGTTGGCTAGGCCACCTTGTGAATCACTAACAAACATACCAGTGGTTGTCAGGAGTGGCTACCTCTCCACAAAGAGCATATTGCACCCAAACCTAATTCCTCGAGCAGAGGCTATGGATCTACAACTTTATCCAGGAAGGACACTAGCTGTGGCAGGCATCATGGTGGACGATATCTTGCTGGGCTTTGAGTACTGGGTTGGGTGAGGCCCCATCTGCCTGGCTGTCTTCTCTCAGGGCTCCCAGACCTGGGTTGGATCTCTGTGGAGGTGGTTTGTTTTTTTTACACTGCTGTAACCTATCCTCTAGGGACACAGAAGTGTTTCAGTCAGGTTGATGAATTACTTGAGTCATTAACTGTCATAAAGAACAAAGGACCCCTGAAGATATTATAGTGGATGTTGAGGGGTCCTACAACTAAGAACCTTTGGTAATTTATTTATTTCTGTTTTCAAGACAGAGTTTCTCTGTGTAGCCCTGGCTGTCTTGGAACTTGCTCTGTAGACCAGGCTATCCTTGAAATCAGAGAACTGCCTGCCTCTGCCTTCTGAGCATTGGGATTAGGAGTGTGCACCACTACCACTGCCGCCGCCACCACCACCACCACCACCACCACCACCACCACCACCACCACCACCACCACCACCACCACCATCACTTGACCGGTAATTTAAACATCAGTTTAGTGTGGTGATATATCGTATACTTAATAAAAATAGTCTGGAATAGAGGACAGAATCACCTCTCCAGCCTTTTTTGTTTTTTGTTTTTAAGATAGGGATTTCTGTGTAACAGTCCTGGCTGTCCTGGGACTTGCTTTATAGACCAGGCTGGTCTTGAACTCGCAGAGATCCTCTTGTCTCTGCTTCCCAAGTGCTGGGACTAACAGCATGTGCTCTCTGTCTCCCAAGTGATGGGATTAAAGGCGAGGATCACCAATCCCTGGTGACTTGGCTGTGGATGATTCTGTCCTTTGATATTCCAGACAAATTTTATTAAATATACAATATATCACTTCAGTTCAGGGGATTGGGAAGTCTAAAATCAAAGCATGAGCAGATTCACTCTGCTACAAGATGACTTTTAGCTATTTCTCCAATGGCAGAAGGCAAAGGGGTAACAAACTTTCCAAGGTCTCTTTTGTTATTATTAAATTTATTTTGTTGTTATTGTCTTGTTTTGTGTTCATGTAGACTTGACTGACCCAGAACTCACTATGTAGACCAGACTGCTTTAAGTTTATCCTTCATCCACCTACCTCTACCTTCCTAGTGCTAGGATCAAAGGCATGCACCACCCTGAGGTCTCTTTTATAAGGACACTAATCTCAATTATGAAGGCCCTTGCTTACACAATCTAATTACCTCACCAGAGCTGTCTTCCAACATCACTGTGTGTCAGCAAGTGAATGAGAGGGGAGTGTGAACATTTGAACCATAGCAATGGGCTTGCTCTGTGTTTCCTCCCTTCTGAGTGTCTCAAACTATCAGAGTAAGTGTAAACAAAGAGGCAACATGATTTCTCAGCCTCCAAGAGTTGGAAGCAACTGGCAGAGTCAAAGGCATCCTGGGCTGATTTGAAGAAACAGGTTTTTCCAATTCTGACTCAGCTACAGGACAAGGGGGCATGAATAGATTGGTCTCTCTGTGCCTTCCTTACAATAGCAAGCTCCACACCTACGTGCTTCCCTGGGATTCTGTAGCTTATAAAGACAAGTGTTATTAAGAACCTTGAGTGTGGTTAGTCCAGCACACATGAGATTTGAGCTGCTAGTTCCTAAGGGCAAGAGGAGCAGAGCTCTGGAAGGTGAAATCCCTTTGTGGTGGGTTCTCGGGTTTACAGTCCTAGTGCTTTCTGGAGTCTTATGTGTATAAGGAAGGTAGACATGTCAGTGACTTTTCTGTTGCTGTGATGAAACACCATGACCGACACACTTTGTAGAGAAAAGAGTTTATTTAGCTTGTGGTTCCAGAGGGATAAGAGTCCATCACGCTAAGTAGCAGACACAGTGTCTGGAGCAGAAGCAGGGGGCCCAGTAAGCAGGAAGCAGAAAGAGAGAGCTCAGTGGTGATGGTGTTAGGCCTTGAAACCTCAAAGTCCACACCAAATGGCACGGCATATATCCTTCAACAAGGCCATGCCTCCTAAGGCCATCCAAACAGCGCCACCAACTGGGAACCACGCATTCAAACCACTGAACCTGTGGGGAACATTCACATTAAATCACACAGTAGGAACAGGCATTGCAGTGAGGTAGATGTTACACACTATTGTTTAATTATGCCCCCAGCAAACCCTAGGAGGCAGGTGGAATTCTTATTCTACAGATAAGAAAATGGGAGAAATGACTTTCCTATAGTCTCACATTAAGTGCCAACTCAGGATTGACACCTGTTCTTTCTGACTCCAGGGCTGAGTAATGTCTCTTTCCCTACATTATGTTCTCAGACTTCCTTCTAGCTGTCATATGCCACACAAGTAGTTCTCAACCTGTGGGTCGCCAGCCTTTGGGAGCCAAATGACCCTTTCATGGGAGTTATCTAAGACCATTGGGAAAGCACAGATATTTACAGTTCATAACAGTAGCAAAATTGCAGTTATGAAGCAATGAAAATAATCTTGTGGTTGGGGATCACAGCATTAGGAAGGCTGAGAACCTTGCTTTGTACAGTGCTGTTAAAAATATGGTTTTCAGGTCTTACTTAAAGTATGACTTAGATTTTAGGACAGTCAAGGTACCTATATTTCTTTTTCTTTCTTTTCCTTAATTTTTATTGTTTATGTTTTAAGGTAACTGCATTAAAATGAAAAAAAGAAAAAGTCTCCTGGGTAATTCTAAATGTAGCCAAGGTTCTGCAAAGTACACACGGAGAGAGAGTACCTGTGCTGTGGTCCTTGATGGTTCAGGTGTGAAGCTTTTGAGCCACATGGCTGACAATTTAAGGTGTGTGAGAATCTCCTGGGAGCTTGTCGAAACAGACTGATGGGCCTCACATCCCTTGGGTTCTGATTCTCCATGTCTGAAGTAGGACCCAGGCATCTGCCTTTCTAAGCACACAATGATGCTATAAGGCTGCAAGTCCTAGAATACACTTTGGAAACTATTGTCCTAGAGCTCACTGATCAAGGTACAATCCATGGACCCTGAAGCTTGATCCAGCTCCTCAGGCTTCATCTTACACCTCCTGAATTAAAATCTGTGTGCATCTTAAACTGGCTTAGAGAGGCCAAATAAGAGCAAACCTTGGGACGAGAGGTAGATGGAGAAATCCCTTTTTAATAGATGCATAAGTGGCCGAGGAGGAGCTTCGCGTTAGGAGGATGAGCAGCAGGAGACAGAAGGGATGGAGGACTCTTCTGTGAGGAAGAGAGAGAGATGGTAGGCCTGAGAGGTAGGCTATGGACAGGCATTCTGTTGACAGTCAATGTGAGGAGAGGACGCACAGGGGCTGAAGCCTTCAGTAGGAGGAGAGGTGCACGAAGATGTGAGAGGTGAACACATTTGAATAGCTGGCTGAGAAGCCAGTAGGGCTGAGGTAGGAAAGCTTGAGTCATCTAGTGTTTGGATCCTGTCTTGCAATGGAAAAAAAAAAAAACTGCCATGCAGGATAGAGCAAGGTCGGGATCAGTCCATGGCCCCGCAGAGCAGGGTCCCATTAGTGGGATGGATACAGTGGAAACTCCAGGGTTTGGGGAAAAATACACAGTAGTGGAAGGAGTGCCATGCGAGATCCTCAGGCTAGGGAAATCCTTCAGAAGACACCGACTGTTCCTTCCTTCATATCTGATGCATGTGAATAGACCTAGCGGGAGGGAGGTCTTTATTTCTCAGGCATATTAAAACAAATTTGGGAGTGGCTAGGTTGCAGTGCCGCCTGTATGCTGGGAACCCCAGAACTGCCCACTCTGCTCCTGCCCATGCAGCTCCCAAGTGAGGGAGCAGTGGAACAGGAATCAGGCTCCACCACACACACCTGAGGATTCCACGTCTGCCAGTCTCCTCTGCCCCTTCTAACAGCTTTTACAACATTCCTCCCTCTCTCACAGGGAAAAAGTCTCTTTAGTATTGGAAGCTCCTTCCTTTCAAGGACTCACAGGGAACCAGGAAGTGAAACACAGTGAGGACTTTTAGCTTACATTTTTGTTACGGTGACAGGAACCACATGGCATCTACAGACAGGAAGCAGGAGATGAATGCTCCTACCCTGCTTGCCTTCCCGTTTTTATTCCTCTCCGGACCCCAAACCCTAAAATGGTATCACCCACATTTGGGGTGAATCATCTTACCTCAGCTGATACAATCTGACTCCCTCGCAGGTACTCCCAGAGACTTATGATTCTAGGTCCTGTCAGAGTGACAATGTTAACCATCACTGCTTCCGTGTGGAGTTCACATGCTAGCACACCCCTTTCCCCTCACTCCCCAAAGAAGCAGTACAGGGGATGACATGCGGTCCAGCACCAAACAAGACTATGTGGAACCTCAGGCAAGTTATTTGCATCCAGGCCTTTGTCTCATTCCTACTCACCCCTGAAAGGGACCGTGTGTCATTGCTGTGCCCACACTGAGACCAAGACTTGTGCAGGACACAAAGAAAATTTTCACAGATGTTCAGGAATAAAACTATCTATCTCCCTTCTCTCCTGGGACTACCTTAAATAAGCATGTTCGTGTCCAGGTTATGAGGGGGAGTTAGGTTTATTATAAGGAAAATTTTATGTTCCTTTTTGGCAGAAGGTGCCATACTTGGAAATAACAAGAACTTTTTTATTACCTCCTAATCATATTCTGAGGAAAAGCTGCTGCCTCCCACCAGGGCCAGGTGTCCCCTCCTTTTATCCTCTTTCTCTTTGTCACCCCTTCTCTTTACACAAGGATGAAGCCATTTGGAAAAGTTCAGCTGGGTAGGTATGAATCAGCCCAGGCAGGCGACAGATGATTCCCTTCTGACCAACTTGATTTAGTCAGGTCTTCCATTCTGAAGCCTTTTCTCTCTCCTAATTAAAAGATGATTGCTCTTGGTGGTGGGAGGGGAGAGGCTGACTGTAATGCCTGTATTCATGGAAGCTGGGAACAGGAGAGATAAAGGAACATGCATTCTTGCTTGGCAAAGCCCAGGTGTGGTGGCAGAATGGCAGTGGTGTTAGAGATACTGGCACCTTTGGGGCCTTCTGGGCCTAATATACAGCTGGCGATGGATGTTCCATAACCACATCTTTCCCGTGTTCCCCAGATGAAGACTGTGGATTATAATACCCTGTGACCTGTTTTCAGAAAATACACAAACCCATCAATGTACCCCATTCAACCTAGCTCTTGAATTACGGGGCACAGTGCCTGGGCACAGTTGGGGCTGGGAAGAGGCATGGTGATCAGCATCTCTCCTAACCCTGTCAGCATGCACAGTTAAGCCTGTTGCTGCTGCTGCTGCTGCTGCTGCTGCTGCTGCTGCTTTCTCTTACTTAGATGTCCTCAAGTGTTTCTGCTCTGGGTCCTTCCATCTAGTGTGAGTGGCAGGTAGCTCTTCAGAGCCTTGGGCAGAGGAAGCTGAGAACTCTGGGCTTCCTGTGCCTTCCTGCTGCTTCCTTTCCTCCGTTGACAGACTTTGTGCAGCTGCTGCATGCCATGCACTGCACTGGGCCAGTGACGACTGCAGCGTTGTGTCTCTCAGGGTGATGTTCCCACTTTTTACTGCTGAGGAAACGGAAGTTAAATGAACACCCCACCCAAAGCTCTCGGTGCCTCTTTAGGGTCACTTTAGGCTTAAAATGTTAACTCTGGTGCTTGCTACTGGTCGCCTCTTTTTCGCATTAAGCCAAAGTGTGATCCCTTCCACAGGAGTGTCTTGGGCCTTCTTCGAGGGTACCCTTCCTAACATGCTTGTTTTCTCCAGGTGTCGACTTTAAGATGAAGACCATTGAAGTAGATGGAATCAAAGTTAGGATACAGATTTGGTGAGTTGGGTGGTGGGAGGAGGTGGGTAAAGGAGGGAGGATTCTGAGCTGTGCCACTGTTGTTTGTAAAATCCTCCTAAGGATTTATCGTCTGGGATAACTGGGTATGTATCTCAATGGAGAGTGAGATTAGAAACCCCTATCCCTTGTTCTATGAACCCTAATCTTAGCAAACTATGGGATTGATGAGAAGTCACCAAAAGGAAGGAATTAGACGTTAGTAAAATAAGTGCCATGGGCTTATTTCTGAACTGGGATTTACTCTGGAGTTGTACTACTGTGGCTCAGCCTGGAAGGCTGAAAACCTCAATCACTCCCGGCTTAGACTGGGACTTTGAAAATTTCAGAGTGCCTCAGTACTGCATGGTGCAGTTTCCATGGTTGACCACAAGGGGCTGCTGTGGCTTTCTAGCCTAAAAGTCTTAAATTAAGCCCTTATCAGTTTATGATGCTACCTCCCCATCCCAGAATGCCATGGGAACTGCCTTTAACAATGCCCTGCGCACTGGGTGTGTGATAATTCATCCCATCTGGCCCAGCATGTCCACAGTGGCTGAGTTCTAGAGAACTGCCTAAAGCTCAGTCAGGTTCTGGGTCTCTTGCCTGTGTTCACCCTTAGGACCAGGCCTCTCATTGGAGATTCATTATGTTTGGATACTCCTGGGGTTTACTAGTGAGAACTGCTAAGTTTTCACCCCCAAGCTCCCAGATTTTCCTCCTAGGATACAGGGGATCTTAGCTACTGCTGCTCTCTCATCTGTGTACACGGTCCCTTCTGGGGACCGGCTTTCTCTTGCAGGGACACAGCAGGGCAGGAGAGGTACCAGACCATCACAAAGCAGTACTATCGGCGGGCCCAGGTGAGCCAGGGTTAGAGCTAGGAAGCTGCTCTCCGCTCTTCTAGCACTGGATGTTTGAGATGCCTGTGTCACTGAACCCTAAAGTAGGACCCAGATTGCCTGCTGGGAAACTCAGTTTTTCACTGTTTGCTTTTTGGTTATTCATAGACTATTTACTGGGTTCTTCACTCTCACACAACCTCCCTCTCGACCCTTTACTCCAAGCCAAAGACCCAGGTCAGATCATGCATTGCCTTCCGATCTAAGAATCCCAGAGTGGTGGCTCTGAGCATCTGAGGGAAAGGAAGTATGTCTGCATGCTGAAGTGCCCTCATTGTAGGCAGGGAGAGCGGGCTGACCGGATGAGGACCACCAATCCGGTGTTGTGATTGTACTTGCTACTGTGTGTCTCTCTGTTTTCCTCTTTCTCAGGGAATATTTTTAGTTTATGACATTAGCAGCGAGCGCTCTTACCAGCACATCATGAAGTGGGTCAGTGACGTGGATGAGGTAGGAGACACCGCCTCCCTGATGAGAAGGGGGAAGGGTACCTTAGGGAGAGGCAAAAGAAGGACCTTGGGATAAAACAAGCTCTCGAGGGTTGGTAAAAGGCAAAACAGTCTTGCCTTTTACAGCTTTGGACAGAGACCTTTGGATAAGTCATGAGGAAAAGCTGAACTTTCCATACCCCTTTGTACTGTGCCCTGTGAGGATCCTATAGCCAGGTCTTTCTTGGACATGCATGAGTCCCAAGACTGCCTCATGGACAGTTTCCATCTCAAAACCTCAGGTCCAAATGGAATTACATACAAATCTGGGCTACTAGACCTGCTTTTGCACGTGGTAGATGGAGCTTTGCCAAGACATTTCAGCTCCTTGGGTCCCCAATCCCTCATCTGTCAAATAAAGGCTAGACAAAGTCCAGTGTCCTTGGCAGTTCAGACACCATTTATCCAGTCCAATGAAGCATCTGTATCAGCGTCTTCTACCCTGAACTGTTTCTGGAACATTCTTGGGGTCAGCCATGGTATTATAGTCCCCAATGACACTCCATTCCCAGACTTACAATGGAAGCTGAGAAGTACAGATAATACTTTACATCGGCTTTCCCTATTCTGGAATACCTGTGATAAAATATATAAATTAAACACAGTTAAAAAAAAAACAGTAATAGCTAAATTTCTGGCATTTTACTTTTAATATTTTTAGATCAGTAATTGACATTGAGGAAAAGAAAATCACAGAGAAGGGGAGAGGGGCTCCTGTGCTCTGGGAGCCTGCTATCTGTACCCAGTCAGCCTATTCAGTCCCTAGGACTCTTGAATTTAGTGGTTTGGAGCCCAGAGGAGGCTGTGTGGGGGAGCTGGGAAAGAAGAGGAGCGGTCCCTCAGGCCTGCCTTCATCTGTCCTTAGTATGCACCAGAAGGAGTCCAGAAGATCCTCATAGGGAATAAGGCTGATGAAGAGCAGAAGCGGCAGGTGGGGAGAGAGCAAGGACAGCAGGTATGTGACTGACCTCTGGGGCTTCTGTGGTACCTGCTGGGCCTGTCCTGAGAGCAGGGAACCAGGAGTGTACTCAGGCACATCACCAGCTGACATTTTTGAGAGTTTGCTTCCTGTTCCTCAGGACAATGAGCAGGGGTAAGGAGAGACCTCTTAGGCAGCAACTCCAGCAGGCCCAAGACTCCTTAAAAAGGATTAGGACCACCTCTGCAATAGTGATCACTAGTGATGAGTCGCCGACATCCCTAACAGACTGTGCATAGCTGATGTTTTGCAGTAAACGAGGGGTCTCCCACTCCACCCTCTCCACACCCTGACTTCCTGACTCCACATGCCTGGGGAAGTGTGGCAATGAAGAGTCCCCAGGTAGACAAGCCAAGACAGAGACGGTCATAGCATATCCAAGAGTGCAGGGAGACCATACTCCCACACACAGAAAGATTGATATTCTGAGGCAAGAGTCATCCACCCACTCTGAGCACCTCACACGTCTCTCTTCCTCTGCAGTCAATAGCATTCCATTAGTCCTTAAAATAAAATTGATTGGGGGGTCTAGCAGATAATACAATGTCATTAAAATGTGAAAGTGGAGACAAACGCTACAAGACTAACCGTTTTTATTGAGCACTATACATGTGGCCTGTGGTAAGTGCTCTTAGCTGTGTGACCTATTTAATCATCTGTAAGCCTTGATGAAGACCCTACCATTCCCCTTTAATAGAGGATGACGCTAGGGTTTGGAGATCATGGTTATAGTAACTTGTTCTGGGTTACAGCTCCTGGGTGGCAACATGACACCTACACTGGCTTTGTTGCCAGTTTCTCATTTATATGCCATATGCTGTTGTCGTTGTGTCCTGATATAGTGGTGTGCATGTGTACATGCCTGTGTGTGGGTATGGGTGTGCACGCGTGCATGTGTGCATGCCTGTGTGTGCATGCATATGCGTTGAGACTTGGACAAAATGGGTATATTGTTAGAACATCTTGTCCCATTCTCTCCCAGCCTGTGTCTTAGAAAGAGACCCCCCTCCCCCCAATTCAAGTCATCATGTCACACAGCATCAAGAGTGTGATGGCCAATGCACATGCAGGGTGGAATGGGCCTCCCCTCCCTCACTGACTCTTTCAGAAATGCCCTTGTCTTGCAGCTGGCTAAAGAGTATGGCATGGACTTCTATGAAACAAGCGCCTGCACCAACCTCAACATTAAAGAGGTGAGAACACCAGGGTCCGCTGCCCTGTCTCTGAGCCCGGAAGAGGGGGAGGATGAGAAGAGATGGCAGATATATGGAAAGCCCCTTCTACCTCGGGCACTTGCGGGGGTTACCAGAAGCAGAGAAGGGGACCCTTGACTAACTAATGTGTGCTCCTCGGCTTCCCAGTCCTTCACTCGTCTGACGGAGCTGGTGCTGCAGGCCCACAGGAAAGAGCTGGACGGTCTCCGAACACATGCCAGCAATGAGTTAGCATTGGCAGAGCTGGAGGAAGAGGAATGTAAACCCGAGGGCCCAGTGAACTCTTCCAAGACCTGCTGGTGCTGAGGGTCCTGTGTGGAATCCCTGGCAACTCCCATCCCTCAGGAGGCCCGTGGAAGCAGGGAGCCTGGGCTTTGCCCACGCACCGCTGTCCTTTCATATGATGACCCTGTTGAAGATCAGTAGCTGCTACTCCCCTGCCCGGCCCTGTGAGCAGCCTGTGCCCCCGCCCCTCTATCCTGGAGTGGTAACTGTCAGCCTGTTTCCAGCCACCGGCCTGCTGCGAACCCAGAATGTGCTGCCACCATGTTGCCACCCCGAGCTCCTGGGACAATGGTCAAGGCTGGAGTCAAGGCCACTTAAAGACTCATTTCTTAGTGCATTTTTGTGTGCTCATTTTCTCTTCTTTCTGCTCTCTCCACCCATTTCCTCCTCTTGCATCCATGGCTCTCCTCCTTTGCCTGTGTGTCCTGCTGAGTAGCTGCTACTGCCCTCCCCTCCCTCCTTCCCTCTTCCCTCCCTCCCTCCCTCCCTCCATGACTCTGCCTAAGGGAATGGACCCAGGCTCTGTCCCAGAGAGGACAACCCACCCTGCTGCAGGGTGGGCCGAAGGCTATGGGTGCTTCTTCCTCCCCTCCCCAAGCCCCTCCTTGTGCCATGGGCTGCCTCCCCAATAACCTGGGAAAGTAGAGCGCTGAGGTGGGAAGGAGACACTACTCGGTGGTCCTCAGGCCTGGGCTGGTCCACTCTGGCCTTGCCTCTCTTAGGACCTGAGTCCAGAGGCAGGTACAACAGACAGGAGAACAAAAGGGTCAGGGCAGCGGGCACAAGTCGCCTCCATCCTCTACCTCCCATGCAGCAAGTGCACGGCCTCTTCATCTGGATTCCTGAAGTCAAAGATGAGGATCAAGGCCTGAGAATGCCAAAAGGGCAGGCAAGGGGAGTCCTGGGGTCAGGCACTGTATAGCAAACTGAACTCGCAGTTGTAAGGAGCTTGCTCCTGGATGCTAAGGTTAGAACAGGGGCAGAGGACCCGTCACAAAACAGTGATTCTTAGGGCAGCAGTGGGGCCTCTTGTGTAAGAACATTTACTCAGACTTCCTGGCAAAGGTGAGAAGTGACGTAATCAGGCCACTTTTCTTTCTCTGACCCAGCCTTCTGAAGTTATGGTTTCCCTGAGTCTCAGAGTCTGTGTGCAAAAGGCCTTAAAACATGGGGAGAGAGGGCAGCCATGGGCAGAAGTACTTGGTACCGTGTGCCTTCCCAGAATCCCTCCTCTTGCCTCCTTACTCAGAAGTAGGCTTGTGGCATTGCCAACTGCAGAGTAGCTACCCAGAGAGGGGAAAGGACATCCTCCTCCAGAGGGCTATGCTCAGGAAGTTTCTTTAAACCCATGGTCCAAGGGTAGCTCGAAGGAGGCCCTACAAGGAAAGAACCCATGAACCCATGCGAGGGGTTGTCCTTCTGTTCCCAAGGCGGAAGGAGCTCAGGTAGGCAAATAGTCCCAAGATGCACTCCATGGCTGGCGCTGAAGCCAAAGCAAAGACCAGGCCCTGACTCATCATTCACCAACAAAGGACCTTTCAAACCCAGGGCACAGATGTGCAGATAAAGAGCCTCACACCCTTTTAGCCCGCCAAAAAGGGAGGTGGGAATGAAATCACCGGAAATTTCTTCCTGCCTTAGTAAAGCAGGAAACAGGTGGCATGAGAGAGCAGCTCAGGCTCTCTGGTGCAGGGAGAGGAAGAACTGGGATAATGCACTGTTCACTGAGAAAGGCAGAGAGATGGCTCGAAGACTGACCATGATTGGGGACTGCCTCCTAGGGAGCATCATACAGCAGGTGAACTACCTGTCCAGCCAGGATCTGAGAGGAGAATTTAAGCAGGTCCTAATCTGTGACAAGTGTCACTAGGTTGCTGTCCCAGCCTCTTGGAAAGTACCAGATTTTCACTACTGGAAGAGAAAACATGGGGTCGGAAGTCTGTGGATGCTGTGCTGAAGTCACAGCTCTCACGTATGGCTGCAAAAGAGTGGCTGAGATTTTAGAGTGCACCTGTGCTCACTCCATTCTGTGGTGTGCCTCAGAATGTGCCTAACTGCTGTTCTGGGAGGTGGCTTGGGCTGAGTCATTGGCCTTGACTGTTCATCAGGCTTTCCTGGCCTGTCTGCCTGTTGCTGGAGATCAGTTCATCCCGGTCCACCACCCACTATCTCCCTGTGATGGGTGAACGTTGTGTACTGTTTCTTGGGTCCATTATATGAATTGTGAGCAGGATTCATCTATTTTAAACACAAATGTTTATTTACAAAATAAAGAATATTTCAACCACAGATGTGTGCCTGTATGAATCTCCAGGAGAAGGTGCTATCGGGACCTTGGCAGTGACAGGGGAGACAAAGAGGAAGACAGATGAGAGAAGAACCCCCAGAATCTGCAAGCTGCAGCTGAGTGACAGTGGACACAGCGAGCATGAGATAGTTGGTCTATCTTCCCTAGTGATAGCTGCAGAAGCTCCTCCCCCACTGTCCTATTGTGAGTTTACAGGAGCAGGGTTCTGACTAGGCGGAGGCTGAACATCAGGGGTCTTTAAAGCCAGAATGGTGGCCATCTGTTGTAGATGAATCAGGAAGGTCCTCCCTGAAGGCACTAGGAAGGGTTGGGTAATGCTTCAGATCTGTCATTGGATACCCCATGGAGCAGATTGGAACCTAGGAAGATGAAGTGGTGGTTGGATACATGGAGATGCTGGAGATAGCCCATCGGAGTGTGGGTAGGACGAAGGGATCCAACAGCAGGGCAATTGGTAGTCCTGAATCTGTACTGCACTTCAGAGATCATTTGCCTACTCCTAAACAGTCTCTATGTGGGCGGGATTCAACAGATAAGGAAACGGGTTCTCAGTGAGTTTTAAAGACTTGACTAAGGGCGCAAGAAAATAATAGTTTTGAGTAAAAGCCAGTGGCTTGGGCTCTCTAAAATCTAAGTGGAGAAACTTTGGAATATCTATCTAGAAAAATCTCTATAAGCAATTCTCTTTTGCAGTCAGAACCGAGAACCGCTCCCTAGGCTTCTCTGCCTCCTAAGGCTTAAAACAATTGTTCTGTGGCAGAATGCCATAAGGAAGACTCTTTGTTAGTGTGTGCCTAAAGTTAAAAGCTTCTGGAAAGTGGGGGCAGTGTTTATGCCTGGAGACAGTATTTTAGAAATGTCTCAACTGTGAGAAGTAAACATGCAGGAGACCATGAAGCACAAACCCATTCCTCACTCAAGACTCACAGCATGCTTAAAGAGGGCTTTCAAAGGAACGACAAACAAAAGGCGCTCTCTGGAAGCTCTGGCTGCTGAGGGAGGCTCTAGATGGCAAAGAAACCTGGCAAATCAATGTCAAGTTCTTATTTACATCATTCCCAAGTCCCTCTTGGTAGGAACATCTACTGGCTATATCCAAGGACTCTGTGCAGTCCCAGCAGGTGCCCTAACTTCATGCCACTATCCGTGGCATCCCAAGACTCCATTCCCACTTGGATAATGGAAACTTGCTTTTAGGGATCGGTCAACTGAGCTATGATTCCCACACTCAAAACATGTGTGGAACAAGCTATGTGGCAGAATCTTTCACATGTAGTTTCTTTGCCTCTCAACAAACCAAATTCTGGAGACTAGTTGCCCCAGATTTGCAGACTCTGTTCTAGAAGACAGCCCCCAATGGATATATACCTGTGAAAATGAGCTTTGGGAAACACTTGCCTTATTAAAATAGCCAGGATAAGCCTGGTTGTTTTACTGGTGAGGAAATCAAGTGTTTCTTAAAGGTTCCTTATTTAGTTGGCCAGTGCTTGAATAATGGAGTGGCTTGGATAATAGTCTTCTCAGCTAGCTACTAGAGTGAGCCTTAGTTGTGGGATAATGCTTTTGTAGATTGTAAAAATTTGTCACTGGCATTGGTTTATTAAAATGCTGATTGGTCAGTAGCCAGGCAGAACATACAGGCTGGACAACCAGACTAGGAGAATTCTGGTCAGAGGAATGGCAGAGCAGAGACACCAGCCAGACACAGAGGGGGCAAGATGAGAATGCCTTACTGAGCAAAGGTACCAGGCCATGTGGCTAAACACAGATAAGAATTATGGGTTAATTTTAGATGTAAGAGCTAGTCAGTAATATGCCCAGCAGTTACTATAATATTAAGCCTCCACGTCAATTATTTAGGAAGCAGCTGCTGGGTATTTGAGAGTTCCTGGCTAGGTCAGAAACTTTGAACTACACCCAATGACAGCCCTCAGGGAGCCAAAAATATCCCATCATATACTAATGGCTGGCTTTGAAGACGGCTTCATAACCTACTTGGAACTGTAGCTGCTCTGTCTTTCTGTTCATTTCCTCCTGTGTGGAAATCCTCACACATTCACAGAAGCCTGCTCTTGAAAATCTCAGAGGCTGAAACTTTGCCTGAGAAGGGAGACAGGTACAATTCATCTACTCAGAATTTGCCATCTGTTCTGAGACTCCTCCTAAGGGCCATGCCAGCAACAACTCCATCTTCATGACTGGTGGAGGAGTGTGGAATGGAGGTGGAGGGTTCTAATGTAGGGCATGATACAGTGCAGGAAGCAAAGACCTTAGTGTTCTTCAGGACAAGGAACATCACTCTCTTAGAAAGGTTTTCCAAGACAAATACAACTTCATCCCTTCTGCCTGATGCCAACTGAGGCACAGAAAGTCATTGCTTATAGAAGAATGACACGCTCCTCTTAAGTGTCCCTTCGATTCTGCTTTAGAAAGCAGAGAAATATAAAAAGTAGTATACATCTGTGAATCGTTATCTGTGTGGACATCAGGCCCAATTCAGACCCTCAACATGCAACCTCTCACAATCCAGAGACTGGCGCTCAATGTGTTTTTAAAATGTCTTGCCAGGTAAAAACGACTTGCTGGAGCAAGTAACAGTCAATCTTGCATGCACCCTCCCTTTTTCCTCTCTACTTGACCTTTAAGGCTCTGGTTTCCAGCAAGAAGTGAATTATTCACATCCGCTCATAGATATCAAATTGGCCCTTTCCAGGCTGCCAGTGGGGTGGGACAGACGGCGACTTTGTTCAGAGACTGTAAATAGGCAGAGCCATAGCCCTGTTCAAACAGAATGCAGGTGGGTGCTTATTTTTACTTAGTCATTGTAGAAATGCTCAAAGGCACCTGGTGAAATCAGGCCCCACCTTCCTCCCCACCCATCCAAGGGACTTAAGTGGGCTCACACAGCTGGGCACGGCTCACACAGCTGGGCAGGGCTCTCTGCACTTCACCATGGCTTACATAGCCAAGTCTTTCTATGATCTCAGTGCCATCAGCCTGGATGGGGAGAAGATAGATTTTAACACTTTCCGAGGCAGGGCAGTGCTGATTGAGAATGTCGCATCACTCTGAGGGACAACCACCCGAGACTTCATCCAGCTCAATGAACTGCAATGTCGCTTTCCCAGGCGGCTGGTGATTCTCGGCTTTCCTTGCAACCAATTTGGACATCAGGTGAGGGGTCCCTTGGGATCTACCCAAGAAGTTGATTGATGGAGCTTGAGGGAGCTAAAGAAGGGGTGAATGTGTGTTGGAAAATGTGGAATTGAAGGGCATAGGTGAATGTGAAATATATAGATATATTCTGAGATTAAATGTTAAGGGTGTGACTTTTTTTTTTAACTGTCTTTCCAGAATATTCTGTGAGATTTACTACCAGGTCTCTCCATTGTGTTTTTGCTGGGGCACCAGAGAAATGATTGTTTGTTGAATAAATGAGTGGAGAAAATAGGTTGACCAGGTAGACTATTCCTATAATCCTAGAATGGCAGTGTGAGGTGGAGGCAGAGGGTTGATGTGAGTTTGAGGCCAAACTGAGCTATACAACAAGATCATATCTCAAAAAGCAGCCTGAGAATATAGTTCAGTTGGTAGAGTACTTGTCTAACATACAGGAAATTGTAGGTCTGATCCCGAGCATTGCCTAAGCCAGCTATGGGAGCTCGCCTATAATCTGACACATGGGAAATGGAAATCAAAAGCGATCTTCTGACTACAGCTAGTCCGAGACCAGCCTGGCCTGGAGAAGCTGTCTCAGCCTAACAAACAACTGGGCTTAAGATGACAAGTTCTTGGGAGTCCTTAGCTCCTGCAACTGTGGTTCTACAATTTAGTGACTTTGATGCCTTCGAAAGATGCACTTAGTTTTCTCTTTGAGAGACCTCATCCGTTGATTTAATATAAGTTGACTTAGCTCACAGGTTTATTGTGAGACTCATGGAATAAAACACATGAAACTAACTAGAGAGATGTAAAGTAGTGGGGAAATGTAAGCCATTTTATTATCTAAATCAAATGCTTTTTTAAAAAAAAATCAGCAAATTGGAAAAGAAGTATGGAAGAAGGGAAAGGTCTGCAGTATGCACACACCTCCTCTGGGCACCACATGCACCTGTCTCTGAGTCATGGGTCAAGCTATTACAGAACTTCAGCCCATACACCTCAAGTGTTCTTTTAGGGATTCTGTCTCTACTTAGGATTTAAGGATAAACAAGACAGGTTATCCCTAAGTGGACGGTCTAATTAGAGTCTCCTTAGTTCAACTCCCAGTAGCAGGAAGGTAAGGAAGGACCGGCTATGATGATAAACCAGAGACCCAGCCCTCACTGTGTCTGCAGCTCCTTCCCTCTCACCCTTCTTTCCAGACTTTGCCTGAAGGGTAACTCACTGGGGGCACATCACCCCCACCCCAGGTGCCTCTGAGCTTACACCTCATTTGTGGCTGGCTAGCTGCTGGAAGATAAGAAGCCTAACAGAGACAGCCTGAGCTCCGAAAGTCATGATGGCATGGACTGAGTGTGCTGATGGTTCCAGCAATCGGAGGCAGGGGTGGAGAATAGAGGCTCTCAGTGGCATTTGGAATGGGGTAGGGCAGTGTGGGGAGGAACACAAACAGGTTCTGAGCTAAAGCATGGTACTGAGCCCAGTGAGTAAAGATGAGGGCCAAGGGTCCTTTGGATAGCAGTTTAGAGATGAAAGAGCAGTTATCTACCAACAATCGACAATCTTTGTCTTTAAGTACTTAATTGCTTACCAACCTCCCCAACCCTATTCTAGAGAATTTACCTTCAATCCATTAGGTCATTAAGTGTGCATTCACCCTTGTCACTAACTTGTTTTGCCTTAGAGGCATCTGAAAGCAAAGACTGCCTAGGATGGAGTCTTTCTTCATCAAAGTGTCCTCCTATTTGCATTTAGTCCTAGGACAAGGAAGGATAAAAGCTGGAAGCTGTAAATGTCACCCACCTGGGTCTTACTTTCCAATTTGACTCATGAGATGCATAGGCACAGGCAAAAGATGCACTCAACCAACACAGGACCAGAAGGGAGCAGAACCAGGGCAGAAAAAAGAAAAACTCGTGGCAGAAAGTGTGTGCATGCCTGTGAGTACATGCCTGTGTGAGTACATGCCTGTGTGAGTACATGCCTGTGAGTACATGCCTGTGTGAGTGCATGCCTGTGAGTGCATGCCTGTGAGTGCATGCCTGTGTGAGTGCATGCCTGTGTGAGTGCATGCCTGTGAGTGCATTCCTGTGTGAATTCATGCCTGTGTGAATTCATGCCTGTGTGAGTGCATGCCTGTGTGAGTGCATGCCTGTGAGTGCATGCCTGTGTGAATTCATGCCTGTGAGTACATGCCTGTGAGTGCATGCCTGTGTGAGTGCATGCCTGTGTGAATTCATGCCTGTGTGAGTACATGCCTGTGTGAGCGCGTGCCTGTGTGAGTGCATGCCTGTGTCTGAATATATGCCTGTGTGAGCCTGTTTGAGTGCATGCTGTGTGAGTGCATGCCTTGAGTGCATGCCTACATGTGTGCTTTTGTGTATGTGTGTGTGCATGTGCATTTGTAGATTCCTGGGTGGAAGGGCAGGTTGTGTACATAAATTGGGTCTTTCTCCCTTCTTTTCCCCTGAACTCAAGGTTCCCCGAAGGGCCAAACATACTGTTAATTGCTCAAGGGTGGATTAGGTTCAGAAGCAACTGTTCAAATGTGCTAAATCTTTAATTACATTTATTTATTTATTTTAATGTGTGTACACATGCTATAGTGCACATATAGAGGTTAAAGGGCAATTTGAGAGGGTGGGTTCTCTCCTCAAATTATGTGGCACTCCCTGGCTTCTGTAAATTTTGGATGTCGTCTAGCATAGCACCAGACAAAGGCCATGGCTAGTGAAAGGCACAATGGGTAAAGGCCAGCAAGCCTGAAGACCTGACCTCAATCCCCAGGACCCACATGGAGGAAGGAGGGAAGCAAAAACTCCGCAGGCTGTTCTCTGAGCACTACAGTGTGCAACAGAACACTCAGGACATGTACACACACACTATAAAGTCAATGTAAAAGATAAAAACCCAACAACTCGATGGCTGAGAGAGAGGGAGAGAGGGAGGCAAAGCAAATGGAGAAGAAACATCCATGCAACACACGCTTGCACACACGAAGGAAAGAGTAGCCCCAAGGAGAAGAAAAGATTTACACTGGAGAATCCTTGGTTTCCTCTTTATTTTTTCTGGCTCTGTGTTCCCCAGGAGAACTGTCAGAATGAGGAGATCCTGAACAGCCTCAAGTATGTCCGCCCTGGGGGTGGGTACCAGCCCACCTTCAGTCTTACCCAGAAGTGTGAGGTCAACGGGCAGAATGAACATCCTGTCTTTGCCTACCTGAAAGACAAGCTACCCTACCCTTACGATGACCCGTTCTCCCTCATGACGGACCCCAAGCTTATCACGTGGAGTCCGGTGCGCCGCTCAGATGTGTCCTGGAACTTTGAGAAGTTCCTCATAGGGCCAGAAGGGGAGCCATTCCGCCGCTACAGCCGCACCTTCCAAACCATCAACATTGAGCCCGACATCAAACGGCTCCTCAAGGTTGCCATCTAGATGTTCGCCGCTTGGCCTGGGGATCGCCCACTATTTCCAGTCCCCAGGTATTCTTCTTTAGGGCTCTGTGTACCCTGCGGAGGCACTGGGGGACTGGAGCGTCCCCTTCTCTGAAGCACCTTCCTGACCTGCCTGTTCCCTTTAGTTCCCTCAGCTCCACTTGGGACTCTAAGTATGGGGTAGACTCTGGGTCTTCACACAATGATGGTACCTTCCTAAACCCTACGGGAGATGTCTGAGAAGCTGTGAAGGGCCCAGAGCCATCCTGCTACGGAGTCCAATAAAGGGCAGGTTTGGAAATGCCTGGGTCTTTGTATCTTCCTTTTAAAAATTTCGAGTACCATATTTTATTCCACGTGTACGTACACACGTGTGGAGGTCAGGGGACAACTCTGGGGAGTTGCTTCCCCCCTTCTATCTTGGGTTCCAGGAATGGAACTCGGGGCTTGCCTCATTACTGAGCCATCTTGCTGGCCCTGGGTCTTCTTTCTTGAGAAAGGTGGAGGGCTCTAAGAACTGCCGCGCTGTGGGGGGGCTGGAAACACACCATGGTTTGGCGGAGTGAGCAAAAAGAAGTAATAAAGCAGAGAAAAGAGAAGAAAAAGACAGCAGGTCCTTCGGCTGCCTGTACTGGGAAGACACCACATCATCGTGGGTCCTAGAATAATTAAACATTAACTGACAGCAGGGTGTAGAAAGTTCAGTTAGCAGGAACACAGAGGCACTTTATCATTTTCTTGATTACTTTGTTAAATTCAAATTTTCTAAAATTACATCGTGTGTATATGTGTGCACACACATGTATATTTGTCTGTATACATATACGTGTATATATGTCTGTATGTTCTGTGGCATGTGGAGGTCAGAGGACTCTTACAGTCTCCATCCACCATGTGGGTTCCGGGGATTCAGATCAGATCACTGGGCTTATAAACACAGAAGTTCATGTCCTGTCATTGCTCTCAAGCTCTCACCCTCAAAACCAGGCAGACAAATGGAGGCCTGAATGAATGACCGGGTAATGTCTTCATTCATAAAGGTAAGGACAGAAGAGGACAGAGGAGGCAGGATTGCATTTACTTCCCCCATGAGTACGGGACAGACACACACATACCCTTTAGAAAGAACAGTGATTCTCAGCCTATGGGTAATGGCCCCTGGGGTTGAATGACCCCTTCACAGGAGTTATCAGACATTTACATTATGATTCATAACAGTATCAAGATTGCAGTTATAAAGCAGCAATGAAATACTTTATGGATGGGGTCACATGAGGAACTGTATTAGGATGGTTGAGAGCCGCTGCTGTAAAGGCTGAGTTTATAATCCACCCACATGATTGGTACTCACTGTGAGGACAGGTGTGCCAAATGGCTTTGTCAGGATGCCCAGGTTCCTCATCCAGAGCAAGCACATTCAAAAAGGACCATCACCACAAAAGCCAGAGTCTGTCACACTCAGGAGGATTCCTTCCTGTTACACTTTCCCCCTTGGCCACTAGATGGAACAGCTCTGTCTTGAAGTCCTCAAGGACGGGTTCACCAAAGCAGACATCCTGCTAAGGAATGCCAACACTGCTGTTGTTTCCCCCTTTAATCCGCTCCTCATGATCATTTCCCAAGAACTTGCATCACTTGAGAAACAAGTGTGGGACTGAGGTAAACGGTGCCTGTCTGATGTTCAGCTCAAACTGTCGTTGACAAAGGAGTAGAGAGTGGAAGTCTTCTGAGAGACCTCCTGTTACATTAAGGCTGCCCTCAGCTTGACTCTTGAAAATCCAGCCCTTTAGATAACTTATCTTAAAGCCAACAGCTGGGATATAAATTCTTTTGCAGAAGGACCATGCTAATTTTAGAGTGGTAATGGCCAAGACAACTCTTCCCCTGATGGAATGGGATAAGGCATTTGTGTAGGGTGCGACTATGGACTTTTTTTTTTCATTATCTTAATGGTGCCTGCCATTGTATCTGCTAACAGACAGTTATCCTGGATGTCTGGCTAGCCAAGAGGTTGGCATTATGCCAATGGCAATTTAGGGTGAGATACACCAGCACTATGTGTTGCATCTTTTCCAGGTGGTTAAAACTAAATGAATAATTTAGGGATTCCAAAAAAATTAGAATTTCAGTCTAAATAATTTTACACAGAGTCAGGAGGGTCAAAAATGATAGGAAGTGGGTTCTTCACTTGGGCAGGGGTAGTGCTGTTTGCTTCAGACAGGATCTGACCAGTTTTTCTCAGAAGGGGACAGAGAGGCAGAATGGCCTGTGATGATGTCATTCTTAAGGTGAAAGTAGGGGCTGCTTTCCTCCATTCTCCATTCTTCATCTTGTCTGCTCACCTTTGTCCTCACAAGTGGCAGCTTGTGGCCATCAGCAGGTAACATAAAGATGTAACAGAGTCACCCACTTTCCTGAATAAACAAAATCTTTCAATCAAATTTTCCCAAGGTACGCAGGAGTCGGAAGAAGTCTCATTAATAAACTCTGGAAGAAGTGCTGAGATAATGCTGATCAATTTAGAGGCATGTCAGGGTCGCTTCAGGGGGCTCTCCACTGAGGGGTTCAGGAGGGATGTTAGGGACCAAGATAAACAGACTGAAATGGGTGGTTATGACTTACAGTCTTTATAACTATGCACCACAGCTACATCTTGTTAGCAAATATTGAGCTAAACTCTAGAACTTTCTGATAAACACCACTAACCACTATAAACCTACATACCAGTAACTGAAGTTGGCTATGTTCACATACTGCAGAGTACTTTATATGCACTATTCATGGGACTCCAAAGGAATTCTCTCTCTACAGAGAGGATAGCTGGGTGGATTATCCACACTACAGCCTGTAAGCCATTCTTTATTTTTTTTTAATTTCATTTTTTATGTGCATTGGTGTGAAAGTGTCCAATTTCCTGGAACGGGAGTTACAGACAGTTGTGAGCTGCCATGTGAATGTTGAGAACTGAAGCCAGGTCCTCTGGAAGAGCAGCCAGTGCTCCTAACCACTGAGCCATCTCTCCAGCCCACCTGTAAACCAATCTAATAATAAATCTCTTTCTCTCTATGCATAGATTCATTCTATAAGTTCTGTTCATCAGGAGAACGCCAAAGGCCTTTCGAAGACAAAGTCACAGCAGAATCCAATATGTTTCTCCCATAGTCAGGATCCACAGGTCCAGGAATCAAGGGGTGGAAAAGGGAATAAGTTCCACTCACCATCGCCCCTAGTGATCGCTGGGAAAATTTTAGCTTCCTGTTCCAGCAACCTTAAGTTTTACTGGACTTGAAGTTTTGGTGTGTGGGGGGTGTTCCCGCCAGGAGCCACAACAAACATTCCATTGAACTGGAAGCTTGGGTTTCCCCTTGGCCACTTGAGGTTTCTGATACTCTTAAGCCACCAAGCTAAGAAAGGAGGGGTGTGACTGATCCAGATTACCAAGGGGGGAATTGGATTGCTTCTCTACAATGGAGGTAAGAAAGATTATGTCTGAAGTGCAGGAGCTCCTTTAGGACAGGAGCTCTCAACCTGTGCGCTATAGCCCCTTTGGGGTCACATATCAGAGATCCTACATATCAGATGTTTACATTACAATTCATAACATTAGCAAAATTACAGTTATGAAGTGGAAAAGAATTAATTTTATGTTTGGGGATCACCACAACATGAGGAATTGTATTAAAAGGGTCATAGCCTTAAGAAGATTAAGAACTACTGCTTTAGGGTGTCTCTTGGTGCTACGGTGCCCTGTAATTACAGTCAATAGGAAACTATAAGAACCTAATCCAGGCAGGATGACAAAGGGCCAGATCCTTCAAGAATGAAGGGATGGGTCACTCCTCCAGAAAAAAAGACCCAAGACCTGCTGAGGTGGAAAAAACATAGAATGGTATCTTAGTTAGGGTTTCTATTGCTGTGAGGAGACACCATGACTATGGCAACTCTTATGAAGTGGCAGCTTACAATTCAGAGGTTCAGTCCTTTATCACCATGGCTAGGAGCAGGGCAGCGTGCAGGCACACGTGGTGCTGGCTACATCTTAATCAGAAGGCAACAGGAAAGTGGACTCAGACATCCTCAAAGCCTGCCCCCACAGTGAGACTTCCTCTAAGGCCATACCTATTCCCACAAAACAGCACCTCCTAATAGTGACTCCCTGAGTTATGGGGGGCCAATTATATCCAAGCCGCCACAAATGGGTAGCTTTCCAAGGCCAACACCATTCAACCAGTTGCAAAAATGAGGTTTATAATTGACACGTTTCTATATTTTGTTAAGAATTTGTTTATACAGATATTTCTTTACTAATTTACTAATTTTTAATCATATTATGTAATAATTAAAAGAATATCAGTGGCTATCATGTTTAAGATAAAAGATAACAGAATGTCCTTCAAGTGACACTGTCACCTATTCTAAATTTATAATTCATTTTTGGTTGTATGGGGGACTTATGTTAGGCACAATTATAATCTGGTTAAATATATAACACATTTGTGATTATATTTGGGATAATATATATATATTTATATATATATAAAATTAAGCATAGTGTGACCTGGCTTTAACTTGGAAATTAAGCATGACATAAGGAGATATGATTGTGTATCATGTTGACAAGGGTGGCTTGTAATGACTATTCTTGGTTCTCAACTTGACAACATCTGGAATTAACTAAAACCCAAATGGCTGGGCATATCTGTGAAAAATTTTTATATTTTTAAAAATAATTTATTTTTATTTTATGTGCATTGGTATTTCATCTGCATATATGTCTGTGTGAAAATGTCAGATCCCTTGGAACTTGAGTTAGAGATAGTTGTGAGCTGCCATGTAGGTGCTGGGAACTGAACCTGGGTCCCCTGGAAGAACAGCCAGTGCTCTTAACGGCTGAGCCATCTCTCCAGTCCCAGATTTTTATTTCTTAATTAAATCATTTGAAGTGGGAAGACACATTTCCAATTCAGATCTTTGAGGCAGGAGGATCCATCTTTAATCTGGGCCATTCCTTCTGGAAACCACTATAAAGTCATGGAAGAAAGAAGCTTGTCCTAGCTAGTAAGTCCACTGCTTCACTGACATTAAAGCCTACTTCTTGGGGATTCTGGCATATACTAAAGACCAGCTGAGACATCCAGCCTTGTGGACTGAACAATTACTGGAATTTTGGACCTTCCATTGGTAGACAGCTATTGTTTGAGTAGCTGGACCACAGTCTGTAAGTCATTCTAATAAATCTCCCCTCTCTATATATAATATGCATATACATCATTGTCCCTAGAGAGCCCCAATTGGTTATTCAATACCAAGTGGCCAGCTCTGAAATCTTACACATACGAGTAACATACAGACTGGGAAGGTTGTATTTCTGTATTTAGGAATAAGATATATATATATATGCACACACACATGCTATACATGTATATGTAATACACACACACATATATGTAGCAACAAAGAGCAAATGTGAGGGGTCAAAGAGAAAAATGATCTAACTACATTTTAATTTAAAATGTTTATAATTATATAACTTTGAGGAGTTTTTTGAAAAAGGGTTTCTCTGTGTGTAGCCCTGGCTATCCTAATTTGCTCCTAAGACCAGGCTGGCCTCAAACTCAGAAATATCTGCCTGCTTCTGCTTCCCAAGTGCTGGGATTAAAGGTGTGTGCCACCACTGCCCAGCTTAATTATATAAATGTTTAAAGGTCAATTATGGAGGCTGGAAAATTGCCCAAGAACACTTGTTGCACTTTCAGAGGGTTCAAGTTTGGCTCCCAGAACCCACATCCATCAGGCAGTCTCAGTGGCTGTCAGAGGAACAGCTTAGTGGCAACTGAAGTTCAGGGTCAGCCCACCAGAAGAAAAACTCCATGATGGGTGGATCTCACTTCAGCAAGGCTAACAAGGAGAGACTCCAGAATGTCCTTTGCTTTTGCTGTTCCTTCACACTGTTGCTGCTACAATCTTTTCTCTGATATGATGTATATGGTGTGGGCAGTCCCCTACTGCCTGTACTGTAATGTATTTACCTCATATAAATATCCCCACCTAGTAGGCATTTATAGCTATGGACCACCAAGATGATTTCCTCCTTAAGCTGTGTAATTTTGATAATAAAAATGAACACAAGGATTTGCTATATAATCCAGGTCCATAAATTCCCTCTAGAAGCTGCCTCTGATCACAGCTCAGATTAATAGTTAACGGGATGCCAGAACGGCTCAGATTCCTTTATTTCTATGGCTCAGCACCACTAGCTAACACAAAGCTTCAGAAGAGCTTTCGATTAGACCAGATGCCTTGCTAATATTTTTTTTTGATAAATATTCTAAATCTTGTATTCACAAGGACACACAGCTGTACTTGTCTGGCTAGGAAGTAAATACAAAAACCAGCCCAATTATTGATAGTGGGCAAATGATTTAGTCCTTGCGCCAATTCCTTACCTCAATTGTGATTAATTTTGACTAGTCAAGGCTACAGAAAATAAACTGACTCTGTAGACCCAAATGAGGGCTGCAGGTGTCTTAATCAGAACTTACACACAGGGCAGAAAATATACTCTAAGTTTTAAGAGTAGTGGCTGAGCTAATATTACAAAACATACGGTAACTTAGCCTGAAGGAGAGAATCTGTGACAACCTTAGCTCTCTGCCCAAAAAAGCCAGCACTCACCAAGTATTTCAGATAAGATTACCTCTCAGATAGATAATAATCCGATTGCTTCTTTATACTCACAATTTACAACCTGTCAGTTAAGAGTTGCTGTGAAATTATGCTCCTTGCTTGCTCGTGTCAACCTATTTAGATATATTGCATGAGTCATCAGGGTGTCTCTGTTCTTAGTCAGACCTTTACCTTTAGAATGTGATCTTTTTATGACTCTTTCTGCCCGAGAGATTATGCTGAGGTATATAAAGCAGTGGATGGAAAGGGAAAAAGTACAACATGAGAACCGCATGCTGAGAACAACATGAGAAAAAAAAAAAAAAAAAAAAAAAAAAAACCATCAAGGGAGTGTGTGTTTTCCTTTCCTAAAAATCCTCAGATAGAAAAGTCCTAGCTTCTCTCAGGCCCTGAGCTGCCTACTCTGGGCACAAATGACTGTAGTTGGAGTTCCATGGGATCAGCCATGTTATTTTGACCTCCCTGGGCACCCACATACACAAGGCAATATACAGAGAAACATAAAAATAAATATTTAAAATTAAAAAGCTGCCAGGCATGGTGGGCACATCTTTAATATCAGCACCAGCAGAGAGGAAGCAAAGGCTTGGAGATCTGTGACTGAAGCGAGTCAGAATTATATAGTAAGTCCAGGGCCAGGGCTACATGGTGAGATCCTGTCCCCAAACACACAAACAACCACACAGCTCAAGTCAGACAGAATTCCAGCACAGAGAAGAGGACGTGGGCATACAGTTCTACCCAGTCAAGAAACCATTTACAGTTGTCAACTGCTGGAAAGGAAAATCCCCTGCCTTCAAAGGAGTGCCTCTGGGTAAAGCAACCACACTCCAGGGCAGGCCCTGTGCTCAACACAAGCAGACACCAAGGTAATTTTGTAGTTGTTTTGTTTTTTTAAGAGAAAGAACAGGAAGTTGGGTGGGTAGGGAGGTAAGGGAGGATCTAGGAAGCCTTGGGGGAAGGGAAAGAATGTCTATAGAGTGTTATAAAATTTTCAAAAAGTAAATAAAAACATAAAAAATACAACTAACAGCAAAACACATAAAAATAAAGCCCTGACTGGTCATCATCAGGTAACTAAAGAGAAAGATGTTAGAACAGCTGATGTTCTAACACCCACAGTGACTTCCTTCCTTCAGTAGAGACTAATGAATTTTTCTTTCCTTTATCTGAACAGAAAATGAGAAAAAAGCAGAACTGGGTTCAAGACTTTTTTATTCTGTTAGACCCCTAATTCCCCGAGCGATTAGAGTAACAAAGCACAACGCTATGCTGAGGAACAGTGAAATAAACAAAATCTTATTTGGAAATTTTCTAAGCTATCTCCAAAACAGGTAGATAAATTTGCAATACTTTATGATAGATGAGGTGTCTTCAGAGCATACAGGATCATACTCCTCAGTTTCAAATGACTAGAAGTTATCAGCAGACTCCAAGAGGGACCAACCACTCAGAGGCTGCAATCACTTGCTGCTATTTACAGAAATGAAGCAGTTCTCTGCTTCTTGGATTCATTTCATGAACACGGCTTCCTCAGACGGTCAGATAAAGATTTGTTGCAAAATGGAAAGCATTTTCCAGGAATAAACCAACTGACCTTTCTGGAGCAGCTGACTTAACTTTCTGAATAATAAATCTTTGTCTGACATGCCAAAGTTCTTCTGAGTCACTGAAACTCTGAGCTGATGTCTTCCTAACCTGGCAAAGCTTTATACTCCATGTTCACCCAGCACCCTGCTGGGAGGGGGTTGCAGTGGGAGCCAAGTGATTCTGAGGGGCTGAGTTCATATAGGTTCTTCCTGGCTCTAAAAGTGTGATTACAAGGACACCACTCTCATGGCCATCTAAGTGTGTCCAATGGCTGTGGCACAGAGCAGCACTCAGATGCCACCATTACTACTGCTACAGAATACAAAGGTTCCCTGGTTTTGACTTACTTTTCAGAAACAGTTCCCATTTGATAGCAGGAAACTACTCAAAAAGTGAATAGAGCTGCTCACTTTTGTGTGTCGTAGTGGGGAACCCTTAGATACAAAGAGAAAACAAGTTAAAAAAGATTATTATTTTAAATGTACATTAAGCCTTTATCTGTCTGCCTGTGTGAAGATTCCAGATCCCCTGGAACTGGAGTTACAGACAGTTGTGAGTTGCCACATGGGAATGGAACCCGGGTCCCTGGAAGAGCAGCTAGTGCTCTTAACCAATGAGCCATCTTTCTAGCCCCAACAATTTTGTTTTTAATGCCCCTTCCCTTTAAGTTTGGGTGCTAAACTAAGAACTGAGGACACATCATTGTATCTAGAACTTTATAGACTTTTTGAAGTATTTTACATTCATTAATTCATCTGGGTCTCCTAGCAATTCTGCAAAGGAGTACAATATCACATTCTGTTAACCCAGTTTTACAGAAACAGGATACTGAAGTCCAGAGTACCGCTCTGTTTAATGGCTATCTGCTTCCAAAGGACAGTGTGGCCTAAATGGCAGTGTTGTGATCAAGCCAGTGCGCTTTCAATTCCGCATACGGCACATTCTACAATCCCTTCAGAGTAAATGAAACGAACCTATAAACTTACATTCCATCCCTTACTCCAATGTCTCTTGTTTCTCCCATGTGCCCTTTCTCTGGGATAGGCTTCCATTTAGGTCACATTACACTCAGTTACCATGCCTCCCTTAGTCTCCTAGTTTCTCAGACTTTCCTTGTTTTTGAAGACCTTAGTAGTTTTGAAAGATGATTTCAGTCTGCAGAACTGAGCCTGTGTGCTGTTCTTATGATTACACAGATTATGGCTTTTTGGGAGAAGACCACAGTGATCTTCATACTGCATCGTATCAACAGTGCCTGACATCAAGGTGGCTTTCTGATGGCAATATTAACCTTGATTGCCTGGCTGAGCCAGTGTTTGTCAGGGTTCTCTCCCTTAAAGTCACACCTTTCCCTCTCCATGATACTCTGGAAGGAAGGCACTATGCACAGAGCCCACACTGGTGAAGTGGAACCATCCGGAATCAACACCTCTTCCTTCCTCTTCTCTCCCTCCCTCCCTTCCATTTATCCAATCATTGCTGTCAGCATGAACCCAGGGATATTTCTTTAGTACACACTCTGGGCTATACTTCAATATCAATTCACTAATTTTCAAACTATTCCTGCTGTGTTCAGTGGCAGTTTTTGTCTGACCATCCTTCATGACTGTGGGTTGGTTCTGTGTGTAGGGGTTTGTTTGTTTGTTTGTTTGTTTTTGTTGCACAAAATACTCAAAATTTTGTGGAATTCCTGCCCACTCTATCATCTACTTTTGCAAGGAGTCCTGATTTCTTTGACAGGAAACCAAGATCTGAGTACACTAGTGATTATCTGGCCAAATAACCACTAGAAAGACATTTCACTCTGGCTGTGCTAGTGTGTCCAGGGACCTTAGCAGAGGAGCTCAACTCTAGGGAACAACTGCCCAGATTTTTCTTCCAAGTAGGTAAGTCCAAGCAGGGGGAAAAAAAAATACAAAGAACTTTCATTATTAGACAAACCATTCAGCTTGCTCTATTGCAAACCAAGCCAACATAGTTACAGCAGAAGCAAGGACTCAGAATAACAGAGTCATTTGTCGGGGGTCATCGGGGAGAATACTGATAGTGTCTTCAGCTTTGCCACACAGTAGACACAGCATGGTATACTCCTAGAACAAGATAAAGTGCAAAATTACCTCAGGGGACAGGGAGAAAGATGCTTCCTAAACCACTGCTCAGTAAAGCTTTTCTACAAATTGTCACTGATAACCTTACTACACATTAGATTAGTTCTTAAACACCTATTAGCAACGCTTTACATTTATTCTGCACATTCCCAGAGCCTTGTTTATGTAGACTCTTATTTATCATGTATATGAGAACAGCACTTTGAAAGTACATAGCTATTTCTTTGACTAAGAAAGCATACAGATTTTGCTTAGTGCTTCTATTTAAACTAATGAAGATACCTAGGCTGGGGATACAGGTAGCTCAATTGGTAAGGACTTGCCTACCAGGCACAAAGTCCTGGTTTCAGTCTCTAGCACTGTACAAACTGGGCATGGCGGCACACAACTGCATCCCAGTACTCAGGTGGAGGCAGGAAGATCAAGAGGATGAAAGCCAGCCTCAACTCCACAAGACCTTGTCTCAAAAATAAATAAATTATTAAAAAGAATTAAAAATAAAGACTCCCAAGCTGACCTCTGACCTCTACACAAGTTCCATGGCAAACATGCATAACACACACACACACACACACACACTCTCACACACACACATACACACACACAAATGGTAACTGAATAAATGAACCTCTTTCTTGTTAGTTTGTGTTGCTTTTCTGTGTAGCGCTGGCTGCTCTGGAACTTGTTCTGTAGACCAGGCTGGTCTCAAACCCACAGAGACCTGCCTGCCTCAGCCTCCCAAGTGCTTAGATTAAAGGTTTGTACCATCACTGCCTGGCTAAAATATGCCTCTTTTTTTAAAAAAAAAAAATGAATAAATAAAACAAGCAGATTGGGTGTGTATTTTTAAAGATAAACTTATTTTCAGAGTCATCCTTTTCCAGGATACGTAATAGAATATTATTTTAAGGTGTGTTACTTTTGTTTATGTGAAGCTGTGATGGTTTAATAAAGAACTAAGCATTCAATTGGAAAGCAGGAAAAACAACAGGTGAGGCTGGAAGGCAGAGAGAGTAACAGAAGAAGAAATCCGGGAGGAGGGAAGGAGCCAGGAGGAGGACATGGGGCAGCCACCCAGTGACAGAGCCAGTCAGGGAAAAGCCCAGAGGCAAAGGTGGGATAATTTAAGTTAAGGAAAACTGGCAAGAAACAAGCCACGCTAAGGCTGGCTAAGGCTGGCTAAGGCTGGCTAAGGCTGGCTAAGGCTGGCTAAGGCTGGCTAAGGCTGGCTAAGGCTGGCTAAGGCTGGCTAAGGCTGGCCACTCATACGTAAGAATGCGCCTCCGTGTGATTTATTTGGGAGCTGGGTGGTGGGCTCCCAAAGAGCAAAGACAACCAACAAGGGTATTTATGCAACAGGAAGAGGAAAAAAAAGACAAAATCCTCAAACTGAAAAAGCTATCTTTATCAGCCGTAGAAAATAAAAGTCTATTAAGTTCACTAGCATGTCACAGCTCACATTTAAACAGTTAATTGCCCAAGATTTCATCTATACAAGTATCTAAGTTTTTATTAAGTTTTATGTGTCTTGTGCTTAACAAATGTCTAGACTGGTGACAGAAGGGATTTTATTTTAAGCAAAATTCCTTAGGGCAAAGTCCTGTTCTTACAGCTGTCACAGATGTATTTCCTTTAAACTTTTTATTTAAAATATTTTTTGTTTTGTTTAGGAAAACAAATATCTATGTTGAACCTACTAGTGCCTCCACACCAGATGTTGCTGTCTGGAAATGGATCAGTCAAATAGTGTTTCTTGGTCTGGACAATCACTAGAGAGGATGCGGAGCTGAACAAGAACACAAAGTCCCCAAAGTGTCAAGACAAGTGCCCTTCCATTTCAAATGGCAAGTCCAACAGACAGCAGACAGCCAGCTTCTAAAGACTGATTGACTTTCGGAGCTGGAGGTTAGATCCACATCTGTGTGCATACCAGGCAAGCAACCTTTCACCTCTACTCTCTGCACTCGTGACCTTCAAGTCTCCTCTACACACCCAGTAGAAATATACACAGGGTAAAGCTTAGAGAATAGACACTACCCATGAGCATAACACATAATAAAAAATCTAACCTCTACATGGTATTTACCGTTGTCAAGATATCTACTGCTTGAACCCATGAGGGTCACAAGGCTAAGGTCAGCCTGGGCTACACACACAGGGGGGTGGGCATGCATGAAGCTATATACATGGTTGAGTTCTGGTGAGAAGACAGCCCAGCTGGTGGAGTACTTTCTTTGCAAGCATAAAGACTAAGTTGAATCCCTAATATGCACCCCCCACCCCCAACAAATACTACGAAGCAACAAAATAAAAATGTTCAATTAAAATAGATACAGATAGACAGATATAAGTAGAGCGAGCTAGATTTCCCACTAGCCTAACCTCTATCAAGTCTCTAGTGAATGCTTCCATGCTCTACAATGCACTGTGTGTAATGGTCAGTCATGAACAAAGGAAAAAATACACCCTGACCTTTACAAAACTAATACCTTGACTTGGGGGAAAAAATGATACAATGCATGATATAATCTGGTAAGATTATTGAATCAGTGAGACTGGTTATACTTGTAACCTTTGATTTATGGGCAACCAGGAATTCAATTTTCATTAAGTAAATGACTTGGAATTCCAAAGTAGTTTCCCATGAGAGTATGCTATATATGCGGAAATTTGATTAGATTCCCATGAAAATGCACAAGTCTTTTAAATTTGTATTGTGCGAAGGCTGTGAAATCTAATCACATATTACAGTACCTCTGTGGCAAAGTATGCTTAGATTCTAAGCTGTGATGCTAAGGACACAGCTCCCCATGAGATCAGGACACTTTTCACCAACCTGGCCAAGTAGGGGGACTTACAGGCTCCAGGTATTCACAGGGAGTCTCAGAGAGCTAAGGGGTAGCCATCTGGGGGAAGTGGGGAGCAGAGAGAATCGTAGAAGTGTACAGCCAGGTCCTCTGGTCACTCAAGAGGCCCTTGCTCTTTACCCCTTCCCAGCCCACTGAGAAACAGAAGGCTGACTCCCACCCCTACCTGTTGGGAGCTGTGCGGTCTCTCAGATCAGCATATGACTGACTATCTGTTCAACAGGTTTTCTCAGAGAGAGGTACCTGTGGAAACTCTCACTAGGCAGGACCAGTTAGTAGCCCACGTGACAGGGTAAGAATTTGCAAAATCCACACAGCTTGCCGGCCTCTTTCTCTCTCATTATCCTGGTGATTTTAGTTTTGTCAGTCACACACGTAACAGCTGTAATTTTCCCTAAAAATTCTGCTCCTTTTCAAACGTTTTCCCCAAAGGTTCTCTTATCTGGAATTACTAACTACAACTCCCAACCTTGGGAACTTTTCCAACTCAATTAAGATAGTTGTTAGTACATATGAGAAAACAACACTTGGAACATTAACCATGTTTCACAGTTCGGGAAGGAGAGCAGGGAATGCACACACAGACGAGGAAGAAAAGCCCAGGAGTGCACATGGTGCACACTGAGAGGAAGTCCCTGGACACCAAGCATAGAATCATTGGGAGGATCTGGTGCTCAAGAAGAAAAAGATACAATGCAATATGTGAGATGGACAGATCCATCTTTACCAGACATAGGAGCTTATATTAGTAGAAGTATGGTACAGTGAGGTGGGGAAAGAGTGCTTTGTCAAGGTCTGCCTTTTACAGAGAGATTGAGACATGAGACCCTCTTGTAGAAAAGAGAGCTGTATAAAAGCATATCTTACAGACATGAAGGAACTGTCTGGATTTGAATATTGTTCTTAAAGCATTGTGCCCATGCCTATTACTTTTTAACTTTGTAGTCACAAGTAGCTGCCAGCTGACAAAGTGCTGTGAGAGCAGGATGTGCCTGCTTTGATATCTAGTCAGGCCTGTAGAAATGCTGAACTCTATGTCTAGAATAAGGTTATGCAGGGTGGGAGTGTATCTAGAGAAGCTTAAGAGGGAACAATGGCGGCTTTCATAACTATCACAATGTGTTTCTTAAACTGTGATCTATTTCTCAAAGTCAAAAATAGAAGCCAATGATAAAGCTGTTCAAGTAACCCTGGTATGAAAAACTCTGTTTAATTGCGAAGATGGCCTGAGCTGTTTGGGACCATTTGAGTGCAATCCACTCAGGGGCTTGAAGTTTCCCCTGCACTAATGCTCTTTCCCTGTCTCAGGACCCAGGCACCTGCCCATCCTCTGACTCATGCACATGTTCCCGATCTGAGGGCTTTTGTCAGAAGATCTCAAAGATTACAATCAAGGGTAATCTATTCCTGCTGTGTTCTGCACCTCTTTCTCCACCCCACCTCCCACCCCGTGGTCTTGCCCTTAGAAAACAGGGAAGAGAAGAGGAGGAGAGCCCCATTGTTAAAAGAAGCACTTAAGAATTATTTTAAGACACAGAACAAAAACAGCCAAGCAATGTAGACTTCAAGAGAAGAAACACTTAAGGAGACAATGGTTAACAAACTCAGATTTGGGAAAGACATCGAGAGTTACAAGTGGGTAAAAGCATAGGATTCAGACAGGCTGCAGAAAGCCTGTGGGAAAGGGGTTTTAACCAAATGAAAATGAAGGCCATTTTTTACAGAGTGAAGAGGACAGGGAACAGGAGAGTTGGTTAATGAGACATTCAAAACTGAGTGCGGTGGTACGAGCCCCTAACTTCAGCACTCGGGGTAAGGCGGGAGAATCTCCAGTGTTGCACACTCAGGAACTCTCAAAACAGAAAAACAAAACTATTCAGAAAGAAAGGAAGGAAGAAAGGAAGGAAGGAAGGAAAAAGAAGAGATGCTTCACATTCTGGAAGTAGCTGAATAAAACAAATAATTTTAAATTATTTTAACAAAGTAAGAAGCAAGTATGTTTAATACAATTTTAAGCCTTTTGTTTGTTTTAGAGACAGGGTTTCTCTGTGTAGCCTTGGCTATCCGAACTAGTTCTGTAGACCAGGCTGGCCTTGATCTCACAGAGATCCACCTACCTCTGTCTCCGAGTGCTGAGAGGTAAGGCGTGTACTGCCATTGTTAAACATCTTTTAAACATTATGTGTATTTGTGTGTGTGCTGCAGATTAATATGTTAGGGCAGTGCCCACAGAGGCCAAAAGAGGGCATTTGGATAGCCTTAATATAAAATTTTCACCTAGAAAGTTCTGGAGACAGTACCATGTGATCCATCAGGAAATGAGGCAGAGTAGCCTTCAAGAGGAGGAAGAACAATCCTCGTCCAATGAGAGAGGGAGGAGAGGCTGATGGAACAATGATACTTCAGAAGGGGTATGTATGGAATAGCTGAGGGAAATGAGAGAGAGAGAGAGCTATAGCCCTGGGCAAGGAGCCTGGACACTGTGTGGCAGCAAGGATGGCTGGCAAAGGCCAATGGGGTAGTATACAAACCAATAAAAAAAATAAAATAAAAATCACCTGATGGCTGAGTACAAGATGTGGGTTGAGCAAGAGCAGATGTTGGTAAGGAAGAGTGGAGGTGGAGCTCAGACCAAAAGATTTTGTTTGTAAAAGGACTGGAAATTATCTAGGCATAGCTACAAGCCATCTTCCTTTTCCCTTTTCCTGTTTCTACTCAGAGTAATTTGGGGGCTGGCTGCACTCAGTCAGAACAGAAAATGAGTGGACTTTGGTCTCACAGAAGTGCTTCATGGCAGCTCTCTCAGGAAATAAACGAGCAATCTCAATACACATTAAGGGTTTCAAAGACCTTGTGCTCACGGAAGATTGCTGCAAAGCTCGGGGTTTTCAAGACCAGGAAATGCTCACTCTTTTTTTTGGCGAAGACTATTATTCCCTGAGACTTTGGTTTTCTGTAAGTTACATATATAATATAAATATTTTAAGGCATAAGTTTTGGATATTAAAGAGTTGTGGTCACAATGTTTAAATTAACCAAAATATTTCAGATCAGACCCTGACATTTGTGATTATATATGTTCTTCCTCCCCATTTAAAAATATGAACAAAGGACTAGAGATGGCTCAGCAGTTAAGGGCACTTGCTGTTCCTACTACTCTTACGGAAGACCTGTGTTCAGTTTCCAACACCCCCATGCCAGCTCATAGCTACATGTGACTCCAGTTCCAGGAGATTTACTGCCCTCATCTGCCCTCCATGACTACCAGGCACAAATGTGGCACACATACATACATACATGCAGGTAAAAAACTCAATCATGCACACAATAAAAATTGTACTATTTAGGTGCTGGAGAGAAGGCACAAGGATTAGGAGTAAATGGCTGCTTTTCCAGAGGACCTGGATCCAATTCCCAGCACCCGTGTGGCAGCTCACAACTGCGACTCCAGTTCCAGGGAGCGTGGCACCTTCTTCTGGCCTTTGTGGGCACTGCATGCGCAAGGTACATAGACATACACGAGGGCAAACCACCAATACACATGAAAGTAAAATCAAAATCAAAAAAAAAAAAAAAAAAAAGACTTGAAAAATTCCTTTGTTTAGTGACCCTGATACTCTTACATTGTGGTTAAATATGCAGTTCACACAAACTCAGTCTAAAAGCTGAAAACAAGCATCATGAGGAGGAGCCCTGGATTCTGCTGTTGTCCTGACCATCAGACCTGTGCTTCCTCAGCAACCTTGGGCTTACCCTGGAGGCCAGAGCTCTTCAGTGCTCTCCTGACTACAGGAAACTAGCATAACAAATCCTTCTCTCTGACTCACCTTTTCTCCTCCAATGCTGATAGAGCTATCTTTCAATTTAGCTTAGCAAATTATTTTTTTTAAAAAAGGCTTACTATACCTGAGAACAAATAGTTGCTGAACAGTTGGCATGTAGATGCCAACTAGGGCAAATAGACAACCTCCTTATCAGGTTTTCATACCCACCAAGTGAGTATGACAACACTTACTCTGTAGACCAGACTGGCCTTCAACTCAAGAGATCCACTTGCCTCTGCCTCCTGAGTGCTGGGATTAAAAGTGTGCCCTGCTACTGCCAATACCACCCAGCACCCAAAATTTATATTGAACCAGCTGTGCAGTTCCCACAGTCACTAGAGAAAAGGCACCACTGTAGTAATCTCATAAAATCCATAATGGTAGACTAGAGATAGCTCGGCCGTGAAGAGCGCTGATGCTCCTGCAAAAAACCTAGGTTCAGTTCCCAGCACCCACAAGGCAGCTCACAACCACCTGTTACTCCAGTTCCAGGGAACGCGGAGCTCTCTTCTGGTCTTTGTGGACACCAAGTATTCTCATGGTGTCCACGAGCACATGTACACAAGCAAACACACACACATAAAAACAAATACATCTTCTTTTTAAGAAAGAACCCATATGGGTTAATCAAGCATAATGACAGGACTGACATGTCATTAATAGAGCACACGTTCTGATCTGGGATTCCTGGGAGGATCATAGGTCCACCCACGTTTACATAAGACAAGACAGGGCTGTCCCTGCTAGTACTTCATCACAAAAACTGTGAGATGCTTGAGGGTCCTTTGAGTCTTTGTCCCACTTCAATAATACCCATCTATACATTTACCTGAAATTCATCCATGATACTGAATGTATACTCATGTCTGGCTACGACATGATGACAATTCTTACACAGATCTGCCAAAACAAAGACATATAATGAAGTCTGGGCAAGTGTCTTGAGACAATGAAATTTCTGTTCTTAGCATATAATGCTTAAAAGGAACCTTAACTCTCACATTTAACGGAATACTGATCTTAAGAGATCCAGATTCTATCAATTATCTAATTAAGATCTGAACTCAAAGGCTCAATGTGTACATATTAATTTCCACCAAGAGCTTTTTGTAGAAATCAATAAACAGATATTTAGATGTTATGTTATCTATTTACTTTTGCAGTACTAGGAAGTCAACCTAGAGCAGGCACTTTATCACTGACCTACATTCCCAACCTTCCTGTCACTTTTTTGGTTTTGGTGTTGTTTTGAAACAAGGTTTCTCTGTATAGCCCTGGCCGTCCTGGAACTCTGTACAACAGGCTGGCCTTGAACTCACTGAGACTCACCTGAACTCAATGAGATCAGCAGCCTGTGGGGGAACTAAAGGGGTATGCAGCCACACCCAGCTTTTGTCACTTTTGAGTTGAGGTCTCATTAAATTGCCTGGGCTGGCTTTGAACTCGCCCAGGCAGACCATGACTGTAGTAGATTTATGATGTTACATTGTAAATAATTGTCCCACCTATGAGTTTAATAAAAAGTGCTGATTGACCAAAGGCAGACAGGAAGTGTAGGCGGGGCTACCAGACTAAGAAAACTCTGGGAACAGGAAGAACAGAGCAGAAATGCCACAGACTCCAGAGAATGCCAGAGAGAAGCCAGAAGAAGCAGAGGACAACTATGCTGCTCTGAGAAAAGGTACCGAGCCCCATGGCTGAACAGGATAAGAGTCATGGGTTAGATTAAGAGTAAAGAGTTAGCAAGTTATATACCTGGGCCTTAGGCCGATCAGCATAAAATTAAGGTAAGCATCTGTGTGTCTCTGTGGGACTGTGGGACTTCGGGTCTGCAGGTCCCAACCTTGAGGCTAGGCCCGAAAGTCTGGGCCAGAAACCTCTTACTACACGTGACCTTCAAGCCTCCTGAGTAGCTGGGATCAAGCTGGCAAGAGTGAGTAAAGGTACTTGTCACCAAGAAGCTAGGATAAAAAGCCTGTGCTAGCAAGTCTAGTACTGTGGTTGTTTTTAAAGTGTGGACCCATCTGGCTATGTAAACGGTGTTTTCAGGGAAAACAGTAGTTAGGCAGCTATACCCAGGCATAAACAAAACCAGGAAGACATTAAAGTGATTTTGATGGTACCAAAATAATCTATTACAATGTAACAACAGTTAATAAACCGTGGTTACTGTGTGCCAGATACTCTTTAAACACTTTTAGCTATTCATATAATCTCAAATTCAATTAGACATAGTATTATTATCACTATGTCAGGAAACAAAGGCACACTGCAATTAAGTAAATAGATTGTGTTGATATATTGTATATTTAATAAAAATGAGCCTGGAATATCAGAGAACAGAATCACCTACAGTCAGTTCTCACCCAGCCAACTTCTCAGGCTGAACAGGGTAAGTGCTATCTTCAAGAATCCTCTGCCTAACTGGTCACTTCTACAGAATCCTCAATCTCTGCCTCCTCCTGCCTTAAATATCTTTTCCACCCAGCTGTTTCACTTCCAGGTTCAACTCTGCATCATATTCTAGAGTTAGGATTAAAGGTGTGAGTTACTACTGTTTGATAGTTAGGCCTTGAATTCACAGAAATCTAGAAAGATCTCTGTCTCCTGAGTGATGGGATTAAAGACGTGAGACACCACTTTGTCATCCCCATGCTAGGATTAAAGGCAGAGTGACCACTCTCTGACCCTCCTGGCTTGACTGTGGATGATTCTATCCTCTGATATTCCAGTATGATTTTATTAAATATATATCACCACATATCCTCTTTTGTGTCAAAAATAAAAGTTATAACTAACATAAAATAGGTACAATAATTGTATATAATATATACAAGCAATAATTACACAAGTAATGTCCAGCCCATTAACAACTGACAAATTCAAAGAAAATATTCCATTACTTATCCTATTTTGGTGAGTTCAAAGGATTGTACCTAATTCACTTTCTAACTTGTATTATAACTGAAAACTATATTTTGATGTCTCTCAAACTTATACACTTTAACTTCTAAGTGAGTTTCTTTTCTAAAACTGTCACTAGAAAACTGTAACTATAACTATCTCATCGTCAACCCCTCAGAGATCTAAGAAGGAAATAATATAGTGTGATTCTGTTCTCTGATATTCCAAGCTGATTTTATTAAATATTACACCATAACAGATAACTACAGAGATAGGAGATTTGGAGTCAGAATTCTTTCTCTGTTTTTCACTTTATTTTATATGCACTGATGTGAAGGTGCCAGCTCCTGGAACTGAAGTTAGAGACAGTTGTAAGGTTCTGGGAACTGAATCCAGGTTAAGTGCTCTTAACCGCTCAGCCATCTCTCTAGCCCCGGGAGCCAGAATTCTTAACCTAAGAACGCAGCCCAGAACTGGCTCTTACCCACTACACCCTGTTGTTTCCTTGAACCAAATACACCTTAAAGGAGACACAGACTTTAAAAAGCAGGCAAATACAATCAATAAAGTCTCTGCATGTATCTCAGTTAAGGTGATATGCAGTTTTTATAACTAGTTGGGTGTGGTGGCACACATCTATAATCTCAGTGTTGAAGAGGCAGAGAAGGAAGATCACAAATTTGAGCTACACAGCAAGTAAGATCTAACTCATAAAAAAACAAAAGAAGCCCCTGAAAAATAATTTTTAAAACAATTCCACGCCTAAATCTCATACTTGAGTTATCTGCAGAAGTTATTTAGTGTGGTAAAGAAGGTCCTAACTGGATTTTCCCTCTCAGTAACTGACCAGTAACGATGCACTGTAACACAGCACTCAACGTGCCCTCAGAACACCTGTACAGCACACCAAAAAGCTGATACCTACTAATGGATATACATTTCAAAACAAACTCTACTTACGATCATAGGTAACTATTTCTTCTCCATCTTCCTCTTTCAGGGATCTGTTTGTGATCAGCATAAAATCCAGTTTATTGCACACAGCACAGCCTGTGAAGTTCAGTAAGAATGATCCATTCTCCAGACAGGTATTTCCCTAAAGTTTAAACAAGAATTTTCTTACACTTCAAAATATTTTAACTAATTAAAAGACTCAAAATCTCTACAGACAAAAGACACAGCCAGAATATACCTGCTCAAAAAAGACACAGCCAGAATATACCTGCTCAATGTACATTTTTAAGTAACCAACTTTCCTACAGAATTGCTACTTATAAATACATTTGAAGTACATGTTAAGTTCATAAATCTCTAAAAACTACAAGTGAGTTTACGAGAGAGAAGTGAGGCTGGGGATGTGGCTCAGTGGATTTGCCCAGCATATGTCATTAGGTGTAATCCCTGTACCACAGAGCAAACAAACAGAAAGAAAACTCAGTCAAAATATTTAGAAATAACAAGGAGAAACAACATTCAATATGAAAAAAAAGTTAGAAAAATTTAGAAGTTTTTTGATAGGACCAGCCTTAAGACTAGAACTAAGAGCTGGGTGGTGGTGGTACATACTTTTTTAATCCCAGGACTCGGGAGGCAGAGGCAGATGGTTCTCTGTGAGTTCGAGACCATCCTAGTCTACACAGATAGTTCCAGGACAGCAGGGCTACACAGAAACCTTTTCTCAAAAAAACAAAACTAGAATGAAGTCAACCAAAATAGAAGCAATGAGTCAAAGGTAAGGATAACTGTACACACTGTGAACTAGCTTCCTCTCAAGACTTCATTAATACCACAGAATATAGGAAAGCATCCCAGCTACAGACATCAGCCTTTAAGGGTATGTGTGACTGAGGCAGGGAAGGTAAGCGCTCCTGCCTCAGTCACAGACTGACACAATGGCAAAGAAGCTAAACAGATTATTCCTGGCTTGGAGAGAGATCTGCGCAAAGACTATTAACAACTGTGAAGACCATTTTTTAATCTAATCCAGTTCTAAGCAACACTCAGTATTTGGTTTTTAAATATTTATCTTGCGATGGGGGTGAGGCAGTATGTATGTGCCACAGCTCCATGTGTAGAAGTCAGAGACAGCTCTGTGGAGTCTTTCCACCCTTGTGTGGGTTCTGGGCATTGAACTCAGGTCAACAGGCTTGAACAGCAAAGCTCTTTTAGCCATTGAAACACCTCTCCTGCCCAGCTGAGCATTTTCAATAGTTAATGTGGTATACAAATCATTCACATATCTCCAAAGCATCTCTCTACCTAATGCCACACAAAGCTCCAGGGATGATTTAAGGGTGAACCAAATGTGCTAGTTTAAGAAGAGCCACATTAAATGGCATAGTGAAGTCCTTCTGGTTCCCCACACAATTAATCTTTCCCTTCTGAGGGTATCTTATCTCTGGACCCAGGTTTGTGGTGGGATTCAGGTGTCAGCTGATAAGGTCCGAAGATGCTTATCCAGGGTCCCGGGCTCCTGAAGGGGGAGTGGCCAGCCCCATTCATAAAAGGCTGCTGGGATCTTGGGGTCCTGTTTTCTTTCTCTCTCTCTCTCTCTCTCTCTCTCTCTCTCTCTCTCTCTCTCTCTCTCTCTCTCTCTCTCTCTCTCTCTCTCTCTCTCTCTCTGTTCCCTGACCGGGAATTGAACCTGGGCCAGGTGGTGAGAGCGCCGAATCTTAACCACTAGACCGAACCAGCCGCCCCCCCCCCCAAAAAATATAAAAAACACAGGTGAGCCACAGGCCATGTGACAGACAGTTTAATAAAAATAAATTAAGTTAAGATATAAAAATTAAATAACAATATGCCTAGTCATAAGCCAAACAACATAAAGTTAATATAAGCATCTAAATCATTTTGAAAGGCCTAATCAACTATGCTGGCTAGAGTCTGGCGCGCAAGTCTGTAAGTCTAGACCTCTGACTGCCCAAGACCAAAAACCTCACTGCTACACAGGTTCAATTCCCAGTACCCAACATGACAGCTCACGACTGTCTTTAACTCCAGATCCAGGGGATCTGACGTCCTCACACAGATATGCAGGTACAACATCAATGCACATTGGATAATAATTTTTTTAAAGTATATGACTATATAGTTTAGAGAGATGATGTCACAGATACTGACTGAAGATACTTTGAAGAAAAAAAACCTTGGAATTGGAGACATTCAGCTATGAGGAACACTTTAATCTTTAAAAAGAAAATATTTACAGAGTCAAGCCTACACATTGTAACTGTCAATATGCCAGTTTGTTTTTATCAATTTGCCACAATCAGATTGGAAGAGGCCTCAACTGAGGCCTTGCCTCCATTCAGTTGGTCTGCTGGCATTTGGGGGAGGGATTTTCTTGAATAATGACTGATGTGGGAAGGTCAGCCCACTGTGAGCAGTGCCACCCTGGGTAAGGGGTAAATTCTGGACTGTATAAAAAACTATGCTGAGCAACTCATAGAAAGAAAATCCAAGAAGCAACATTTCTCCACTGGTTCTTGCCTAACTTCCCCCAAACATGAACTCTGGGACAGACAAGCCAGATAAATCCTTTCCTCCCCAAGCTGTTGTTGGTCATGGGGTTTATCACAGCAGCAGAAAGCAGACCTGGACAGGGAATGTCTTTTAATAAATGTCTACAGCAGGCAACCACCTCCCCAGGAAGCTCCCTCACTTTTTGTAGGGTCTATCTCTAACATCCACAGCCTATCTGAGACCCAACGATAGTATCCTCTTGCCAGTCTTTCACATTCCGGGATTTTACGTGAATGGAACTAGAGAATTCTTTTGCTCAGTGTAACATCTATGCTTGTCATTGCTTTCTACTGCCAAGTAGAGCTCCATGTACTTCAACGTTGGTGAGCACTGGGACTGTCTTCAGTTTGGGGTTATTATGAATAAAGCAACTATGAAGATTCATGTATAAATGTATTTTAGACACAAGTCTTCTCTTTTCTTGGTAAATGCCTGTAAATTCAATTTCTGGGTCATACAGGTTATCTTTTAAGTGGTACTTCTGAACTGTATATAAATTTACCAAATGTTTCTCCACTTTTCATTATTATTATTATCATTATCATTATCATTATTATTATTATTAGATTCTTCTACACAGAATTTCTCTGTGTAGCCCTGGTTGTCCTGGAACTCATTCTGTAGATCAGACTGGCCTCAAACTCAGAGATCCTCCTGCCTCTGCCTCCTGAGTACTGGGATTAAAAAGGTATATCTATCAGCATCACCCAGCCTCCATTTTAAAAAAAAATTATGTGTATTGCATGGTCTGTTTGTGGGTTTGTACAAGTTTCATTCAAGTGCCTAGGAGGCCAGAGGTGTTGGATACCCCTGGAGCTGGAATTACAGGTGGTTGTGAGCTGCCTGATGTGGGAGCTGGGAACTGAGCTCTGGTCTCTGCAGGAGCAATGAGTATTATTAACAACCAAGCTGCCTCTTCTGCCTCCAGTTCTCTATCGAATAGCTTGTTACCAACGTGTCATCCCAGTTACTCCACATCTACCCAACTCTACATGTTTGCTTTGCGTTAGCCATTCCAGTGATGTAAAGTGGTAATCTTACCATAGTTTGCATTTCCCCAATGGCTAATAGTCTTTCTTGTGCCCATTTACATTTTTTTATGAGGTATGAAGCCATGGCTGGTCTGGGCTGTTAAGTACACTTAAAAAATGTGATTTATATAAAACCCTGCTAAAGACTTGTAAAATTATACAGTATACAAGAAGAAATGGCTAAAACTATGAAAATTAGTATGACAGTAAAAATTATTAGTTTGATAGTAGAGTATAAAATCTTCAAATCTGGCCAGGCAGTGGTGGCATTCAGCTTTAATCCCAGCACTGGGAAGGTGGAAGCAGGCAGATCTCTGTGAGTCAGGGACAACCAGGACTGTTACACAGAGAAACCCTATCTTGAAAAACAAAACCAAACAGAAAAGCCTACTCACACACAATTGTTTCAGTGACTTTATATCTAACCCAGAAATTATTTCAATTTCTCTTAATTCTATTAAGTATGAAGCTAAAGGGACGGACATGAAACACAAGTTTTATTTACACTGTGTTGAAGATCTTTTGTTACAATTCGAGAAGATGAAATATACTTTTAGCTGTTTTGCAAAATGTTTTTCTGGGAAAAATGTTTCATAATTGAGTTTTTAAAAAGTTGGGTTTGAGGGCAGTGAGACGGCTCATCAAGTGAAAGCGGTTGCAATACAAGCCTGACACCCCGAATTCCATCCCTGAAATCGCAGGGGAAGACAATGGAACTTCTGAAAGCTGTGCTCCGACCTCCACACACTCGACACAGCAGCAGTGCACACCTGCGCCCACACACAAAACAAGCATTCTTAAAAACTGGGCTTAGGAAATTGGGGGCCTGTTTTCAGTGAACTCGGGTTCTCAGTCTAGCAGTACAGTCCGGTATGCTAGAGCCCTGAGGGAAATCAAGTTCTCTGTGTTCTAGTTTTTGAAAAACACCCATCCAAAGAAATACTTAAATATCATTTATTGTATACTTAGAGCTAACCAACAAAGCCAGCTTTCTATATAGTAAGTTTTAGGACAACAGAAGGCTCTGTAGAGATACTAGGTCAAAAATAAATAAAGGCTTCCTAATAGCTACTGCCTCTATTATTTTACTTATTTGGCTTTTCAAAATAGGGCTTCTCTATATAGCCCTGGCTGTCCTGGAACTCACTCTGTAGACCAGGCTGGCCACTAACTCAGAAATCCACCTGCCTCTGCCTCCCAAGTGCTGGGATTAAAGCATGTGCCACCACCTCCTGGCTTCTATTCTTATTCTTTAAAATATGCCATGGTAATACCCACACACATGCATGTAATTAAAAATAATAAAAATAAAAATTTGAAAATCTATGCCTGACTTAAAAGAAAACCAGCCAATTGGAAGAACCCGACTCTGGACAATGAATTTCCATTTAAGAAAGGAAATGAACTAGGGACTCTAAATGCTCCCTTGGCATCTACTGGCTAAAGCTTCCCTGAATTCCTTTAGAATCCTTACCCCATGTCTGAAGTTGCATGGGAAACTTTCTTAATGTCTACCCACTAGTTATTTCTAAATATGTCTTCTCAAATTCCAAAGAAATATTTAATTCTCATGACAGCCCTTTAATTATTTAAACCAGAATAAAAGCAAGAGAATGCTTCAGAATGGCACTTTCTAGGCTTTCCAGAAACTTCTCTGTTCTTCATGCTTCAGTTTTGACAGTCTACCTCTCTTTTATTACATCTCCATGTTTATTTTGGTGACATATGGAGGTCAGAAGACAAGTTGCAGGAATTGGTTCTCTGCAACTTTGTGAGTCCTAGGGATGGAACTTGGGCCGTCAGTGTTGGCAGCAAGTGCCTTGGCCCACTAAGCCATCTTGCCAGCCCAATGCATCTCCCTTTTAGTGGGTACGGTAATTTTATCCTGAATAAAAGTCATCTTACTACTTCCAGGGTGTGATGGTAAAAAGAATAAACCAACAGTTCTCTTTTTTAAAGATTAAAAAATTTTAATTGTATGTGCATGTGTAGTCTGTGGAGGCCAGGGGAGGGTACCGAAGACTCCCATCCTACCCCACCCCAGATGCCAGAGACTCAGGTTGCTGTGAGATGCTGACCTCAGTGGTGGGAACTGAACTTGGGATTTTGTGCTGCAGCATTAAATGCTCTAGACTTCTGAACCATCTCTCAAACACCTAACCAGCTCTGTTAATAAACCCCACACTCTCACAGTCCCCAATGTGCAATGTTTATCATTAAGACTCATAAAAACTTCTTTCTAGATATTAAAGCATAAACTAAAACACAATATAGAAAAATAATAAAATAAGAAACACATAGAACAAATAATTACAAGCAAACTGCAGAACCACTAATCAAGACAAAAAATACATCTTATATTCCAGAAACTTCTCCCTCACTCTTTTTGTTTAAAACCTTGTCTTTATTTTATGTATATGAATGCCTGCCAGCTATTCATGGAAGCCAGAAGTAGTTGGATCAGCTGGAACTGGAGTGACAGACAGTGGCTAACTGCCATGTGGGTGCTGGGAACTGAATCTTCTCAGCAGCAGCCCCCACTGAGAAATCTCTCTGGCCAGGTATATGAGGCCACCCCTGAGCATGCTCTGTTTAGCAGCCATCAACACAATGACTTTATAGTGACTTCTTCCTTTCCAACCTGGTTTTATCAACCAGGACATCCTTACTGTATTTTAGTAGGCTTGACTTAAAATTGTGCTTTACATGTTCGGTATCAACTGTCAGACTAAAGTCAGATTGCTGTATCTAATTCTAGTGATTTCATTATCCTGCTTCTGCGTTCCTCGCCTCAGCACTACTGACAAGAGGGTGTACAGCCCTCATTTTGACTGTTGTCTTGTGTACTGCAGCAAAATAGTTGTCTCTACCCATTAGATGTCCAGTAGCTCTTTTATTGTAACAATCAAAAATGTTTCTAGGTGAGTTGTGGTGGGGCACACTTTTAATCCCAGCAGTTGGGATGTAGAGGGAGGCAAATTGTTGTGAATTCAAGGCCAGCCTGGTCTACAGATTGAGTTCCAGGATCGCCAGGGCTACACAGAAAAAAATCTGTCACAACAAACAAGCAAAAATGGTCTCTGGATACTGCCAAATACCTCCGGGAGGCAAAACCACTCTCACCTGAGAGCCACATAAAGTCAATTCACTTACATAACTATTGTATAATATTCCCTTTTATGAATGAGTTCTGCTCTAGTCTACTATTTCAACTAATGATCTTACAAACATTCTTATACACACTGCCAGATGTGCATACCCATTTTTCTCGAGTAAGCACTTCTGTGTCATTTTGGTGTACATCTACATTTGATAATGAATGCTAATGTTTTATAAACCAAAACAATGATTGTACCATATGAAATTGTGTATTATATATAACAATCCCAAAAGACTTACATATCTATATATCTATCTGTTTGTATCTCTAGATATCTATGTATCTATACATATATATACATATGGAGAGAAGGAGAGGAAGAGAGAGAGAGAGGTTTCTCTGTGTAGCCCTGGCATCCTGGGACTCACTTTGTAGACCAGGCTGGCCTTGCCTCTGGCTCCCAAGTGCTGGGATCAAAGGCATGTGCTGCCACCACAACCTCGCAAAATATTAAGAGAAAGAACTATGAAGATGCTTTCCTTCTCAACCAAATGCAAGAAATCCTTCATCTTGCTCTTTGCCCGGGTCTCTCCTCTAGCTTAACCTAACAGTCATCCAAAAGCCAGCTTATTTGGATGGAAACACTGCAATCCTCCAGTGTTCCCTTTCACTAACTTTAAAAACATTCGGTCAATCATACTCCCCCAAACTGCAAGTTCTTAAGCAGCCCCAAAGCTGCCTTGTGAGTTATTCTTTTACAGTAATGGATCTCAAACGTCCTAATGCTGCGACCCTTTAATATAGTTCTTCATGTTGTGATGACCCTCAGCCATGAGATTATTTTGTTGCTACTTCACAACTATAATTTTGCTACTGTTATGAATCGTAATGAAAACATCTGCATTTTCCAATCGTCTTAGGGAGACCCATAAGAAAGGGTCGTTGGACACCAGGGGTCAAGATCCACAAGTTGAAAATCACAGCCTAGCCAAAACAATCTATACACGTCAGTGTACAGTAAGTACTCCTTAAAAGAATGAGAAAAGTCAAGCCTCAGTACTTAACCCCGAGGGGAACAAAGGGTTAAGGGCCCGGGTATAGCTCTGTTGAGAGAGTGCTTGCCTGGGTTCCATCCTCAGTATCCAGAAGGAAGGAGAAGGAAAGACAGAGGAACGGAAGGGGGTCTATCAATCTAGTCATGCTTGGGTAAGTGGTAGTTCCTTTCTGGGCACTGTTCTACCATCTTCAAAACGTGGGTTGGAACAAGAGGCTGGGGTGTGTGTAGCTCAGCTGGTGGGAAGCTTGCACCAAACCCTGGTTCTATCCCTAACATATAAGTTGGGCCCAGTGGCACACGCCTGTGATGCCAGCATTCAAGATGTAAAGGCAAGAGAACCCAGCGTTAAAGACAATCCTCGGCAACATAGCGAGTTTGAGGCCAGCCTGGGCTACATGAGACCTGTCTCAAAAAAGAGGGTTCTAATATGACCTCAGAGTTTAATCCAGTGTCAGAATTAGATAAAATAATCTCATCAAAACAAACTACAGTATGAAGCCGGGATGGCCGTGAGGGGCTGAGGGGCTACTGTCAACCCAGGTGGGTACGTAATGGTGAGGTTTCCCGGTTGTTCCTAGAAACAGGAGAACCGGAAGAACCGCTGACGTCAGCCACCAGGGAGGGGACCAGCAGACCAGGGACCAGGGTCACTGGGATAATAGGACTGCAGGGAGGGCCCTGGCCTGTCTGGGAATGTCGGCCAAAGACCGAGCCCTGGGAGGTTCTCCGCACCCACTTGCTCACCCGATTGGGGTATTCCTTCTTCACACAGTCCCCACACATCGCCACACCGTGTACAGAGAACTTCCCCAGTGAGCCTCGGAAAACAAAATCTCGCGAGGTCTGAGACTCTGGTGCCGCATGCGCTGGGTCGAAGTCTCCGCCCATAGCAATGGTTGTTAGGCGGGGCGTGCTGCGGTTTCCCGGCAACAAGGGGGCTTATAAGCAAAAAAATCTTCCAGTAATGAAAAGATCTGGGAGCTGGGTAGTGATTGCGAACGCCTTTAATTAATCCCAGCAGAGGCAGGCAGAATTTGAATCTCTGAATTCGAGACCAGCCTGATCTAAAGACCAAGTTCTAGGATAGCCAGAGCTACCCAGAGAAACCCTGCCTCAAAAAAACAAGAAAATTATTCAGCTCTAACGAATAATAAAATTACAAAGTTTGCAGGAAAAATGGATGGACATAATATTAAGCAAGGTAACACAATCTCCGGAGAAGGAAAAAGCTCTTCTCAATAACATGCAGTACTTAGTCCCTAATATATTGTATGTATGTAAACAAATATACATGTGGGTGCAGTATTATATAGAGAAAAGAGAATGAGAAAGGTTAACTATTAGGAGATGAGGAAGGTCTGAAAGCAGGTAATAGACATGAGGTATGAAAGAGAATAGAATATAAAGGATAGTCTGAACTGTCATGAATTTTTCACTCTTGGTGGTAAAATGCATAAAGTATATTCGATAGTTAAAGTATGAAGTCCAACGTGAAGTTCCACAACTTGTTTCTAGTGGGTACTCTAACTGTATAGAAAGACCCTGTCTCAGACCAACAGAGATTACATAGATATGATGGACAGTTTGGGGGGTGGGGCTGTTGGGCTTTTACTCTGCGTCGTAGAAAGCCACTGAAAGGTAGGGAGAAAGTGGTGACAGACCTGCGCTTGCTTGAGGATTGTTTCTGCAGCTGTTTGTTGGGAAGAACGGGGAGAAATTGGAGATGAGAAAGACATATACTAAAAGGAACCACTAGGGGGAGATATATAGCTTTCTGCCTCTACATTGTCAGTAGTGGCAGGACAAAGCTCCGCCTCATCCCCTCCAAAAGATACCTTAAAATTTTACAGGGTTTATTTTCACAAACCACACCTTTTGGGATGACGTAGATTCATGTTTAGGGACATGAAAGACAATATATAAAATTACAGGTGTCTTTTTACTTCCCCAAAATGACATTATACCTAGTTAATATGATTAATGGGGGAGAGGAAGTCATCTTATAGAGGATAAAGATCTAAGGGTTATTCACCAAGGCCCCCCATTAGATCTAGTCACATTCAGGAAAGGGGATGGCAAGACTAGAATGGGTGTGGACAGGTGAACAGGCCCAGAAATTCAAGTGTGATTATGGAAACAAGGACATACAAAACATCTGAAAGGAAAGAGAAGCCACATAGCAGGAGGGTTGTGCCCAAAGTAACCAAAAATTGTGATGTAAGATGAGCAAATGATTAAAAAAAATACTCTTCCCCCCCATACATAACTATATAAAACAAAGTTTGCAGAAACCATTGTTCCTATCTCATAATGGATATTTTTGGGGGGGGGGGATACCACTTTACCCATATTAATCTTTTAAAAATATGATGTCAGTGTTGTAAGGCAAATACATGCAAAGGCTTCAGTTAATATATGAGACTGTCCCTTGATAAATGGAATCAATCTGGGCAAATCTAAATGTTAAATACCTGACTTTTCTGGTTCAATTGCTGAACTACACCTGTGAGACAAGCAGAAAGCCTTCCCCAAAGAGTACAGTTTACTTCTCCTTCTACATCGTATCTTATATTTGGTTTGTTGAGACAGGGTGTCAGTCTGTAGCCCAGGGAGAGCCAGAGCTCAACAATTCTTATTCAGCTGACTTCAAACTCACAGCCATCCTCTTGCCTCAGCCTCACAAGTGCTGGCCTTACAGGTGTGTACACCTGGATTTATTTTTTATTTTTTAATAGAAAAACAAACATGCAAAACTTATTATACGCCTAAGGCATAGGAGTATCAGACTTTTGAATCTCTTTTTTTCTCTAAGACTTATTATGATGCCCAGAGCCAGGAAGCTGAAGGATGCAGTGGATATGGTGAGTCCTCTCTGTCCTTTGTTTAAAGGGTTGGAGAAGTGCCCCCTAGGCTTAGTGATAGGACAGAAGGAGGCTCTATGCCTGCTCAGGGAAGGTGTATGTCATTCTTTCCATTGTCTCAAGGAAAGTGTGAAATAAGAGCCCTAGCTGTCCTTACCTGATATCACCTCCCTGCAGCGAATGGCAGAGCAGCAGTTCTAATGGGTCTGGCTGAGGGCAAGGACACCTGAGCTCCTCAAAGCCCGCAGTCTCAGCCTGGGGTTCAGCTCAGTAGTGAAGAAGGCTGCAGGGTGTGAACTTGATTTCCCCACTAAAACAAGGTGGAATTAGGTCAGCAAACAAAGTCCTTTGGTTAAGTTTGGTGGGTATCTTCCACACAGTAAGCTATACATTCTCCTCCTCCCCTCAGGGACTGCCCTGGGCCACTTCCTCTACTCTGATAATACACTACAGGCTTTTAAACACCCACATAGAAGAGACTCTTCCCCCATTTCCCTTCAGGTCCGTTTGCTTCAGCTTTCTATGTTTTTTTTTTTTTTTTTTTTTAAATGCAGTGATAACATCTACATAAAACTTTTCCCCAACTTGTGTACTAATTGAAGTGGATTTAATCAACAAACACAACTGGGTTTAATGGGATTTTATTCTGTGTGCTCCTTCCCTGCTGTGAAGTGTGGTCCAAGGACACAGGAACCCATAAAGTAGGCTTTGTTTGTTCTTTTTCTAAAGGTTGTTGATTTATTTATTATGTACACAGTGTTCTGCCTGGATCTATGACTACATCCCATAAGAGGGTACCAGATCTCATGACAGTTGTTTGTGAGCCACTATGTGGGTGTTGGGTATTGAACTCAGGACCTCTAGGAAGAGCAGCCAGTGCTTTTAACCACTGAGCCCTCTCTCCAGCAGCCCCCCTTTTTTAATCCTGTCAGTATTGATTCTGAGGAAGGAGTTTGGAATTGTTGGAGAACTTGGGAGAACATAGCTAAGAGGCTCCAGGTCTTTCTATAGAAGGGCCAGCAGCAGGTAGACATTTCCTCCAAGGTGACTGTAGCACAAAATTCAAAAGGATCTAGAGGTGAGGTTAGGATAGAAAGGAGCGATTTTGAACTCAACCAGAGAAAAGTGCGTGACTCTGAGAAAGATTGTGATATAGAGTTGTTCTCTGTCTGTCTCCCTCTGTGTGTGTGTGTGTGTGTGTGTGTGTGTGAGAGAGAGAGAGAGAGAGAGAGAGAGAGAGAGAGAGAGAGAGAGACAGAGACAGAGACAGAGAGACAGAGAGAGAGACAGAGACAGAGACAGAGAGAGACAGAGAGGTGATGTGGTATGTGTGGCATCTGAGGAGGCCAGAAGATGATGTTGGATTCCCCCAGAGGTGGAGTTACAGAGCTGCCCTTTGTGGATGCTGGGAACCAAACTAAGGTCCTCTGGAAGAGCAGCAATAACTCTTAACCTTGAGTCAATCTCCAGCCTCAGCTGTACTGTAATACAGGAAAGCTCTGCTCTCGTTTAGTGCTTGATCTACAGTTACGTTGTCTGTACAGTTATCACAGTAATAAATGGACCTCCCTGCCAGTGTTATTTTATAAAAAAGATTCACAAATGTTTTAGGTATATGAGAATCTACATGTGACTCATAGGTGTTAAAAAATAACTTTAGCCATATGGTGATGGCACACACCTTTATTCCCACCTCTCAGAAGGCAGAGGTAGGCAGATCTCTGAGTTTGAGGCCAGTCTGCTTGGCCCGTTAGTTCCAGAACAGCTAGGGATGTTTCACAGAGAAAACCCTATCTCAAAAACAAACAAACAAACAAACAAACAAAACCTACTTTAGTTTGTTTTAAGACCGAGATGTTAAAAAAAAAAAAGGCTGCTACTAAGTTAGGAAAGGGAATTGTTACATAGCCTGTAGGAAATAGGAACTGATGATAGGGATGTGTACCTGATTCTCACACTTGCATAGTTTCAGATGGTTATTATTAGCACGGTAGGAAGTATGGCAGCATGCAAGCAGACATGGTGCTGGAGAAGTAGCTTAGAGTTCTACATCCAGATTCACAAGCAGCAGGAAGGAGAGAGAAACACTGGGCCTGGCTTGAGCATTTGAAACCCCAAAGCCTACCCACACTTCCTCCAACAAAGCCACACCTCCTAAGAGTGCCATTCACTGATGACCAAGAATTCAAATATATGAGCCTATGGGACTATTCCTATTCAAACCACCATACTCATTTTCTGCTTCTAGTCTAGCAAATTTTCTCATTTGCCTTAGTCACACCCAATGCTTACAAGTTTCCTTTCCAGGCTTTTATGCACCCTGCCCTATGCATAGAACTCTTATCCAATCTTTCAGTCATCATTCAGACATCACCTCTTTTATATAGATAGGGTTTGAACATCCAAGTCATCCTGAGTGTGATAACCCAAACCCCAAGAGACAAACACAGGATGTATTTCCTTCTACATGATGCTCAACATACTGTTCATTGTCCTATTATAGCATGATGCTCACTGTTTACATATGAACTCCATGACAATGGAAGCTTGTTGCCCAGCTCTGCTCGTTATATCTGACACATACCAAGTACTCAATAACTACTTTTTCTCATTGTTTACAAAAGTTAAACGTGCTGGCACAGATGACCACTTCCTAAACATAACACCAGTATCATAGACACTGATTACAACAATTAATAAGTAGGACCTTCTGAAAGTGAGAAGCTTCTATAAGGTAAAAGACACAGTCAATAAGACAAAACGACAGCCTACAGGATGGGAAAAGATCTTCATCAACCCTACATCTGACAGAGGACTGAGCTTAAGAAACTAGAAGTCAAAAAACCAAAGAACCCAATTGAAAAATGGGGTGCAGAGCTAAGTAGGGAATTCTCAACAGAAGAATTACAAATGGCTGAAAGACACTTAAAGAACACTCAACATCCTTAGCCATCAGAGAAATGCAAATCAAAACAACTTTGAGATAGTACCTTACACCTGTCAGAATGGCTAAGATCAAAAACACAGATGACAGCCCATGTATGCTGGAGAGGATGTGGAGCAAGGGGAACACTCCTCCATTGCTGGTGGGAGTGAAAATTTGTACAGCCACTTTGGATATCAGTGTGGTGGTTCCTCAAAAAACTGGGTATCAATCTCCCCAGTGATCCAGCAATACCACTATGAGGTATATACCCAAGGGATGCACATTCTTATCCCAAGGGTATTAGCTCAACTATTCTCATAGCAGCATTATTTATAATAGCCAGAACCTGGAAACACAATGGAGTACTACTCAGTAGTAAAATAAAAAAAATGGATTTTAGAGATAATACAAAATATAACCTGGCTACAGTCCACACACACAAACACACACACACACACACACACACACACACACACACACACACACACTCCTGGGAAAGGGAAATAAAGAAGATCTCCTGAAAAAATTACAATCATGGGGGTGGTGAAGAGAACATGAATGGGATGGTTGAGGGGTGAGGAGCAACAGAGAGGGTGAGCAAAGAAGTGCATATCCTGATAAAGGGAGCCATTGTGGGATTAGAGAGAAACCTCATACTAGGAAACACCCAAGAATCCACAGATGAGCCCAGTCAGGAATCCAGGCAATAGTGGAGAGGGAGCCTAAACTAGCCTTTCTCTATTATCATATGAAAGACCACCCTAATTGCTATTATAGAACCTTCATCCAGCAGCTGATGGAGGCAGATGCTGAGATCCATAGCTAAACACCCAGGCTGAGGTACTGGTCCAGCTGAAGGGAAGGGAAAGAGACTACATGAGTGAAGGGATCAGGATCATGTTGGGAGCTTGCAAACTCTGAAATAACAGCTGATGAACCTTCATGGAATGGATCTAAACCCCTGAATGTAGATAACAGACAAAAGGACTGGGCAGTTTCTGGAGCCTCTTGCAATTGGACCATAATCCATCCCGGGTCCATGAACTGGCTCCTCAAAGCACACCATCATCAGCCTTGATACTTGGGGGAGGGACTTGGTTCTATCTCAACTGTATATGCCAGACCAAATTGACTCACCTTGGGATTCCTTACCTTCTCTGGGGAGTGAAGGGGGGAGGGAGGGGAGAGGCTGGGGGAGACTGGGAGAAGAGGCAGGAGGGGGAGCAGTAGTGGGTATGGGGACTTTTTTTTTTTTTTTAATTGAATGTGCTTTCACACATCCCGCAACCTTTTTTCAAACTCCATAGCTGTCATTGCGCAGGGCTCATTCAGACTTCATTTTAGGTCCTAGTTCTCAAAGTGAATTTGATTTCTAGAAGGAAAAAAAAAAAAAAAGCACATATATTGTGAGACGCCTCAGTGGGTAAAGGCATTATCTATGCAAACCCAGTAACCTGAGTACAATGCCCAGAATGCACATAAAATTCCAGATCTGTGGTGTAAATCTGTAATTCTAGCAATCCTCCTCCAGTGAGAGGGAAGGCAGAAGCTGGAGAATCAGCTGGAAGCTAGCCTGGACCGTCCAGCAACAGCAGAAACAAGGTACACTGACTCAAAAGGAAAGAGCTTCTGAAAGTTGTTTCCCGACTTCTCCCTATGTGCTACCTCACGCGTGCACCTACTCCATGCAGTTAATTTTATAAATTAATAAAGTGTTAAAATGCATGAGCAGGGTGATGATGGTACATGTCTTTAATTCCAGCATTCTCTGGATGAGGTGGGCGGGTTTCTGAGTTCAAGACCAGTCTATAGAGTGAGTTTCAGGGTAGCTAGGGCTGTTACGAAGAAAAATCCTGTCTTGGAAAACAAACAAACAACAACACAAAAAATAAACAATAACAACAAAACTTCTTGAGCTAGGCATAGCGGCTCATGGTTGCAATATCTGAACTCGGGAGGCTGAGCTATGACTTCAAGTTGGAGGCCAGCCTGAGTACATAGTAAGTTTCAGGACAGCCTGAGCTATCTAGTGAGATCCCATCTCTAAAAATGCCTAACAACAAAAGAATTCAAGTCCAATGAAACTTCAATAAATCACCAAGAATGAGAATATTGCTGTCATGTCTTTATGGTTTGTGTTTTATGTTTTTCTGCCTAGGGCAAGGGAACAGGATGCTCTGATGTTATGTGATGTAACACTTTATCACTCTCTAGGAAGTGATCTATAAACCTGAAGTCTAGCTTGTCACCTCATTCCTGGAAGGTTAGCGACACCTCCTGATTTCAATTAGTTCCAGAGTGGCAATGCTGAAAAGCTGGCAAAATCTGTAAGAAGTGAAGACAGGCAGAAGGTAGGTAGGTCATGGGAGCATCACCTTTGAAAGATGGAGTTCCTGTGGGACCCTGCTAGCAGGGTGTCACAAAATAAAGTGATCCTGGATCCTTCTTCCTGTGATGTCGTCACAAACTCTCCCTCTTACATGCATTCCCACAATGATGGCATCTGGAATATTTTGATGTAGTCAAAAAGCACACTATGGAAATGAGCCCTGTTCTTGAATCTCCAAATAAACCTCTTCCATTTAGAGTACTGGACTTTGGGTATTTTGTTGCAGTAATAGAAAACTAAGAAAAACCATTTGTTGGTTTTGAAAGGTTTCTGTACCCCAATATTGGGTTTCTCTGCTGATGCAATAAATCACATCAAGCTGAATTAAAAGTCCAGGTTTAGTAAGCAAAGCATCTAGGTCTCAGGGGACAAAAGCAGGAGAGGAATCTCACTGGCAGGTTTAAAGATCATGTTTAAACACCCTGTAGGTGTGTCTTGAGCATCCCCAGGGGAGGAGCCAACCACTGGCAGGCTTTCTGAGGAGTGGGAACTGGATAGAGGGGAGTGGAGCCAGAGCAAAGGAGTATTGATAACTTCTGACAGTGGCTTTGGTCCCTTACCAACCAGTTAATATTCAAGAGACATGAGTCAAATGGCATTCAAAATATAAATACACATAGAAGTAATATAATATTAAAGCTTGAGGACTTAAATCCTATAATTTATGTTTGGGGTACTGTCTTCAAGAGACTCAGATTCTAGGGAAGAGAGAGAAAATCCAGAGATCACAATAAATTGTACTATTGTAGTGGCCGATTCTTCAAGGTTTGGCTGGTTTCCTTCTCTCTTCCTTCCTTCCTTCCTTCCTTCCTTCCTTCCTTCCTTCCTTCCTTCCTTCCTCCCCTCCCCTCCCCTCCCTCCCTCCCTCCCTCCCTCCCTCCCTCCTTCCCTTCCTTCCTTCCTTCCTTCCTTCCTTCCTTCCTTCCTTCCTTCCTTCCTTCCTTCCTTCCTTTTAGCTTTCAAAACACAGTGTCTCTGTGTAGCCCTAGCTGTCCTGAAACTCACTCTATAGATCAAGTTGGCCTCAAACTTACAGAGACCCCCCTGCCTCTGTCTCCCAACCGCTAAGACTAAAGGAGTACATCACCTCCTGGCTTAAGCAGAAATTTAAAAGTATCCTAGGCTAGCTTTGAATTCCCTATGTAACCAAGGATGACATTAAACTTCTTCTTTTTAATTTTATGTGTGTTGGTGTTTTCTCTGCATTCATGCACCACCACTACCAATTTATATAGTGCTGGGGACTGAGTCTGAGGCTTTCTGGGTGCTAGACAAGCACTTTCCCAATGGAGCTACAGTTTCAACCTTCAAAGAAAGAAAAGCACATTTTGTCACAGCAATCCAACGCTCTATTAATGTAATACTTGCCTGCCTAGAAAGGTGAGTAGAAAATATCTAAAGTCTTAGTTTGCTGTAATTAAGCCATTTTGTTTCAACGCCAAAAAACTGTATGTGCAGTGATCAGATATGGGTCAGTAACTACAGCTGTGTTTCAGGCAGCATTGGTACAAAGCTTGTAGTCTGCATACTGAGAACCAGCAATGCAGTGAAGTCACATGACACAACATAGACAAGGATGACCATCGATACCTCAGAATCTTTTTATGTTTGGTTCTGAGTTAGGAGTTGCTCACTGAGTACTCAGGAACCCTTTACTGTTGCCAGATCTTTCGTGGCCCCCGACCTTTGTTCACACAGGACCACACTCCACAGTTGGCTGTGGCTTAGAATAGCTGACTAGATTCATGTGTTTACTGAGCCTGCTGACGATGTGAGGCTCTAATAGACAGAAATAAAAATGTTGGGCCCAGTGTTTACAGATGAAATCTCTCTGGGAACTGAAGTTTAGAGTGATGGAAAGCAAATGTCCTTATGTTGTCCCCAGGAAAGGCAGATGAAGGTTGTCAATGCTCCTTCGTCATCGGTTAAAGGGGGATTTGAGGAAACTAAGGTATTGGAGTTTAAACAAAATGATTTTCCGCTCTAAGACTTCGGTCTTGGCTTGCCTCATGTCAGAATCAATCTGATAATCTTCTCATTTCAAAAGAGTATTTGCTCCTAAGTCATGATTTTGTTCTAATTATCTCTTTCCTTTTCTGTTTTGTGTTCTCGCCTATTTTCAGAGCCTGAGTTATTCTGTCTGTCTTTTTCTGTTCTCTCTCCTTCCTTCCCTGCCTACTGGCATTTTAGCAGGAATGACTTCCGAGTAGAGGTCAGATGTTAAATAAGCAAAATAAGCTGAGCAAATCAAAACTTCTCAATGTTTGCTTTGGGGTTCATTAGCTACACTAAGCAGCATTTGCTTAGATATGGTTTTATTTTGAAGTGATTTGTATACTCCCCCCCCCCCCAGGTTTGGAACCATCATCTATGTCCAGTGTGGCAGCAAGGGAAACGGATGCCGTTGGGATAGAGAGCAAGGACATTACTAAATCACAACGCATTAAGGCAGACCACGTGCTGGTGGCCTGCCACAGTCTGGTCTTCATCAAAATGCTGAGGACATTTTTTTGTTTCAGTGTTTCTACAAATACAGGGGTGTAGTGGATTTATGACGTTACGTGGTAAATATGTGTCCTGCCTATGAGTTTAATAAAAAGAGCTGATTGGCCAAAGGCAGACAGGAAGTGTGTGTGGGGCTACCAGACTAAGAAAAGTCTGGAAACAGGAAGAACAGAGCAGAAATGCCACAGAGAAGGCAGAAGATGCAGAGGACAACTATGCTGCTCTGAGAAAGGTACCAAGCCACATGGCTGAACAGGATAAGAATCATGGGTTAGATTAAGAGCAAGAGCTGGCAAGTTATATGCCTGGGCCCTAGGTCAGTCAGCATACAATTAATGTAAGCATCTGTGTGTCTCTGTGGGACTGCGGGTCTGCAGGTCTGTGGGTTTGTGGATCCAAACCTTGAGGATAGGCCAGAAAGTCCGGGCCAGAAACATCATACAACACATGGGTTTTAACTTCCCACTATCATGAGAATTGGGTGGTGAATTTACTGCTTCTGAAAACTCACAACTCATGTTTCATACCTAAATAAGAGATTCAGAACATCATATGAATAATTTTTAGTGTATCATATGTGTAAGGCACTGGACAGGGACTAGATAACAAGGAAAATCCTTGGGCTAGATTTGGATGACTTACAGACATGAGAAGGAAGGGTGTGCACATTTAAATAATACATGTATTTTAACAAATTAATAAAAAGAGTCAAATAACACATTCAAAGTAGTAAATAAATACTACATGGGTAGTATGGTCATATAGCCTGGTTTAGTGCTCCAAGTTAAGGTTTTGAATTAGGGACAGTTGCATCCCTTCAATACCCAGACACTACCATCTAGGCAGTATATTCTTGCCGCATGTAGCATGTACAGATGTTATATTTAGGAACTTAAGGGTGAAGGTGTTTCTCTGTGTCAAGTGCATGTGGTAGAAAGCTTATGGATTTGGTCAGTACACAAAGGAAAAATTAGGTATTATAACTATAACTTTTGCTTAATAGCTGTTTTATTATATGTAATTTTGCAATATTAAAATTGAAACTTTCTCTTTTGATTACACAGAAAAGTGATGTGAGATGCCTTTCTGCATGCTGTAAATTACCATTAGATAATAATAAAAGTGTTTTAGCCTGTGGCAAAGCAGTTTAGAGGTGGGTGAGAATTCCAAGCATAGATAAAAGAGGAGGGCAGAGTCGAAGAAGACACTGTGAGCTACCACCCAAGAAAGCAAGATGTACAGAAACACAAGTAAGCCATGTGCCATGTGGCAATACACAAAGTAATAAAAATGAGCTAAGTTGAAAGAGCTAGCAAGTAAGGAGCCTGATCTATAAGCCAACCAGCGTATATTTAATATAAGCCTTCATGTGATTATTTGGGGCTAAGAGCTGTTGAACTACAGGTTTAGACCCGGGCCAGACGAACCGAAAACTTCTGGCTACAAATGACACCCAACATGAGACAATAAAAAAGCCTTTAAAAAAATTCTAAACATACAAAAGCAGAGCTACTCTAGTCTCGCAGTCTCATGCCAACAACAACACAAAGCTTTGTCTCCCAGCAGCTGCCTGATGTGAGATGTTGCCAGTTGCCAATGCCATGTTAAAAAGCCGAGCAGGGGAGACTCAGCAGCAGTTCAATCCTAGTCACACAGTTCAGCAACTTAAACATTCTCTTGGTTAAAAGATGATTAAAGATACACAATAAAACAGATTCGAATTTTTTTTAAAAAAACTCTAAAGGAGTTACAATATATGTAAAAAAATACATAGGCTTTTAAAAGTCCTTAAAATAATAAAAATAATAAGCCACATAAAGATGAAAAATACAGAGTCTAGATTATGTCTATCACTATGCTTTCTCTTAATTTTTTAAGTGTTAAAGAACTAACTACAAAAAACATTTGATGGTGAAGGCTGTTAAGTTAAATCAACATATATATTTTAAAAGCATCTTGACTTTAAGATTTAAGTCTAAAGATATGTTTCTTTAAACAAAAAGTTCTACTTTTGTTCCCACAAAAGATAAAAACCTATAAATTGCTTCCAAGCTAATATAATTTTATCAAAAAAAGACCTCTAAAAAACTGATAAAAAAAAAAATGGCCCATAGGATCCAACATCCATATCAGCTTCAAGGTTGCTGACTAAGATGATCCAGCCTCAGGGCCCCCCTTAAGACTGCCAACACCCCCAATCAGAAAAAAAGCTTAAAATTAGCTAGAAGAGAAAAAAAGGAGAAAAAAAAGAGAGAAGAACTATAGCTTACAGAGAGATGTTAAGAAGATAGTAAGGGCCAAAGGGAAGGCCGAGTAAAGAACTTGCTTGTAAGAACGAGACCCGAGTTTGACCCTCAGTACCTGTGTGAAAATGGCAAGTGTTTTGGCACATGCTGGTAATTTCAACACTAGAGAAGCAAGATCAAGAGGATCTGTCGGGGTCACTAGCAGCCAGTTTAGTATTATCAGGTTCATGAGAGATCCCCTCCTTAAAGGAGTAGATTGCATCTCTGAGGACTGTATCATCCAAGGTTATCTCTGGTCTCCATACAATGCATTTATTTGTTCACATATTGCACAAAAAAGGAGGAGGAGGAGGAGGCATAGGTTACATTATGTCTCCCTGAGTGTAACCAACCCTTAGTGTGACTGGGCTGTAAGGGCATGATCTGTTGGACCAGCATTAAAAAATGACTAGCATGGTGATGGTCACACATACCTTTAATCCCAGCATTTGGGAGGCAGAAGCAGGCAGATCTCTGAGTTTGCAGCCAGCCTGGACTACAAAGCAAGGTCCAGGACAGCCAGGGCTACACAGTGAAACCCTGGCTCAAAAATCCAAAAGTAATTTTTTTTTCTCTTTGTGTGCATAGTATGCATATATTAGGGCACTTGTGGGTACATATGCATGTTGAGGCCCAAGGCTATGTCCAGAATCATTCTTGATTTATATTCCACCTTACTTTTTGAGGCAGGTTCTCTCAATAAAATCCAGAACCAACAGGTATGGCTAGTCTTGCTAGTAGCTTGCCCTGGTGAATCTCTGGGGTATACTCTCTCTGCCCGTGGGAGCTGAGAATTACTGGCAGGCCACCACATCCACCATTTATAAACTCTCATCCTCACAATTGCAGAAGTACACTTTTAAGCATTGATCTCTGCAGATTCAGTGTTTTTATTTATTTAAGATTTATTTTTTAAATTTTATTTGCATGAGTATTTTGCCTGCATGTATGTAAGTGTGCCTCGTGGAAATCACCTGAGGAAATCATCAGCTCCTCTGGAGCTGGAGTTACAAACAAAAAGTAGATGTAGGGAACCAGACCCAAGAAGGCGTTCTGCAAGAGCATCTAGGGATCTTTCTTTTAACTGCTGAACTGGCTCTCTATCTCCAAATACTTTTATTTTATTTATTTAATTTTCTTCTTTCTCTCTTTTTTCTTTTCCTTCCTTCCTTCCTTCCTTCCCTCCCTCCTTTCTTCCTTCCCCTTCCTTCCTTCTTTCTCTCTACATGGTCTTACTTTGTAGCCCTGGCTGGCCTAGAGCTCATTATATAGACCAGGCTACCTCAACCTCACAGAAATCTACTTCTGCCTCCCATTTACTAGAATTAAAAGCATGTACCACCATGCCTGGCTCATTTTATTTTTACTGTAGAATCACTGTTCTTTTTAAGGCTCTAAGAATAGTATATGTTGGGGCTGGAGAGATGGCCCAGCAGTTAAGAGCACTGTCTGCTCTTCTAGAGGACTTGGGTTCAATTCCCAAGTGGCAGCTCAGAGCTGTCTGTAACTCCATTTCCAGGGAATCTGATACTTTCACACAGACGTATATACAGGCAAAATCCCAATGCACACAATAATAAAAAAATAAATCATTAAAAAAGAATAATATGTGTTATAGCCCACCACAGTGGCATATTCCTGTAATCCAGTGCTTGGCAAATTGGGGAGGGGAATTTTTGAGTTGAAAACCAGCCTGGACTATATAGGAAGAAGAAACCAAAGCCAACCAACCAACCGACCACAACAAAGACAAATAAAAAACCATTGTGTGTTCTCTCCAAGTTGTTGGGGTAGGCTCTTTTCACCATTTAACCCAGTTTATTGAATGCTCAATTCACAGATTTTGTGCTTTTATGATTCAATACATGTTTACAGCAATGTTAATAAGTTCATTTATGGGCTATTTTATCAATCAAGAGTTCTTAACTCTGTACACATTGGAACAAGAGAACCTTTATTCAGCAATGGATGGAGGCAGAAGCAGAGATCCATAGCTAAGCACCAGCTTGAGCTCCTGGTCCAGCTGGAGAGAGGAGGGAGAGATTATATGAGCAAAGGAACCAGGATCATGAGAAGGAGACCCACCCACAGAGATGGCTGACCTGAGCTATTGGGAGCTCACTGACTGAAATAACAGAGGAACCTTTATGGAAAGGAACTAAACCCTCCGAAGGTAGACACCATCAAGTGGCATAGGCAGTTTGTGGAGCCCCTTGCAGTAGGATCACAGTATGTTCCTGGTGCATGAACTGACATCTCAAAGCCCATTCCTTGCAGAGGAACACCTAATCCAGCCTCAGTACTAGAATGAGGGACTTGGACCTGCCTCAACTGGATATGCCAGACTGAACTGACCCACCTTGGGGCATGGATGGGGGCATGGGGTGAGGGGAGGCTGAGAGAGGACTGGGAGAGACTGGGAGGAGGAAAGAGAGAGGGAACAGTGGTAGATATGGGAAAAATTTTTATAAAATAAATTTTAAAAATTAAAAATGAAAGTGTAAGCATGTATGCATGTGTGTATACATGTACACATGCATACACACACCAATACAAAACAAAGCCCCCCCAAAAGAATTCTTAAGTAGCAATACAATGTAACTATAGTAAATTTATGTATTTACACATAAATATTCATTCCCCCTTCCAGGAAGAGAATTCTTGGTGGAGAGTGTTCCCGGCTTTCATGAGGTATACATGGTATCTTTCACCCAGAAAGCATACAGCCATTCATAAACTTTTTGAGACAGAGTCTCATAGCCCAAGTTGGCCTTGATCAGATGGTAACCCTACCCATACTCCCGAGTCACATGATTATAGCATATGCCACCATGCCTGGCAGTTCTTATGCATTTGTAAGTACATCTATGGAACTGTTTCCACTCTGTGCTTGCTGACTACTTGAAAAGGAATCTTTGAGTGTCTCAGTAATTGTTCCACGGCAGAAGCAGCCACAGATGGAATCCTTCAATCCAGTCCCTAATGCTCTTTCCAAGTCTTACCCCCAGCCCACTCACGTCAAGTCTTGCCTTTTGCTGGACAGAATGACGTCATGCAATAGCAAAACAAGGGTGTATGAAGGCCTAACCCTCTGCCTGATTTATCCCTTTCTGTTCTCCTCCATGTGCATCAGGGGCCTCTGCTGACTGCACAGGAGACTTCTACCCCAGGTGCTCAGTGTCCAAATTCTGAAATGAAACTGTCTTTCTCTCACCAACCCTCTGGTACCTCCCACAGTTAGGAATCTGCTTCACGAAGAATGGCATCACTTCCTGCAGGACAAATCTTGGACCCTGGACCTGTTAGTTTTGGAGGTGAACTTTAGGACTAGAAAGTAAGGAGGGAACTTCTGGCTTATTGTTAGACATCTCCTTTGGGTTATATTTCTGCTCTCTCCCCCTCTTCCTTGCTGATTATTAATGGTTTTTCTGTATCTCTCTGTCTTATTCCCTTTGGAGGCCATCCTCCCTAGTGACTTAATTTAGTTAATGTTCTAATTATTGCAACTTCCACTCCAGAGGACTTCCATGGCTTTCTCATCAGTGATAAACCCCATTAACAAGACTGAATGGTCAGAAAAAGGAAGCAGTCATTTAATGCAATGGGTACTACTTCATTTGCTCTCCCCCACCTCCACCCCCTAGTCATTTTGCTTCAACTTTCTTGACTATCCTGGAGCTTCCTCAGAGGTAATTTCATCAGCAAAGAATTAGGGCTGAGCTGTGGCACCAAGGCAGATGACTGAGTAAGCTCAACTTCTAGTAGGTTCCACCATATCATCAATGCAAATTTAAAAAAAAAAGATTTATGCCAAGAGAAACATCATTCCTTAGGGAAGAAAATAATATCAATTTCCCAGTAGTGACCTGGTTTCCTCTGATGTTCTTATCTTTTTATCAAATCTTCAAAATTTAACTAGATATGATTAAGAATATAGTATAATCTGAATTATAGAATAAAAGAGCTAATGATTGACCCATCATAGACTATTTGACCTGACATTAAAGCCATGGTTCTTAGCCTTGACTTCACATTGGGACCAGGTGGAGGGCTTCCAAACACTTGCTAATGTAGGCCTTCCTACCAGAGATTCTGATTTAATTGGTGTGGGGTTCAGCATGTGCAGTTGGAGACTTTAAGCTCAGGCAGTTGGAGACTTTAAATTGCTACTTTATATCCGTAGATAGGTTGGGGACCACCACTCTAAACATGCACAGAACCACCCTTCAGCCATTGCAAATAGCATCATAATACTGTCAGAAGACAGTAGAGGGCAGAGTTGATTTAAATTTATGTAGAGATAAATTGTCCTTGATAAGACATAGCAACTAGTTAATAAGGTAATCTTAACATTGTAATGAGTGGTTGTCTTTTTGTAACAAATGTTCATTTATGACTAAAACCAAATCACTTTCTACATACAAGAATTTACTAGGGCGCCTCTTGGGGGCAATTGAGGAACAAGGTCATTTTATATTATATCACAATATCTGAGAATACAAAGCAATACTTAATGATTATGCTGGAGTAGCAGAGGCAAACCAGGATGGCCCTGGGAAAAGGGGATACATGTCACACTGTGGCCACTGTAACATGGCTTTGCTAAGAAACCTAAAATAAATGAAAGCAACTTGTGTTGACTATTAAATTCCTCAATATGATTTTTCTGTATACCCATCTATCACTGTTCATCATCATACCAGACAATAGGAGCCATAGAGAAGGAACTTAAAACAGATTTTTAAGCTTTAGGCATTACATAAACCAGCTGAGAAAGTTGGTTCAGGATTTTACTCATAAATAAAATGTAAAAATTTCCTTTGAAAGCCTTCTAGAGAGCAGGATAAGATGCATAGAAAATTAATAAAGGTGCTGCCCTACATATAGGCTGGTCTTTGAATTATACTGCCTTGTTTTTATTTCCTGCCACAATCAGCAGTACCTAGTACAAAAGGCCAGTAGACCTCCTGAGTTGCTGAGTCAGAATCTTAGAGATTCTTCTTGCAGGCTTCTTCTACAAGTGCTTTCTCTAACTCTGTATGGCTGTTGATCCCCCAAATGAATAAAGGTATTTCTTCGGATCTGGAAGGCATGATGCAATTGGTGAAGAGCAAAAACGCTGTAGAACAAATAATTTAAGTCAGCTGCAGAGGTATCCCTCAGGGCCTACTAGAAGCTTAGCCACAGATCTTTCATTCCACACAGAGACCTCCTAGGGTGTTGCAACCGCAACCGCGTGCCACAAAGTTTGAATGACAACTACAGGAGTAGCTATATTTAACTATGTCCTCAACAGAATCTCTCTCTCTCTCTCTCTCTCTCTCTCTCTCTCTCTCTCTCTCTCTCTCTCTCTCTGTGTGTGTGTGTGTGTGTGTGTGTGTACAAATATATATATATACATGGAGGCCAGAAGAGGAAGGATGTTGAGAACCTTATAGGTGTTGTTAGAGGTACATGTGAGCCAGGATACACAAGTGCTGAAATCCAAACTCTGATCCTCATGACTGAGCAACAAATATTCTTCACCACGGAGGCATCTTGAGCTCCCACTTGGAGCTCTTTTTAAGAAGTTAATGACATATCATAATATTTCCCCTTTTTAGTACTTATAAAACTACACCCTCACTTAAATGAGCATTTCTTTGTATGTGTACATGTACAATAATTGGTTTTAAAAGGGAACTTGTGTAACCAATTAAACTTAGTACAGTTCATCGGTGCAAAACAAAACAAAATTGATTCATAACTCAGGTGGCTATAAGGACCAGAGAAGGTTCTAAGAATCCAGCTAATGCTGTTAGCCAGCAAGCACAGGAAAAAAATGGAAGTGAGGCATAGAAAACAGCCTACTGGCTACAGCTTAGACACTCAGCCAGCCAGTTGCTTAGTTTAATGTATCCCTTAGAAGGCTTCCTGTAACCAATGATTCAGCTCTACATTGTTAGAATGCTGGGCTCAATACAGGGTGTCCACTCCAAGGTTATGGCTCTCACACATTGCATTTAACATTATTTTAACCAAATTTGATCTCAATTATTAAAATTCCATTTTGAAAAACATTGACATTGCATATACTCTTATTATCAACAATTTCATTGATAAACATTTCGTGCATTCTTAGTACAGGTATTAAATACTAGATGCTGGACCAAGCTGAGAGAGTCCCCAGAGTCAAGGTAGTTAGATATCATGATTTTGTGGCTGAAAAGTTGAGGCATTAAGAGCTTAAGGGGAGGTGGAGCCTTCTGAGTCTTCGGAGCCTACTCTGCTACTGACTATACAATACTATTTAACAATAAACTCTATGAGTTTTCTTTCTTATTCCTATGCCCAAAGGTTGAACTTTAAAAGCCAACTCCTTCCCAAGGTCATACCTCTGAAGGTTTGCTTTCATCTATGGAATAAAGTATTATAGTTTTTGGGATGCCAGCAGATGTTCCAAGCACCTGAAGTCATCATATGAGGCAAACGTCTACTTATTTCTGGCAGTACTTGGTGGGTGAAGGAAGGACAGTCAAGAAGGTAGGCAGTGACTGGGTCAGCGATGGAATACCAATGATTATTTACAGCTTCTGAGACCTTCCAAGAGAAAGGCCACAGTTTTCAATTGGTTTGTCTGGAGGGTGTGGCGCTGAATGCCGAATGAAGCACATTTAAGTAATTTTGTCCAGGGTGTACAGCACAGAGTTGTTACCCTGCACATGCTCAACATAATTTGGGGCTAAATTCTTGAATAAACCATTGACTTCAAGTAGGAGACTATACTATGGGTCCTTTGAGTTAAATATCACGAAAACCTGTTAATTTAAAACTCACAGTCATATATGACTCAACATCTATAATCCTAACAGGCTGGGAGCTGAGGCAGGGGGACTACTGTGAGTTCCAGGCCAGCCTGAGTGACAGAGTAAAACTGTGTCTCAGGGTTGGAGAGATGGTTCAGTGGTTAAGAACACTGGCATACATGATAAATAAATACACAAATAAATACACTGTGTATGCAATAAATAAATCTTTTAAAAGAAAAACTGTCTCAATAAAAGAAAGAAAAAAGAGGGGGCTGGAGAGATGGCTCAAGTTAAGAGCACTGGCAGCTCTTCTAGAGGTCCTGAGTTCAATTCCCAGCAAGCATATGATGGCTCACAACCATCTTATAATGAGATCAGTGCCCTCTTCTGGTGTGCAGGTAGAACACTGTATACATAAAAAGTAAATAAATCTTTAAAAAAAAAAAAAAAAAAAAAGAAAGAAAAGCAAATTACCACTCCCTGAAGTAACTCTAATAAGAATAAGATTTGGAGTTTGTGTTGTCTTTGGGAAATTACTTAAATTCTAACATCTTGACCCAACAATGGAGATACTAATAGCAATTTAGCTCATAAAATCAAGTAAAAACATTTGACAGAAAGAAAATGATTACTTTTTGAAAACAGAACTTGCTGCCAGGTGGTGGCAGCATATGCCTTTAATCTCAGCACTGGGGAGACAGAGGCAGGTGGATCTCTATGAGTTCAAGGCCAGCCTGGTCTACAGATTGAGCTCCAGGCTAGCCAGGGCTACACAGAGAAACTCTGTTTTGACCAATAAATAAATAAATAAAACTAGAACTTGCCATTAAATAGATAAAGAAAGAAAGGAAGGAAGGAAGGAAGGAAGGAAGGAAGGAAGGAAGGAAGAAAGAAAGAAAGAAAGAAAGAAAGAAAGAAAGAAAGAAAGAAAGAAAGAAAGAAAGAAAGAAAGAATCAGGAGTTCTGGGTAGAACCAATTATGTCCTGTATATATTCTATGAAATGTATCGTAGTTAAGCTGAAATATAGTTTCTTTTATACATCAAAACATTGAGAAAATATTCAAACAGAAGGTGAGCAGCTGCAGATAACCCACAGAATAGAAAGTAAAATTAATTTGCAGAAGTAATGGAGCTTTTTATGGTCGATTCTTTTCCAAACTTTATTGAAAATTTCCCAGAGGTCTTGGTTAATACTATGAAAAAAAATACTGTGAATTTGGTAACTGCTTACTTGTAAACAAGACAATTAACAAGACCATTTATGTTGGCAACAATTATCACATATACAGAAAATTTGTTTAATTAGTTGAATTGTTAGAACCGGTAGGGTAGCTATCATTCTTTGTTATAAACTTAATTGCAATTTCTTTAAATTTGATTGTCTTATGTGTAGGAGTATTTTGCTTGCATGTATAATCATGCATGACTGGTTCTCTCAGAGGTTAGAAGGCGGCATTGGATCCTCTGGAATGGGAGTAGATCCCAAGTGGGTACAGTACAGCAAACCTGGGTCCTCTATAAGAAAGAACAAGAGCTCAAAGTCAATTTTCAAATTGTAGATTCTCCATGTGGTCTGGCTCCTGTCTTCAATATTAATAAAGGATGAAACATAGGTTTGAGGATCAGGTTCTCCTGATTATCCACAAACAGAATATCTACTATGTGAAATACGCAGGATAGTCAATGTCGAAACATTAACTCCTTAGAATGCATTTTGATATACCTTCCTGTGATCTTGACCTTGTGTGCTCAAGATCTAGGCATGCTGGAGCATGGGGAGTAGAATGGGGTGACTCTCTGAGGGTTTTTACTGAGGATGGTACCGAGAGAGTAGAGCAATTAGAAACAATACTACTGAACCATCTCTGTTTGTTTGACCTTGTTTGACCTTGTTATCTATGAGATTCAGGAAGACAACAGAACCACAAGTGAACTGAGTGTGGTCACAAGCACAAGGACTCTTTAAGGAACTAACCCCTGTTCTCTACCACAGACAGTAAGTTAGGTGTGGATGCGCCGAGGTGGTAGAGGAGCTGGTAAAATTCAGCTACAGTATTGTCAATTACATCCTAGAGAATGTGAATTCATTTATATTGTCTTATTTGATATAAATAGAAAGGGGACCTTATGAAAAAAATCACATATGACATATAAATGACACACACACACATATTAAGTTGGGGTGGGGGGGAATTTTAATTACTTCTCTGGTGTTGGCCTCTTAGTTTTTTGATTTGTTCATTTATTCACTTATCATACCTTTACTACATTTTCCTCATGTGTCATGCTTAGAACTATATCCTGAAAATAATAATGGCCAGCTCTGACTTCCTTCTTAGAGGAGAATTTGGCTGCTATGTGGAGGGAGAATGGAGTGGGGAAACAGCTAGGAGATTCTGCAGTCAACCAGGAATTCTGATGAGGCATTTGAAGGCAAAGGCTTGACCCCTAGTGCACAGCCTCTCTGGATTCTCAACGGTATACTTTCTGAATTAGCCTTACTGCTTCTTTCTTTGTCTTTGCAAGTTGTGAAGGATGTGGAGTCCTTAGGTACTCCCAGATATGAAAAGGAAAATCAGCTTAGTTTCTTGAAATGTAGCTCAGTTAAAATACAAGTTGGAACCATGAGTTCTTCATGCCTTCATTATTTAAATGAATTTGAATCGATCAGGTTTGGCTTGGAATTTGCTTTTGGGTACTTTTCTAATATGTATGTTCATGTTTAATTCCAAGTGGTTTGTTTAAAAAGCTTTGGTTTTGTGAGTCAATAAAAAGAGATTATTTGGGCAGCACAAACAGGTCTTAAGGGGGGGGGACATAAAACTGGAGGGGTGGGGAAAGGGGGGGTTGGATCTGAGAAGAGTGAATATGATTTAAACATGTAAGAAACTCAAGAAACTGAAAAGGAGGGAGGGAAGGAGGGGGAGGGAGGGAGGGAAGGAGGGAGGGAGGGAGGGAGGGGATGAACAGTGATAAGAATAGTGAAAGTTCCTCTCTAGGGTCCTTACTTATTACTTAAACCCTCTTGGCCTCACCTATTGCTTTCAGCCAGAGCAGGGCACCCAGCGTCCCTCCCACTCCTTGGCTGGCAGCTTCTGCTGTAGCCTTAAGTGCACACGTTCCCTTCTGGTTCCTGAACTCTTCCAAAACTGTAGATTAACTGAAAAGCCTGGAAGGAAGCATGAGGTGTCAACACGGACAGGGACAGTTCCTTTATCAATAATGATGGATGTCCACCTCGTGTAGAGAATTCTCAGAGATACTCTATAATCCTCGAAAAAGGTCCCTCAAGGCTCTTCTCGGTCATGACCTTGATAGTAAACCTTTCTCACAGTGTTTCTTTGCCCCCATTGTTGGACAATGCCCTCTCTGCACCTCTAAACTCCCTCCCTCCCTCCCCCCCCTCTGGGTTCTGATTTATCATTTTACTGTAACTCTATTAGCTGGGATGCATTTGGGGATGCTGTCAGGATAACAGGATCTGCAGCAAATGAGGTTGTATTGAATTATTTATCATTCAGCTAAAGTGAAGATAAGCACAGTAGACGAGCTGGTTTGTAAAATCTTGGGGTAATCTGTCTGCAGCTTTGGGGCTTTCATGGTATTAACTTTTTTCTTGGCATTGAAAATTATAAATCTGAATGCTCTAAAGGAAAATATGTGTACAACCATTCAATTCTGAGCCACAAACCCATAGCTAAGAATTATCTGTTTTCTGTAATATACAATTATGTAGCAGCAAGGCTGCAATTCTAGGATTCATGAATTTATTTAATAGGTTTAGTTACACAGAGTTTTAAAAAAATATAAATACACAGTTTCCTCCTTTTTTTTCCTTTCAAAAAATAGATCAAGGATTTCTACTTGTGATACGTAAGTTTCAACTTTTGAAGTTGGCCTGTATTTGTTTTTGCCAGAATTTGGCTCTTTAAAAGACAGGTTTTTTTTCTTTTTTTAGCTCAATTACAAGCAAAGCAAATTATTTGGGATGCTAGGAATCCCCAGGGCCTTTGGAATGCTAAATGTGGACTCTACTGAGAGTCACAGCCCCAGTTCCCTACAAAGGATGCCATCCAACAGTGGGGAAGGCTGAGGGAAATCACTGCTAACCTCTAGGATAGCCGGGGCCATTGTGTCCCCTTCCTGTGATATTAGTACCATTAGGGAAATCAATATGTAATAAGACTCAGGTAAAAGGGAATGGAGAGTCCTGTGGTTTTGTAATACCTGTGGATTTTGTCCCAGTTAGCATTTCCTACTGTCCAAATACCTACTTTCAAAAAGTGACTGCAGCAGGCAGTGAAGTATCTTTTGCGTACCTTTAATACTCAAACTAAGCTCGAACATCTGGCAATTGAACACCCTTTGCTGAGGAATCCTAGAAACAGCGTAATTATATACCCGAGAAAACAAGTCAAGAGTAAGTAAGGCTGTTTCTTCTTAACAAATTCCTTGGAACGTCAGAAGTTAAAACTCCCTTCTGCATCTATGCTCTTTTTAATCCCCACTGTCTCCATTACACCTGTGATTCCCTGGGTTGATGGTCCGTGAGAGACCATCCCAGGCAGAGTGTGTGGAGAAAAACAAACACCAACCGACCAGCCAAACAGAAAGGATGAAAGGTACAGCAAGGGACGCAACAACCTTACAGAGCAATGACCTTGTATTGTTGAGAAGTCAAGGAAACAGCCTGCCCTGCAAGTCGCCCATGTTCGTCTGTGTCACACTCTCCCTAGTCGATCAGAGATGCCTTATGGACGGTTCTTCTTAGGCACCCTTGGTTCTGGCCTACTGTACCCCTACCCTACCAAAGCTTGCAGTTAGAAAGCCGAGTTCTGTTCAGTGACCCGGGCTAACAGGAAGGTGCAGGTGGGCTAGTGTGCCCGTTTGCCTGTTGATTACGGCCCCTTCAATGTGCAACTGCAGGCTGTGCGCCACCAACCTGCCCAACCCGGTTCTCCAGGACAGTGCAAGGCTTGAAAGCTGTAGGCTCGGCCTCGAGCCCGCAGGCTGGGGGCGGGGGCCTCGGCCCAGTGCCCACCCCCTGCGCTCCCAGCGTCTGCTTCTACTACCAGCGGGTTGTACCCGACCGGGAGCGCGCTTTCTAACGTAACCGGCCCACGGGAACAATCTGTCCCTTCCAACCGTTCTCAGGAGGGGCGCAACAGCTCGGGAGCCCTCTTCACCCACCCTACGGCCTAAACGAGTCTTTTGATGTATTTTCAAAACCAGATCATAGGCTGCGGGGACGCTGGGCGGGAAAGGCTGGGGTGACTCCTTTTCGCCGCCAGGCTTGCAGCTCCGGGCACACGAATTAGGCCCGAGCTGCGGAGTAGAGCCCTTTTCCCTGGGCTAGGGGCTTCGGGGTGTGCGGGATCAAGGGAGGTGAGCGAGGAGTGGGGCGCCCCTTGTCCAGGGCGGCGGCGGCGGCGCTGGCGGCTGGGCAGGTGCCCCGGGGCGCGCAGGCTGATTGGCAGGTGCAGGAGTGGGTGGGGAAGGCGGGCCTGGCGCTGCGGGAGGCTGCGGCCCCGCCTCCCCGCCCCCGCCGCGGGACTATCTGGTCCCGGCAGCAGCGATGTCCCCCGGCAGGAATGTCCCTCCTCAGATAATGTTATTTATATCTCTGGGCGGCTCCGCGGCTCCGCTGCACCAGGCGCCCGGTCGCCACTGTGCCAGGAGCCCCGTGCTGCCCTCCTCCCCCTGCGCCGCCGCCCCCGGGCTCGGGGTGGCCGCCGCTTCAGCCCCAGCGCAGGTGAGTCCTGGAGGGCCGCGCGGCGGGAGGGACCTGGATGCCCGGAGCCAGTGCTAGGAAGCACTGGGCCCTGGGGGCGGGTGACGCGCTGGTCCTGTGGGGCCCTGGCCCCGGATGCCAAGCGATGAGCGGGAGGGGTGCGGAGCTCGGGAGGCCCTGGCGGCTGCGGCAGTCGTCACCCCGGGACGCGGGAATCCGCGTGGGTTTCGCGAGCGCTGGGCGAGCGGGACGCTTGTTTTGGGAAGCCAGCCAGTAGAGTGTTGCCCCGGGGCGTTGAGACTGGGTTTGGGGTGTGTGTGCTCTACGATACCTCCCCCTGGACCCTCGCCTGGGAGCAAAGTGTGGGGGGGGGGGCGCAGATCCTGCCTATCACCGGTCCGACGACTGCCCCAGCCTGTGCCTCCGGTTGCCTGGCTTCTCAACCTCCGGGCTTGTCGGATTCTCTTCTGGAACTTGGCTAGCTCGCTCCCGGGCTGCCCAGCGCCAGGGCTGGGAGGACAGTTCAGGGCAGCAGAGGGGGCCGGGCCTCTGGATGCCGGTCAGGACATGCAGAGTGGCTGGCTCTGTGTAGACCGAGAAGGGAAAGATAAGTGTCCGAGAACTATACTTCAAGCCCCCCCCCCATCCCATACCCTTTGAGAATCTGTTCTCCAAGCGTCTACTGCCCACTCTACTCGGACCCTGGTACCAGTTCTAACAACTTGGCCCGAAGAAATAGCAGAAAGTGGGAGCTAACAACCCCCAAGTCCCACCAACTTACCCAGACTTCCCAGAGGGGAAATAGCTGCGAGGCTTGAGTATAGTTTCCGTGACAACAAGCCTTAGGTAGGGCCTTGATTTATAGCCTATTAATATCCAAACCACTGTTTTCAGTGAGCAATTAGAGGTGCTAGGAGTTAATAACACCCTTAACTTACTGTAGGAAAATGGAAAGAAGCCGCTGTTTTAGATGCATCCGGCGCGGTGGGATGGGATTATATAGTGACGGTCTCTTTTACTGAGAACTTTGAGTAGAGAGAGGATATGGCTGTCACCTCCACGCTAGGAGGCAGCCACGCAAAAGCCCTGCCTGTGTCAGTCAGGATGTATATAGATCGGTTTCCAAGAGAGGTGATTCAGTCAGCTCCGGAATGAGGGGAGGAAAAAAAAAGGCACATCATTTAAACTGTGCTCTTACGCTACCCCTAGCTTCACAGGTCGCTCAGAATTTTATCCTAAAATTCTCTTTTTAACTGCTTTATTACCTAGGGTCATCATTTCCTATTTCAGGATCAGACTTACATGCTTTTCCAATAATCCCTGGGAAACTCTTAAAAGTGCAAAATGTTGCTTAATATCTGTGCTTGAATGCTCAGCACCCCCAGAGGCTTGGGAAGTAGCTAACTAAAGGAATAGTAATCTTAGAACTGAGAAGAGCCCACCGACCTTGAAATGAACTGCCTCCAAAGGCTGGCCATTTCTACGAAGTGTTACCAAGTTCTAGAGTAAAGCACAGTTGAAGGGAGATGGACCCTTTGCTGTTGCGCCTTCATTTATCAGTGGCCCAGTGGTAGTGGCTGGGAACGAGCCAGTCCTGTTAATCTTCAATTCTCGGAAGACATTGAGTCCACTCATGGAATTGAAGGCACCTAAAAACCTCCAGGCATTCAGGCATTGGGCCTTGCAGCATATCACATATCAAGTTTTCCCGAGTGACTTGCCCAGTGGAGAGCTGGGATACCACCTTTTGCTCGGCCATTACTTCTGCCAAGTGTTCTGAAGGTGCCAATAGTAGTGGTAACACCTGTGGGATTGAAAGCTTGGGGGGTAAAGGCATAATTGGAAGCTGACTCCCACCTGCAATCACATTCAACAAAATAAACATGACTATTTCAGGCAAACTAGGTGTGAGTGAAAGCTTTGAACTAAATTCTGTCTGCCACAGTTTTGGAAAATAGTGGGTTTTCAGTAAATAGAATAATAGCTTTCATTTTGTCTATCTTGTATGCACTTGTGGCTGGCTGGTAGTGGATTCTAGGTTAATCTTTGTTGACCAAATGGAACAAAGAATGAATGATCTTTTTAATTTATTCATTTTTATTGGCATTGGTGTTTTGCCTGCATGTACATCTGTGGGAGGGTGTAAGATCTTGGCGTTACAGACAGTTGTGAGCTGCCACGTGGGTGCTGGGAATTGAACCCAGGTCTTCTGGAAAAGCAGTTAGTGATCTTAACAGCTGAGCCATCATCTCCAGCCCCCAGATATTTCTTTATATCATTGTGTTAATTGTCAATTCTGCAAGGTCACTCATATTATCCTGTTTTAAAGAGTGAAGAGACAGGGCTGGTGAGATAGTTCGGTGGGTAACGGTGCTTGCTGTACAAGCCTTGTGATGGTCGCCACAAGGTTGTCCTCTGACTTCCACAAGTGTCCACACATGCACATATAACATAATAATACATCTCTTTAAAGTCAGGAAATGGGTTCATGGAATTAAATAACTTGTTTGCATTACATAGCTGGAGATAAATGGGGTGAGGCCAGGATTCAGGCTCTGTTGCTTGCTCTGTTGTCTTCCATTGATTAGACACTCAGCGGGGATGTGAATAGCTTGGGGAGATTTGCTGTAGCATGACTTTTAAGTATCAAGTTTTTCACTCCTTAGACCTCAGATCATGATTGTGCTTATATCGGAGAAGTTTAAAATATATTCCCTCAAGACAGTGTTGAGCATTTACTTGCTCAAAAGTTCTTTAGGCTGGCTTATTATTTCCAGGTCATTGTTTCAAGGACAGAATTATAATTTTGGCAGTAGTCAAACACAGATTTAAAACAAAACAAAACGGATTTTCCTTTCAGTCCTGGAAGTGGCCAGAAGGGCTTGATGATGCACAGGGACAGTGTGGTAGGGACAAAGGATGATTATTAAAAATTCATGAGGCAAACAGGATTGGGGTTGGAAAGAACCTTGGAGGTCACTGAATCTAGCCTTCTGTTTATGTGCTCACTTGCTCAAAGGTGAGACTTGGCTGTAGTTTACCTTGTCATTTATATTTTATACTTCCTTACTTTTTGTCATTCTAGCCCAATTTCTTCCCTATTTTTCTCTTGTATGACAAATGAGATTTGTCTCCTGCAGGTCTTTCTATTTAGACCACTGAGGTTTCCATTCCTTGGTGAAGATGAGCGAAAACATACTTTACTATCCAATATTTACAGCTTAGTGAAATTCAAAACCAGGAACAAAAATAAAACAGTACTGGGATAGAGAAAAGAGAGTATGTTTGTAATAACCAAATGCTAAACTGTTCTCTAATTTCCCCATTGCTTATTAAATATATAGATGTATAGATACATTATCACACAAAAAGGTATGCACATTATATTACCTATAGGCAGTCCACATATCAAGGCAAATATTATTAAGTAGCATTTCTGGAGGATGAGAAAGAACTATTGGGATTGTCAGGTACCTGTTTGGTTTTGTTTGTTTGTTAAATTTTTTTTTTCATGCATATGAATATTTAGCCTAAATGTATGTGAATACCACCTAGGTGCCCGGTACTATACGAGGCCAGAAGAGAGCATTGGATTCCCTGGAACTAGAGTTACAGAGGATTGTGAGCCTCTTTGTGGGTGCTGGGGACAGAACCTGTGTCCTTGGCAAGAGCAATACACACTCTTAACTGCTGGGTCATCTCTCCAGTTCCCAGATACTTAACTTCATTCAACCTAATCATCAAGTTGCTCTTGAAAATTAGGGTTTCAAAATCGAGCACTTTGTCCAAAATCAAACTCTGCTCAAAACATGAAAAACCATAAAACATGACCCGTGAGAAGTTTAAAGTAATCTCAAATACATTTGTTCATTGTCTATGATGTTTTCTTCACCATCCCTGACCTTTAGATTAACACTTATCAGTTAGTTGAGTTGGGAGTATTAGGAATGAAAATAGCTGTTATGTGGCCCAATGAGAAATTTGATTTTATAATGATGCTTGGCAGAAGAGTCCATGGATACAGGACAATAAAGTCACACAGGTAGATATGGCAAACAAAAATATAGACGAAGATACTTGTGTATGGTTGTTTTGTCTATAGAGTAGTTTGGACTTCTGGTCTTTACGGGCAGATGTTTTTGGTCACTATTGTAGGGAAGAAACATGGAAGAGTGTTTATGTTGGTATGTATACTAGGTCATCACTCTGTATTTGTTGGGGTTATCAGACAACGTGATGTGTCTCTCCTCTGACAGCCCTGAGAGAGTAGGTCTTTTGACTTGGAAGGTGGAATTGGAGATCAAAGGAAGCTGTGAGAAGCAGTCTGAGGACTTCACTGCCAGACTTGCCTCCTTTCACTGAATAGTCAGTTCCCAGTGGTAAATACTTAGAAAATGTCATGGCGTGTTTCCTTTTGTTGCTTGTTTCTTAATTCACAAGCGAGCAGTCTGAGTTCTTCTATTTTAGCCAGCCTTAGCTGAGTATCAGAATCACCAGGGGATCACCAGCCTTGCAGCTCGAAGAGTTTAAAGGCTGAAGTACAGTCATAGACAGAATGCTTTCTCAGTGAATTGTTTGGCTGGCTGCTGACATTCCCAGACCACCTCTCATTTTGTTCTTTTTGTCTGGTTGCAGGAAATATTACAAAGCTGTCTTCTTGCTACCTCAGCAAGGCCCTCTCAGGCTTTGCTATAATGCTTTATTCCCATTATATCGGTGCAGACCTGGCTGAGGGTATAATTAAAGGGCAATTAAAACTCAGACATATATCGTGTTAACAGTGGGGCAGAAGCAGGTTCCCTTTCTTTCATTTGAATGCTGTAAATTTAGCAAACGAGTAGGAACAGAGGCTAGAAAAAAGGCTTTGCGTTGAATTGGCCTGGGATCCTGCAGGATATTTATGAAAAGAGGAGCAGGGCACCTTGACAGTCGGAGAACAATAATTGCCTTGAATTATAGTCAGTTCTGAAGTTTTCACTATTGTGAAAGAAGCAGAAACTTGGATAGTTTTGAAAATGAACAAGTTGAAAATCTGTTCTATTTGTACCAGACACAAATATGGGCGTACCTCGTGTGAAGATTGCATTTTAGATGAATCCGGGTGCATTTAAAATCTTAACTTAGGATGGCAAAGAGGTTTGGGAACTTATCCTCTCCCCAGGCTCAGTTCTTCACTCTTCCCAGAAGACCCTTAGCTTCATCTTCCAGCATGTTTCTTTAGGAGCACAAGGGCAAGACAAGACATTTCCTAACCCTGAGTCAGAAGTCATGGAGACTTCATTGGGAAGGTCAATTGAGGTGATGTTAAATTATGATATATTAAAAGAGCGCAAACACAGGGCAGGTACCGTGTAACTCACAGTGGCAAATGCTCAAGGACAGATGGAGAACCACTCACCACTAAGAGGCAGACCTGCAAACAGGCAGTGGCATGGTAGACCACTTGGGGGAAAGATGGTGTTCCCAGGCAAAGGCCATGGCAGGAAGATCTAAGCCAGGTTGGGGTGTTTGGGAAGACTTTAAAAAGTCCAGGAGTATGGAAAAGGGCTGAGGAGGGCCTGGTTGTCCGTTCGACATCTTGTGTTGTAAGTATGTGATGCCACAGATGGGCAGTAGAGCATAATTACATTCCAGAATAAGTAGTTCCATGTGGCTGGGGTGTGAACACATTGAAGATGGTTTATGGCTGGTCTGTTGAAGAACTTCAGAAGTTCATGTTGAAGTCAGTGTGTTTGTAACTAGAGATCTGTATGTCAGAGGGACCTGACCAGATCCTGGTTTGGACAAATCTCTTTAATAGTGGGAAGAGAAAGTGAATTAGAGTCTGGTACAAGGTGCCCTTATCCTAAATCAAGGGAGTGAGTGCTCAGTGTTTACTTCCTTAAGTTTTAGGATGTCTTTTGTTATCACTTCATTTTACCTTAAAATGACCATACAAGAAGATGTTGTCATCCTTCCTTTAGGGTTGGGGGAATTAGAAATGCCCCCAGTGGCTGACAGCCAAGCCTGTCTATCAATCTCCCAGTTTCTTAGTTCCATTGCTGGAACCTTATCTAAGCTCCCTTTGAGGGAGAACTGAATATTCTGGACTTTCTGGTCAAGGGTAATTGCTTTCTTCCTTCAGGAGACCTTTCCATCTGAGTTTTTTGGTCTTGGAGAAAAGCAAAGAGAAGCTGGTGACAGTAGTTAGACTCTAATATACACACAAAACTTCAAGAATGGCCCTACAGAGTATACTGTAACAGTGAAGCAATGCAGAGATTAGTGGATCACCAGCGGATACCACAGATAAATAAAATGATGGGTTTCTGTGTTTGTTGATGCTTTGGCTTTTCCAACCCCTTACTCCCCAGTTTGCTGTGTGTGCATCATTATACTTCAGCCTTATTTGGGACCTCAAACATGTCGTGGAGTGTACTTCCTCATTGGGAGAGACAAGTATTAAATCACATCAACAGGCAGCAGATAAGTAGATAATGGTATCAGTGCTACAGGGAAAAATTAAAACAAAGGGAGCAAGAGATGATGATGATGGTACACGCTTTTAATCCCAGCACTCGGGAGGCAGAAGCAGGTGCATCTCTGTGAGTTTGAGGCCAGCCTGGTCTACATAGAGAGATCCAAGACAGCCAGGGCTGCACAAAGAAACCCTGACCCAAAAACCAAACAAAATGGGGGGGGGTTTCTGTTGGGTGAGGAGGGTAGTCAGCAAAGGACTCTGATGAGATTTCATCGTAGCAGAGATCCAAAAGAAAGAAGAAAGGAGGTCGTGGGGTTTTGGGGAGTGGAGATTCAGGTTTTAGCTTTAGTCTGAGTAAGATAAGTCACTGGACATTGTGGACAGAAAAGCGACCTGTTCAGGTTTGTACGTAAAAAGTTTCTATTGGGCACCCAGAAGATTGATGGTGGAGGACAAAGTGGGAAAGCAGAGTGAGAATGACCGCAGTCAGGTGACAGACAGGTATGGGGTGAGGGAGGTGGTTACTTAGCTGTTAGATTCTGGGAGTGCTTGGAAGAGTTGATGAGATTTGGATAGGGAGGCAAGAGGAAACAGTAAGTCAAGGATGATGCAGTTGTTTTGGGCCTGAACAAATGTCAAAATATAATGACCATTTATTGAGATGATGATATGTTTTATCAAACATACACAAGTCTATTGTTTTGGATTTCTGGTTTCGTTGAACAGTTGACGTGTCTGTGTGCCTGTGTGTATGTGTATGTGTATGTGTGTGTGTGTGTATGTGTGTGTGCGCCTATGTGTACAGGTTCTTGCACAGGTCAGAAGAGTGTTAGGTTCCCTCCTGCTGATGTCACAGGCAATTGGGTGTGGAATCCCACACTTGCTACTGTATGACTGACCTAAATGTAACTGTAGGCTTCTTTTACTATCAGTGTTTACTTATGCTCAACAAGCAATGTGCTCATTCGTTTATTTGAGATTTGTTTCAATCTTATATTTAAATTTATTAGGGTGTGTGTAGCGGAGAGACAGGTGCATGCCATGGCATGAATATGGGGTCAGAAGACAACTTAGGGGAGTCACCTCTTCCTTTTCACCACGTGGGTCCTGGGAACTGGACTCAGGGTGTCAGTCTTGGTGGCAAGTAGATTCACCCACAAAGCCTTCTTTGTTTTTTTAAGACAGGGTCTTGTGTAGCCCAGGCTGGTCTTGAATTTGTGAGTCTTCTGCCTCAGTTTCTCCATTTCTGGAATTGGAGGTGTGACTCACCATACTTGGCTGATAATAAACTCTTAAGGGAAGGAGATAATGTATGGATTTCAGTCCTGGATTCTCAATAAAATTTTGACTGATGCTTTTGGAAACAGAAGTTCCATTCATTAACTTTTTTTTTTTTTTACTTTGAAATTTTTGTAATTGATCTAAGTTTTATACTGACTGGTCACTCTTAAAAAGATCTTTAAATTTACTTTATGTGCACCAGGGTGAAGGTATCAGATCTGCTGGAACTGGAGTTACAAACTGTTGCGAGCTCCCATGTGGGTGCTGGAATTGAATGCAGGACCTCTGAAAGAACAGCCAGTGCTTTTAATCACAGAGCCATCTCTTCAGTCCCAACCAGTCACTTTTTTTTTTTTTTTGTGACTTTGAAGCGCAATCTCATTATGTAGCCTAGGGTGGCCTTAGACCCACAATCTTTCTCCCTTTGCCTCCTGTGTACTGGTATTACAGGCACCTGCAACCATATGCAACTAATTATTGCTAAATTTTGATAGATGGTGCTAGTCCCAGGGTTAGATTAATTGAAAATTGTTTAGTGGGTTATAAAGGTATCCTTTCCCAGGGAATGGTAATGGGATATTGGGGTTCCTTCAGATGAGGGGTTCTCAACCTGTGGGTCACTATCCCCTGTGTGGGCCAAGCAATATTTTCATGGGGATCAACTATCAGATGCCCTGAGTGTCAGATGTTTACATTATGATTCATAACAACAGAAAACTATAGTTATAAAGTAGCAAAATAACTTTATGGTTGGGGGTCACCACACCATGAGGAACTGTATTGGGGTCACAAAATTGGGAGGGTTGAGGACCAGTGCTATAAAGAACTTTCTGGATACCCCGATTCATGGTCTCCATATCTTCAGGTTGCCAGGGAACCCATGGCGCTATCCCTGTTAGGAAGACATTCTGCCTCTCAGCCACACACCTCCAAGGCTCTGTATCGTCTCAGAAACAAGTTTGGTGGCTTTTGTTTGTTTGTTTTTGTGGGCATTTTATTTTCATTTTTTGGCCCCTAAACGATTAAGAATAGTTATTTCTTGGGCATGGCAACCATGCAATTAAAATGTTTTTCTTCCTAAATGGTGATAAATATGTTTGGCATAAAATTTGTTATTTAAATAACCTTCAAGTATACAGTTCAGTGGCAAAATTGCATCCACATTGCTCTCTCGTCATCATCATCATCCATCTCTAGAGCTTTTCCTCATCTTCCGAAGCACTGTATCCACTAACTCCCATTCTCTCTCCATCCACAGACAGATGCTTGGGTCACTTCCAGACTTGGTTTATTGTAAATTATGCTGTTGTGAACACTGTGAAAATGCATATATTTCTTCAAGGTTCTGTTTTCCCTTTTGGATATATATCTAGAAACAGAATTGCTGGATCATCACATATTCTATTTTTAAGGAACCCATCCATCAGTTTTAATATTACCTTATGCTGTTTAATATCTCCAAAGGGAAGAGAAAAATGTATTAATATCATCACTTTGGTGGCCACACTGAACCTAAATATTATTTGAGATCACTATCTTAGGGGAATAACTTTTCCAAGCTCCCGAATGTATCCATAGATCAGTTGTCTATTTTTAGACTGAAGACACTTAGAGGACAGGTAAGTGTTTACTTTGTTTCATAGATCATGTAGCCAAACTCAGGTAGGGAAGGTGTAAATATTACAAGAGGACATATGTCAGCCAAGATGTCTCCTTGAGCCAGATGATGAGCATCTGGGCCGATTCCAACACCTTTTCCCTTTCTGTTTGCCCTTGGGCAGGAACTCCCTCTTTCTCTGACATTCCCAAGGTGTATGTATATGTCACCTTAATATGTATGTGTTACTACCCTCGACATTTTCCTTACAGCTTCTCTTTAAGCTTACACATTGCCTCATCCTGATCACCTTATTGGTGGCCCCTTTCCTCCGGGTTCTTTCTCATTCCTTAGCTACAGGATGAATCATTGAATCATTTGCCATCTAATTGTCAAGCTGCCTTCTATACCATTTGACCAAGTTTCTTGAGGTGTCAAACTGAGCTCTATTTTTTCTTCTTCTTTTCTTTCTTGTTTTAAAAATATTCCTAGCACCTGAAGCCGTGGTTGGCACACAGAAGGGAGTGGTTCTTGACTAAACAAAAAGGTGAATGTTTGACATGTGTACCTGTGTGTGTGCACCTATAAGTATTATGTATATGTGTTTTTGCCTTCATGCATGTCTATGCACCACCTATGTTCCTGGTGCCCATGGAGTTTCAGACAGTTGTGAGCCCCTGTGTGGGTGTTAGAAATTGAACTTGGGACATCTGGAAAAGCAGCCCTACTCTGAGCCAATCTTTCCAGCCCCAAATTAATACATAATTTAACTTGGAAATGAATTTATAGTGACAACAGTCAACAGCTATTAAGAACTTATGTGTTAGTCTAGACACTATGCTAAAAGCTTTCATGTGTATTTATAATATCATATATGTATTATTACTATCCTAATCCAACAGATTTTAAAAAATCAAGCAGAGGTTAATTTACTTAACTCTCTACCCACTAAGGTTAAAGTTAGACTTGAACCCCCCCTGTATTTATTATGCTGGCTTTGAACCATGGTGCCTACCCATATTTGGGTGGAGGTTAACATTACAAGACTCTCAATTTCAAGGATTCTTTTCTTTAAAGTCCTGCATTTTTAATAGTCTGAAATTAGATAGGTAATTAATTGTATACTTCCACATGCTGCTTTATATTTGCAAGGATTTAACCTCATAGGCTTGGATCCCTTTATTAGCTGTTCCGAGTCCTACTTCCGACATAGTTCTTTGACATCTGAGGATAGAGATGTTGATTAGTGCTGCACAATATAACCATGGATGCGGGGCAACAGCAGGAAAGCTTCTTTAGAAAAAGTCAGACCTATCGTTAAGGCAGTGCCCCACCCACCCACCCATAACCCGGGAGCATGCTCACTCTGAAGCTGGGCCCTGCCTTGGACTCTGCCACCTGGGTTCCGTGGGTTCCGTTTCTTCCTTATTGTACTTGTTTTTTGTTTTGTTTTGTTTTGTTTTTTTTCGAGACAGGGTTTCTCTCTATAGTCCTAGCTGTCCTGGAACTTGAACTATTGACCAGGCTGGCCTCCAACTCAGTGATCTACCTGCCTCCGCCTGGGATTAAAGGCTGGTGCCACCACTGCCAGGTTCTTGTACTTATTTTTAATGTATTTTCAGCCCATGCCGTTCTATGAACTACTGTTGGGGTTGCCAGCTCATCTACAGCCTGATCTAGCTTCAGCCTCCCTCCTCGGTTCCAGATGTGCACCACAGCCTTCTCCTGGCTGTCATCCTAGCTTGTAATAAGATGTCGCATTCCTACTGTCACGGTGGCATCTCTTGGCTTCAGCTCTAGTCCTTCTCATCTGCCTTTTGTTGACGGCACCTTGATATTGCATCTCCCCAGTGAAAACCTCAGTAACATTTGTTCTTTTCCAGCTATCATGGCTGCATGGCTGCCTACTTCTGTTCAGTCTTTCTTCCAGAATTTCCAAGTTAATTTCTGCCTCACAGTGTTCACTGTTAATGTTCTGTTTGCATAATTGGATTTCCATCTCTGCCTCTTCAGCCTATGCCATACCCTGAGCTCGGAATTATTCTTAATACTGAGTCTAATCAAGTCATTTTACTGATTTTGGTTGGGTTGGTTTTTCTAGATAAGGTTTCTCTGTAACAGGCCTAGCTAGAACTTGCTTTGTAGACCAGGCTGGCCTTGAACTCACAGAGATCTCTCTCTGGGTCTGCCTCCCAAGAGCTGGTATTAAAAGCATGCACCACCATACCCAGCTACTTTTCTGTTTTATAATTCTTAGGTTCTCCGTTACCCCCAAATACAGTTTAAAGAGGAAAGGCTGCGGCTGTAGGTCAGCAATCAATACCTACCTAGCATGAGTTCAACTTCCATTGAAGAAATAAAGTTCGGGAGCCAACAGGGACCTTTACAGTCTGTGCCTGCCCTTCCCAGATTCATCTCCACTCCTTTTACGTGGATGCCTGCGACTTTGCTCAACTTGAGATAGATTTTCATACCTCTGTGCCTGGGTTTGTACTGCTGTATAGTCCTGGAATACCTGTCCATTTTTGGTCTGCCACAGACTCCGTGTTGTGAAGACCCCACTCAGATAAAACTGTGAAAATCTCCTGAAACCTGTCTCTCTGCCCTCACTTGGGGAGACATGTTTTCTCCTCTGTTGGCTCTTACACTGCTTGGTCATGTGTATGATTCTGCTAGCTTACAAATTCCTTTGTAGAATGGACAGTATCTTGTTCCCATGGATACTTCAGTGCCCAGTTCACTCCCTGGCTCTTGGGTTTATAGTCCAGAACTACTGAATGAATTGGGTAATGGAGAAGCTTTCTGGAATATTCAGCGCTGTGGTAAACCAAAATAGGCACCCCCGGATGTGGCTAATGGAAGATACTAACTGTTCATGAATGAGGCTAAGGTGTGAGGACTGTTTAAGACATGATTGGGGGGGGGGGCTCCCACCTCTGCCTTCTCCAGCTGCTTTCCACTTATTGGAAGGAAAAGTAACAGTCGATTTTAACATGACAGAGCATGTCTATTGCTAGAAAAATTTATTCATCCAGCATACAGTCCCTCCCACCTCATTTTCAGTGGATGTTTGGTGCTGACCCCCAGAATGTAATGATGAAAGGCTCTTTGATAGCTGATTCAGATACATCTATATCTTATATAAGGGGGGGGATTAAAAAAATTTCAAGGAAAAAAAATCCTCTCCAACATTGCTGTATAGAAGTTTTGATTTCTGGGTACATGTAACCTGCTTGGCTGTTTGCTCATCTGTAGACACATGGCATGGAAGCTGTGTTGCATAATGTTATCGTGTTCACTGGCTGATTCTGCTTTCGTTTCTGCCTTACCCATACACTGTGGGTTTCACCAATGGCCAGACTCACTAGTGTTCTGCTTGCTCAGGCCTTTGAGTGTTTTTTGTTTCTTTTAACAAAACTCTCTGTCATGGGCACACCCCCACTCTTGCCTGTTCTGTGCCTGGCAATAGATGGGAACTTGTGTCTGAATATGCCAAGTCAGGTGAGTGGAGATAGGAAGCCTTTGTAAATATGTGTAGGGTCTGAGATGAACTGACACACAAAAGGCCTTCAAAGGCTTTGGAAAGATGTCCTCAGGATAAAGAAAGAACAAAGTCAGGCATGTGATGGAGTCTTGAGAGCAGAGAGGTAGAGAAGGGGCTCAGCCAGGCTAATTGGCAAGAATCTCAATGTGGTTCTAAGAGGCATTAACAGTGAGGCCAATAATAAGCAGATAGATAGCAATTCATACATATGACAAACAGTTTCTAAAAGCTCTAGGAAGCCATGAAAACCAGTGATCATCCTGTTTCAGGACACTAGGTGCCACAGCAGAGGTCACTGGTGGTAATCTAGCTGCTGTGGCTAAGTTGTATGCCTTTTGAGGGAACAGTAAGTCCTTTTCATGTTTGGAGATGATTTCCATTGTAGTGTTCTGGCGACTCTCTGGTCTCACTTCTCACTTAAATTCTGGGCTCCTACATAGAGAGTTAGTAGTGTTCTGCCTTTCTGTATGTGCTGACTGAGAGACTGTTGGGATGGAAGAGGGTCCTTGGCTGTGTGGAGTTCTGAGAAGAAAGGAGGTGTTTACAGGTGCCGGGAGTGAGGTATCATCCTAGAAAACAAGCCAAGAACTCAGAACGGAAGTATCCTCCAAGATAGAAACCCATACCTGTGAGGACAAATCAGGTCATTTGCATTGCAAAACTGGGTGAAGTCACTTTGCCCAGGGACTGGAAAAATACTCAGCTGGTTTAGTCCAGCTGGGCTCAGCTGCGTGAGCTCAGGGGGTGTGTATAGTAGAGAAGTTAACAGGGTTCTGCACTCTCAATGTAACAATTCCACTGGCAGCCTGGGCTCGGCTGGCTGCTTGCACTGCTTCTGACCCAGAAAACACTCAGAAGATGACTGCAGTGAAGCACTCATCTCAAGGTGAAGCGGCAGGCCAGGTGGGGGAGGGATGCAGACTTGCTCCCTAGGGTTGAATACTTCCTGCCTCTGCCTGGGAGTCAGCTTTGTTTATACTGTGACCCAGAGGAAGTCATTTTACATCTCACCCGGCTTTCACCAGCAAAGAGTGCCTTCTGCTTATTTTGCATAAGCCTTGCGCCTCCTCTGCAGAAGAGACACAGGATGAATTGGGAGCTAAGAGCTGGCAGTCATAAGTCTTTGCAAACAGCGGAGTCTAGTGAGCAGTGTGTTTGGTTGGCAAGTGATCACTTCAAACTACACTTGGTTTCTCTGTCTATAAAACAGCAGGGATGCTTTCTCATTGAGTTGAGAAGAGAATGGAGTTGAAGTTGCCTCTGCATTTCGACTTTTAAAACCTGATGCTGGAGGCAACAGAACGCCTCAAAGAAAGCTGTTCTTTGGATACAGTGTACTCAGAGCACCTTGCCCATGTATCAGTTCCCTCAGAACCATCCCTAGAAAACATATTCTTTTCTTTCTGTTCTGTTTGTTTTGTGTATTTTTTTAAGCTTCATTTTTTTTAAACTTAATTAATTTTATGTGTATGACTATTTTGCCTTTATGTATGTCTGATCCCCCACGGAACCCAGAAGAGGGCATTAGATCTCCTGGAACTGGAGTTAAAGATGGTTTTAAGTTGCCATGTGGGTGCTGGAAATTGAACCTGGGTCCTCAGCAAGAGCAGCCGGTGCTCCTAACTGTTGAGCCATCTCTGGTCCCTTAATGTAAAATGTTTAAAAAGGAGGTAATTTGCCTGAAATTATGTTACTTGTAGCTCTCTCTCTCTCTCTCTCTCTTTCTCTCTCTCCCTCCTTCCTTTGGTTTTTTGAGACAGGCTTCCTCTGTGGAACCCTGGCTGTCCTGGAACTCTGTAGATCAGACTGACTTCAAACTCACAGAGATTCACTTGCCTCTGCCTCCCAGATGCTGAAATTAAAGGCGTGCAGGGTCTGCCGACACCACTACCCAGCAGTTGTAATTAAGTGGAACCCAGGTCCACCTATACCTAGACCTTCCTCCTGAACGGCTTCCTGCGCTTTTCCTTGTATTTACAATTTGTTTCTTTTTGGGTTTTTGTTTGTTTGTTTTGTTTTTGAGGGTTTCACTGTGTAGTTCTGGCTGGAACCCACTCTGTAGACCAGGCTGGCCTTGAACTCAGAGATCCATCTGGGTCTGCCTCCTGAGTGTTGGTATTAAAGGCAAATGCCACCACTGCGCACTTGTCTTTACAGTTTTTAACATTTGTTTGTTCATTGGTGTGTGTGTGTGTGTTGGGTGTGTATGTATATGTATGTGATGTGTATGTGTTGGGTATGTGTGTTTGTGTGTTGGGTGTGTGAGTGTGTTGGGGGTGTTGCTCATGTGGTTGTGCTCATGTGGAGGCTGAAGAACAACTCTTTCTGCTGTGTGGCTCCAGGACTCTAACTCAGACAGTCAGTCTTGGTAGCAAGTGGCTTTCCCTGCGATCCACCTCTTGGGCCCTGACTTGGACCCTGACTTTACAATTTTTAAAAGTAGTTTTTAAAAGAAATTATAATATGAACAGATACCGGTGATAAAAAGAAGTCAAGCAACGTAGAGTAGTACAAATATTTTCTTGATATGACTGCTACTAGCTATTTTCTGTATTTCCTTGCTAATCATATGCTCATAGATCTGTGAGCATCTGGGCAGGTGGATGTCTGTGTGCACAGAAATGTGTGTGTTGTGTGTACGAATCATGCTTTTTCTTTCTCTCTTTCTTTCTCTCTCTCTCTCTTTCTCTCTTTCTCTCTCTCTCTCTCTCTTTCTCTCTCTCTCTTTCTTTCTTTCTTTCTTTTTTTTTTTTTTTTTTTTTGGAGACAGTGCCCTGGCTAGCTAGCTAGAACTCAGGCTGGCTTTGGATTCATAGAGCTCTGCTTGCTTCTGCCTCCTGGGGTGCTGGTATTAAAAGCATGAGCCACTCCCGGCCCTACATATTTATTCTTAACAGGTATATAGTATGTTAAGATCTTTCTATTTCTTTGTGATGATTTTTAGAACCATAAACAAGACTATAAAATCTGAGTCCTAGATTCATGATGTTGAAGTAAGAGTCTCTATTTTTAGGAGTCTCCAAGAAGGATACTTCTGACAAGGTCAGATGGCCCACATGGTTGGAAAACTCTGAATTTCTGCCACCAACTCCTAACTCATGTGCCTGGGGCATAGGAGCTTCAAGAGTCTTGACCCCTCAGTTCTCATTACAGTCACGGAATGAGGTATCGTCAGTCCTCATGAAAAGCTTGAGTCTAAGTCAAGCCAAGTTTACTTGAGGTCACACTGTCAGTTGAATGCCAGACTCCTGATATGTAAAGAGCAAAGCATTTAAAGTCTAGTTCCTGAGTGTTGGTTGTTTTAGACGATAGTTTGCTATGAACATAGTAATGACATGGAAAGCAAAATAGCCATGGAGCCAAGACAGAGAAGGAGCAGGTGCTCTCCAGGCATCTTATACCCTAGTGTGAGCTGGGCTGTGTGGGAGAGACAGAGGTGGCTGAGGAACATTACCTGCTCTTCAGAGACTTGTGGCAGAGGCAAGTATACTGTGTCAGGGCTGCAGCATGATCCAAGGCTCCAGGAAGCCAAGACTGGTTTGGGCTCGGGAGGCAGCCTTTGCCAAAGAGAAGCCATCTGCACTAGCCTGAGAAACAAGTGGGGGGGGGGGCTGGCATTTAAGGGGCCAAATAGAATGTGGTGAGAACAGGGTGACACTGTCAAAGAGTGAGTGGGATGATGTCATAATGGAGGAACCTGAAGGTACATTGAAGCTAGACTGTAACAGTCCTTGACATCAGGGTTAACCATGAAAGAGCTTACAGGTCCTTGGGGTAGCATTAGAAATTTTGAGAACTTGGTTCCTAGGGCTTTAGCAGAGCAGCACGGCTACACATATACCCTTGACCAAAGAATGAGCCTCCCTTCTGGATGTGTGAAGGAGGAAGAAGACACACGCATAGCCAGCCAGAGCAGTTGAATCTACCCTGATGATCAGTGGAGTGACAGATGTCACCCGCAGCTCACCTTCACATCCACTGTGAAGTTCTGAGCAGGGGTTGGGTGTGTATTAGGATGTCATGGAGAAATATGAGGGTCTAAGGCTTCAACTGGGACATTTTGGACAGTAGGAGTTGGCACAGAAGAGCCTCTGAGATGCCAGTGTCTAGGCTCTGTGTTAGGGGGTGGGTCCCAGCATCTTTATGGACTTCACATTGTGTAAAGGACCAAAGGTGACAAGCTAGAAGTGTCTTATATTAAATGTGTTTTGCCATCAAAAAATAATTGAAAGAACCGGGCATAGCAGCACACACCTGTAATCCCAGCACTAGGGAAAGATAGCAGGATAGGAGTTCAAGGCTAGCCTGTGCTTATCTCTAAAAGCCCAAACCAAATAAAATAAAACAATGAAATTTTTTTGGAAAAGATGCTTAGATTTTTTCCTAATTTTGATTTTGCGAAATTTATTTTCATATCAAGGGAGGTCCGCCTCCCACTCAAAAAATACATTGTAAGCAGGTTTTTTACAAGTATAGGATCATCTTAGAAGGGGATCAGAGGAACGTTATGAGGCTTGGACTTGATGGTCACAGTGTCAGTGATGAACTGATGTTGATACCAGCTGAATGGCCAGTCTTCTAGCTCCACTATCCGAGAGGTTGGCTTTGCTAATTTCTGAAGATTTAAGGCTGAAAAGATACAGTAGCCCAGAGTGTGAGGAGGAGATACAAAGACAGAATTCAGTGTTGACATGTTGGGTGGGCCGTCTCAGCAGTGTGTTCCTGGGAGCTGCTGCAGTGGATCTGGAGCCAGGGCGAGGCTGGACCTGGGTGGGATGTCAATTTAACAGCCCTTAAGGAGATGGGATCACATGAGAAGCAGAACAGAGGACTCGATTTTGAATAAAGCCTCCATTTAGCGTATTAGTCGAGGCAGAAGACCCAGTAAATGTCACCGTGACATAACAATATGCCGAGGGTGAAAACCTAGGAAGATCGGAGTGTTAGCAATCCACCTTCAAGAAATGAAAGGTCACCCCAGAAGGGAATAAGAGCACCATTAGCTTTAAAGGAGGCTTTGCAGACCCTCGGGAAGCAGTAGCAGAGGATCTAAATTCGATTACCAGAAATTACAGAGGAAAGCCTAGGTGATTTCCAACTGCTTTTCTGAAAACTTGATGGTAGAAGATGATTTGAGACAGGTCAAGGGAGTTTTGTGTGTGGAAAACGGGAGAGGGTAATGCGTTGATATATATTTGACAAAAATAGTCTGGGATATCAGAGGACAGAGCCATCTCTCCAGCTTTTTTCCATTTAGTTCGGAGACAGGGTTTTCTGTGTAACAATTCCTGGCTGGTCTCGAACTCACAGAGATTCTCCTGCATCTACCTTCCAAGTACTGGAACTAAGGGCGTGTGCTACCACCACTGCCTGGCTTTGCCAAAGTCCTCGATTCTCCCCGCTCCCCTAGTCAGGTCAACACAGCTATATAAGTACTCACTCCCTAGCCCTTTGAAAATGAAAAGACTCTCAGCCATGGGGGACGGGGTAGTGAACAGTGACTGGGAGGTGGTCGTGGAGGAGCATCAAGCATCAGGTGGTGAGGCAGCCTATCTCCTCACTCCCTACAGCTCTCCTGTAGATGAAGCACCTGGCAGCTAGCACAGTAGTAGTAACAGCATTTGGTGGCTGCCATGGTTGGTAGCACAGTGGCCATGAACACTTACATTCGGCTGTGGATTGTGAGAGACATTCAAGGGCAGGGACTTTTTGTTCCTTGCTTGTTCTTCCTGGCCAGAGGCTGTTTGTCAACAGACCAATGGGCTCCCTTCTCAGCATCCCGGGGAAGGCTTTATCCTTTTTCTTTTTAGGGCTCATTGTGAGGCGAAAGAAAAAGACAGTAACTGTTAAGGTTCAAAGCACAGTGACAAGGTGAACCATTTTCTCTCTCTCGCATCTGCACCTACCTAGGCTTTCACCCCACCCGCTTTCAGGGTCCAGTTGTTTCTCCTGAAGCTGTGGACATGTACGTTTTCACTGGGACTCATTCCGAGGTTCTCAGCATTCTGTAAGCCGAATGAATATATGATGATCCTTTAGGGAAACAAAAGGGTTCATTCAATGAGTTGGTGAAAGATGAGTCTCCTGGTGGAGGGTTGATAAGAGGAGATTCTATTTCGTGAAAGCGCTCTGGGTGTGAATGCTCTTTCTTTGCTTGGTCATGTCACTAGAGGATGGCCCTCTTGCCTAATGAACAGCGGGGCTCTCTGCTAAGAAGCGCAGCTCCTAGGAGTCACCCCAAATTCTTCTGTTCTGGGGAAGGAGAGGAGCTCAAGAATCAGGCAATAGTCAATATAATTAGCTTAGTTTCTAGCAATTGAAAGTATTTTGTTTGTGAGAAGCATTAATTCCTTTGAATTTGAGACTATTTTATCTTTTCCTCATTAAGATGAGTTAGAAGTTGCTTTTTTATTGGTGACGTTTTCAGAAATGCTTCTTTCAGATTACTAATGTAACACAAACTTTTACTAATGTAAAAATACTAAATACTACCAATATAGAGATCATAAAAATATGAAAATTGCTATCATTTACCTTCCCTATCTCTAAATTATTGACTGTACCTTGATGGTTATTCTTTTACTGCTTTAGAACAGATATTTGTAAAATAACTGCTACCTAGTTTTACAGAAAACACTTTAATACTACATACTCTTAACAAATATATTATTTATTTATTTATTCATTGTAAATACAGGGCTTCTTTGTGTATCCCTGGCTGTCCTGAACTCACAGAGATCCGCCTGCCTCTGCCTTCCCAGTGCTGGGATTAAAGGCGTGTGCCACCACTGTCTGGCACATTATTTTATTTATCATTACATAAAGGTCATCTTTCTATCTCTGAGTACTATAGATCTACTTTATAACAAATTGTTTCATTGTATAGAAAAGCCATGCCTCATTTAGCCGATGCTGAAGTGATGTTTAATTGGATTGTTTTAGTTTCATTTTGGATTATCCAGTAATATAGAGCAGGTTTTTGATTGATAGGGATGGATGTGGTTTGCCTTGGCTAAGAGGGCTTAGTAAAAAGTTTCATTGAGGAAGGAGAAGGTAGATCTGTTCCCAGAGGCAAATTAACAAAGACTTTTCCTAGGGCCCAGGGGAGTCCCTGCCCCTTCTCCCAGGCTGGAACCAGGCATGGGCTTTTTCTTGTAAAGCTTCCTTAGTCAGTGACCTCATTTACCTGCCTTCCACCCTCCCTCCTGCCTGCTCTTGCAAACTTGGTGCTCCCTTAGCTTTCTCTCTGGTCCCCTCCCCATTCCCTAGTAACTGTGGGTGTGTCTGGGTTTGGCTCATCTCCCCATTTCCCAGTGAGCTCTCCCATTGCCCCGTTTGAGCTCATTTTTACCTCTGCCTGTATTTCTTCATTTCTCTAAATGGTGCCCTTGTTAGGAACTGGTGGCCTCTCCCACATTCCCCTCTGTAAGACACATTAAACCCACTACTTCCCCACATCACCTGCCCTGCCTGCCTTTTAAAAGATTTAAATAAAAGCCCAGCTTAACACAGCTGCCTGAGCAGCCAGCCTCCTTGTCTGATGTCACCCAGCTCTTCTTGCCCTCTGTCTGTGGGACAGTGAGTAGTAAATTTCCGTTCATCCTGAGCCCAGTCGTCCTGCCTTTGGGCCCGGCGGAAAAAGCACATGTGTTGGCAACAGTATTAGCTGGCTTTGAATCCAGGGTCCCAGCCTTTGCTAGCTGAGTGGCCACAGCAGGCCATGCAATCTTTGAAAGCTTCATTTTCCTTCTAAGTAAAATGGTGAATAACACTATCCACCTGGCAGATAGGTGTGTGCTGTGTGTGCATCAAAATGCCTGTCTGGCACATGGTCACTAAGCCGCAAATGTTAGCTACTGTTGTCCCTATCTTGGATTTTACTCTATGAAATTTGCTAGCATGGAGTTGATGTCCTCCTGTGTTGTAAAGGATCAATGTGTCCAAGGTCCTTTGAATATAAACGTTCTGACAACTAATGCTTCTATTTTTGGAAATAGGAAATAAAATGGTTAATAAAACAAAAATTAAGGATGAGAATTCGCATATCTGAAGTCCCCTGTGTACGGTTTTGTGTGTTATTGTTTTTTTAATCTTTAGACAGTTTTACTATGTGGCCCTGGTTGGCCTGGAACTCACTATGCAGTCCAGGCTATCTTCAAGTTCAAGGTAGTCCTCCTGCCTCAGCTTCCACAGTGCTGGAATTGTAGGTGTGAAGCACCACATCCAGCAATAATTTGTATGTAGAGAGACTCGCTTTTCCTGCTAGACTCAATGGTTCCCAGAATCTGAGTTGGGCTTTTTTGGTTTTTTGTCCTAAAGTCCAACAAATGTTAGAAGATGTTCTTTGTGACTGAATTATGGACACAAATGTGTACCACAGAGCTTCGGAGCAAAGAGGGTTTGTCATAGATTAGTATGAATCTGGTCACGTGCGCCCTGGTTGTTTGTAGGAACAGAGCTGCATACTGGGGTTTTGCGCTGGGTGCTCTGAGTTAATTGGTGGGAGGTCCAATGTTTGTTTGCTGGTTTCAGAAATGAAGAACTTCGTTCTCTACACACAGTTGTCAACATGCCAACAACAGCTGCAGCGTGCATGTAATGTTTTGAGTCAGTGACCTCTAACAGTAGCTCTGCTTGAGGCTCAGTTGTTGTGAGTTTGTGTGTGTGTGTCTGTGTGTGTGTCTGTATGTGTGTATGGCAGTGAGTGTATTTGTGTGTGAGAGAGTGTGTGTATGTGTGGTGTGGTTTATGTGGTGTACGTGTGTGTGGTGTGTATATATGAGTGTGTGTATTTTTATTGTGTATGTATGTATGTGATGTATGTATATGTATACAGGCATATATAGAGGCCAGAGGCTGATGTTGGGATGTTTCTCCATTATATCTCTGCCTTATTATTTGGGAACCTGGAGCTCACCATATCAGCTGGATGGGCTGATGAACAGCTGTTGGGATCTGCCTACTTCCACCCGCTCTCCCACATTGCTGGGGTTACAGGCAGGTTCTGCCATGTCCAGCATTTTATGCAGGTACTAGGGGTCTGAACTTGGGTTTTCAGACTTGTACCATAAACAGTTTGCCCACTGAGACATCTCCCCAGCCAAACATACCAAAGAAGTTTGGAAACAGGCTCATGTAGTTTATGCTGGTCTGGACCTTGCTGTTTAGCTGAGGATGACTTTGAAGGATTGGTCCTCCAGTTCTACATCCCAGTTGCTGAAATCACTGGTGTGTACCACCACACCCAGTTTGAGTGATGTTAGGGATTGAACACAGAACTTTGTGCATGCTAGGCAAACATTATACCAGCCAGCTGAGCTACATCTCAATATCTGCTTTTTAACAGAGCCTATCTCATTGACCAGGCTGCCCCTGCACCCCCCTGTGTTGGAGTTTGAGCCCAGGATTTTGCACATGCTAGGCAAGCCCTCTACCATTGAGTTATATCCCTCACTGCTGGAGGTATCTTGAACCTCCTGATCAAGGTGGGCATTCTGTGGAAATAGGTAATTGCCTAGCAAGGACAAAGTATTTTGTTTGGGATGTGCTGAAAACCACAAGGCATATGGTTTGTTAAGGCTGTTTCTGCTAATGGTTTAGGGGAAAATTGGGTAGTTAGATCCCTTCTAGAATAGAAGAAGGCTTCGTGAGTTCACAGAGTGATTTGCCAAGGGGATGGATCCCAAAGTTATTGACTAGTCTGAATTTTCCCTTCAATATCTTGGTGCTCTTGCCTCCTCACTGAACCTGACTAGGCTTCTCAGGTAGCACTGTGTTTGAGCTGTAAAAGTTGGACGTCTCATGAAAGGGAAGGAACTTGGCTGTGGTTGGGTGGGCAGGATGTTCCCTCTCAGGTGGCAGGAAGTGGAGAGAGCCCTGGTGAGGGAGGGTCAGGAAGGACTCTTGGTTTGACCTTGTAGACTTGGTGTCAGGAAGCCTTCTTCCCTAGGATGGAGCTCCCCACTGAAACAGCCGCAATCCAGTCTGCCTTTGCAGTGAGATGCCTGGAGAGCCGCCTTCTGCCTTTCCCCAGTTTTCCACCTAAGCCAGCAGAGCTACAGAACCCACCATTAGCACACTGCTTTTTTTGGAAATGTCTATTCTCTTCATCACTTCCCTCTCCTTTCTTTCCTTCCCTGAACCAGGCAAGGAGGCTCCAAGGCCAGCTGGGGCATGTGTGTCCTTGCCATCTGCCAGGCCTTCCCCCTCGGGTTGGGGCCTGGGCAGTGGCCAGTGTTCCTGCAGCTCTGTGTCCCAGCCTTCCAGCCTCTCACAGTGCACCGAGCAGGTGTCCTCCTGGGGGAGGCCTGGCACCCTGAGATCAGCCCCTCTCCTCTGTGGGTGCCCAAACATACCTTCTACTCTACTCACTTATCTACTTATTTGGTTTCATGCATTTTGTGACCCCCAAATAGCTCCAAGAATTGTGTGGAGAATTCAAGTCTGGAGACCAGTGGGAAGAGGTCTCATTTTCTCCAGGCAGTTGTGTTGAACCAGAACTCCGAGGACTATGATATTTGGGGCCGATTGAGAGAAGAATTTCACCTAATGCTACCTAGCACCTACTTTTCTATCTCACCAAATCCAAAAGAATAACTAGTTAGTGGTGGTTAGTAAGGTTTGTGTTAGGATTCTGATCAAGTTCCTGAAGCCCTGGCCAGTGGCAGTTAGCCTGGCCTGCCCAGCGTTCTGACGTCAAGCTCCATTTTTAGAAGGCTTTGCATTTTCAATTCCTTATCTCTTGTTCTCTCTTCTCATACTGACAGAGATTGTGAGAGCCCTTCATTCCCTGACCCCCATCCATCCATCCATCCATCCATCCATCCATCCATCCATCCATCCATCCATCCACCCACCCACCCACCCACCCACCCACCCACCCACCCACCCACCCACCCATCCATCCATCCATCCATCCATCCATCCATCCATCCATCCATCCATCTATCTATCTATCTATCTATCTATCTATCTATCTATCTCTCCCCCTTCTTATCATTATAATAAAATCTCTCTCTACACGAGCCCAGCTTGTGCATCTCTATGGTTGCCAATCACCACCTGGGATCCCATCTCCCATTCACCAGCCACCGTAGCCACAGGTATACTTGATCAGAAATCATAACAGCAGTTGGTGATATAGCTCAGTTGATAGAGTGCTTGCTTGGCATGTATGAGGTTTGATCTCTTGCAGTGACCCCCCCACACACATGGTGGGGGGGGGAACACTAGTTCTATATTTCACAAAGAATTGTATTAGATTGTATTTTATGGAGCCGGGCCAAGCTCTCTATGCTGGCTCCCCTATTTAGTTATCTTATTTTTTCTTCATATAAATGCTCTTTTGACTTTCTTCCTCCCCTTTACCTGCCCTCCCTTTTTGATTTCTAATTTTGTTGCTCCTTGATGTGACACATTGCTTCTCTGTTGACTCTCTTTACCAGTAGATAAAGAGAGTGTTGCCTCCTCTTCTCCTTCCTAGAGCCAACTGGTTCCAGGTGTCCCTGCTGTCATTTGACCAGAGTGATTGTAAAAGGCACCTGCTTTTTGGAGAGTTGCCCTAAGTTAAGGGCAAAGGACCCAAGGATGATCTCATTCAGGTGCTGCTTTCCGAAGAGATGGTTGAGAAGCCAACTCCGACCTAGGGACACCAGGAATCCGCTCAGTCAGCCTCTGTGTGCACGTGGGTCCATTTGTGGCAGAGATTCTGGGGGAGAGATACCACTGTTTCTTTAGCAGGAAATGGTACCAATTTCTTAGTTTCCCCCGTAATGAGATGTAAAGTCTTGTGCTGGAGTTGGGTTGAGCCTCCCAGCACATCTTGGAGAATGGGTGAGGAAGTAATTTGAGGAGACAACCTCTGCCTGTGTGGCTTTCTCATTGATTCTACAAAGCCAACTGAAGTATCACTGAGCATTGTACCCTCTGGAGAGAACACCATCCCCACCGAAGGTTCTGCACTGCTATGGCATGGTTTTGCCCAGACTACATTTTTTCACTCTGTGAGGTCCTCAGGTAGTAGATGTTAAGATCTGCCCACAAACTCTTGAGACCTGACACATCGACTCAGGTCTTCGGTCTTTAGTCTCTAGTTTTATTGTATTATTGATGGTGATATTGTTTTTTCCACCGACAGAAACCACCCCTTGTCCTGTATCACTGCTTAGCTATCTTCTCATACTTCCATCAACTCTTTTGAAGGAATGGGCCGTGCTCACTATTCCATTGTTTCTTAAGCCACTGGACGTCTGTCCACACAGTCTGCCGAAGCTACCCTAACTGTGGTCCTGGTTGGGAATAGATCAGATTCTCTGGGACATCAGACACTGTTGTTTGCCCCCTGCTGCTGGAAATTTCTTTCATGATGATATCCTCTCCTGCCTTGTTCTTCCGCGGATTCTTCAGCATAGCCTAAGGGAAGGGCGTCCAGAGTTTACCCTCGACTCTCATCCAGGGTATCCTGTACCTCTTGTGGAGCAATATTGCCTATTTTGAGTGTTTCTGCAGGTGACTCTGATATCTCTAGTCCTCAGCCATTCCTCCAGGCTCTAAGACTTGCATAGCAAGCTTCAGGCTAAATGTTTCTACCCAAACATCCCGCAGGGTGTCCCAGACACCAATTATGCTCCTTGCATGCTCTTTCCCCCTCTTTGCCTGTCCAACACTTACTGATCCCACAGGTATCCATTTAGAGTCAACTTGCCAGGAAAGCCTCCTCTAGGTCTAGGCAAGGGGAGGATTTTCAGTTAGTGTGCTCCTAATACCTGTGTGGATCTGTAGTGATCTTCCTCACTGGACTGAAGGCATGTGTTGACAGTGAAGCCTGTGTATTTTGCTTCGCTGCTCCATTCTCAGCACTCAGCTCCATGGCTCACACAGACCCATTAGGCTCATCATCTCTTCCAGTAACTGTCTTCCTGTCCTGTAATCTCCAAACTGGTGATGAAACCACCACTGGCTACTACCTAGTTCCCCCAAAGTCATTCGTCTCTCACTGGCCATTTCTACCCACCCACTAATAGTCCCAACAGTTTTGTAACAGTCCTCATTTCTTGGCTTGCCTATATCACCCGTCCCAATGACTACACTAATATGTATATATATATTTATATGTGACAGGGTTTCTCTGTGTAGTCCTGACTGTCCTGGAACTCACTCTGTAGCCCAGGCAGGCTTTGAGACCTGCCTGCCTCTGCCTCCCAAGTGCTGGGATTAATGTTCTGTTAGTGAGGAACATGGTTTTAGAAAACATTTTTTTGGGGGGTAGAATATCTGTAGATCAAATGGGACTGGGTTATAACAATCTTTGTAACTCCCGTGCCTAGCAAAGGATAAATAAAAGAATAAATGAATGGGCCCCCAGCAGTGGGATTACTGAATAGACCCATATAGTGACTGCGGTTGGTATTAACAGGCATTAGCCTAGGCTAGGATAGGTATTTACTTATGTGAAGTCTCCAGTGTTCACAGCCATCCCGTCGAGTGGGTGATCTTCATAGTCTCACTACATAGATGAAGATACCAGGACACAAAGAGATTAAATTCTCTTGTGCCAGCTCTTCCAGTTTAAAAAGGACAGAGCTGGGATTTGAACCCCCCAGTCTGCACTGAGCATTGACTCTTGGACCTTGCACTGTTTTCCCATTAGCAGAGATAAAATCTACAAACTTTTAAAATTATGCATGGAATTTGTCTTTGTGTCCATGGGTCTTATTGGATTATCTTCCCTAGCCGAGTCAAAATCTAAAAGTAGCTACTGGGTCTCTCTGGGTGTTTCCCTGCCTGGAAAGCTGTGTCAAGTTCAAAAAGAATGTGACATGTAGGTGGATAGATAGAAGACCCAAATTGGAGTCAGCTCGATATTTCCACCTCTAATGTCTCAAAAACAGTGTTTAGTGATCTGGTCCTTCAGCTGTCACCCTGTTGAATGAAGATGAGAACATGTTAAATTGGCTGACACCTTGACACCCCAAAACCAGTTTGTTGGAAGAAGAGAGGAAGAGAGCAGAAGAACTGCCGAGTCGTCAGGAAGTGGGCCAGCCTGGTCTACAGGGTGAGTTCAAAGATAGCCAAGGCTATACAGAAAAACCCTGTCTTGACAAACCATAAATAAATAAATAAAATTTTAAAAAAAGCTTAGACACAGTGGCATAGGCTTTTTGCTTTATATAAGATGTTGAGGCATGCTTTTGTCCAAGAGTTCAAGGCTAGGTAGGGCGATATAGAGATATAGGAGGGCCTAAATGGAACACTGGGGTCACTATAACAATAACTACATTTCCCACACAACCTTTACACTAACATAAATCCTAAAAAATAGGAGGGCTGGCAAGATGGCTCACTTGATAAAGGCGCCTGTCAAATAGGCCTGGTGACCTGAGTTTGAGCCCTGGATCTGATGTAACGGTTGAGGGGAAAATCATCTCCACCAAGTTTCCACACGTACCCTGGCACACAACCATACACATCACGCACATCCCCACAATAATAATTTTTTAATTGAAAATGGGAATTAGAAAATGAAGCCATTCTACTATTCTGCTTATTCTACGGTTTCTTCTAAGAACTGTACTGTTCACTTGGGAGGTCCGTGGTCTCAGCACCGGTTCTGCCTGTGAAGGAAACTCAGGGTTGGGAGGCCCTTGTGAAGGGCCTGAAATTTAAAGAAATTTGCAGATGCTTCTCTACTGACATAATGAGGTGAAAGGTACTGTAAGTAAAAGCAGGCTGTTCTAAAAATAGCTCTGAGGTTAAGTCAACCAGTTTTGAGATCAGGCTGGAGATTTCCTAGGTGGCATTCCAAAGAAACCGTCGGTAAGGGAGGTCATCTTACCGCTGCTCTGGAAGTCACTGTCTACCCATTTGAGGTAACCCCTTTTTCATCTTACTGGTGATGAACCATGGAAGCAGTCACACAGAATCTGGCCTTCCATGGACTTCAAACAGGTACAGAAGCAGGGCTGGAAAGCACATATGGTCACTGTGGTATATTCTTGTTTATTTTACAGTCCTTCAAAAGTCTAGAATCTGAGGACAGAGAGATGGACCAGTGATGAATAGCACTTGTTGCTCTTCCAGAGAACCCAAATTTGGTTCCTAGCACCCTCAGAGTGGCTCACAATCACCTATAACTCTAGTTCCAATGGGATGTACTATCAGGAAGGCTTATGGTACACAAGGTGGCAAAACACTTATACACAGAAAATGAAATAAATTTTATTTTAAAATAAATTTAAAAGTAAAACTCCTAGAGTATACTTTGTGCTGTGGGCTGTACAGAAGCAGGCTGGGCACTGCTGTTAGGTGAATCTGGATTCAAAGCCATCCTTCAACTATAGCTCCGAGCTCCACCATATGCAAAGAAAGGGATCCAGTCCGGCTTGTGCTGTACCCCTGAGTACAGTGGACACAAAGGTTGAAAATGGAAGATATTCTTCCTTTATTCCAAGGATGCATTCACTATGGCTGGTACCTAACTAGCTTCTAGTTTCCTTACCACTTTTAATTGAATAATGGTATGTGTATTTAGACACACACCTATGAATATATGTACACATATAGATAGGTAGACAGATGATTGATTTATTGATTGATGGATTGTTGAGGTGCTGGAGAGGTGCCTCAGCTTTCTGTCAAGCCTGAAAGACCTCAGTTCAATTCTCCTGACCCCCAAAATAAATAAATGTAATAAAAAAATGTTGGGACTCCTCTATAAGATATAATTAAGCCAAAAACAACTTTGATGGATCATAGGTTGGAACATGGCAAGTAAATCAGGAGCAGTTGGACTCCACTCAGGATCCACTCATCCACATGAGTGGAGGAACAGTAGGCTAGCCCATTGGTCAAAGTAGCTTGTGGTTTTCCAGCTCCATCATTGTGAGGTGCCTAATAATTGACTTAGAAATTACAAATGAAAATGAAATTCAGAAAGGTTTTTTTTTTAATGTCTTAGTTCTAACTGCTTATTTAAACCAGCAAAGGACCAACTGATGTGATGGACCTTATTGAAAATGGTCCCACAGAAGCAGAGGGACAATGTGGTCATCTTCTTAGAACACCTGCTTCCTACATGGATTGTCTCATTAGGGAGCTCCTGCTAGAGGGAGATGAGGGGGATTAGGAGTCTGTGTTAGGGAGAGTAGAGAAAATGAATGGGATCTTTGTAATGGGATCCACAGTACATACCAATTTAAAGGCATCCAAGAGGAGAAAGCTGAATAGTTATAATCAGATTCTGACTTTTGGTGAAGGTAAAATAGGAGGAACCATCTCTCTCTCTCTTTTTTTTTTTTAATGGCTGAGAAGATGGGAAGAAATGAAAGTCAAATATAAAACATTAATGTGAGGACTGTGAGTCGCTAGGAGAGACTATCAAAGGGAAGCATGGACTCCTCTATTCTCAGACTGTATTTAGAAGTGACCTTGGATGATTGATCAGTGTAAATATCAGGAGACGAGAGAGAGAAAAGCACTTCAGAGTTGATCACCTGGCTCCCGGCTGCCTGTGGATTGGGGGGGGGGGGGCTTCTTCCTTTGCCACAGAGTGATCAGGGGGCTATGAGCATGGAGGAAACAGAACATGCTTCTTTTCAAGAGCTGGTCTGTGCTGGCTGCCACCACAGCAAAGGGAGGGATGCTCTGCTCGGCATGGACTCTACAGTCGGTTTCAAGTGGTTTATTTAGAATCTGCCCAGAAAAAGGAAGGGAACACAGCAAGTCAGCATTTCCCAGCAGCTGGCGCGTGTCTCGTTATGGTAAACATTCTCCTCTCGGAGGTTTCTGGTGTTCGGCTTGCTGCTTGGGCTCGGGGAGGCGAGCTCTGAACTTCTAAGTCATCTACTCTGATGTGTAAATCTAGAGGTCTGAGGAACAGCCAGTGTGGCTTGAGAGGAGTAGCAGCCTGCCTTGGAAGGTGTCTGAAGGATGATGGACAGACTGTTCCATTCTGCTTAGTGGGGTCCTCATAGCCCGACAGGCTATACTGTGCTTGGGAGAGAATGTTTTCAGATACTGACTGCCCATGGCATACATGGTCTCACGTGGCTTGGACTTTGAACTTGAAGATTTTAGAAGGGAGAATCAGTAGCCCAGTTATGTTTTCTCACTAGCCTGTCACACTACTGTTTCCTGCTGAAATTCCATTTTCGTTCTCTGGGGCTTTGAGGATTAAATACTCAACCCAAACTTGATTAGGCTTCATGCTGCCAGGCGTGGGAGAAATCACATCCTGAAGTGACTGTACAGACAGACAAAAGATTTTATGATTGTTAAGCAACATTAAGGAGATGGGCTGGAGAGACAGCTCAGTGATTAAAAGCATTTGCTGCTCTTGGTAGAGAACCTGAGTTGGGGGTCTCAGGATCCACATCAGGTGGTCATAGCTGTCTGTAAATCTAGGATCTGATGCTTTTGGCCACCAAGGACACGGGCATGTACATGTCCTGCACACACATACACATAATTAAAATTAGTTAAATACATTTAAAAGAGAAGTGAAGATAGCCCAACATGATGGTGTACTTGTAATCCCAGCACTTGGGAGGTTGAGACAGGTGGACAGTAAGTTCTGGGATAGCCTGGACTATTATATAGAAAATTCTAAGAAAGCCTAGGCTACATAGCAAGGCCTTGTTCCAAAATATGTAAAACACATATTAAAAACACTAAAATCAAAATAAAAAACGAAGAATTTAAAAGAGTGGAGGTATATAAGTGGGTGTTCAGCTCCTGATAGCTCAGTGGGCTGCCTGCAGACCACTCTCCACCTTTAACATACATGCTGCTAGTGCACCCCCTCTCCTGCTCTGAGGCTATGGGGGAGCCCCTGATGTGGCTTTCCCCTCATCAGCAAAACTGCAGAGCAGACTGGAATCTGCTGGTTGAGCTGGCTTCTTTCTGTTGTCATTATGCAAGAATGCGGAGGGTCAGTGGAACCAAGCCTCCCTGTTTAGACCCGCTTAGAAAGACCCATGAATGCGGCTCCCACAGAACTGAGGAGACTGCCATGGCCTGTCCTGCCATTGTCATTTTATAAGGAAGCTGGAGTTTGTGAGGGCACAGGATACTGTATACATTTGCCCACAACACTTAGCCCTGAACTTCACAGGTGCTCAATAAATATTAATTGAATTAATCGGCTGCTACAGCACAGGTGTACACGTTCATCTGCTTCGCTCTTTTTAGCCAGTTACAAATACTGACGACCGGCCCCTTGCAGGAACCGGGATCTGGCCTCTTTTTAAAACTGCCCATTTAACGCAGCCGGGTGTTGTCTATCGCAAAGCGTGAGGTTTCCTTAGTCTTGTCCAGATAGCCTACATTTTGAGGGTCTTTCTGACTCTTCCTGCCTCTCCCCTTCAGATGTTTACTGACTCTTTGAAAGGGCAAGCAGAGAACAACGTCCACTCCCCGATCCACTTCTGGGCCAGGGTGTTTAATTACTGTGTAGTCTTTGTTCTGTGGTTGAGATCAGGCTTCTCTGTGTAGGGAGAAGGGAATTCCAGTCAGCCTGCTGCATTATAGTCAAGTTACTTACCACAAGTCAGGAGTAACAGTTCTCTGCTTTCATTCTGATCACAGGCGATACAGGGCTGTAGCATCTAGTGTTTCACCTGGGACCTTAGGCTGTGCATGCAGCCATGCTTTGCAGTGGTGCTTTTTAGTCTTTTGATGACCAGGAAGGTATTACATGTTTTACCTACATTCCTCAGTCTATCTACTTTATGCATAAAATGTGAAGGGTGTTTTTTTAAAAAAATCAACATTGGTCCCAATCTCTGACTATGAATTGTTAATAAATAATTTGCATACATTAGAAATAAAAGTGATAATTAAAAGAAAAAAAAGACCCAAAGCAAAAGAAGTAGCTGGGCCTATGGCAAACTTATTTCACAATGTCAGAAAGACATGTGAGAACATTTAAGTCTTAAAAAATATCATTTCATGTTGTCAAAGGCGGCTGCAGCTCGGCGAGCCTATAAGCTCAAAGATCCTGCTGGTTCCCAATACTAGTGTCACAAAAGAGCCTAGAATGCTCTTGGTTTCATCTCTAGAATCCTACGGTTTGGTAAAACTTCCTATGTGGGAATTCAGCACGGTGCTTAGAGGCTATTTATGGGATGAATTAATACCACTCAAAGCTTATTGAGTTTTGTTTTGTTTTCTAGCTGTTAAGCATAAGGAGAATGGCAGGCATTTTAGTGAAAAGGCTAGGATTATAGCTCTGTGAGTAGGTTTGCAGCTTCCAAAGCCACAAAGTCACTGATGCTCTGCAGTCGGCATTTACTCTGTCTCCACCAGCTGTGTGTATGTTCATAATATATGTGCCAGTAGGCAGACACAGAGTTATCAATCTTTTGGCGGGGTGAATAGCTGCTCATGCTCAAAAGCACAAACTAGTTCTCTGGATATTTCCTGATAAAGATGTCTACTTGCAGTGGGTGTAGCAAACCGTGTGGGACACTAAGAGATAAGCAAGAGAGGAGCTAGTTCTGCACGCCCAGATAATGGAGAAGCCTCAGGAGAAGCTGAGTACACGTCAGTGTAGTGGTGTGGTTAGGGAGGACCCAGACCTTTGGGTTCCCACTGTTGTATTTGCTTCCTGTGACTGTCTGTCCCTTTAACAAGAGTCTTGTTGTAAGAGAGCAACAGTTCAAGGGGCACAGACTCTGGTTCTTATTTCTCTTGGGCTGGTAATATGAATCACCTGGGTCTTTTAGGAGCAACAGCTTTCTTTCTGCTTCTGAAGGAGCATCCTGTGGCCACCAAAGGAGCAGGGTCCGTTTCTCACAGTGGAGATGAATTGGAGCCCCTGGGGTCTTATTTGGATATATTTTAGAAACATTTGGTTATTTTTGATACAAGTGGTGTGTTGGGGCAGGGGAGGGGAAGAATGGGTGACTTTTATACATAGGAGGAATTTATAACAAGTACCAGAATCCCCTTTACATTTCTTGTCTATTAAAGTCCCCTAAAGGGTTAATGTGAACTATTGGGCTGTTACTAAAACTGAAATTTATGGAGTCAGTTTATCCCAAAATGACTCTGTGTGGCTATCAGCAGGTAGGTGGAACTCACACTTCACCCTTTTCTTCTTTCCCTCATGTACTCTTGGACAAACAAACACTGTAACTTCTATAACCTAGTTTCCACCTGTGTAACACAGAGCAAGGGAAAGGCACCCATAGGGGCTGGGATGCGACCCAGTTGGTGGAGTGCTTGTCTAAGGTGCGTGAAGATCTGGATTTGATCCCGATTGACTAAATAAACGAGATGTGTGGAAATGCACATCTGTACTCTCAACACATCTGCATACCCAGAGGAAAGGCAGGAGGATCAGAAATTTAAGGTTGTTCTCACTTACATAATGACTTTGAGGCTAGCCTTGGCTACATGAGACCCTGCCTCAACAACAGACAAAGTCAAAGGAGTGTACTAATAATGGAAAGAAAGTGTATTAGACATTTAGGGGCATTTCACCCACATACTAAATGTAAGAAGTATTGCTTCAGTGATATATTCTATAGATGTTATTGGAGATCAATTTCCTAGGACTCACTCAATCCTTTCGTGCCTATGTAGATAGTTTATAACAGAGATATCCATGCATTTATTGGCAATCTAATTGGCTAGTGTTAATATAAGGGCAGAGTGGGTTTTCCAGCTGGTCATGTTTATGCCATGACTCTGGCCAAGCCGTTCTTGGAGAGAAAGGCTACCCCTTGCCTTTCATCATGTGGATTATCTCCTCATCTGGGAGGCACCATTATGAGTGTGGATGGAGTCCACTGTTGTTGGATCTGAAATGCAGCCTTTTTTGGTTGGGGTTTTCTAAAGGCTTGGCATACGTAGCATTTATAATTAAAAACAATCTAATAAAATATATTAAGTTGGCAGGAAAGAGATACATCAAATTAACTGCTCCTGTATAAACACAGACTAAACAGTTCTGTTCTGAAACAGGAATAGGGACCTGGTGGTGGTAGCTATGTGTAGAGTTTTATCAAAGGCTGGGAAATCTGTGGGATTTTGTTGTTTGTTCTTTTTTTTTTTTTTTTTTCTTTTTTTTTTTTTTTTTTTTTTTTTTTTTCTGAGACAAGGGCTCACCATGTAGCTCAGATTGGCCTCATACTCAGAAGCCTCTTACCTGACCTCCAGAGTATTGGGTTTAGTGGTGAGAATGGGCAGCTTCTAAATGGAGCATGGAATGGTTTAGGTCAAAGCCCACAAGCTGATGCAGAGTAGAACAAATGATGGTTTCTTTGGGCCTGTTGGGTTCTTGGTGGGTATGCTGCTGAGGTGAGCCAGGTAACATTTCTCCCTGCAAACCCCATCCTCCCTCAGAGCCCAGCTTTTATGGTGGACTTCATCTGAAGGAAGCCACCAAGCCTGAAGCCTGAAGTCTGGATTAACAGGATGTCACAACCGGTTTTTCCTTAGCATCAGAGGCTACGCACTGTAATGGAAATGGAGTGTGATGGTGCCAGGCTTTGTTGTGAAGAATTGTGGTACACATTTGGATATTGTTTCTTCTCCCCTCTAGTGTACTAAGACAAAGTTTTCTTATGTCAGATGGGAAAAGTGATCAGTAACAATCTTAAGAATCCCGAGGATTAACTACAGGACTTCGGCACCTTCCATAGTATCTCCTTTAGAGACTTGCCTCAGACATCCTGGTGGTGAGATGATGCTGCCTCATGCCTGTTCCCAGTACCACAAAACCATGAGAAGTGCAAAAGGATTGATGGCCGGCTTAACTGGAATCTAGTGTCTGGCATTAGGGGGTCAGCAAAGACACCCAAACAGGGTAGGGTGGCAGTTCCTACGCAGGTGCCATGTGAACGTGATTACAGGAGATTAAAGAAAAAAGTGAAAGACTCTACTTGTCTGTATCTTCTCTTTTAAAGCGCCATAAACAGAGGGAAGAATAGTTACTAAGTGGAGAAACTGAGACACAAAGAGGGGCTTACATTTGGTTCTGAGACAGAGCAGTTGTTAGTAGCCCACTCGTATCGTGTGCCAGGTGCCCAGGCACTCACTCCATCAAAGACTTTATCACATCTTCTCATTTGATCCAGGCAACAGCACTGGGCAACGATGCCTGTTACTAACTCCGCTTTGTAGATGAAGAGTTAAAGGCTTAGGGAATATAAGCAGCCTAAGGCAGCATAGATAGTAAATGACTGTCCAGTTTTCTCCAGACAGATATGCCTACTCCCCATAGAATAGTATCTGATTCACAACAGGTCAGAGTCATTTTTTTTTTTTTTTTTTTTTTAAATCTAGTCTTTCTGGTCTTAAATTCCTTGTATGCTACCCTCTGGCTCTTTCTGGAAACTAGCTCAAGCCCTTCCTAAATGGAAGATTCCTGTTGCCTTGTGTTAGGGGACACTGATGCCTGGCTGGTGTTTTGGAGTTGCTTGTGCATTGTTTTAGCAGAACACGCTCATTTCTCTACACTTTGCAAGTGACCTAGCCTGGCTTCCCTGTCCACCACCCTGGACACGGAACACCCACATGCCTCTGAGGAACAGGTGGCCCTCTGCAGTCTTGCAGCCCTTGCTCTATGAGAGCTATTTAGAATCAGGCCACTTTAAGAGAAGAATGTGGTCTTGGCTACTCCGCCTGGTTATGTGATAGAAGAGGTACCGTTGTGAAGTCCAGGGCAGGAGCTTCTGGGGAACTCATGGACAGTGCTGAGAATTAGGGGTAGTCTTGCTCCGGCTGCTTCCAGATGATAAAATTTGCCGCTTTTTTTTTTTTTTTTTTGGGACAGATACGGGGAAGCTGGTATCAAACCACAACACCTTGTGAAGCTAGAAGCCCTCTTGTCTGCCTCACACTGGGGTTTCCCTCCTGCAAATAGGTGGATGCCTTCCCTGTTTAAAAAGAAAAAAGCCTCTCAAAAGAGGGCAGCCCCGAGACTGACGGCAAACATCTCTTTTCTGTCTCAGTTTCCTTTCTGTCCCAAAATGCTTTCTCTTGTTGTCTGTGAGTGAGTGGGGTTGGTAAAAGTAGCTGGTGACTCTTATAAGATGTCAATCTCGTGCAGGCTAGAGGCCTGGTGTGTTCTGAAATACTCGAAGTAGACTAGCTGTGACCCTAAGAGGCCTCTTGGGCCTCTCTGGGAAGATCAGCTTTCTTTCCTGTTGCCTTTCTGAAAGTTCTTGTTGCCTGGTGTTGAGTTGGATGTGGAAGAATTCATCTCTGATGCTTTTAAAATTGTTTATACCTTCCCTGCCCCTTTGATCTCCATATTCCTTCCTGCACAGAGCTGAGGGTCAGGTTGGGCCAATGGATTGGTGACCCCAGTGGATAAGGACAGTGACTCTGAGCCAGACTATTAGGGTTTGAATCCTAGCTCTGTCCCTCACATGCTGACTGACTGGAACAATTCACTGATCCTCTAAACCCCTGTTTCCTGACCTATCAAATGAGGATTAAGGAAATGGCTGCCTCTCAGGGTTGTTCTGAGGTTTACATGTGATGGTGTTTACAAAATCCCATGCCTGGCACAAGGCAAATTGTCAATAAATATTTGATGATCGCAGCTTCATAGCCGGTGAATCTGGCTCCGTTAGCCAGGTGAGACTACTGTAACAGGAGTGTTCCAGCTGTCTATAAGGGACATTTCAGTCCCTGGCTGACGTGTTACTCTTGAGGGACAAAAAGAAGCCACCTTCTTACAGACATCTGTTTAGCACCTAGTTGATATCTATCATAGTACTGCTCTGCATCATTTTGTTATTGGTGGTCAAAATGATGCATCTCACAGCAAAGTGTGCAAGTTGTAGACGTCACTCCTCTGGAGCAATGGTGTCTACACTGGAGAAGGACTGTTCTATCTGACCTCCTTTCTGCTTAGAGTTAAGCATATGGACAAGGAGCTCAGTGTGTGAGCATCCAGAGTGTGCAGGAGTGGTATCAGGGGCTACAGCTCAGGCAGATGAGCCCTGGGAACATGTGCTGTCCCTTAGTCACAAGGAGGTTCTTTTTGGAAACTGATCTCTCTGAAGAGTAAACACAGCTTTCTGAATTTGCACCAGAGTTCAGGGTTAGATGTTAAAGGGCTGCAGGATATGCTCATTACCTTCTTATAAGGTAATAAGGCAATCAATCTTATCCTTGGGTCTTTCAAGGCATTTTCTTCCTTTCTTCCTTCCTTCCTTCCTTCCTTCCTTCCTTCCTTCCTTCCTTTCTTTCTTTCTTTCTTTCTTTCTTTCTTTCTTTCTTTCTTTCTTTCTTTCTTATTTATAAAAGATGCTTTTAAACATTTAAACCATAAATATAACCAGTTACCTCAAAAAACCTTTGCTTTGGGCTGAGGAGATAGCTCTTGTCTGTAAAACACTTACTGCACAAGCCTGAGTTTCTAAATTTCATCCCCAGCAGCCACATAAAAGCCTGGAACGCCTGTGATCCCAGTGCTCTGTGTTGGGGGTGTTGAGTGAGGACCCTGGTGCTTGCTGGCTAACCAATCTAGAACTGGGAAGCTCCAGGTTCAGAAAGAGACCAGATCTCAAAATATAAGGTGGACAAGAAAGCAGGATGCCTAGTGGGTAAAGGCTCAGGCTCGCTGCACAAGCCTGATGATCCCTGACCACACGAGTTTCCAGACCCCGCAAAATAAGGAAAGACCCATGTCCAAGATGTTGTCCTCTAACCTCCACATGTACATCATGGCTTCTCTCTCTCTCTCTCTCTCTCTCTCTCTCTCTCTCTCTCTCTCTCTCTCTCTCTCTCTCTCTCACACACACACACACACACACACACACACACACACACACACTTCTCTCTGTTGGCTCTCTCATTCATATTTGATAAAGTATGTTGGACTTATGGAACACTATCAAAGGCCAGAAAAGCAAGGGGCAGCTGGCTCTCATGGAGGACCCTGAGGTGGCAGCAGCCCATAAATCATCCCTGCGGGTCTTAAGAGTTTTGCTTGAGGCAGGTATGCTGTGGACATAAAACAAAGCTATCTTTAAAGTCCTGCATTCAGACATTGGCTCCACTATCCCAAGTCACAGGTAGAGAATTTGATTTCCAATTCCTGGTTTGTCTAGCTGCATTGAGATTCATAGCTGTCTCTCCCCTACATTACAGATTTATTAAAGATGATCAGGGAGAAATGGCTTGAGAAAACTTTCTGGTAAATATCATTTGCACCGAACAATAAAAATTAACACTCTGTTCTCAACCGTTTCTTCTAAGACTTTTCTAGCTTTAAATATTCTTTTCTACTTCTGATGTCTTGCTTTACTCATTGCCATTATTTATACTTACTCTGTCATTATTAATACTATATTTTAGATAACCTTGGTATGGGGAGAATTCTTTTAAGATTTTTAAAAAATCTTTTAGTGTGTGCATGCACGCGTGTGTGTGCATTCGTATGTTTGCATGTATGTATGTGTGTGTGCATGCGTGTATGTATGTGTGTGTGTGCATGCATGCATGTATGTATGTGTGTGTTCCTATTTGCAGGTGCCTGTGGAAAGCTAGACGGAGGCCTTAGATCCTCTTCAGCTCAAGTTCTAATAAGTCCTTGCCCCCAGGTGTGTGTTGGGAATCAAACCCTGGTCCTTTGCAAGAGCCATAAATGTTTTAACCCATGAGCCGTCTCTCCCACCACTAGAATTCTTCTCTCTATATTCACATTACAGGATCTTGCTCAAAGAAATTCTCTCTATAAAAATTAATTGTAATAATTATTCCAAATTATTGTTGTCAGGGCTGTTAATAACAGTGAGACTGCAAGCTGTATTCCATAAATGTTTTTTTTTTAATTTATGTTTATTTATAATTTAGCTTTATTATTTTAATTTTAGGTTTATTCAGGTATAATTTACATACACTTCCTAAATTTTGGGTTATATTTCCAGAGGTTTGGTAAGTATTCATGGTTGTGTAAGCACTACCAAGCCAATCCCGCCCCCAGCATTCTCTCATGCTTGTTACCAGCCTTCTTGTCCTGACTCAAGCCCTGATATCACTGATTTGCTTCTGTCACATCCACCAAATTATATAACATGAAGCTTTCTGATTCATGTTTTTTACTTAGCATAACACATTTGTGACATATGCTGTGTGTATATAGTCTTTTTTTTTTTTTTTTAAATCACTGAGCAATATTCTGCTTTGTGGATGTACCAGTTGGCTTAGCCATTCTTCAGCTGATAAGCATTTTTTGTTTCCAATTTCTGGTTGGTAAAGTCACTATAAAATATTTGCACAGAATTTTTTTTTACGTGAACAGAAGTTTTCACGGCTCTTGGGCAGATGCCTAGGAGTGGGTCTGCTAGGTCATATGGCAAATTCATGTTTAATTTTTATCATACTGATTTCTTTAGTTGCTATAGTATTCTGTATGTGGGGGTCTCAGTGTCTACATCCTGACCAGTCGAGGCCTTTTTTTATTTTTATTTTATTTTATTTTTTAGTAAGCTATTTGAATAAGCATATACTGCTGTGTTACTGATTTGTATCTCCCTATGACATTAGCCACCCTTTTGTGCTTAATTCTCCATCCACAGGCTTTTTCTAGTGAAGCATCTTTGGAAACCTTTTGTTCTTTTTCATAAGGGTTTGGAGTTTTTTATTACTGAGTCTTAGGAATTCTTTATGTTTCTGGGTGGAAGTTCCTTATCAAATGTGTGTCCTGGAAACATCTCTTCCCAATCCTCTGCTTTCATCGTTGCTCTTGGCAGAGCCTTTTGAGGAGCAGATGATTTTAATTTGAGTGGTAAGATTTATCAAACTTCCCTTTTATATCTTGTCTCTTGTGGATTATGTTGCGGATGTGTTTATTATTTTTTGCTTAGACTATTGCCTCCAAGATTTCTACAAGTTTTATAGATGTAGGCTTTATGGTTAAGTATATAACTCATCTTGAGGCAATTTCTGAGCATTCTGCTTAGAGCTATGGGCCACAGGTCACAGTTTGCATATGGATGTACAGATGTTCCAGTGCCATTTGTTGAGACACACAGACCACCCTTCCTCCTTCTAGTTTCTTTTGCACTTTTGTCAAAAAATCAGCTGAGAGTCTGGAAGAGGTGGCTCCACGGCTGCTCTTGCAGGGGACCCAGGTTTAGCTCCCAGAATCCACATGGTGGCTTACAACTGTCCGTAACTCCAGTTCCAAGTGATCTGACCTTCTCTTCTGACCTCTGAGAGCACCAGATATATATGTGATGCACAGACACACACCCAGGCAAACCAAACCACTCATAAAATAAAATAAATAAAGCTAAAAATAAAGTTGGTCTCACATACTCATCTATTTCTGGACTTTGTTCTATTCCATCAGCATATATGGTTGGCCTTGTGCCTTTACTATCTTGGAGTTCACTATGTAGACCAGGCTGGCCTCAAACTCAGAGAGATCTGTCTGCTTCTGCCTCCTGAGTATTGGAATTAAAGGTGTGCACCACCATGCCTGGATTTTTCTTTTCTTTTCTTTTCTTTTCTTTTCTTTTCTTTTCTTTTCTTTTCTTTTCTTTTCTTTTCTTTTCTTTTCTTTTCTCTTCTCTCCTCTCCTCTCCTCTCCTCTCCTCCCTTCCTTCCTTTATTTCTTTACTATCTTGATGCCTATAACTTTATAGTTAGATTAAAATGAGTGGTATGAGTGAATTCTTCATCTCAAAATATTTTCTAAATTCAATATGTTATTTTTCTAACTTAACTTTCCATTGAAATTTTAAAACCAGTTTGTTGATTTCTACCAAAAGTCCTGTCAGGATTTTATTTGATATTGTGCTGTGTTTGTAGATTAGTTTTTGGAGACTTGACTGTTGTATGATGCTTCTGGTCCAGACTTTTTGGCCCAGACCCATAGTCCCATGGTCCTACTGAAACACACAGACACTTGTATTAATTGTATACTGATTGACCTGAGGCCCGTCATATGACTTGCTAACTCTTTACTCATAAAGTAACTCATGATTCTTATCCTGTTCAGCCATGTGGCTTGGTACTTTTTCTCGGAGCAACATAGTTGTCCTATGCATCTTCTGGCTTCTCTGTGGCATCTCTGCTGTTCTTCCAGTTCCCAGAGTTTTCCAGTCTGGTAGCTCTGCCCATACTTCCTGTCTACCTTCAGCCAGTCAGTGTTTTTGTTAAACAAGTAGGTGGGACAATTATTTACAATGTAACATAATCCCCCTACACTTGACATTTCAGCAACATTGACTTTTCTAATCCTTAACCATAGTATTTTTCTCTGTATATTTAGATTTTTGGTTTATTACATGAGTGCTTTATGGTTTTCACTCTAAAATTTCACATATTTTTGTATATTTATATCTAAGTAATAGGTTTGGGGATTGTATGGTTTATAGCTATTTATTGAATTCATGAATAAGCAGCTATAGCCAACTTGTGAGTGCCCATCTTGATTCCATAATAAAATAGAAGATACTAGAGTAGCATTGGAAAGTTCTTCAGATCTCTCGCTTATAAGTCACCAGTGAAATTTGGGAGTCTATGCATAACTTTAGAGGCCGGAGCTCTAGCCTTCACATCGGCACCCTCCCACCCACATATACCTCAGACAGCTATTCCCTAATCACCATCTTCCTCTGTGATGGCCAGTCTTTCTTGTCAACTTGATTGAATTTAGAATCACCATGCAGCCTGGCAGTGGTGGTGCATGTCTTTAATCCCAGCATTCAGGAGGCAGAAGTAGGTGAATCTTTGAGTTGGAGACCCACCTCTACAGAAACTCTGTCTTGAAAAACAAAACACACACATGGGGTGGGTAGGGGGGAACACCTTGGAAACAAACCTTTGGTTCCATCTGAAGATTATTATTATTAGATTCTTATTAGAGTAATGAAGATGGGAAGATTCACCCTAAATGTGGGCAATACCACATGGGCTACTGTCTGAGCTGAAAACATAGGGGACTGTTAGCTAAGCAGAAACGTGTAGCTCCTCTGCATCCTGATTACAGATGCTGTTAACCAGCTGCCTCAGGCTCCTGCTGCCATGCCTTCCCCAACAACAGACTGTGCTTTGGTTGGTTGGTTTTATTTGTCTGTTTTTCCAAAACAGGGTTTCTCTGTGTAGCCTGGCTGTCCTGGAACTCACTCTGTGGACCAGGCTGGCCTCGAAAAGTAACTAGAACAGAGTTATAGCACAAAGTGTTGAGAAGTCCACACCTCCCAGGGGCAGACAGCTGACTTTCTCTGCAGAATCTGTAGGCTGTGACCTCCCTTCCTTATTTGATGGTGGTGAAGCTTGTCTGACCAACAGTTTGTCACCCATTGGCCTGGTTTGGCTCCAAACCTGTCTCTTCCACACTCCCTCCTCTGAATCTTCCCAGTAAAGGGGAAGGTTTTTGAGAAACCTTCGTGGTAGGGGCTTAGGTTGTTGGCAGTGGGAAGAGGTCAGTAGGTCTGAGGAAGGGGGAAGGATTGGTCTTCTCGGTAGAGTGGCATTAAGGCAGTTCAGGGCAATGTGGCTGGCTACATGAAGAGGTATAAGGGATGAGCTCATGCCAATCACATTCACAAATTTGAAGCAGGAATACACTGCATATTTTTTGTAAGTAATAGCTTGGGCCATTTGGCAGTTTAAAGTTTCTACATCACAGGGGTATAACTCGTGTAATCTCTTCTTCAAGTTTATGTGGTAGATGTTGAATGGACTGGAGGAAACCGCAAAATGAGCTTTTATTTCTTGCTCAGATTATAGGTAAGGAAAGTGATGTGAACCAAGGAGGAAGCTGGGCTTCCAGGTCAGCTAAGATGGCAGTTTCCTCCCATCTGGTGGCCTTGATTTCTTAGTTCTAGGAACAGAGGGGATGATGGATTAGAGAATGATGGGAAGGGTTTTATGGCTAAGACCTTGAAGATATAGAGGTTACTTCTCTGTAGTCACCAAACCTCACCTAAGCAGAAGGTTGACTGAAAAATGTCTGAACTGTGTGAGCAGAAAATGGAGCACCAAGATATGGGTAAACTGAGTGATTGTGCCATAACAGCTCTGGGAAACTGAGGCACAAAGTGGTGAAGTAACTTGTAGAAGGATACACAACTGCTAAGGATGGAAGTTAGGGCTTCAGAGAGGTCTTTTATTTTGACAGAAAGGGATAGTAGCCATAGTAACAATACAGTTTAATGGTTCAGGTGAACACACAGGAAATGGCCCTGTACATATTGGAGTCTAAATAACTCTGGGTTCCCCTCTGTGATGGTTAGTGTTGATTGCCAACTTGACAGGCTCTGAGGTCACCTGGGAGACAAGCCTCCATACACATAAGCGAAGGATTATCTAGATTAGGCCAGCCACTGGCCACGTCTGTGCAGGATTATCTAGTTTAGACTAACAAAGGCAGATGGCACCGTTTTCTGAGGTTGGGTCCTGGACTGAAGCTGATCCTCAGTACCGCTCCACACCCCATTTCCTGACCATGCAATAGAACCAGTTGCCTCAGACTCTTGTCGCCATGATGCATTGTACCCTCAAACGATGAGCCAACTCCAACCCTTCCTCCATTGGCTTGCTCTTGTCAGGGTGTTTGTTATAGTGGCAAACAAGGCAGTAGCTAGGACATTCCTAGCCCCAGGCTCTGCTTCACAGTCATCCAAAGTGTGTGGCCTACAGTGTGACATTATTAGTTGGTGGCTAGTGTTTCCCCTCTAGCAGAGCTCAGGCAAGTGCTGAAGAGCCAGGGGGCCACATGCTCCTGTGAAGGCCTGGGAAACCCGGTGTGACAGGAACTGGTGCCAGGCCTTGAGAAGTTGCAGTTACCTCTGCTTGAGACTGGAGCTGCCTCTTGTAGATAACTTCCTAAATGTCCCCAGAGGATGGCCCTATGAAATCAGGCTCGGTGCCCTGGCCAGGGATGGGAAAACCCCTTGGCCAGCACCTGCTCCCTCAGGAGCCCTGTGGGCCCAAGCTAATCTTTGAAGATGAGCTTTAATTGAATTATTGTAAAAGCTCCAACATGAATGAATGAATTGGCACCCATAACTTATACATTATTTAAAGGTCGGTCTTTTGAAATAGCTGCTTTTGCTTGTGTGATAGTGATGTAGGGGTTGAAATCACTCCATGACTGGCATTTCTGCATGAAACGGGGAAGGCATGCCTGTCTGGAAGCACCTAGAGAAGCTCAGTCTTTTGAATGAGGACACTGAGTGGGGACTGGGTCAGAGGTACAGAGACTAATGAGGGCTTGGGCTCCAATGTCCTGCCCAACCCTTTAGCCACACTGTCTAGCAACCAAAGAAATGCTTGGGCGCGTGCGCATGAGGCAGCTGCAACAACAGTGACATCATTGGATATTGATGGATCTTTAGCATCATTGCATATGCCATGTTTCCAGCCCTGATTAAAATAGTATGTTTTCTGTAGAAGTCACTCCTGTCCTCTTAAAGCCATTTCTCAGTCTTGTACATTTGTTCAGCACATGGCATCGAGGCCATTTGGCATGTCTGGCATTATGCCGGGCCAGTTCATACTGCTGTTACTGGCACCCTTCTGTACCGTCATCTGCGTCTGGCATTCTCTAGCTTGCTAAGTTTGTTTTAATATACACCTTTCAGATCTGAAAGGCGTGACTGTCTCTTGTTTTAGCCTCCTTTTATGGGTTTCCTTTTATGTTGGTTGCCTGTTTATGACCTTGGTAACTGTGAAAGGGAGGAGGCAGAGGATGGAAAGAATTTTGCTTAAGATGACAAAGACTTGAGCATGTTAAAATGAACATGGCAAGAGAAAAGTCTAGACATTTGCATTAGTTACCTTTTGTTGCTGTGATTAACACCATGGCCAAAACTCTCAGGGAAGAAAGAGGGTATTTCATCTTACAACTTACTGGTCACAATCCGTCACTGAGGGAAGTCAGGGCAGGAACTCAAAGCAGGAACCCAGAGGCAGGAACAGAAACAGAGGCTATGGAGGAATGCTGCTTACTGGCTTGCTTTACCATGGCCTGCTTAGCTTGCTTTCCTACACAGCCTAGGGGATGGCTTTGCCCACAGTGGGCTGGGCCATACCATGTCAACCATTAACCTTGAGGGTGCCTCACAGACAGGCTGATCTGAGGGAGGTAGTTCCTTAACAGAGGCTCTCTCTTCCTGGATGACTCTAGTTCATGTCAAGTTGTCAAAAAAAAAAAAAAAAAAAAAAAAACAAAACAAAAAACAAAACAAAACAAAACAAAAAAAACCAACCAAACAAACAAACAAAAAAAACTAAGTAGCACAGCACTCATCCCCGGGTTTGAGGGACAGGCAGTCTAGAGGACTGTGTGAATCTACACTTACCTAGCCATAGCAATTGGGGATATGAGAATGGAGTAAGGTTAGTAATTAAAGTCAATGTCTGGGCTCCCACCAATTCAATCTTATTTTGGCTGCCCTTTCTTCTTGGGTCTGGGAGCAGTGGAGGACCCAGAAAGGTGGGTGGGAGGGAAAAGGTAACCCCAATTAAATTCAGAGAAACTGATCTATGTTGTGTTTCTAAATGGAAAAAAAAAATGCATTCATTGTAAACAAACAAAAACCACCACCAACAAAAACCACTCGGGAGGAAAGAGGTCGCTGACTTTCAGTGTGTGGGATGAAGCACATGTACACTGAGCAGTCAGCACAGGGAGAAGATGTACTCAGCCCCAGATGCCATAGTTTTGGATCAGACCGTGTTGCTGGAAGCTTCCAGGGAAGGATGTGCCCTGCAAGGGGATAGATTGAAAGACCTGAACTTGGGAAGAAATGGAATGTTTTTCAAAGCTACTCAAGAAGTGGTAACAGCCTGAAGTTAAGAGAAAGCCTTAGGACATGAAGAAATGGTCAGTGGAAGGTGGTCTCCAGATGCAGAACAGCTGGACTTAGAATAATACATACTAATTGAGTGCCTAGTGCTCATGAGTGGGATAACTGGGGAAATGAGTCCAAGGGATAAGGAGTGTGGAGGTGGAGGGTCTCCAGAAGAAGAGAAGTCTCTCAGACCATACCATTTACTGAACACCTACTTGCGTCCTGGGTGTATCACTGAGTACTGGGATCCAGTGAGTAAGATGGACATGGTTACTGCCCGCCTACATGGAGCCTGCCTACAGCCTAGGCAAGGAGGAAGAAGGTGGAGAGAAAGTCAGGAGCAGTTCCTTTAGGGGGTTGGAGTGTTGAGACCAAGGATGACAGGGATGATTCACCTGAGGCTGCTCAGGAGGGAAGTGATAGCCAAGAGTCCTGGGAAATGCAGAAGAGACAGATAGTGTTTGGTCACTCTAAAAAGTGTCTCTGGCAGGGGAGATGTGCCTAGCATACACAAGGGCCCAGACGTAGTCCAGACAGGTCAAGATTGAAGAGATGAAACAGGCTTGGAGGCTACATGTCGTTGTTGCAGGTGGAAGATACACTCAGAAAGGGAGGTAGAAGACGCCAGACCCTGCCAGATGTTAAGGTCAGGGTGATGTTGACTCAAAATCCTAAGCACCACTTGAATCTCAGGCTTGTGACTGCTAGGCAGATCTCCCCTCACCAGCGGCTTCACTTTTCATGATTTCAATGCCAGTGGTTACAGCGAGCTGAAAGTATTGAGCAGGAAATTTCAGAAATAAATTTGTAAGCTTCAGACTGCATACTGTTTCTGAGTAGCATGATGGAATCATGCGCCTCCTGCTCTGACATGGGTGGGAATCATTCTGTTATTCTTCATCTGACATATCCACGTTGTATATGCTACCCACTCGACACCCAGTGTCCCTTTCTGTGTATCAGGTTGGCTTTCCCAGAGCCATAGTCTAGAATTTAACTCTCATTTTACTTAGCAGAACCAATATACAATAGCAGTGGTGCTGGCAATTTTATTAAACTATATAGCTATTTTATTCTCTTTTTAGTTGTGTTGATCTGCTGTGCCTAATTTATAAACTTTATAATAGATCTGTATGTATAGAGAAAAACACTCCTCTATGTAGAAAGTTCTAAATCTTAAGCATCTATATCTCTATATGAAAGAAAGACCACTATATTTTACAAATTTAACATATCAGTAAGCATAAATTTTACTAAACCCTTTTGTATTTGTTTTCTGACACAGAGTTTCACTGTGTAGCCCAGGTTGGGCTGACACTTACTGTGGCCTGTGTTCATGGAAATCCTCTGTGTCTGCCTCCTGAATGTTAGGATTCCAAGCATGAGCCATCATAATTGGCTTCAAAATTCTCACAAGAATTTTCTTGCAGAAGCAGGGCTGGGGAGAAGGATGGTATCACAGATCCCCATATGTGTCTCTCCTCAACTCAGTTGCTAGAAGTTTTCTCATTTGCTTTCTGTTTTCCACTTTCCTAAAACGGGGTAAGCAAATCCCAGATCTCATGTCTTGCTCACAGTGTCTTCTTCAGCATCACTAAAATATACAATAAGCTTATGTCTTATCTAGAGTTTCTGTTGCTGTGAAGAGACACCATGACCACAGCAACTCTTTTAAAGGAAACACTTCATTGGAGCTGGCTTACAGTTTAGAGCTTTATTCCATTGTCATCTTAGTGGGAAGCATGGAGGTGTGCAGGCAGACAAGATACTAGAGGGGTAGCTGAGAGCTCTATACCCAGATCAGCAGACTTCAAGGAGAGAGAGAGAGAGAGAGAGAGAGAGAGAGAGAGAGAGAGAGAGAGAGAGAGAGAGAGAGAGAGAGAGAGAGAGAGAGAGAGAGACTGAGCCTTGCTTGAGCATTTGAAACCTTAAAGCCCACCTCCAGTGACACACTTTCTCTAAGGCCACGCCCACTCCAATAAGACCACACCTCCTAACGCTGCCACTCTCTATGAGCCTATAAGGGTCATAGTTTATTTCTTGCATATTCATAACATTATTATCTTACCTGTTACTGCTGACTAGAATTTCTAGTTATCATCTTAAACTGGGCCCATAATTCAAATAGCTTTGATTGCCCTAAGATACAAAGCAACATACATTGTGTTTGTTTTTTACATCTTCTAAATCTCTTTGACCCACAATAGTCCTCACCTCCCTCCTCTTTAAAACAAGCAAATGAACAAACCCACCTGGTTTCAATGCCATGAACTAGGAGGAAATTAAGTCAGTTGTTTGCAGGACTCCCAGAGCTCTGAATTTCTCTCTTTGCTTCCTTGTCTCTCAATTGCCTGTAAATCCTGAAAATGGAAAGTCAGTTCTAAAGACTTGATTCTGAGGCGCCACAGTTTTGGCAAGAAAATCGGTCAGAAGGTCCTTCGATCCTTTGTGGATCAATTATTTTATTAGAAATAATTGAATTTCATTGCTTCAATCTGTTCTCAACCGTTTCCTTTGTCAGCGGCTCACTGTCTTCTCACCTTCCACGGCTCTCTTCAGAAAAGAGACAAGTGACTATGGTTTTTTGGCGGTTTTGTTATTGTTGCTTTTTTGTTTGTTTGGAGAAGCGTCCTAGTGAAAGAAGGAAAAGTTTACATTTACCTTTTCAGTTCACCCACTTCCTCTCCCAAGAGAATAAATCAATGTTAATCTTAATATTAAAAAAATGAGTCTGCAGAAAACGTTTTCTGTAACTGTTGCTATTGAGCTTGGAAATACCAATCTTTGAAGATTATGTGCTTGTCTGGAAGGTGTGGGACCTAAAGTATTTTGGATTTGTTGTTGTTGACTTTTGGAATATTTACATATTCATAACGAAATTCCTGAGGGTTCCCAAGTGTACATATGAAATCCATGTATGCTTCATGTACATCTTACATACATAGCCTTAGGTAACTTTATGTTGTATTTTCAGTGACCCTGACTGTGGCTTGTGACCTATCACATGACCCCAGGTACCGAATTTTCTACTTGCAATATCATGTCAGAGCCTGAAGAAGCTTCAAAGTGTGGGGTGTTATCGATTAGAGATGCTCACCCTTCATATAAGACTGTTGTCTCCCCTCTACCCCATTATTGTCCTCAGGGGAGCGGATGTGAGTGCTGACAGATCCTGCTCTTAAAAGCCAATCTCCGTACAGGACTAAGCAACACCTGTTCCCAGCCCAGTCCCCGCAGGGACTGGCAGAGCTGAGTTCACCCCTGCTACAGCAGCTGCTGGATGTCCAAAGACAGTTCTTAATATATTTTTCCATGACGGTGGCAGGCAAGTTGTAGCATGTAGGTCTGAAGCCTCTGCCTAGTGACACAAACTGACCAAGCAGGGTCTTCGAAAGGTATCACCAAACAGTAACAGTCAAGAATGACCAATACACGCAAATTGGGATGCTTGATGCCAGCAACTGCAGACCAGTCTTAGAACTCCAAGAATCCTAAGCAACACTCTGTCACTGTGGCCAAGCTGTGCTGGCATGTGACCTGCATGGTCTGGTAAGGCAACCAGTGCTCTGGAATGAGAAATGCTGGTGGCTTTCACCTGCTTGAAAGGCCACTCACAGGTGGCATTTACGTAGGCCTCACTGCAGCCCCATGGTGCTCACACTCCGGTGCTCTGCTGTTCTGAGAGCTATGTGCGCACAATTGTAGCCATACTGAGGCTGAACTGTATGATGTAGGTGACGATGTCAAGTTGACGGAGGGGGTGACTGCAGCAAATGCTAAGAAATGGCATCCTGTTGGCTCTTGTTCTGTTTCAGTGAGTGTCTTTAAGGTGTCTCTGCAGATGCAATCCAGTTATGGGGGGAGGGGGGCTGGAAGGCACCTTCCCTCACTGGTGATGCATCTGAAGAAAAGTAACCAAGGGAACTGCAGGATTTAATCTCCCGACCTGGGTTGCCATAGTACCAAATAGGTTAAAAGCAAGTTTGAGCAGCGTAAGCAACAGAACAGAGTAGAAAACACACAAGGGCAGATCATACAATTAGGCAAGCTAAACCTCAAGTGCCCAGTCCAAATCAAGGAAGTGACGTGGCTCCATATCCCAGTCCTGTTGCTTCGTGCCTTTGAGGGACCTGGAGAAGAAGAGGGAGTGCTCTGTTGGGAGACCATCGTTGCCTGAGCGTGTGGACACTCCTCACCAGCCCTTGACTCTGGTGAAATGCCACCTAGACAGGGGCTAGGGTAGATGTCAGGAGGAAGAGGCCTCATTCTCATTTTCTAATCTGCTGTCTTCTTCATGTGGTATCTATCTCCAGGGATCTGGTCCCTCCACTAGCAAGCAAGCAAGCAAGCAAGCAAACACTCTAGACTCATGGATGCAGAAGCACGCATGTATTTTCCCACATTCCTGGCAGACCCCTGTATGCTGCAGTCCCAGGAAGGATGGCATTTTACAGCAGGATGAATTGCTGTTGTGCTAATGCTCTTCTGGGCCACTAGTCTTGTCTAGCACACTGGTTCTGCTGGTCTGCCTGCTTGGGCTCTTCTTTCTGGGACATACTTATTTAGGGAGCCATAGCTAAGGTAATCTCATTCCCCAGCCTCGCAGCCTGGGCCTCTCTCAGCCACTCTTAAAAATAGCCCAGAATGAAGAGAGTGAGCAAGAGTCTGGTTACCTCTGGTGCTCAGGGCGGATCTTACCTCACCTCCGTGACTGGCAGCTTCTCAGGGCTACTGGATGAGTTGTGGGCCTGCAGGTGATGGTCAGCCTGTCAGCTTTCCTCTGAGACACACAGGCAAGGCAGTGGTCATTCTGCTTGGAGGAGGTGGTGAAGGCATGAGGAGGAAACCCTTCCCAGCAGTGTTTGCTCAGACAATTGAGAGGGAAATCTCAGCCCTAGAAAAACTTGGTTCATTATGGAGAGAGAGCAGGCTGTATGAAGGGACGGAAGTGATCTTGAGTGCAGGCCTGGCATGATGTATCCTGCGTTCAGAACAATGCCTGGCTTTCCCACTTTGCACCTTCTCTTTCCCTGAGTGGCAAATACCTTTGTTCAGCCCTAGCAGCTGGAGCACACTGGCCCCCTTTACTCCCTAAGACCAGTCCAGTCAAGGGTGACAAACAGGGATTACAGTTTGGCCTTTGGTCTAAACCACCACAAAAGTTCCCTAGACGACCTTGGGAAAAGACATCCTGTGTCTTTTCTCCCTTGTGCTATTAGGATGGATAATTCTGGCTCCTGTCTTACCTCAAAGGGATGTGGTGGGATTGATTTATCAGCCTGGGAGACTAGAGTCTGAAAAGTAAGGTCCAAAGCACTGAATCATGCTCAGTGGTGAGCATGCGTCGCTTCCTGCCTGCTTGCACCTCCTGGGGAATGCGTCAGGGGTGTGAGCCCACATGTTGGGGTTTGTGAGAATTGGATGTATAGTTCAATAGTTATTAATATTTGTCATTTGACTGCCTCCTTTGCCTCCAAAGCCCCTCCACTGTTACTCTCTTGAGTTTGAAGCCTCTGGACCCCTGTTCTGAAATAAAGACTTGAACTTGGAGTCCATTGAGTTCCCAGGGAGATGCCTGAATGTCATGTGCAGGCTGGGAAGACAGTGACTTTTTTCCAAAGGCCAAGGACATCATCGGTGACCAAGATGGCCTCTTCAGACCTCCTGTCTCACTTTTCTCTCTACCTCTCTGCTGTCCCTCATTCTAGCTGGCTGCTTCTTAATTTTTATCTTTTTGCCTTTTGTTTGGGCTCTTTACACCTGTCCTTCCATGAGTACATCCAGACTTCCTTGGAAAGCATTTACCAGTCACATTGATCTTTCTTGGCTGTCAGTCCCTGGAATACCCACACAATTCTCCCTCTGTCATGGCATACGGTGCCTGGTGCGGTCAGCCTGGAGGAGACACCAGGCTCCTCTGGGCTGCTTGGTCTGGTTAGGGATTCAGCAGGAGACCTTATTCCAGCAACTACTCTGACTTTCAAGAGGAGGGATGGAGGAAGCTTGGCTTTCTAGTTCTTAGGGCTGGAGTCTCAGTGGGTGTCCATCCTGCCCCCCACCCCACATCCCCGCCCGCATTCTGTGTAAGTCAGACTCCACTAACTTTTTCTCCTCTTTCTGCGTGTCGTCCTCTCTACCACCAGACAGGCTTCTGATCTCAATCCAGGAGTGTGGTTTCTCTTCCCCCAGCCCCTGGCTCCCAGGAGAGCTGCTTCTCAAGCTGCTCCAGAGCAGATCTGAAGGAAACTGGCTGGCTGGGACCTATGTCTCCACCTGCCGGCCATCCTGACCCTGCCGGATGCAGCTCTCAGTCTGTCCCTGGCACTCACAGCTGCTGGCCCTCCACGGCAATATCCTGTCACACGGGACCTGAGACCCCAGGGGAAGGAAAAGCCCCTTATGGATTTTTCCAGTGTGTGGCTTCTGTAGGATCTGTTTCTTAATAGTTTCCACCAAGAAAATGAGCAAGAGACTTGGAAGCTAACCCTCTGTGTTGCTGTCCCCTAGGGACCCTTCCATGAAGACTGAGACAGGTACAGCTGCTAAGAAGAGCCTGCTGACATGACATCGGCCACAGAGTTTGAAAACGTAGGCAACCAGCCACCGTACAGCCGGATCAATGCCCGCTGGGATGTCCCTGATGACGAGCTAGACAATGACAACAGCTCAGCCAGGCTCTTTGAGAGGTCCCGGATCAAGGCCTTGGCAGGTACTGCTTGGGGCCATGGGGGTCAGAAAGTCACATTCACAATCCTCATCAGATCCATGTTTCTTCTTTCTATGATGGAGCCTCTGTATGTGGGTCCTGGTATGGCAGTACCCAAAATACCTTTGCTAAGTTCAGAGGGCACCGCTTCCCTGGGGAGTACAAGCTTCAGCAGCTAGTCTCAGAACCCCTCACTTTCTCCTAAGGAGCAGGGGAGTGCTGGCATGGGTGGTGAGTGGGTTTTGCCCTCCCAAGTGACCTGGGACCAAAGTCAGCAGTGTGAGGAAATGCTGGAAGGTGTGCCTGAGGGGGCCACACGGGAACAAGTTCGCGAGATGCCCTGTGCACTTAATACCCTGCCTATGCATGAAGAGAGGAATTAGCATCTCTGTCTCTGTGGTCCAAATGAAAAGAGGAAATTGAAAGCAGAGAGCATCCTTTCCAGTCTGCTTTTGGAAGGAGAGTTTGCTGCGTGGAGCCTCTCATTTCATTCATTTCAATTTGAACTGAAACTAGATTGGTACTTAGCAGGCTCATGAGGCTCTGTGAGTGCATGTGTGTGTGCGCGTGCGTGTGTGTGTGTGTGTGTGCGTGTGTGTGTGTGCGCGTGCGTGCCTGTGTGTGTGTGTGTGTAGTGAAGGGAATATCTTATATCGCTAGAGGAAATGGCTTATCTTCTTGCTGGCTGAGATCTGAGTCGTTAGGACTCTCCCCCTCCCCACTTTTCTTTTTTAACCAACTGTTTCTATTGTCTCCCTGGAACTTGACTCAGGGGAAGTATATTCTGACCCTAAATCTTTGGTTTGTAAAGAAGCTTTGAGCTGCATGGGCTGTGTGGTGGTTTGTACGGGAGAGCCTTTACTTCACTGGACATGAGCGCCATCATCGATTGCTGCTGTCTTCTACTTTGCAAGACAGTCTCAGTCCTTCCCATGATGCACTCTGGGGGTAATTTTCTGTCTTACGGTTCTGCTTGGGGTGTCTTCCTCCTTTATCTCACCCTCTACTCCAGATACCTTGCTTCCTGGGAAACCCGGAGGCATGAGCAGGGACCTAGGCCCCTTGGGAATGGCTTCCAAACGGGACTGTGGCGGCTCAGTCTCCTTTGTCATCCTAAGACTTGGCCATCTGCATTTGTGTCCTGTGTATAAGAAACACCTTCCCCCCATCTTCTCCCCTTCCCTAACACCACACAATCTTTCTTTGGTTTTCCTTGGGATTATGGAATGGCAGTGCCCCTATTATTCCCTTAAATAATTTTAACGTCTTAAAATAGCCAAATCAAAACACTTGGCTTGTCCTTCTGGGACTTTACCTCTATCTCCATGATGGCTACACTTGGCTGCAATGGCCCTAGTGATGTCCAGGGAAAGAGTAACCATGTTCCATAGTGCTTGCTGAAGGGCAGAATGAAGTAGGACTGACCTGCGCAGATTTTTTTTTTATCTGTTTCACAGATGTGTGTATATCTTTGTATACACACACGAAACCTAGGTTATTTCAATAATTATTTGTTGTATGCCTACAAAACTTAAGTCTACCCTCCCAGCTAGACACAAAAGGAGAGTGGGGAACTTTAGAGATAAATTCAATATAGCATCTGTCTCTGAGGACTTTATAATCTATTAGAGGAAAGTGAACTGTGGCTCACAATTAATTAGCATGAGTAGAACTGGAGAAGAACTGTGGGAAGGCACATAAATTAAATAGCAATGAGAGAGCAAAGGAGGTGATATGTAGAGAATCAGAATGGTTTGTGGGGGCATCAGCCAGGAGCTGGGGGTTGAAGGCTGTGTGTAATTTGGGAATTCAGAAAAGTTTGGGGTGTTTCCAGTTGACCTGAGGGAGTACAGGTAACAGTTAGGTCTGGTCAGCCTGTGGGAAAGTGGTAGAGATGGGTTAAGACAAAGAGGAGAGGCATCGCAGTCGGTCCTAGTTAACCAGGAAACATGCCTCCCTGGTGTTGGCTGCACCTGGTTAAGTCTGTTCAGCACCAAGAACATCTTACTTTCCAAAGGACAAAGATGCTCCCCATGGGAGCCCCTCCCAGAGTGGAAGATCTCACACCTGGATCTTAGAAACCCGGTTACTAAGTAAACATGTCAACCTATGCTCCTTGCATTGTCTCTACAGACGACCTGACATTGTCTGCCTTTCTTCTGAAAGGTGATGTGGAGTGATCTCTGCTAGAGGTCCTTTGGGAAGGTCCATTCTGCTGGAAGGACAGAAGAGAGAGAGGAGCATGTCAAATTTCTTCAGTTTTAGCTTCTTGAGATTTTCATCCTCAGCACTCTAGGGAGCAATCTTAGTGGGACAGGCAGGGTCACCCTTTCTAGTGGGGTCTCAGGAAGCGGCAGCTGTGCTCGATGTCATCATATCACCTAGTCCACTGTACCGCCTGTAAGAATGTTTGGCCCCATGCTTCCTTATGACGGTGACGGTCTGCTTTGCAGGTACACGTATGACGCTGGGTATATTGAGCTACCATTTTCCTATTGAGAGTCTAGAATGTAGGAAAGTGTCACATTCCAGGTTGGAATCCCAATTCTCTCTCTGTTGCTATTGCCATGGAAGAGCGCTAGCCCTTTGTCCAGAGTACAAAGTGGGTGGCAGGACTTTCCCAAGATTGTGAAGACCAAATAAAGTTTATGAAAGATAAAACAATCAATAATTAAAAAAAAATACTAGTGAATGTAGATTTTATTGGTCCCCAAAAAGACTCTCTATAAATACTTTCTATCCTTTCTCAGCCCAAGACCATCAACTTGGTTGCCTTAGCCTGTCTCAGAGCCCGTTTCTTCCTCCATGTGCACACTTCACTTGGGGAAACTGAAGTTGGAAGAAAAAGCCGACAGGCTCCTAGGGTCTCTTAGAGCCGCCTTTGATGTTGCTCTGAATCCTGTCTCCTCTCCCACTTTTGGGGTAGCTCAGGACTGTAAAAATTAGCCTCAACCTTGGGTGTGGATGCTGCCTCTCTCCAGGAGACCATCTAGTTCAAGACTTTTGCTTTGCCTCCAGCCCCTGGGGGCCCAAGACCAGACTGTAATAGCCTTGGTCAGATCGACGTTCCATTAGCCTGGCAGAACCTCTTAGTGCTTCTCCACATCCGACCCTCAGGTAAACAAGGCTCCATGATTTCTGTCTCTTAAGTGCACCTCCTGTCAGGGTTAGAGAACGCACTCCTTGTTCTGTTTCTATTGTTGGTATTGTTAGTTCCCCGCCCCCGCCCCCACCCCCAGGCCTACCTAAGACAAGCCCTCTGGTTAGCCTAGCCTTATGAATAAAACTGAACTCTAACATAAATGACTTTTGGGTTGTAATATCTGACTAAACTGAAGGGAGAGATGGTGTAGAGATGATTCCTTTGACCTTGGTGGAGGGTAGGGGGTGAGGAGCAGGAGGTGGGCATGCAGGTCCAGAAGGAATATTTCCTTTAGGTCTGTAAGCATACAGTCTCTGCCTGGTGGCATTTGCCAGGCTAAGTGGTGGGTAGCCTGGAGGCTTCCTCTGGTGTCTGCTCTAAGGGTTAGAGAAAGGAAAAAGCCCAAATCCGTCCTTCCCTTGTTTCAGACGGCAGGCCCCCAGGCTCTCCTAGAGCCCATCCTCACTGTCATTGTGATCTTTTTTTCCCCAGAAACCACTCACAAACGTGTGGTTGACTGAATTGGAGCTAAAGTGCTGAGGACCCACAGCATTACACTAGAATGCTGACCCTGTACTCTCTTCTCTTTACCCCTGCCTGCCCACACACCCTTCCCTGCACTTGGTTATGTACCAAGTTATGTTAAGTGAGGATGCCTGGGGACAAGTGTGGCCTGGGTGAAAGGGGAGGGCCTGAAAGCAAGAAACACAAAGATGTCCCCAGAAGAGAACTCTGTGCAGCGCCTCCATCCCTGCTTCCCATACCCTGATACAGGCACACAGCTTGGTATCCCGCACCCCATCTGCCACTCACTGCGTGATTTATGAGATTTATGGCCCTTGCATGCGCACAGATGCATCTCGGAGGTTGCAACACAGAGAACAGCTCAGCGTCTCCTGAGGGGCCTGTGAGGAAGAGAGGCTGACATGTTTTGTCTTCGTCTTCCTATGGTTTGCCCAGTGAAACAAATAGTTCCTGAGGAAGAAACTAGACAGAGCCTCTTCCTTAACCCAAGGGCATGCATGGCCTTATACAGCTGGCTTCGCTTTGCCTTTAAGTTGGATATCCAGGATGCATCAGAAGGGAGGCTGGCTTCCCTTCTGTGTTCCTTTTCAGTCTGGCAGTGGGATGGGGCTGGAGGCAGGGAGAGAGAATGAAGACCATGTAAACACTGTAACAGGGCCAGGAGGATGGGGTGGGGGCACTTCAGGCCCCCAGGTTAGCAGATATTCCATCCAAATCTTAGGGTGGCAGCCCTCGGCCTCCAATGTTCCTGGCTCCTCCATGGCTGTTCTGGGGTTCCCCAAAGAGGGCAGCTTGGGTTTGTCCTGACCTCTGTGGGCAATGGCCTTCAAACTGTCCTTAAGAGATGCCTGAAGACCTTTCCCTCAGGCTGCTTTCCCCACAGGTGCCAGGATCCTGTTGTTCCTAGTGACCCAGAAAAGGCTTTGTGTCCAGAGGGTGTCTGATTTCCCCAGGGAGCAGGATTTTACCCCAGCGGGTGGGCCACCATTGCTTCTTGACAGCCTGTTGATGGCTTCAGAAGAAGCAGCTGCCACCAACATATCAACTTGTCAAGGTCACAGCATCCCTCCAGCTTCCCATGAACACAGAGGTTGTGACACTGATGATAGTTTTTTAAAGTGTTGGGATTTTGCTTTATTTTTATCTTCTCAGATTTCAAAACATTTAGAGGTTATATATCGGGAAAGCATTATTCAGATAAATATCTACTCCTCAGCAGTCATTTAATATACTATCAGAGGAAGATAAATAATTGGATCAATAGCTTCCTCTTGGAGGTGGGCAGCTGTGAAACTGAGCCCCACCCCAGGCAGACCTCTGCACAGATGAGGATGCCATTTCCTGTGCAGGAAGCCCACAGGAGAGGGCAACATGCTGCCTGAACTATGTGGTCCCCAGAAGAGCTTCCTGTCCATGACAAGACAATATTTCTCCCCATTGTCTCCTCTCATGGGATGTGTGTGTGTGTGTGTGTGTGTGTGTGTGTGTGTACAGATGCTTGTTTGTATGCAGGCGTGTGTAAAGGCCAGAGATGTGTTGAGTGATATTTTTAATATGCTGCCCACCTTTTTTTTTCTTTCTTGAGTCAGGGTCTCTCATTTGGCCTGTAACTCACCAGATAAGATAGATTGAGAGGTCAGTGAGTCCCCAGACATCAACCTTTCTCCGCCTTCCTACTACTGGGGTTCCAAGCGTGTGCCGCCATGCTGACTTCTTTTCATAGGTTCTAGAGATCTCAGTCGGGTCTTCATATTAATACAGCAAGCACTGCGCTGACTGAGGTATCTCCCAGCACCCCTCTCCTCTCTTGATGAAAGACATTCATCCTTTCTGAGACTCTCAGAACCAGGCTGTTCCCCTCACATGGGTGACTACTATCTATCATTCTGAAGACACTTTATCAAATATTAATGCCCTGAGTTAATAATAAGATTCAGCTCCCTCCCAGTGCCATGCAGTCTGAGTGAGCCACATTAATAGCCTCTTCCATCTTTGGGACATTCCTGTGGGTTGTTAACCTCACCCCCAAGGGCAGGCTAGGCCTCCCAGGATCAGCCATATCCCCACCACTGGTTCCCCAAGGGCTCCCTTGTGTGCTGCTTGGCTGAAGAGGTGCCAAGGGCATTGTTTTCAGAGCATCTGTTCATTTTGTTCATTTCTCTCTTTTTCTCATGTCAGAAAGACAGAGTGCTAGGGAGGCTTCTGGCAGAAGTCTGGGTGCACTTTACATCTCAACACTGGCTTTCAGATGCTGGAAACTGGATCTGCCAGGAAATCTCACCTTACAGTTAAGTGAGAGGGGATCAAATAATCATATGCTCTCACACACACCCTGATACACACACACACACACACACACACACACACACACACACACACACACACACACACACACACACACACCACTGGGAAGGTTTTCTGGGAACTATATTAGTTTATAACATCACCCATAGCTTATAACCTAGATGCTAAGCTTGCTTCAGTTCAAACATAAGTTAATGGCAGAGCAGGGAGGAGCGAAGGGCGTTTTGGGAGGAAGAAGGCATTTAGGTATTATTTCCTAGAGAGACTTAGAGGCTATAGAAAAATCCTGGAAGAAAGCAACAAGAACCTTAAAAAAAAAAAAAAAGTGACAAGGGAGACTATTTACAGCAAGAACAGCAAATTGAATGGACAAAGGAAGAGGCTGTTAGCTGAGAGAGCTCTGTGGCTTAAGGATAGGAGCTGAGGCCTTCAATAGAAGCCTGGAGAGCAGGGCTGCTCCCACCTATCAGGGTGCTTTTAGCAGGTAAGTGGTTAGGTTTGGATTTGAGGTGTGTGTCCTGACTTCAAGGGGACAGCCGGTACAGGGAATCCATGCAGAAGTCTAGGAAGGGCAGATGGTTGCCTAAGCTCGGGGCCCACCACGTGTGGCGAGAAAATGACATATGCTAGCAGTATGTTCTTCTGTCCTGATGCTGTCTGTAGTCAAGGGGTCTTGGTCACCACTTTCCTGCTCCTATGACCTCTAGTTTCTCCCCTGAACACTGGGAGTGTGACTCAGATAATGCTCCAGGCTCCTCCAATTCCACCCACCTAAGAAGCCACTTATGGGGCATCATGACAAGGGTCAGAGTGCCACTTAATCCTGGTTGGTGGAGCTTTGGGTCCTGGCGTGGAGAATGGGAATCAGAAGTTCTTGCCTGCATCAAGGCTGTGTCCTAGACCTCCTTGACTTCTGTAGTCTGACATCCTAGTGAGCACATGGCATCTGTGAGTCTGTGTCCACATGTGTTACCCAAGTTGACCCTCAAGTACCCCGTGAAGTGGGCAAACAGCTGTTCCCCTCACCCTTTACAGACAGGACTGGAGTGATGTTGTTCATCAGTGAGCTAAGGCCCGCGACTGTCTTGCATATTCCTGAGTCCTCCATGACCTCTCTCGGCTTTACACCCCTCCCCAGATGCCTGTTCTTGCTTTTCTCTTCACTTGCAACTTCTTGAGGCTCTCTGATCAAAACCTTGAACTCACTGATGTCCTACAGCCTTGGGTGCTGTTACCTGCACGGACAACAGACCTCGGACCCATAGAATTTTCCAGAGAAGCCCATGTTATTTTACATCCAGACCTTTCATGTCACCCCAAGTAGAGGCATCTGTGACAACTTTGAATCGGTTTCCCTGCCCAAGCCACTCTGAGTTCAATCCCACTTACTCAGGGCAATTAGAGTCACTGTCCTCTAACACCTTTGTAAGGCTGTCCTTTTCTACCTTGGAACCACCAGGCTCTTTTACCAGAGTACCAAATGTAAATTTTTCTTTAGCTTTTGCTCTGAATTAGTTACCTGCTTTACAGTCCAATCCCCCAAACATGCACACACATAAACACACTTGCTCGTTGTGAATAAAATGAAGACATGACCACTCCAAGATATGGTTGAGGAGAAGTTTTTTTAATTGTAGATACGAGGGAGAGAACAGCCAGAGGCATCTGGAGGAACCCAGAGCAGGGAAAGAAAGTAGTAGACCAGACATGAGCAGACTGGTCTTGGTCATGAGGGAGGGGCAAAGGGCACATGGCTGAAATGGCAGGGCTACATAGGAATGAGAAACTGGAGGAAGGGAAGCCCAATGACTGGAGAAGTTTAGGGGAGGGGGCGGGGTGAGAAAAGCTGAGGGAGCCAGGATGCCATGGAGGGGCTCTGTAACAGGTACTTGGCAATGCTGAGAGAGCCTAGAGGCCAGCATGCACTTTGGTATGCTAATAAGCACCACAGTTAGCCATTTGTCCTGGATTTCTTTTGGATCTGATAGCCCCCTGGATTAGTCAGAGTTCTCTAGAGAACCAGAACTTATTGAATAAATTTCTTTATATAATGGGATTATTAGAATGGTTTACAGGCTGTGGTCCAGATAGTCCAGCAATGGCTGTCTACCAACAGAAAGTCCAAGAATCCAGTAGTTGTTCAGTCTGTGAGGTTCCATGTCTCAACTGGTCTTCAGTATAGACCACAATCCCAAAGAAGCAGGCTCTAGCGCCAGTGAAGGAATAGAATGCCAGCGAGAGTGAGGGCAAGCAGGCAAAGAGAGCTTCCTTCTCCCCGGTCTTTGTACAGGCCACCAGCAGAGAGTGTGGCTCAGATTAAAGGTGGATCTTCCACCTCAAAGAACAAGATTAGAAGTGGTTCTTTGAGAATCTTCCCACTTCGAATGATTTAGTTAAGAAAAAAATCCCTCACAGGTGTGTCCATCTATTTGGGTTTTAGTTAATTGCAGATGTAGTTAAGTTGCAACCAAGTATAGCGCTCTCTCTCTCTCTCTCTCTCTCTCTCTCTCTCTCTCTCTCTCTCTCTCTCTCTCTCGCTCTCTCGCTCTCTCGCTCTCTCGCTCTCTCGCTCTCTCGCTCTCTCGCTCTCTCGCTCTCTCGCTCTCTCGCTCTCTCGCTCTCTCGCTCTCTCGCTCTCTCGCTCTCTCGCTCTCCCTCCCTCCCTCCCTCCCTCCCTCCCTTCCCACCAGAGGAGCTTTGAATAGGATCCCTTTCATTAATTCTAAAGGCATCATCATCTTCAAACCTCAAACCAAAGCTAGCCTTTCTCAAAAATAAAAATGTCTTTTATTGAAACTTTTATGATAAACTAGTTTCTTTTGCTGTGACAGAGAACTTCAGGACAACTACTTTTGTATTAATCAGAATATATTTTAGCATAGAAAAGATAAAATAAAGAACTAAAGACACTGTTAATGTCTCATAGAACTATTTTCATGCCTATAGATATATGATTAATTAAACATTAGAATGTTACCTACAATTCTATTTTTTTTTCACTAAATACACTATATCAATTCTCATTAGCAAATATGTAGCTTATCACTTTAAGGCAGTGGTTCTCAACCTTCCTAACACTGAGATGCTTTAATACTGTTCCTCATGTTGGGTGATTTATTCCCAACAATAAAATTATTTTTTGTTGCTACTTCTTAACTGTAATTTTGCTGCTGTTATGTATTGTAATGCAAACATTTGATATGCAGGATATCTGATATATGACCCCTGTGGAAGGGTCGTTAGCCAAGTTGTGTTCGGCTCTTACCATTTCTGTGTGCTTTACTCTTACATTGTGTTTTCAGGTTTGTTATCACACCCTAAAGCTCCTGTTCGGTATTAACTCTAGCTGACTATCAGTCCTGAAGGACAAGGGACTGCCTTCAGCTGTTCACAGTACTGGAAGTGAGCTTCTTGAAAGGGAAATTCCTCCCCAAGGCTTAAACAACCATTTATGATGTGTCCCTAAGGGTCTGCTTCTAATCTTCGTTGTATAAAGGATTGGTTTCCGTGTCACTGAAGTTTGTCCCTAGTTCATCGGAGTGAAAGTAACAGTTCATGTGGTTGTCTCAGTCTTGGCTTCCAGGAGGGAACTGCAAAGAAAGCCTGAGCTGGGAATCTGCTTACTGTTTTTTCAGGTCTTGCCCAGGCGCATGCTCAATGAGCCAATCACAGGCCTCTCTTGTCTCTCAGAGGCCAATCACAGGCTTCTCACAGTCTAACATCTGCTTCTCAGAGGCCAATCACAGGCCTCTCACAGTCTATCATCTTCTTCTCAGAGGCCTTTTCTCCTACTTGTCTTTATGACTAATTTTGCCCAGAGCATCAGCCTCCGAATTGGTTAAAATGCAGATTTCTTCCAGAAGACTAATTAAATTTTTATCATTTATTCCTCGGGGGTTTATGAACTTTTACCCTAATCTCTGTGACATCGCTTGTTTCTTATTAAAAGTAATATATGCTCGGGGGCTGGAAAGATGGCTCAGTGGTTAAGAACACTGGCTGCTTTTCCAGAGGACCTGGGTTTGATTCCTAACATACATACGGCAGTTCACAACTCTCTGTAACCACTGTTCTAGGGGATCAGACTGTCTCACACATACAGGCAAAACACCCATGTCCATAAAATAAAAAAAGTAATAAATTACTCATAGCAGAAATTTTTTAACCTTTTTTTGTCATTGTGGAAATGATTTATATAGCCAATTAAGAAGAAAACAAATACCACCTTACCACCCAACTTTATTATTTTTAATTTATAGTCATATTATGCACATGGCTTGAGAGACTAAATTTTTCCTTAAAGTATATCTTACCATTTCTTGTCATTGAAGCTTCTTATGTAACACTCTTGGTATCTTCATCCCTATAACCAAAATATCAAGTTATCTTATTGTTGCTTTGTGGGCTGTCACTAACTACTGTTTGTTTGTTTGTTTGTTTGTTTGTTTGTTTGTTTGTTTGTTTTGGAACTAGATATTAAACCTTGGGGCTTCTACATTTCAGGCAAGCTCTCTACCACTAAACTATCCCCAGCTTAAACATTGTAGCATTCTTGTCAGGCGCTGGTGGCACACACCTTTAATCCCAGCACTGGAGAGGCAGAGGCAGGCAGATCTTTGAGTTCGAGGCCAGCCTGACTACAGAGTGAGTTCCAGGACAGCCAGGGCTGTTACACACAAAGAAACCCTGTCTTGAAAAACAAAAACATTGTGCCACTCTTATACCTGATGCAATTAACAATTCTCTCATAATCAAAATTTGAGAGAGAGAAATAGTTTTCCAGTTGTCTCACAATTGTCTTTTCCAATAAGAATAGTTTGCTTTATATATGTGTGTACAGTGTGTGCTTTAATTTATCTCTAGATTTATTTTATGTTTATAAATGTTTTTCCTGCCTGTATGTTTGTGAACCACATGTATGCCTGCTGTCCATGGAGATCCGGTGAGAGCATTGGATTCCCTGAAGCTAGAGTTAAAGAGGATTGTGGGCTATTCTGGAGGTGCTGGGAATCAATTTAGGTCTTCTGCAAGAGGTGATGCTTCTAATGTGTACTTCTTTGAGCATCATGAATAGTTTTTTTTATATATTTGAAAGATTTTTATATAATTTTCCTGTTAATTCTTTGTTCATATTGTTAATCATTTTCCTTTAACTATGGACAGTGTGTTAGTCACTATACTATAATGAACTCTAGAGTTAGTTTATGAGGAGAAAAGGTCTATTTTGGCTTACAGCTTTTGAATGTATAGATGCATTACTTTGGTGGGGTGACAAGTCACAGTGGAAACACGGAGAAGGTCAGAGCTGCCGACCTCACAGCCAAGATATAGGTGCACACACAAGAAGGTGGGAAGAACCCATGGGAGCAAAGCACTGGGTCCTGTGACCCCATTGGAGAACATGTGCTGTCTTAGCTGTGGTTCAATGGCTGCGTTAAAGACACTGAACCAAGGCAGCTTATAGAAAGAGATTAATGAGAAGGGGTAGAGTCGGTGACTATCAGGGCAGGGAGCATGGTGGCAGGAAGGCATGGTGCTGAAGGAGTAGCTGAGAGCTTACAACCTCATCCAAAGGTAGAAGGCAGAGAACACTAACTGGGAATGCCATGGGATTTTTGGAACCTCAAAGCCTGGTCCCTTGTTACACACCTCCATCAAGGCCATCCCTCTTAATCTTTCCAAATAGTCACCAAAAGGGGACCAAGAATTTAACTGCAGGGCCATCCTCATTCAATCCACCATGCGTCCCAGGGCCTGAAGCCCTTCCGCTGGGCCTCCACTGCTCCCAGGAGCAGCAAGTTGTGGACCAGATGGAGCTTCTGTACATGGACCTTTGGGGACCATTCCAGGTCCAAACTATAGCAGTATTTTTTCACATATTAAGCAAATTAATCTCTGTGATACACTCAGTGATATTTCTCCTCATTAGTTTGCCTTGCTCATAATGTTTTCCCTTCCCACTCGCCCACAAAAACATTTTAATATTTGAGCTTTCTTTCAATCTTTCATTTTCTGGCTTTTGGATTTGGAGTTATGCTGACCCTCCATTAGCCTTATTTTAAACAGTTATCCTACCATCATTGATCATTGTATTTTATAGTTTCATTTTGCACATTTCAATTTTTTATTTAACTAAATTTGGGTGAAAAATTGAATAAAAAATTCAAGTAAATTTGATTCAAAAATTTCTTCCTGGAACATAAAGTACAGATTTAATTTTTCCTGAGTGGTTATCTACTTTTGCACAGACTTCTACTGAATAGTTTTTCTCTCTTTTTCTTACATATTTGAAATGTACTTTTATGAGATGTCAAATACCTACATGCAGCCAGGACTCCTTCATCCCTGTGTTCACCTTTCATATGATAATGTGAGACAAGGTTATACTTGAAGTTTGTGTGATCCATTTGCTCAATTTTTTTTTTTTTTTTTTTTTTTTTTGTGAGCCTTGAGGATCTTTTAAGGTTGTCTCTATGTAGATTTTAAATACTTATTTTAAGATGTGACACAAACCGTTTTGTCTCTTTATTATCATTAGGGGCCTTGCAGATTAATATGTGGGGATGACCCTGCCACACTTTTTCTGGTTCCTTTTGTCTCTAGATTTAATTTAAAAATATATTTACTTAATTTATGTATATGAGTGACCTGTCTTCATGCACACCAGAAGGGAGAATCAGACTCCATTACAGATGGTTGTAAGCCATTACGTGGTTGTTGGGACCTCTGGAAGAGGAGCCAATGCTCTTAACTGCTGAGTCATTTCTGCAGCCCTCCAGAATTAAATTTAAGTGTTAAAACATTCCTTCCCGTTCCCATTTGTGCCCTAGCCCTCATTCCTGCCTCCTGAGAGCTGGGAATTGAGCCCAGTACCTTTTAGTCTTCTCTGTTTTAAAGAGTTGATTTTTATGTGTGTTGGTGTTCTTCTAGTGTGCACTGGTGTGAAGTTATAGGCAGGGATCTGGGAATCAAACCCAGGTCCTCAAGAAAAGCAGCCAGGGCTCTTGACTGTTGAGCCATCTCTCCAGCCCTTTGTATGTCTAAGCCTCTATTCCAGAGATTTCTATGTCCACCTGAAAGCCCATTTTCTACACATATTCTCCTACCCTGTAGCTACTGGGTAGCCTATGAGCAACTTTCCACACCTCCCTGCCCTTCCAAAGTGCTTTTCTTCAGGAAGACCTTTTTGACTTCTCTCTGCATTGACTCCATGAGCATCTATTATGGGTACTTATCTGGTAACAATCCAGTATTATTTTTTGTATTAGTTATGGCCCTCTAATTCTCAAGACCAGTGGTTCTCAGCCTTCCTTATGCTACAACCCCCTAATACAGTTCTGTTCCTTTTGTTGTGCTGACCCCTAATTATAAGATTATTTTTGTTGCTACTTCATAATGGTAATTTTGCTACTGTGATGAATAATAATATAAATATCTGATATGCAGATGGTCTTGGGCAACCCCTGTGAAAGAATTGTTTAACAGACCTGATAGAATGTGTGTGTGTGTGTGTGTGCTTGAATGCCATTTACGAGAGTTGTCTGGGTAATCCAATAATGGCTCTCTCCCAAACAGAAGGCCAACAATTCAGTAGTTGTTCAGCCCACGGACTGAAGGTCAGCAATCCCAATCTGTTTCTGGAGTCTTGGCGGATTCCTAGAGAGCTTCTGTCTACATGGGAATCCTGAAGTAGTCTGTAATACCAACACAGAATAGATTACTTTGCCAGGAAGACTGAGAGCAATCAGGAAAAAGGCGGAAGCTTCCTTCTTCCATGTCCTTTTATGTGGGCAGCCACCAGAAGATGTGGCCCAGATTTGCAGCAACTTGCCTAACTTCATAAGCCAATCAAGAAAGTCCCTCAGGGACATTCCCAGGTGATTCCGGAGGTAGTCAAGTTGGTCACCATGATTAACCACCATAGTCTGGAGGAAATGCACTTTATTTTTTTACTTGGTCACAAAATGAACCGTTAGTGAGTTTGTATCTGTTTCCTTGAACCTGATCCTGACTGAGGGAGTGTTACCCATCTGTCTTATGTCTCGCAGCCTCTGGGAGTTAATGGATACAGACAGTGGTGGAAGGGTGACCCCTTCTGTCTGCCAGCACTTTTCAGACACAGCCTTGCTTGCCAGTGGTGGCTGTTTGAGGGTTTCGCTCTCATGGGTAGATATGACATCAGGCAGGAAGTTGGGAATGAGTGTGGCCTCAGCTTGAAGAAGAGAAAGGGAAGAAGAAGAGCAGAGGAATGCTACAGAGGCACGAACCCATCTGTCTTAGTTAGGGTTGCTGTTGCTGGGAAGAGACAGTGTGACCATGGCGACTCTTCTTTTGTTTTATTTTGGTTTGGTTTTTGAGACTGGGTTTCTCTGTGTAGCCCTGGCTGTCCTGGAACTTGCTCCGTAGACCAGGCTGGCCTTGAACTCACAGAGGTCCACTGGCCTCTGCCTCCATGAGTGCGGGGATTAAAGGCCTGCACCACCACTGCCCAGCAGTGACCATGACAACTCTTATAAAGGAAAACATTTAGGTGGGTGGCTTACAGTTCAGAGGTTCAGACCATTATCATCGTAGTGGCAGATGGTACTGGAGAGGTAGCAGAGAGTTCTGTGTCTTACACAGGCAACAGGAAGTACGATACTGGGCGTGGCTTGAGTATATATGAGCCTTCAAAGCCCACCCCCACAGTGACACACTTCCTCCAACAAAGCCACACCCACTTCAACAAAGCCACACCTCCTAATGGTGCCACCCCCTATGTAGATTATGGGGGTCATTTACATTCAAACTACAACATCCCCCCACACACCCATTTCTGCATGGGCAAGGTCAGGGCTCTAGAAATAAGCAGTAGCTCCTACAGGGCCTCATTGAAGCTTTCTTTTTCTCTAGGCTAAATGCTAAGATTGTTGGTCTCCTGTGAACAGCAGGCCTCATGCACAGTCTTCTTCCTGCTCATACATGGTTCCCAGTGCAGTTGGCTCAGGGCCACTGGCCTCTTCTGCACTCATACAACTCCTGAGGAGCGGCTAGGTCTTGGGGGAGGAATGTGCTGAGCATGCCAATGTGCAGCAGCCGGGTGAACAGCTAATGGAAATTAATCCCGACCCCTGGGTCCTTATTCTGCTTTTGATCATCATTAGCTTCTCAGAATTTTTCCTATGTCTCAACACTGCAAAGTGTTTCATGGTGCTAGGGATTCTGGGTAATCTCCCCCCTTAAATTAAGGCAGCCCAAGAGGCCATCTGCTGTGTTCCAAGCCTGCAACTCTAGCATCATTGAAAATCTAGCATGTATTGAAAACTGAGGAGGGCTCAGGATGCTTTCTGAGACTTCTGTATCAATGTTTACAACAGCCCAGCAGCTTGGAGTTAGAATCTGTGTCTCTAGCTAGAAGCATGTCCTTATTCTTTTCCAAGTATAAATAAACAGGGTTAGCACCATGTAGTGGGATCTTTGAATTTTTTGTTGGTTTTTGTTTTTTTGAGACATGGTTTCTTTGTGGAGCCCTTAACTGTCCTGGAACTAGCTCTGTAGACCAGGCTGGCCTCAAACTCACAGAGATCCTCCTGCTTCTGCCTCCTGAGTGTTAGGATTAAAGGCCACCTTGGGAAAAAAAAAAAAAAAAAAAACCTTTAGATTTTTATGAGCAGGAAAATTAGGAGACAAAAGAGAGTGTTAGCTTTTGATGGCAGTCACCCCTATAGTGGCCAAAACCTCCAGTCTCTTGGTCAAAAGTTCCACCTCTGACTTAAGGAACAGGTCTGGGAAAGGCTTTGGGGGGGGGGCTGTAGTTGCCTCTGCTAAACCCCAGCATACCCCAGAATAAATATTGTTAAATTCTGTCCAGCATATCATCAAAACTTAACTTATATATTTTGCTGCAGCAGCCCTTGAAATAAAAAAAAAATTTTTTTTAATTTGCTGTTGACAGAAGGGTACATTGGGGATTTCCATGGCCCAGAGGCCCAGAATCTCCTAAGTTTTGCATTTAAAGTCAGCACAGTTCTTTTCCACTCTGTGGAAAGCTTATTTAAATGGCTGCCTTAGAATTGTTTATATGTGGCTCACACACCCATCATATTTCTCATAGGAACTGAGAATTTGATGTCTGCTCGGGATAGGAAGCCTCTGGCTTGCCCTTGCATTCCCTCTGACCTCCACTCGGTGCTGAACACCTTATGGTTGTCCAGTAAGCATTCAACAGTTGCTGGACGGATGAAAAGATGGATAAAGAGGCCGAGTTCTTAACTCTGAAACAGTCACAAAGTAGGGAAGGAGTCTGTGTGAGCCTTGGGAGCTGCCAACATTGAACTCTGAACGTAGCACCTGCTCACCTCCCCTTTATATTATGTCAAAGCCGATACCTACTAATTTAAAAATCCAAGCCTTCCTCAGTTTGGACTCAGTTGAGCACACATCTAGCCCCATTTCCCAGTGTTGATATTCCCTCTTGGCTGGGATATCCTGTGTCTATCCTGGCTGTGACTCACTCACACACACTATGCCCAGGGATTCTGCAGGCCCCTGGCCTAGATATGCTCCTTCCCTGAATCCTCAAACACAAGTGCTTGGGAGGCCATAGTCACACACTATTCACTAAACCATTAAACCACAGTCTTCTCTCCAGCTGTTATTCTTGGGGTTTCCCCCCTCTTCCTGCTTCTCTTTGCCATGTTTTTCTTTATTTGTGATGTCCAGGCTCTCTTCTCTCAAGCCCTAGCCTGGACGCCTCAGCAATATTTACTTGTACAGAGGTGCCAGCTAATACCCATCTAAACTAGTCTAACATGGGCTAGGCGCTTGGTTTGCTGATTTAGCATGGAGGTACCTTGTCACCATCCCAGAGCTGAAAGTCAGGATCCCTTGCCTGCCATTCTGGGGATGAGATGTTGCATATGCAATGGACAGCTTCCAGCCCAAGACTGCATTTCCTTCACCTCATGTGGATCAGAGGTCTGCATGCCTTAACTCTTTCAGTGATTTTCTACATGACAGGGGCTGACTGCTTGAGAGCATACAGTGTGCCATCAGGCTAGCACAGGTCTGCCATATAACAGAACTGAGTAAACACGACACAACTTTAGAGTACCTTCCTGGCATCAGGCTTCAGGGCCCGAGAACGGAGAGGTAAATAACACAGACTGTTGTGGGCCTCATGAGCCAGTCTTGTGGAAAGGGGGTGTGTGTGTGTGTATGTGTGTTCAAGCAATCCTTCACAGTGAGAATTCAGGAATCACAGCACACACACATGAGAATCCCAGAGACAGTCGAGAAAAACCCACCTGAGAAGTCCATTTGCCCTGATTTTAAAGGATAAATAGAGATTAAGTGAAGCATGTGTGAAAATGCTAAGAACATTCTAGGCAGAGGGAATGGATGGATGGAGGTAGGGAAAAAGGGTGATGATGGATGTGTTGGGAGATAGGTAGAGCTGGTATTAAAATCTGAATTCAATGGTAGAATAGTGCAGAATATTCTACCTGACGTTAGGAAACAGTCTGAATCAGGGTGTTTTGCTACAGTGCATAGATGGGTGGTGGTGGCGGCGGTGGTGATGGAGGTGATGATGGTGATGGTAGTGGTGGTTATTGTCCACTTGCCATGGTTGGCATATATTCCCAGAAATGAGATGGAATGAATTCAATGAATTCTTGCCCTTTGTCAGGCAAGAATGACCCTAGAATTACAGTAAAGCCCTTTAACTTCATGGTAACCAGCCCTCCCGACCCAGGAAGCTCACCTAAGGCTCTTCTCCTCACCAGATGAGCGGGAAGTTGTTCAGAAGAAGACCTTTACGAAATGGGTCAACTCCCACCTGGCTCGAGTGTCCTGCCGCATCAGCGATCTCTACAAGGACCTTCGAGATGGGCGCATGCTCATCAAGCTGCTGGAGGTGCTCTCTGGAGAGATGCTGGTAAGGCCCATCTCGGCCTGTGGCTGATGCCATCAACTTCAGGAGTGCAGATAGTTTCCTCAGCCGCCAGGGTTTCTCCCTGTTCCTCTTCAAGGTTCCAGTATTTACAAAGTCAAGGGTCTGTGAGGTTGGGTTCTCTGGCTTCTTCCCAGATTTTCTCGACCCTTCTGACCACTCCCACCCCTTATGTTCATTCCAGAAGCTATGCAGAGCTTTACCATTCTCACTGGGGTCTGGGCAATTTGGAGCTGGAATGCGTGGGCCTAGGTGTATGAGCTGTTGGAGAAATTTGCATTCCTCTTGGAAGCAGGGGGAAAGTATGGTAGAAAGTTTGCTGTGCCACAGGTCCAAGTGGAAGCCTGTTAGAGAGCCACTTGGTTGTCCCTGCCTAGCACTATAGTAGGTGAGGGTGTATGCTTTGCTCCCTACTTCCTTTGTGACCTTGGGCCTATCAGGTAGGATTTTCTTTGCCTGCATCTCCTCTCTGTATAGAATGAGGTATTGTGAGAGCCTGAGGGTCTGAGTGAAAAGGCCTTCTGTTCTACCTTTTCAATTCCAGGCTGCAGCTTTTGCTTCTTTAGTCAGTATTGAAATTCCACTTGAAAGAATCAGTCCAGGATCCCTTCAAAAGATAGTTAGGAGAGAGGCAAAACCAGTACTGTGCTAGAGGACCTGAGCCTGACCCTCAGAATGCACATAGGAAAGCTGAGCATAGTGGTCTATGTGCTTTTGGTATCCCAGCACTGGGGAAGTGGATACAGGGAGATCCCTGGGACTCCCTGTCCAGCCAATCCAGCCTACTTGGCAAATTCCAGATCAGTAAGAGACTGTCTCAAAAACAAAACAAACAGACAAAAAACCCACCACCAACAAACAAACGGTAAGTAGTGACTGACTGAAAATTGACACCCAAGGCTGACCCCTGTCCTCCATCTGCATGCACAAGCATACATATCCACATACTAGCATTAACAATAATCCCCTTGAGTTCTGGCTGGGGTATTCAGGGGAAGAGGAAGATTTGTTGGAGACACGGACATTATCAATCACCAATCTAAAAAAAAATTCTTACTACTAACTAGCACGAGTAGTTCTTAGAAATACGCCTGGTTCACAGTCAGTTCACTGTCTGTCATGCTGTTGATTTAATTGTCATTTAATGCCCACTCAGAAGGCTAGGTCAGACCCAGAAGGACTCTTCAGAAGTCTGGTTGAGTGCTTGAGACAGAAACCTTCTGGATTTTGCTAGAAGGAAGGAGGTGCCAGAGAGATTGCCCAGCTAGTTAGGCACTGGCTACTCTTTCAGAGGACCGAGTTTTGATTCCCATATGGCAGCCTATAACTCCAGTTCCAGGGCATCTAACACTCTCTTCCAGCCTCCGTGGCCACTGCATGTACATGGTGTACTAAAGTACATGCAGGCAAAACACCCATAAACATAAAATTGGAAATAAATATATGTTTAAAAAAAAAGTGTCAGGAGTGACTGTAGAACCTGAAATTTGAGCAAAAAGAAGGGTAGAGCTATGGCATCAGCCCTGGTGTAACTGTGAAGTCCCTCCATGCCCACAAGGCCATTGCTGTCCCTTAGCCAAGGCCCACCAAGGGCAAGATGCGAATCCACTGCCTGGAGAATGTCGACAAAGCTCTGCAGTTTCTCAAGGAGCAGCGTGTGCACCTGGAGAATATGGGCTCCCATGACATCGTAGATGGCAACCACCGCCTGGTCCTAGGCCTCATCTGGACCATCATCCTCCGATTCCAGGTGGGTCCTGTGGCTGGTAGAAGCTGAAGGGAACTCTCAAAGCTGTTAAGGAGCTGAGAACCTTACAGAATGCTGACTAGAGCGTGTTTATGTCCATCTAAGAAAGCTGGTCACCCACTCTATGGAACAGTGACCATGGGATGGAGGACCTACATTGTGTACTATTCCAAAGCTCAGGACAGCTGCCCGGCCATAGTCTTTTGAGGAAGGAAATAGAAGTCAACTTGTAGCTAGGTTGCAATCTGCTGTCGGACTGATTTTTTTTTTTTTTTTAACCTCTCACCCTTTGTGTGTAACTTCTTCATGTTTGAACCAATATGGTTCAGAAATTGCAAAAATAGTACAGAAAAAAAAAAACTCCCTTTAAACTTTTTAAACTAGAAAGATTTTCTCATCTAAAATTCAAGCTCTCTCCTTGGTCCCCAGTCTCCACCTTAGGAGGTAGTGATGTCCACATTCAAGGTGTGTCTTCTTCTCTTAGTTAACCACATTTGGACACACTCTCACAGATTTACCCTGAAGTGTGCCTTACTAGCAGACTAGTAACTCAGTAAACCATGTTAACAATACACCAAATGTTCAGTTCATGTGGTAAGGCATTTAACCTTCAGAGGAAGGTATCTGGACATCTTGCCAATTCTCAAACTCCTGTTAGAGGTTCCTAATTATTGTTGTCCCTTCTGATACGGGTGTCATTCTGATTGACCGAGGCAGCTAGGAACCAAGACCTTAGGGTGTAGGGTGTGTGGGGATGGGTGCTACAGACATATGGAGGGGCAAAGGGAAAGAGTCCCCGCAGGAAAGCAGGGAAGCATAGAGCCAGAGACAGAGTTACTTCCCTCCTTCTTCTTCTGCTATTCCCAGATTCAGGACATTGTTGTCCAAACTCAAGAAGGTCGTGAGACACGTTCAGCCAAGGATGCTCTGCTCTTGTGGTGCCAGATGAAGACAGCAGGGTGTGTATGCCCTGGAAACCCGCCACTGCTGTGTTCCCTCTTAGTGAGGGGGTTCTCAGCCTTCCTAATGCCGTGACCCTTGGATACAGTTCCTCATGTGGTGATGACACCCAGCCATAAAATTGGAATTATTTTCATTGCTATTCCATAACTGTAATTTTGCTACTGTTATGAGTTGTAGTGTAAATACCCTATATGCAGGATGTTTGAGTTATAAGCCACAGTTCAAAATGGTATCATTGTGTGGCTTAGCTGTATGTTCTTATGTTGAAGCTACTCAGGATGGGACAGATCTGTCCCTCTCCTGGCATATGGGCCCTCAGCTCAGATGCTTGTGACCTCAAAGAAATTTGTTTCTTAGTCTTAATGTTTCTCCTGAATGCAGCTACCCCCATGTCAACGTCACCAACTTCACCTCCAGCTGGAAGGATGGCCTGGCCTTCAATGCTCTAATACATAAACACCGGTAAGGAGAGCCCTCCCTGGTGCTCTCTCACTTAAATCATGGCTGGGGTGGGGTGTTGCCTCTGCTTCTCCTTTTATCCCTGGTTTTTCCTGGTGCTACTGCTGCCCGTTTCCTTACAAACTGGTGCTCACAGCTCCAGCTCTTGTTCTTGTGTCTCATTTCTCTTGTCTGCCTTTCCAACTCCCTACATCTGTCTAGCATCCTCACTTCATGCTACAACTAGCCTGTATGTGGAACCACCATGGCCACTCCATCTTAACAGTTCTGCCCTTGTCCCCAGGCCTGACCTCATTGACTTTGACAAGCTGAAGGATTCCAATGCCCGGCATAACTTGGAGCATGCATTTGATGTGGCCGAACGCCAGCTGGGCATCATCCCACTCCTTGACCCTGAAGGTGAGCCATGCCCAGGGTTGGTCCAGGTGCCTGGTGAGCTACAGGCATGGAGATGTTGGGGCTAAGTCAGGGTCCTGTTCTGCTTCTCAGTGACAAGTAAGTTTTCAGCAGACACCTGGCTTCTGGGGTCCTTGAAGCCTTGGATCCTCCTTCATTCTGTTTCTGTAGTTTATGGTTCTAATGTGGATCTTATAACTGTCTGAAATCAAAGGACTCTGCTCAGTTCTTTGCTTCTTCTAGAACTCACTATGTGGCTGAAGCTGACCTTGACTTCCTCAGGCTTCTGACACCAGCTAGTTACTCCTCTATTTCATGTCCTCTTGGTTGTCATTTGATGCCCATGATGGAACCTCATGGTGGAGAAAGTAGGGTTAGATACTAGAAACATGACTTTCCTGGACTCCGGTTTTAGAGCTCATAATGTACTTTCTCCCTCCTGCAGATGTCTTCACAGAAAACCCAGACGAGAAATCCATCATCACCTATGTGGTGGCCTTTTATCACTACTTCTCCAAGATGAAGGTGTTGGCGGTGGAGGGCAAGAGAGTAGGCAAGGTATCAGGCTGTCTGCTTGCCGGCCCTGGGCCTCTTGTGTGAGCTCCTGTCCATCCTAAAAGCTTTGTGTTTGGGCCCCTAGCTGCAGTTTGGTATGTGGAACATTCCCCAGTTCCTCTAATGTCCCCTGGGAAACCCTCAAGCTGATTCCAAAGAATGCCCGCGTCTGTCCTGCTGGGGACAGCCCCAGGTCTGAGTCCGTGGTCCACCTGGAGGCCCTTGTCTCCCTGTCTCCCAGACATCCTCCAGGAAGCACCACAGGCTCTTTGTCCTGTGGATTGTGGCATCAGACCTTTGCAGGATACCAGGAGCAGAGTGCCATGCTTAGTTTTTTTTTTTCCCCTGCTGGTTCCTCAGCTCCTCAAGAGTGGACAGACCCCATCCATCTCTGTGAGCCTGTGTCTCCCAAAGGCTGCCTGGATGTCCTCGATTCCTAATAAACAGAAATAAACAAAGCACCCCAGGGGCTCCTGCCCAGACAGTTGTGACCAAAATAGCAAACCAGGTCCAGTGAAGAAACTGTCTCAAAACCTAGGGTAGAAAGTGATTGAGGAAGACACCAACCTCCAGAGGCTGGTATCCTGGTTCAGCAAGCTTACTGATCTGTAGCAGGGGTGCACAACCTTCCTCATGCTGAGACCCTTTACTATAGTTTCTCATGTTGTTGTGACCCTCCCAGTCATAAAATTATTTTGGTGCTACTTCGTAACTGTAATTTTGCTGCTATGCACATAATGCAAATATGTGATAGGTTCTCGACCCTAGGGGGTCAGGAACCATTGTTCTATAGTAAAGGGCAAGAAGCTACCACTGGCCTTTAGTGCAGGCAGTGCAGGAGAGGACTTTACCTACTTCTCATCCATCCCTTTAGCAATGTGGGGTCTCCTCCGGGAACAAACCCAACCTAGAATACTAACAGAGCTTGAGAGACACGGGAGCCCCAGTATACTTCACTGGGTCTCATTGGTGGCATCGTTGCTGGAGTTTTTCTTCTGATGAGAATGAGTAACAGGGTGATTCCCTAGGTCATTGACCACGCCATCGAGACCGAGAAGATGATTGAAAAGTACAGTGGGCTAGCCTCAGACCTGCTCACCTGGATTGAGCAAACCATTAACGTCCTGAATAGCCGCAAGTTTGCCAACTCTTTGAGTGGTGTCCAACAGCAACTACAAGCCTTCAGCACCTACCGTACTGTGGAGAAGCCACCCAAGTAAGGCCCTGGCATGCAGGAGGGTGGTCAGTCCTCAGGAGCTGAAAAAGTCAAGAGCTGGGGGTCGGGTCCCTTGAAGTCTGTCTACAAGGCACATCACTGAGTTCCATACCTGGATATCTGTCACCTGTTTCTTGTCTTATGTGGCCACCCCATGTCTGTCCGGCTTACTGACGCTGATGAGTAACTTTTGCTTCTAGACAAAGAAAGTGTTTTTCTAGACTCCCAGGGCCAACAGAGGAGCTGTTTGAGGCTTCTTTGGAGAGTCAGTGCTGGGTAATTCCTCTTAGAAAATCTGCTCCCTGAGCCCTGGGTTTCTGTATTATCAGCCTCTGAGCACCCTTGTCGGGCGCTGTGATCATCTTCCTTTGTCCCACCTGCTACTGTTCATCAGCAAAGCATTCAGCTTGCTTCTCAGGAGCTCTGCCCCACCCCACCACATATGTGCACATGTAGCCATGCACACACTTATACATGCATGTATAATGAACATAAGCATGCACATATACAACCACACACACAGTTATGAAGGCACATACAGATATATACAAATATCCACAACCAAGCAACACTCATACATGGACACATGCACACATGTGTTAGTACTCATAAGCATCCAGGTGCACACACAATTACACATGCATTTCCAAATACTCACACTTGCAAACATGCACACACACGTACACACATCAGGAATTCCAGGCTCTGCTAATAGCTTGTCTACTTCAATTCCAGTTTAACAATGATGCCCTCTGTCCGTGTCTCCCCCCCCCCCCCATCTCATCTCCCTCTCACCATTCAAGTCTCTCGAATAGAAAAAAATGGGACACTAAGCCCAGAATGTTCTGTGACTCTGGGTCTGGTTTTTGATTTGACACTAATCTGTTTTTAAAGTCCTAAATTCAATACCAATGACAGGGCCCTTACCTGTACCAACAGGGCTTCAGAGCCTCAGGCTTCCTGAGTGTTCTGAGCACTGAGTTATGTTAGCCCCACGAATGATTCCTCAGTGCTGTGTTCAGGAGGAATGTGAACATGCACCATGACTTGGACCTTGTCCTCTTCACCTACAAAGCGCAGCCCTGGCCCCTTGAACACGTCTGGCCTATAGGATTTGAGAGATCCAGCTAATTGAGAGTGGAGTAGAAGTTCTTTTCCAACCACTACGTTCTTGAGGGAATAATGCTGCTTCTAAGGTTTTATTGACTAAAAACAATTTGTCTGAAAGCCTTCATTTGGAGGACAGAGAAGAGTTTCTTTGTGTGGATTGGTTAAACTTGGCAGTTATTAGAGTTACCAGAATATTCCATTTAGCTAATCCCTATGGATGCAAATGAATGCCGTCCCTGATAGCCACTGCATTTTCTCTGAATTGAGCTGTAAAGATGCAAATCCTTATGTGATCCCTGCCTGTAAAAAGTGACAAGTGTCTTAGCAGGGAAGTAAACCTGTCTTTCCCCTTCATTTTTTAATGAAAATATACTTTTCTTTCCAAGATCCAGGATGTCAGGGTTTCCATATTGACTGCACCAAACAGTGTGTCTATGGGGACCTCAAAACCAGTATCCCTCATTCTGTTCCCCCACAGGTTTCAGGAGAAGGGGAATCTGGAAGTCCTCCTGTTCACCATCCAGTCCAGGAGGAGAGCCAACAATCAGAAAGTGTACACACCCCATGATGGGAAGCTAGTGTCTGACATCAACCGGGTACCGTACACTAGTGTCAATTGCCCATATGAGTTCTTGACAAGGATGTGGGGAGAGGCTACTGAACAAGGCTAGACCAGGCCACTTTATTTGGCATTAATTACATGTGACTATTTAGGAGAGTCATTTGAATGTGTCTGTAAGAATTCAGACTCTACTCTCCCTGCCCTTCACATTTCAGTCTCCTGAGGTACCCAGAATCATTCTTCGGGGCCATTTTTGGTAGCCTGTCCTCTACAAACCTTGAATTTATCTTGGAGTCTAGAATGTTAATTATTTACAACAAACAGAGAAATGCTGTGTGATGTTTCAGAGGTTTGGAGACAGCACCATCTTTAATAGAATGGAAGGGGCTATTTAGACAGCGAGAATTTACTGAGCATCTATAGAGGTGGAAACCATTATATTTTTAGGCCAGTGTCTAAAGCAGGCAGGCTTAGGGGAGGTGGAGCTGGGAAGTCTGACTGATCTGACCCAGACAAAAGTCAAAGTCTGTTACTAAATGTTAAAAGGCTACAGACCTCATAGTGGCAGGGTCTCCCTGGATCCAAGGTGAAAGAGACAGCCCCAAGCTCACATATCCTTCCTGTTCCCCAAGAATTCTCCTCTGCCCCATGTAGGCCTGGGAGAGCCTGGAGGAAGCAGAATACCAAAGAGAACTGGCCCTGAGGAGCGAGCTCATTCGCCAGGAGAAATTAGAACAGCTGGCGAGGCGCTTTGACAGAAAGTCTGCCATGAGAGAGACCTGGCTCAGTGAAAACCAGCGCCTCGTAACCCAGGTAAGGGGGCATGCTGTGTGTGTGTGTGGGGGGGGGGTGCTTTGGACCACTTATCTCCATGGAGCTGGAGTCCAATCCAGTCTCAGTAGCGGCCAGATAAGCCCCTCCTCAGCTTTGTAAGTGTTTGACTGGACCAAACCTACATCTGAAGAGAAACTCTTGGATATAATGTCTCTCTTTCTTACATGTATCTCTGTCTCTTGCTTTTATTAGAAGGTCCTGGACCTTGCAACATGCGGAGCAAGCATTTCACCAGGGTTATACTCCCAGCCCATTTTAAGTCTCCATATTAGAACAGAGCCTCACATACTCGAATGTCCCCCCAACACATCTTGTGTTGGCTGTAGCATCAATAGACCCAGAAGCCAGAGCTGATATTAATGATGCTTCTCTGGGAACAGGGTTAAATCAGAGTGTGCCTTTGGTTTCTTGGCCTGCAGGTCTGGGACATATTTCACTGGCTAACAGTGAACCCCAGGGCTGATTCTCCATCAGAGCATCTGCTCCCTCCTACTTAGAGCTTAGAATCAAATTAAATTCTGTCTGTTAAGGGGATATTGAATGTTCTAAGAGCATTGGAGAGTGTACGTGTGCCCCAGATAGTGTGTGGGTAAACCATCTGTTTGCATCAATATGACATACTGGTCTCAGCAGCTCTGCCTGCCCAGAAATGGACAGATCCTCTCAAGGCAGGGTGGGAAGTACCAGTAGGTTACCAGAGGACTCTGTAGTGAACACATAGCCTCACCTGCATGTGTGGTGCAGAGAGTAAAATGGGGGCATTTAGAGGTACTTGCAAGACATTCAGAAACTGCTCTGAGGAACCAAGCAGCAGGGAGACAGCAAAGATAACACTGGTGTAGAAATGTACTATTCCCATCTGGCAGCTGTGCTTCAGGGACCCACTGTCTCTGAGCCCAGGGGAATCTGACTGAACTGCTATTCTGTTTATTGTTTGTTTTTTCCTCCTTGGGGGCAGGATAACTTTGGGTATGACCTGGCAGCTGTGGAGGCTGCCAAGAAGAAGCATGAAGCCATTGAGACAGATACAGCTGCTTATGAGGAGCGGGTAAAGGCCCTGGAGGATCTGGCCCAGGAGCTGGAGAAAGAGAATTACCATGACCAGAAGCGCATCATGGCCCGGAAGGACAATATCCTCCGTCTTTGGAGCTACCTACAGGAGCTGCTGCGATCCCGGCGCCAGAGGCTCGAGGCCACTCTGGCACTGCAGAAGCTTTTCCAGGACATGCTACACAGTATTGACTGGATGGATGAGATCAAGGTGGGCTGGAGACTGCCCGTCCCACACCCCATGGTAGTCAGCATCTGCTTTCTTACATACCTGCCCTCCAGTCATATCTCTAAGTCACAATGGAGAAAGGACAAAGATGTCACTAGCCCATGTTCACAATATCCCCACTAACCCAGGAATCTTTGGTTAGTGGTTGCACAGGCACCACCATATAGGAATTAGAAGAGATACGGAAATTAATGAGAAACCCTGAGAATCCAGCTCCAAGTAATTGGGGCTTGACTGAGGTTTGAATTCAGGCCCCTCTGCACAGGGGAAACGAAAGAAATCTGAATCTCTCCCTCTGTTCCAGGAGGCCTTGGGTGAAAGTAAGCATGAACTTGACTGTGGGCTTTCTGAAAATAAACATGCCCAGGCTTCAGACCTCAAAAAAAGATTATTTAGATGACTATAAAGCTTGAGATTTCATAGGACATTCCATGGAAGATTCCAGAGGGCACCCTTATAGGAAATCCTCTGCATCATCTACTGTTTCAAGTAGCAGGTGCCTCCCTGCCATATCCACTTTCCCTGATTAAAATGTGTGCACATGTACACACACACACACACACACACACACACACACACACACCCTCTGGAGGTGTCCTTTCTCATCACCTGCTGTTGTCCATTGCCAGGCTCACATCTTGTCTGCTGAATTTGGAAAGCACTTATTAGAAGTTGAAGACCTGCTTCAGAAGCACAAGCTAATGGAGGCCGATATTGCCATCCAAGGGGACAAAGTTAAGGCTATCGCAGCAGCCACAATGCAGTTCACTGAGGGCAAAGGTGAGGCCAGGAGTGCCCGCTCTCTTGAGGCCTCTGATGCTACACCCCATCCCCTGGCCCCTTTTCTCCCTTGGGTAAATCTAGAATCACCTTTAGAATTCTGCTTCTGGTAATGTGCAAAGCTTGAAGGGTAACAGCGCTCTCCCGAGGGCCAGCTGCTTTGGCAGCCCAGAATTAGAAACATGTCCTTAAGTGCCATGTCATCTGTCTTCTGTTTGTGTTTCTAGTATCTTGTCGCAAATAAGAGAGTTCATTACCTCCTGGAAATCTTTAACTGAGCTTTTTAAAATCTCATATCATGTTGTATATTTCTACTAAGAACTGACTCAACTTTTAATCTTCCTCATTTCTGAAGTTTAGTGGGAACCAGTTATAAGGAATCCTGTCTGTCCTCTATGCATCCAATCCCAAAGGACCTTGAAGGTCTGGAGATATAACTCAGTGATGGAGCATTTACCTACCACACAAAAGGTCCCCAAGACCCTGAGAGATGGAAACTCTAGGATTGTGTGGTTCTGACCTGACATTTGCCAGTAAAAGAATCCCTTCCTGTTCTTTCTCTTCCTCCATCTATTCCTCCAGGGTACCAGCCTTGTGACCCCCAGGTCATCCAGGACCGTGTCAGCCACCTGGAGCAATGCTTCAGTGACCTAAGCTTCATGGCAGCTGGGCGTAAGGTGCAGCTGGAGCAATCCAAGCGGCTCTGGAAGTTCTTCTGGGAGATGGATGAGGCTGAAAGCTGGATCAGGGAAAAGGAGCAGATCCTCTCCTCCCTGGACCGCGGCAAGGATCTGACCAGTGTGCTCATCATGCAGCGCAAGCACAAAGCCTTTGAAGATGACCTCCGCGGGCTGGATGCCCATCTGAAGCAGATCTTCCAGGAGGCTGAAGGTATGGTTGCCCAAAAGCAGTATGGACATCCACAGATCGAGAACCGTGTCAAGGAGGTATCCACGCAGTGGGACCACCTGAAAGAGCTGGCTGCCTCTCGAAAGAAAGACCTGCAGAATGCGGAGAATTTCTTCCAGTTCCAGGGCGATGCGGACGACCTGAAGGCTTGGCTGCAGGATGCTCACCGGCTGCTCTCCAGTGAAGATGTAGGACAAGATGAAGGCGCCACAAGAGCCCTGGGAAAGAAGCACAAGGAGTTTCTAGAGGAGCTGAAGGAGAGCCAAGGGGTGATGGAACACTTGGAGCACCAAGCCCAAGGCTTCCCCGAGGAGTTCAGAGATTCCCCGGATGTAACGAGTCGACTTCAGACACTCAGGAAGCTCTACCAGGAGGTGTTGGCCCAGGCAGAGTTGCGTAGACAGAGGTTGCAGGATTCCCTGGACTTGTACACAGTGTTTGGGGAGTCGGATGCCTGTGAGCTGTGGATGAGTGAGAAGGAGAAATGGCTGAACCAGATGGATATCCCAAACACACTGGAGGACCTGGAGGTTGTACAGCACAGGTCAGAGCATCTCCTTCTCTGCTCACCTTCCACCTCTGGACCAGCAGGGGTCTCTTTGAAGAGACCAGTACTTAAAGTGCAGGCTCTGGAGGTTGAGGGGCTCCAATATTTCACCCACTGGGGCCTTCATAGTTCCTGAGACAAAGGGGTTTTTCTTTATTCAGTTGCTTCTCAGCTACAGCAGCCTTTGCTCACAGACACCAGTTCATAAACCACAGGTTTCTGAGGCTGCTTTCACTTCTGGTATTCTGATTTCATCAGCACCCTGGATAGGGATGGGGGGCAAGTTCATCCTCTGTGTGCAGGTGGGAGTTGGGTATGATTTTGCTCAGTGGGGTGTGGCTTGCTTAAGCTCAGGGTGTGGTTGATTCTAAGGTGGTAGACGGAGTGGTGGACTAGGGAACATGCTCAGGCTATATATAAATGGGGTGTTCAGGCTATGGAGAGGTCTGTGGATGGGGGAGCGGTCAGGTGATGGAGAGGAGCTGAGGCAGGGTAGAATGGGGTGTCCAGGCTTTGCAGCATCTCAGCAGCCTAGCACGTAATCCAAGTGCCATAGGGCTGGAGGCACTACCCTCTGGAGTACTGCTAAAGTAGTTAGTTCTTGACTGAGAGCAGACCAGAGGTTCTCAGCCTTCCTGTGCTGTGACCCTTTAATACAGTTTCTCATGTTGTGGGGACCATAAAACCATAAAATGATTGTTGTTGCTACTGTTATGAATTGTGAAGAGTCATCAGCTCCCAAGGAGTCTCAACCTCCAGGTTGAGAATCACTGTGCTGGATGATACTGGACTTTTCCCAGGAACAGTTGTACGACCTTCAGCAGCCCTTCCTTACCTATCCTAGGAATGAAGCATCTAACTGGGGGTGGGGGTGGGGCATGGCTTCAGCCAACATTTCTAGCTGGCAGAATCAGGGTAGTACAAGCAACCAAGACAATGGTAGTATAACAGATGGTCCTTGGGGCGACTGCCTCCTTTGCCAAACCCAATACTGTAACCCCTTACTAACCCTTTTCTGTGGAACTGTTCACCGTATAGTAAAGTACTGTCTCCTAACTTGGTCCAGAAATACCAAGCCATAAATTGAACCAAAAAATTAGGGTGTGCCAGCCTATCTGTGTCCCTTCCTTCCTCTTCTGGACCAAACACTCAGAACGTAGAGTGAAGAAGCACAAGCCACACATCTGGAGACCGAGAACTGGTGTTTCCGCTGCCGCTAACTGCTCCTCATGTTCTCGTCCATATTAGGTTTGACATTCTGGACCAGGAGATGAAGACTTTAATGACTCAGATTGACGGGGTAAACCTTGCTGCCAACAACCTGATAGAGAGTAGCCACCCACGTAGTGGGGAGGTGAAGCAGTATCAGGACCGCCTGAACAAGAGGTGAGCATGGGCAGAACTTGGGTCTGGGGCGGTTTCTCCTAGCACCTGACATACACCTGGAGAAATGGCCCAAGCTTTAAATGTTCTTGTTTTTCTCTGCCAATCTTGTTGCTGGTCTGGGGTAGAAGCAAGGGGGCAATCATGCTACTGTAAGCATCGGGGAGGAGAGTGTCCTGAGGAGGACGGATGTCCGTGCATCCATGATGAAAAGGGCATTCTGAGTGCACAGACAGTTAGTAGGTCACATGACACTTTGTCATATTTCCCCAGACATTCCTGGACATGGGAAATTGCTTTCTGAAAGTTCTTAAGTACTGTCCATAAAAGAATGTCCCTGCCTCTGCCAAAATACAACATCAATAAGACTGGCCTGCGTGAAGAAAATTAGCAGGGAGCCTTGAGCAAGCTTCATGGATGGAACAAAAATCAGGCCCGGAGGAGCCTTTAGAGAGGGGCTGCTTTCAGAGCAGGGCATAATTGCTCCTTAGTTCCTAGAGGATCTTTCAGAACAGAGCAAATGATTGCGTCCTCTGCTTTTACCTCAACCCGGCACATGCAATGCCACGTGCTCACTCCTTCTTCCTAACCCTTGCTTGTCCCTTCCACACACTTGTGCACGTGAGCTTTGTTCTGCCTAAAGCAGTTCAGAATGTAGACTTAAGCTTAAAGGGATGCTGTAGAGAGCCACTGGAATGGGTCTGACCACCTCAGCATCCAAGGCTGTGGTCTGCAAGCCTGTTGTTAATTCAAAGGATGCCTCTTTATTAGGCTTATAGCTACTGTCTATGTGGGAGAGGGAAGGAGAGAGATAGAAGTAGAGAGAGGGGTGAGGGGGAGGGAGAGAGAGGGAAAGGAAAGAAGGGGGAGGGAGAGAGAGAGAGAAAGAGAGAGAGAGATTGATTGATTGTGTGTGTTAGGTTTTGGAGCTGTTTAAGTGAAGCAACTATGTTTAAACCAGTGAAACTTCTAGGCAGGAAGAATTTGTCAGCTGGGCAATGCATTGTAGTCAGAGCATGCTGACATTTACATGCCCCACCCATCTTAACTGAAAACCTTCAAGACAGCTACCTTTCACAGGTTAGACAAGGTCTGAGGCACAGGATGATGAGATGGGTTCCATTAAGTGTAAGAGCACAGAGACCTAAGGCCACTTCTTTTCCATGTAGCTCGCCCTACTTGGGGCCAACTCCTTTGGTTAGAATGTTTGGACTGATGTTCAATGGTGGGAATGTGTCTCCTTGGAATTTTGACCTGTTGATTCTGGCTCAGTTCCCCAGAAATAGCAAGAGTTGTCTTTTTCATCTCACACTCATTCACATCCCCCACCACAGGGCCCCTTCCGCACCTCTGTTCCTCTCTGTCCATGTGTTTACTCTTCCAGCTACATATTTCAAAGCCTGGCCATGCTTAGTCCAGATCAGGCTCTTTTGAAAAATGAGCTCTGCCTTTCTTTTTACTGAGCTCTGCAACCTACCTTCTGTTTAATTTTTTACAGATTTATTCAGTGTGTGTGTGTGTGTGTGTGTGTGTGTGTGTGTGTGTGTGTGTGTGTGTGTGTGTGTGTGTTTGTGTGTGTACACCATATTCATATTCACACCTGCTCCCTCAGAGGTCAGAAGAGGGGATTCTATCCCACGGAATTGGTGTTCTAAAAGGTTGCCAGCTGCCATGTAGATGCTGGGAACTGAACCCAGATCCTCTGCAAGAGCAGCAAGCACTCTCAACCACTGAGGCATCTCCCCAGCCCCTCTTACCTTATATTTATAATTAACAGTTCTGAAATGCTTAACACCAGGAATACCTTATCGGGAATGTGTCATTAGACAGTTTTGTCATGGTGTGAACATCATAGAATGTACGAACATAACCTCCTACGTGCCTGGGCTATGTGGTACCTATTCTGTTGCTTCAAGACCACAGTGAACAAAATAGCATGAGATAGCTGGGGATGTAAGTTAATGGTACAGTGTACTTAGTGTGCACAAGGATCTGGATTCAATCCCCAGTACCACCATTAAAAACCTAGATTAGGTCAAACATCAGGAAAGCGATGTGAAACACGATAAACATGAAGTATATGAGGCAGGGTCTGGCGGACACAGCATACTGAACAATACAGAATAACACTTTAAGTAGACTATACACCCAAAATAACAGTAAGAAGGATAATGTAGCAAATCCATAAACCAGTAGCTTCCTCGTTCGTCATCGTCAAATACAAAACAGAGAGAGCAAACAGGAAGTAGGGTAAGACCTCCAAAGACTCCCCAGCCTCCCCAGGCAGTGCCACCAGCTCGGGGGGACCAAGTGTTCAAATGCCCAAGTCTATAAGGGATATTTCTCATTCAAACCACCACTACCCACTCCCTGACCCCAGAGACTCATGCCATAGCATAATGCAAAATGCATTTAGTCCCACCTCCCAAGTCCCCACAGCCTCTGCGTCTCAACATTGTTTAAAAGTCCAAAGTCTCTTTGGATACTCAAGGAAGTCTCTTAACTGTAAGCCCCCCATAAGGCAAAACCAAATCCTATAATTCCAGCATATAATGAATATGCATTTCCATTCCAAAAGGGAGACGTGGGGGCACAGTGAAGAAATACTGAACCAAAGCAAAGCCCAGCAAGGGCAAACTCCAAATCTTATAGCTTCAGGTCACATGCCAAAGGCTTAGATGGCTCCACCTCTCTACTCACGCTGTCCACAGCATACTTCTCTCTCTTGGGCTGGTTCTACTCCCCGGGTTGGCATCTTCAACATCTTGGGGTTTCCATTGCAACCCAGGCTTCACTTTCTCATCTTCATCTCCACTTTCACCTCTTAAACCTCTTGCCTTCTCGGGCCTGCTGCCTGGCGTCAGTGGCACTTTGAAACAATAGAGGAAGAAGCCATGGCCCCTTTCCTCTTATAGCCTTCATGCCCCTAAAATCAGCACCATGTAGATGACACTGCCACGTTAGGTTAGCAGCTTGGGATGGACCCTGACACCCTTGAACTGTATTAGTGGTGGCTTTTGATTGCATGCTTTATGGGTTTTTTTTTTTTTTCACAAGGTGGGTGTTTAGTCAGATGGGGTCTTTCCTGAAGGCCCTCTTCCCTTTATTCCAATGCAGATGGCACTGACCTCAACAACCTCCTGCAGCACACGCCTCAGCTGGAATGCAAAGCTCACGGAGCTCTTTTTCTCTCTGAACCATACATTTTTTATTTCTTTCTGGCCCACTTGGCCTTCTTTCGCTGTAAACCTGCACAAGCACTATCAGTAATACCTAGGCTGAAGACCGGACAAGCATTATGCTGTCTTGAAATTTCCTTCACCGAAGAAATTAGGTCATTACTTTTAAATTTAGCCCCAGGCAAGTTCTCATGACATGGGCATTTGCCAAAATATTGCAGGAACGGTCTCTAAGGCAGATGCTGTTAATGACCTTGTCCCTGCCCCCACACACACCTCTTGAGGGGCCTCTAAGGTCTGAATAGCTCTCAGCACTACTGTATTCCAGGCTCCTTCTAGAGTGGCCTGTTAAACTCTACCTACAGTAGCCAACTACTTTTCTAGTGCAAAATTTCAAAATCTTTCACACGCCTGCCAAAAAGCAACATGGTCAGGTTCTTCAGAGCAGCAGCTAATTTGTACTACCAACCTCTATTACTTTTCTATTGTGGTAATAAAATACCATGACCAATGTGAGCTTTCTAGATATTTCCAATATTTCTAAGACTCTAGAGAAATTGTATGTAGATGCTCTTTGGCTTGTGATGGAATCACAACCTGATAAAACCCATTCTACTTTGTATCATAAGCAGAAAATGCATTTGCAGGGGGCAAGTGGGTAACAGAGCTTGCTATGCAAGCAAGAGGACCCAAGTTCAAATCCTCAACACTCACATAAAAGCCAAGCAAGGCTAAGTGTAATTCTATTGCCAGTACGGGAATGGATTGGGACAGAGATGGGCAGCTGGCCTTGCCAAAACTGCTTCAGGTCTAGAGTGGGACTGTCTCAAAAAATAAAATGGGGATCATCCTGTGGTCTCCAAATGCAACACAGGGATGCATGCCACCATACACACATGTGCACATACCACAGAGAGAGAGACACTGTGGGAGCAGTCCTAGCTACTCTGGAAACTGAAATAGGAGGACCACTGTGGCCAACAGAGTCCAGTCTTGGCAGCTCAGAGCTACCACACACCTTGCTTAGCAGCCTGGCACTCCCTTGTGTTGGTTGTCTGCCCTGTGGTCACATGGCTGACTAGGAGCTGCAGCCTGCTACCACAATATCTATCATTCCTGATACTTCCAGCTCAGGCAAAGGACAGCATTCAAAACACAGTTCCTACTAAACACATTTACCTTCACACTAGCTGGAAGCCACACCATCGTGATCCAACACTATCCATATTTACCTAACGTCCAGTTGAACATTGTATTTGGCTAGGATCGTATCATTGTCTGACTCTTGAGGATCAAGAAAATCTGGTTCTCTTTTAGATATATCTTGAGTAAAATTGGACAAGTTAATTTTGTTTATGCACAAAGTTGGGTAGTTTGGGGTTTTTGGGGGTGTTTTTTTTTTTTTTTTTGGTTGGCTGGTTGATTTTTGTTGTTTGTTTTCGTAACATAGAAGGTCTTTGGGGAAGACTCAAGGGAAATATGGGAAAGGGGCCCCTGTGGGAAGAGTTAAGGAGCAGCATGGTATCTGTTTCTCATTGGTCTGTCTCCTCTGGCAGATGGCAGGCCTTCCAGGCAGTGGTATCTGAGCAAAGAGAGGCTGTGGACTCTGCTCTTCGAGTAAACAACTATTGTGTGGACTGTGAGGAGACCAGCAAGTGGATCATGGACAAGACGAAGGTTGTGGAGTCTATCAAGGACTTGGGGAGGGACCTGTCAAGTGTCATTGCCATCCAGCGGAAGTTATTAGGGCTAGAGCGGGACGTAGTGGCCATCCGGGACCGTGTTAGTGCCCTGGAACGGGAGTCACAGTATTTGATGGAATCACACCCTGAGCAGAAAGAGGATATTGGTCAGCGGCAAGCAGATGTCGAGAAGCTGTGGAAAGGCCTACAAGATGCCCTGCAAGGTCAGGAGCTCTCCTTAAGTAAGGCCAGCAAGCTGCAGGCTTTTCTGCAGGAGCTGGATGACTTCCAGGCCTGGCTAACAATGGCCCAAAAGACAGTGGCCTCTGAGGACATGCCTGATTCACTCCCAGAGGCTGAACAGCTCTTACAGCAGCATGCAGCTATTAAGGAACAGATTGATGCACACACAGATAATTACAACCAGGTCCTGGCCTCTGGTGAGAAGGTGATCGAAGGCCAGGGGGATCCAGAGTACCAGCTTCTGAGCCAGCGGCTAAAGGATCTACAGAATGACTGGTTTGCTCTGAACAACTTGGCGAGTAAGCGAGAGCATGTCCTCACCCAGAGCCTGGGCTTCCAGGAGTTCCAGAAAGATGCCAAGCAGGCTGAAACCATCCTTAGCAGCCAGGTACGGGGAAGTACATAGAGCTAGGGTACAGGGGTCCCTCAGGAGGCTTACTGGTGGTGAAATCTTCATAGTCACCAATTAAAAGAAACCTCTGTTCCTTCCTTGTCACCCTTGTCATGTCACTTTCTGGTCCCATGTCCCAGGTGTCTTTTTTCCCTCCTGAGTCTAAAGCTAGTGAAGAGAACCTTGCCGTGGCTGACTGCCCTTCCATGTAGCCTTTGACACTTCCCATGCTCTCTCCCCCGGTGTGAATGGGAGGCCTGGCCTGAGGAGAGGAAAGCTCTTTGTTCTGCTCTTGGGGTGCATTGTAGCTTCACAAGCTGTTGTTTAACCCAGCCTGAGGCCTCAACTGGAAACCTTGCTTTAACAGGAATACACTCTGGCTCACCTAGAGCCTCCAGATTCTCTGGCAGCTGCGGAGGCTGGGATCAGAAAGTTTGAGGATTTCTTAGCGTCTATGGAAAACAACCGCTATAAGGTCTTGAGTCCTGTGGACTCTGGAAACAAGCTGGTGGAGAAAGACAACTTGTATTCGGAGAAGATTAAGGAGAAGATAGAGCTTATAGAAGACAGGTACTGCCAACCCCGGGACCATGAGGCCCTGTGCTACACTGGTTACAGTGCCAGGCACAGACCCAGGCTTGGTGCTAGTGGGCCTTCCCTTCACTTCCCAGGCACAAGAAGAACAGTGAGAAGGCCCAGGAGGTTACGGTTCTCCTAAAAGACAACTTGGAGCTCCAGAACTTCCTCCAGAACTGCAAGGAGGTGAGGCCAAAGTTGGGGCGCTTCTTGGATTTCAGTCCGAAGGGCTCAGTGTAGTGTGAATCCTAATTGGTCTTAATAATAAAAACCTGGAGTCACATATTGGGGTAAATACTGAAGGTCAGAGAAGTCAAGGAGCACACCACAGTGAGCTCTTCACACCGAAAAGGGCCAAGCTCCCTTCTACACCCCACCTCATTACTTCCTCTCTCTGCTCAGCCAGTATCTCTTCCTGTCTCCTGTCTCTACAGACCTCCAGTCCTCTATGGTTAGCTGGTGGCTAGCTCCACCCTCTGGTCTTCAGGCTGCCTTTATTTGTTAGAGCACAAACAAAACGTCACAACAGCTCAGAGGTGGGAGGCCATAAGCTGCCTGTCTCACCCGAGGCTGGTGGCATTTCGTGAGCTAAATCCTCGGGGTACTTAGCTTGATATTCCTTTGAGGCTTTTTCTACCCTCTATCTCCAAGTCTGAAGTCATCCTTCAATTTACCTTATCTAGGACAACATTCTCAAAGAGTGGTCTGAGAACATTCTGGATTGGAATCATCTAGGGCCTAGACAGGGCTATGTACAAGGATGTCAGATCTGTGTGTTCCTCAGCCACAGCACCCTCTCAGGGCCCTGCTGATGTGAACTTGAAATCCATGATGCTTTTGAGCATCTTCATTTTGTCCTGGACCCTAGAATTATGGAACAAGTCTTGGCCCCCTGAGGGCAGATGGATAAGAAGCGTATGGAGAAAGTCCGCTGATGGGATTCCCAACATGCACTGGGGCTTTCTCTGGTACCCTGATTGCCCTCATCTTAGGGATTCCTCTTGACCCATCTAACCCTGTTTCTATCTACCTTTGTCCTTGGTACAAGCCAGGTTTGGCACAATGCCAGGGCATCTTGGAAATTTTGGACACATGACTTTCTCTTCCCTTTATTAATTGTAGTTGCCAGTAACCTCTTCCTCATGAAACATCTTGTTGGTGTCTATTAATTATTTATTGCTCACTGCCAGGATGGATTTATCTACCTATCTATCTACTAAGAATGCTCTGCAGTATCTCAGGCCTTGTGCTAGGGCCAGGAATTGTGGAAAAATCAAACTATCTCACAACCACACACTAGTGAGGAAGACATGGGTATCCTCTTTACCTTCTCCATCCACAGCTTGCTGTGGGAGGCTCATGATCCTGCCTAGCCAAAGCAGAACACTCAGAAACCACAGGGCTTACTGTTTCTGCCCACAGCTCACTCTCTGGATCAATGACAAGCTGCTGACGTCTCCAGATGTCTCCTGTAATGAAGCACGTGACCTTCACAACAAATGGATGAAGCAGCAGGCATTTATAGCAGAACTAGCTTCACATCAAGGATGGCTTGAGAACATTGATGCGGTAAGTAGGGAAATGAGTGGTAGGTGGCGCTCTGCTCAGATATCCTGTGCCTGGGGCTTCATCCAGGACACAGAAACTGTCCTGAAGCTTTCTGGACTGTGTAGAACTTGGCAGTGAAAATAAAAAAATCTTCTCTCAACAGTAATGAAAGTTTTAATGTTCCTGCTGTAGCTAGACTCATTAAACCCTGTGAGAACAGTTAGGGTTCAGCATCCAATAGCCAGGGGGCAGTCATTTCTGTTAGCATTCTGGTACTGTGCTCCCTGTTGTTTGGATGGGCAGAACGACTAGGAAACAGCCATCCAGATGAACAGCCCTTATAGATGAAACTATGGCACCTATGTGTTATTAGGCTCTCCAGGTGGCAAAGGTCAAAGTGCCAGGAGTTACACCTGGGAATCATGTCTCTTTGCTCTCCCTGCCATGGCTGTCTAGGAAGAAGAAGGCCCAGTGTCCACATGAAGCCAAATGGTTAGGGCATAGCCTCTGGGGCATGACTGAATTCTCTTCCTTGCCCTCAGCTCTTCCTCTCTGAAATGAGGACCATAGCTCTTGCCATCTGAGTTGTGAGCATTGCACGCTTGCAGACTGATAAAGCACTTAGTGTTTGGCAATTGTGAGGCCATCGATGATATTGACCACTATTAATAGGATATATGCCTAGAGCCAAGTTCTGTTATACTGTCCACACCCAAAACACAGACATTTATACAGGGAAAACAGATCAGGCAGCCCCAATGACCAGCCTATCCCTGAGGCAAAACCACTACTTCCAGAACTTGTAAGGGGTTCCCATGCTATGGATCTGATTTACTTAGGTTTTTGTTTTTTGAGTCAGGGTTTTGCTCTGCAGCCCAGGCTGCCTTGAACTCATGATCTTCTCTGCTTCAATCTCCTGAGTTTGGAGATTTCTACTGTGTACCACTAGACCTGGTTCCTGGATGGATTTTGGTTATTTTTCATTTCTTTCCTAGGGGAGGGTTAACCGGGGATTAACCTCTACCATTCAGTTAGACTCCCTACAGTAGCCGTCTTTTGGCTTGTTTGTTTGTTTCATCTTTGAGACGAGGTCTTGCTAAGTTGCCAAAGTTAGCCTTTAGTTCATTTTGTATTTCAGGCTGGCCTTCGACTCAATATCCTCCTGCCTCAACTTTCTAAGTGCTAGGGTTATAGGCCTGTGTTAGCAGGCCTGGCCCCTGAATGAATTTTGAACTTTTTAGTATCAGCCCCCTGTACTGGAATCTCTGAGTCATTGCTGAAACCCTGCTTTCCCTGCCCAACACTTCCTTATAGATAACTTACAGGTTCAGATAGTGTTTGGGTGAGGCCTCACCCAAGGTCTGGGTCAATTCTGGGCCTTACCCACCTCCCTTCAGGATTTCTCTGGCAACCTCCTGGAGTGGAGCTTCTCAAAGGCCACTGAAGCCAAAAGTGAGCTCTCCTCCTTCCCCACAGGAAGGGAAGCAGCTGATGGTAGAGAAGCCTCAGTTCAAGGATGTGGTGACAGAAAGGCTGGATGCCCTGCACAAGCTCTGGGATGAGCTGCAGACAATCACAAAGGCAAAGACCGAACAACTCTTGGCTGCCCGCAGCTCCGACCTGCGCTTGCAGACCCATGCTGACCTTAGCAAATGGATCAGTGCCATGGAGGACCAGCTACGGTCGGATGACTTGGGCAAGGATCTGACCACTGTCAACCGGATGTTGGCTAAGTTGAAGGCATGTAAAGAGGCTGGAGACTCAGAGTGTTGGAGTAGAAGGGAGCTTAGGGGGGGCTGCAGAGATAGCTCAGCAGTAAAGTACCCACATGACAGCTCACAACTGTCTGCAACTCCAAGACCTTCACACAGATATACATGCTGGCAAAACACCACTGCACATAAAATAAAAATAAATTACTTTAAAAAGAGGGATCTTAGGGAGCCAACCTGAAACTTTAAAGTAAGGGCTCCATCCGTTAGAATTATACAAAAATGCCCCCCCCCCCCAGCTCAAAAGACGTCTCCTACCTTTTCAAAATGGATAGGGCAGGAATCTAGTAAAAAGATGCATGAGAAATATAGAAGGGAAGTCTAAGGGAAGGTAACCAGGGAGACTTCTTGAAGAAAACTGTGGTTTAAAAGGGTCTTAAGGAATGGGTGGAAGATGTCTGGGTCGGTGGAGGGATGGCCCCTGTCCAGGTGTCACAGACAGTACTAACACCAATCCCTGTGTCCCAGCGAGTGGAGGACCAAGTAAGTTTGCGGAAGGAAGAACTGGAGAAACTTTTTGAGGAGGTACCCTCACTGGGAGCGGAAGCAGGAGACACAGACATGAGTATCGAAAAGCGGTTCCTAGACCTTCTAGAACCTCTGGGGAGGAGGAAGAAGCAGCTGGAATTATCCAAAGCCAAGCTACAGATCAGCCGGGACTTAGAGGATGAGACGGTGCGTGGGCTGCAGCCTTTCTACCCCCAAAACTGAGGTGCCAGCTGCCATGGCGATAGCTGGCAATCGTCCAGAGCAGTCTTGAAAGCAGATGCCTGCCATCTCACCCCTTACTTCCTAGGGTTGCTTTGGAGATTGTACTGAATGGAAAAATCAGGGCAGGTGCTTTTTGAATAACTTACAAGTCACTTGTTAGTACTGGTCAGTCAGACTTTGGAGTCAAGATCCCACATTGGGAAAGGGAACTGGTTATTTGAAAACTTAGTTTGAAATCTCTGCCTGTGAAATGGGGGTGTTGAGAAGAGCGGGGCAGCACCTTGTGTGGTTTTGTTGGGTTCGGAAAAGGGGTGGTTGTCTGTGATTGTTATCACTGTCTTCCTGCCTTCTGGTCTCTGCAGCTCTGGGTAGAAGAGAGGCTGCCACTGGCCCAGTCAGCTGACTATGGCGCTAATCTACAAACTGTGCAGCTGTTCATGAAGAAAAACCAGGTGAGTCTCGCCTGGCAGGTGCATCTGTTGGAGCCTGGTTCCCAGGGGGTCCTAGCCTTGCTCTGATGTGCAGAGGGCCGGTGACAGCAGATTATTGCTCCGGATGGCAGCTTCTCAGTCCTTTAACTTCATGTTGCAGTGCAGAAAGGGCTTCAGTGGCCGCAGAGAAGATTCTTGAAGGATCACAGAGAAAGAAAGCCTCATAGTACTTGAGGACTTGGGACCACCAGATTCTACTAGGCTCAAATCAGTGCCTGGCTTGAGGGAGTTGGTGGGGGGAGGGGTGTCAATGTGCTGTCATAGTCCTATTTTTGGTAACCTCCCCTCAAAAAAGTTACTAACACTGAAACACTCCTTAGCCCTCTTCTGAGGCTAAGCTTGGCATATGCAGTGTTCTCAGGGTATATAGACCCGGTTCCTCTGGACATATGACCATCCCTGTGAGGCTCAACCCCATTAAAAAGCCACTGAATTTGGACTCTGAATCCCAGAAGCAAGCACCTACTGATCCACTCTCTTAGAACAGATTAGGTACTTCCAGATGAAATCCTGAATTACAGGCAGACGTGAAACACTTCCCCTGTCAGGGCTGCAGAGGGAGCCTAAATCCTGAAAAAGCCTGCTGTGTGGAATTGAGGTGCTTTTGTGCCTGGCCTGGGGTTGACCGCAGGCCTGTCTCTAGGAATCAAGATTCTGAGTGTAAAATATAATACACACTCCAGCAGGGTAGGTCCTTGTGTGTGCTGTTATTTGTGCATGTTTTAAGTGCTGGAAGCTGGTGGTCTGCTCACGCCCTACCCTTGCTCCTGCCTTTAGATGATTTTAAAGGGTCTTAGGAAATTGTCAAGAGGGAGGAAACAGTTATAAGGAGCTCAACAGCATGCACATAAGCTGCAGCTAGTGTGGGTCTCTAGGAAGTGGAAAGGGGATCAAGTATCAGAGTATCCTGAAGTAAACAGTAACCCAGTCATCAGAGAGGGCCATTTGGCTCGAACAAATAATAATACACAGTTCAGATCTGAGCCTTAGAAATGGAAAAAATAAAAGTTAAGACTTTCCCCAGGAGTAGCCGTCAGCACCCCCCCCCCTTTCTTTTTCTGAAATAACAACAACAAAATGCTGACAGAAGATGGCATGCTGGCCATTTTGACATTGCTTCCCTTCCCCCAGCACAGACCTCACATCAAGAGCTGAGGGTGCAAATAGGGAGAGTCAGGGGCACCATTTAGCCTGTGGATAAAGCTTAGATGGTAGAACCCTGCCTAGCAGGTGCCAAGCCGTGAGCCAGACCCACATACACAGGGCACGTGGTGAACCACAGTTTCTGGGAATGGTGGCAGAAGGATCCCAAGGATCCCAAGGCAAGGCCAGCCCAGAGCTATATAAGACCCTATCTCAAAAAGTACAGGGCTCGGGTTGGGGGAGGGAGAACTGAAGGGAGAGATGGCTCCTCAGCTAAGAGCACTTACTGCCTTCTAAAGGACCTGAGTTCAGTCCCCAGCACCTACATCAGACAGTTCACTGTGCTCCCATTCAAGAGAACCCAATGCCCTCTTCTGGCCTCCACGGGTACCTGCACAAATGTGGCATAGATTCAGACCCACAAATAGATAAAAATCTTTTTAAATTTCTTTAAAAAACACAAAGACTTTGGGCTCTGCTAGATCTGTGTTTCAGCCCCTGTCTCAGCCTTCACTGCCCTGCACCAGCTTCTCAGGACTTGTCTCAGAAGATCACCCGCAGAGTGCAGTGGGGAAGGACTTAGCACCCTGCTGTCACTTACTCTGCTCTGGCAGGAGGAGTGGGGGAGGGATCTCCTGCTGTAGGTAGACCTGGCCTCCTCTCCCAACGGGAAGGCTCTGCCTCTGAGTCCTTCCTCTGGCCACAGACCCTGCAGAATGAGATCGTAGGCCATGCACCACGGGTGGAGGATGTGCTGCAGCGAGGACAGCAGCTGGTGAAGGTGGCAGAGATCGACTGCCAAGACATCGAGGAGCGCCTGGGGCATCTGCAGGGCTTGTGGGACACGCTTCAGGAGGCAGCGGCTAGCCGGCTCCAGCACCTGTGGGATGCCCATGAGGCACAGCAGTACTACCTGGATGCTGGTGAGGCTGAAGCCTGGATCGGCGAGCAAGAGCTCTATGTGTTTTCTGATGAACCCCCTAAGGTATGCTGCAGAGTCTGCCAGCCATAGTGCTGAACAGATAGACAGAGCAGGGGTGGGCAAGCCCTTGGGAGAGCCTGGACATCCAGATGTATCAGAATAAAAGTATGAGTGTGTGGGGGGAACCTACAAATCTCCTGTTCTCCTGTGACACCTCCTCATTAAGAACATCCTCACAGGTTTCCCACTTACCACCGGGTAGGTGTTTCATCTAAGGGCTCTTGATATTATATTATGGTAATGCTGTGAGATGGGGTAGCAAAGGATATAAGAAGGTCTCTCAAGACTGTAATAACCCAATTATTTCCCCCCAAAAAGCCAATGTTGTTTCTGAGGACTCAGAGGAGTACATTATCTCCTCTGAGCCAGCTTTCCAAGAACTAGGATGTTTTCATGGGAACAGACTATTGGAGCTTGGCTTGAAAGGAGGGGCGGATACAAAATAAGACAGAGGTGTTGAAAGAGGAGCTGGGAACAGCCCTCCTAGTGGTCAGAGGAATAGGAAGGGAAGGTATGTGACTCTCCTCCTCAACCTGGCTCCTCAGAGCTCAGCCATAGCTTTCCAAAGGAAGGGGTATGGTGGTACAGGGCTCTCTGATGACCTCTGCCGCTGCCCCGCAGGATGAAGAGGGTGCCATCGTGATGCTGAAGCGCCACCTGCGGCAGCAGCGCACTGTGGAAGAGTATGGAAGGAATATCAAGCAGCTGGCAGGCCGTGCCCAGAACCTGCTGTCAGCAGGCCACCCTGAGGGGTATGTGTGCCTCCTGGGCTGCTGCAGCTGTCATGAGACTCAGACCAGATTCCCTTTAGGCCCAAGGAGGAAGAAATGGGGCCACTTTCTACAGAACTAGAGGGCTCTGATTGGTTGTTCCATTTCATTCCTTGAGTTGTGTGAAGTCGTACAAGGCCACCCAGACTGCATTTATATAGAGGTCAGAGTCAGGTTGCCCCTGATGAACTGAGAGCTCTGCTCTATGGAAGAGTTAGCCTGTATTGAGAGACCCTGAAGACCAATCTGCTGCTGCCTCCTCCTCTGTCATCTCTTCCTCCTCCTTCTCCTCCTCCACCATCTCCCCTTCCTCCTCCTCCACCATCTCCCCCTTCTTCATCATCTCTTCCTCCTCCTCTTCTCTTTTTTTTAAAAAATGGTTCCAAAAAAGTACTTAAGGACCTCTACCTTGGGTAGGGGTCAGGCAGTTACTAAGCCAGACTTCACAGGCTGCTTCAGCCATGGCCCTGGCCTCAGTTACCTTTAGGGCACGCGCACACCAGACACACACACACACACACACACACACACACACACACACACACACACACACTGTGTTTTCTCGGCAGCCACCCCACATATCTCCCAGGGAGCCCCAAGAGCTGAGTCTCTGGTACTGTCCTTTCCTGGAAAGCTATGGGCTCACTCCTGCTGAAGCACCATTGAAGCTCTGCCCCACCCACTTCTTGGGAAGAGAGTGAAGAGGTTCACCTTTTGTAGTTGACTCTGTCACCTTCCCAGAGAGACAGGCACTGGAGAGGTGCCATGCCCAGACAGAATTCCAATACAATCCTGCTTCACCAAAGACATTTCAGCCTGGGGAGGGAGGGCAATTCCTTTTCTCCCCAATTCTCTTCCTGGAAAAGCCAATGCAATTTCTGGGGCCTCAAATACTGTCACTTCTGTGCCAGCTACTCTGGGTTCTTCTATTTGGTTTTTTTCTGTTTTCTTGAACTGAGGATGGAGCCTGTGACCTCACAACCTGCTAGGCAAGAATTCTGCCCCTGAGTTCCCCCCCACCCCACCCCCGGCCACACCTGAGTCTTGGCCACCTTCCTTAAGGCATTTCTTGGTTTGAATCCCCCAGGGAACAGATTATCAGACTTCAGGGGCAAGTAGATAAGCAGTATGCGGGGCTGAAGGACATGGCAGAAGAGCGTAGGCGGAAGCTAGAAAACATGTACCAGCTGTTCCAGCTGAAGAGAGAGGCTGACGACTTGGAGCAGTGGATCACAGAAAAAGAGATGGTGGCCTCATCCCAAGAAATGGGGCAAGACTTTGACCATGTGACGGTCAGTACCCACAGCTCTTACTTTCTTTGCCTTTTTCTGATTCAGTAGACACAGGCCACCATCACCCCAGACCCATATGACTCACTCCCCTGCCAATTAGAAGAAATTGCACAGAGAAGCAGTCACACCAATGGAAAGTGACTGAAAGACAGTCAACCCTGGAGAGAGTATGACAGCCAGCTCCAGGTGGCCAAAGCGACAACCCAGCAAAGTGACCCCCATGCCCCTGCACCAGCTAACCACATTCTATCTACCTCATGTCCAGATGCTCCGTGACAAGTTCCGAGACTTTGCCCGGGAGACTGGGGCCATTGGTCAGGAGCGGGTGGACAGCGTCAACACTATCATTGAGCGGCTCATCGATGCTGGCCACAGCGAGGCTGCCACCATTGCCGAGTGGAAGGATGGGCTGAATGACATGTGGGCCGACCTGCTGGAGCTCATTGACACCCGCATGCAGCTGCTGGCTGCCTCCTACGACCTGCACCGTTACTTCTACACAGGCACTGAGATCCTGGGCCTCATAGATGAGAAGCACAGAGAGCTGCCAGAGGATGTTGGGCTGGATGCCAGCACGGCTGAGTCTTTCCACCGTGTCCACACTGCCTTCGAGCGGGAGCTCCACCTTCTGGGTGTGCAGGTACCTCCCGCCCACTTCTCACCTTCGGATATCCCAACCACCTTCTTCTGATGGTAGGGCCCCACTTGGTTCCCACAGGGGAAACCTCTAGAATGGGCATCAAATGTCCCTTCTTTAGACAACCAGCAGTGTAGGACAGAGCCAGCAGCTCTCAGGAATTTGTGAGCTTCAGGAGTTCTTCAAGCTATAATCTTCTGGCTTGTGTACTGTCTACTAACCAGCACAACAGCGCTTTTCCAGGGTATTAAGTGATGTGCATCTGCACAGCCATCTCTGAGTAGACACTCATGTTACATTTGCAGATGGTGGCAATGTGGTAGAGAAGGTCGCTGTTGCCTGGGAAACAGGAGATACAGAGTGGAGCCAGAACCCAGGCCTAGTGCCCTGACTCTAGGCCTCTCCAGCTTAGCTAGCTGTGAGGTGTGTCTTTCATGGAGCTCTAGAGTCCCTAAAATCTGCATAAATCCCCTCTCTGATCCCCGGACATACCCTGAGGGACCTCTGTAGACTTTCTAGATTCCGCTGAGCTTAATAGGCTAGAAATAAGTGAGGGGATCCAGCTGCCATCTCCCCGGCTCTCAGTGGAGTATGGAGAGTTGGGCTGGCTGTACAGTCTTGGGCCAGCTCTGTAGGGTTTAAGGAGGGAGCACCAAGGTAGATTGGACTCCTGGTTCATTTTAGGGATTTGTCCTGAAGATGAGGCTTGGCATGTAACTATTATATCTGGGGCATTAGGACTACTGGCTCTATTGAGGTTTCAGGACAGAAACTTCATTGTCCCTGAGTAGGCCCCACTCAAAGGATTTGGTAGAGACAGCATGCAGGGACCTGGGTGTACAGTCCCAGTCCCAGCTGTCCTCTTGGTTAATGGGAGAAACCCGGAGCCACCCACTTAGCATCCCTGTGCCTTAGTTCCCCATCACAGAAGCAGGGATCTAATAGTCCCTTTTTGATGCATTGTGGTAAGGAGGAAGAGTTGCTAGAACTGTGCTTGGTCAGTAGTTACTCTAATTGTTGCACTCCTGAGGAGGCCAAAGGGAACTGACACAGACCTTCCCATACTGGGCCAGAGTCTGGCACATGCCCTAGGTAGACAGAGGTGCCAGAGCAGGGGACTCTATCCTGTAGCTTCCTGCTTTCCAGTAACACCTTGGAGAGGACACTGAAGGAGACAGATGCCCTTCCAATCGTATGCCTGAGATGCAGTTTTGCCTGACCACAGGTACAGCAGTTCCAGGATGTGTCCACCCGGCTGCAGACAGCATATGCAGGAGAAAAGGCAGACGCCATCCAGAGCAAGGAGCAGGAGGTATCTGCGGCTTGGCAGGCATTGCTTGACGCATGTGCCGGTCGCCGAGCTCAGTTGGTGGACACGGCAGACAAGTTCCGCTTCTTCAGCATGGTTCGAGACCTCCTCTCCTGGATGGAGAGCATCACCCGGCAGATCGAGACCCAGGAGAGACCCAGGTGAGAGGTGTCCCAGGGACACTTTAGTACAATGGTTCTTAATCTTTCTAATGCTGCGACCCTTGAGTACAGTTCCTCATGTTATAGCGACCCCGACCATAAAATTATTTTTGTGGCTACTTCATAACTGTAATTTTGCTACTGTATGAATTTTCCAGAAGTCTCAAGCAACCCCTGTGCAAGGGTCATTCAACCCCCAAGGAGTTGTGACCCACAGGTTGAGAGCTTCTTCTCTAGTACATTCCAGGAGAGTCATGGTTCCTCCTCTGAGGGATGGTCCCAGGCTGCCCAATGCATGGAAATTCCTGAGGAGAACCAGAGACAGGCACAGTGGTTTTTCTCTTACTGGGAGGCCTGACCTTTTCAAAGTAAAAGGATAAAGCTATCAATCATAGAGATTTTCCAAAGGGACCATGACCACTAATATCAGTAAAAGTACGTGACTCATATGTTCAGAACTGGACAGGCTCAAGACCATTCTCCCCCAGCACTGGGATGTCAAGATCACGCCCCTAAAACTCAGTATAAAGTTAACTGTCCATAAGAGGCAGGATCAGACTCACAGGCAGTTGGAATCCAGTAGGGCGAGACCTGTACCTCAGTATTGGTGATCTATCTCTGTTCCCTGCCCCACCCAGGTATTTTAACATTTTTACATGCCATCTTTGGCCTATTTAAAGTATACCAACCTATGGTGTTCATATATTACCAATTATGCAATCATTGTCCACAAGCTAAGTTAGTATATTTCGTCATCACCTCAAAAATAAAGAATAAAAAAAAACAAAATTCATACTCATGCACAGTTACTCACTATGTTCTCTGCTTCTGCCCCCCACCCTGGTTTTTCTACTTTTTAATCTCTCTAGATTGACCTATTCTCTGTTTTGTATAAATGGTGTCATTATCCTGTGACTGGGTTCTTTCCCTTAACCTATTTCAAAGGTTCATCCATGCAGCATGATTCAGCTCTCCATTCCTTTTTATTGTCAGATAATATTCCCAGGCTTCTCTGGGGACCCTTTCCCCCTTTCTGAGCCACTAACCAATGAAGATACTAGAATGTTAGTGTTACTGCTTGGGCTGGGACAGAAGAAGAATTCCAGGCTAGCCAGAGAGAAGAAAAAATAGACACAGACTCCTTGAGGCAGGTCTGAGTGGCCCAATTTTGTCTCTCAAACTGCATCTCTGCCCTGATTGTCCTGTCCCCAGAGATGTCTCCTCCGTGGAACTGCTCTTGAAGTATCATCAAGGCATCAAGGCGGAGATCGGCACCAGGGCCAAGAACTTTAGCACCTGCCTAGAACTCGGGGAGTCCCTGCTGCAGCGGCAACACCAGGCCTCAGAAGAGGTGAGTTCGTGCTCACTGACCAAGCAACTTCCAGGTAGCGGTAGGGGCTGGGGGGAAGATGTTTCTAAGGAACTGAGGTGCCTACAGGCCAGAAATCAGAGCCATATAAGCCTACCCCCTACTTAAAGAGGTGGGAGCTCAGTAAAGGAAAGTAGGCCCATGCCAACCCAGTACCCACATGTGCATGTACTTTGGAGTTGTTGATCCTGCTTCACAGGTGAGACATCTACATGTGCCTCAGAAGATGAGTGATTTCCCCAAGGCTACATGCTGGCAAATAGCAGAGTCAAGACTTGAATCCTGGATTGTGTGACCAAGCTTGCTCTTCGAAGCTGTCAGTGACTGTCTCAGACAATAGGGTGCATCCTCAAAGCCTGGACTTTTCCCCTTTCCTCTCCACAGATCCGGGGGAAATTGCAGCTAGTGGTGTCCAAGAGGCAGGAGATGAATGACAAGTGGGAAGCCCGCTCTGACAGGCTCCACATGTGTGAGTATAGCTCAGGGCTGGGAACCTGAGGGCAGGGTACAGTATGCCCCTACTGGAGGTAACAGGTACCACACCGTCCCTGGAGGAAACTCCATGGCAGTACTCAGGGACAACACTCTGGGCCACTGGCCTGAGGGAGGCAGAAGACCTGTGTAGGTACATGTTCCACCCTCTAACCCTGCTCACCCTCTACCTCATCCTCTCTCACTCTGCCTGGGTCCAGGTTGGTTCCCTACTGAGTTGTGGCATGGGTGGGGTCAGGAAGCGCTGGTTTCTCCTGGATAGTTGGCCTTCTGGTTGTGTGTTCTATGGAGATGTTGTACTCTGTCCTCAAGCAGCTAGAGGATGAGGAGAGAGGGAAGAAAATCTTACCTCTTAGGTAAGCTATGAACAAGGATAAAGCCAGGACTAGTGGTCCCCATGCTTGCTTGTCTGTGACTGTGAAACAGACAAGAGAAAGAATTTGAGGCAGGGGATTGCTCCCTAAAGCAAGGCAATGTGAGCCACAATGGAGCTGGTCCCAATGCTACTTTAAAAATATGACTGTGTATGTGCATGGTGGTGCACACCATTAATCTTAGCACTTGGGAAGTGGAGGCAGGAGGATCGAGAGTCTAAGGCTAGCCTAGCCTGAACACTGAGACCTGTCTCAAAAGCTAAGGGCAAGGGATGAAGTTCAGTGGTATTTACTTAGCATGTACAAAGGCCTGGGTTTAATGCCCAGCACCACACAAAAATAAAAATAAAATATACACACATATAAAATTGACAGTTATATAAGCAAAATTATATATATGTAAAATATTATGTATCTCTATAACCATTGGAAGAGATGGTGTGGGATATTCATGTAAATTTTTATGTAGCTATGTAGCCATTGGTAGAGATGGGACAGGTCTCTAGTGTGGAGATGGATTGGCTTAAGTAGAAACTTACTGCTGAGACCGTAAGTTGAGGGATACCTGAGTGCTAACTGGCCTTTGGGCCTTGTGGGTGGGTTTGTGGCTTGTTCTCATGGCAGTGCTGGAGGTATGCCAGTTCTCGAGGGATGCCTCTGTGGCCGAGGCATGGCTGATTGCCCAGGAGCCCTATCTGGCCAGTCGGGACTTTGGACACACAGTGGACAGCGTGGAAAAACTCATCAAGAGACATGAGGCTTTTGAGAAATCCACAGAGAGTTGGGCAGAGCGCTTTGCCGCCCTGGAGAAGCCCACCACGGTGAGCATAGTCGTCCGGGGGGCTGGGAATGCTTCAACTATTAGGATGGGCTGTCAGCAAGGTGTCATGTACTGGGGCTGGTGTCAGAAGGTGGACAGATACAAGAAAGTATTGATGAGTAAATGCCAAAGACAAAGCGTGTTGGGGCTCAGGGCCAGGCTTAGATTGTCTGAGAATGTAGCTCCCCTATGTGAGTGCTCTGACTGCTTTACCCTTTCTCTTCCAGCTTGAGCTTAAGGAACGCCAGACTCCAGACAGACCCACAGAGGAACCTGGGTGAGTGTCAGCACCATATGCCTGTGTACAAGGAACCAAGTACGCTGTAAAGAAAGGGGGTTACTAGGGAGGAGGAAAAGGAAGCTACTGGTCAGCAGTTGTCACGTGAGCAAAAAACTTTTGGCCTCTCCTGGGTGCCTTGTCAACAACACAGAATTTATGTAGCTTGAGAGTTACATTACACCAGGCACAGGAGCCAAAGCCCCATACAGAAAGGAAGGGGTGGCTAACACTGGCTGTTGCTAAGCCAGCCTCTCCCTTGAGAACCCCTGAAACCCCCCACTTAGATTGTCTCCCATAGAATTCATCAGTTTCTGAAGTATTTATCTTCACTTTCCTTATGAAGTCTTGGGCTATATCCTTGCTGACGGAGGACCAAGGATTATGCACTACATACTCTTGAGTTTCCAGAGTGGAGAACAAGAGAAAACCAGGCCTTGGAAGAAGGCATCTGTCACTAAAGAGGGGTTGTGTCTTCCTTAGGCCTCAAGAGGAGGAAGGCGAGACAGCTGGCGAGGCTCCCCAGGTCCACCGTGCAGCCACTGAGAGAACATCCCCGGTCAGTTTCATATCCCGCGTGTCTAGCTGGGAGTCCTTGCTACCAGAGCCTAGTCACCCCTTCTAGGCTCAGCCAGGGCAGAAGGAAGGCCTGGACAGGGTGGGCTGCCTGGTCCCCACCTCATCCCGTCCCTCTAAGGAGCATCTTTTAGATCAGTCTACTTTTATACTTAGATTTTAATTCTTAAATAAGTCCTCTCCTTCCAACCCAAAAGCCAGCCCATCAACATGACTCTACAGTTTAGTCTAATAAACTTTATGGGATCAGAACATCACCATCAGCACAGGAGAAACACTTTATACAGAGGTGATTCTTTCAGGTACATGCATCCCCATTTTTCTTCAAGTTTCATACTTAGCACAGTGCCTCCTTCATATATATGCTGACACATACATGTACACAGGCACATGAAGGAACAGACTACTCATTCTGCCTGGGCCACCCACAGGCATTTCATGCAGCAAAGTGTAGATGTCCCTTCTTCTGGCAGAGCCCATCCATCCACAGCCACGGGTCATAGAGTCTGACTCTGGAGATGGTTCTAAGACAAGATTTGGACTTCAGTCCTGCAAGTGTGGAGGAGAACCCCAGAATATTTTGTACTGCAGGGAAGCCCCCAATTTATAGAGTAGAACAGTGAGCCAGAGCCATATCTGAGAGGTTTAAAGAAAAATGGCTTCCAAAGACCCAAGACAAAACAGCCATAGGCTGTTCCCCAGCGCAGATTCTTTTGAACCCTGAGAGTTCAGGGAGCCTGGGCAGCTCTGACTCAGGTTGGGGAAACACTATGGAGAGTAGTTGGCTGAGAAGTAAACAATTGTGATTTGCACCAGTGCATGGATCCCTGTGGCTTGTGGCTTTGGGGGCATCACCAGAGCAGCAGATACTCCCTGTACCCCTTCTTCCAGAGCCCAGGTGAGCATGAGTGATCTGAGTAGGAATTTAGAAAGATTAGCATCCTCAGTGGGAACTTCTGCTACATGGGCTACCCCTAGGCAGATGCATATACCCCTTGTGCAAGATATATGTTCAAACACACACACACACACACACACACACACACACACACACACACACACACACACACACACGCACGCACGCACGCACGCACGCACGCACGCACGCACGCACTCCCCAGTTCCTTTGGTCTCCCTTTCTGAGCTGTACTAGCCCATCATGCTCAGCAGAGGGCACTGTTGGGCTCTGCTGGAAGACCTATCTGAAGATTCTGCTGCGGGTCCCATCACCCTGTCTGTGGTAGACTGTTTTCCAGCTGCCTTTTCCCAACACCAACTCCCCTGACCCCAACCCCACCCTCACCACACTCCCACCAGAGGGAGAGAGAACTTCAGGGGCTCATATGGACTGTGGACAAGGGCTGGAGCTGTCCCTGCCTCCTGACTCTACCCGCGCTTCTGCCCTGCATCCTTGTGTGTCTGCATGCCGTGGTGTCCCCGGTGTGCGGGCTTCATGACCACCTGAGCATCTTGACACCATTGTCTGTTGTGTACGTGAACGTTTGTGCAAGTGTAACTACATGTGCACCTGAGCCACCTCCATCCAACACTTGAATATCACTGGGTTGGGAGGAATAAAATTTGCTTAAATCTGAGTGTTTCTCTGGGGGAGGAGTGAGCCCCTACAGGAGACCCTGGCTGAGGAAACAGCCACTCACCATATGGGAACAGTAGCCCACGTCTATACCGGAAAGCAACCAGATGGCTAATCAAATGAACACCAGGCCCAGGGCCTCCTGGAGACAGACTTCCTGCTACAGCTTCTTTCCAAGTCTTTATGATACATGTGGAGGATCTAACTCCAAATTATCTTTGCTCTGAGAAAGAGATTGGAGCCCATACAGACAGAGAAAGCCCAACCCAGTTCCAGAGCGCACCTACCACACTCAGTGCAGCCCTTAACAGAACCTCTGGCCCATCACAGGAAGGTTCAGCTTTCTGCTGCCCCTTCTCATGAATAGGCCTGGGGTGCCATGGCTTTCCTGCTGGTCCTGTCTGTGCAGTCTGGTGTCGGGTCCTGTAGTATAGATACATTGCCACATTGCTTTGTGTAAAAGCCTTACTAATGCATGCCGCTTCCTGCTGGAGTTACAAATGGGAGTGGACCAAGCATCCTTGCCCTGTCTGGATAGTGCATCCCACGGGGCAGCACCCTGTGGGCCCCAATCCAGCCTTTTCTTTCCTGTGTGTGTACATGCAATGACTGAGCTGCAAGACCATCACTGTGCAAATGCCACTGCTGTCCCTCACCTCTGCATGTTAGAGCGCATTCTGGTAAAAACCAGTCCCTTCCCCAGGTAAGTGGGAAGCCAGGCCAAAGACAAGGAATCGCAAGAAGCAAGACTTGAAGTCAGAATGTCTGGGTGTTTGGTTCTGTTGGAATATTCTATGTGGGTTTGGAGACCTCCTCCTCCCCTCCAAGTCCCTTGCCTTATAAAGGTCCCTTTGTAGGGCTGCAAAATGTCTCCATTCCCATGTGTGAGCAATAGTCTTTCAAAGGAGAGGTTGAGGGAAATGGCTTTCCTTTTTCCTGCCATCTGCTCCTAACTCTGAGGCCAAGATAGGGAAGAAGAGTCTAAGACATTTGCCCTTGTCCCTATTTGAGGAAAAGGCTGAGGGAACCTGGTAGCTTCTTTATGTATCTACCTAGAGTATAATTCATGGGAACATTCTGGCAAGGGGCAGACCCCCTCTCTGCTTAATGTACCTTCCTTTCTCCTTGGAAAGGCCTAGGGGGAGGGTCTTCCAGGCATTGCTGCCTCAGACTCCCTAGTGTTTATGGGAAGATGTTTTCTCATAGGAAGGAAGAAAGTGGGCTTTCATGCTATTAAAGAGGGTGTGAGTGTCCCCAGACTCTTCCTATACACTACTCCTGCTGCCCCTGCAGGACTACTGTGATGACGTAACACTTCAAAAACATGCATGTTCTCAGGAACTGTAAAAAGGAACCATCTCCTCTGTTTGGAACCAACATACCCTGCCTACCTCCAGGTCCCCAGGCTAGACCCAGCTGTTCAGTGCAGGAGAACCCTGGAATGAAGGGCACTCCAGAGAGTGGCATTGTGGATGCTATTCATGGTCAGGCTTCAGCAGGCTGTCAAGGAAGAATCTTACCCAAGGACAGTTCACAGACACCACTTTTAAGTGTGACCTTCCAAGACTGGTGGTGACACAGCCAACTTCCCTGGGGGCTGAAGCTGAGTACCACAGTAGGCTGATGGAGTGACTTGAATTTCTCTGATCCTTGTCTCTTCCTTCCTGTCTCAGGCTTTGGGGAGTAGCACTTCAGCATGAGAGGGTCAGTACCCCAGAAAGCGTGAGCGGGCACTAGGATCAGGGTCTATGGCCACCTTTGTGCAAAGGCTGCCAGCCCCAGCCACTGTTTCCCCCATCAGCAACCTCCTCCTAAGCCCAGAGCTTTAGTCAGCAGTCAGCAGTGAGGTCCTGACGTTGGTGGATGTGGGTGTGGACCAGCAGCTGTGTTTCTTCTTGTCTGAACAGCTTCCCAGTCCCTGCCCCTCCCCACCCTGAACAGCGGCTTTTTCAGACATTTTGCAGTGAATGCAAATCCTGTTTGTTCCAAATGGGCAGGCTCAGCTTGGAACAAACGTCAGCTTCACCCCAAATTTGGGCGTATTTCTGTCTCCCCAGGATGCCTGAGTCAGCGTGGCAAGGGCGTGTCTGCCTGCAGTCTGGCACTGTGCCCTGGCTCCCTGGAGAAACCTGCTCTCCTGGACATTTACCCACAGCTGGGTGTGCCCAGCTTTCTCTGTACTATGCCAGATGCCAGTGTCTGGTCCCTCTGAAGCAAAATCTCCTCAAATTCCTTCTTTCAAGCTAAGTGCCCCACATACTGACAGACTCAGGATGAGACTCAGTTAACATTTGGTAGGTGCCGCAGAAGTAGGTAGGAAACTGGCTATTTCCTTAGTCAATGCTGAGGTCCAGGTCACTAAAATCCAGCAGCCACAAGCCTCTCTAATGTCCACACAGGTGACAGGCCTGGCAAAGACCACCCCTGAAGAAGCCTTGCTCTCTTCTGGTGGCAATAGACCAGGTTTCCTCCTCCTGTGTCCAAGAGGAGCCTGCAAACATTTGTCTTGTCCAGAGGCCTGTACCATATTCCCTCCATCTTTCCCAAGCGCCCCAGACAAACAGCTGGCCCGGGGTATAGTATTAAGCCACTTTGCTCCCAAAGCCATTTCTCCTGAGAGCCCCTCACCATCGCCTGGCTCCCTAACTGTCCACTTTCCCTTTTTCCTTCTTCACCTTCACGTTTTCTGTTCAGTACCACCTCTCCTTTCTCTGGGGTAGCTGCCTCCATCCACCCCAAGCTGTCATCCCTTGGGCTGTTTTCAACTCAGCAAACTGATTCATTCTCTCTCTCTCTCTCTCTCTCTCTCTCTCTCTCTCTCTCTCTCTCTCTCTCTCTCTCTCTCTCTCTCTCTCTCTCTCTCTCTTTTGCAAGCGGCTGTCTTCAAACAGCCTTTACAAACTGTCTAGACAACCCTTTTCCCCCAGAGCCTGGGAGCCAAGTCATCAGACACTGGGGAGAAGAAATATTCTAAACTGATAAGAATGATTGCCTGAGACATGTACCCATGAATCTTACGGGTACAAACCCTGTTTCTCCAGTGCAGCCTGGATGTAGTCATATCACCTTAACAGACTGGCCACATGTAGGCTGGGCACATCTCACTTAGACTGGAAATCCCATCAGGTGATATTTTCTTCAGGAGTCGTATTATATACACATGAGCACACCTGGACCGAGTAGAGAGAACATCGTGTTCAGAGCCAGACAGACGTGCATCGTCCACTTTCCGTTGTTAGCTATGTGGCTGTGGGGAGGTTTTGTCTTCCCCTTAACACCTGGCTCTTCTCATCCGTAAAACAAAAAGGCTGGGAGGCGTGCCAGAGAGAATGTGTGTGGAGAAGAACCTGGCACTTAGAACACATGGTCATTTAGGTCCCATCTTTCCCACCCCGGCCCTTCATCTTTTAGAAGAACTGTCCCAGATATGGACTGTAACATTACCAAGGCCTTAGACTCCACCCAGCTTGGAGGCCTCCATCCTTGAGACACCGTCCACATTATGTTCCAGGCTTGTGTCACAGAACTTACCACACAGCTAATGTTGAGCAGTCTGTCCATCCTTGTGCCCTGGTTCTCATCAGCATTAACTTTAGGGTAAAAACTGTCATTAGAAGTTTCTTGGCTTATGGGTCATCTTAGTTCACTGAGCATCTTCAAAACTTTGGGAGGATCCTGTGGTCCAGAACCAGGATATTTGGGCTTATGCCATTAATGGTGTGTGTGCCCCACACCACCTGCTGGCTAATCCTGGAAATACATCTTCAAGTCAGTCCCCAAAAGAAATTTAACCCATTCTGTTCACTTTTCAACATCTGTGAGGAAGATCCCCATTACCTTGTTTACTTACCCACCCCCCAACCAAGCTTCCTGGCAAGGGCATGTAGTAAAAGGCCAAGCTTATGTGACTTGCTTGATTTTACAAGGCTCTGTCAAGTTTCCTCCAAGATTCCCCAAGCCTGGGGCCTCTGCTTGTTTGGCTTCAATCCCATGAGGTCCTACAAGGCTCTTCTGAGTGTCTTCACATAATGTCCCTCTATTGGCAGATCATGCTTTTCTCTAACATGATCCCGGCAGGTGGCTCCTCCTCATATTGTCGGCCCACCCTGCCCACCCACCCACCCCCACTTGGGGTCTAGACACTTTCACCACCTCCCAGCCCAACACCCAGAATTTCCTCCAGGTAGCAAGAGCATTCTCCTTCAGGCTGTCTCCAGCACTTCTGTCCTATGATGGATACCCCTCAGTGATGCAGAACCTGAATTTTCCTGATAATCAAGGCCTGCTGGCTGAATGTGGTGGGGGGAGGGGGCTCTGATCACCTCCCCCATCGAATGCCTATGCAGAACCTTCCTGCCCTTAACATGTGCACTGCTGCTGGATGCAAAGCAGCTCTGACCTTCTCCAGAGACTTTCTACCAGATTCGTCTGTTTGGTAGGCACATTGGTTCTCCCCCCTCAGCCCACTACATGTGTCCAGGGAGAACAAGAGAACTGCCATCTTTTTCTGTCTCTTTCCTAGCTTATTTACCCTTGAGACCTTGGGTAAGATTTATCCTTCTGTCTAAGCCAACCACCAATCTGACCTCTGGTTCCACTGTTGGATGGGGTCATCGTCCAGCTGCATCACTCAGCAAGATAGAGGTGGCAGTAACCCGTTCAGCAACACTGCAGCCCTCAAATTCATTCATGACAAGTTTGGAGCTAGGCCCAGGAAGCCCAGAGAATAGGTGGGTCTATAGCCAGCCACTTGGCTTCTTTGGTCCCCCGACCACCTGCATGTCTAGCCCTAGCAGGGTCCTGTGCTGCCTATCTTTCAAATTTTCAAGGCCTTTTTTCAGGCAGAGAAGCAATGCTGTGGACCCTGGCCTTGACTCCACTAGCATACTGTGTGACCCCAGATCTTTCCTGGACTTTCTGGAACCCAGTTTTCCCATCTCTGGTAGGACTGGCTGATTCAGTCATGCCCAGAGACCTCTTCTGTCTCCAAAAGTCTCAAGAATGCCTTCTTGCCTCCCATGGGGGCTCCATCTGTCCCTGCCACCTCCAGCTTTCTCCATTGGGACTTGCTTTCCTAATAAGGCCTTCATTGCTGAGTGTACCTACGTTCCTTGATAGCACAATTGCCAGAACAAGACCCAGGAGAATTCCTAAACTCTTATGAATTCCAAAGTAAAGACTTGACAGCACACTCATGCTTCAGGCACACCACATGCAGGACTGACCTCAAGCTAGAAGGCCACCACCCCTCTGACTTCCCTGCTGTCAGAACCCCAAGAGTAGTTTCTCTATGCACTGCCTTAACTTCTGACCACAGAGATGTAAGTCTAGGTAAAGTGTCTCCTGTAGTCTTCAACAAGCTGTAAGATCTCTGTAAACATAATGTGAATTACTAGGTCCTTCTACTAAGGAACATTGCTGACCTCAGACCTACCTACGGACCTCTGCCTTTGCTTTTGAAGGAGGCAGCTTCTCCTCACCTTCGTCTTCAAGCTCTGTGAGCCTCAGGATGAATCTGAGCTGCTCTAAAGGGCGTTCATTACCTGTTCACCATAGTGTCTCTGTTCTGGTCTGTTACCTTGGAATATTCCATCTACATCAGGAGTATCAGGTAGGACCTTGCCTGCCAGCAAGCAGCTAATAATCCCCATTGAGGGATCACTGAGGCATCCTGAGACTCCCATACTCTTTTAGTATTTGAGGTGATCTCTCCCTGACCACACAGGCACTGGCCACAACAGCTCGGCAGAGCCAGGAGATGGGTCTGGAGGGGTTGGGATTGTAACAACCAACATTTGCAGATACTATCTTACTCTGACTGGCTTCAAATCAGCCATAAAATGGACACAAGTGCCACCCTACAAGCAGACAGTATCAGGAAGGCTTAGTGAATTGCTGGGTCCTCTCCTGTCCCTTAGATGAGTGCCAAGGGACTTAACCCCAGGTCTATCCAATGACCCAACATGTGAGCTTTGGGCACTAGAAAGAGTGTGGGTGTGCTGTGGGGCGAGGTTTGATGGGGGGGGGGAAGGTGGGCTACTATGGAAGGAGTGGTTTTTTTCCCCCTTTTTCTACCCTCCCCTACTCCTTGGCCAGACCTCCATGGGAGCTGAACAGAAGGAAAGTCCCGGGGTTTCTCCATCCTCTCAACCCCCTCCTGCATCCACCTTCCTTCCAGATAATCTTTCTCTGTGTATCTCCCAGCTCCAGGAGGGAACTGAGGACTCCCAAAACCCTCCACCCCACCCTCATTCTACTTCCTCCATCTCAGATCTTGACCTTTGTGTGGGATTGGAGGCAGGATGCACTGAAATCCACTCCAAAAGCAAGACCAGAGAAGACTTTGCATCAACTAGAAGCCCCCATGTCTCAAAGCTAACCTATAACCCAGCCAAGTATGTTCAGAACACCCTGGTTTCAGCCTTTGCTAGTCTCTGCCCAGGATGCAGCAGGAAAAAGTCAGTCCTAGCTGAATCTACCTTAATTTTCAAAGGCCAGTTTCTCCAAGGATAAAAAAGGGGTGGGATGGAAAGCAGAGGCAGCGACTAGGAGGGGGGCAGCCGGATGCAGCTTGTAGCAGGCTGGTGATTCCCCTCCCTGTACTTGTGTGCCAGCTCTCAGACACCAGCCCCCTTCCCCTGAGGTCTAGGATACATAGATAAGGAAATGTGAGATACAGTGCCCACACACACTTTTGTCTTCTGGACAGAGTCCTCTCTCTGGAAGGTTAAGGAAGCCCCTCTAGACTTGAGTCTGGGGCTGAGAGGTAGGCCATGAAAAGAGGCTTCTCCTTCTGTGGTGGTGACTGCCTCCAGAACTTCCAAGAAAGGAAGTGGGGCCATAGGGCTCCAAACTGGAGTTGCAGGTCCTATCCGGGCCACTCCTGATCTTTCTTTTCACTAGAAAACAAAAGTGCAGGCATTTCAGGACCTTCAGAGCTTGGGGCCAGTGCAGGCTCATGGCACACACTCTGAGATATAAATTCTTCAACATACATAGAAAATAGCGGCCTGGCCACAGCCCTCAAGGGATTCTAGCAGAGGGAAGGAAATGGAATAAAATGCAGGTCTGCCCAATTGTGGAGTACATTCTCCTAACTACTCTGTATACCCATTAGCTAGATGGCATCCCAAAAGTCATTAACCTCTGAGCATTGTTTCTTCTCATTCTTTATAAAAATGTTTGGTCAGTGGTTTCCAAATGCTTCCAGCCAGGTTTCTCTTTCTTGGAATGAAATCTTACGGGACCCTACTTAAGAGTTTGTTTACTGAGCAGTAGTAATGTGATAGCCACACACATCTATCTTCTTACCGCTGTCATCCACCTCCCCCTCACTTGGCACTCCATAGCGCCACCTCAGGCAAAGCCCAGTCATTGCAACTGTTAAAAGTACCCAGGTTTTTGCTTAAAGTTTCAGTCTTCTGTCCAGTGTGGTACCATACCCTCTCCACCTTCTGCTTCAGGACAGGAAAATGCTAAGCTCCCAGTGAAAGGCACACGGCCTGCTCTTTCCTCCATGCTCCTCCCAAATGTTCTTCAGTTGCTGGTGCAGGGAGAAGAGAGTACACTCCAGAATGGCCCCTTTACTGCTTGGGGAACTCTGGTCCTCCAGGGCTGCATGTCCATGGTCTTGACTCCTCAGACTTCCATATATGCCTGCTAAGGACATGTTTCTACCTCATCCTGAGGTGAGTGGTAGTCAGCCACAGGGATGACGTACTACACTAGCCCCATGGCCCAAGGGAAACTACCTTCTTTGGTACCCATTCCGAAGACCCTCCTGTTTGGTCTTGCCTCAGTTGGCAATGGAAGGCTAGCTGCCCTACATTCTGCTGCTCCAAGTATGAGCTGTCCAGCTAGGAAATGGGCTGTTCTTCTCTTTTCATCGGTACCTGATACCTACATCAAGGAGCTGCTTCCTCACTTGGCTTGGTCTGCAGGGACCCCTGGAGGTAAACACCACAGCACTTTCACAAGGCAAGCAACCAGCAGTGGCTAGGAACCCCTGCCCTATCTAACAAGTTCCCACAAGGTGACAGGAGAGGACTTGTCACAGCCTGAAGAGATTCCCTATGTTTTATAAGGTGAGAGGATCACTTCCCACCTTTTTGGCTGAGATCCAGCGTAGCATAAGGTGAGGGAAACGCAGGGCCTTGGTTACAATGTGAAAGTTGTGGAAGAATACCCACTCTACACTCTCACCCAGGTGACTTGTAATGTGCCCACACAGCAGACTCTTTCTGCAGATACAGAGCCCCACAGCATCTCGTAGTTGGAAATATGTGGAGAAAGCAGCGTTGGAGCCTGGAGCAGGCTTGGCCACAGCCCTAAAACCCACTCAGGTTGTGTTAATCACCAGACTCTCCATCTCCTCTAACAACTCTCTTTTGCCAATTAAGGTGAAGATAAGGTTGTTCCATTGTTGAAGTCAGGGTACATGAAGCCAGAGGCCAGGGGGTTGGGTAGGTAATCGCAAGCATTATAGGAGAGCCAGAATATGCCCAGCAGCTTGTGGTAGAGAAGTAGGCTCAGGTAGAAAATGCCAAAGAAAAGCTACCCCTGCCCTGAATCCTCATGAAGGCATGCTCCCCTCTTGTGCCCCTGAGCAGGGGGAAGAAAGAGGAACATGGCCTCAGGACCTGCAGCCACCACCCCTTCCAGGACACAAGGATGAGCAGGAGAAATTCGTTGAGGATGAGAGGCCTGCCACACAGCCCCTCTTTAAGGTCCTGGACACGCCCCTGAGTGAGGGTGACGAGCCCACGACGCTGCCAGCCCAGCGGGACCTCGGGCATACTGTGCAGATGGAGGGCTACCTGGGCAGAAAGCATGACCTAGAGGGACCCAACAAGAGAGCTTCTAACAGGTGTGTTGGGGAAGGGCCACTGGGGAGGCTGAGCAGCTCCAGAGGTCACTTCACCAGCAGAGTTTTGGTGACATACGTGGTGGTATACGTTGAGGAGGGCAGCCCTGAGCCTTTGCCTGTCCCTGGGTATTACTTGGCGTGATAGGAAATGGCTATCCTGATTTTGGTTCTGAGTTCAAATACTGTGACTTCATCAAGATTACCGAGATCCCCTGTTAGGCTTCCTATTTGTAAAGGAACAAGGGTGAACAATGGCAACAGCAGACCTTTTCAGACTGGATGCTTTGCCAGACACACAACAGGCTTATGGTGAGCGCTGGCCAGTTATCACGGGTGGGCAACAGGAAGTCTTGGTGCTGACAACATGGTTTTGCCCAAGCCTTTTATCCATCTGGATTTCACCTTCCTTGCTGTAATATGGCAAATGATCCCATGTTACCGGTCCCTTCCAGTGTGGATGCAAAGATAACATCCTTTCACACCACCGAGTCAGGCATGTTCTGTCTCAGTTTGGGGTCCCCCGGGGCCTTTTCTTTTTTAGCAGCATTATGGTGGGGGAGGGGGGAGCCAACAGCCTTTGTCAGAAGAGATGTAGGCTCATGTGGAGAACAGCCAAGCAAAGGAAATGGGCCAGCGCTGGGATGTGAAAGCCGGTGTTATCTCCAGAGCATCTGCCTTAGGGGACTTAACAAAGCTATTCCAAATTTTAAAAGGGAATAACCATGTAAAGACGCAACTGTCCTGAAAAGATTCACTGTTTATGAGCAGCGTCCATGGGAGAGGGAAACTAACAGTTATTGGGCAACTGCTGTATGCTTGGCATTCTAGCAGGCCCGGTCAGAGCCTCACATCTGCAGTAGAACACTGCAGTTTCCACTGTCCAGGTGGGGAAATAGTACCTCAGAGAAGTTAAGACATTTGCTCAGGGCAGGAATGTCACTTCCTAGCCACTGCCTTACTGCAGGCGGAAGGACCCTGAGCTCAGAGCTGAGTGTCTCAGTGTTCCTTACCATAAAAATGCAGCAACAGGTCTCTCAATTGTCAGTCCAGGAGCTCCATGTTCTCCAAACACAAAGCATGGAAGCAAGCCTAAACCTGCAGAAATCTGGTGTTTGAGAGTTTTCTGTTTGTTTCTTCTTTTCTTAAATGATAGGACAGAATCAGACGTGTCTATAATATCAACTTCAAGACCAGTCTAGGCTACATACTTGAGATCCTGGCTCAAAAAGTCAAGCACAAAGAACAGAAAAGGGGCTAAGGCAGTATGCTGAGTACACTGTGTGTATGTGTGTGTGTGTGTGTGTGTGTGTGTGTGTGTGTGTGTGTATCCATGTGTATATATATTCAAAATACAAAATAAAAGGACTTGTTTAATTCTGCTCACTGATGTATCAAATATGCACAGAATAAAAAAATAGTTTGAAATTCTGCTTCAAGAAATGACCAGAATTACAGCATTTACTTAGCACTGTAAAATTTAAATAACTAAACAGTGGCTAGAGATGTAACTCTAAAGTAGAGCATCTGTCTAGCACGTTCAAGGCCCTGAGTTTTAACTCCAGCATCAAAAGGGAGGCGGGGGAAGACCCTGGAGAGATGGCTAGCAGGTAAGAACTCAAGACTGCATCATGTGGCTGGCTCACAACCACCTGTAACTCTACTCTAGGAGATCTGATGCCCTCTTCTGGCCTCCAAAGGTACCTGCACCCATGAACACATACCACACTCAGGTATGCTAACATATACATTAAGTGGCACTTGCCTTTAAGGAAAGTGAGCTCAAAGCCAGTCTGGTCTACATTGTGAATTCCAGGCTAGCCAGGACTACACAGTAAGATCCTGTCTCCAAATAAATACATACATATTTAAATTTTAAACAAATTAGAATTATTAGTAATGAATTGTGTATAGGAATGTTCGGAGCTGAGAATGGAGCTATAGCTCAATATTAGAGCACTTGCCTATGGCCATGGGTTCAACCCCCAGTACCACCAAAAAGGAAAGCAACTGCCCATTGTGATAGAGGAACATTCTCAGTAAATGTAGTTTCTTAGGCTTAAAAAGAGAAAAAGGAATATTCATCACATTACTATTAAACTGTGGATAAGTTTTCTAGTATTATAAAATCTACCAATAATAAGATGCCATATAGCTATGCAAAGTTATTTTTAAGTAATGTTGAGAGTATGAAGAAATACCCATGGCACAGTGAACGCCAAATATAAAATTGAATATGGAAGGCTGTGTGTAGCTCAGTGATAGATAGTGATAGATCAGGACCTGCCTGGGCTCAATTCCTAGCAGAAAGAGGGAGAGAGAGAGAATATACAATATAATCTAACTTTAGTTATCTCTGAGTAGGAAAATGTGAACAGAACAAAGATCTGGAGAACACATAACATGTGAACAACAGTCACCTTCTCGTAGTAAAATTACATGCAGATGGTTTTTAATCTCCTCTCTTTTTAAAACAGAATCTGTTACTATTTATCCACCCCACCCCCCAATGGTGCAATACAAACACGCTTCAAGGTTATAGAAGCTGGTTGTGAGCCTCTATATCAGGACCACAGTGACATGCCTATCCGCACTGTTGCAGGTCCTGGAACAACCTGTACTGTGTGCTCAGGAACAGCCAGCTGACCTTCTACAAAGATGCTAAAAACCTGGCCCTTGGGGTGCCCTACCATGGAGAGGAGCCCCTGGCCCTGAGACATGCCATCTGTGAGGTTGCTGCCAACTATAAAAAGAAGAAGCACGTATTTAAGCTGAGGTGAGCTTGTTGCCCAGCAACCCTATGTGAGCTGTATGACTTTTGAACCTTTATGCTGATGGCTTGGATGGGCATTAATGGCCAAGTAGAGACCTACTGTAGCCAGTTCATGCTGGTGCAGTTCCTTGGGTATTTTTAAATGACAAGATTCATAAGCCTTCTTGGATGGCCTACTGCCCTAGAGAGGCATGGATGTCCTACCTAGAGGCTGTGGGATACTGGCTAACTCTCTTCCCAGGCAAAGATTTCTGGAGGTAGGACCACAACACAGACCCCTTTGTCTTCCTAGGTTAAGCAATGGCAGTGAGTGGCTCTTCCATGGCAAGGATGAGGTGAGTAGTGGCCTGACTCAGAGGAGGCTAACAATGCAGTGGGTGGAAGCCTGACAGTTGATTTCAGCACTCCCTCAGAATGGAGCAATCAGAAGCACACCCAGCCCTTCGTGACCCTAGGATGGCTGTGCACCTCTAGACTCTCTGACACTTCTGTCCCACAGGAGGAGATGCTGTTGTGGCTACAGGGCATGAGCACTGCCATCAATGAGTCCCAGAGCATCCGTGTCAAGGCACAGAGCCTGCCTCTGCCTTCCCTTGCTGGTCCCGATGCCAGCCTCGGCAAGAAAGAGAAGGAGAAGAGGTTTAGCTTCTTCCCCAAAAAGAAGTAGCAGCCGGAGGCCCCTGTGGGTGGGGCCAACCAGGCAGCACTGCAGTGTGCATCGGGACATGCAAGGACCAGGAGCCCATGGCCTTGACCTCTGCATCGGCCAGTCCTCCTCCTGCCTGCCACCCACTGCCTGCAGCCTGCCTGCTCATTGCTGGGCCAGCCCCAGGGCCCATATTGCATTGCAATAGCTGCCTTGCCTGCCTGGCCTCCCTGGCCTCCCCAATGCCTGCCAACAGCCCTCCACCTTCCCCACCCAAGCAGCTGGCTGGGCTCTGGGGACTGGAGGGCCAGCTCTTTTGTGGCTAGAAACGGTTCTGGGTTCTGTAAGGCATATACTCCCTTCTTCCTGCCCCCAACAAGCTGGGAAGCCTGATGGGGTTCCTCAAGCACTGCCCACTACCACAGCAACTCTCCCTAGGGGTGACTGATCACAGTCAGCCAGGAAAAGGAAAAGGGATATTGGAAGGGGCTGGTGGAGTACCAAGGGGACAATAAGGGATGTCAAGCTTTGAGTACTGCCAGCCTCCTCCCTTCTGGGCTCCCTCAGAAATGGGACTCTCTCCTCAGGGCAAGTGTGTCGCTCTTCTTTCTCAAACCCCTAAGAGTTTTGGTGAGTCCTGAGTGAATGAGGCTCCTGCTCTTCCTCCCCACAACACCCTTTGCTGTTCCTAAGATCAGGAGCATTAGGACCAGAAGGCTTCACACTTTGGAAACCCTGCCTGGAGCCTATTAGGGCTCAGGCCTTGGCTGTGGGAGGGGCAGACCAGTTCCAACCCTGCTTAAGGCTCTGCCTCTATACTGTGGCTTTTTCTCACTCCCAGTTACAACCAAACCAGCAATATGTGGCCAGGGCTGGTGCCAGATACAAGCTGAATATCCAGACCTGTAGTAGAATATCTCAAAGTTAAATGCCCACTGTGCACCCCACACACAACCTCCTGTGGCTGATACCAGGCCAGTGGCTGAACACAGAGCTCTGTTTATTCCCTAAGGGTGACAAATGCAGGCATGTAACACAATGACCCCTGGAACATAGGAATGGATGTTGAGGTCACAGTCATAAAGGTGTGACCCTCTTCTGATTGGCTTCTGCAGGCCTAGTCTTAGATTCTGGTAGTCACGTGGTAGAGAGATCAATAAACATCTACCACCCCTCTCCTAGCATCAAAAGGGTGTACCTATCCCTAGGGATGCTTTCTCATGTCTGTGGAAGAACAGACTGCTGGTCCTGAAGGCTTTCCCTGCTACGCAACCAGAAGCAACACAGCTCCAGCCCAACATGGCAGCTGGAGTTAGGCGGATTGAGGCAACAGGCCTTTTTCACCTAGGAGACCATCAGCATCCCCAGGGCTCATAGCCAGTTTCTACTGCCTTCCCCGTGGGTAAGGCTGAATGGTAAGCATTCAGTTACCAGGTCTCCCCAGAATCCCTCATTGTTGATGAGGCAGGAATAACTCAGAGATCAACTGTACCTTATGACCCCCAACATGTGAGTATGAATGTAAGTCCAGTAAATGACAACCCGAGGGAAGGACCGTGGCTCTCAGGGCCTGATTTCATCTCCACTGCATCTTTACTTGGCCTCAGTGTATAGGACCTTATAGTCCTCTCCTACGGGAAACATTTACCAGCCTCTTTACCGTGGGAGAAACCAAAGCAGGAGGCAGGGAGGCGCACCCTGACAATAAAGAGCCATGGTGCACTGGAAGACATGTCTATCTTTGGAACAGGAAGTGAGTTCCTTGCTGAAGCATTAGGTGGCAAGCAGCTCTCTCAGGCAGCTTCCCTGGTCTTGTCTTTGGTGGGGGGAAGACCAAAGGCCGAGGGTCTATATTTCCCCTCTACATATACCCACCTAGCACCCAAAGTGAGAAGTTTCCAGTAACTCCACAAAGCCAAGAATGGGAGGGCTGCAGTGAAAAGCTGGAATTTCACCCCAAATGATTACACAAGGCTAGTAAGCTGCACGTGACCCACCATCACAAAGTCCCTCGGACTTCTCACCCATGCCCCAGGCCCCAAGGCACGCAACCTACTGGGCTGACTCTGCACTCCAGGGCTAGCCTCTCCTGGTGTCCTGGCAAGGCTGATTTTTCTCTTGGTATTTTCTACTTTGCAGTCTTCCCTGACAGTACTCCCAAACTGGGTTAACAGAGCTCCAGTCCACACCAGCATAACAGGCTTCCTCCCCAGGGCAGTTGGAGGAAGCTCTCTGGGCATGGTCAGGCAGTTCCCCCTCCCTCTCCCTTCATCCTGGGCCTCAGCAGATAGGCTGAGGCGGAACAGAGAGGGTCCTGGGACCCGCCCACCCCACCTCTATTGGTACTAACAGAAGTCTGCCCCCAGCCCCCAATCTCTCCTTCCTGCCTGGAAGGAAGGTCCTGGATCTTCTTCCTCGCTCAGTTAAGAGGAGGCAGATTCAGAGGAGGAAGAGGCCAGCAGGCCACATGGCTTGGTCCCTTGGACAAGTATGCTCAAGGAGGACACAAGAGGTGACTGCAGAGTAATGCAACCCTGTTGGGCAGATCATGCCATCTGGGGCTGGTCCTGGGGCTGGCTGGGCCTTGTCCTCCACCTGCTCAAATGTGCTTCCACAAACCAGAGGAATCTCATTTACTAGTTTTTCTAATAAATCAATAATACTCCGCGTTTGTTTCTGTTTCTTATTTGACTAGCCTCATGTCCCTTTGAACTGGACTCCAAAGGACTGGCACCATGCTAACAGAGGGACGGGTAGACTTTGGTTTGTTCCCTAGAGTATTATGGGATGACGCTGTTTATTCCCTAAGGGTGACAAATGCAGGCATGTAACACAATGACCCCTGGAACATAGGAATGGATGTTGAGGTCACAGTCATAAAGGTGTGACCCTCTTCTGATTGGCTTCTGCAGGCCTAGTCTTAGATTCTGGTAGTCACGTGGTAGAGAGATCAATAAACATCTACCACCCCTCTCCTAGCATCAAAAGGGTGTACCTATCCCTAGGCCATAAACCCATTCTGAGACACTGAGGAAACTTGCTTATTGACAAATTCAACCAACTCTAGGGTGGTGTTCTTTCTAAGCAACCACTGTTCATGCTGTTAACTACATGGTGCAGGAGCCCTAATCTGTCTTGGGATCCATTTTGGGTGTTGTTTGGCCTGGATGGGACACAGGACTGCCAGGTTTCAGAGACTCCTCAGATAATTCTAATAGGTACCTGTGAAAGGAACTGTCCCTGTCCAAGGTTCCCAAGCACACCTAGATATGGAGCATGAGGATCACCTGAAAGGAATTAGCTACAATTGCCCAGGCTCGGCACCTGGATGACATCATTGAGCTTGAGAAGCAGTGATTCATCCAGTTCAGTCTGTAGATGAGGGAAGTACAGAGTTGGGTGACCCAGCTAGTAGACAGCAAGGCAGGGGACAAGACTTTTGAGTCATCTATCCAGTGCTTTTATGGCTGTACTAAGTGTCATATCCTGGGTCTGGCCTGCTCAGAACCAGTAGCTGTCTTCTCAGTGACTACGAAGGTGGCCCCAGAAGACTCAGAGCAACTGATATGACATAGGCTAATGCAGTTTTCTCTGCTCGTTCCAGGAGACCGCCACTCACCGGAGAGCGGGGAACTTGGGGGAGGCATGTTTAGATTCAATCCATCTTCCTAGGTAGGAAGATCACCAGGTCTTTCTTTATTCTGAAGATTTGCAGACACACTCAAGGACTGATCTCACCCTATAGTCCCTTCCTTTCTGGCCCCAGGCAGAACAAACCAGACAAAGGCTGGTCTTCCATGGAGAAGAGTCCACCCCAAAATGGGGCATTTCCGGCCTTCTGCAACCAGACACTTCTGTGAGTGCTGTGAAAACAGGGTCCACCCTAACAAAAATGCACGTGCACTCACACAGTACTGCAGACCCCTCTAGGACATTTCTAAGCCCCGGTCTTGAGGTCTCTTCTACTGAGACTGGAAAGGAGAGATGAATAAAAGACATCGGACATCTGAGGTATTCTGCTTGCTCCTGGCAGCTCCAGCATTCTAGGACAACTTTGTTTTCTGCTGCGTCTGCTTCTGAGCGCTGCTCTGTTTACCCACGGCCTAGCGTTCTGATTGGAGTATGAATCCCATATTTGAGCCTTTAGCTCTTCTCTGAAAGACAAAGTTCCCACCTGACACTGTATTTCACAGGACCTGTGAGCACCCTGGAATCTCCTGTTTTCCTGTGCCTAGACATTGAATGAACATCCCACATCCCTTGACCCATGAATAATCTTCCCCACAGGGGTTCCCAGGAAGGAAGCCACACACAGGTTGGTTGGCTGGTCAGCAGTGATTACTGCACCATTGGTAAATAATGAAATGTGTGTACATCAGCAACAACCACAGGGCAGGTAAGACAACTTTCAAGAGTACCTGAACTAAGTCCGTTACATTCTTAAACACACACACACACCCCACAGGATTGAAAGCAATAAATTATTGGCCTCATTCCTGCCTAAGACAAGGCAGTTAAGGAGCAAGGCCTGCCCAGGCTGCTTCCCAGGTTTCTCCTTGGGTCCTCAGGCAGGCAGTGGCCAGCCAGTAAGGGAAGCCAGGACAGCGCTGCCTCTCCCAGGGCAGAGCAAGCTTAAATAAAGTAGTAGTTGGCTCCTTATCAGAGAAGGTATTTACAAGGTAAGCGGCTCATTTGAGCCTAAAATTATCGTAGGACCTCCCTGGGGAGGTGAGGGCGGGCGTGCCAGCACACGTAGCATGAGAGAGTTCACACATGTTCCCAAACCACTCTTCCAGAAAAATAGAGGAACAGCCTGGTGCAAGCATGCCAGTCCCCATTGTGGCTGTTCTCTCTTTCAGGAGTCAGTCAACTCACAGAGTTCAAAGCCTGGAATTTTTCCCTCAGGTTTCTCACCCTACCCTGCATGTTTGTGTCTGCTGGATCCTGGGGACCTTCCCCCTTGGGCTGGTATTCTGCAGACTCCTTGAAATCTTGACCCTGTCCCATCAAAGCCAGTGGTGAACTTGGATCCTCTCTGCAGCCCTCCCTTAGCCCTACAGCAGACCTAGAATGGGGCCCCTTCTCCAAGATAATCATTCGCTGGTTGTTCTCCAGGGTAAGGTCTGCAGTGATATACAGGGATTCGTCTCCATTCAGCCGGCTTTGGGGAGGAGATTCAGAAGGTGGAGGCTGAGAGGCCTCCCCTCTTCCCTGGCACCTCTTAGTGTTCAGGCTGCAGCAGCGGCCCAGCTTGTCAGACACAGGAGGCTCTACTATGTTCTCGGGCAAGGAGCGGCTCCGGTTGACCAGCAGGCCACGTGGCCAGTTGGTCTCGGCTTGGGCAGCCTTGTCCTGGAAAGTGTATTTGGAGCAGAGCTCTCGGACATCAGGCCAGTTGAAAGTCTCAGTGTCGAAGGGGCTGAGGGGGCTCCGAGTGGAGGGTCGAGACCCAGGGGACGTGGTTCTTGGGCTGAGTGCAGAAGGACTGAGGGAGAAGCGTCGTGGGGAGGTCTCTGCAGCAGAAGACTTAGAGGTGCCATGCTCCTGAGCCATCAGCTGCTCATAGCTGAGGAGAGAGAGTGCAGGCTTCCTCCTGGCTGGAAGGGAGAGAGAGAGAGCAAGCTACATGAACCACTATGAAGGGAAGATGGGAACCATCTTCAGCTGCATGTGGGGGGCTAGAGTGTGCAGAAAGACATTTTAACCTCTGCTCTCACCTTGGTAAGGAAATGAGCTCCTGGTCTCTCTGCGCTACTTGAAGAACTGGGGGGGGGGGGGGGCTGAGGCTTTGATCAGGAGTACAGGATGAGTCTCAAAACATGTTACCAAGGCTCACTGTATACGATATGGTACCTCTCGGGGCATGGCCTCTTTAGAAGTTATATCCCCCCCCCCCCACACACACACAAAAGCACTGGATTCTAATTGGCTTTTTCACCCCTAAGCCTCCTGCCCCCATCATACCTTTGGCCCCTGACAGCTCTCCAGCCTCCTCCGGCAGGCCAGAGATGGTGGGGGTCTGCTCATCCCTGTCTGGAGCTGCTTTATCCCACTGCAGAGGTGGCCTGGCTGCTTTAATGTTCTTAATTCGGAGGCTGTACTGGCGGGCCAGCTGGTAGACCTTGTTCTTGACATGTTCACTTATATGGCTGTCCATCACATGGGAGAGCTGCACAATACGGGGATGCAGTGGGGTAACCAGCTCTCCCTGGACACCGCTGCTCAGCTCTTTCACCAATTCTTTCAGCTCCTGGGCCAGGTGGGTGGGGCTGGGCTGCTCAGTGGGGGAGGCACATTCTGGAGAGGCAACAGCAGACTCCTCAGTGATGGCCCCCAGCTCATGCTCCTCCAATATGAACAGCGGCTCTTGTAGCTCAAAGCCATTGGTCTGGCCCTGGCCAGGCCCCACTCGTGGACTTCTCTCAGAAGACTCCATTTTCTCCCACATCTTTACAATTTCTGAAGATGGGCGGAACTCAGCATCTGTGATGGGAGCTAGGTCCCCTGTGCCTGACTGCCTGGGTCCTGGGAGGTCAAACAAGGCCCATGAGGCTGGCCGAGAACTCCCTGGCCTCTTATACCCAACTGGAGCTGCTAGCTCGGAATCTGGTTTGGGAAGGCTGTTGAATCTGGACACGGAGCTGCGCACCAATCCTTTAGGGATGTAGGAGAGGCTCTCTCGTCGCCGGATGCTGAAGCCTGCATCGTGATGCTCTGCATTTTCATAGTAGTTCTTAATTTTGTCCAGCAACTGCCGGTCTCGGGTGGACAATGCTAATTCCTTTTTCTTGCAGGAAGAGGGCTCCGAGTCTATGGGGCAGCCTAAGCCTGCATTTAGAGATTCTGTCCCATTGACAGAAGGGCCATTGCTTGTGACCATGTCTGCACTGATGACCACTTCTGGAGTAGGTGGGTTGCTGAGGGAGTCTCCAGTGCTGCCCCATCGGGCTAGGCCCTTCTCACTGCCCTCCAGGCTGAGCACACTGCTGCTCCGGCTGATTAGCCGGGGTGTCCCAAGGCCACTAGACTTGCTATCCTCCATTGCCAGGCTGCTCCGACGCGAGAAGCTACTGGCAAACCGCTCAGCAATGACACTGGCCTGGTCTAGCACTGAGGGTGGCAGGAGGCTCTCGGGCTCCTGAGTGGCTCCCATTTCCTCCTCTTCCTCCTCCTCACTACTCAGGGCCTTAAGGTCCTCAGTGCCCTCATGTTCCACAAAGTCCACTTCATCAACTGGATTTTCTACCACCAGCAGCTCTTTGGGGACATGAAGCTGTGTTTCTAGAACTTCTAGAGATTCTGGATCTGAAGGCATCTCAGGGCTGGGACCTTCCAAGGCAGTAAAGGTCTCTTGCTCTGCCCCAGGTTCAGGATCTGTCTCAACCTGGGACACAACAGAAAACATATTACAAGGGGGATGGTATTCCTTCATGAGAGTTGGGGTACAGCCTGCTCTCAGATCAGGTAGGGATTCTGCAGCTTAGGACAACCAGAATGAACAGGAGCCCAAAGCAGGACTACAGGTCCATGTCCTCATACCCAAGAATAGCATAGAAATGAACAAGGGTGGCAGCATCTCTCAGTGGCAGCCTGCATGGGAACTACAGACACAGTGTGGACACGTACAACATAGCCAGACACTAACCCAGTTCCCCAGGGGCCCCATATAGCCAAGAAGTATCTTGGATATTCTGCTGCCTGATGTCAAGGCAGCTTGGGATTCTAAGATTTAAACCCAGGAATGAGCAATTAGGAATGGATGTCCTAACTTCCCCCCAAGAGACCAAAGATTCCATGAAGCCAGGGGCCAGAGGGCAAATCAACTGTGTCTCATTCCTGGAGGTGAGCTCAATCTTTAAAGCCCACAGCTCAAAGACTCAGTTCCCAAGTTACGTTCACTGACCTCCATATAGCCACACAGCACTTACAGCCCTTATACTTGTAAAATTCTTTCTTCCTCACCCCACCCCCACCTCCATTTATCTGCATTAAAAATAATCGTGAGGGTAAGAAATTTGCCTTCTGTCAGCTAACCTGCCTTAACACCTGTGAGCCCAGCCTCGCTGCATATGCTTAACAGATGGGCAAGGAGAAAGCAAACAGGAGAATTCCCTCCTGACCACCTGGCTATTAGAACCATGAGCTGATGGCACAGGCAGCTTCCCAGAGCAGTCCTCTGGGAGATCAGTAAAGGGACAAAATTCAGAAGCACGAGACTCAACTCCTTAATCTGTAGAGCTGTACCCACTGATCTAGACCTCTGCCTAACACAGTATCCACCATCCATTCTAGCTGAGCATCTGAGATGAGGAGGGTACATCAAGACCTGTTGGGAGGGTAAGATACATCCAAATTTTGAAGGTTTTGTATGAAACAGAGAATGTATCAGTAATTTTACTTTGTCATAAATTATTATAAACATACATAATTATAAGTAATAAAATTGTTAAGCTACATAAAATAAGACAGTAAAATTAATTTCACTTTTCCTCCCTTTTCTTTTGAGACAGGTTCTCACAGAGCCCACTATGGTCCCATAGCTGCCATGTACGTATTTGAGGTTGGCCTTAAAATGTCAAATCCTATTACCTCTGCTTCCTGGGTACTAAGATTATAGGCATGTAAATCTCTTTCTTTCTCTCTCTCTTCCTTCCTTTCTTTTTGGTGGTGATGGTGGGAGGAGCAGTTTTTAAGACAGGGTATCTCTGTATAATAGTTCTGGCTGTCCTGAAACTCAGAGATCCGCCTACCTCCGCCTCTTTGAGTGCTGGGGCTAAAGGGGTACACCACCGCCACTTGGCTTCCTTTTATTTCTTAACATAGTTATTAGAAAATTTAGTGGGCTGGTGGCATAATGGAAACATGTATGACTAGATTCTAGACAATTTAAGTCACACGAGGGCCCACCATACTCTATCATTCTTAGACAGTACAATTGCATGGTTTGAATCTTGAATGGGATCCCAGAAAACTCCTGTTAGGACTTGCTGTCCACTGTGAGAACATGAACAAGGGAGGTCTTTAGGAAGTAACTACATCATACCTCATACCTCATAAAGAGGCTAAAGGAAGCTTCCTTGCTGTGAGGACACAGCAAAGATGTGATTGAGGCAGAGAGGGAATTCTCATCAGATAGCGAACCGCCTGATGGTGTTTTGATCTTGGCCGTGACAGCCTCACTACTCTGAACAACACATTTCCGTTGTTTATAAACACTTGGTCTAAGAGAGGCTGTTATCACCACTTAAGCAGACAGCTATACTTTTTTATCTAGGGTCGTCTAAGTTCTCAGCTCTGTCCTAGCTGAGGTTCAACTCGGAGTCTAGCTCAGAACTTTATCTTTTTTTTTAACTTTGAGAAAGCAAAGGAATCAAGTCCACTGCCCCCTCAGATGCTGCCTGGTGTATATATGGCATGTCAAGCCACCTCTTCAAGCCTCTTCTTCTTCTGGAGCAGTTGTAGGGCAGTCAGAAAAAGGTAAGAGGTACCTGATGGATATTCTACCCCTTCGCCCAGGTGGCCACAGGCATGACTCAGGCATCTAACATACTGTTTGGGGACAGGCAGCCTGTCCGAGGAGACCCAGTGAAGGTCACCTTTGTTTAATTCATGGAAACAGGCTAGCTGTTTGCCAAACCACACACCCCTGGGCTGACCAGGACTCTGAAGGAACAAGGACCAAGAAGTGGAGAGTTGCTGTGCTCAAACACTTGCCTGTAGAGCTGGAAACCTGGACTCTAGGTCCCCTGAACTACCGCCCTCTCGTTTGCTGGTGCTCACCTCTGGCAGGGAAGAAACAGGCTTGCGTTTCTCCACACTCGTTGGAGATCGGTTGCTAGGCCTTCTGCAGCTTTTAGAGTCTTCAGACTCCCTGTGTCTCTTCCCCTGCAGCAAACAGAAGTCAGTTGACAATCGAGAACTGGTCCCTTCTGCATTCCATTCCAATGGACAGTGCCTCCTGTACCCCCCAGAGGTACAGGAAGTACCCGAGATTATGCCTAAACTATTTCAAACAACCTGAACTGCCAGGCCTGGGGCCACAGAAATCCTTGCAAAGTGTGCAGTGTTAGAAAAGCCCAGCCCACCTCCCCTTCCAGATGCAATGAGTTGACCTCACTTAATAGATGCTGGCCTTCCCCTCCCCCCACCCTGTTAGTCCTGCTCAGTGGGTAGTATACCAGTGGGTACCTAGTCTTAGAACAGTGCATGCCAGGGGCTCACCAGGGCGTGACAGTGAGTGAGTTAAAAATTGCGGAAAAACAGAGGGAAAGGAACGTGGTGGGGTGGGAAGGACATAGGAAGGGACTCTCAGAAGGACATGCACATGCCAAGCAACATAGGAAGAAGGGCAATCAAAGAGACACCTCACCATAGCACCCCGGGAGAAAAGTAAAGCGTTGGCCCGATAGTGCCAGCAGTGGAGAGCGGCCAGCAGGGAGCTGGCAAAGTCAGCTACCTGCTCTGCCACTGCTAGACTCTCCTCCTCCTCTTCCTCCTCTGAGCCTGGGAGCTCTGGCCCAGGCTCCTTCTCACTGCCTTCATGCCCTGCCAAGTCTTCCAGGGAGACTGGGACGGTCTGCTGTGGTTCTTCTTCCTCCTCTTCCTCCAGTTCCTCCGTGGCAGTCCCCTCAGCCTCTGGCGACAGGTCCCGAGCATGGGGTGGCTGCCCAAAGTCCAGGAGGGCTCCAGCACTGCCTGCATGCTGTTCAGAGTACAAGAGCCCCCTGTGACCTGCCTTGTGAGCAACCCCCCTCCTGTAGGTGGCCAGAAATGGCTTCATATAAAAATCTACTCCTGTTGGGCAATGATGGTGTAACGCCTTTAATCCCAGCACTTGGGAAGCCAGAGGCAGGGGGATCTCTGTGAGTTCGAGGTCAGCCTGGTCTATAGAACCAGTTCCAGGACAGCCAAGGCTACACAGAGGAATCCTGTCTCAAACAAACAAACAAACCCAACTCTTAGATGGCCAATCTTGGCCCCCTCTGTAGTGAGGCATTATATGTGGGAAGGCTAAGACCTAGTGGGAAATAAAGTCTCCCAAAAGTGCCTATATCTCAAGAGGAGAAAATAAGAGGATGCAGCCCAAGCAGGCACCACAAGGTGCAACTGTAGGAAGGAGAAGAGAGGGTCCCCAGAGACTGATCTGGGCTGTGCCACCCACTCCCTTGTTCCAGTCTCTTTCCTGGCCTCTGAGCCCCTAAACTCACCTTCATCCCGGCTGCTCTGGCTGCTGACAGCAATGTAGGGTCCAAGCACATGGTGGGAGGAGCATGGGAGAGGACATCCGTCAATAGGAGAAAGAGCCTCTTTAGAGACAGAGTCCCTTGGGGAAGCCTCACAGAGACCCCTACACTCCCAAACCCCTCACCCAGTCCTGGCTTTCAGGGGATCAGCATAGAGTAGTGCAAGTCTGTGCAAGCTGCTGGGTTCCCACAGCAACAGAAGGAAGGAAGGGCACAGAGTATGGGCAGGGGAACCAAGGCTCCCTGCAGACAGTGGGGGGAGGGGGAGGAAGAATTGAAATCATAGCCTCTCTAGCTTGTTGTCTATAATCCCCAGCCAGCTTACTAGCTGCTTTTACCCTGCCATCCCACCTAGGGATCCCCTTCCCACACACTCACCTTTTTCATTCAGTTGCCTGAGCAGGTGTCTGGCTGGCTCTGAAGAACACAAACAGACAGTTAGCACAGGCCAAGAAACAGCTGCACTTGACCTGCGTCCCAAGCTCACAGTGCCACCAGACTATCACCTACCACCAGCCCAAAGTCCAATCTAGCTGACCCCCAGCCACCCTAGGCCTCAGGGAGGCCTTCTCTACAGTGTTACTGAGGCCCCAGATGGGGCCTGAGCCAGTGCTACTCCCTCTGTGGCACACAGTGAAGTGCTCAGTCTTTGTATTAGTATGCCAGGCAAGGCCTTGGTTATAGAGTCATCTGGAAGGGATTGGCCCCATGATACCCACTAGCCACATTTCCATCTCCAGCCCCTCTATTTCCATTACAGGCAGCACACCAGTACAACAGCTATGCCCCACACCAAGCTCCTCATAGCGTGCAAGCCGGGAAGCAGAGGTCGCACCCGACTTTCTACGGCCCTTAAGGCCTGGTATCTCCAATCCTTGCTGCCTGCTGGGAAGTGTTGCCCTGTTGAACAGGGTATAACCAGGCTCTGGAGACACAAAACACAACTGTTAGGCTAATGGAATCATCACGTTGTGCCCCAGCCTTTCTGGAGACAGACCTGAAACAGGAGGGTAAGGATAAGAAAACTGTCTCAAGAGACCTTTCTACAGAGCCCTCAGCCCACCCCTGCCCTGCTTGATTCAAATGTGACAGTTTAGGACACTAAGCCATCTCTCCAGCCCTTGCCCCTGGTTTTCTATAAACTTAAGGGTCACAGCAAAGTCTACAGAGGTCTTTTAGCTGACCCTAGTGAGGACCCACTGAGACAAACACAATGGGAAATTCCTGAGCTACATCCCCTTAACTCCTAATTGCTTTTCTAAAAGATGGAGGTCTCATGTAGCTGGCCTCAAATTTGATGGGAGGCCAAAAGTACCCTTGAATTTCTAATTCTCTGTGTCTCTACCTCTTAAGTGCTGGGATTCCAAGAGTACATCACTATACCTGTTTTATGTGGTGCTGGGGTTGAACTCAGGGATTCACACATGCTAGATGAGCACTCTACCACTAAGCCACATCTCCCGCCTCCTAACTGCATTTTTCTTGTTTTGTATTCATGTATGTATGGCATTATTTGTATACATGTGAAGAACCAGAGGTCAAGATCAGTTTCTTCTTCCGTAGCTCCTCACCTTATTTTTTGAGGCAGGGTCTGTCTCTCACTAAATCTAGAACTCACCAATCCAGAAAGCCTAACTATCCAGAAAGCACTAGGGATCCTTCTGCCTCCAGCTCCCCAACAATGGAATCAGAGGCACTTTCAACTGTGTCTGACTTTTAATGTGGGCACTGGAGAGCTAGTTCAGGTCCTCATTCTTGTGTGGCAAGTACACCCACTAAGCATCTCTCCAGCTGATTTTAAAATGAGAGGGCTCATCAGGCTAGGCACCTGCTGCTGAGTCATTTGATCCCAGAACACACATAGCAGAAGTAAAGACCTTACTCCCAAACGATGTCCTCTCACCTCTACATAAGGCCATCACACTTGAACACACACATTAGACACACACACAGAAATATGTGTAGTAAAGATTAGAGATTTTAAAATGTGATAAAGCGAGAAATAGAAATATTCTATTCTTTCAGTTGAAAGCTATTAAGAATATATAAGAGTTTAAAAGCCATGACAGAATTTACTAAATCCCAAAGTACCTGACTTGGGTGTCTAGGAGAAGGAGTCAAAAACCCCAAGACCTGGGCACCTAGTGAAGCATGTGGTCTTACAAACCCACCAGCTGACCTCTACCACATGATAGGGAGCATGCTAGGAGCAAGAAGACAGACATTCCTTGGTGTTATGGAAGAAATGTCATGATGAACATGAACCTCAAATGCAGGCCATCCCCATGGCAACCCACTGTGCTGCCACCACACTTGGCAGCTCGTTTGATGCATCAGCTCCAGGAAAGGAAAAGCGCAACTCTTCTTGAAAGTTCCAGAAGATGAAGCATGTCTCAGGAAAATCTAATGAGTCTTTAAAAACCCAACTCTCTTAGTATTCAAGGGCTAAAATCTCAGCCACATGGAAATTTCAGCATTGCTTATTTGCTCATTTCCTGACTGACTGCCCTGGATGGCTAAAGTCTTGAGGTAGAGAGACAACAGTTTTATTGAGCTGTAATTAATCACCAGACTTATCAACCATGCATGCGCTTCAATGGCTTTAAGTACATCCATATACCTGTACTTCAGAGCTGTGTGTGTGTGTGCGTCTGTTGTGGTACTAAGGACTTGAACCTAGGGTGTCTGCATGCTAGTCAAGTGTCCTGCCACTGAGCTGTATCTCTGTCTCTTAGATCTAAAGTTCTGACGCTGATGTCATGACAGACCATAGTATCAATATCATCTGGACTGTCCTTGTTAGCATTAACTGTCAATTTGTCACAGTCTAGAATCATCTGAAAGTCTCTAATGAGTAACCATCTTTATCAGGTTGGTCTGTGGGCATGTCTTTGAGGGACTGTCTTGATTGCTAAGTAGTGTGAACGACCCAGCCCACTGTGAGAGGTGCCATTCCCTAGGTTGAATAAAGAAGCCATCTGAGCATGAGTCTTAGTGAGTCAGCAACCAAGCATCCTCCTCCATGGTTCCTACTGTATGTCTTGGCTGTAAAGTGAGCTCCTTGATCACAGGTAATGTGTGGAATACACATACACAGGTCTGCCTTAAGTTCCTGCCTTGACTTCCCTCAGTGATGGATATGACCTAGAAGTGTGAGCTGAATGAACCTTTCTTTTCCTGAGGTGATTTTAGGCACAATATTTTATCACAACACCAGAAAAGAAATAGGAACAACTTCCATTGCTGACTGAATGCTTCCATGTGCCAGACTCTCCTACGGCAAGCTAAGAGGGGATGTTAGAGAAAAAGAGAGAGAACTCTAGAAAGGAAAAGAAATACACATGGCCAGAGACTAATAAAGAAACACTCTAGATTGAGACTTTTAATCATAAAATTTATGTAACCAAACTTGGTTACTCTAAAAAGAAAGCACCTGGAATAATACCAAACACTGCTCCACCTTCTAGAAGGCCAAAGTGCAGGTGTCAATCACAAGTGTTCAAGGACCCAGGAAGTGGCGGCCAGCTAAGACCCAATGTGCTCATAAATCCAACCGATACAACAGTCTCAGTCTAAAACCATTAGCTCTACGCTACTGAAGTCTTCACTTCCAGACTCCAGCACAGCTCAGTCCAGATCTGTTCCTGGGCCTCAGACTTATTGGTAAGTCAGAGAAAAGTGTAGCAGAAAAGGTTAAATCAGCCACAGAAACACCCCCGGCTCCCACAGTAGAACCAAGAATAAAAAAACAAGTTGTCACAGACACTTCATTCTAACTCCAAGAGCACATTAGCAAATCCCATCACGGGAGAAAACCCAGGAGAGGAAAATGGAGTGACCCAAAATAAATATTTCCTGTCTGGATTTGGTGCCACTTGGTCTAAAGCTATTTTCCTCCCACCCAGCGTCTGCTCTGTCACTCCAGAACTACCCATGATGCCCAAGTGCTACTCCTGGCTGAGGAGCAGTGCAAGGAGATCCTGTGGCTTAGAAGAGACTCCATGTCCTGCAGGAACAAATATCCCCAGGCCCTTGAACAGTGGACAGTCCTGGTGAGCAGAGGCCCAGGAAGTGTCTGATGGAGGGCAGCATGGGTGCAAAGAGAAAATGGGCCATAGATGTCCACCAACCATGCTGTTATCTTTTCCTACAATGTTGCTGCAGATGGTCCCCAGCCTGGGCCAGGATCATATGCAGAAGGTTCTTCTTATAAGGCCCTTCTCTTACCAGACTGCCGACGTCCTTGGCGCACATGGGTAGACACCTCATCCTGGGAAGGCCATGCCTTCTTCAGCCGCTCTGGGCTGCAGCGATACCTACTGGGATCTGTAGCCAGGAGAGAAACATCAAGCTTTTAGTTCCCCAGTGACCTTCCTAGATGAAGGCCACACATCTTCCACCCACACCAGCCCCAGATGGTCCTGGATACCTCTGGAAATCCCCTATCTTCCATTTTTTTCTAACTGGGGGCTTCAGACACTGTGAGTCCTACCATTCAGCAGGAACATGTCACTAACTACACAACTGATCCCCAGCCCTTGACAGAAAGAGTCCCCTATCCTTCCTGTTCCTAGACAAAAGTACAAAAACAAGATTTGCCCAAGATATTGCCTGACCTAACTTTGTACACAATTAGGAACAAAAAAAGGCAGAAAAGGGTGACTTACAATAAGAGTCCATTTCCAAGATGGCTTCCTTGGCCTAGAAGGGAAAGAGACCCACGTAGTAACCACATGACTGTGCCTCTGCTGCCCACCAGAGGGCTCACACAGTGTCATGCCATATCATGTACAGCTATAGTACCAACACTTGCTGTCCACCAAAGCCAGGGTAAAAAGTTCCAGCAGATTCTTGGGAGCTGGGTCAGGGGACGTGCTTTCCCTGAAGCCCATCTAAGAGTACCCTAGGAACCAACCTTCTGAGGGATGGTGGCATGGTGGTTCTCCAGAATGAGCCTCTTGATGTGGTGAGTCCAGCTTCGTTTCTCCTCCACTGTCTTGGCCTAAGAGGGCCAAGGAGAAGGAACATGATTTATTATTTCAGGTCAAAACTGCCTAAGCAAACCAGTACTTCCTGTGGGGGCAGAGGATGTAAGGAGGCTATGCTAGAATATCTGTGGACACCTCAGAGAGGTGTCCATGATGAGCTCACTCACAGATGCAGATACTAGGGTGTGGGGGCAGCCAGGGAACAAAGAGTCACATGCAAGTGTGCTTGGAAGTTTTGGTCCCCAGCCGCTTGCGTAGGTCATGCCTCACCTGGATACCATATTGCTGCTTGCTGTGCTTATAGTGGGTAACAGTGAAGCACAGGGAATCTCTGGTGCTCTCGATCAGCATCAGTGAAGAACACTACGGGCAAAGAACAAGATATTTTAACAAGAGAAGGGGGGGCCCCAACCCTTAAGACAGTATCATAAGATGGTCCTGGAGTCCGATAAAGCCAGAAGGAAGCTGAGGAACCAGGATCCATAGGAAAAAAAGAAGACAGCATAGGCGAGGACCACTTAGTTACCGGAATGTGACCCTTGTAGACGAAGTGATCGCCCCGCTTCTTGGTGATGAGCAGTATCTTGTCAAAGAGGAAGAAAGTTCTCTCATTGCGCACCCGGTGTACTCGGAAGGTGGCTTCCAGGACCAGTTCTCCATAGGTGGTCAGGTCTGGCCCCTTCCAATTAATGAGCAGTGACTGGATCTCCTGCAGCAGAGACCCCCATCACCCAGAGTCAGGCCTCACTGTCCCCAGGAAGGTCATAGAGACCTCACCCAAAAGGCTTCCGTGAATACCACCCCTCAACTACGCTAAGCACAGTGGCAAGCTGTGACCTCCCAGCCCAGAGCACCTGTAGCCGAACAGCATGCTCATGCCTCCTCTTCATGTCATTAATGTACCAGGCCACACATGTCATTGTGTCGATGGCATCCTCTACCACCTCGAAGCCATCCTCTTCTTCATCAAAATGCTTGGCAATTTCCTAGACAAAAGACAAGTGTCTTGAGTAAAACCGATGCAAAGGCTCTGCCCAGCATCCTAGCACATCTCTTGGAGTAGCCCTGAGCTACCTGGAGGAGCAGGTGGTACTTGAGGATGCGCTGGACTGGCTTCAACAGGTAGGAGCCCAGAGGCAGAGAATGCTGTAGCAGCTCCTGCCGGTCTCGGAAGAACTTGGCCTGTTGTTTGTCCTGCATGCATTCTGTCAGGGCTGCCACTGAGCTGGGAGAGGTAAAATGGGAGTCACCATGCGGGGAAGATCTGGTGAGGAGGAGGGAGCCCCATAGTCATCAAAAGACCCTCTCTCTCCAAGGTTACTCACTTGGGGTAGTTGTTGCAATACTGAGTGTAGATATCAAATTCTTGGCTCTAAGGGAAAGACCAGGGGAGGGAAAACCAATGATTTGAGGGAGATTCTCATGGTGGGAACAAAGGAACCTATCCCTGAGAACCTGCAGAGTTGTCTTTGCATCTGTTTGTGTAGGGCGGCCCATCCACCCATTAGCCTTGGACAGGGATCCACAGGACTCAAGTGTCACCTTATATGGGGAGTTTCTATCCTAGAAACATAGGACAAGAAGCAAGGACCCAATCCTTCTCACCCTTTCCACGAAGCAGCTGGCCACAGCCACAGGGTCATTATTGCAGCTGTCCAGATCTCTGAGAAGCTGGCTGAGTGAGGGGAGAAAGACCGTGAGACCCCGTCTACAGCCACCTCTATTATCCCCTGCCTACCTCCTCGGACACAGATCACCTCCAGACCTGGTATCCCACTCTACGTTGAAGCTTCCACCCTGACTAAACCCTGCCCTAGGCAGCAACCACAGAAAGCATGCCACAAAAAACAGGGAAACCCACGTGCTCAGAAGAGTAGACACCAGTACCCACCTGGGGAGGGGGACACAGCTCCTCTGTGGGTGGAGTCAAACACACAAGAGCAGATTAAAAGAGGATACAGAGAGGAAAGAAGCAGTACCCTCCCAGATGGGAGGGTGCAGGGAGCAGAGAGACAGGGCAGGATTGAGCACACTGATCTTGGCGGGTAGGACTTCAGGATATACTGGAGACAGCACTCCTCTGCCTCCTCCATCTGTTTCTTTCCTCTCTCCCCCACATCTTCCTTAGTCTTGTCTGGACACCCCCAAACACACACACACACACACACACACTGCCCAGTCTCCTTCAGCTGTAAGGAAACCCTAGGGAAGAGTCCTCTTGTCCCGTCAACACTGCTGTTTCTCTCACAGTACTCTTGTCTGAACATCTGTGGTCCCACAGCAGCAGATTCAGCCTTCATAGACTCTCACCAAGCCTATTTTGCCTGGCCTGTGTGATATATTACCACAGTGGTTCTCAATATCCCCTATGCTGAAACCCTTTAATACAGTTTCTCATGTTATAGTGACCCCCACAACCAAAAAACTATTTTTGTTGCTACTTCATAACTAATTTTGCTACTGTTATGAAACGTAACATAAATATTTTCTCTTTTGGAGATAAAGGTTTGCCAAAGAGATTGCAACCCACAGGTTGAGAACTGTTATTATAGATCGGCCCTCCAGGAGGGTCCTTACTTCCCTTGGGGCCAGTGGGAAGGAAGAGAAATAAACTATAAGATGTGGGAGATGATCTAGGAAAAAGAGCACCAAAGGAAGAACACAAGTGTGCAAAGGCCTGGCAGTGTGTACAAGACTCAGAAGGTGCTGGAACCAGCAAACACGTGACTTCAAATTATAAACTCCTTAGAAAGGTCAGCTGCTCCCCTCTTCAGCATAGTGCTATGATCTTGGAGCAAGGGTAGGCTTCAATTCCGCACCTCTGCAGCCAAGCCTTCATGTCACATGTGCCCCAGGGCAGAACAAGGCCCAGCACATACCTGTTCAGTGCATAGATGCTCTCTATGTTCCCAAAGAGGGCGCTGACTTGCTCTGGCTTCAGGAGGCCAGGAGTATCGATGATCTTCAAGAGGTAGTCCTACATGGAGAGAGGTATGAAGACTCTGCATCTCTTGGCTTGATCATCTAACATCTCTAATCACATCATATTCCATACTGCATTTTATGGCTATTACAACACAGTGTCCACTGTTCTGAGCTGTAGATATTTACTCAAAAATTCATATCCACTTGGTAACTTGGAATGTAACCTTATTTGGAAATAGGGTCTTTGCAGATGTCATTAGTTAAACCTCTCAAGATGACATCATTTAATATTTAAGGAGGCTCTGGGTATAACGGCTCATGTCCTTCTAAGAGAAAAGAACATAGGCACAAAGCAGGTGGTGGGAAGGGGTTAGGACAATGCAGCCGCAGGCCAAAGGACAATAGAGAAAATTAGCTCCTGTTTTCTGCAAGCCCAGTACTTGGGAGGCAGCATCAGGAGAACTGTCTCCAGATAAAGGCCAGCCTGGGCTATACAACAAAATCCTGTCTCAAAATAACCAAACCAAGAGGCTAGTGAGATGATACCTCAGATAAAGGCACTTGTTTAGTGACCTGAGTTCAATCCCTAGAACCACGTAAAGATGGGAGAATTAACTCTGCAAAGCTGTCTTTTGACTTCCACATGGGCACAACACAGACACATACACTCCTCCTGTCTCCTGAGTGTTGGGATAAAAGGCATTGCCACTACACTCAACTTTTAGAGTTATTTATTTGTTCATATATTTTACGTATATGAACGCTCTGTCTCCATGCAAGTCAGAAGAGAGCATCGGGTCCCGTGACGGAGGGTTGTCAGCCACCACCATGTGGGTGCTGGGAGCTCAGGACTCTGGAAGAGCAGCCAAGTTAAGTGCTTTTAAACGCTGAGTCATCGCTAGCCTACTCTTTTTTATTTAATTTTTTTTTTTTTTTAAATTTTACTTTAGTTTTTGTGCATTGGTATTTTAGCCTGTGTGTCTGTGTGAAGGTGTTGGAACTCCTGGAGTTGCAATTACAGACAGTTGTGAGCTGCCATGTGGGTGTTGCACATTGAAACCCAGGTCCTCTGGAAGAGCAGCCAGTGTTCCTAACCACTGAGGCACCTCTCCAGCCCTCACTCTTAATGAAAACTAACACTCTGAAAGAGAATTCATTTCTGGATCTTTAAGTCCCTAGGTCTGTGGTCATTTGCTGCATAGTTCTAATGGACTCACACTCACTTTCCCACCAGGCAGCAGGCTCCTCAATGGCAGATACATTTCACCTTTCCCTGTGTGCACTACAGTATGAAACATTGCACCTTTGACAGCTCTGTTCGTTTTGCAGGCAAAGAACCTGAGGCTCCAGACACTGTGCCCAGGCCCAAGGTGTCACAGCTACAATAAAGCTGAGTGGAAATGTCCCTGCCCAGGTTTAATCCATGCAGAGCATCTAGGTCCTCCCAGTCAGACTAAAGCCTCTCCCTTTGCTATCACAGTGCCCACTCCCCAAGCACCTATAAGAAATTCTATTACCCTACTTGTGTGGCTTTGTGTCATAAGGAAGCATGAGGGGGTCACAGTCCCCACCAGGCAGGTCCTCAACGCTTCCTAATGGCCTCAACGGGAGGCAGATATACAGAGATAGGTGTGTCTTCCATGCTGGGATGGAGTCAGGTTGTACTAAAGAATTGAACCACTGGAGGCCAGAATCCCAGGCCTCTTGAAGAGATGGCCAGACCCTCCCTGCCTCAGCACTCACCTCCACAATGCTCCGAAGGTCCTGCACATACATGCGCTCCGTTTCCACAATCTCTCGTACCACCCGGCCCAAATAGCTGAGCTTGTGATGGACGGGACCTGTCCCTGCACGGCCGTTGAATGGGGAGAGTGGTCCCTTCATGTTCAGCCAGCCACTGGAGTTGTTGTTGCTGTTAGGAACATGCCGGCCCCAAGGGGAGCCTGTCCCATTCTGAGCTGAAGCCTCAGAGCTGGTGTGCTCCTCCATGGCACTGTGGCTGTCACGAGAGGAGCCAGATGAGGAAGTGGTGGACATTAGGCTTGGTGGCCGCTCCTGGCTGCCATCTTGGTGGAGGGCAGTAGAGATGGGCATCCTGGCATCGCTGCCTGGGGCTGTCACCTCGGGGAGATTCTGGAATAAAACAGACAGATGGAGGGTCAAGCTGCAGAATAAGAAAGAGGAAGGGAGATTGCCGGGAACAGGCCCAGGATGGGAAGTCCTGATAGTGGGTGCAAAGTTCAGTTTGAGAAGATGAAAACAGCTCCGGAACAGGTAAGTGATGAGGGACGACATGGATGTGCTTCATGTCACTGAACTACATTTACAAATGGTTAAGATAGTACATTTTCACTTTTGTATATTTTACCACAACTTTTAAAATAAGGTCACTGAGACGATGCAGTCACCACCTGGTCTGATAACCTGAGTTCCATGTCTGAGACCCACTTGGTGGAAATACAAGAAAAATTCCTAAAAACCAGTGAAGGCCATTCTCTCAGAATATGAATACTGACAGGCAAGGGTGCTCAAGCTACATGCTTCCTGCATCCCAGCAACTCAGCCTCTTTTTCCCTGGGTAAAGATAGGTGATCTACACTAGGAAACAGTTCATCTGAGGCTCCAGAAGAATAGAGGGGCTACCTAAGCCAACACGATGGCCTAAGGTACCTTCTGAGGAACCCAAAACCCAGTTTTAGGGGTTGAGACTATAGCTCTGTTGGTAAAGTGCTCACAAAGCACGTACAAGGCTGTAAGGTCAATTTTTAGTATCACATAAAACAGGTAAGGGCAGCAGCGGCACAGGCCTTTAATCCCAGCACTTGGGAGGCAGAGGCAGCCCATGTCTGACTTGGAGACCAGCTTGATCTTCCATGACAGTCAAGGCTGTACACAGAGATACCCTGTCTCAGAAAACAAATAACCCACAGGCATTGTGGTCCTCACCTGTAACCCCAGCACTCAGGATTCAAGGTCATCCTCGGCTATACAGTGATTTTCAGGTTAGCCTGGGCTTCATGAGACCCAACCTAAAATCTATTATTATTATTTTTTTAAAGGAGAAAGAAGACGAGACAGTCTAGCACTACCACTTGGGCAAAGCACTTAGCCTCTCAGGGGCTCGACCTAGCCATAGGGTGTACCCCAGAACTATGGCCTCAGGTGATGCAGCCTTCTGCCTGCCCTGGAAGCACACAGTACACGGAGCAGAGTGAATGCTCCACAACCCATCAGTAACAACAACGATAGTTTATCAAAATATGCATTCCATGTGCCTACCTGTCTGGTCCATGCTGGGGGTCATCACAGAAGATCGAGCCAAAAACTGCCTCTTTCTAAAAAAACGTATTGGGGTGTGTGTGTGTCAGAGGACAGCTTTGTGGAAGTTGCTTCTCTCTCCTTCTGCCATTAGTCTCACGTCTTTAAGTAAATTCAAGTCACCCAGCTTAACCCTTTTGCCTACCGAGCCATTCCACTGGGCCCAACTCTTAGTGTTACAACCAGCATATAATACTCTCCCCAAAACTGCCAAACGGAGGAGCACCATTGCCTCCACCTGCACCTGATGTTTTCTCCACACACAGAGAGAAAAGATGGCAACAAAGGAGCCAGCTTTATTTACCTTGCCCCACTCCCAGGTACCCAGCATAGGGCAGGCCCCTGACTCAGCCACCAGGAAATTCCCCAGGGCTGAGCAACAGCTGAGTCTCCTCAGAGGGCAGCTGGGCTGAGCAGCATGGAAGACAGGAAGTTACACCCAGGTGAGGCAAACACAACCACAGGTGGACTTTAATCCCTGAGCAGATGGTACTGCTCACAGCCCACTCCGGAGAGAGAACACCTCATGCCTAGCCATGGGACCAAAGCTGCCACAAACCTCCCTGGCATTAGGACCAGCTTGGTGAGGAAGAGGAGAGACCTGAGGGACCTCTCTTATCTCTACAGTTCCAGTGTTCTTATCTCCAGCCTAGGACTCGGGCTGCCATCTCCGGCCATCAGATGGGATCTAGAAAGTGCTACCGTGGCTCCAACACCTGTTTTTGGTGTGTGTCTCTGCCCTTACCTGGAAACAAGGGTCTCTGGACTCTGCCTTTTGCAGATGAGTCTTCTCTGCCTGCCATGATTTTTCTCCATACCTATTCCTGATTTCCCTCTTAAGGCTAAAAGATTCTCTCTCTAGGAACTTTCCCATAGGCAACAAACCTGGAGGCCACTGCTAAGCATTCTTGTTGCCTCAAGTTTTCCTTCATTTCACTGTGGCTGTGAATAGCTTGAGACCCCCTTACCCCCACCCCCCACCCCCACCCCCTGCCACTGCTTACACAAGCAGGGATCATTAGAACCAGTTTGGCGAATAACAATGGCAAAGAAGTTGGTTTTGACAAGGTTTTTTCCTCCTTTTTGTAGCAGGGTACCTAATACCTAAGGCTGGCTCCCAACCCCCAAGGACAACACTGAATTTCTGATCCTCCTGCCTGCACCTCCTGGTTCCTGGGATTACAGGAACAAGCCACTACACCTAATTTATGGGGTGCTGAGGCTCAACCCCAGGGCTTTGTGAGTGCTAGGCAAGTACCTTACCAACCAGAGACGAGTCCCTAGCCTGTTGTTTTATTAAAAGTAGAGCCTGCTCGGGCCCACTTATGATCCAATACTAACCCAGCCAGGCCCTCTCAAGGTCAGCACTTTGTCACTGGGCCTCAGCTAAGAGTTTGTTTATACAGGGCACTCCAAGATTGGTGCTAGTGGTTGCCTCTGCCTACAACATAGGGGGCTAAAGTCTTAGGGGGAGCACTCCGGAGCCATGGGCTGCTGCTGCTTCCTTCTTCCTTCAAAGAGCCTTCATGTTAACCAGCTGTACTCCTTGTATGGAGACTAGGCCCATACTCTACCCTGCCCTTGACCTCCACCCCATCAGTCCCAGCTGGAAAAACAACCAGGCATGGACTTATGGCTTGAGATCTTTCCCAGATTAGCCCTGGGGTCATGTCAGCTATGTGGAAAAGACCCAAGTCCCAAAAGAATTTCACAGCCAGACAAGTCATCTTAAGCCTTATAGCCAAAGAGTCACCACAGCCCCATCTTATCCCCACACACACTATCAGGGGGTTAGTGTCTGAAGGGTACCTTCTGAGAGTCACTCCTAGAGACCCCAATTCTCTAGCTAAATGCAGCCTTCTGTTTGCAAACCCAGGTGTCCTATTAAAGCAGAGCAGCTGCTAATTCTCACCTGTCCCTAACAACGCCAGGCAGTGCTTGACTATCTGAGTGCACTTGTACAGATGCACTGAGTGTGGAACCGCACCAGACTTGGGACAGTGGACTCCAGCCCCATACTCTCATAGATCCTACCTTCCTAAAGATCTCACGCCTGTCAGGGCCACAAGCAAAGTCATGGCTGAAGGATGACACTGCTTTGATGTAGGATAAGCTACAAGGACATATGGAAACTTAAAAGCCTGAGGCCTGGGTGACCACCCAAACGACTGAGAAGGCTAGCCTGGATCTGCACCGTGTTGCTGGCCTCTGATGATTACACTAGCATTGGGACAATACAGACTTTGGATCAAAGGGCCATGGGCCACAGGGAAGCAGCGAGCAGAGGATTCCCAGGGTCAGATTTTCCAGGTCTCAGATGACAGAAGAAAACCTGAAGTGGCCTAGGGTGGCCCCCATGATCACAAGGTTTTCTCTCCTAGGTAGAAAGCCAAGAAAGGTCCAAACACCTGAGTGGCTGGCCACAGGGTACAACAGAGAAGACACATCCTAATCCAAGAGGCCACCCTGTACTATACAGCGCAGACTCCTAAGCCAAAACCTACCCAAATGCTGCCTTGGGCAGAGCACCTTGTCCTTTCTTCCAACCTGATGAGCAAAACTCACCCATCACACAAGATGCACCCCAAACCAGAACAGTTTGGTTCCTCATACTTGTCCTTTCTGTTTCTGTTCCTTGAGACAGGGTTTCTCTGTGTAGTCCTGACACTCGATCCATAGACCAGGCAGGCTGGCCTCAAACTCAGTGAACTGCTTGCCTCTGCCTCCCTAGTGTTGGGATGAAAGGTGTGTAAGTGTGCACCGCTATTGCCAAGTGTCTTTTAAGACAAGGTCCTACTGAGGAAAGAACAACAGGCAACAGTGAAGACACGCTCGCTTCCCCTACCATGGCCAAGTCTCCAGGCAGAAAGCATGTCCATCTTTCAGCCTGAGTCAACCCCATCAGCCCACAAACCAACCTTCTACAGAACTGCATCTAAATCCTACACTATGAAGCCCTCTTGGGAGGTTCCCCTAAGAATCCAGGGACAGGAAGAAAAGTCTACCCATTTTTCCTTCCTTCCTTCCCTCCCTTCCTTTATATAAAGTGAAATGTAGATCTACTCCCTTCCTCTACCAACACGTGTGGAAAGTGTATGCTCCACCTCCCAAGGACCTTCCCTGAGTCTCCCCAGGCAAAGAGGCAGACAAGCTGCAACAGGTCTCTTGTATTCCCAGCTGTAGACTGGAGCCAAGTCCCACACCTTTCCCTTCCAACTATGACTCAGTACTATGCCCTCAATTTGACCCAAAAGAGGGAATACCCCTAAGTCCCCAGACACTGCCAGTGTCTGTGTTGCCCTCAGGCCTCTTCTCACTAAGGCAATGAAGCCCACTGTTCCCCCACAAAAGATCCCCCCAAAGAAGAACACCCTTCCTTGAAACCTTCTGTCAGTCTTGTTGATGGTCCTGAAGAGACCACCAAGAACTGGCCTCTCCCTCTAACTGTCCCTCTCTGGCAGGTAATAAGAGAAGTCAGGAGAGGTGAAGAGCATGCTTGGGATAATCTCCAAGTCTGGCAGGTGGAGAGTTTGGAGACTCCCTGGAAATATTCTGGTTCCAAAAGGCTAACATTTTACCTAGGGCTCTTCACCCTACACCCAAGAGCAGAAGCCCCACAGAACCACACCTACCCAGCGGTACAGAGGAAAAAGGAGGGGTGGGTGGGGAAGAATTCCTTAAGCCCCTTTGCACATGGATGGCAGTCCTTACCCAGAGACAAGAGAACAACTCCATCCACCGGCCTTCTCGGCCTCCCAACCCAAACCTTTGACCTTCACAGAGCAATCCCAACTCCACTTTCAGAACCTCCCTAGAGAGGGTGCCAGGAGGAAGCAACAGAGAACAGCCACAATTTTTCCACTCCAACTGGGCAAGAAGCACTGTGAACTTCCTCAGAGGTCTCAAGTGAGATCCACAAGCCAGTGGGCTGTGCTCTCCCTACAGCTCGGCATACACCCACACCATACTTACCTCCTAAGTGTTCCCAGAAGCCCTGCTTTTGTCAGTCTGTTCTTAAAGCTACACACACCCCTCTGAGGTTCTGGGGGAGGGAGGGGGGCTCTGAGGAGGTGTGGCTTTTTGTCACTGTCCCCAGTGTGCTGCTCGGGAGCCCATTCCACCCATTCCACGCCTCCTAGAGAAGCAAGGGCCCTGAGCCCCAAGACGCTCTCTGGGGAGTGATTGTGTTGAATGTGAGCAATGTGTTCTGGAGAGGTTGTGTGAACAGTGTGACCGGGGTTTCTGGGCCACCCAAACCCAGCCCAGCTGGCTCAAACTCATTTTCCCTGGGGAATCCATTTTCCCACCATCCAGCAGCCCTTGGCTGGATGGAAGGCAGCAAGACCACGGTGGCCAGGAAGGATAGGTCTGTGGTTGCCATGTCAGTGGGGTACTCCCACCTGAATTCCAGAGGAAGCCTGTCTGAGCCTACTGACTGAAGTCCAGAAAATTCAGCTTGGCCTTTGAAAGGAAGGAAAGCCCCTGGCACCCCCTTTCAGAGGGAGGAATACTCTCCTACTTTCTAAGCAGCTCCCTCCCCACACAACCTAAGCCTGTGCTCATCATGCTTTTTCTCATAGCAGAAAGTCCCGAGACCCTCTCCCTCTACATTAGCCCACTCACTGCTTTCAGAATCTACTCTGCTCCCACGATTTCTAATCCCTCCAATGTCAGATATGGTCCTCCACCAAAGACATCTACATCCAAATCCTTGGGGCCTACAGCACCTTGTCCTGCAAAAGGTACTTCACACAATCAGATAAAGAATTTTGAGGAAGCGATGATCTTGGATGATCAGAGTGAGCCCAGTATAATCATAAAAGGGCATCCAGGAGGCGCCTGAGTCAAAAGCCTACAGGATAAGAAAGGGAAAGTCAGAAACTGAGACAGAGAGATACTATCCTGATGCCCTTGGCCATAGAGGAAGGAGATCATGAGTCAAAGGGTACAGCGGCCTCTGGAACACAGCCCCACGGGCCCAAAGTTCTGACCTCCCTAACTTAAAGACTGGGGGTTGGGAGCAGAGGTATTTCTCAGTGGTTAAGGACACTTGCTTGTACAGAGGACCCAGGATCAGTTTCCAGCACCTGTGGTGACCTAATATGTATATTCATGCAAAACACTTATATATACATCTTTTAAAAAATCGAAAATGAAGTATAATGCTTTTTAAAAAAGTGTGTGTGTGTGTATGTGTGTGTGTGTATGTGTGTGTATGTATTGTGTATATGTGTTACAGTAGTGGAAGGAAACTATTATGCTTCTTTCCTCTCTACTGATCCTTGGTATCACTGACACATTAGTCCATGAGGTTGATACATGCCAGAGTTTCCTCTGCACTAAGTCTGTAACGGCAAGACACCAGTATGTGCTGGGAGAATCTCCCAGCACCCATAGTCAAGAGAGAGCTACACAGTAGTTGACCTAAACCGGTTCCTCCTGGAAGTATTCAAGTTAGTTAGTCACTGCCAGCAAGAGTCCCAGGAGCCAAGATCTATCCAGCATCAATGACTGATCATTCACCCCAGCAGCCTGGTTATACTTGGCCGCCCAGAGGCTGCTCTGCCATGCCACAGACTCAGTGATCAGTCATAAAAGACTGGGAGGAAAGGCGAGAGCAGTCAAGTCTAGACTCAGGACTGTAATGATGAAGACTCCTTACAAATATTCCCCACCCCCAACCTCCCCCAAAAAACCTACCAAGAGGTTTCACATACGCAGAGGACAGTTACTTTTTGCTCACAGCTGGAATTAGTCTGTACAGCTTCTGACATATAGTCACCATGCAGAAAAAAGATACAAAGTACTAAGAGAGGAAGCAGTGAGGTCTTGGAGGCAGCCTTGCAAAGTCCCAGAAAGCTGTGTTAGAGGCAACTGCAAGCCTAATTCAAGGGCCTGGTAGCCACCACTTTTCTCTGGGTTTAAAAATTGTGTGTGTGTGTAGTACGAGGTTTCTGTTCCAGACTTTCTGGCCTACCCTCAAGGTTTAGGCCCGCAGACCCACAGACCCGCAGAGACACACAGATGCTTACAATAGTTTTAGGCTGATCTGCCTAAGTCCCAGGCATATAACTTGCTAACTCTTTACCCTTAACCTAACCCATGTCTCTTATACTGTTCAGCCATGTGGCTCTGTACCTTTTCTTAGAGCAGCATAGTTGTCCTCTGCTTCTTCTGGCTTCTCTCTGGCATTCTGCTCTGTTCCACCTGTTCCTAAAGTCTTCTTAGTCTGGTAGCCCCGCCCATACTTCCTGTCTGCCTTTGGCCAATCAGCACTTTTTATTAAACTCATAGGCAGGACAATTATTTACAATGGAACAACATAATCCCCCTACATGTGTGTGTTGCCTGTATGTATGTCTGTGCACCACTTGTGTAACTGGCATCCATGGAGTCCGGAAGAGGGCATCAGATCCCCTGGAACTAGAGTTACAGATGTTTGTGAGCCGCCATGTGGGTGCTGGGAACTGAACCCAATTCAGTGCTCTTAACTTTCTCTCCAGCCCCTCATCTCTAGGTTTAAAGGGACCAAAGTGCAGCTGAGGATGTTGCTAAGTGGTAGAACACTTGCCTAACATGTTCTAAGTCTGGGTGGTTCAATCTCCAGCACTTCACACACACACACACACACACACACACACACACACACACACACACACACACGCACACACACACACATACACTCATGCAAGACCACTACTACTTATTAGCAAACTTCAAGGTCAGGGATCCAAGACCCAGCCCTAAAAAATTAGCCTCATTTGGGGAGCTGCTCGCATACCCACCTAGAACAGGCTGACAGGAAGCTAGCTGCAAAAGGAAAAAAGGAACCACATCTTCAGACCTATAGTATTTGCTACTGAAACAGCTTCAAAGACACAGGAGAAGCCCAGTGGGAACCTACTGGGGCCTGAAGAGTTCTCAGCTGCAAAGAGACGATGTGTACATGAAAGAAGTTAAAATGCACTGAATTCACTCCACAGGCCCTGGAACTGGGTACTCCACTTTCCTACAACTATATGTGGCCTTCAGCTTCAAGCTGTCCATCAGCAAATGTGGTTACAATACTGTCAACCTCACCGACTGTCTCCAGGACCCAAGGATACAAGCAACCTACACGTCAGCATACAGGAAACCAACCAGGAGCCAGAGAAAAAAAGCACCAGGATGAGATATTTTCTGACTTAGACCTGATTTTTTATCCACCGATGATATCTCAAATTATGACTCAGCAGGTAAAGGCTTTTGCCAACCCAGATGACAGTGAATTCGATCCCTGGAACCCACGTGGTGAAAGAGAGAACCAACCTCCTCAGGTTGTCCTCCGATTGCCACAAGAGGCAGTATGTACATGCATGTACACACATGCGCATGCAATAAAAAATGTAAAGAATAGTAAAGGTTCAGTCAGTGAACCAGCTTGTCCTACCCCTTCCCTCTAAACCAGTGTTTATCCATCTTGGGTCCCAACAAAATTCAGACCATGGACTCACAGCCTCACAAGAACAGTTTGGCTGATACTCAACACCAGCAAGAAGGTCGTGGGGAGCTGACAGTCCAGGCAGAATGACGGGCAAAGCATTGTGGGAGCAAATAAGTATCATCAACAAACTCCATCCTTCATAGGAGTCCTTAGGTTTTAAATAGAACTTCAGGGAGACTTCCGGGGCAGAGGACATAAGTCAAGGCAGCAAAGAAGAGAGCCGGTGTTCCTAAGACACAGGGACCATCAAACAGAAAGAAGTGGAAGGGTACCAAAAAGCCCAGGACTGCAGCCAGCCATACTGGTTTAGGATGAGCAGAAGGGGACCAAGGTTCAGATAATTGAATGCTAGGTTCACAGTAGGCAGAACTAATTAGAAAGGATTAAAAGGTGTGGCCTTTGTTGGAGGAGGTGTGTCACTGGGGGTGGGCTTTGAGGCTTCAAAAACCCACTTAGGCCCACCCTCCTCTCCACCATCACCCCCTGCCTCCATCCTATAAATCAGCTTACATGTGGCCTGCCAGCCTGCCTGCTTACTGCCCCCAATTAAATGCTTTCTCTTCACAGCAATAGAACAGTAACCAAGATACCAGGATTCCTCTGACGGGGGCCCTATCTTTGTCCCCAACACAATCGATGTACCCCCATGCCTGCTCTTACTCAGAGATAACATAGCTGCCCTTCGGAAGTTGTGAGTTTCAGAATGTACTCATTCAACAAGAACCTACTTTGCACAAAGACACCGTGGGAGACATAACAATGAATCACACACAGACCCAACTCACAAGACCTTGTTCTAATAGGAGAGACAAGTGCATCGATACCAACGGGATAAAGTGGGAGCTCGGGCTGGGGGACAGCTAGGGCTGTAGTGCTTGCTAGCATGTTCAGGCCGTGGGTTCAAGGTCCTGTACCATGAAGACAAAACAAAACTCCAGAGAGTGGACTTATGAGATGCATGAGAGCAGTTCCAGAAGGCTTAGGATTGAACACTTCTGACAGTGATGCTAGCTAGGCCCCGGATAACTGCAACTCACACTCAGGGACGAAAAAAAGGTATGTGTGCAGATTATCGCCGTAGCAATGCCTCGAGTGCCAGAATGAAAGGAACAATGAATAACCAGAAGATGGGTAAGTCCCAGGGACCTGTGACAGGTGAGTCAGCAGGGGGAAGAAGAGATCCTGGGGGCATCTGAATGGTTTTGTGAGAAGGACAACCAGAGCAGGTCTGGAAGATCAAATACTCAAACAGGTGGAAACAGGTTCCAGGAGATGAGGTGAGAGACTATGCCCTTAAAAAAAAACACCACTGGGGATATAGACTGCAGCTACAAATGTCCATATGAGCAAAAAATATTTGAAAAGCATATAGAGGAATATTGAAAAGCTTGAAGAGGTCCAGGACCTGCTGGCTTTCCACAGCAGCTTTCTAAAGAAGGCATGGGATGAGACGGCAAAGCTCATTGACTAAAAAGGACCTACTGCAACTCACACTCAGGGACGATGTGTGACCCAAGACCAAGGTGATATGAAGCAATGTATAAATCAGGTGTTTCCAAAAAGCAGGAAGGGCCGAGATGTAGCTTGCTGTTAACGTGCTTGCCTGTCAGGAAAGCCTGGGTTTGATATGTAGCATCACATAAAAACAGAAGTGGAAACAGGAAAATTGGAGGTTCAAAACCATCCTTAGCTAGGTAGGGAACTTGAGTCTAGTCTGGGCTAGAAAGACTCTTGTCTCAAAAGGGGGTGAGGCACAAAGGAGCAGATCACCCAAACAGCCAGATGCAATTCTTCATGACCTGGGGCTATTACTCAACAGGGCCAACCACTGAGATTTCAGGTCTTAGCTGAAGGGGAATGCCCCTCTGGGAGTAGTGGCCCATAGCTTTCTCTCATCTGGGCTGTTGGGGAAGGGTCTATATGAATCTTAACATCTGAGGGGTCCCCTTGGCATGTGCCACCTTCTTTTCCCACACATTTCAGAACTTGGGGTAAGGCTGCCAGCCAGGTATCTCCCCTAGTTTTGGCTCCTTCCCAGTTCTAAGCATGAGACTCCTGGTATAAACACAGACAGACACAAGAGCAGCTCCCTTCCAGAATGATGCAGTTAGTTAAACCATCAACTTCCTCACCCCTGGCTTCTCCACAAGCCACCCCTTTTCTTTGCCTGGGGGCCTTAAGATCCTAGCCCAGGGCTAGGGGAGTGGCCTTTCCAAGGGAGACCTTAGGGATTCACACAAGTCCTCTAGGTCTTCAGATCTGGCATGTCACACACTTTCCTGCCACACAGCGCAGCAGCCCCAGACAAACTCCTCTGCTCACAACACCTGCCCCCATCCCCCAGTCCCTCACATCCTGGCTAAGAGGCCTCAGCCAGACAGGACTAAGGAAACTCATCCAACCAGTTTTAGGAGGAGCCTTCTCCCTTAGTTAAAAGCACACAAAAGACCAGAATTTTGATAGCTCCTTCCACCTGCTGGCCAGAGCTGTACAAATGGTAGGCGCTAGCCACATCTGGCCTGGCATCCATTAGGGTATCCAGGACCCACTTTTCACCTCCTCCACTAATGGGGCCATTTGATTTCATCCAAAACAAACCATCTCCCTGTGGATTCTGGGAAAAGAAAGCTTCTGGAAGAAATGAGAGACTAACTATACTTTCCCCGTGTACATGTTATGTGTATGAATATGAGAACAATGGGATCACCCAAGATCTTCTCTAGCTCCCCAACTGTGAATATTTAGAGAAAGACCTCTGAAGTCCCCAAGCAAAGCACTCCAAAAGCCACCATAGGGTTGCCTGTCTGTTTCCTAGTCGTATGATCAAACCTACTGGAAGCACCCAGGGCAAGGTAAGTAGAGGCCACTCATCAATACCTGAACCAGGTATGATCCTCCATTTCTGAACCTCCAGAGGAGACTCTACCTTGTACCCCAAACCTGTGGCTGTTCACAGGCAAGGCTTAAAGTCCCAGAGTCCCACCTGCACCCTATTCGTACCCCCTTGGCCTGGTCCCAGAGGGTACCTACCGCTTTCCTCAAAAGGGCTCCCATCCCAACACAAAGAGGGACACTGGGAAGGTGGCCAGGGGCTGGGGACCTGCATTCTCTCCGGAGTACGGCAGCCCAGCAGTTAACAGGCACAGGCTGGGCGAGCAGCGAACGGCCACCAGCAGCCTCGGGAATTAAAGTGCCCGCTGCCTCCTGTGAAAACTCTTTAATAAATGTCCTATTCAGAACCAGTTCCGCGTGTGGGGCATGTTTGCCATTTGCTGCATTTCTCTCATTCCTGATTGCTGGGGGGGGGGGGCTGCGATGGAAATGCAGCTTCCCACTGCAACCTAGCCTGTTCTGAAGGATGAGGGCCCATGCCACAGCCCCAGGGGGTAAGCACCCTGCAGCTGAGCACCACAAGTATCTCCAGAGACTAAGCCTTTGGGATACTAAATGCAGGAAGTCAAACACTGAAGACTCAAACAAAGCTGGATCAGTCACCAACACAACAAAGCTCCATTTATGGGGACCTTCCCCCACTCAGGCTCTCACAGCCTGAGGCTATTAACCCCTCTGTCCTCACAACAGCAAGTTGGAGGATGGGATAGAAGACACCAGGATCATCCTTGATTTACAGGTCAGGAAAACTGAGGCATAAGCTGTTTCCAGATACCAAACTAAAATCTCAGGCAACGTTTCATGAGGGCGTACCAGGCACTGCTCTGAACATTCGCTATTCGGTTTCACAACACTCCCCCACTCAAGGCCATGCAGTGGGAAGCCAGGGCTTGCTGCAATCCAGATCCCTGTGCAATTCATTCATAAGCAACACACACCTCCCCCTCCTCACACACAAGACCCAGGAGCCAGAGAAAAGAAGGAAATCCTGGTCAGCCATCCCTCAGGTCCCCTCCTGGGATAACCTCTCTCTCTCTCTCTCTCTCTCTCTCTCTCTCTCTCTCTCTCTCTCTCGTTAATATTTTGCTGAGAAAAAGTTCCAGCATTTGACAGCCTCAGAAAGAGGCCCAAACTTAGTCAGCTGGGAATCCATAACTCACCCACAGATGCTTTCTGAGAAAAACCTGCTACTAGCAGGAGGTAGCTGAAGTCACACAGGATGTCACTCGTTCTTGCCCTCACACTCTGTGGCTGGTGGTAGTGCACACAGCACTCGGTGAGGGACAGGAATCCTGAAGTGCTTCTGTGAGCGTGTCCTGTCACTATAGCCCACCTACCACCACAGACGGCAAAGTCCAGGTCTTCCAGGTTTGTTCCCTCAGTGTTCTCCTGATCTTGTCAGTTGTGCTGGTGACTGTGTAAGGAATCGCCAGAAGGTGACTGATGTGGACGAGTTGTGTGGGCAATGTGGAGAGAGATGGTATTTTGAGGGTGACTGTGGTGAAAGAATAGAGGTGTCCTCCCAGCAGAGATACAGACATAGGCTTGGGAATGCGGGGTGGGGTGTATGTAGCTCACTTGCTGAATAACTAACTTCCCGGCAGTAGAATGCTTGCCTGGCATGTAGGAGACCTAGGAATCAGTCCTCCAGCAAAGGTAAAGATCACTCGTGCTTGATCACAGTATAAGACAGCTAAGTGCTACTGAGTGAGACAGTGTTTCTTCTCGAAAAACTTCAGTCACAGTGGGGTAGACAATGGCCACAGCAGTAAACAGTTAACATATTTCAGGATAGTGCTAAGTGCCAAACAGAAGAAAAAAATAGTGTGAGTGGGGGATGGGAAGGTAGAGGGGTGGAAGTGGTGTCTCGGAGGTGACTGTTGAGTAACCACAGTAACCAGTGGCCAGACAGGTAAAGAGCCTCCTCTCCTCACCTCACCCTTCCACTTCCACTTGTGACAAGCCCAAACCTAACCATCGCCAGGAAATACAGATTTATAAAATATCTTGCTTTGAATCGCCCACCTCTCCACATCCCATGATTGCAAGGGACTGGCAAGCTGGTTTCATGAGTAAAGGCGTTTTCTGCTAAGCCTGATGAACTAATTCAGCTTGAGCTTAGCTCTGGGACCCCCCATAGCTCCAGAAAAACCAACTCCTGGAAGTTATCTTCAGAATTCCACATGCAGGCCACAGCATGAGCACAACCCCCCAACACACACACTCACACTAAATAAACATAAAAAATAAATAAAGCCAGCCCGGCCTACAGAGTGAATTCCAGGCCAGCCAGGTCTACAGTGAAACCCTGATTCAAAAAAGGAAAAAGAAAGAAAAGAGTCTAAGAAACTATGGACAGTTCCTCTATGCCAATGAATAAAATAGTACAAACAATGAGGAAGCAAATCTGACAAGACAGGTAGCAATTTGTAATTTTAAAAATTAAAATGAAAGCCCAGGTTGAGAGGGTTTCAATGGTAAATGATGGCAAATATTTAAAGAAATTATGCCAATTATTCACAAATGTCAAAAAACTCGGAGAGGGACCAAGCTATTCCTGTTCTGTTTTACTATGTTATCAAGAACAAACATAACTAAGAAAGACCCAGCTTGTAAACAGCAAATTTACCTCTTTCTGGATGGTATAATATACAGAAAGTCCAATAAAAGATTCCAGCAATGTAATAAATAGGACATAAAATCAATTCTAATAATCCTAACACTTAGGAGGCAGAAGGTGTGTGGGGGCAGGGAGCGCCCTGTGCACTGGAAACCAACAAGTGCTACAGAGTAAGTTTCAGGCTAGCCTGGGCTACAGCAAGCCCTTGCTTCTAAAAACTGCAAGGGAGCTGGAGAGAAGGCTCAGTGGTTAAAGCACATCCAGTCTTGTAGAGGCCCTGAGTTTAGTTCCCAGCACCCACCATGGGTAGCCATCTCTAGGGCATCTGACACCTTTTCCTGTTCTCCACAGACATCCAACACATGGCACACAATGAAATTTGTTCCTAAACAATAATAATGAAAAATCTGAAAATGTAATCATGATGACAACCCAGGGTGGTGAGATGGCTCAGCTTGGGGCACAGACCTGACCATTAGAGTTCAGTCCCCTGGATCCTACATGGAAGGCATGAGCTGCAGCTTCACTAACCTCAAGCAGCCCAATAAATAATTTTTTTTTAGATTTATTAATGCACGTATGTTAAGTGTATAGGAGGATCTCTGTGAGTTCAAGGCCATCCTGGTCTATGAGTTTCAGGATAGCCAGAGCTATGTGGAGAGACTTTGTCTCAAAAAACAAAAAGAAAGAGCCAGGTGGTGGTAACACACCCCGTTAGTCCAGCTCTTGGGAGGCAGAGGCAGGTGGATCTCTGAGTTCAAGACCAGCCTGATCTACATAGTAAGTTAGAGGACAGCCAGGCTATACAGAGAAACCCTGTCTTGAAAGAAAGAGAGAAAGAGAGAAAGAGAGAGAGAGAGAGAAAGAGAGAGAGAAAAAGAGAGAAAGAGAGAAAGAGAGAGAGAGAGAGAAAGAAAGAAAGAAAGAAAGAAAGAAAGAAAGAAAGAAAGAAAGAAAGAAAGAAAGAAGAAATTAAAGAACATCAAAAGAACAGATAGTCATCCGTAGTCTATCCATATTGAGCATTTAACACCATTAAAAATGGAAAGTCTCTTTTTTTGGCAACTCCCGACAAACAGATTCAACTCTCCCGATCCCTGCCCCCTTGAAAGCACAGTCATCAAGACTGCCTACACTCACATAAGAACGCATAAGCCAAAAGAACAGAGAGAACAGAAATAAGACTTCATTTACAGTCCGTTGATTTTTAACAAGATAATTCAGTTGAATTGGTGGGGTCTTGTTAGAGAAAGCTGGTCACCGGGAAACAGAGGCAAGTGAATCCCTAAGAACTCAGTGGGACAGCCAGCTCACTGTGCACAGCAGTGAACAAGGAACCCTTTCTTAAGCAAAGTCGAACAGGGAACCACATCCACACATGAACATGCACACTTACATACACATATGCACACTCATCTACAAAGATTTTTTTTAATTAAACACAGAGTCACCATATGACCAAACAATCGCACTCTTAGGAAAATCATTAACATAGCCCACACCAAAATGTTTATACATTACATAATCTAATGTTCACAGGAGCATTATTCACTTTTAAAATTTGTTTATTTATTGGCAATGCTGGGGGTCAAACTCAGGGGCTGTGAATCCAGGCAAGTACTGTGCCACTGAGCTATGGCTCCATGCAACAGCATTACTCAAAAAAATAAATAAATAAATAAATCTGAAACAGCTCCATAAATAAGCAAAGGTGGAGGCACAACCAGACAACAGAACAAGAATGGGTGATTCCAGCTCTTGAAGCAGAGGCAAGTAGGTCTATGAGTATATATATATATATATTTGAAATAGAAATGTCCATTAGACGGTGAATAAACAAAACGTCATATATCCACAATACCAAATTATTTAGCAATAAAAAAATGAATTACTTCTATAACGTGGCACATTAGGAGACACTGATGAAGAAAACCTTAGGTCCAGCAAAGTTAGTTTGTCAGGTGGCATATAACTCCATTTATTCAACATGTCCTTATTATGCAACAGGAAGTATTTCAGTGGCTGCCTGGAGGTTGGAGCTGGTGATAATAGAAAATGGCCTGCTAATGGAAACGGATCTTTCCTTGGGAATAAAAATGTTATAAAATTAGCAATGGTTACTGAACTATGTGACTATACTAAAAACCAATGAACTATATATACTGGTGTATGGGTGACTTTAACATATATGATATCTCAATGAAAGCCTAAATAGTAAAGAAAGAAAAACATTAAACATAAGCCAGGAGGGAAAGTATGTTCTACTCAATAAGCAATGGAGAAAAAATTGACTAATGTTGGAAAAATAAAGTCATCTCTATCTTACAAGGTTAATCATGGGTACATTCATGGTTCTTGAAGCATTTTGTGACCATGACTGTGATCTAGAGTAAATTTTAGGCGTTGGTACATATATTACAACTCTTTCTTGTACTGCCAGAGCCAGACACTAGTGATCAGAAAATACATCCCAGGTACATTTAAAATGGGAACACAGTGGGTAAAATCTGTAATATTTTATTCCTATAAGAAATAAGAAAAATAAGTATGAAAAGTTAATATCCAGGATCATTAGGCAATGAGATCACACAGTTCAGCATCCTCAGCAGAGCTCAGAACTCTCAAAAAGGAGCAAATTCCTGTGGGATAGTTGAGATGGCAGGTTCCTCCCCGTCATTCTCTGGCCTCAGAAAATGCTAGTAGATGCAAGATGCATGGGAAGCATTCTTGTCTTGACAGAGACAAGCACCACCCCGGGATACCTGGCAATTTATTTTTGTGGAACTGAATTAAATAAAGACCTATCTGGGCCCCGGCCCTGCAAAAACAGAACAGGGAACAGTCCAAAACACCACACCTGCAGTTTCAAAACACTGGGAGAGGTCTGAGAGCACAGGGCTCTGGAGTCAAGAAGTTCAAATCCTGAGCTAGGGGTGTGCCTGGGATGAACAGTTTTCAAAGCAGGCAGAAGACCCTGGGCTCTTTTCCAAAGCCATCCTCCCCCCACACACAATAGATAGATAGATAGATAGATAGATAGATAGATAGATAGATAGATAGATAGATAGATAGATAGATAGATAGATAGATAGATAGATAGATAGATAGATAGATAGATAGATATTTCTTTCTTTTTTAAAAAAAAAAAAGGTAAGGAAAGCTCAAATTTTATCTTTGCTAAGTGTCAGCCTAGTGATCTGGGAAGTTCAGCAGACCTTGAAAGAATTTGGGAGCTGTGAGATCACTACCCAATTCTCAGCATCTTTTAAGATCCCATCCAATCTGACTGGGAATCTTTAAAAGGATTATTTTACACTTCCTTGCCTTCCCCAAATGCATACCTTCACCTTTCCTTCATGAGTCAGGGTCACAGCTGCTAGCCAAGCGTCCATCATCAGGCTGACGATCCCCAGGTGGAAGGTGTGTCAAGCCATTCCCTGCAACCAAATGACCCTGGGTCCTTCCGCTAGGACTGCCGGTTCCCGGTGTTTCTGTTTCAGCCTGTTTGGTTGCCAACTCACTGCTCCACGGTTGTTTTCCCTTTCTATTCTGACTTCCTCTCTCACTAACTGCTTACCTGTCGGTCATGAGCTCAGACATAAGACACAGGTGGATGGGCAGTAAACAGTCTCGGAGATCTGTGTGGATTTCATAGGCATCTCCACGGCTGGCTATATGTCCTTCTTGGCTATGTGCAAATGAGTAGGATTGTGATGGAGGCTGCCACGCAGTGGTGTTATGGGCTATTATGGGACATATATTCAAATCTATAAGCACACCCTGCTGTCCTCTTCTGGCCCAATTTGCATGGTGGAAAACTCTGCGGCAGGCCTGGGAATATGGGTCCCAATGACTCCAGGTTCCCTTACACTTTGCAAGCTGCAAGAATGCCAGGCTACCTGCACCACCACCTTACTTGGACAAGTTAAAATTAGAATCTTATATGCTGATCACTTACTTTAAGTCAAGAATAGATCATTTGTCAAGCAAGCATCTGTAACTAGATGGCTCACATCTGTAATCCCAACCCTTGGTGAATGAGGCAGGAAGATTGAGTTCAAGGCCAGAATGGAGATCAGAGAAACAAACAAAAATGAACACGGAAACGCCATTCCAAAGGTTTGTCACCGAGCAGCATAAAGCTTACTTGACAAGTATTTATTGTAATCCTACCATGCACAGGCACTGGGGATGTAGCAATAACCTACATAGGGGCTGCAAGAGCACTAGTTCCCCTTCCCTGTGATAAATATTTGTCATCTGTTGCTCAAGCCTCTGGTTTACACACACACACCAATACACAAAAGGTCTCCCACAGCTGTCCTCTGTACACACACCGATACACACACACATGCACACACACACCTGTAGTGGATTTATGATGTTACATTGTAAATAACTGTCCCGCCTACTAGTTTAATAAAAAACACTGATTGGCCAAAGACCGACTGGAAGTGTGGGCAGGGGTACCAAACTAAGAAAACTGTGGGAACAAGAATAGAGCAGAAATGCTACAGGGAAGACAGCAAATGCAGAGGACAACTATGCTGCTCTGAGAAAAGGTACCGAGCCCCATGGCTGAACAGGATAAGATTCATGGGTTAGTTTAAAAGCAAGAGCTAGCAAGTTATATGCCTGGGCCCCAGGTCAATCAGCATACAATTAATGTAAGCATCTGTGTGTCTCTGTGGGACTATGAAACTCTGGTTCTGAAAGTCTAGGCCACAAGGCTAGGCTGGAATGTCTGGGCCAGAAACCTAGCACTACACACACCAATACACAAAAGGACTCTCACAAACTGTCCTCTACACACAGACACACACACACACACCCCAATGCACAAAAGAAAATGTGGGGTTTTTTTTCCCTAAGTCTTTTTCTTACATTCCTCTCTTCCAAACTCCAGCAATCATCAGAGAAATTCCTAGGATTCTGTTTCTAAAAAGGCTTACCCAGTACCTTCTAGAGCCCTGTTCAGTTTTTCTGTTCAGCTCTGGAGGCTGTTCAGCATGGAATAGAAGAACTCTTCCTAGTCCTTGCCATTGAATATGAGCACTCTCACCAAATGCTAGCCAAAACAGCTACCAAGGTATGGGTCTCCTTTTAATTTGCTTTCTCAGACGGTAACAGCTGGCCCAGTGTGTGCTCCATCTCTGCGCCCTTCCTAAGTACTGGACCAGAGGAGACCACCATGCCAAGATTCCTCTCAGGTGGTCCCCAGGCCATCATGCCCTGTAGATGATGCTTTCTGTTATTGCTAGTTCTGTATGAGAACAAGGACAAAGCCCTATCCCTGCTCTTAGAGTGCTTTCAATCAAAACAAGGCACAAATCTCAGTGCTTAGGACTCAAAGGCAAGATAAAAATGGTCTAGGGGAGGAAAAGAGTTCTGGGTCAGCCAGACCTTGTTTCAAAGACGGAAAGAACCCAACAAATCAGATCCAGTTAGCAAGACCTGCTGGTCCCCAGACATCAGAGGAGGGGTTAGCATCTCCAGGCTAGCCTCCTGCTCATCACTGGACCCAGTTTTCTTCCTTCTGACTCTAAGGTTCCAAAGTCACAAACATTGCCAGGGCTACACAGGTCCCTCTTTCTAACTTCCTCTGAGGCTTTGTACCAGCTCAGTCTCCTTTATCACAGGGCGGGCCTGGCTGCCCTGCCTGTGCATGCATGTGCCTGCAGAGGCCTTGGAGGAGTGGTCTGGCTGACAACCACTTCCCTAAGCCTGCTGGAACCCCCCCCCCCCCCAGCACATCTTCCATTTCCTGCGTCGGAGCAGGGCCCCCAGGAAACCACTGGCCACAAGCTTTGACAACAGCATTTTAGATTAAACTCCTTTGGAGGAGGATGGTTCCAGCAGATGGGGAGGAGGGAGGAGACTCATCACATGGGTTGGGTGGAGACAATTTGGATTTGGACGCGCCTGACCCTGAGCTTGCAGCCCAGCCAGTTACAATTCTTAGAGTTGAAATGTTTAGAGCCCAGGAAAGAAGCTAGCCTAGATAACACCACAAGACTGCTAATTTCTGGGCCAACACAATGGCTCAGTGGATTCAAGCATTTTCTACCAAGCCTGATAGACTAAGTTTGATCTACAGGACTGTCATGATAGAAGATCCCCATAAGCTGATCTCAACATTTTGGACTCGTTCTGGCCCCTGGAGAGCCCTTATCAAGATTCTTTGCTGGATGCCTCAAAACCTCCATCAGACTGTCCTGTCGTCTTGTAATTTCTCTTTGAGCAGCCTGCTCACAGTGTATGCTGCTCTCACTTCCTCAGCCCTTGTTCTTGATGCGCTCCCCCCCCCAACACCAGTATAACTATCTATGCCAAGAATGAAGATGAAGGATGGAAACCTTCAGGACTGTAAGGCCAAGAAAAGAGACTAAAAGCAAAGGTGTGATCCACCATCTGATTGCACACGGGGAATTCCAGGCAGGCCAGGGCTGCCCTAGGTCACCCTGTCTATCTAAGGGACAATGGCCAGCACACATCTGATGGCAGTCGTGTATCCCCAACTACAGCAATCCAGGGTACACAGAAAGGCTCATGATTAGACTGACTCAAGCTTTCTAGTTGCTTTTGTTTTGAATTCCCTGCTTCTTCCCAGTACTTAGAATGCAAATGTACATCTTTTCACCCACAGTCCACTGGCAGGAGGAATTCTCTGCTGCTACCTCTGTAGAATTCAGTTAGAAAAATAATCGGCTGCATAGCTCTACAGGGCTGCTAAGCAGTGCAGACACGCTATCTCATTGTTCTTTCTCACGGTGTGGTAGGCATGATGGATGACTAACTGCGCTTTACAGGTGAGAAACAGCCTCAAAGGACTTTAGTCAACAGATCGCTGCAGGGCTAGAAAGTTGTCAAGCTGAGATTTAAATCCACATCTGTCCAACTCCAAACCCCGATCTTAAATGTCACACTGGGATGCTGACCTGGGTTTCAAGGGATAGGTAGGTATCCAGTGTGGTTAGAAAGTATATCATCACCCACCCCCCACCCCCCCACCCCCGCTATTGGACTCCAAAGTCCCTTCCTTAGGGAACAGCTGTCATCTCCTCCCTTCTGTGACAATTTACACTGACTTTCCCTGTCATACTTTCCTGTTAACTGAAGGCTCAGTGACCTGTCTTGTTTTCTGTCAGCTGCCCCAGTAGGATTCAGCTCCACTAGGTCAATAATTCCTAAAAATCACACTTCGTTCCCTACTGTGTCCCCAATGTATTCACACACAGAAGATGCTAAAATAGGTGTGAGAATCATGAATGTAAGGAGGCAAAGACAGAAAAGAGAGAGAAGGCATATGTACAGGGGAGTGTTGGAGGTCCCAGGATGAGCCTGCCAGGTCTGCTGGGACTCTGGGGAGGGGACTCCTGAAGAATTTTTCCCATCAGTAGTAATTCCTAGCTGCCAAACCCCCTGATGGAGGACTTTTAGAAACTGGGGCGGTTGAAGGGGAGGTAATGAGTAAGGAGGGATGTAGCCCTTGAACAAAGGCCTGTGGACATGCAGCTGGCCAAAGAGGCGGGGCAGGGCAGTGGCCTGGGCCAGAGGGACAGCCCAGGAGGGTTGGACTGAAGTCAGTCCTCGGCCAGGGCCAGCGGCGGTGCAGCTGCAAAAGCGACACCTCCCATCACCAGAGTCCCCTCCACCCCCAACACAACAGAGAACAACTCCACAATTAACCCTCCAGGGCCAGTCACAGCCTGCAGCACCCTTCAAGTTTGCACGGGGTTCTGGGAGTTCAGAGGGAGTGGAGTGAGGCAGGTCTTACAGCTAGGACCCACATCTTCTCTCCAGGTCTGGTCATCTCTCAGGCCATGACCTTTGTCCTGTTCTGGTGTAAAACACAGTGACCCTGAGATAGCAGTGGAGTTGGTAAGGCCAATGTTTACTGTGAGACTAAGCTATTACAAGCCAGAGAGTAAACTGCCCCCACCGGCTCCTAGTATCCACCATCCGTGGTACACACGGGTCAGGGGTATCCAGGAAACGCTTAAGGATCCCTTGTGGCCACTACACAGGATCTCTTTTCTTTCTTTTTTATTTTTTTATAGGAATTTATGGTGTATTTCTCACAAAGGTACCTTCTTTTGATCATACCACATCCCCTATAAAGGAAAAGCAGATAATCTGTGTGGAAACTGAGTCAAAAAAAAAAAAGGTAAGTGAACTGGAGAGAAGATGGGATCTGGTCCTGGGCAAATCATGTGCAAAAAGCCCAAGACACTATGGATCATAAGTGTAACACAGTAGGACTCTCAGTTCAGTGGCCCCTCCCACTCTCCTGGCTGGGCCACCTCAAACAGGAAAGCCCCTCAGCCACTCCACAACAGACAGACTGACCACCCTTATCAATCCAGACTAAGTGGGGGTTGGGGGTGAGACCGGTCCCTATTCATTCCCAATTCCCAGGACCACACAGGAAAGGAGGGTCTGCAGAGGCAACAGGCGTATGAAAAAATACATATACAAACGGGAGATAGAGTCTGTGGCCATCCAGTGAGCCCAGAACCATACAGGAATAGTAACAGAGTAGCTGACTTTCTGGTGTTTAGGTCCCAGGTTTTTATGCTAAGCTTTCATGACCCAAGACTCCAGTCGAGTAAGAGGGACTGGAAAGGAACTCTCTAGAAGGCCAGACACAGCAGGAAGCATCTACTCCCTCTCAGGGCTGTCATTATACTCCACGCTTATTATTTCTTGAGCTAGGGCCATGTGATTGGAATTCGTGAAGAGACACGACTTTGGAGACTTGGGAACCCAAAGACTAGGGTTCCGGTTGGTTCTGCGGGACCCTCAGAGAAGCCTAATAGCCGCTACATCTACCAAGAGTTTAGTGAGAGACTCTGAAATGGATATTCTTACCCACTCTTTAGCACCACCCCGCAAAGCCGCTTTTCTCCACCCTACAACCATTACATTGCTCATTCCGGGTTTTTGTTGTTTTTTTTTTCTTTGTTTTCAAAAGTAGCTCCAGAATAAATGTTGCCACCAAAGCAGCATTTTGAACAACTGAAGCTTGCAAGCCTTGTCCGAGCTTTTCGACTCGAAGGTCAGAGATTGGGTGCAGATAACCGAATCAGATGGAGTGGAGAGGACTAGGCTGTTAGGGGCAGGCAACTAGGGGTTTGGGGCTTGCAGGTCCTAGACACTGTTTCTGGCACGCTCTAATCCGCCTAGATAGGCAGCTGAGATTCCCAGGAGCAAGCACGGTGTGGCACCAACCCGGAACAGGCTGAGTGTCTACGTATTCCTGGGCTCGCCGGACCAGAGACAAGTCCTAATAGGGCCCACAGTCCCGGGCACTCACTAACCCACTGGCGCCAGCGCACACAAGGGGAATGGGATGGCGGGAACGTCGAGAGCTGCACGAATTTCAAACTCTGCAGAAGCCACCGTGAGCCTATGCCGCTTTGGTTTCCGGGGTGGAAACAAAAAGTGACTCTCCTTACGACCTTCCCGCTCTCCAACCTCCTCCAATTGCGTCCGAGGAAGCCCTGGTCCAGGTCCTCATCCCACAGAAGACTAGCCTGCCTGGGGTCCTTGAAGAGAGCCGCCGATCGATCGCGTATGGGCAAAGAGAGGGGGCCAAACCCGGGAACACTCACCGAGCGGTGACTGCCCCGCCGGCTCGCGACGCGCAGGGCGCGCGGGGCTGTCCAGGTGGCGCCGCGAAGCGGGCGCGAGTTTGAAAGTCGCTCTCGGAAGCGGCTGGAGCCCGCTGGCCACTCCCGCCCACGGCTGGTCGCCCCACGGTCCTGACCTCTTCCGGCTTCGAGAACCGGACTTCGGGGGTCCCCCAAAAGCGCGCGGTTCCCCGGCACTCGGCAGGAAGTTGAGGCCGAAGAGAACCCAATCTGCGGCGGGAGGGAGGGAGGGATTGAGGGAGGGAGGGAGCCAGGGAGGGGCGGACCAGGAATGTTTCCAGTGGGTGGAGTCTGCACTCCCGGCTGCGATCCGGCAATTGGCGGCTCTGTAGGGGCTCCCCCCGGGAACCTTCGCGGCGGCGCGGCCAGAGTGCCGAGGCTCCCGCTGGAGGCAGCCGCCGATGTGGCTAATGATTAACGCGCTCGGCCGGCCGTGTGGGTCCCGCTGGCCACCTTCCTCTGCCACCTGGAGTTCTATGATCCCAAGACGCACGTGGTAGGGTTACCCTAGTGTCACCAGGCTGATCTCACGCCTAGAGGGCAGCCCAAACCTCCAGACTGGGTTCCTCCTGGGGAGAACACCAGGCTCAGCCACCTGGGCTGTTCCCAGGAGAAGCACTGGTCTAGAAGGAGAAGGACGTCCTGGTCCTACTGGAGCAGGTCACCTCGGCCGCTGAGTCAGAAAGGCACGTCTCGAATTCCTCACCGAAACTAGCTTGGTCTCGGTGGCTCTTTACAGTTGTAAAAATCTTACCTTCTGTCGAGAAAGAGATAAGAAGCGCATAACTTGGGACTGGGTGGAGCGCTCAGCGGGACTGTTAGAAAAACAGATTGAGGAACCCGAGTGACAGAGGACCCCATTTAGAATGTTATCTGGGTATCAGCAAGAGGTATGCTCTGGGAAAAGCCCCTATCTGGGATGGGAGGGTGGGGTGAAGGTAGGCACTAGGAAGTAAAATACGGAGGAGTAAGGTTCAAGAATATAAGTCTTTGGTTTTTTTGAAGCAGAATCTCAATTAGCCGGAACTGGCCGAGGGTAGTCTTGAATATAATGATTCCCCTGCCTTTACCACCCTAGTGCTAGGATTATTTACTGATGTGCACCACCACGTTCTAATTACTGGGTTTTTGATTGATTTGAGACAGTACCAAACCTTGTAGCCCAGGCTGGCTCTGAACTGTTAGGCGCTCCTCCTAAATGCTCTTATAGGTGGGCGTTACTACGCCTCACTAAGCATAAAACTTTCAGCGGTAAAGATCTCAAGGGAGGGAAGGTTAGATACTGCTCCAACACCCACCAATAAAGAGGGGTGGGAGATGGGAGTCCAGGGTGAGGCCACAGAAGAGGTAGCATTCCCGGGTTAGCCGCCGGCAACAAGTCCTTGGAATAGGAATGGGGCTTCTACACCAGGATTTAGAAGGCCAGGTGTAGACAAGTGGGAATCCTAAATGGCGTATAGATTCCCCTCCACCAACACCCTTAAAAAAAAAAAAAAAAAAAAAAAAAAAAAAAAAAAAAAAAAAAAATGCTGCTCCAGGGAAAAGCAAGCACCTAGTGATTTACAAGAGGGGGCGGGGTGGCCTGAAAGGAAGTGGCTTTCAGGTGACTTTGAAACATCCCGCGGAGAATTAGGTGTAAAAGACCCATAGTCTTTCTCCTGAAGGGAGGCGCTCCTTCTGCCGGGCCGGAAAATTAGGCTCTCATTTGGGCCTGGAGAGCAGTAGGTTAGAAGGCAGCGCAGGTGAGAGCCAGGATTGTCAGAAAAAGACGGTAGAGATAAAACTACAGGACCGGATGGAAAAGTGAGATAGATGTCTCACCCTCTCTGCCCCGCACTTTCCTGGGTTTCTGGATTCCTCTCTAATCCAGTCCTTTCCTATTTATCTTAAACTCCAACTTTAAAGACCTCCCCCATCAGGCGACTGCAACTGTTGAATGCACACCTCACTTCTCAGCCAGGAAAAATGGCTACCGAGTGCACTGTACTTTATAGCCACTAAGGTAGGAATATGCTTTCTCTCATTTTGCAGGAAGAATACTGAGGCTCTCAGGATGCTGTTGAGAGCCTGAGGGGCCCACACCGGAGTGTTTACTGTGTTAGCCTTACTTTGAGAGGTTTACAAGAACAGTTGTGGTTACAGAAGGAGAAACTGAGGCTTGGTCATCCAACTGGTGGGTGGTGAAGCTGGGAGTCATTAACAGCATTTAACCAGCTCCCTCCACACTTCTTCAAGACACTTGTTCCATCCGGCACTTGACTCTAACGCCTCAGTCATTTCTAATTACTTTAATTTATATGCCTGTTTCCTGAAAAGATTGTAATCTCACTTATGTAGGAAGCAGAATTTATGTAGGAAGCATTCAATAAGGCTATGCTGAAACCAGATGAAACAACCCAGGGTTTATGAGAAACCAGTTTCCTGCCTCGGAACCCAGGAGTCGGTGGGACCAGGCGCTCTAGCCTAGCCCAGCCCCCTGAAGCTTTCCGCCTCTGCCTTCCCACCGGTTCTTGCTTCAATGGCCTCACCCTGCCATTAAATCATTTATTATTATAATAACACCTTGAGTCTTAGTAATGCTTTTAATCTAAGGTCTCAGTGTCTAACAAATACAAATTAATTCATCTTCCCGGCCCCTCCACTAGGATGGGAGAATGAAACTGCTTTTCCTAGTTTATAGGTGAGAAAACCAAAGAACCTAGAGTCAAGGATGACTTGGGAGGACCCAGGGCAGGGATTCTCATCCCTTCACCTCCTTCTGAATGAGAATTTCAAATCCCAGAGACAAAGACCATTGAGTTCTTACAATGAAGGATGTTTCCAAACTGTCATTTTAGCTGCTCTATTGTGGACCTCAGGAAAGGGAGGGGTGTAAACACAGGAGCTAGATCCCCAGGGGCTGTGTTCCTGGCTTTGAGGAGGAGCCAAGGCTTTCTGCTGCTGGCTGACAAAGAATTCATCCCCAAACATGGAAGAAATCCCTCTCAAAGGAGAACTTATTACATTATATCAGTGTCCTCAGAGTTACTAGCTGAGTTTAGTAATGTCTCTCCAAGTGTGATAGAGCCTAGAATGGATAAGGCCCAGAAGCCCAAAAGCGCGAGTCAGAATACAACAAAAGGGGTGGGGGCTCACAGCACCAAACTTTTACATATTAATAAAGTGAAGGTCTAGGTTTGTGACTGATTGCTTGGGTACAGTCTGGACTGTAGTGTGAGATATTGTCTTAAAAAAAGAAAAAAGCCAGCGTGGTGGTGCACGCCTTTAAACTCAGCACTCAGCACTCTGGAGACAGAGGCAGGCTGATCTCTGGAGGTTAAGGCCAGTCTACACAGTGAGCTTCAGGACAGTCATGACTACATATCAAGACCCAGGAGAGAGAAGGGGAGAAGGAGGAAGGGAGAGAGATTATGGAAAGATAGCTTTAAAAAATGAGAGAAACTTTCTGCAAATGATGTTTCAATAAGGGAAAAAAAACTCTACAACTCAATAAAAAGAAAACTCATTTGTAAAATGTGTAAAAGAACCGAAAAGACATCTTCCCAAAGATGCTACATACATTGCCAATAAACATACGCTAACAGGTCAAGTGGTGGTGGCAAAGGCCTTTGGGCCCAGCACTTGGGAGGCAAAGGCAGGTGGGTCTCTGTGAGTTCGAGGCCAGCCTGGTTTACAGAGCAAGTTCCAGGACAGCCAGGGCTACACAAAGAAACACTGTCTTGAAAAATCAAAACAAACAAACTTTACATACTAACAGCATTAGCCAAGGATATGCAAATAAAAAACAGTGAAATACTGCTTCATCCACTAGGACTTCTGTAACCAGAAGCATGTGACAGTGAGTGTCTGCTGGGGACAGGGAAAAACGACAACCCTCTCACATGGCTGCTACGTTCATTTTGTAAAACAATCTGGCCATTCTTTAAAGGTTAAACATAGATTTGCTTTATGTCCCACAATTCCAGTCCCAGGAAAGTACCTAGAGAAACAAGCACTTGTCTACACATAATCATGGACATAAATGCTCAAAGAAGCATTATGCCTATCAAATCCACAGTAGAAATCTAAAGGGCCCTCAGCTGCTGATGATAAACAGAATGTACACAGACCACAACAGAATGACATTTCAGTTCATGGGTGAGCTTGAAAGCATATTGCTGAGAAGCCAATCAAAAAAGACCAAATATTGTACAGATCCATTTATAAGAACTGTCAGAATAGGAAGTTGAAGGGAATGAGGAAGAACTGCTAACCATTTCAGGACTCTAAATATTGTGACAATTGCACCAGTTATTATAACTGTAGACTTGAGGTTTTGTGTTGGGAATTGTACCCATGATAAACATGGGTTATCTTACTGAGTTAAACGCTAGCCAGAGTTGTACATTTTAAATTACAATTTAACCAGATGTATGAGGCTGGTTTTGTTGTTGGTTTGGTTTGGTCTGGTTTTTGTGGGGGTATTCTTATTTGTGCTGTGGCTTAAACCTAGAGTACCCTGCATACTAGGCAACGCTCCTCCACCAACCTATACACCTGGCCCTTTGGCCTTTTAGTTTGAGATAGGGACTAACTCAGTTGTTCAGGCCAAGCCTGAGCTTACTTAAGGTGGAATCTTCCTGCCTCAGCTTCCTGAGTAGTTGGTTTATGCCAGCAGTCCCAGCTCCACACTGCTCTGGGATTCCTGGGCTTAAATGACCCTCTTGCTTCTAGCCTCCCTTGTAAGTAGCTGCCTCTATCTCTGTGTTAGCCAGGATTCTCTAGAACCTGGTTCTCAACCTTCCTAATGCTCAACCTTTAATACAGTTCCTCATGTTATGGCGACTCCCAACCATGAAATTATTTTCTGTGCTACTGCATAACTAATTTTGCTACTGTTAGAAATTGTAGTAAAAATAACTGTGTTTTCTACTGGTCTTAGGCCAACTTTGTGAAAAGGCTGTTCAACTCCCAAAGGGGTCAAGACCCATAAATTAAGAACCACTGCTTTAGAACAAAAAGAACTTATAGAATGAATCTCAATATGTTAATATATATATAATATATATATAAAGGGAATTTATTAGAATGACTTACAGGTTGTGGTCCAGCTAATCCAATAATGGCTAGCTATAAACAGAAAGTTCAAAACTCCAGTAGTTGCTCAGTCCAAGAGGCTGAATGTCTCAGCTGCTCTTCAGTATGTGCCAGAATCCTGAAGAAGTCAGGATTTTAATGTCAGAGAACTTGTTAGCAAGATGAAGGCAAGCTTCCCTCTTCCACGCCCTTATACAGGCTTCCATCAGAAAGCATAACTCAGCTAAGCTCTGAACTGAAGATGTCTTTCCTCAGCTCAGAAGATCTGGATTAAGATCTGGCATGCTTTCTACCTCAAAGATCAGATCAGAAGTGGATCTTCCCAAAGGCTACACAGAGAGACCCTGTCTCAAAAAACAAACAAAAAAGAAAAAAAAGTGACTCTTCCTGCTTTAAATTAAGCAAAAATTCCTCACAGATGTACCCTTCATTTGGAGGTTTTAGTTCTAGATATGGTCCAATTGACAACCAAGGATAGTCAACACAGTCTCCCTAGTGAGTACCTGAGGCTGAAAGCACGGACTAGCTGCGTTGGGCATTTTTGAGGGGTAAACTGGGACTGGAGAGATGGGTCAGTGGTTAAGAGCTCTGGCTGCTCTTCCAGAGAACTCAGGTTTAATTCCCAGCACCCACTCAGCAGCTCACAATCAGCTGTAACTCCAGTTCCAGGGTATCCAATGCCCTCCTCTGGCCTCCACAGGCCTTAGATATGCATGTGATACACATTCATGCGAGCAGAACAGCTGTACATATAGAATAAATTTATTGATTAAAAAAATACAAGAGTATGTATGTATGTATGTATGTATGTATTATTATTATTATTATTAAACAGGAAAATTTTATGGCACGAGTTTGAGGCCAGTCAGGGACATCGAAAGACCCTGTCTCAATCAAACAAATAGAAATTTGTCAACATATAAGCATCCTCGGACGCTCAGTGAGCAGAGGCCGGGCCAACTCACTTCAGCAACTCAGCAGAGTGCTCTGTGAAATAATAGGATCAATGTAATTCAGTGCCTTAAAGCAGTTATTCAAAGCCTGTAGCCCCAAGCTTTCCCAAAACAACAGAAAAAGAGGGTTTATAATTAACTCTTAAAAAGGGCAGTGACCTCTTGGGGGTAATGGTCTCCTCCTTTATTGATAACTTCCCTTTCTTGGCGTCAGAAAAATGTGACATCGGAAAGGGGAAGAGGCTGTGGGGGGAAGGGAGAGGATGACTATCCCTTGGACAGCTCGCTGCCACCCCATGAAGGAAATTCTCTGTTGTTTGGCTCTGTGTCTGCAGAAGCACTTGGGAGTCACTTGCGGTTTCTCAAGAAGGGAGCCCATGTGAAGCATTTCTGGAGATCACTTACACTCACTTCCTTATCAGTAGATAAAAGGCCTAGTCAGCACTCACAGCACCTGAGACAAGGAGAACCCACATCAGCCTTTGAGGCCCTGGGTTTGCTTTATGCACAGCTTGCCATTCATTCCCTGACTTCTCTCTGTGTGGCTGTGTATAGATAAACAAGCTGTATGCTGCTCCAGGCCAAAGTGAATGGGCGTCTGGGGTAGACCTATTGGTTGAAATGGTGTTTTGAGTTGTTTGGGGCAACTTCTGTACCTGAGTTTTCCAGGCATAAAATCTATAAGAGTAACTGGAAAGTTTCTAATTCAGGGCTAATGTGGATTTGCATTCTTTAATTGTTTTGTAAGTGTTCGCTAGGTCTCATGTAGCCAAGGTTGGCCTTGGGCTCCTGGTCCTCCTGTACCTTTCTGAGAGCCAGGATTACTGGCATGCACATCACCTTTAGAATGTATATTTTTTGTTTGTTTTTTAATTTGATTTTTGGTTTGGTGTTTGAAATACAGTCCCCGTGTAGCTCTGGTTGGTGCGCATCTCACTCTGTAAACCAGGCTGACCGCGAAATCAGAGATCCACCTGCTTTTGCCTCCTCAGAGCTGGAATTAAGGTGGGTGACATTGCCTGGCTGGCTGGATGTGTGCTTTCTTTAAAAGAAATAATAATAATAATTTTTTTTTTAAAAAGTACATTTGTAGATGCCAGAAGAACATATTAGATGCCTTTGGAGCTGGAGTTAAAGGTGTTTGTGAGGTTCTCCATGTGGGAGTTGGGAACCAAACTCTGCCTTCTGCAAGAGCAATAATGCCATCTCTCTAGTGTCATACAAATGTTTATTACATTTATTTATTTGTTCATTTTTCATTTATTTTGTGGGTGTACAAGTGTGCATGTTTGCACACAATCCCCCGTGCTCCAAAAGATAGAAGAGCTTTGTTTGTGAGGCCTCCTAACTTTGGAGCAAGCCTTGCTGTTCTATTAAGTCAGACAGAAGGGTTCCACCTTGATTCACTTGCAGTTCTAAGTCTTTAACACCTTGGTGAGCAGTTGGGCAGGGCAGGTCTTCCTGGGACTCCAGTGTCCTTCCAAAACAATGAACAAGAGCTTCATTAGGAGGTAATTGCCCAGATGCTTGCAGAGGGAGGCAGTTCTTGACTATTGTGGCTGTGTTTTCTTCATTGGCCTGTGAGTTCTCAGCTCTGCCTCTCTCCTCTGTCTTTCCTGAGATGACTGGGAGGTCAAGCCTGCAAACCCATGAAACCCACTCTGCCTAGCCTTCCCTTGGCTTCTGCACCAGGACAGGACACATGAATTGGTTATAACCACTAGAATAGCTGTGGCCCAGCCCCCGGAGTCTCTAATATCATCAGCAACTTGTGTAGGAAAAGGGGAAATTAACACAGGGGTTGATGGCATGGCTGAGCATTTCCACCTGCCCAGTGACAAGACTCACAGGCCATCCTATCCTTGGCTGTCAGGTGCTCCTACCAAACCCTGCAGCTACTTCAAGTAGCTGCCTTTGTCCTTAGTTACTCTCCTGTACGTGACAGGGCTGTTTTCTTCTCATCCTTATAGAGTTTCCAGGTTCTCTTTCAATTTTGAAATTTTTGGATCCTGCCATATTAAACCAATACAAAGCCAAGGCTGTGGATGCAGCTCAGTTAGTAGAGTTGCCTGTGTCATGTAAGAAGCTCTGGGTTCCATCCCTAACACCACACAAAACAGGCAGTAATTACAGCACCCAATAGATAGAGGTAGGAGACAGGAGGATCGGAAGTTCAAGGTCATCCTTGAATTACTTTAGGTCATCCTGGGCTATGTGAGACTCTGTCTCACTGAAATAGAGAAGAAAGGGAGAGGAGGGAGAGAGAGGGAGGGAGGTCGGGTGGGAAGGAGGGAGGGAAGGAGAGAGGGAGGGAAGGAGGGAGGGAGGGAAGTGAGAGAGAGAACATGGAATCTGGAAGGTCAGGTCACATATCTCACATGTCACATGATCCTAGATGGCAGAGCAAAGACATGAACCCAGGCCCCTCTGCAGCTTAAATCTGTGCTCTTAGCCACTGAAATCACCTTCCCCTGGCACCAGCTACTAGGCCAGAGCAGGGGAATTAGGAGCAGACTTCAACAAATTAAACCCTGGAAAGATAAACCTTATTCTGCTCTGTCCAAATAATGGAGTTTGAGTACTTCTGGACCCAACAGTGAGTAACAAATTTGTCTTGGGGCTGTAAATGAATAACTAACAGAGAATGAAGACTATGTCCAGGATCATAGAGTTCAGAAGAAGGGAAGAAAAAGCAAGTCTCAAAACACACCTGAGGTTCCCAAGCTAGCGCCGTGTCACCCAGAAGTCCGGCCGGGGGAACTTGGAAAGTACCTCAGGCAGAAGGACACCAAGCACCGATGAACAGAGCTGGCTTCCTGTGGGGCTTGGGGACCTCAGAATCCTTCCAAGACTCTTCCTCAGTCCCAGCCGGTTCAGTACCTACCCCTCTCCTGGGAGAATCAACCATTGCTCTCTCCCACCTCCTGTGGTCCAGTCAAAGGGCCTGCTTTTTCTCCGCGGGGGCTCTTCAGTTTCCTTGGAAGGTTGCTGCAGCACCGCACAGGAGAGCCACAGAGAACTTGGTTTTGTTTTCTTTGGGTTTATTTATTTTTATTTTCTCTATGTGAATGTTCTGTTTTCATGTTTGCATGTGTACCATGAGCATGCCTAATGCCCTCAGAGGTTAGAAGAGGACATCAGATCTCCTGGACTTAGAGATACAGGTGTTTATAAACCACTGTGTAGGTACCAGGAACAGGAACTGAACCTTGGTCTTCTAGAAGGACAAGTGCTCTTAACCACTGAGCCCTCCCCTCACCCCCCCCCAACTTCTTTTTAAAGTTTTGTTTTTGCTTTATGTTAGGTCCCAAAGAAACTAGGGACAAATGGCTGAGGTGCCTGATAAGTTATGAAAGTCGAACGATGCTCTCAGCAAGGCAAGTACCTATTACAGAGTCCTGGCTCCTCTCTAAATTTCTCATACACACCCCACCCCCTACTCTAATTCTCCAGCCCCTGAATTTCCCCTCCCTTCCCCAACTTCTTTTTTCAATGTAATGCAGGTACTTCCACTATGTGCTCCCCAGTTCTTCTCTTGGTTCTCAGCTCCTCTCTTGGTCAACTTGCCCTCCCCCTCCTCCCTCTCTCTCTCCCCTCTCATGGCTCACTCTATTCTGCTGGCTGCCTTGAGTTTGGCCTCTTCCAGGTGCCTCTCACCCATATCTACAATAACCTTCTCCTCAACCACACCAAGGAGCTGTCATAGCCTAATTTCAGTAAGAATCAAACTCAGGGCCTCATACAGGCAAGTGTGATGCCCTCACACCCTGCTAGCTCTACTCCTTGAAAAACCCATCTTAGCTCTTGGTACCTCCGTTTGGAAGAGAAAGTATTGGTAAGGCATGTAGTAGTTCCTAATTCACAGAGCTAGCTAATAATGATTTCTTGTTGCTGGTTGGTTGGTTGGTTGGTTGGTTGGTTGGTTGGTTGGTTGGTTGGTTTTCTTTTTAAATTTCAGGTCATGAGTGCTGGGTTCCCAAGCCTAACTGCAATAGCCTAATTTCTTTATTGCACATCGTGACAGAGATTTGAACAGTCAAAAGGTATCCCCATTCTCCTCAGTTAATCCATGCACAGAATCTCTAAGATAGATGTGGCTTTTTCTGGGGGAAAAGTCAGTTCATAGTCCAGTATCTATGAAGGGACTTACCCAGCATCCAACCATGCATCCAGTTGTGTGTTCAGCTGTCCTGATTTGCAGGACTTGAACACTTACCCTGAGACACAGTTTTGCTCCAGAGGGAAAGTGAGTAACCAAACCAAAGAATAAGGTCCAAAGCAAATAGAAAAGATCTGCCAGTCTCTGTTTTCCAAACTGTATTTTCTGTATAGCTGTTTATTATATCTGAAGGAAAGAAAGATTCCAGCCCCACCCTATCCCCAGGTTTAACAGTGAGTCAGAAGAGATGTATTTGCTTTTCAAAGAACAAGGTATGTACTTAGCTCAAGGATCTTTTCACCACTCAAGAGGTTTTGAATTTTTTTTTTTTTTCTTAGTTTTTCGAGACAGGGTTTCTCTGTGTAGCCCTAACTGTCCTGGAGCTCACTCTGTAAATCAGGCTGGCCTTGAACTCAGAAAGATCTTCCCACCTTGGCTCAGAGTGCTGGAATTAAAGATGTTCATCACCACCTCCTGGCTTAACTTATTTTTAATAGCTTGAATGTTGTCAATTCCTGAGCATTTTTAGGTTGGGGGAGAATGTTGGATGTTGGTTGGTGGAAGCCATATAAGAAAATTAATTTTTAAATGAGATTCTTAAAGAATCCAAGGTAATTCTATCAGCACTTGGCATCTGGCCGGGCACGACACACAGCCTGGGTTCTGAACACAGACTAGTGTTCAAGGCTGACAGACTATATGCTAGGAATTGCAGAGTTTTTAACAAAGTTTTCTGCTCTCATAGAAACATAAAAGTTTAATTACAGAAAAGAAAGACTCCTCTTCCAATTTTTTTTTTTTTTTCTGGCTGTGGTGGCACACACCTTTGATTTCAGTACTTAGGAGGCAGAGACAGGTGGATCTCTTTGAGTTCAAGGCCAAACTTGCTCTACATAGCAAGTTCCAGGACAACCCAGGTTACACAGTAGAAATCTACCCTCAAAAATGTATTTTTAAAATAAGTAAGCACAACCATCTCATTAGTATGGAATTTTGCATCATCTTTAATAAATATTTAAATTACATGTGTACCAAAAGAATGACTTCAAAGTCAATTTCTCTATAATTTATCTTCAGAAAATGATTTGTTTAGCTACTTTATGTAGCAAAATACCTAGAGTTATACAAAAATTTCTTAGTTTGTGAAATGGAGTCACAAGTGGAAAAAAAAATTAAGAAGTCTGATCTAGAGAAGTGTTCACATGGATCAAAATAAGAAGTGGGGGGGGGGGGGGCGTATGACAGTAGTTTCTCCAGTCAGGAGAGACAGCTCTGAGCTGCAAAGAGCTGAGTCCAGCACTCTGCCCTTCCTATCTTCTGACTCCTTCCCTTCCTTAACTCTGTTCTCTGATATGGGTCCTGGCAGGAGGCCATCAGATAGCTGTAACACAGGAATGCAGTCTTTGTCATCAGCCTTGAATAGCATGGGTGTCTTTCATCTAAGGAGAGCTGGAAGCATCTTGTCTCTAGCTTCTCCTACACTGTGATACCCCAGCTGTTTTCTACCTTAAAATCATGTCCCATACATTTTTATGATCCCCAAACACTCATCAAGGTCTATTACGTGCCAGACATTACACTGGCCTCCTGTCAGGGTGCTGTGTGACAACATTTTGCTGGGGAGATGCAACACACACATCTACTCACCCCGGGGTCAGGAGTCCATGACTGAGCAAAGTATCACTGAAGTCCAACTTGGCCAACTGTTGAGTTTTACTGGGGTTTCTTAGAGGAGTGTGAGTGAGGAGTTACTTATAGGAGTAGGTATGACTCAAAGACAGCTGCATCCCCAATGTCTACCCCAGCACAGGTGACAGACTCACACTCTGAAACTGTAAGCAAGCCCCCTATTAAATGCTTTTTAAAAAATAAGTATCTTTGGTCATGATTTCTCTGCACAGCAATAGAAATGTAACAGTAACTATGACACAGGCTTTTGATAAGAATTTGAACTTGATCTCTAAGCAAAGGCTTCCTCTCCGACACCCCCAGGTCTTATACCTTGATGACTGTATAAATGTGTGTTTGGTTCCAAGTGACAGGGGTTCAGCTCAAACTAAACCAAGAAGGAGCTTGTCTAGTGTGGAGGTATTGTCACATGCAACTAGGCACAGCTGGTGCTGGGATTCCTGAGACAGGACAAGGCTTTCCTGTCTCAATTTTCCTACTCAACTGAGATTGACTCTTCAAGCTGACTCTGCTTGAGGGGCAAGGAAGACAAGCCTCACCTCTGATCTTAGTAACCCCAGTAGGAAAAGGGGAAGCTTCCCCCTGGTTTCCTCCTTAGGCCCTTCTCTTCTTCTGTACAAAACAGATATGGTTAAGACTGACCGTCAGAGTTGGAGAGATGGCTCAGTAGTTAAGGATGCTTACTGCTCTTTCAAAGAACTGTGTTCCGTTTCCAGGATCCAAATGGTGTCTCACAACTGCCCGTAACTCCAGCTGCAGAGGAGCCAAGGCCTAAGGGCACCTGCACAGTCCTCCAGGGGAATCCAGCAGTTTCTGCCCTACGTGGTTACCTGAGAGGCTCACACACAGTACACATAAAGGCATGCAAGCATACACACACATAAATAAAAATAAATCTTTTCAGAAAACAGATATTATCAACTTGACAGGATTTAGAATCTTCTGGAGACAAATATACATCTGTAAGGAAGTTTCTAGATTGGGTTATCTGAGTTTAGGGGAACATCCATCCTGAGAGTAGCTGGGGTCCTAGACTAGAAAAAGCTGAGAAAGGAAATGGAATACTGCCCACAGAGTGACCACTGCCCAATTTCCTGCCACTGTGATGATTTTCCTGGCGTACCTCAAACTGTCAGTCCAAATGATTCCTTCGTGAAGGTTTTTTGTTTTTTAAATCAGCTACATGTCACAGTTGTGAGAACACACCTAAAACTGCAGGCAAAATAGATTCCCTTGTGGAGTCCCAAAGCTATCTACCCTGCGGAGTCAATCTTGCTGAGTTATTCTGGAACTTAATCCCTCTTACAGATCCTGTAGATAGATGCTAGTCCCTGCTTCTACAGAAAACCTGGGCTTCTGGGTGTCTGACGTAAGACCTTGTCTCAAAAAACTGAAGCCCAAACAAAGAAAAAGACACAAAGACACACACATACATACACACACACACATACATACATACACACACACATACATACACACACATACACACATACATACATACACACACACACACAAACACAGGAGCACATATGCAAATTATGCAACAAATGTTTTCATGCACACACAGATATTAGAACAACTGAGGAGCTGAATTTGTCTCATATTATAATTGAAATTAATAGCTATACACCACACAGCATCAGTAGCCACATACAGAGTGATTACATATTAGCCACTAAGCCTTAGGCAACATCCTTCCTCCATTCACCTCCAGGCCTCAAATGGAAAAAAAGTATGATTAATTGGAAAATGCCATCCTAACTGGTGGTTGATGACAGGAAAGGCAGATGCTGTAGACTGAAAAAAGAGGGAGGTCTCTGCGTTAACTTCCTTCCTAGTCACAGATACCAGCTGCTGAGCCCTGGCAACCGTCACCCAGCTCCGAGAACCACTGCCTATGAAAAGGACCTCACCAAAAGTCATCTGAGGCTACCAGGTGGCCATAAAGCCACTGTCCAGTGAGGAAGGAAGTAGCTCTCACCCCTCCCAAAAGCCCCAGAGGGACACAGCCCCCCTCCACCATGAGCTTGGAGACCCCACATCCCATATGTCCCTCACAGTGGAAAGTATCTTATGTGGTGGTGTTGGAGGGCTTCAGGTCACAGTGTCCATTAAGTTAAGTCCCTGCAGGATGTCAATTCCACAAGTGTTGATTACATGCTTTCCAGGTCATCAGAGACAAAGTGGAACTTGTATAATTTCCTGTCCAAGAAAAGCTGTCACCTCACACAGTGGGAAACTATCCAGCCTCCTATCTGGAAAGGGACCTGCTGCGTTCCCACAGTCAGGACTGATGTAACTGGCTTCCAATAACTCAGGAGACCCAGACTAGCCCTGCACATGAACACCAAGGTGCAGCTTTACAATTATTTATTTATTTAAGTTTAAATTTTAATTAAAAAAAAATAAATTTGAGGGTCAAGACTGTATGCCTTTAATTCCAGTTTTCCAGAGACAGGGGCAGAGACATACAAATCTCTGTGAGTCCAGGCCAGCCTGGTCTACAGAGTTCTAAGATAGCTAGGGTAACACAGAGAAACCCTGTCTCGAAAAACCAGAGAGAGAGAAAGAGCCCATCTCAAAAATAAATAAAAGTTTTAATTTGAATTTAAATTTTTTTATTTTAAAAAATGAGTTCATGGAGAAAAATAGTAGAAGGACTATGACCATGAAGTTCCCAGCTCAATACTCCCATAAACCAGTCGAAGGCATGGGTTGAAACAGGCAGGGCTGAGAGAAACCGTGGCAGAGACCCATGGATCACAAAGTGGACCATATGCCAGGCTTATGCCAACTTAGTCTTTTCAATGCACCTTCTGTATTACCCTATGACTCCCATAGAGCGGGGGTAGGGGGTGGGGCTGGGGGGGGGGTGGGGGTGGGGGGTGTCTCCGTGTCCTAGCTCATGAGGGACTTCACACTTCTAGGCTCTTTTGATGTCACTGGTGGTTTGTTTGGTTTTGTGCAGAATCTCACTATTTAGCTTTGAAATTATGATTCCTTTGCATCTGTTCTCTGAGTGCTGCCATTACATGCATGTGCCATCATATCTGAGTTATTTTTTTCCCTAAAGGATTATTTATTTGCATGTCTCTGTGTAGGTATTTGCACATGCTCTCAATCCAGAAGAGGGCTTCTTCTATTCCTCTATTCCTGTTCTCTTCTATCTTTCCACTTATTTCTTTGAGCCAGGGTCTCTCCCTGAACCTGAGGCTTGTGGGGTTCGTTGGTTTGTTTGCTTTTTATTAGAAGTAAGCAAGTTCCAGCTGTCTCTGCTCCTCTCAGAACTGGTGTTATAGGCATTAGCAAAATGTCCAGTGCATGGTGTGAGTGTTAGGATCTAGTCTCTGGCCTCACAATCATTCAGTACATACTCTTAACTACTGAGTTATCACTCCAGATACGTTCCCACTGCCCTTGTTTTTTTAAACGGGGTCTCACATAGGGAAGGCTGTTCTTAAATTCCTTAAGTTCCAGGGGATGACCTTGAACTTCCGATTCTCCCGTCTCCACTTCCCCAATGCCTCGATTACAGGTGTGAACCACCACACCAGGTTTATACAGTGCTGGGGTTTCCTGTATGCCAGAGAAGCACTCTGTCAGCTAAGCTGCACCCTCAGTCCCTGAGTGTTGTTTTTAGAATAGTGCATTGAGCTTGCACACCCACATACATTACAGCATTACTTACAGCAGCCCAGAGCAGGAGACAATCCAACCATGGCTGTACATGCCATGGAATATCATTCCTGTTGAAATGAAGAAATTTTTGTGGATTCAACATGGATAAACCTTAGGAATATTGGGGACATTATACTAAGTGAAATACGCTAGTCACAAAAGACAAATATTGCAGGATTCCATCTGTCGGGAAACAGTCAAACTCAAAGAAACAGAAAGTGGGATGGTTGCTGGGAGGTGGAGATGGGAAATTAGCCTTCATTGAGTTCAGGTGCAGGGTTTTTTGTTTCTTTCTTGTTTTTGGGGGGGAGGGTTGTTTGTCTGTTTGTTTGTTTGTTTGTTTTTTCCAAGACTGGGTTTCTCTGTGTAGCCTAGGCTGTCCTGAAACTCTCCGTAGACCAGGCTGGTCTCCAGATCGCAGAGATCTGCTTGCCTCTGCCTCCCCAGTGCTGGAGTTAAAGGTGTGGGCTACCACTGCCCAGCTTATAAATCTTATGGAAGTAAAATGTATTTAACTTAAACATGATTTAATAGAAATCAAAGAAGAATAGCAGCAAGCAGCCTTGCAGGGCCTCTGTCCCCAGACAGCCAGGGTCACACTTCTCTGAGTTTAGATGGACATTTTCCTATTACTAAGAAATTTCTGTCCAGTTCTTTTCCGTCTTCGCGTGTGTAAGAATGGCCAGGCTTTAGACTCAGCTCTTACCCTTCTCACCACAGCCTTATTTTTCTCATTCTATTTTTTTTTTTTTATTTTGGTTGTTGTTTTGAGACAGGATTTCTCTGTGTAACAGTCCTGGCTGTCCTGAGACTCACTCTGTAGACCAGGCTGGCCTCAAACTCACAGAGACCCATCTGCCTCTGCCTCCCAAGACATGAGCCACCATGCCCAGACTACTATTTTATTTTTTTACTTTATATGTGTATTTGCTCCGTATTACTCTCTCCCATCTCCTTTCCACTCCCTCTATATCCTTTCTTTCCCAAATCTCTCCCCCACTTTTATGCCTCTGTGTGTGTGTCTCTGTGGGACCCTCTGAGTTAAATGAGAGTCGCTTACAGGAGCACTGTGGGAAGGGTCATTGTTTGAGACTCTTTCATGTAGCCCAGGCTATCCTTGAATTTTGGTCTCCCTACTTCTACCTTCTGAGTGCTGAGTTGTGTGCCTTTATGCCTGGTATACATCTGAGAACAGAATTGAACTCAGGGCTTCGTGCATGCTATGCCATACTCTACCAATTGAGCAACGCTTGAGCAACGCTTCCATTCTTCAATCTCTCTTTTCAAAACGTATTATTTATTTATTTGGGGGGCAGTGAGACAGAGTTTCTCTGCATAACAGAGCCCTGGCTGCCCTGGTCTTTGTAGACCAGGCTGGCCTTGAATTCACAGAGATCTGCTTGTCTCTGTCTCCCAGTGCTGGGATTAAAGGCATGTACCACCATACCCCACCCCCACAATGTATTAATATAAAAATGTACATGTATGACTTCTTTGCCTGCATGTATGTCTGTGTATCACATGAGTACTTGGTACCTGCAGATGCCAGAAAAAGTATCAGATAACCTGCAACAGACCTTTGTAAGTCGTCGTGTGGATGCTGGGCACCAAACCCAGGTCCTCTGGAAAAACAAACGTTTTACCCTCTGAGCCAGCCTTCTCTCTGATCCCCAATCTTTTATTTTTAGTGATTATTAATTTTGGTGATTTGTTTGTTGTTGTAATTAATTGTAAATGGTTACACTTAGAGGTGGTCTGATACTTGTTAATGGCCTCCTCACTTGTAGAATGAGAGCCCTCATTTCCTCCCAATAGCTAGGATTACAAGCATGGAAACCAAGCCCTGTTTATGTGTTTCTGAGACTCAAAGCAGGATTTCTTGCATTCCAGGCAAACCCTTTACCAACTGAGTTACACCCCAAATCCCTCTACACTAACTTCTGCCAGCTCAACATCTACATTTATTACAGTTGATAACATTGTATTCCATCTACCTACTGATAATATGTGAATTTTAGAAATCCAAAAGCATATAGTGTTTACTTAAGTCGGAATGACCCTGTCAGAGTTCCTTCTTTTTGGATCTGGTGTCAGGACCTGTTCTATGGGGTGGGAGTGGAGTGAGGTGGGGGTGGGACAGGGAGCAGCTGGCTCTGCAAGCGCTTGATGAAGGTGAGGGACAGGTGTTTAATCTACACAGATTCCTCACTGTGAAAACAACAATAAATCAAGGCTGAGATTATAGACAAGACCTCCCTAAACAACGAAATGCTGCGGTGTGGGACGGTCCCTTGTGATCCGCCCAAATAAAACTTCACCATCTTTCTGCCTCTGTAATTAGCTGGTCCCTCCTTTGCTGTTAAGCAAAAGTCTCTACGTGTGTATTCCCGGGAGGGTCATTCATTTTATCAGATTGCTGTCTTCCTGTGTGTCAGGAAGGACGAGCTGCTCAGGAGCGCCAGCCAGCCGGGTAGAACCACCTGGCCAGAAGGGGAGGCAGCTCTCCCCTGGTTTCCCAGCACTCTAGACAGCCACGCTGGCTGGGACGGCAGGTGGCAGCCAACCTTTCCTTATTTCCTCTACTCCCATCACTGACTGCAGATGACGTCAGGCAGCAGCGGCAAATCCTGCAGTGCCGCTGTGTTTCCGAGGTGTGTCATGGGTAGCAGCATCTCTCCTACAGGCCTCCACCTGCCCAGAGCCAGTGAGGGAGGAGAATGAGCTTTGAAAAACAAAAACCAGAAGACCTTGGGGGTCTGGGGTCGCAGGCGCGGTCTTCTGCTTCTAAATTCTGAGGTCGGCTTAAGCTGGGGAATATTTGTTCTGCCTTTGCTTTTTGTCGCTGCTCATATCATGTGTAAATGCTTTGCTCTCCTTAGCCAGTGGACTTCCTAAGGGCGGGCCCTGCTTGTTGGCCCCTGCTGCCTGGCAGCTCTGCACTTGACAGGCCTATGTGTCTGGCAACATTTGCAACTAAATGAAGCACAGGGAAATGTGCTCTTGGGTTTGCAAATGTTTCTCTCTTCTTCGGGTCTGTAACTGTTCCCAATCCTTCACATCCAGACAGCTCACTGAATCCAACTGAGAAGCCTGGGAACAGTTGCCTCCTTTCTGCCAAAGCAATGGTCTTTGGGTTGTTTTGGGAACTACATCACCCTTTTGCACTCTAATGTATGTAGTAATGCCCATCAGACTTCTGGCTATCTGAGGTTGTATAAATTTAAGAAAACAAAAGATCCAGAAACAGGAAAGCTGATACCAGATAGTGGGGATTTTGGGGCCTGGGAACAGTAGACAGGAGACCAAGTCACACATTACGAACTTGCCTAACCAGTCTCTTCTATAAAATCTTCAACTGTAGCTGCTCCCCTCAAATCAACTAGCACTAACCAGAAATGGCCAGATTGCTGGCTTAGCAAGGGGGAACACGGACTTTTATCAGTGTTCTGAGGGGCATAAAAAAAACGAGGCATAGCCCTGGTTTCAAAGATCTTGTATGCAAACATGGGCATGACAACCCAGTAGCTGTTTTACTAAAGGACTCTTAGAGTTTGTCAGAAACTATGGAGTTTTCTGCTGGCACCAGATCTGGGCCTCATGGTTGGGTTTGTGTCTTAGGACAAGACTAAAGACCTATAGATGTTTGAGTTGCCAAGTAAATACAGGGCAAGGGAAACAGCCCCCCACAAATCGGCTTCAGTGGGTAGCAGACCAAGTTAGCCTTATACTGGCCCAAACATTCCTCAAATGATCAACATGTCTGCATGAAGACATGCAGAGCCCAGCAGAGTTTATCTCAAAGGGACCCGGGCAATAATCATAACACCTATCTGAATCATAACCATATCTGAAGAGAAATGACTAGAAAATTAAAAATATGTGCCTTAGGTTTGGTACCTCCAAAACCTATGATTTTTTAAGTTAGCCAAGTCTAAGTGAAACTAGAATGTTTATTTAGGGTATCTGTGTTTGGTAGCATTTTCCTGCCATCCCTTGTGTAGCCAAGCCTTGTTTAGCTTGATCATAATGGGCTTCCACTCTGAACACATTTTGACTTTGTGATGTAACATTGGGTTTTATGACAAAGCTGTTGAGAACAGCAAAGGTGGAAGCATGTCATGCTTTTCACAGGTAGTACATTAAGGGTCCAGAGTTTGTTTTCTGTGCCCCTTGGGTAGTCACTACCTGCTTCAGTGTCCATTTTATAATACTTACAGTATTAATGGGAAAAATCACATTTACAGGAAATAGTGTCTATTAAAAATTTCACTACAGCATTGCTTGAAATAGAAAAAAACAAGCTTAAATATGTTATCCATGAGAACTGGTTTTGTAAATGATGTATGTACTTTCACAAAATGAAATTCAATATGGCCATAAAACAATGAAGAAAGCTTTGGTCCTGCTGATATGAATCATTCTCCAAGAATCATGACCAATGAGAAGGATAAGGGCCAGGACAGTTTTTAGAGTACATAGCTATCTCTGACAAAAAGGAAAAATAGTGTATGTCCTGTGTATGTAAAAGTATCTCCTATTAAAAATATACAAATCTGAGCTGGAGAGATGGCTCAGTGAGTAAACAGGCCTGTCACCAAGCCCGAAATCCTGTATGTGAGCCCTGCACCCACATTATAGAGAGAACCATCTCCTGAAAGTTGTCTGTGACTTCCACATGTGTACTATGACATGTGCATGCCTACACACACACACACACACACACACACACACACACACACACACACACACACACACACACACACGCAAATAAATGCAGTAAGAAATTTTAAAGGATAGTGGTAGCTGGAGGACAGTTTCCAGGACCCATATGGTGACCAACTCCAGTTCCAGGAGATCCAGCACTCTCTTATAGTCCCCTTAGATACCAGGCATGTACATTATGCACATAAATACATGCAGGCCAAAATGCCCATATACATCAGCGTTATCAGCCTTGTCATTATCATCACCATCAGAAAAAGAAGGAGGAGGAGGTAGAGGAGAAAAGAAATACATACAAAAGTGAGGCAGTGATGGTGCACGCCTTCAATCCCAGCATTTGGAAGGCAGAGGAGACAGGCAGATCCCTGTAAATTTGAGGCCATTCTTGTCTACAGAGCAAGTTTCAGTCAAAGCCACACAGAGAAATCCTTAAAAATAGAAAGAAAGAAAGAAAGAAAGAAAGAAAGAAAGAAAGAAAGAAAGAAAGGAAGGAAGGAAGGAAGGAAGGAAGGAAGGAAGGAAGAAAGAAAATAGATAAATAAATACAAGGATCTGAGCTGAGGGTGGTGGCGCAGGCCTGTAATGGCACTAGGGAGGTTAAGGCAGAAACTGAATGTTTCAGAACCTGTGTTAGGCATGGATACGTTAAATATGTGTGTTGCTAAAACAAACATGGGTATTGTGATCAAGCTATGACAACAGATCCCATTGTTAATGCCGGATCCACCCTAGTCTCCACACCTTGTCCACATGGTGGAGCTTTGTGTCAAAATGTACCCTTCCTCCCTAGAGCACACATCTGAGTGTGAAGCCATGGGAAAGTGTATTATGAGTGTGACCATGTTAAAGTACAGATGTTCCTTGGTTATAATAAAATTATATCATGCTGCACCATGGTAGCACCATGGTAAGTTGAAAATATCACAAAGTCAAAAGTCATTCACACCCTAGTCACAGTTAGCAGCATTGCCTATGGTACAGGGCCCTGATTGCTCCCTCTGCTGGTCCTGGCTGATCCAACTTCACATGTACTTTAAAAACATATTTTGGGGTCTGGAGGGATGGCTCAGTGGTTAAGAGCACTGGCTGCTCTTCCAGAGGTCCTGAGTTCAATCCCCAGCAACCACATGGTGACTCAAAACCACCTATAGTGGGATCTGATGCCCTCTTCTGGTGTGCAGTTGTACATTCAGATAGAACACTCATACATAAATAAATCTTTAAAAAAATATTTTGGGGCTGGAAGGATAGCTGAGCAATTAAGAGCACTTACTGCTCTTGCAGAGGACCTGGGTTCAATTCCCAGAATCTACATGGTACTCACAACTGTCTGTAACTCTCCCAGAGGATCCAACACATTCTTCTGCCCTCTGAGGCCACTGTACACACATGGTATACAGACATAAAGGCAGACCAAACAACATACTCATAAAATAAAAATAGATAAAAGCTGTTTTTAAATTACTATTAAACAATTTCATACATGTATTGTAGTCATGTTCACCACCGTTACCCTTTCTCATTTCCCTCCCATTCCTGCTGAAGCCCCTCTTCCCAGCAAGCCCCCACCGACTCTCATGTCCTTTGTTTTGTTATGTTGGGACTCTGTGTTTAATCAGGATTGCATGCATTTGTACAAGCAGGGGATTGTTAAGCAAGGGCCACCAGCTGCCTGCCGCTCAGGCCCCCAGAAATGACTCAGATGCTTATATTAACTTTATGCTGTTTGGTCTATGGCTCAGGCACATTGCTAGCTAGCTCTTACATCTGAAATCAACCCATTTCTATTAATCTGTCTGCCACGTGGCCCATGGCTCACCTGTGTTCCTTACATGTTGCTCCTTTGGGCTTCAGGCTTGGTCTGCCCGACTCTGCCCTGCTTCTCCTACCTATACTTTGATTTCTCCTCCTACTTCTTCTACGGTACCTGTCATGGCCCAAAACAGCTCCTTTATTTAAAGATGGATATTCACAGCATACAGAAAGGCATTCCCACATCAACCAGTGGTTAAACCACCAGAGAAAATGATTCTCCCTTCTTAGCAACCATTAACTGCCAATAGCTACTAAGGGAGAGTTAGGCCTCTTGAGGCCCTTCTTCTCCTATGAATGTTGAGAGGGTCAGTCATGTGCATGCAGATCCTATGCTGGTAACCACAGCTGCTCTGAATTCACTGGACACCAACTATATCATATGTAGAAGACAGCATGTCACAGCATTCATTCCCATCCCCGACATCTTATTTTTCTGCCCCTACTTTCTTGATGTTCCCTGAGCCTTAGAGAAGAGTGTCTTAGTCACTGTACTGCTGTGAAGAGACACCATGACCAGGGCAACTTATAATAAGGAAGAGTTTGTTTGGAGTTTACAGTGTAGGGAGATTATGTTGTTCCATTGTAAGTAATTGTCCCCGCCTATGAGTTTGATAAAAAGCACTGATTGGCCAGAGGCAGACAGGAAGTGTGGGTGGGGCTACCAGACTAAGAAGACTCTAGGAACAGACAGAACAGGGCAGAATGCCAGAGAGAAGCCAGAAGAAGCAGAGGACAACTATGCTGTTCTGAGAAAAGGTACCGAGCCCCATGGCTGAACAGGATGAGACATGGGTTATATTAAGGGTAAAGAGTTAGCAAGTTATATGCCTGGACCTTAGGCTGATCAGCCTAAAACTATTGTAAGCATCTATGTGTCTCTTCTGGTCTGTGGGTCTGTGGGTCTAAACCTTGAGGTTAGGCCCAAAAGTCCGGGTCAGAAACCTCTTACTATATCACAGTTTCAGAGGATTGAAGTCCATGATCATGACCCAGTAATCACATTTCTAAGGTTAGATTTTTACTGAAAGAACATTACTTTTGTACCATTGTAAAGTTGGAAACCCCAAATTGAACCATCAGAAGTTAGAAGCCAGCTGGAATTGTATTTAAGTGGTAAACAGTTTGCTAGTATGTGCAGGGTCCTGGGTTCTAAACCAACAAACACACACATAAGCACTGTTTATAAAGTACACATGAGCAATGAAATGTGTAGCCTCATGAACAAAGCATGTCCAAGTTTGTGCCCTGAGGCCTTGGGAGTTCTGCCTGGAGGAATCCGGCCACTCTGATGAGAATGACAGAAAATTGTATGGAAACCTGTGTGGGTCATAGAAAAAAGACTGGCCAGATGTGAGGTGGGTCTAAGCTTGGATGCCTGAAGAGAGGCCAGAGACTCGGACAAGCTGGACAGCCAGGCCTGTGCCTGGCCCTGCTGACACTGGTATGTCTCAGGCACAGTCCCAACAACTTCCCATGCCCAGATAAGGCCTCCCTCAACTTTCTAGACCAGAAGAGTTGGATATTGGTAAGTGAGGGGCACCAGTATGCCAGCAAATACTTGGTATAGGCCAGGAAATGATTCTCCCACATACTCAGAAAGATCCACCCATATTCCATCTTTGATATTAAACTCCTGTCACCCTGTTCTGTGAGACAGTAACACCTGTTGCTGTAAGCACCCCAGGTTTGGAGTCTTGGAAAGTGGTGGAGACCTTAGAATGCCAGGCGAAAAATGTCTGCTGATCTGGGCTCCACCACTTGGCTTTGCCATCAAGTTCCAGACCTTCCGTTCTTGGCTTGTCCAGTGGTAAGCTGAACTGTGGGACTACCAGGAGCAGCTGGCTATGGGCCAGCACATGCTGGGGACTTAATAACCCATGCCATGCTTGTTACTAAGAACAAAGCCATTTTCAGGATCTTTGTCAAAATTCCTGATGACCAAATTCCTCCAACTTGCGGAGTTCAAACAGGACATGCCAGGAGAGAAAGGGGCATAGAAAGGTCATACTTGGGAGAGTCTGTTGGGCTAGCCACCAGTCTGTACTTTCTCCAGTAATTTAAATACTAGCCTCTACAAAGGCTGACGGTGTGCTGGAGAGATGGTTCAGTAGTTAAGAGCTTTCCCAAAGGACCCAAGTTCTATATATCCCAGTATTTATGTTGGGTCACAACAACCATCAGCTTCAAGAAATCTGATGCCCTTTTCTGGCCTCCTTGGGCACACACACACACACACACACACACACACACACTCACATACACACACACACACTAAAAATATGTCTTATTCTGTTTGTTTTCTAAACAGGGGTTCTCTTTTGTAGCCCTGGCTGTCCTTGAACTCTCTCTGTAGACCAGGCTGGCCTCTAACTCACAGAGATCACCCTGCCTCTGCCTCCTGAGTGCTGGATTAAAGACATGTGCCACCACTACCTGGCATAAAAATATATCTTTAAAAAACAGAGTGAGGCTGGAGAGATGGCTCTGTGGTTAAGAACACTGGCTGATCTTGCAAAGGACCAGGGTTTGATTCCCAGCATCCATATGAAAGCTAACTGGAATTCTAGAGGATCCAGTGTTGTTTTCTGGCTTCTGAAGGCATTCTATACACATGGTATACAGATACACATATAGCCAAAATCACCCATATACATAAAATAAAAATAAATCTCTAAAAAACAAAAATCCTGTAGAGAATGAGATGTTTAGGAAATGGAGGATAAAAAGTGCATCCTGGGAGGAAAGGTCAGGCGTGGGGGGAGGGGGGCGCTAAGGAAAAGCCACTAAGCCCTGAGCCACTAAGCCCTGCCCCTGCCAGACCTCTAGCCATAACTCCTGGCTAGGAGGTACCTCTAGGAGGGACATACAGACCATAAAGGTCTCAGTCACTGCAGTCAGAGTCACCAGACCTGCAATAATACGCCTTTCTGCCCTGATGGAGAGAGAGGCCATTGTGTCTGTCAGCTGTGTACTGAGACTTATGGCATAGCTCGTCTCACAGAAAGGCTTGATTGTCTTGGGTAACCTTCACAGGCTGGGGCTTCCACCCAGTACATTACAGCCAGTTTATACAGAGTCAGCCACTCTCAGGGAGTAGGGTCCCTATAATCCTCCAGCCTCAGCTGTCTTGAAGAGTCAAGATAGCAAAAAGAAACAGGCTGAAGCAGTCACTTTGGGGCAATTTAGATAAATCAGCTGTGGGACCAATTCAGTACTGTCCAGAGATTCCCCAACCCAAACACCCAGAAAGGCGGGCCTGAGTTAGTCTTCCCTGAGGCCGTTTTTACTAATGATTTAGGGCAGAACTGAAGATAAGGCATATTTTCCCTCCCACTGAAGACAGGGTGGTTTGGAGATTGAGCACATTGATATCTGGTCTGGAGTCTGTACTACTCTCTACATGTAGGAAGAACAGTAAAATAATACAGTGGTTCTCACCCTCTGGGTCACGACCTCCTTTGGAGGCTGCATTTCAGATATTTCCATTATGATTCAAAACAAGCAAAATTACAGTTATGGAGTACCAATGGAGACGACTGCGATGGGGGAATCACCAGAACATGGAGAACTATATTAAAGGATCACAGTATTAGGAAGGCTTAGGACCACTGGCCTACTGGGAGAGCTGTGCCTCATCAGTACTAAAGGTAACCTGTACTCGGTTCCTACTCTTCTTCTATCCAAGGAGCCAGTTTTAGGAGTCAAGGAGAGAGACCTCTTCTACAGAGACACCCTCTCTCCAGGAAGAATCTCTGGTGCTCCGACTAAAGTCATTCCAGGCAATGACCCTGACACTTTTCCCTCTCCTAGAGATTGTTCCTTGGTCACTTCTTTGTCACTGGGAGAGGGTCATGAAGTGCACACAAGGAGAGCCCCCCTTGGCTGCTCCTCTTTGCCTCCCAGTGTTCTCTCTGAGTCTCTTCCTGGCCCAATTCTCTGGGGATTATCTTCCCACTACCTCCTGTCTAGGCGTCTGGAAGAGCCAACACCCTCATCCCAATCATCAGCCAAATGAGCTTTCAAAAGCCCCTGGACGCCAGGCACAGCCTCTCCCTCCCGTGGCTCCAGACCCTGCAGGAATTGGGAGGGAATGTGCCTGCTGGGCTCCAGCCCAGTCCTGAGCCAGGCTGGGCCAAGGGCCTCTCCTTATCCCTCCCCCACAGACACACAGGGCTTTATAGTCAGATTATGCCATGGAAACTATGTGCTCGGCCTGCCCTGTTCACATGGCCTCAGAAGAAAAAAATAACAGTGCCTTCTCGCTCTGCAGAGACACAGAGTCCTAGCCGACACTAGTTACCAAGCGGGTCTCTTATGAGAAACAGGTCCTTGAGAAAATCTCAGGAGGACCTGTCTGAAGGTTGCCTCACATCGCTCCCCTGCTCCAGCCCCCAGACATCAGCAATTGGAGGGTCCAGGCACCAGGAGCATACCGCCTTATATGGCAGTTTCCTCTGAGAACAGTTGGGTCTCCCTCTCCACTGTCTCCTGCCTTAGTCATGCCCCTCCCCATCAGTGGAGTCAGCAAAGATGCCAGGTTGTGCCAGACAGAGACCACTGCTGCCACCACCTTCTAGATGCCATTGTCTCATGCGGTAGCCACTAACCACAGGTGACCATTTAAATGTAATGGTAAACATACAAATTAAAATTAAGTTCCAGATGAGCACAGTGGTGCATACTTATAGATTCTGCTACTTGGGAAGCTCTGGTAGGAGGATCCCTTGGGGAAACAGTTCAGTTTCAGTCATGGGAGCAGAGTGAGACTGTATCTCAATACAATAATTAACACATTAATTTCCTCAGATGCATCAGTCAATGACTACTTAACTGGACATCAAAGAAAGAGAACATTTCCAACATCCTAGACTGTTCTATAGGATAGCATTGCCTTGGACCAACACCCAGAACTCTCTACAAAAGACTCAAGCTCACTTGGATCTGTGATGGTGTCTGTCCTAGGCCTACGTTTCTAGGGTTATACCCCACTGTTAGAGTACATAGTACTAAACCCCAGGTTGGCAAAATAGGTCTGTGGGTGGATCTGGAACTTGTGACTTAAAGAGTCTATGGGCTCCCTCAAGGTTCAGAACACTCTGGGGACAGATGGAAAAGGAAATAATGTCTGTGCCATCCACTCCCCGTGAGACTGTGGATGCTAAAACTCTAACTTAAATTCTAGCCTTCCAGGGGGATTAGGAAAGAATACTTTTTAAAGTAGAAAGAAAAAACATATTTCACTCATTACTCAACTATTAATTGATTGATTAATTTGATACAGAGTCTCATCTGACCGCCCAGACTATCCCTAAAGTTCACTGTGAAGTTAAAACTGGCTTTGAACTTGAGGTGGTCCTCCTGCTTCACCTTCCCAATTGCTGGGATTACAAGTATGATCCTCCATGCCTGACTCAAACTTTTAAGAACCTTTAATTATGTCTGTTTAGTTAATTTGTGTGGGGGCAGACGGGGCATTTCCTGAAGGTTATCCACTGACCATACACTTGGATTTTTAGCCCTGGAATAGGAGGTAGAGCAGAGGCTAGCCTCCAAGTTTAGAAGAAGCTAGAACTCTTGATGACAAACAGAACACAGAAACAGCAAAGGTCTGTAGTCCCAGATCCTATGTCTCCTTAAAACCTTCTAGCAGTGGCATTCAGGGTCTGGCCCCTGATTTACCTCCTTCATTCCATCTGTTCCAGGGCTTGAACTCTTGAGTGTGTGGCCCAAGGAGGTCAGGGACAACCTGCAAGAATTATTCTGTCCTTCTCCCATGTGGGACCTGAGGATTGAACTCGGGTCATCAGTCTTGGTGATAAGCCCATTATCCACTGAACCACCCCACCAGCCCCAAACTTTCAAATTTGTAAATAATTTTTTGAGAACGAGTTTATGAACTGTCTAGTTGACCATATCAAAGTCTGTAAGTCTGTGGCTTTTAGAATAGTCACAGAGTTGCATGGAGTCATTGGTCAGTCAAGAGCGTTTTCATGACCACAAGAAGAAACCCCATGCTCTTTTATCGCCGCTAATGGCTGGGCATTAATAGAGAGGGAGTCAGGATATTCTGGGGTGTTGGCCTGCAAGTGTGAACATGAGCTTGCCTACCTCTCCCTCTGTGGTCAGCTCCACGAGACTAGGTGTGGTACTTGTGACCCCCCCATAGTGGGCACACAGTGGTACTCCCTAGATATTTCTGGCTTTCCCCCGTTATGAGGAGAGACAGGCCATCCTGGACAGAATGAGGAGCACGGAAACCCCGTGAACAACAGCAAGGAGGTTGAGCCTAGAGGAGCTTGTGGCTGACGTGGGTAGGACCACAGTGTAAGTGTGTGATGACACGGTAAGAAGACTAGACACATGGGGCCGGAGTTCCAGAAGCCGAACTCCTAGCCCCAGGATATGAGGCAATGGTGAGGCCAGGCTGTAGGTCAGCAAGGGAGTAGGCCTATGTGAACTCTGGGTCTTGTATGGGATCCTGGGCTTGGAGCTGTCACTGGAGGCAGGTTTTGAAGACACACAGGATCTGGATCTGCAGATTTTACAGTCTCTGTCTTCAGTTTATCAGCAGCAGAGTTTGACTTCTGTTTTTCTAAACTCAGGGTCTGACCCCTGCTTTATCTCTGACCTTCCACCTGTTCCAGGGAAGGAGAGTCTCAGAGCAAGGGGTTGGGAATGTGTGTGTGGGGGGGGTGAAGGTGGAGACTGAGGGTGGGGATGTAGGGGTGGGAGAGGGTGGATGGGGGTGTCGCAGACAGACCGGGAAGGTGACTGACGTTGGCTTGCACAGCTGAGAATCTAGCAAGTAAGCTGAGACTAATGAACATAAGTACTATTCCGACAGGTCCAAACAGGCCTCAGGGAGGATTCGGGAGCCCTGGCCCAGGCCACAGTACTGAATGAACAAAGCTCTTGGCATTGAGCCAAGCAGGAGACCATACTGTCTTGAACCTACCTGGGTTGGACTTGTATTTAATCATTGGTATGGAGGACACCAAGAATGAGAGATGGAGGAATGGGCTTCATGGGAGGGGTCAAGGGTCGCAGACATCTGATGTCTCCAATGACCAAGACAGAGCAATCTTGTGTCTTGGGTAGTAGAGAAGAGAGGGACAGTGGGGCCCCCTCTGGAAGAGGGGGGAGGAAGGAAGTCACATGGTATTTCTATGTACTTGCTACTGTTTAAGTGGCACAGGGATACTAGGAACCCTACAAGGTCGTACATCTTGCAAAAAGTGGACAAGAATTAGAACCTGGCTCTGTGTTTCCTAGGCCAGATTTGCCCTGTCTGTGGCCAGTGCTGTTGTGTTTATTCCTGAGGTAGCCATGGGGACATGGTGGTGGCCTCTGTTCTTGATGCTTAGGGCAGTTACATAGCTTGCCTATACATAGGAAGTCTCAATGTCAGGGTTCTGTCTTTACCTGTGTGACTTCAGGGTCCAGAATGTCTCTGTCACTCCACATTCAGGGTCCAGGAGGTAAAAGGGTAAGGCTTTAACAAACCAGACCATCTGCTAGGTCACAAAGCATAAATTTTGTTCCAAAGAAACAAAACAGCGAATCAATCCCTGTGATATCAGGAATAAAAACAGGCTAGATAAATGCACCAGGCCTCAAAAAAACCAGCAGTGAGTGGGGCCCGTGTTTAAATGTGTCCCAGAACATTGTTATTGTGTCTCCAGGTGCCAGCGCCTCGTGCTGACCCTGTGTATGTCATTAGAGTTTGTACAGGTGACAGTAACAAGGGTATACAAAAAGCCCATTGTGAACTTGACCTATTTTCCAGCTTGAGACTAAGTCAAACCCAGGCCCTGAGCTAAGTTTCTGCCTCTAGAGTCTTCTCACTGGCCCCCACACACCCCTGGCCAGCATGCCCAGCTCCCTCTGACCTACCTGGCTCTCTTTGTTGTGCCTAACGGCCCTGCAGAGAAAAAAGAGCCCTGGCAACCGAAGATCAGGCCTGGGTATGTCACCAGTTATTATGTGAGGCTCACCAAGTGAATTTCTAAATCCTGACAAATACCCTTGGCGATATCAAGGTCTCTTCTAACACCTGGGTTGGACCACCTGCTAGGAAAGCTAAGGCATCTTCTGCCTATGGCTGGCTCCAAGCAATTCTGGAAGCAAGCGTCTAATGGCGGCAAGTTGATACTACACTGACTGGAGGTAGAGTTGTTGCTGGGGACTGGAAAGAACTCTCAGAGTGAATGTTGACTGATAGGAAAGAAGGGTCATCAGAGTCAGAGGGAGCAGCATGTAAAGAGAGTTACACTGGAAAATTGTCCTGTGCTGTTTAAGCTTGTTGAGAGCAGACTCCAAGGGCAAAGAAACTTTCTCTCATGTCCTCCGTGTTCGGGGTCCGGCTGCCCTCCCTGACTCTGTCACTGAGGGAAGGAAAAAACAAGAAGCTAAGGGTATTAACAACCCTGTATTTCTGAGAGCAAGGTGGGAAACTACTGTTTACCCCAAGGCATTAAAAAAACAGTGCAGAGTGGAAACAGGAAGCCAGAAGTTTAGCTGCAGAGAGAAGGCTCATTCAAGAACTCCAGCAGACTGCCTCAGTTGTCTATTTCTGCTAAGGTTGTAAGCCCCCTCTCCCAGCTCTGCTGGATATTTACAGTGCCTGATTTGGTGACTCCTCATTCATTCTTTCACTTTTGTTTGTTATACACTTACTAAACTCACTCCTTCAAAGCCAGGCATGTGACTCGCACCATTTATCATTCTTTGGACTGTGCAGAACAGTGTGCAAAGGCAGAGGTAAGGACCTCTGATTGGCAGAAGGTGGAGTGTTAGGACAAAAAGACTCAAGACTTCCGGTGCACGCCTTTAATGACAGCACTCCGGAGGCAGAGGCAGGTGGATCTTGTGAGTTCAAGGCCAGCCTGGTCTACCGCCAGAGCTACACAGAGAAGCCATATCTGAGGAAAAACAAAACAAAGCAAAAGACTTCTGGCGAGTGGTGGTTTGTGTAAGAATGGAGGATGGCCTCCATAGGCTCATATATTCGAATACTTAGTACCAGGAAGAGGCACCATTTGAAAGGACTCAAAGGATTAGGAGGTGTGTCCTTGCTGAAGGAAATTGGGGTGTGGGGGCTCTGACTACAGTCCACTCTCGGCTATTAAATGCTTTTCCGGATAGTTGCCTTGGTCACGGTGTCTCTTCACAGTCACAGGACAGTGAGTAGGACGTGGCGGGAGGAGAAATAACCAGGGATGGAAAGAACAAGACAAAGGGGTCCCTGAAGGGTCTCAACTGCATTTCTAGGTGGTATTTTACTTTGTTTTGAGACAGGTCTTAGTATGTAGCCCAAGCTGACCCCGAACTTACGTAGGTAGTTCAGGATGGCCTCAAGCTCATGGTGATGCTAATTTGTAAACATTCACTGCCACACTCAGGGCCCCCAACTTCCTCTGGCTTAGGTTCTTCAGGTAGATCTGAAACTAGAGGAGGAACAGGCTTGGGAAAGAGAAAGTGGAGTGAGATGTGAATTCCTTCCTGGATGGGAACCATGTGCTGTTTTAATGTCTACCACTTAACAGGATACTCAAATATCCTCTTGGGAAGGGCTATCTCATTTTTTTTTTTCTTGGTGTTTGGTTTGTTTGCTCATTTTAAGGCAAGGTTTCTTTACTAAATATTCCTGGCTTTCCTGGAACTCCCTATGTAGACTAGGTTGGCCTCGAACTCACAGAAATACACCTGCCCCTGTGTTTAGGGATTAAAGGTAAGCACCATCATGCCCAGCTGTTGTTCTTAAAGCCCAAGGTAAGGAAAGGCTCTTTTGAGTCCTTCTTAAGGGCATATTCATCATCAGTCAGTATGTCTTCTTGGGACTATGGTCGTAGACAAAGAGAAAGGTAGGCCATTTGACAGAAGGAAGCTGGAAGGCAGAGAATAGACCCCCTGGGGCTGGAAGGGAGCTGTGTGGAGAAAAGACACGTGTGATCGGCCAGTGTTAAAGCCTGGAGTGATGTGAGAAGGACAGGAACCTCCACAGAGGTTGTTGGCCTTCTAAAGACAAAAGCCATGTCATTTCCCTTGTGAGAAGCTCACAAAGTTCCACAGTGAGGCAGCTACGTGGTGTGACCAGCTTGTAGGAGGGACATGAGAAGTCCTCCAACCCTACCCAAATTTCCCCTGGCTCAAGTGTGGGCCAGGAGAAACTCAAAATGTCCCTAAGAATGCAGGGGAAGGTGTGAGTCAAGAGCTGGGTCTGTTAAGAGCTCAAACCTGGAAAGAGATCGGGACCTCAACTGGGCTCAGTTTGCAGAACTGGGTGGGAACCATCTGGAGCCCCTACCCCTTAACTGCGGATATCAGTAGATCGGGTGTGAGAGGGACACCTCATGGATGACACTGAGGTCTGGAGGAGAACACAGGGGCCAGCACCCACACTTGTCACCCAAGAACAAAGACAGAGAAGAGGTCGTCCAAGCAGAGGTTTATTTCTCTGTCCAGAAGAGCAGGACTCTTGAACCAATTTATAGTAGAAGAGACTGGTTCTCTCAGGTTGTCAAGTTTAAACTTTCCCAGTAAAGACCTGGTGTGTTAGGACAGATCCTTGATTCCAGCACTGAGATGAGCAGGAAGATAAAGATACAGAGTTCAAGGTCACCCTCAGCTAAGTAATGAGGTGGAAACCGGTCTGGACTACAAACGACCTTATCTCAAAAAACTAACCAGGAGCTGACTGATTTAAATCCCAGCATTCAGGATGCAGAGGCAGGGGGATCTCTGTAAATCTTGGTTTACAAATGGAGTTCCGGGACAGCCAGGATTGTTATATAGAGAAGCCCTGTCTTCAAACAACCTTCCCACCAAAGATAAATAAATAAGTAAATAAATAAATACAGACCAACAAAAACTATGTGCATTAATATGAAAAAATATTAAGACATTATATTAAACAAATATCTCTCCCACTTACTACTGATGCAAAGGTACATGTGTGAAGCTTGCGTCCATTTTAGAGATTGAAGCAGAAACAGCTTAGTTCTGGCACGGGGCATTGGGCAACTCCTGTAGCTTCACTTTGAGTTTATGAGTTATAGTTTACACGCAGTAAAGCTCTTTCAAAGTGTGTACTTGAATGTGTGCACTTGGATCACCATCACCCCAGTCAACATCTGAAATAGTCCTATCACTCAAAGGTTGGGATTGCTGCCCAATCCGAGTCTATTGATCTGATTTCTAACTCAGTCACTTGCTTTTCCAGGACGTGATGAACATGAAATCATAGATTATGGAGCTCTTTATGCAAATTAAACACACCTTCTTAACTACCTCAGCTTCCTCCTCTTCTTCCACTCAGCCTTCTCTGCCAACTGCTTTATATGGACAAGTTCTCTCAATCAGGGGCAGTTTCCCCAAGCCCTGCCTAGACCTACTTGTATGATGACAGTTTCCAGGCTGAGAGTATGGTATAGAACCGTGGAGTTAACACTCAATCTTGCCAGTTCTCTACTACACCTCTCTGTGTGTGTGTGTCCCTGGGTGTGTGTGTGTGTCTCTGGGTGTGTGTGTGGTGTGTCTCCTTCTTTTCTCCTCTCCTTCCTCCTCTTCTTTTCTGAGATAGGGCTACATATAGCCCAGGCTGGCCTTCAACTCATATAGCAGAAATGACCTTAAACTTTTGATTCCCCCTTGCTTCCGCTCCTGAGTGCTGGTATTTCAGGCACATCCATCACGCCCAGTTTTATGAGGTACTGGGAGATTCAGTTCAGGGCTTTTCACCTAGCCCCACATTGCTTTTCTTCTGGAGCTATTTCCCTTCACTTCAGGGAACACTAAAACTCTGCCTTCAGATCACTCCTGACACATGCCCTCTTTTCCCTTTTACCTGCCCCAGCAGCCTAGCGCCTAAGGAATCATCCCTGGACAGCACCTGCTCCCACAGAGCCTCAAGCATCTCTCTCTGCACAGGTGTACTCCTCACCTTCGTGTCTGAGCCCAGTATATTGAGTGCCCCTCCCACCCTCAGACAGGGTTTCTCTGTGTAGCTCTTTGTCCTGGAAATTATTCTGTAGACCAGGCTGGCCTCCAACTCAAGAGATCCACCTGCCTCTGCCTCCCAAAAGCTGGGATCAAAGGTATGTGCCACCACTCCCTGGCTACATCTTGCTCAATCCAGTTGGAGTTTGTTGTTGGGTGAGTATTTTCTCTCCTTGGTGAGGAAGAAGCAAGAAGCCCCAACACAGTAATTTTATTTCTGACAGATTCTGAATCTTTGAGACAAGGACTTGATCTCACACTCCAATGGTAAAAATAATGATAATAATAATTAATTAATAAATAAAGAGAAGAGATAAGACAACACTGAACATCGTTTGTGCTTAGGGACAAGGCACAGTTGACTAATGAGCACCTCAAGAGTATCTGTCTCTCTACACGTGTTAAACATTTGCCATCTGACTGGTCCACAGGCACTTCAAGGTTCTTCTTCATCTACTGTAGGCATCTCACAGGACCATGCTCCCAGAACAGGTCTCTGAGCTTCTGTCAGAGAGGAGGGCAGAGGCCCAGGAGAGGGAGAGTAACAAAGATGAGGGGATGTAACCTAGGGAAACTGCCTCCCTGTCTGATAACTTTGCCTCAGGGCTATTGACTTCTTGATAGAGAGACCTTAGGCCAGCGGTTCTGGACCTTCCTAACGCTGTGACCCCTTAGCATCACCTTGTGCTGACGCTCAGCTATAAATTTTTTTTGTTGCTACTTCATAGCCGTAATTTTGCTACTGTTATGAATCATATTGTAAATATCTGATGTGCAGATGGTTTTAGGTGACCCCTGGGACCTCAAAGGGGTCCTGACTCACAGGTTGAGAACAACTGCCTTAGGCTATGTTCAATCTTTCTTCCTTTCTTTCTGCCTTGAGACGTGGTATGTTACTCCTAGGATGATAAAGACAGAAGCCGTTCTTCTGACACTTGTTTGACCCTGGAGACAGAATTCAGTGCCTCAGTTCCTATCAATATTTTGTCTCTGAAAAGATTCTCTCTCTCTCTCTCTCAGACAGAAAGAGTCTCACTGTGTCACTGTGAAGCTCTGGCTACAATGTAAACCAGGCTAGCCTCACATTCACAGGGATCTGCCTACCTTTGCCTCCAAAGTACTGGGATTAAATGCATGCATCACTACACCTAACCCCAGATCACACTGCTTTTATTTCTTACATGTTCTATTTATTAATTTTGCTGGGGACGGGGTACCCATGTGCCACCAAACGCAGTGGAGGTTAGGGGATAATATATAGTAGGCAATTCTCTTGCACTATGTGGGGCCCAGAGATTGAACTCAAGTTTGTAAGACTTGACAGCAAGTGCTGAGCCATCTCGCTGACCCTATAGATCCTATTTTAACATAAAGAGAAAGCATTTACACTCTGCTTTTCTGGTTGTTTCTGGGCATTTGTTTTCATATAAAAGTTTGGGCAAGTCTCAAAAATCAGCCCTAAAGAATGGACAAGTGGCTTGCTTCTGCCCCCTAGAGGACACTGAGAGAGAAGCTGAGAAGCTAAATAAAGTGCTAGGAGATCCTTACAGAAACAAGAATAAAAACCCTCAATCTAAGGAGACCATCATTTATTTCAGGAAAGGAAGGAAGGCTGGAAGCAGGTTGAGGTTATCTGGACTAGAAGTGAAAACACCACACAGGGTATACCTGTAGCCTTCAGGGTTTCTCTGTGTAGCCCTGGCTGTCTTGCAAGTAGTTCTGTAGACCAGGCTGGCCTCGAACTCACAGAAACCTACCTGGGTCTACCTCCCGAGCACTGGGATTAAAGGCATATGCCACCACCGTCCGGCCACGAGCACACTCATTTTAGCACAAGCCTCAGATGGTTCCTTTTTGTTTTTTCTTTTTAGATTATTTTATTACACGTATTTGAGAGCGTTGCATGCACACCGTGTGTGTACCTGGTGCCCATAGAAGTCAGAAGAGGGTATCTGTATCTGGAACTTTTTGGCTTGTCTGGCCTAAAGTCTGGTCTTGTAATCTTATAGCTACTTAGCCCCAAATAATCACACGAAGGCTTATACTAATTATAAACTGGTTTATGGCTTAGGCTCATTATCAGCTAGCTTTTATAACTTAACTGATTCATTTTTATTTATGTCTTGCCACGTGGCCAGTGGCTCTATCTGTGTTTTATTATAACTTTCCTGTTGTCTTGGGCAGCAGCTCAGAGAATCTCTGTGTGACTTTGCTTTTTTTTTTTAATTATGCTTGGATTTTCTGCCTGTCCATAAGCTGCTTCTTTCATTATCTAAGGTAATTCACAGCATACAGAAAAACATCTCACATCACTTATCTTTTTTAGTCTAATTTAAAAGGAAGGTTTTAATTTTAATATAGTAAAATTATATATAACAAAACAGCTATCAAATAACTCTATGATAGTTATAATTTCTAGTCTATTTGTATTTAGCAAAATTATAGAAAATATTTTATTATTTATTTTATCTTTGTGAGTTTAAAGTTTTATATATAATTTGTTTTTTATTATAATTAAGGAAAACTATAATTATACTTATCTGATCTTTGACTTTATTAAAGGCTACAGAAAGATACAATATTATCTGAGTAAACAGGAAGTGAGTAACTTTTAAATTTTGGAAATGACAGAGACATTTGGCTATTTGGACAAAGTTTTTTTGTAATGTTGGGGCATTTGTCTTTAGCCTGCAGGCCTAGAGTCTTTGGCATATCGTTTAGTGAAGCAGGAAATTTGAAGGATTATTTTGTTTATTTTGGCATAGTTTGCTAGTGGCTTTTTTGTGTGTTTTGCAGACTGTCTGGCAGTCTTTGTGAAATAGGAATCTGAAGGACTATCTTGGTTTGCTTTAGTAAAGTTTAGAGGTCACATTTTTATGAGTCTCGTATGTTTAGTTTATGTGGCATATTGTCAAGTAGTCGAGGCAAAAACAATCTTTTACCCAATGGCTAACTTTTGTCACAAAGAAAGTAAATTTTATATGGAGTCTTTTTGATGTTTATCATTTTTTAAAAGTATATTGGTACTGTCAGGATCAGACATGTCTTATTGTCTATAAAAGTCTAAGTTTTAAAAATATTTTAATTGCCATATTTTGTAGGTCCTTGAAGTGTTTGAAGATTATTTATCTAACTAAAATATAGCTTTTTATATCTAAAAATTTAAATAACATGATTATAAGTTTGATTATTATAGATGACTAGTAATCTGTATTTTAAAATTATATATTATAATTTTAGATGAGTTATATAAGCATAATATTTTAAGCAAGAGTAGAAATATATGTAGTATAACAAAATTAACTTTAAATTTGTATTAATAAGTTAAAATATATATTAATATAAGGTATTTTCAGATTAACTATGCTAGTTATAATTTTTGAATTAAAGTAGATGTAATATTAGATTCCCTGGAACTGGAGTCAAGAAAGAGGTTCTGAGTTATCATATAGAAACTAGAAAATGATCCCTGGTCCTCTGTAAGAGCAATAGGGCTTTTAACCCCTAGGCCATCTCTCCACCTCTCCAGGCTCTCTGCTCTCCAACACATTTATCCCAGGGTAAGCATGAGAAACAAACACACATCATTCATTCATCCTATAAGAGCTATATGAACACCTCTCATCGACACATTTAAGATAGTCTGTGCTGTACCTGAGGGAGCTAAGTCTAGGTCCCTGCTTCAGGGAGGATGGGTCATTTACATTGCCTCTTTTGAGAGACTTTTGAGAGACTTGGCTTGTTAATTGAGAAAATTTTCAGGATGGTGTGGGAGTCCAGGTGCCAGTGTGCTTGCAGACATGATTTCACTTGCTGTCTTTTCAGACCTTTCTAAACCCCCTTCCTGTTCCAATCAAATCTCTATCTGCAGAACTTAAGCCCTTCTCCTCCCCAGGGAGGCCTCGGGGAAATATGTCAAGGTGACCTGCTTAGGCTGCTGGTCTCCATACCTATGCAGTTTTACTTCCCACCAAACAGCACCTGAAAATTCCAGAAGCTTCCAGAACCTGTGTCCTCCCTGTCCTCTAGGTTCAGCGTTTCAGGTGTCCCGTCATTGGCATTCCCAGTTATTATATAAGAATCTTCTTTTCACTGCTGTCTGGGATGGAATATGAAATTACATTTCAGAGGGACCTTGGGGAGAAAGTAGTGTTGACTGAAAGGAAAACATTAGACAGTGGTGACAAACATATTTAACCTCAGAAGGCAGAGAGGCAGGTGAAAGAATCTCTGTGAGTTCGAAGCCAACCTAGTATACAGAATGAGTTTCAGGACAGCCAGTATTACTCCATCTTGAAAAACAAAAACAATAACAACAAAAAGAAAAAATTTTAGAACCTAGGAATCTTGAGATCTAGAGTCCAACAGGCCAGGCTTCAAACCCTGGCTCTGTTACTTAATAGCCATGTGATTTGGAACAGTTTACCCACTCTGAGCTTGGTTTCATCATCTGCAGAATGGACATAAGAACATCTAGATGCTGTGGAAAGGGGACATCCACGTTGTACCTGCAGACAGAATGGTTTTACTTATTCTCTCCGGACTTCAAGGGTTTTTGTCTGTAATAACCAGAGGATGTGGGTACTCCCTCCCAAGCTTCCTTTCTGCTCAGACTCCAGAGTGTCTATTTGTAGATCCTGAGCACCCCATCCCCAGCATGGGGGAGACTAAAGCAGAGAGACATAAGAGTTTGAAGTCATCTGAATTACATAACAAGAACCTGTCACACTCACTTATATACTCACACACTCACAAATACACTCTCATACTCACAGACACTCACTCACAAGTACACTCACAATCTGAAAGATCCATCCTCTCCACCCTGCCTCAGAGCAGAGACATTCAAAGAGATAAGCACTAAAAAAAAAATGTCACTTCTTCAATCAGTCAAACAAGGCCCTGTGATCACATCTAAATGAGTATAGTGGGAATCAGACATTATCACCTTGATGTAGAGGTGTAGCCTTTGGGCCTCGAGAACCCATGTACAGGGTGAGGCCAGGTCAGTTTAAGAATGGGTGCATTCTACCTCTCTTCCTGTTTGCTCTTTTGTGCTTTTGGAGAAAGGACCAGACCTACCACCTCCCTGTGGACCAGTTCAGCTTTCCAAGAATCATTCAGCTGTTCAATATCTTGTATCAGTGAGTGTTTGATAACTTAATCTTTTATATAATCAGTTGCTAGTGATTAATACCAACTATATCTGGTGCCCAATGTGAGGAGGTAAATGGGTGCAGTCCAGCCCATGGATAGTGTGGGGCCGGTAGTGCCATTGGCCTGGGTCTTCCCAGAGTAGGGTTGCTTGGGAATGCAGCCCAAGTTGGCTTTGAACTCCAGATCCTCGTGCTTATGGGAGTATCTGCCCCCATCTTTACATTTCTACTTCCAAGCCTGGAACTGTACACAGCCATTTTGTTGGGTGTGCTTGGCTGCTTAGATCAGAGTACCAGCACATTTCCCTCAGCTTCTTAGATAAATGTGTGAAGGAGGAATTCAATAAAGTAAATCAAAATTCTAACTGGGACTTGTAATAGACAGACAGACAGACAGATAGACACACACACACACCAAACACTGGTTAAAATTATGCAAAGTCTTTTTGTTAGTCTGACACTCCCAGAAGCCATTTTCAGGGTGGGGGTGGCCATCTTCACCTCTGACTTCCTCTATGAAGGTTAATAAAAGTGTCAGTGATGGACCAAATCCAGGGGATGCCAGCAGCCTTACAGAGGCGCAGATAAAGTGCAGCCACACCCTTTTCTCACACTAGGTGCCAACACTGCAACCTTTAAAACAAACTTTTCTCATTGGCCAGAGCTAGCAGGAGAGTCCAGGAAACCTGGGAGTGGATCCAGAGCCGCCGACTTGCTATCTTTTTCAGAGATGAGTCACTCACTCATCCAATACATACAAACATATGGCAGTGTCATTGGTTTACTCACTCACTCATCCAATACATACAAACACATGGTAGTGTCATTGGTTTACTCACTCACACATCCAATACATACAAACACATGGCAGTGTCATTGGGTTTTTTCTTTACTAGGAGACAATTTACAGAACACAAAATTCATTATTTTAAAGCTTACAAATCAATGTTTTGAATCTATTCAATCTGTAGCGCCACATCACCACACACAGGTTCTTCTTTTCTCCCTCCCTCCCTCTCTTTTTTTCTCTCTCTCTTTTCCTCTCTTTCTTTCTTTGTTTTTTGAGACAAGGTTTCTCTGTGGAATAGCCCTGGCTGTCCTGGAACTCACTCTGTAGACCAGGCTGGCCTCGAACTCACAGTGATCCCCCTGCCTCTGCCTCCTGAGTGCCAGAACTAAAGTCGTGTGCCACCACTGCCTGGCCACACTCAGGTTCTTAAGCATCCCCATCATCACAAGGAGGCCAGTAGCCACTAACAGTTGTTCTCTGTTACTTCCTGTCTCTCCCTGGTACTTTCCTTCCCGAGTCTCTGGCAACCAGTATTCTCTTACTTCGGTCCTCAAAGAGGTGTGTGTTTGGAAGTCACCTGCGATTGCAATCATAAAATTTGGGATCCTAGCCAGACAGTGGTGGTGCACCCCAGCACATGGGAAGCAGAGGCAGGTCTGAGTTCAAGACCAGTCTTGTCTACAGAGTGAGTTCCAGGAAAGCCAGGACCACACAGAGGAACCCAGTCTCAAAAAAAGAAAAAGAAAAAAAAGTGGTATTTTTGTATCTGGCTTATTTTCCTTAGCATAATATTTCAAAAGTCCTTTTATGTCTGTGGTATGTATTAGTATCAGCTTACTTCTTATTTCCAAATAGCATCCCACTACATCTACACACCAAATTTTATTATCCACCCATCAGTTGATGGATATTGGGTTGTTTCAACTTATTAGCTTTTATGGATTATGCTAAAATTGACATTTCTGTGTGAGTGTTTGAGTGAACATATTTTCAATTCTCTTGGACATAGTCACTGTTCTATTGCTGTGAAGTGACACTATGACCAAAGTAACTCTTACAAAAGAAAAAAAATCTAATTGGGGACTTGCTTACAGTTTTAGGGGATTAGTCCATGATTATCATGGGGAGAAGCAGACAGGCATGGCACTGGAGCAGTCACTGAGAGCTTTGCATCATGATCTGCAGGCAGTGAGCAGAGATAGAGACTGGGCCTGGTGCGGGTTTTTGAAATCTCAAAGCCCACCTCAGTATCATTCCTCCTCCAATAAGGCCACACCCCCTAATCCTTTCCTAACAGTTCCACCAACCAGGGACCAAGTATTTAAATATATGAGCCTATAGGAACTATTCTCATTCAAATCAATGCAGATATATACCATGAGAAGAACTGCTGGGCCACATGGTGTTCATATTTAACAGAACCTGCAAGGCTGTTTTCACCTCTGCCCCTCTGCTGTGCGAGGAGGCTACAGTAAAATGGTGGACCAGAGAGGCTAGACACTGCCTGCTAGAGCTTGGAACTACTGCAGAAGTAGGTGAGCACACTTGTGCAAAAGCCAGGAAGGGGAAGTGGATGCTGCATTGACTGTCCAGTAAGAAGATCAGCCTGCTTGCTTTCTATTGCTGTGATAAAGAGCATGAAGCAAAGGAACATGGGGAAGGAAGGGATTAAGTCATCTTACAGCTTACAGTCTGCTGGAAAAGAAGTCAGGGCAGCCCTCAGGGCAGGAACCCAGAGACAGGAACTGAAGCAGAGCTTACAGAGGAATACTGCTCACTGGTTTGCTCAGCAAGCTTCGCAGGACCACTGCCCAGAGGTAGCACCGCCCGCATCATCAGTCAAGAACATGCCCCGTGGACTCTAAATCACCTGATAGAGTGTTTCTCATTTGAGATCTCCTCTTCCCAGATGACTGTATTTTGTGTCAAGTTGACAAAAAAAGAGCACAGATGGTGTTATGGTATAAACGCAAAGACATTCTGGAAACATCCACTCAATGCTAGATGCCACACGAGCAAAACCAATCCCAATCAACTAACATGAAGGACTTTGGATTGAGCAGTTTTTCAGAAAGTTCCCACCATTTGAGGGCACATAAACTCCACCCAGGACTCTGGCAATCTTTGAAGTCATTTATGGGAATATGAGACACGGAAACATGAGGAGAAAACGGGACATAAAGCATGAGAGTGATTATTATGGTCTGTTTTATTTTCAGTGTTTGGGATTGAACTCAGGATCCTGTGCACTGAGCTGCATACGCTACCCAAACGTGCCAACTGAAGAGCCTTTCACGGTGACGTGCTGGTGATATATTGTACAATCGATAAAAATAGTCTGGAATATCAGAGAATAGAACCAAGCCATGAATATCAGGGAGTGGTGACCCATGCCTTTAATCCCACCACTTGGGAGGCAGAGTTCTGTCTGTATTTTAGTGAGTTCAAACAGCCAGGCAGTGGCAGCACACACCTTTAATCCGAGCTCCAGAAGAGTCGAATCAGGAAGTAAAATAGCTGGGGTGGGGGGTGGGGTTATAAGGCAGGAGAAGGAGTTCAGCATCCTATCTAAGCAATCAGTCGGTCTGAGGACCCTTGAAGATAGGATACTCCATTGGGCCTTTGAGTTGGCTAGGTGAGAAGTGGCTGTGGCTTGTTCCTTATCTCTCTTATTCCAGCTTTCCCCCCAATAAATGGCACTGGGTTTTTAATACAAAACTAAATTTATTGCACAATAGAATTTGTGCAATAGACGTGCTTTCTGCTGCTTGTTGCAAAGGGTTCCAGGCCATGCGTTTCTTTAAAGCAAAAGAGAATTGATTCCCTTCTTCCTGGCCCCACCCATCTCCATCCTGAGACCTGTGTGGTTGTCGTTCCCTACAGCTGTTCCCAGAACTCATCATAAAAGTATCTCCCATCATTTAAAGCAGCAGAGAATTGTTCCAGTTATCACAGAGAGGAGGGACACTGAAAACCTTGGCTATCCCCCAGTGATATAAAACATTGGTTTGGCCTCACAAGGTTAAAGTTACCAATTTTCTTTTTGTTTGTTTGTTTGTGTGTTTGTTTGGTTTTTGTCTTTTTGAGATGAGGTCTCTCTGTATAGCTCTGGCTATCCTAGAACTCACTATACAGACCAGGCTGGCCTTGAACTCACAGAGATCTGCTTGCTTCTTTCTGCCTCCCGAGTGCTGAGATTAAAGGCATGAACCATTCATTACACCTGCGGGCTGTATTTATTTATTTATGTATTTATGTATTTATTTATGTTTGTTTGCTTATTAATTATTATTATTATTTGCACTTAAAATTTCTGATTTAAAGTTGGTCTTTGCTGGGTAGTGGTGGCACTCTGTGAGTGGTCTACAGAGTGAGTTCCAGGATGGCCAGGACTACCCAGAGAAACACTATCTTAACAAGAAAAAAAGAAAAAAAAAAAAAAAAAAGGTCCTTAAGAGGACCAAGATATTAGGGTACAATAACAAAAAAGGAAACAGCTATATGGCTTCTGGCTCCTTTTCCCAAGCTTCACCCTTGGTGTGGGAAATGGCCAAAGAGCTGAGGGTCCCAACGTACACAGGCTATCACATGTTGGACAGGGTCTCCTTTGATCAATTGCTCTTCGGTAGTTCGAGATTCCTGGTTCAGCATGTTAGGACCTCCGGGGAGGTCTCTGGGATGGCGGGATTTCTTCCTCACCGCACTCAGCAATCCCTTCCAGATGTGGCCTGGAACTTCTGCATTCCAGCTGTCATGTCATTGGTTGGCTCCTTCTCATATTCCCCAGATCTCTACTTTCTCCACAGGACTCTTCAGAACTTTCATCCCTTTTGTAGTGGCTTGTAGTAGGGGCGTTTCAGAAATTCATGGGGGCTTTTTAACCCAGCACACACACACATGCACACACACATACATACACACATGCATGCATGCATACACACAGGTGTGTGCACATACACACATGTTAGCACACACACATGCACGCACACACACATGCACACATGCACACACACGCATGTGCATGTACACACATGCACACATACATATTCACATGCACGCACACACATGTGCATGTGCACATACACACATGTATGCATACACATGCACATGCACACATGCGCGCACACACGCACACACATACACATACACATGCATTCACACACACAACACACACATGCACGCACACACGCACACATGCATGCACACACGCACAGCACACACACACATGCACGCACACACACTGGCTCAGCCACATGCAAGCTGCTGTGTGCTTGAGAGACAGGGCAGCTGAGCCCTTCTGCAAAAGTTAGGAAAGTTCTGCAAGATTTGTCCTGTGGAATTTGTATATCTAACTATGATGCTCTGAGTCTTAAAACCAAACTCCACCTCACACACACAAACACTTTGTTTCCTGCCCAGCTCTGGTAGGAATGCAACCACCATGGAAACAGGGAGCACTGGCCTCATTTTGCGAAGGATGTTGCAGAATCATCAGTTTTGGGGGCAGTGTGCCCCTCCTGGCCCACAGCAGTTTTTGTTGTTTTGTTTTGTTTTTTAGCAGTCTAGACTCACAGCGTTCTCATTCAAAGTGACTCTGTAAAGCCATGGGATCCTCAACTGCTCCCCTTTATTTTCTGAGCTGTCTGACTGGAAACTCATATTGAAAGACTTATTATTGCGGATCTCTGTGAGTGCCAGTGCAGCCTGGGCTACACAAGAGACCCTATCTCAAAAGAAAGAGGGGGGGGAGGGGGAGGGAAGAGGGAGGGGGAGGGGAGAGGGAAGAAAGAAGAAAAGTGAACTTGTTTCATTATAGATATTTTCGTGTGTTATAACTGAGTACTAGTGACACTGCATTTCCCAGAGATGTCATACCATTATGTGTCCATTGTGCATCACTCATTACAACAGAGAACTTCTGCTAATCTTGCTTTGAGGGGAAAAAAAATCTATCTGTACCCTTGCTTCCAAATGTTGCATGAACCTTTATAATTGCTCCTGGTAATAGAAATTGATATAATTATGATAAATAGCTGCTGAAACCTGGAGAAATAGTTAATTTTATGGCTAGACCTCAAATGGATGCTTCCATGAGGGTATTTTAAGGTGGAATGAACATTGACATCTACAGACTTTTAAGTGAAGCAGATTCCTAATATAGGTGGGCCTGTTATAAGATGTGTTACATTCTTACTGTTAGACGTTTGTTTAATGATACGAAGATGTGTCACATTCTTTCATGTCCCATTTGTTTAACTCTGTGAAGCTGTGTTACTTTGCCAGCCTAAAACACCTGATTGTTCCAATAAAGAGCTGATTGGCCAAAAGCATGGCAGGAGAGGAATAGGCGGGGCTGCAGGCAGAGGGAATAAATGAGAGAAGAGGGAGGAGCCAGAAAAGGAGGGGAGGAGGGACGCCCCAAAAAATTAGCTAGAAATAAGCCAAGCTAAGGCCGGGCATTCGTGAATTCATGAGTAAGAACACATCTTTGTGTATTTGAGAGCTGGGTGGCGGGTTCCCAAAGAGTAAAGAGTTAAAAAACAAAACGGCAACAAAAACCTGCACGGGCTTCATCCATTCTGTCAATGAATAAACAAAACAGAGATTGATCTCCCTGAGGAAATTAATTCTGCTAACAGTGTGTGACTTGGCTTGGAGTCTCCTGCCTGCAAGCTCACACTGAAGGCCTGTGGACTCTCCAGCCTCCAGAATAAGCATGAACCAGTCCCTTAAAGTAAATCTTGACCTGTTCCCTCTCCCTCCCCACCCATTCCCACCCTGCTACACTCACACACCCCTTCTCTTTTGGTTCTGTTTCTCTGAAGAACTCTGACTAATACATGTAGGTCATAAGATGTAACCCAGCCTCCTCCTGCTTCTTTCTCTCTGGCTGTATACTTCTGGAACCAACAGTGAGGCTCCCAGCTGGAAGCATCATCAGTTCCTGGACTCATAGGAGCCATAGACTTGGTCACCAGCCTTCGGCATCTGCCACTTGAAGCCTCAGACATTATGGACAGAATAGTCTGCCATCCTTGGTGTGTGGTCCTCCCTAACAGAAGCCAAATTACAGATGAGTAAGTGATTGTGTTCCAAGTCTTACTTCAATTTGCTTCTCTTTCTGAGATAGCATCTCACTTCTGTAGCCCAGGCTGATCTTGAACTCACAGCAGTCCTCCTGCCTCAACCTCTCCAGTGCTGAGATCACAGGTGTGCCTCACTAAACCCCACTTGTGGTAAAACAGAGAGGGGCCAAGACCACATCACTCTGTGGACAGATGTCACTTCCCTTCTCCACAGTGACATACTTCAGAGGTCTAGCCCCAACATTTTGAGGGAAACAGAAAGGATTGGCATTGCTGCTGCCTCCCTGATCTTTACAAATGAGGAGGCTGAAAAAGGTCACCTCTGCTCCAGATTAAGCTAATGTCTCAAGGAACTGGAAGCCCACAGAGAGAAGACCTTGGATTGGGAAGTTCCCTCACACTTCATCACTAGGATTCTTGCTACAGGACCAAACAAATAATTGTGACCAGTGGTTGTTTCCAGAGACAACGCTCATGGTGGTGGTGACATATCCCTGAAACAGAACCACCTGGAGGGGACATATAGGGATCTCAGCCACAAAGCTGGGGAGCACTTTATGTAATGTTCAGGTAAGAGATGCTCTGGGTCAGAAATTAGACCGAGGCCTTTATACGTACCATCTCACTGAACTCTTAAGACACACTCTGAAGTAGGTGCAGGATGAGCTTCACCACACAGATGAAACAGCCTTGGCCTTCAAGCTGGTCCAAGTTCAGTGGGCTTCTAAGCCTGCCTCAGCCATATACCACGCTCAAAGGCAGAGGGACATACTGACTCTAATATTTGTTTGTGATTTCCCAGATACAAAGACACATTTTCACTCAGCCACAACACAACTCCCCCAGCGTGAAATTGACACAACCTTAAACATACCCTCTGTCCATAACGACATTCACACGTCAATGTTCATATAGTCCCAACATTCCAGCTGGGATCTCAGGCTGCAGCCTGCATCAAAGTGAAGTTGCCTTTGGTCTTCTTCAGTTAGAACAGCCCCTTTCAGCCTTCCTGTCTTTCATGACCTTGACTTTCTGCAGAGCACGAGGGCTGTGCCCCAGTTTGAATTCATCTAATAGCTTCCTCATGATTTCTGTATTTTTGGCAGGAATGCCACAGAATCAATTCTGTAGTCTGTCTTGCGGATGTGTCATGTTCTGAGGCTTGTGACATCAATTAGGATCATGACTAGTGGATGTGGAGGGCCTTTTAACCGAGCTCTTGGGATTGTATATTGAGAAAGAAAACTACAAGACCCAGGAATTCTGTCCCTCAATAAATCCTTGGGTAGCAAGCGGTCCAGCTGCACAGGCCAGAGGTCACTGTTGCTCTGAAAATGTGTCAGGCAGAAAGGACCATGTTTTGTTAGCCTTCTCCCCAAAAGTGGCCTTCAGTGGTTGGAAGGAATTCCTCAGTAAATCACTCAGATTGGAGGGAAGACCTCACACAGCCTTGTCAAATAGGTGAGAGAGTAAGGAGCTGGGTAGTGGGTAAGAAAAGATAGCACCCAAAGGGTACAGCCAATAGTCAAGGGCTGTTGGTTCTCTCTTAGGTCTATCCATGGAAATGTAATTCCTGCTAGGCCTCTGGTTGCCTTGGGGGGAGGGGGCTCTGCTTTGGGAGTTTTATGTGTTTTTACTTTAAATATTTATTTTATTTTATTTATGCATATACGTGCCTGTCTATGTGAGTGTAGGCCCATGTTTGCAGGCGCCCTCAGAGGGCTAAGAAAGAATCAAATTCCCTGGAGCTAGACTTACAGGTGGCTGTAAACTCCAGGATGAAGGTGCTGGGGACCAAAAGGAGGTTCTTTTCTGTCCTGTGTTTAATCAGGCTAATCCAATCTACCAGAAGGCAAGCTCATTGGGCCTTCTACAGGATGCTTCCTCTGCAGAGGCTGCCTCTCCAGACAGAACAGTTCACACAGGCCTCGCAATACTTGAACCTATTGGAAACTACAGTCTGACCTCAGCCTCATGGCATTTCTCCTGGACTCAGACCTCTGACCAGGCAGTCCATAGATGTTTCTAGGGTAACCTCAATTTCCAGAAGAGAAAGTAAGACTCTAAGAGGTTAAATGCCCTGTGAAAAGACACAAATGTGTACGTAGTCTGAAATTCAAATCACAGACTCCTCATATCAGCCCAAGAGTCCCACACCCCTTATTACTTTCCAAATCCCACAGCCCTTATTTCCATAACACAGTTCCCTTTAGTCTCAGCTATGCAGACTTTGTTTGGAAAACACACTGGCCTCGTAAAGACACGATTTCCTCATTTAAAAGAAAATATTTTAGTAGTTACTCAGCCTTATGCTCTTGTAGCCTGACAGTACTATTTAGTGTTTCTATTGGAATGGGGGGGGGGGGTTAGCTGTGATGAGGAGAAATGTCACAAATCCTGCTGCTGAAGTCATGTGGCTTATTTTAGAAAGTCTCCATGAGTGGCTTCCTTAGAGAGAAGCAATGCTTCCTGGTTTTTCCGTATGATCTTTAAATTTCTGTTTAAGGACTAGTACTCAGATGAGCCTATGTGATTCCTGCACAGTGTTAAAAGCCTATGAAGAAGCCTGCATTCTCTAGAGATTTACGAAGCTCCAGGTTGGCATAGATCGAGGCAGAGGTACAGACTGCTGCAGCTGGCTTTTCTGTTTTTATGTTAACATGAATACAGCTGCTTTATTTGGTTAGTTGCCTGGTTTGTTTTGTTTTGTTCGTAATTTTTCAAGACTGGGTTTCTCTGTGTAGTCCTGGCTGTCTTGGAACTTACTCTGTAGGCTAGGCTGACCTTGAACTCAAAAAATCCTCCTGCCTCTGCCTGCTGAGTGCTGGGATTAAAGGTGTGGGCTACTACTGCCAGGTTGCCCTTTTTTTCCCTACCATATTTTGTCTTTTCCTAAGTCAGACCCCTGGGAGACACAGCCACTCCTCACTCCGCCCTGTCCTGGGCTGCTCCTAGGTGTCATCTTGGATGTGCACCTTCAGTTTTCAGGACTTCCTCTGTGTGTCTGGTACACATTAATAGACCCTGTCACTATGCTTTATTATTATTATTTAAAATTTTACATTTATTGATTGGTTGATGGTGTACATATGCCTGTGGGCACATATATGCCATGATACGTGTGTGGCAGTCAAAGGACACCTTGCAAAAATTGGTTCTCTTTGCTGGGCAGCAGTGACACACACCGTTAATTCCGGTACTCAGGAGGCAGGGGCAGGTGGATTTCTGTGAGTTTCAGGCCAGCCTGGTCTAGAGTGAGTTCTAGAACAGCCAGGGCTACACAGAGAAACCCTGTCTATAGAGAGAGAGAAAAAAAAGACTCTTTCCTTATAATATGTGAGTCTGGGGATTGAACTTAGATCTCCAGGTTTAAGAGCAAGTTTAGTTTAGTTAGCATGTATATAAGTGTGTTCTTCATAGTGTGTGTATATGTATTGAAATAATGGAGAAATCCCATTTAACTCTTTCCCCTTAACTCTCTACTGTCAGGATAGCTGTTTGCCCACCAAGCCAAAACCCCCCTCACCCCTCCCTGAGACCCCTGAAACTAACTGAGGTTGGCAGTTTCAGTGACTGTCTGCTCAAGGACTCAGAGCTTTGTTCACAGGATTTCTCAGTTGCATGTAGGATGTGCAGTCTAAACAAAGCTTGCTTCTTGCACATTTCCAGGTCAGCCTGATCTGCACGTAGTAACTCAGGTGAGACCACCCTGAGTAACCATGAGAACCATTTCAACTTCCCGCTCCCTTACCAGAGTGCTGTATCCCCCTTCCCTACCTAAAGTGCTGTATAAAAATTCTACGCTGAGAACATTCGGGGCTCTTGGCTATCTTCTTGCCTTGAGCCCATTCGCAGATGTAATAATTTTTTTTTTTTTTATCTTGCAAGAAATCTGGGTCTGGGGTCTTCTTTGTTCTGGCCGTTAACAGTATGTGTGTGTTCCATGGTTCATGTTTATACATCCATGTGTACATCATAGTGTGTGTGTGTTCACCACAGCACATGTATATGTATGTGCTCACCATGGTATGTGTGTGTCTGTGTGTGTGTGTGTGTGTATGCGTGTGTTTGTGCTCATTATGGCGTGTGTGAACACCTTATGAGAGGCCTTGCTCTCCTTCCATCCTGTGCATCTCAAGAAATCAAGGCCACTAGCTTCAGCTTCAAGCACCTTTACCCACCAAACCATGAGGATTCCTTCATGCATCTACTCAAACACCTGGAAAGTTATGCTGACTGTGGTGGGAGGCTTGGGACTACCTAACTCTCCTCACAACACAATGACAGACTTACCTCAGAGCCAGTGATCCCATAGACCAAAGTGGAGGCCATTATGAAGGTGACAGCCTCAGATTTTTCAGGGGCCCAAAAAGGAGACTTTTGAGGGGCAATTGCTGTGAGAAGTGGGAGCTGGGAAAACTGGTAGATATAGGCAGAAGTTTACTGGGCACTTTGCAGTGTAATTCCCTATTCCCATACCTCATCTAAAGACTTCTGTGAAGCCTTCTGCTGATTCCCCTCCTCTAGATATCAGACGGCTCATACTTCTTTAGAACGCAATGTCACATTGAGACTGTTCAGAAGCCCAAATTTAAGAAAGCCATGATGAATCTTGCTTGTTAGCATCAGGCTCTCATGCTCTGTCCTTTCTGCACTGAACAGGGAAGTAGTGTGTTGTGACCTGGTGTTTGCAGAAAAGGATGAGGAAACTCTCAGGCTGTTGCCCTCATCACACCTCCACCTTGGTGTATGGGATCATCTGCCCTCAGGGGAGTCTGTTTTAAGGAGATTCGAACAGGTTTATGGAGAAATCCATGCTGTAGCAAGCAAGCCTCCCTCTGTAGCCAGAGTAACTTGTCAAATCTGTGAGGACATCCTCTGATCCCAGCCGGGGAGTGGATCCTAATTACTCTAACTGACATCCTGTTGTAATATCCTGACACTCTTGAACCAGAGCTGCTCAACCGAGCCACTCCCAAAATGCCAGAATTGTGTGAGATGACAGACTCATAATCTCCTTGTAAATCTTTAAGTTTTGGAGTTGTTAACTATGCCCTGAGCATCACACAGCCAACTTTATTGAGGTTACACAGATGTAGCCAAGCCACCTCAGTCATGGGTACAATAAGGACACAGTAATTCTCAGGTTTCACTGACTCTTGACTCTAATGCCAAAGCATTACCTAGAACTTATGTGAGGTTACCATCCCTACCAAAAAGGAAAGCAAAAAGTGTTTGCTAATCAGAGGAAAGGAGATGGGTGTATGTAGAAGCTGACTATGCTCTCAAGGTGTTTGGGGGTATTTTCCCCCTCACTGAGTGTTGATTATGGTTTTTGAAATGCCACTGTGTCCTGCAGACACTGCTGTTGTCACGGGTCCAGTACCTCTTCACTCTTGGTCCTCCCTCCCAGGTATTTCCCCTGAAGAACGCACTAGCCCAAATCCAGGAACTTTATCAGTGATGGAGTGACAGAGGACACTTGTGGTAATATATTTTATATTTAATAAGATTATTCTGGAATATCAGAGAACAGAATCACCCACAGTCAAGCCAGGAGGGTCAGAGAGTGGTGACCCATACCTTTAACCATCACTCAGGAGACAGAGATCTTTCTGTGTTTCTGTGAGTTCAAGCAGTAGTAGTTCACACCTTTAATCCTAACTTGAGGATATGACACAGAGCTGGAGTGAAGCAAGTGGGCAGGAAAGATATTTAAGGCAGGAGGAGCGAGATTGAGGGAGGATTCTGTAGGAGCGGCCAGCCAGGCAGAGGACTCTTGAAGACAGCCATTTACCCTGTTCAGCTTGAGAAGCTGGCTGGGTGAGAATCAACTGTGGTCTATTTCCTCTCTCTGATATTCTAGCTTTTCCCCAGTATCTGGCTCTGGGTTTTCATTATATTCTGACTAGAGTTTGTGCAACAGACACTTCCCACCTCTTTAGTGCAGTAGCTGTGTCTTAGGGAGTTAGATTTTCCTTTTAAATCCTAGGTGTGTGCCTCTGGTCACAGTTACTCCAGAGGCTAAGGGAGGAAGAAAATTTTGGCCCAGGAGTCTGGGAATAGCCTGGGCAGCATAGCTGGTCTATTATTAAAAAACAATTTTTAAAAAATGTAGTTACATTGTGACCATGCTGAATATGCAGTGAGAACACAGTCACATCCTGATTGGGGTTTGTAGAAATGATCCAGATTCTTCAAGACACAGATGTAAGTAAAAGAAAAGTAAAAGCTGGGCAGGTATTATGGTACTGAAACCCCAGCACTCGGTAGGCTAAGGAGTATTGTTAGTTCATGCTTGGCCTAGATGATTCATAGGGAGGCCTGGTCACAAAACAGAGTGCTGGACCTACAGCTCAGTGAGAGAGCACCTATGGTGTTGCATGAATAAATGACTCTCAGGGATAGATCTCTGAGAAAGTTTGAGATATTAGAGAGAGTAAACACCACAGTCAGATCTCACCCAGCTGTCTTCCAGCTTCCTCAGCCTGGTTTCTCTTGGCCTCGTCTACCTTCTGTCTTTCTATGCCTGCCTTAAATACTCTCTTGGTAAATTAAGGTGTGGCCCCACCACTGCCTGGAACTCCTTCTGTAAACTAAGATGACCTAGAATTCATTTTGGATTAAGGACGGTAGATCACCATTCCCAGATACTCCCTATGCTGGGACTAAAGGTGTAAATCACCACTCTCTAAACTGACTGTGGTTAGATCCCTCTTATATCTCCAAAATATTAGGAGCTTTTATTAAAACCCCACACTTACGGAGCACTTTCAAAGGCTTGAATTTGATACTCAGCATTCAGGGAAAAAGGGGGGGGGGAGGAAATAGTGGGCATTTGGGAACCATGACTGGATTAAGAAATACTGAAGATATGCTAATTGAGCATAATATGTGGACCTTACTTAGATCATGGTGTGGAAAAGTCACCATTGAGAATACACTTTCCCTATGTAACAGAATTTTAAACACAGATTTGATAAAGTCTTTATCTGTTAGAGACTGATACTGAAATATTTGTTTATGAGATGTTATCATGCCTGGCAGCTGTTGAGATCTGGTTTGATAATATGATATTGCATTTATCAAGTGTGGTCACGGATGTTGATGGATGGAGACCTCAGGCCCTATGTGTGTGCGGTGGGCGGTGGTGGCGACAAGAGATCATTAGATTGGCTTTATGTAGAAAGGCTTTACTCTTACGAAGAGAGAGAGAAGAAATAGATGGAGGGGGAGAGGAGGGAGAAGAGAGAGAGGAGGAGGAGAGGCATTTGGGAGCACTCTCTGGCAGTGTGAGGGAAAAGGAGGGCAAAAGAGAGAAAGGGTTGGTGGGGGCAATTGCCACCGGCCAGGTGTATGGGATTATGTGTTGTTACATTGTATATAATTGTCCTACTGGTTTAATAAAAACGTTGATTGGCTGAAGGCAGAGAGGAAGTGTGGGCGGAGCTCCCAGACTAAGAAAACTCTGAGAACAGGAAAAACAGCAGAAATGCCACAGAGACAACAGAGATGCCACAAAGGCAGAGGACAGCTATGCTGTTCTGAGAAAAGGTACCGAGTCCCATGGCTGAACAGGATAAGAATCATGCATTAGTTCAAGGGTAAAGAGTTAATACATTATGTGCCTGGGCCCCAGGTCAATCAGTGTACAATTAATATAAGTGTTTGTGTGTTTCAGTGGGACTATGGGACTGAAGGCCAGAAAGTCCGGGCCATGAGGCTAGAGTGGAAATTCTGGGCCAGAAACTTCATGCAACAGCAAGGGGTGGCTTTAAGGACTAGAACAGAAACAGCAGTCACTTTAAAATTCTAATGCAGGAAGTGACAAGCTTAAGAGCCACATGGTTTGTCACAGGTTTTCAGCCTTGCAGTATTTGTGCAAAAGCAGATATAGATAATATGCACATGAGTGGACATGGCTGTATTCCAATAAAACTTTATTTATAAAACAGGAAGCAGGCTGTATTTGGTCCATGGAATTCTGGTCTGCCAATCCCAGCTTTATTGATAAAAATAAAACAAACCGGGAGAGGTGAGAAATGGAAACAATGGGTAAAATACTAATAACTGTTGAGCTGGGTGGCAGGTCTGTGCTGGCTCAGGGCATTCTCTTTATTGTTTTCCTAGACTCTTGGGCACACATGCTTTCATTTCAAGCTGGTGTTTAATTGGAACTGGCCTCCCAGAAGCTCAGGACAGTAGCAGATCCCTGCGGTCAGTCCTTTTGGTGGGGTTTTAATTCCCTGGAGACTCACAGGCACATTTCCTCCAGAGTCTTACACCCTGGTAAACAGTTTTCCTAAAATGGAGATTCTAGTGCTGAGGGATGGAGCTCACCGCCCTCAGGGAAGCAGTGTTGTTTTCTTATTTCTCGGTGGGAAATCGGAATGTCCCGGGGAGGACAAGAAATTCACCAAAAGCTCTGCAAGCACTGGGAACTCAGGAAGTTGGAATCGGGTCAGAACATCTGGGAGTTTAAAGGAGAAAAAAAAAAGTTAAGCTATTCATCAGGCTCCATAAATTCTCTCAAAAGCAGATGCTGTAATTATACAGAGAAGAGACAATGAGTCATGTTGTCAGCAGAAAGGAATCACACGCATCTCCAGCGAAACTGCCCTACGTGGAGTCCTTACCTCATTTTGGATTTTTTGAGAAAGGAATTGGGTGTCCCCTCCCTCGCCCCAAGTTTTTTCACAGCACTTTACCCGCCCACTTCGGGAGCTGTGCTCTTTGTCAGCATCAGCCCAAAGCCTCTGTGCCAACATGGTGGGATCTCATTGATGTGAGATACAAGCCCATTCAAACTCCAGCCTTGGCTAATAAGCTTTTCCTGCATATTCCCACATTACCCACTGTTAGAATGTAACTGTGCAGCCCTGTGTGTGACCTAGGGTAATAAATGCTGGAGCCTTTCCACCCCAAGGCTGGAGAGATGGTTCAGTCAATTCCCAGCACCCTTGGCAGGGCAATTTACAACCATCTGTTAACTCCAGTTTCAGGACATCTGATGCCCTCTTCTGGCCTCCAAGGGCACCAGGCACAAATATGGCACACAGACATGCAGGCAAAACACCCATGTACACAAATCCCAGCAGTAGGAAAGCAGAGGCGGGTGGCTCTCTGTGAGTTTGAGGCCAGTTTGGTGTGCAGAGTAAGTTCCAGGACCGTCAAGGCTACACAGAGAAACACTATCAAAAAGAAATTTAAAATATAGGATGTTACTTTGATTTTTCTTAAAGGCTACCTCAAATTTTCAGTGGCTTGGCAGAATAAAAATTATTTTCACTCCTGTCTGATAGAACAGGTAAGTATTTCACGTGTACACAAGGACTCCACTCAAGCCTTTTCTACTTTATGGCTGATTATCATCATCCTCATTATTAGTGTGTGCACATGTGTGGTCCTGACAAATGAAGAACAGCCTGAGGAAGACACAGCTCTGTATAAATTACATCCGTGAGACTCACGAGGTTGTGATTTGACATGGTTCTTCATTCTCTTTAATTGCTAAAAGCAGCCCATTGCATAAATGTATCCTTGCTATTCGTAATAGGCATTGTACTGTTTTCACTTTGGGGTACGATCGGTAAAAAAAAAAATGCTTTTGAGCCAGGTGTGGTGGAATAAGCCTTTAATGCCAACACTCGGGAGACAGAGGCAGGTGGATACCTGTAAGCTTGAGGCCAGCCTCATCTACAGACTGAGTTCCAGGACATCCAGGACTACACAGAGAAACTTTGTTTCAAGAAAGAAAGAAAGAAAGAAAGAGAGAGAGAGAGAGAGAGAGAGAGAGAGAGAGAGAGAGAGAGAGAGAGAGAGAGAGAGAGAAAGAAAGAAAGAAAGAAAGAAAGAAAGAAAGAAAGAGACAGGGAGGAAGGAAGGAAGGAAGGAAGGAAGGAAAAAGAAAAAGAGGTGATTTCAAACATCTTTTGTTAGCCTCTGTATACATTTCTATTGAGAATGTAGCTAGGAATAGAATTGCTGGGCCAGAAGGTGCTCATATATAAAGCATCAACAAATACTGCCAAATAGTTTTCTAAAGCGCTCATAGACCTTGACGTGCTCTCCCACCAGAAAACACTCCCTGAGACTTTGTCGAGGCTTGGCTGTCTGTCCTGTCCCTTTGGCCTTTCTGGTATGGTAGTGCAGTGGTGTTCCTTGTGGTTTAATTTGCTTTCCCTAGTTACTAAAGCTACTGAGCACCTTTTAATGGACTCACTGGCCACTTTGACATTCCATCTTGAAATGTCTCCTGCAATGGCTTATGTTCTTTTAGGTGGGTTGTCTTTTTCTTATTGATTTGAAGAAAGTATCTGTACATTTACTTGTACGTTAACTATTTTGATGCAGCTATCTTCTTACATCTGATAGATTTCCTTTTCCTTCTCGTAAAGATATTTTTGTCGTGATGGTGATGTCCAACACTTTTAGTTTCAGCACACAGGAGGCAGAAGCAGAACTCTGTGAGTTTGAGGCCAGCCTGGTTTACACAGCAAGTTCCAGGACAGCCAGGGATACACAGAAACCCTGTCTCAATACTCCCCCCCTCAAAAAAAAAAAAAAAAAAAAGAGAGAGAAGACAGAAAACTTGAGGAGTGCCTGGGATAAACAGTGAGACCCTATCTAAGGAAAGAGGAGAAGGAAGCAGCAGCAGCATTGGGAGGCAGAGGCAGGTGGATCTTTGAATTGCTCTACAGAGGGAGTTTCAGGACAGCCTGGACACACCGAGAAACCCTGTCTCCAAAACCAACCAATCAACCAAGCAAATAAACAAGAAACTCCTGTTAATAAAAAAATTTCTTTATTTATTTGCTTGTTTGTTTGTTTAATTAATTAATTTTGTTTTTTGAGTGCTGGGGCTAAAGGCGTGTGCTGTCACCAGCCAGTGATTAACAGAAGCTTTACATTTCAATGAACTATGTAATATTTTTTCATCTTTAATTCTAGTACGTTTCCCATACTGGCTCTTCCAAGCTCATGAAGACATTTTGTGTTATCTTTTAGAAGTCATATTATTCCACCTTTAGGTCTGTGATTGATCTGACTTGGCTTTTACATTTGGAGTGATACAGAAAACATGTGAATACTCCAGGGATCAACAATAACTGTTGAAAGGATCATATTTCTTCCCAGGTCAGGGCACAGGACCCTGGCTGTAAGTCAGGTGACTACCTATGTGTTACAATAAGGCTTCTGGCCCTGGGCCTCCAGAGGTCCAGACCCACAGACCTGCAGCCCCAGACCACTTAGCCGCCCACCACTGCTTTTCCTCCCAAAGATGACTCAGATGCTTATATTGACTTCATGCTGTTTGGCCTATGGCTTAGGCACATTGCTAGCTAGCTCCTTCATCTTAACTCAACCCATTCTCATTAATCTGTCTGCCACATGGCCTGTGGCTCACCTGTGTTCCTTACATGTTTCTTCTTGGGTGGCTGGCTAGGTCTGTCTCTGACTCCTCCCTTCCTTTCCTACCTATTCTGATTCCCCACCTACTTCTTCTATGGTGCCTGTCATGGGCCAAAACAGCTCCTTTATTTAAAGACTGATATTCACAGCATACAGAAAGACATTCCCACATCACCTATGTATGGGTCTGCCTAGGGACATCTTATTTATCTACATTTTCACTGACATTGCATGTTTTTAATTGAGTTGGGTGTAGTGGCACACAGATGTAATCCTGGCACTCAGGAGAGAGTCTGGGCAAGAAAATGAAGACTTAGTGGCCAGCCCGGCTACTTAGTAAAATCCTTGTATATTAATGCCCCAGAGGATACTCCATACCCAGGAGTGTATGGGCAGTATGAATTAGACTTGGTGGTTGTTTTTAAAAAGGACATGAGGGGCCTGGAGAGATGGCTCAGTGGTTAAGAGCACTGACTGCTTTTCCAGAGGACCCAGGTTCAGTTCCCAGCACCCACATGGCAGCTCACAACTATCTGTGACTCCAAAGTTGACACCTCACACAGACATGCATGTAGGCAAAGCACCCATGCAAATAGGATAAAAATAAATAAAATTTTTAAAAAAGGATATGAAGTTAGGGGGTTAGTGGGGTGAGAGATGGATCTGAGGTAAGTTAGGAGGAGCTGGGATTAGATATGACCAAAATTCTTAAAGAATTAATAAAAAATATCTTTTTAAAAAGGACCCGTGACTTTCTCTGACTCCTCACAATACTTCAAGGAGCTGTGAAGCTCATCAGGTCTAGAAACAACGTCCATTCCTCCAGAATATTTTCATTTGAAAATTCTGCATTGAAAGTCAAATTGATAAACTGCGACTTGATCTGTATCACGGGGCCTTGTTCTGCAGTAAAATAAATGAGCCGTGGAAAAGACATGGAGGAAGGAGATGTGATAATGCACTTGGAGGCAGGGGCATGATGATGAGCAGGAGGCCAGCCTAGGCCCAATTCTAAAACCCAATTTAAAGACAATAAAATAGGTTATTAAGGATGAGAGAGAAGCAGAGAGTCAGTGCACGGAGAGTTTTCAGGCAAGCAAAGTTCTGGCTTGTTTGGTTTTGCTATTATTTATTTATTTTTTGATAGAGTTTCTCCATGTGACCAGGCTGGCCTCAAACTCCTGACCTCCCCCCTCTACCTCCCAAGTGCTGGGGATTATAGGTGTATACAGCCACATAAGCCTCCCAACGGTTCTGTATTGGGATGGTGGATGTGTGTTGTAGACTTGTCAAAAGCCCTTTAACACCAGGGAACCAGCAGACGACTCAGTAGGTTAAGCCACTTGCCACCAAGCCTGATGAGCTGAGCCCTGGAGACTCACGGGGAGGAGGGAGCTGACTCCTGAAAGCTGTCCTCTGACCTCCACACTGGAGCTGTTGGGCGCAAGAACACACACACACACACACACACACACACACTCTCACACACACACTCTCTCTCTCTCTCTCTCTCTCTCTCACACACACACACACACACACACACACACACACACACACACACACACACGATAAATAAATAAATGCCAGTGTAAACTGTGAATGTCAGTGACAAAGTTGCATGTTTGATCCACTAATTGTGATTATATATACCTCTCTGTGGGTAAAGGAGAAGCCGCACTTGCTGGGCCAGGGGCACACAGGGGAACTCTCTGTGTTTTCTACTCAATCTTACTGTAAATCTAAAGAGCACCAGGGAGTCTGCTGTGAGATTGTGTCTCCTACAACTGTCAGAGACTCTATACCCATGACGTTTCATCAACATGATCCCAACAAGCATAATGTCAATAGACACACTAACATGGAATGGGGGAAGCTCTTGTGACCTCAACCCTACAAGAAGAGCTACAGGCAACCAAAGGCTGAGAATTGGAGACGTTCCTGTTTCCCAGGAAACAGCACAGCAGTTGGTTATCAACTGGTCAGCCCTGAAAACTTACACATACAAGTAACATTATATAGCTGAGCACCTTGCATTTATATATTTAAGAACACACACACACACACACACACACACACACACACACACACACACACACACACACACCTACAACCACCACCAACAGCAAGTTAAGGGAAAAGAGACCATCACTTTGAAAGATAACAAGAGGGTAATTGGGCAGGGTTGGGAAGCGGATAAGGAAGGGAAAATGATGTAAGAACATAATAATCTCAAAAAAGTAAAAGTTATAATTTTTAAAAATAAAATGAGATTGCTTGTACATTTTTAATTGAAGTCTTTAATCAATATAAAAAAATCTGTCACTTTAGATTGTCTCTAGGTTGTTAAGAACACACATACTCTATCACCTTGGAATTATGGCCTATAGTTCCACCCACAGCAAACAGGAAACTGACCCAGATTATACTTGTGTGTTTCTGAGTCTCAGTTTAGCATGGACATGTAACACACAGCACATGCTGTGAATCTGGTGGCCATGCTCTATCCATACCGGCTTCTGGTTTCATTGTAACCCCCACAGCCAACCACACACAGTGCCACCCATCAGACGCTGCTGCCAGCAGCTGCCTCCGGTTTTGAATGCTACAGATTACTCTTTGCTCTTGCAATGTTTCCAAGTTTTATTTAATTACTGTTACCAAACACCAGTGATCCACTTTCTGGATTGATGTCATTTTCTTATAAAGCAGAGGCAGACAGGGCCCTGGTGCCGCCTCTGAACATAGATTCCCTGTCTTGAATGTGGCTGAGCTCTGGTTGGCTGAATTTGAAGGCCATCTTCAGTCTGTCAACAATGCCCATTTATGAGCATACAAAATACAGCCAGCTGTTTGCGTAGTGATCAGAGTGCCTGTTTTCTGTTTTACACAGACCCTGATTATATTTAGGTCGATGCCTGCAGTGTTTGTTTCGATGGCTTCCAGAGTCAGAATATTCCAAAATGAAATGTCTTTTTATCCAACATCTGAAGACACCTGTTTCCACTGTGTGTTCTATGTCAGTTGTGCTTCTAAAGACAAAGGAGAAAGTTGAGTGTGAATGTTCTCATGGAAAGGCCAGATGCTTGGATGTAAGCCTGCACCTGGAACAGAATATTCCATTGTCTGAATCTCACAGGAGGCCTGAGTCTGCTTTTCAATCATGCCCCATGTTTCCACTTCAAGTTCAGCAGAGAGAGGAGTAGAGGAATTTGGGAGGCTTCCTGGAGAACTTCCTTCTCCCTCTCTCCCCATCTCCAGCTGCTCTGTTTCTGTTTCTTTCTCTCATCTGCAGCAGAATCACATTTGAGCTTTAATCCGTGACCTAAACCAAAATTCTTAGACCAGAAACGGAAGTGCTGAGGGCAAATTGGCCTCCAAGGGTCCAAGAAAAAAAATCCTTGTGGCATTTCCCCCTTCCGTTGTCCACTGTGGCTTTTCCAGATACATATACTATAAGATGTGCCGTCATTCTGTCTTGTTTGTCTGCTTTCAGGGAACCAAGAGCGGTGGAGCACGGTCATCCTAGAATTACAGGCAACGTATGACTAGGACACAATGTTCCCACTGTCTGTGCCTCTCTGACTGGACCCCTATCAGGGAGAGCAAAGGGGCTTACTTGGGCTAATAAGTCAGTATGTTACCATGCCTTAGATTTCAGAGACTTTAGAACCAAGTCAAGAATAAGAGCAGCAATTTATCAAGCACTCACGTGCCACAAGTTTTAAGACCTTAACACAATTCAGAGCAGACGTTACGACTACTCTATTAAGGCTTGCCCATGTCGGACAGCCATCCAGGGGAAATCTGGGGAAGCATTTTCTTATTGAATCTACTGTCTTGTTGGTTGCATTTGATTCTTCTAAAAATGATTTACTGATTTGTATTCATGTGTATGTCTCCACACAGCATATGCAGTGCACTTGCATGTAGATACCCAAGGAGTCAGAAGAGGGTGTTGGATCCTATGGAAGTACAAGCAGTTGTGAGCCACCATGTGGGTGCTGGGAAATGTACTCAGGCCACTGTAAGAGCAGCAGGCTGTCTTAACTACTGAACCTTCTTTCCAGTACTGTCTGCCTGTCTGTCTGTTTCTCTCTCCCTCTCCCCCCTCCCTCTCCCCCTCCCTCTCTCGCTCTCACTCTTTCTCCTTCCTTCCCTTTCTTTTTCTTTCTTGCTTGCTTTCAAGATGGCCTTGCTATATAGCCTAGGCTAGATCTCCAGCGTTGGATTTAACCTCTATCCGAATATGTGCACGTTCCAGTTGTTAAATGCTTCTCCCAGAAGCTGTGAAAACCAGCCATTAGATCTTGAGTCCTGTGTGCTTCTCACTCCGGGAGGGGAAAATTGGGTTTTGGAGAACAGAGTTCGCTGACTTTATAAAGAGGTCCAGCAGGTGGCAATGTTCCCCACAGGAGCAGAAGAGCCCACCAAGATCCGCATAAATGCCTGGGGATGAGAAGACAATTTTGTGGGAGTAGAAGACACAGCACCTGCCTGCATTTTTGTGTGTGCTGGGGATTGAACCCATGATCTTGTGGGTATTAGGTAAGCACTCAACCGCTGAGATACATCCCCCAGCCCTCAGCTTCTCCAGTACCACTTTTTTTTTTTTTTTGTCCATTTACACATTATTTTATTTTAAGTTACTTTTTTTTCTGATATTTTGAGATATGGTCTCTCTGCGTAGCCCTAGCTGACCTGGAACTCACTACACAAACCAGGTTGACCTTGAACTCACAAAGATCTACCAGCTCCTACTTCCTGAGTGCTGGAGTTAAAGACATTTGCCACCAGGTCCAAACTCCCATGCAATGTTCCCCACAGATCTGTTCATTCAGAAACATCCCCAGAGTGTTCATTAAATCCCATTCACCTGCCCCATCACTTATGTGCCAGTTTCCTCCTCCACTTCCTTGAAGACCATCCCTGTGCACATCTGAGGACTGGTCTAGCCTGGGCCTGTCCTTCTCTGCTTATGGTTCTCATGAAAGAACCAATCACACTTCTGGAGAGGACAGTCCTGACATTGAGTAACTAAAGGTAATAGTTGTTGGCTGTGAGAAAGATATTTCAGGACCAAGAGAGGCTTCATCAGGTCTGTGCCTGAGGTCCAATAGGCAGACACAGCAAACTCAGCTATAAGTGAAAATATGTGCCTTCCAAATACAAGCTCCAGAGAGAAAAACTTATTTCTACCCCTTGTCAGACTGTCTGGAGTGGGGGGGGGGGCAAAATACTCCTTTAATTTTGAAGACAATCAGGTTTTTAGAGAGCTTTCTACTGTAAATGTAAATGTGATAACGGGCATTGAAATTGTACATAATACCAAGGAAATAAAAGAGTGAGTTAGGTGTTGTGATCACCAAGTGGGCATTGATATGCTGAAGAACTATCTGATGATTTTTCTAATGATACCCTCCCAGACAGTTTATATGCAAATCTCATGCTAATTAATTATGTTTTGTTCACTGTCTTAATTAACCTTCTGTTGCTGTGAAGAGACACCATGACCATGGCAACTCTTATAAAGGAAACATTTAATTGGAGCTGGCTTACAGTTCAGAGGTTTAGTCTATTATTGGAATGATAGGAAACATGGTGGCTTATGCAGATCCAGATTCACAAGCAGCAAAATAGAGAGAGAGAAAGAAAGAAAAAAAGAGAGACTGAGTGAGAAGGAGGGAGGGAGGGAGGGAGGGAGGGAGGGAGGGAGGGAGGGAGGGAGGGAGCATGTCTGACTTGGGCTTTTGAGATCCCAAAGCCCACCCCCATGACACACTTCTCCATCAAGGCCACACCTACTCCATCAAGGCCACACCTCCTAATGTCACTCCCTGAGCGTTCCAACATTTGAGCCTGTGGGGGCCAATCTTACTCAAAGCACATTTACTGAGAGTCTCTCTCTCTATAGCCCAGGCTAACCTTGAACTATCACCTCTCCTTCCTCCTCTCCCGCACATACTCCCTTTTAAATTAAAATAGTACACACAGATGTCTAGGCAGTTAGCTTTCCAATCAGGTACCTTCAATCATCCATCTGAGTTACTGGTTGACAGGAGAGGCATCAGGAAGGCAGAAGATGCTCTGAGATGTTGGGGGAAACATTATTTTAGTAAGCCTCAACTTTGTTGTGAGCTAGCTTTACTCAAAACTGTGTCTTGATACACATCTTTTTGTATTGGACCATGTTTTCAGTAGGCAGATAGGGCTATATGTAATTAATTTGCCCAAGGTCTCCCACTCCTACCCCTATGAACAGTTATTAGGAACCAACAACTTGCTGTTTCTCCTTGACCACACTGTGGTTAGTGCCAGAATAAACTCATGTAATAGACCCTGGGTAAGTGACTAGTTAGTGGAACTCTCCAAAGGCCCCTAAAGTCTTTATCAAAATGCACAAACAGGACTATGTGTTCTATTCCCTGGACATCCTGGGTCCTCCAATACCTTATATCAACCTACAATCACGTTTTCTGTCATGAGGACATCCAGGCAGACTGGCAGAGCGACACTATTGAACAACAGTGTGTGTATGTGTGTGTGTGGGGGGTGATGTCCAAGCATGGGATGCCTGGTCATCACAGCTAAATCCAGATTTGCACTGCTTGTTCCTGGCACGTAGAACCCAGTATTTTGCCTTGTACTGCAAGCAGCTCCTGGCTCCTCTTGCAAGTTTGGCTGTCACATCTCTCATTGACAAGGACATGCTCGCTCGTGCTAAGGTTCCAAGTAGGGCAGGGAATGACAGGCATTAACATGTCGGTGTTCTGATGAGAACAGAAAACAAGCCTTGCACACTGATGGCAGAGAGGCGAGTGTTGGCTCTCAGGCCTGGAAAAAAGGTCCAGTCCATTGTGTTTGGTTGCCACAGGGTATGACGCTTCGGAACACATTGGACTGGTGTGTTTTCTCTTTCCATTTTAATCTGGGTGCTATATGGGCCTCCACCCACTTTAGCAACAGGTTTCTGTGCTTTAGGGGAAGGACATGCTCTGGGGAATAACTAGGTCATTGCTCTATTTAAGCTTACAAATTCCTCTACAAAAAAGTCTTTGTTAGAACATAGTGGTGGGAAGTGGTCTTCAAAGTAAGGTTTATCCAAGACAACAGAAAAAGAGCACAGGACAAAACTGGTACAACTTCTATTTTTTCATTTCATCCTTTAAAATATCTGTCTGTGGGTATATTTTACATGACAGGTACCATTGGAATATTAATAAGCATATATTGCTTTGAAACTACATCATATTAATATAAACATATATCATCACCAAATCTTAGATATTGTACATGTACAGTTGACATTCTGTATGAGTTCTCAAAAATATTCAGGAAGAAGAGCATTCCTATAGACCAAATGACCAGAGGTGACATAAGAGAGCAACATAGGCTGGACAGTGGTGGCACACACCTATAACCCTAGCATTCAGGAGATGGAGGTAGGCAGATCTCTGTGAGTTTGAGGCTGATCTACAGAAAGAGTTCTGGGACAGCCAGGCCTGTTACCCAGAGAAACGAGAGAGAGAGAGAGAGAGAGAGAGAGAGAGAGAGAGAGAGAGAGAGAGAGAGAGAGAGAGAGAGAGAGAGAGAGAGAGATTAGCCAGGTGAGGCTGCCCTCACTCGAGTGAGTGCTTGGCTGGCACGATTAGGGCATTTGGAGACTAGGACATAGCCTGCAGGTTTTTCATCTCATGAGGACACAGCACATCAGTCTCTCTGGATTCACACAGCCTGGTACCATGGGATAAGGGCTTGAACTATGCTCCTTCCTCCATTCTCATGTGCTAATTCTCTGACCTTCAGGGACCACAGACATTGACCTTATTTGGAAATGGGGGTGTTAGAGATCTCATTAATTAACACGAAGTCATACTGGTGGGAACCTTTCTCCAGTATGATCTGTGTCCTTATAAAAGGGCTGGGGCTGTAGCTCGGTGGGTAGGGTAGCCAGCCTAGCATGCATGAAGGCCTGAGTTTGATTGTCAATACCAAATAAACCAGTTGAGGTGACACTGGCAATAATGCCTGCAATTGGGAGGGGGAAGAAGGAAGATCTGGAGTTCAAGACTGTCCTCAGCTACAGAAGAAACTCAAGGTCAATTACAAATTCATCCCTCACAGGAGGAGTCAATGCAGACAAAGGGAATGATCTGAGAGGGCAAAGGGCGGTGCCTGTTCCTGTAAAGCCAAGGAAAACAGCCTCAAACAGAGCATCCTCCCAGCCCACTGAAAATCTGAACTCAGATTTCTAGCCTTTAGAACAATATATGTGTGTTGTTTAATGGTGCTTTGTTATAGCAATGTTAACACAGCATAGACCGTCTTTGCTAAGTAAGTTATGTGTGAGGGGTGGGGGGGATCTGAAAACTGGGATTTGTATTTAAAGATCTGGGACCTTCCAGGCTGGGATAGTTTGGAAGAGACAGTTCTAAATGGAGAGAAAATGAGTTCATCTTGTTGCCTTTTTCAGACAGATTGAAGTGCTCTTACCAGCCAGAGGCAACAGAGGAACATGGGCGACTTCTGCCATTTTCTGTTACTATTATTATTATTAAAGACTATTTAAGAATAAGTTTATTTGGATCGCAGTTCTGAAGGCTGAGGCATCTGGGGTATGGCATCAGCACCTGTTCAACTTTTGGTGAGGCTTTTCCCGCCTCACAGGGAAAGAGCTGAGGGAGACAAGCTCACTCTATAAGAAACATGCTTTTGGGAGAATGAGCGCACACTCACAAGCACTAACCCACTCCTGTGAAAATGACATTACTCCATAAGGACAGAGGCATCGTCACCCAACCATCTGCCACTCCCTTGCACTGGACAGCATGCTCCTAACACATAGATTTGGGACATACCTCCCAACTAGAACAATAGGACAGTCACAGACAGACCAAGAACTTGCTCTTCCTTGTGCATCTGTACTGAATAGAATTTCACTCTAACAAAATCTGCATCTGAGCCAAATGTAGTGGTGTGTTCCTACTATCACAGCCCTTGGAAGGTGGAGGCAGGAGGATCGGGAGTTCAAAACCAGCTTCAGTTGTCTACCAAGTCTGAGGCCAGCTTGGGCTGTGTGAGATCCTGTGTGATGGCTAATATTGGCTGTTACTTGATAGGATCTGGGATTAACTAAAAGGCTGGTCACTGGATGCTCCTGTGAGGGACTCTCTTGATCAGATTAGTTGAGGTGGAAAGACCCACCCTAAATGTGGACAGTACCTTCTGGTGACAGCCCCCACAAAGGACATGGACAAGGACTGCTGAGACACCCAGCCTTATGGACTGAGAACTAGCAGGTTCTTGGTTTCTCTGGTGTTAACTGGATTGGTAGATTGCCCAGGCAATTTACTAGCCCCTCTCCTCTGTTTTGAGACAGGATACTGTGTAGTTTTGATGTACCTAGAACTCTATATGCAGACCAGGGTGGTCTTAAACTCCCAGAGATCCATATACTTGTGCCTCCTGAGTTCTGGGATTAGTAGTATAGAATACCATGCCCAGCAATAAACCCACCTTAAAAATATATCTAAAAAAATAATAAAAATATATTAAATTGTATTGGTTGTGTTCCTCCTGAGAACCCTGATTAGTACATCCTATCTTAAACACAAAGCCCCATCCCATAACTCCCCAAAACACAATTCTTAAATCTCTTAAAGGCTGGGTCTTATGACTAGAGCCCACATTTTACCATTTCCAGGCTAGTTGCTGCTTTCTGACCTGACTAGTCTCTTCACTTCCTTCTAGCAACAGGCTGCTAAGTCAAACATAGAAGCAGTGGATCGCTGGAGCTCATGGGTATCTACCCTTAAGAGCTAGCTATGAAGTCTAAAGAAACTTTGAGAGTCAGCTGTGAACACAACCGTGATTAAAAGTAAAATATAGGGGCTGGGGTAGCTCAGAGGTAGAGTACATGCTTGGCATTCACGAGGCCCTGATGTGCAATGTCTTTCTGTACACTGTGAATTATCATTGGCTAATAAAGGAACTGTTTTTGGCCTGTGGCAAGGCATCTTAGAAGCAAGGGGATTCCAAACATAGATAAGGAGGGAAAGGGTCAGATAGAGACACTGTGAGCTGCTGCTGAGGAGGAAGATGTAAAGGAATTCAGGTAAGCCATGGGCCACGTGGCAAGACAGATTAATGGAAACGGGTTGAGCAATATGCCTGAGCCATAGGCCAAGCAGCATGTAATTAATATAAGCCTTTGTGTGGTTTTTGGGGCTAAGCAGCAGCAGGGCTGCAAGCAGGTTCGAACCTCAGGGCTAGGCCAGAAACATACTACAAGGCCCTGGATTCAAACTTATGGATCTAAAAACAAAAGACAAACACACAAACAACTTTTGGGCCTTTTTTTTTAGAGAGAGACGACAAACAGGACAGACAGACTAACTTATACATCCCAGGCTAGCCTCAAACTTGCTATTGACTTCTACCTTCCTCCTGCTTTTAACTCCCACATGCTGGGTTACAAGCATGGGCCACTGTACCTAGCTTTCAAGTAATTAATTTTTAAAGTAATAACTACTAAGATATTCATTGCGTCCTGATGATATTAATACATTTTACCTTTCCCTATGTGTCAAGGCTGTTTCTGTCTGCAGCATCCATCAGTGGAAAACTGGGTCATGAACTACCTCTATGAACCTCTCTTCTTGACTCTGTGCTCAGTGAAGTCAGGTTGGTTCCTGGAAATTATCTATAACAAAAGTGATGAACTCAGGGTAATTGGCAAACGTTTGTTGTCAGCCCCAAGGAGAGCCCATTGTTAAGAATTTCCCAGCATACCATTCTGCAGATCTGAACATAGGCTGCGGACTCCATGTTCCAATAAATAAAATAAACTGAAAAGTTTGAGAGGCTCGTATTTCAGTGGGGTCCAGACCTGATGTGGGGTTTAATCCACCAATGAGCACTGGAAACAAATTCTGTCTTCCACGGTGTCACAGAAGAGGGGAACAATGAGGTGATATCTGGAAGACCTGCCATGTCATCCCACAACTGGGGCATTAAACACTCACTTCAATGCCTTTATTGTGTTTTATTTCTATGGGGTAATAGTGTTGAAGCTGGCTTCCCCCTAATAATTCTTATAGATTGCAGGGACTCTTTCAGGCTTGCTCTAGGCAGAAAGAGGATAAGTAAACTCAAAGGTCCCAGGCTTCTAGCATTCTGTAACCCATCCATAAATGTTCCTTCAGAACTAGATAACAGGTGGCCAGATCCCTAGCACAGTCCAGTTCTTGGGGCAACTGTTCGCTGTATATAGTAACAGCTATAAAAATAGAAGGTGACCCCACTTCCACAAAAAGGAGTCAGGATAAGTGTTTCTAGGCCACAGAGGTTGCACTGTGTAGTGTAGAGGTTTCAGGGGCTTGAGACTGACCAGGACTTGTAGCCAACTCTCTCAATTACCAACTGTGGCCTGGGCAAGGTCTGGCTTCCTAGAGCCTTAATTCAATCCTTTGCACTGGAGAGAAACAAAAAATTGTCTAAAGTTGAAGGATGGGAGGGAGTGAGCGAGAGAATAAGAACAAAATAAATGACATCTATGTACGATAATGCCAGGATGAACCCGTTACTTTGCATATTGATTTAAGAAATTAAGTGAGTAGAAACTCTTACATGTGTATGTGTGTGTGTTTCAAAGCTATAGTGTTTACTGATATAATACAGAGAAAGATGTTAATTCAACTATAAAGAAATGGAGATAGGCTAGATAGAGATGTGGCTCACTTGGCATGAACCCCAGGGTTCAGTTCCATGGCACCACATGAAAACTGGACATGGTGGTGCATGCCTGTAATCTCAGCACTCGGAAGACAAAAGCTGAAGGATCAAGGAGTTCAAGACCATCCTCGGACACATAGTGACTCTGAGGTTAGCCTGGACTGCATGGGAGCCTGTCCAAAAAGGAAAAGAAGTAAGTAAATAAGGGAGGAAATGGAAGGAGGAAATAGGGGCTGGTCACATGAGTGATAACATCTCTAAATCCTTTTCTATTGGAGCAGAGCATATTATTTAAAGGTGGGTAGTAACAGAACAAAGAAGTTAGCCTTAAAGATTCAGTGTGGTGGAACATGCCTTCAGTCCAGCACTCAGAAGGCAGATGTGGGTAGAATGTGGTCCACAAAGTGAATTCCAGGCCAGCCAGGGCTACACAGCAAGACCATTTCAAAACAAATAAACAAAATAATAAAGTTGCAGCATAACAACTTATGTGTGCATGTGTATTTAAAGGGTACCATGGCTGTCTTTAGGGGGGATGTCCTGGCAAGATGGTGCAGAAATAGAAGTGTTTGCAGCCAAGCCTGAGTAGTTGCGTTAGATCCCCAGGACCCACATGGTAGAAGCAGAGAACACACTCTTAGGAGTTGTCTTCTGACCTCATTCATTTGCCATGGCACAGGGAAACCACATACACAAACATATAATCACTCAAACGTATTTTAAAATAGATATCAATAACATTTCAAGACAACCAATAAAAACAAAGAAAATGCTTGCAAAACAAATGCAGAGTGGAGCTTATATTGTGACATATGAAAACTGTAATGATGTGTAGTAAGAGTTTCTGGCCCTGCCTTTCCAGCCTAGCCCTGAGGTTCAGACCCTCTTGCAGCTCTGTTGTTGCTTAATCCCAAATAATCACACACAGGCTTTTATTAATTACATGCTGCTTGGCCTATGGCTCAGGCTTATTGTTAGCTAGCTCTTGCATCTTAACTCAACCCAGGATTGTTATCTTGTTTAGCCATGGGGCTTGGTACCTTTTCTCAGAGCAGCATTCTGGTCTTCTTTCCTCTATGTCTGCTGGCATCTCTGCTCTGTTCTTCCCCTTCCCAGCGGTTTCTTAGTCTGGTAGCCCCACCCACACTTCCTGTCTGCCTTCTGGCCAATCAGCATTTTACTAAAACAATAGGAGGAACAAATATTTACAATGTACAAGAATAAAACTCCACATCAATGATGGAAAGAAAAATAACCAAATTTAAAATGGGCAGAGATGGGACTAAGTTTAGCTCAGGGATATAGGAGGTTGTTAACACACTTGAGATGCTAGGTTCAATCTCCTATCGTGCACATATGTACACACACTCACACACTATGCATAGAAGGAAAGCAATAGGAAGGCCACACGTAAGCTTTGTGACAATCATTCTCTGGGCAGTCCCAAGTCTCTGCTGGATTTGCATTTGATCTTGGGTGTCTGCATCACTGCTAGATCTAAGCCAGCTGTTGTCTCCTCTCTTCTGCTTCCTTCTTTAATGATTTCCCTAAGCTAATATCAGCTTGTGGCACATGCCTGCCAAAGATCTTGACTGAGTGAAGAATGGAGGTATGTACACACCACACATGTACACACACATACACACACACACACAGAGCCACTAAAGGTTCTGCTCTTCTCTTTGACATCACTGCAGTACCATCTAAGCATATAGGGCCCTCTGAGATGCTTCACTGACTCCCTAAGAGGCACTTCAGCTATTTCTCCTCAACGCAGAAAAGACTCCCATGGTTAATGACTAAGGTAAATATTGCAAATCACTGTTCTGCATGGTGAAGGACCAGAGACCACGTAACACTGCACCAGTACCAGGCTGTGTTCTAGGGACTTCTCTCATGCTAACTTGTCTAACAGAACAGGTCGACTAGGTAGGAATTTTCATCTGTCTCATTTTATAGTCAAGAAGCAAGAGCAGAAAGAGGTCAAATGGTTGTTCCAAGAAGGTCCCCCTGGGACACAGTAAAGGTGGTCTGGTCCAGGGTTGGGCACCTAGCATCAGCTTACATTTGAACATTGACAAGGTGGTATACAGGACAGCACAGTTTTATTATGTCCCTAGGTACATAAGCCACTTAAATTTGCTTTGATTGGAAACCTGCATAAATAAAGATAGGCCACTTTAGTTCTGGAGCTGAGGAGACTAAGTCTGGAAAGTGTCTGGAACCCTTCTCTAGAAAAGCAAATAGCTGCATATGTAACTCTTGGGGTTTGTGAGTCCCCGAAGTCCACAACAGGCTTCAGAACTTAAAAATAAAGGATCCAGGGTTCCCAGCTGTAGCTGAGTCTGAAGAGGGGAGCTGGCCGTGAGGCCAGAGCCAGGTTCTCATGAGAACAGCTGCTTCCCAAGGCTCCACTGCCCAGCCCTGCAGAGATGATCATGCTTCCTTCCAGCTCTAAATCATCCCTTCCTATTTCTTTATATATTTTTGCAAATAATTTGCATTATTGGGAATGTTTCTCTAGCATAGTGTAAATCAAGAGACACTTACAGCAGACCTAAAGAAACTGCAGAATCCTAGAGACAAGGGGGCTATAAATATAAACTGTTTCCAGTGTCCCCAATGGGAGGCATGTAAACTCAACTTCAGAAGATAGACTGAAATCAGTAACTGCTCAAGAGGAGGTGGATTAAAAGCCAAGCACAGGATGCACACTGCATTTCTTTTCAAGCTCTTTTTACCAATTCTGTCTTTATTTTATGACAGTTTCATACATATATACAGTGAGTCCTAAACATATCTACCCCAAGCTCCAGCTCCACACCCCCATCCTATAGTAAGTGGTTTCTGTCCTGGACTTTTGGGCCTACCCTCAAGGTTTAGACCGCAGACCCACAGTCCCACAGAGACACACAGACGCTTCATTAATTTTAGGCCGATCACCTAAGGCCCAGGCATATAACTTGCTAACTCTTTATCCTTAAACTAACCCATGATTCTTATCCTGTTCAGCCATGGGGCTTGGTACCTTTTCTTAGAGCAGCATAGTTGTCCTCTGCTTCTTCTGGCTTCTCTTTGGCATCTCTGCTCTATTCTTCCTGTTCCCAGAGTTTTCTTAGTCTGGTAGCCCCGCCCACACTTCCTGTCTGCCTTTGGCCAATCAGCGCTTTTTATTAAACTCATAGGTGGGACAATTATTTACAATGTAACATCATAAATCTGTTACAATGTGGTTTCTTGGTCCCAGGCAGCCAGAGGCCCAGACACACAGACCTGCAGTCCCAGGCCCCTTAGCCCCCTGCCATTATTTGAGAAGTGGAGCATAGTGGTATTGAAAACAGGGAACTTCATTGTTGGGGCTACTACCCTCTCTCTCCTCTTTACACCAGCTATAGATTCTTATCCCAAGCACCAAAGCCATAGGGTCCTGAACTGAATGCTCCGAAACTGTGAGCCCAAAGAAACATTTCCTCCTTTAATGTTATTTCGGGTATTTGTTACGGTGCTGGGAACTAGCACTGAGTCACAGCCCATGACTCAGTTCCTTCTAGATGCCCATCCTTTCCCACAAACACGGATGGCTCTGCCCTCACAATAGCCATACTGATCAGCGTCCCTCAGCTCTATTCCGGTCTCTCTTACCTTTGGGCATTCAGTGGTTTGCTCTCTACCCACTGCCAACCTCTGCACTCAGCCTTATTTTAGTGCCTCTTTGCTGTGAACTATGAATATGTATTACTCTTATTTGCTAATAAAATGCTGCTTGGCCAGTAGCCAGGCAGGAAGTTAGGTGGGACAATCAAACTGAGGGCTTGGATAAAGAAGGTTGGAATATGGGGAGACTCTAGCCAGTCACCCTGTGATAAAGCCACAGTCATGTGGCAATACATAGGTTAATAGAAATTGGTTGATTTAAATGTAAGAGTTAGTTAACGATAAGCTTGAGATATCAGCCAAGTATTTATAATGAATATGTCCTTTGTGGTAATTTGAGAAGCCGTGGCTTGTTGTTTGAGAACAGGCTGTTAGGACAGAAAACTCTGCCTCTATTTATACCTGTTTGTGCAAACCTCAAGTGGGGGCGATGAAACAGAACTACTCTTGAAGATCTACAGCCTAACAAGATTGTCTTCTTTGGTTAAATGAGCTGAAACAGTCTAGAAGAGTTCTGGAAGTAAAGGGGGTGTGCCGGCATCGGCACCCGGAAGTGATCCTTGTGCTGTTACCTTTCAGGAGCATAAAAAGCTCTGCTGTTTTCTGACCCTTCCCCCTAAAAGCTCATCACTGACTGGGTAGCTTTTTGTCAACTTGAAACAAGCCAGAGTCATCTAAAAGGAGCAAACCTCAGTTGAGATTAGCCAGCCTGAGATACAATGAGATGCTGATTGGGGGTGGGGTGCAGCTCAACAGCAGCAGTGGTCTTGAGCCACTCAATATGTGACAGATTTAATTTACCACATGCCTCCTCCTGAGATGAGTGCTGCCCTGTCTGTACAGGCCCTGTGGGCCTGTGCTGAGGCTGTATTATAAGGGCACAGTCAAGGGGTCTCCCTGGAGCAAAGGGCAGCCTCTACCCTGTGAACTGTCCATAGCATTTTGACATCTTCATCAGCAGGCTTGCTTGCCAACTGATGGACTATTGATGATAGAAATTGGCTTCACCGTCTGATTCGTTCTCCTGATATGGCCCACAGGGGATGAGCTCATGCTTCTGACTGTTCTTTCCTTATCTTGGTGTTTCAGTAAATCTGGGGCTGACTCAAAGCTGGGAGAAATAGAAATTACAGGGAAGCCCGTGCTTAAAGGCCTGTGCTCCAAAGCAAGGCTATAACATCAGTCTCACATCCGGCTGCAGCTCCAGGCAAGTGAGGGCTGTAATTAGAGGGCAAAGTGAGCCAACAGAGGTCTCAGAGGCCCAGGGAAAACCTCATCAGAGGAAGTCTGCCTCAAGAATAAAGGCTCCTCGGTTTGTTTTGGAAGAGGATGCTGGGGATTGTGTCCTGGCTCCTCCAAGCGACCTGGTACTGGATTGGGCCATCCAAATATTAAAACTATAATAGCATGTTGTGGGTAGGGGAGGTTTGGTTTCCCAGGACCACATCCTGTGCTGGGCGACAGTGCTACACAAAGCAGCAAGGCCAAGTTTTCTCAGCTTTCCTCCCTGAGTAGACAAGTTATGAGCCAGAAGGCAGGGCCTACAAACAGAGAGCAGGTCACACTGCCGCTCTCAAGCCCTTGGGGGGCAGGTTTCACCTAGAATGACCATTTTTAATTGAGAGGGAGCCAAACATAGAAGTTGTGCTGGTGGAAGAACCAGTCTGTGGAAAGCAATCTCCCAGGTGAAGAGACACAGAAGGCAGAACATGTGGACATGGCCCGGAAATACCTGGGCTGACCACATTGTCTTTCTCCAGGCACTCACAGAAGCATCAAATCATTTATGAACACTAAAATGTTGGGGTCCTGGCCTCGGTCCTCCTCTGTGGCCTTGGCACGGCAGCCTGTTGAGGGAGATGGGTTATTTCCCTCCCTCAGGTAATCAGCTAAACAAAATGGAAGAAAGTAGCCATCGTGGCCACTAGGTATCTTCACACATGGAGAAGAGGAAGGAGACCAAAGGGAAGAAGTTGTGGTCACCATAGCTTCAGAACTTAGGGAAGAGGACGGCCATTGGGAATGCTGCTGTGTTAGCGGAGAGTACTGCCCCGGGGTCCATATTTCTTTCTGCCCCTATGCTTGGGGGTGGAGAAAGCAGCCCTCACAGAGTTCCTTTGAAGCCTGGAGCCCCAAAGCACCACCCCAGAGGTCCTTTTGTTTCAGTACCCTGAAGAGTCTAGAAAAGAACCTTACTCACAGGAAGTGCTCAGTGATACCTGGGGTACATGTGCAAAATTTGCTCGTGTCATTTAAACCCCAGTACTGTGAGGTGCTTCTGAGTATAGTGGAAACAGATTTCTCATCCCTCAGGTTTAGTGTGGCCTCCCACACTGGTTTGTGTAGTGGGATTATCTTGTTACATTGTAAATAATTGTCCCACCTACTGGTTTAATAAAACTGCTAATGGCCTAGGGCCCAGGCATATAACTTGCTAACTCATTACCCTTAAACTAACCCATGACTCTTATCCTATTCAGCCATGCCGCTTGGTACCTTTTCTCAGAGCAACATAGTTACCTCTGCATCTTCTGGCTTCTCTGTGGCATCTCTGCTCTGTTCTTCCTGTTCCCAGAATTTTCTTAGTCTAGTATCCCCTTCCACACTTCCTGTCTGCCTTCGGCCAATCAGCATTTTTATTAAACCAGTAGGCAGGACAATTATTTACAATGTATCATAATCCTACTGCAGGCTTGAGAAAAAAAAATATCTCCAGTCAGCTAGAAAATAGTGGGTCTATTCCTGTCTCTATATGGGTACATATGTCACCAGGTTGTGAACTTTAATGAATATTAAGAAAACATAAACAACTTGAATCATAATGAAAATAATTATATGAAGATTGCTTTTGCTAATACAAGATTTCTTCATGGGAGAAAGAAGGTCAGAATTTGTTTTTGTTTGTTTGTTTAGATTTTTGAAGCTGAGAGTGCTATGTCATTAAGGCTACTTCAAACTGGCAACTCTGTTCTGGGATTGCTAGTGAGCACCACCACATATGGTTTAAGATAATTTGAAAAGGCTTGGAGAGATGGTTCAACAGCTAAGGCTGCTACTGCTCTTCCAGACACTCAAAATTCAGTTCCCAGCACTATGTGACCATGTCTAACTCCAGCTCCTGGGGCCTTGACACCCTCCTCTGCCCTCCTCAGGTACCTGGACATGCATGGGATGCACATACACACATATACATAAAAATAAGGTGTTTTGTCTTTTAGCTTCTCTGTGTAACAGCTCTGGTGTCCTGAAATTGTAAACCAGGCAGCCTCTGCCTCCTGAGTGCTGGGATTAAAAGTGTGTGCCACCATGGCCCTATCATCTTAACTAATTTTTTTAAATCTCTTGTAGCCATACGAACTAAATATTGCTTTTAATATTTTTCTCTGCTTCACTATTTTTTATTTTTAGTTTTTTTCTCTTTGTATTTTGAGGGCTCATTACCCAGATCCCAAGTCAATACAAGAAAACTTATTCTTACTTTTTAGTGCCTGACTGTGGTGATATATATTTAATAAAATTAGTCTGGAATATCAGAGGACAGAGCCATCTCTCCAGCCTTTTGCTTTGTTTGTTTTCAAGTCAGAGTTTCTGTGTAAGAGTCCTAGCTGTCCTGGAACTTGCTTTGCAGACTAGGCTAGCCTTGAACTCACGAAGATCTTCCTGCCTCTGTATCCCAAGTGCTGGGACTAACAGTGTGCACCAGCACGCCCTGGCCTTCATAGCTTGGCTTTGTGGATGACTCTCTGATATTCCAGATTAATTTTACTAAATATATGTCACCACACCTGAACTTAGCTTGGCTTGTTTCTAGCTAACTTTTCTTAAATTATCCTATCTTTTGCCTCTGGGATTTTACCTTTCTTTATTCTTTATACCTTTCTTTCCTTCTTAGCCTGTGGCTGGCTGTGTCGCTGGGTGGCTGCTCCAGCACCCTCTCTCCTCCTCTTCTTGTTTCTCCCTCTTCGGTTCGGTTCTCTTCCTGTTTCTTCGCTCTGCCTGCCTGCCCTGCCTATCCTTTCTCCTGCCTTGCTATTGGCTATTCAGCTCTTCATAAGACCAATCGGGTGTCTTAGACAGGTAAAGTAGCACAGCTTCACAGAGTTAAACAAATACAACATAAAAGAGTATAACACATCTTTGCATCATTAAACAAACGTTCCACAGCATGAATGAATGAAGCACATCCTCAACCAATATTCCACAACAATAAAGGTCTCTAGGCATAAGACTATTGTGTGCTTATGCAGATATATGTCTACACACGATAAATGTCATTTTGGATTTTTATATTTTTATTTAACTCCCCCCTCCCTGCTAAGTGTGTGTGTGGAGGAATGAAATACACGCATACCAGAGTATACTTATAGGTCAGAGGACATCTTTATGCAGTCTGTACTTTCTCTTCATCCTTACAAGGGTCATGAGGCTTGTATGGGAAGCACCTTTACTCCCTGAGCCATTTCCTTAGTCCTTTTTAGTTTTTGAGAAAGAGCCTCATGTAACCAAATTTAATTTGAACTCCGTGGTCCTCCTTTCTCTGCCTCCTGAACGCTGGAATTAAAAACCCGTGTCACCATGCCCAGCTATACATGACTTTAATTTAGTCATACCCTAAATAGTGACAAATGTTTCTTCATATACTCACAGAACTATCACTGGTGGTTGGGGTCTAGGCCAGTTGTCTTCCAGGCTGTAGACATCTTATTCAAGAATAAAATAAAAGTGCATGCTGATTTCACAGTAACAAGAATAGTTTATTCAGCACAAAGCAATAATACAGATTAAAAAGAAACACACTGTCAAGACCGACACACAACACACACCCAACACATGACTGAAGTACTGAAGGGCCCAACTTGTAGGCAGTTCCATGTAAGAGTCGCCTCACCTGCAGGTACATACTGCCTATTGTGAGTGTGGTAACTCTAGAACCTTCTAAGTTTCCTCGGCTTCCTAAATTTGATGAGTTTCAGGAAGGAGCACTTTAATTTGGAGTAAATAGTTATATGACGGTATGCTAAATTCATGTTCAGGGTAAATTTATTCAAGGTTACATACCAGGTGAGTGTTCTACCTCCAAGATAAATGCTCTATTGTTTTTGTTCGTTTAAGACAGGATGTGGTATAGGACAACCCTTTAGGGGTCCAGCTGCTGTGGTGGTCTGGATGAGAACGACCCCCATAGGCTCATATGTTTAAATACTTGGTCCCCAGTTAGTAGAACTGTGTGGGAAGGGATTAGGAGGTGGAGCTTTGTTGGAGGAGGTGTGTCACTGGGGATTGGCTCTGAGATTTCAAAATCCAGGTGCAGTCTCTCTCTTTCTTCCTGCTGTCTGCAGATCAGAATGTAAAGCTCTCAGCTACCGCTCCAGCACCGTGCTTTTCTGCTTCCCATCATAATGATCATAGATTAATTCTCTAAAGCTATAAGCAAGCCCCCAACTAAATACTTTCTTTTATAAGAATTTCCTTGGTCATGGTCTCTCTTCACAGCAATATACCTGTTGACTTCCCTCTTGGAAATAGGAGCTGGAGAGAGTTGTGAGACCCTGACCTGAGCATCCAGCCACCCTTCCCAGTGAGTTATATGTGACTCCACCCTAATTGTATGAGGCTTTGGAATCTCTGGGAGGAGATCCAGCATATAAATAGGGAAAGATGACTGGAGGGGACTTCCCCTATACAGCCATGGGGAAGTCATCCTTCTTGCCAGATGCAGATCTTCCAGTATGGCTGCTTTCCAGTCACCTGTGCAGGCCTGTCCATGACCACTCACCCACTGCTCTCTAAGTAACTCTAATGAGCTCATTGGTTCTTCCACGGCACTCTGGTAAAATTGTACTTTGTTCTTGTGACCTCAGAAGGTGGAGTAGTGGTAGACAATGCCTATGTTCTCCCCAAGAAAGGAATTTTAGCCACATAGGGCTTACAAGGTTGGTCTTGAACTCACTTTGTCACCCAGGATCACTTGTGAGCCTCTTGCTTCAGCTCAAAAGTAGCTGGAATCCCAAGCCCATGTCTCCAGTGGCACTTTCAAGGGTTTTCCCAAATCAATTGTAGTATTTTCCAATCCTACCAGGTTGTGCATGAGTATTAGTGTCCTCTATATCCCTGTCCATCAGCAGCCTTTTTAAATTTTGCCATTCTACTAGATATGTCATTAATTAAATCCTTTGTGTTTGACATTAGACACCATGCCTGTTACAAACAGAATTTGTAAATCTTGCACTATATTTTATTTTATTATATGGCTGACCATCTTTAATTAAAGCAATCCTTTTTTGTTTGTTTGTTTTAGTTTGGTTTGTTTATTTATGGGGACAGAGTCTCACTACACAGCTCTGGCTGGCCTGGAACTTGCTATATAGACCAGGGTGGCCTGTAACTCACAGAGATCTACCTGCCTCTGCCTCCCATGTGCTAGGATTAAAGGTGTGCACCTTGATGCTGGGCAAAGATTTACTTATTTTTAATGTGTATGAACATTTGTTTGCATGTCTGTGTACCATGTTTATGTAGTGCCCTGGAAACCCAAAGAGGACATTGGGTCACCTAGAACTGGGGTTACAAATGTTTGTTAACTACCATGTGGGTGCTGGGAATTGTGAAACTTAGGTCCTTTGGAAGAGTAGCTTCTAGCCACTGAGCCACCTTTCCACAACTAAAGCAATTCTTATGGGTGAACATTTACATTATTTATAGTTTTCTCTATAACTAATAATGTTAAAACATTTTTGTCAGAGTCACTGGCCATTTCCTTAGGATAAATTGTCCAAAATATCTTTCAGTTAAAAATAATAATACACATGAAGGGGAAAAAAGTCTACAATTTTGCTACCAAAGGAAAAAAATCATTAACATTTTAGGTTAAATGTTTCCACCCAATTATGTCACATAGCCATCCACTTTAGAGTTGAATCTTTGTTAATTAATATTTATTATTAATAAACTATTTATCCCCCCATGTGTATGCGTATATGGAGACCAGAAGTTGACTTGGGATGTCTTCTTCAGTTGCTCTCTCTCTCTCTTAGTTTTGAGACAGGGTTTCTCAATGGACCTGAAGGTCAGTAATTCAACTATCCAGGTTGACCAGCAAGTTCTAGCATCATTGTATGACCTTTGTCTCTCCCATACTGGGATTATAGACATGTGCTGTCACATTCCACATTCAAATTGTATGATGATGATGATGATGATGATGATAATGACAGTGGCGGTGTGTGTGCCACAGAATTTATGTGGAGATCAGAGGACAGCTTTGTGGAGTTGGCTCTCGTTTCAGTTTTACACGGATTCAGAGATGTATGTAGTTCTTGTTATTGGGATCCTGCAGCAAGCTCTTTACCAGCTGAGTCACGTGGTAAACCCAACATGGCGCCAAAAGAACATACTGCATATGGAGGGCATGCACCTAGGTGTGGCTACATAAATCCGTACCCACTGTTCTCTTAAAAGGAGATACCACATGAAAGACTGCCCTTTCTTTTCTGCTTCTCTGCCCTTGTACTTGCCTGCCAAATCCCTTGAATAAACTCTAGTGTGGCATCTGGTAGAGTGTGTCTGATCTCACGCACAAAACCAACATCACCAACACCCAGGTTTCTTTCTCTCAGTGTGGCTTCCAAGGATGCATTCAGGTTCTCGTGTTTGTGTGACAAGCAATTTACCAGGTAAGCCATGTCTCCAACCCCTGAGCTATCTTAATTGAAAGTGTTTCCCTGCCTACTAAACCCAATTAATGATCCTTTCTCAATATAAAGTAAAATTTTCAGGAAAAAAAGAAAAACAAGCCCTGCAGCTATTTTAAGCATTCTACAAGGCTGATTGATTGGTTGGAACTATTGCTGTGAACTGGAATGTTTCAGGTCCAGAGTCAAGTTATTTAAGGTGATCTTTAGGATTCCTATTCCTCTATGTCAATTTGACACACGTTAGTCATCTGAGAGAAGAGAGCCTCGATTAAGAAAATGGCTCCATAAGATAGGGCTGAAGGCAAGCTTCTTAACTAGTGATTGATGGGGGAGAGCCCAGGCCATTGTGGGTGATGCAGTCCCTGGGCTGGTTGTCTTGGGTTCTATAAGAAAGTAGGCTGTGTAAGCCATGAGGAGCAGTACCGGTCCATGGCCTTTGCATCAGCTCCTGCCTCAGGTTTCTGCTCAGCTAGAGTTGCTGTCCTAACTTCCCTCAGTGATGAACTATGATACAGAAATATAAGCCAAATAATTCCTTTTTCCCAAAGTTGCTTGGTCAGGGTGTTTCATTGCAGCAATAGTAACCCTTGCATAGACACACTCCAAGTAGCTATTTATTGTTCACTTATGCATTTGACCTAACATCCATCCTTCCAGTAAAATTCTTGGTGAAATCTACTAACAGACTCCCAGCTTCCACCAACTCGAAAGCTAAAAATATCATCAGATAGCATCTGAGACTGCACCATAACCCTTCCACCAATGTACTGTTTGTTTGTCGACATTTAGAAATTATGCACAATGGTGCACTCCTTTAATCACAGCCCTCGATGGCAGAGGCAGGTGGATCTCTGTAAGTTTGAGGCTAATCTTGTCTGTGTAGTGGGTTCCATGCTAGACAGGGCTACACAGGGAGATATTGTTTTAAAAAGAAAATCAATTTTTATTTATATGTATTCATTTCAGGGGGTTATTTGTGTATGGGGGGGGAAGATGCATATGTAGAGGCCAGAGGACAACTTGCAGATGCTGGCTCTCTCCTATCATGTGCGGCTTAGGCTTTAGGTCAGGTGATCAGACGGTGTGCCAGGTGTTTCTACCCATTCAGCGGTTTGCTGGCTACAGTATGGACTCTGGGTTCGCCCAAATTCATTCAAAACCTGACTTTACTACTGGCTGGCTGTGGCCTTTGAAGACTCTACAGAATTTAGTTTCTCTATTTGTAAAGTTAGGGTCAAATTGAATGTATTCAGAGTACCTAGGGGATGTAGCTGAGTCTATAAAGCACAAGAAGCCTTGGGGATTCAATCTCATACACTCCAAAAGACAGGCCTGGTGAAATGGGTTTGTAATCCCAGCACTCTGGAGGCAAGACAGGAATTCAAGGTCATCCCTGGCTACATAGTGAGTTGAGGTCAGTCTGAGTTATATAAAACTCTACTTCAAGTAAATAAATGAACAGATAAATAATATAGGGAATGGAGAGATAGCATTTAAGAATACTGGAATGGGTGGGTTGGGGGAACTGGAGAGATGGCTCAGAGGTTAAGAGCACTGACTGCTCTTCCAGAGGTCCTGAGTTCATCTCTGAGCAACCACACAGTGGCTCACAACCATCTAGAATGAGGTCTGTTGCCCTCTTCTGGTATGTAAGCATAAATGCAGGCAAAACACTGTATATATAATAAATAAATCTTTAGGGAAAAAAAGAATACTGGATGTTCTTCCAGAGGACCCATACTTGACTTGAAACATGATTTCCAGTTCCAGAAGATTTGACATCCTCTTTTGGGCTTTGAGGAAACCAGGCATTCATGCGGTGCACAGACAAACACACAGGTAAAATGCACATACACATAAAATTAAAAAAAATAAAGGTAGAAAAGATGGATGGCTCAGTGTACAGAGGTGCTTGTGTGGGGGCCTCATGACCTTAGTTCAGTTCTCAGATCCTACAGATGGCAGGAGAGAACCAATCCTTGACCTTTACCTTATTTTGTGACAGATCTCTCACTTAGCCTGGAGTTCAGTGATTCACTTAGAGTGGCTGGCCAGCAAGCCCGGGGCAGCTCTCTCCCAGCACTAGCATGAAAGGTGTGTTCTACAATGTCTGGCTTAAGGTCTTGGGGTCTGGAACTCAAACTCAGATCTTCATGCTTGCAAAGCAAGCACTTACAGAAGGAACTACCCCCACTTTGGTTTTGTTGTAAGCAAATAATCTTCATACTTTCTGTAGTCATTTGGAGATTCATCATGACAAGAAAAACAATCTGGGGGGGGGGATGTCTTCTTTAAAACAACAAACAAACAAAGCATATCTATTATTTGAATTGGGACAAATCTCCTATGATAATAAAAAGAAAACAACCTTTTATTTTATTTGGCAAACGGTCTTGAAATGTGTTGAAAAGGATGAAATTATTAGTCTGTGGACATTCTCCCTGACATTTGTGAAGGCAGACACCCAAAGAAAAGAGTGGGTCAGAGGCTAGCGCTTCGTATTCTCATGCTAGAGCTGGACACAGCATGTGACACGGCGGTGGTGTCTTGTGACAGGTACCAGCTATTCCTCTGGGAGCTTTGGATATCATCCGGCTAGAGAAGGACAAAGGACAAAGTGTCTTTTGCTCAGAACAAAAGCCTTGACCTTGCATCCTAAGAAAGTACTGATTCTCCATCCAGATGCTTCTCCCTAGTCCAGCTCGGGGGGGGGGGGGGGGGGGCGGGGGGGGGCTGCCTATTAATGATTCTGGGGCTTTCGCTACTTCCAGAGACTCACGGAGTCCCGGAAATCCATAAACTCTGGCCCCTCAGGATCCTCAGCTGCTGGGCTAAGGCAGACCTCATCACTGATGCAGCAGCTCTTCTGTGTGACCCCAAGAGGGGTTGGTTTATTGCAGAATTCACTCACCATTTAGAGAAACATCTGTGAGAATAAACATGCTGTTGGGCAGAAATGACAAATGCAGATTAAAGGTGCTCCCTGTCTGCCGCCAGCCTGGATGTTAGGAGCACCTGGCATCCTCAGCTGGCAGCTGGTCCTTGCTGTCCTGAGCTTCAGCTGTATTCTTCCTATCTCTTCATGGAAAAGTCAGCAACTGCTTTCAGGGGTTTGGAACACTGGAGCTAGAGTCTCCTTTTAATGCTCTTCTGTGATCTGTGGTGTCATTTCCAGGGTCTCTAAAGATAGGACTTAAGAGATGATTTTTTTCCAATTGCGTTTGTCACAGAGGGGACATCTGATCCAGCATTGCCTTTAGAAAATGGTCTTGATGCACATGTAAACAAATACACACAGAGTCTTACTGGCTCTCTTCACAAGGCAGAGGTGCAGCTTAACCCCGGGCTTCTCATTACCTCTAATACTGCATCGTGTTCATTTTCATTTTGTTTTGGTTTTAAGATTTATTTATTATGCACACAGTGTTCTGCCTGCATGTATCCCTGCCCACCAGAAGGGGGCACCAGATCTCATTATAGATGGCAGTGAACCACCATGTGGGTGCTGGGAACCAAACTAAGACCTCAGGAAGAGCAGCCAGCACTCTGAAGCCTCTGAGCCACCTCTCCATCCCTCATGTCCATCTGTAACATTACAGCTCTATGCTAGCTCTACTTAGGAAAATAATAATGGCAATGATAATAAAGGTCCTTCAAACAGGATAGGTAGGTGTGGTGCTTGCTGCACTATTAATACCAACATTGAGAATAAAACCTCTTCCACAATTTGAGCCAAATTTGATTTGAGCAAGCTTGATTTTTTTTTTTTAAATTGAGGCGCATCTAAGAGCTGGCCAGTGACTGCTTCCTAAATCCATCTCTTGAGCCTTTTAATGAGTAAAATCACAAGTAGTTTTATAGAAGCAAGGCAATAGAGCAATAGAGAAATACAGAAAAAAAAATCTCAAAAAAGCATCATGTTAAGAAGGGTCAGGAGGGTAAGAGTATTTTCAAAAACAAGTCAAGGTCATGGGTTTGGGAAGGTCAGGTTCTGGGAAACAAAAAGCAACTCAGTAAATAGAAACTTATTTTCAGTAATACAACATAATGGCTCCTCCCTTCAAAATGGAGTCAGGCAGGACCTGGGTTCAGAGCCCCCAATATATATGTAAAAGCTGAGTACAGAAGCACACACATGTCATATAAGCCCAGTGACTACTTACAGATTCAGTAAGAAGAACCTTTCTAAAGCAATAAGGTCCAGGGGGGCTGGAGAGATAGTTCAGCAGTGAACAACACATGTGCTTTTTGCTGAGGACCGGATTCTGTTCCCAGTATTCACAACTTCATGTCCAGGGGATCTAAGGTCTTCTTCAGACCTCAGCAAGTGCCAGGCATGCATGTGGTACACATATATGCAGATATGTGCAGGCAAAACACTCATATACATAAAATAAAAAAATCTTTAAAATGTATTTTAAATAAGTAAGTAATGTAGGAATTTGATAGAAGAGCCCAGGTGACATCTACCTCTGACCTACACAGACACACAGACACACAGACACACAGACACACAGACACACAGACACACTCACACACACACACACACACACACACACACACACATCGTTCAGACATTTATGGAGACTGTTGTATAACACTATCCTCCAGGCAGAATAACTACCGGATTTTCACAGAACCAGCTGTGCCAGCTTCTAAAAGATCCTCACAGCTGGGCTTGTTGACTTTTGACATTCTTTCCTAGATGGAGAGGGCAGGCAGGATCAATGAATCCTCACCTGAGTATCTGCCCACTCCTCCCAAGCAGTCATATGCAAGTCTGCCCTACTGAACGTAACCTCAAGGTCTGGAGAGGAACTGGAGCAAGTTGACAGAGGAAGGCTAAGGGAAGGGGCTCCATCTACGGAGCAATGAGGGGATTGTGATCCATGCTGGGTGCAAACTTTCTAGTCCTGCTGCTTTAGGGTCACACTAGGATTAAAAAGGAGGGAGGTAGATGTTGACCAGCATTCCACCTACCAGGAAGAAAGTTCTTGAACCTCTTACCTTGCGAGATCTGCTTATACGTGAGATCCCTTTCTTCATCAATTCCACGGTCTCTGAACAAACTCCTGCCAGGAAACTTGAGGACGAGACACACTAACAACTGGAGACCCAGCAGTCTCCTGGTCCACAGTCAGCTAAGAGCCAACTAAGAGCTGACTAAGAATGACCCCTGTGACAACTGGAGACACACAGCTCCTTGACCTACAGCTGACAAGAGCCGACTAAGCGCAGCCCCTGCAATTACTGGTAACACACAGCCCCCAGGCCCACAACTGACTAAGAGCCGATCAAGAGCTGACTAAGAATGAATGGAGGAAACAATGGGCAGATGTCAGTGCAAGAAGACATATAACAATATAAAGAACAAGACACCCCAGAAGAAGCTGGTGGTTCTACAACATCAGGACCTGAGCATAACAATGAAGAGGAAACAGAAGGAAACAACCTTAAAAGCAACTTTATGAAGATAATAGAAGCTTTAAAAGAGGATATACCAAACTCCCTTAAAGAAACAGAAGAAGAAGAAGAGAGATGGATGGATGTCTTGATAGAGGAAGCCAATGTGGGATTGGAAAGAGACCGGGTGCTAGGTAAACCTCCAAGAACTCATAGGATGTCCCTGGCTAGGTCTCCAACCAATAGTGGAAGGGTTGCCTAAACAGGACTTCCCATATAATCAAATAAATAACCACCCTAAGTGTCATCACAGAACCTACATCCAACAATGAATGGAGGTGGAAGTAGAGATCCACTGTTGAGCACTGGGCTGAGCTCCTGGTCCAGCTGAGAGCAGGGGAGGAGAATCTGTATGAGCAAGGGGATAAGGATTGTGGGGAAAATTCCCACAGTGACATCTGGCTGGAGCTCTGGGGAGCTCACTGAATCAAGAACAGTCACTGGGGAACCATCGGGAAAAGGAGCTAGGCCCTCCAAGGGTAGGCAACTGTCGATTGGCATGGGCAGTATGTAGAGCCTCAAGGGATGGGATTAGACTGTGTTCTGTGCATGGGCTGACACCTTGGAGCCCATTCCCTGCAGAGGAACACCTACCCCAGTCTTGATATTGGGATGAGAAAATCGGACTTGCCTGGAGTGGATGTGCCACGCTGAGCTGACCTACCTTGAGACTTCTTGCTCTTTTGAAGAGTGGATGGGGAGGGGTGAGGCTGCAGTCTGACTGGGGAGGTATTAGGAGGATGGAAGGGGGGGCAGGGAGATACAAGGGGAAAAAAGACTTCTTTTTAATAAATAAAAAAACAAAATAAACAAAAAAAGAAGAAAGAGATACATTTATTGAGCTCTTAGTGTATTTAAAAAACAAACAAACAAACACCTTGAGGACAATTACCCTACCTAGAAAGATACAGCTACCATATGACAGATCTGGGATTCGATCTGGAATCTGACTCAATCGTTGGGCAAATATTTCTAATATATAGAGGGGTCATAGATGAGTTATTCACATTACTTACACGAATAACTTTCTAACCTAGTGCTTGTGGAGTACACTAGACATCTTAAATGACCACACAGTTCAACTCTGGCAGAACAGGATTCTTTTGGAATCTGAAAACTCTTTGCTTCTCTATGGTGTCATGGTGTCATGAGCTACAATCTAGCCCTGCAGTGTCCAGTCCCCGGACCTGATAGAAACTCACTCCCAACCCTCCTCCCAACTTTGCCTCAAGAAATGCTCTCTTCTCCTCACACATTCTTTAAGGCTTATTGAAGTGTCTGGGCGTTGTTGACTGTCAGTGATTTCAAAGGCAAAAATTCTCAACAAAGCTCTATGCTTCCATAGTGATTTTCCCTGAAATCCGGTGTTTATCCCAGGATATCCAAGTGAACTGCTCTGTTTCTTCTCTTTCCTGTTAGTTAGGTTGTGTAATCCATCTGGAATTGCAAAGAACAAAAGTTATCTGTCTTCCTAAGCACCTCTCACAGTTCTCAATGACGGATAGTTGAGCTAAATGCAACTTATTTTAATTAAATTATACTGGCTTCAGAATAACACAAGATTTAAATATGAATACGTTTTACAGTATGTTATGAAGATTATTTGTTAGTACCACTGGAATATCAAAGCACCAACAAATATTCTTTTATGAACTATATTCAGGTTTGAAATCCGTGACATTGTGCTTGCTGGTTATGGTGCCTGAAATTCCAAATTCAAGACCAGCCTGGACTACACAACGAGTTCTAAGCAAACCTGGACCAACTTATTGCAATTACATCACTAAATAAAAATAAAAAAGCTGGAGATGTAGCTCAATGGAAAAGCACATGCCTAGCATGTTTGAGTTAAATCTCCAGTCATCATGAATTCTGAAAAAGAAACCTGTTGGGGATATTTGATCACACTGTTAACTCCAAGTTTGCATTTGCATTAATTTAATTAAATTAACCTTGGGTCAGAAAGTTAAGTTACTAACTAATTAACAGAAAGTAATCATAGAACATCAGAGAGCACCTGGAAGAGACAGAGAGACACACCAGAAGGAATAGAGAGAGATTTTTGAGTTTCAAGGGTTTTTTGCTATTGTTTGGTGGAGCAGAAGGATGCTCTCTTGGGGAGATGCCAGCAAGGAGAGAAAGATAGAGAGGTGCTGCTCAATCTCTCTGAGCTAGAAGATTTTCACCCCAGGCTTTCAGAGTCTTTAGTTTTATTTATAAATAGAATGCCAGGCAATGGTGGCACACACCTTTAATCCCAGTACTGGGGAAGCAGAAGCAAATGGATCTCTGTGAGCTCAAGGCCAGCCTGATCTACAGAGTGAGTTCCAGGACAGCCAAGGCTATTACATAGAGAAATTTTGTTTTGAAAAACCAAAAAGAAAAAAAAAATCTTCATGCCTCCTCTAAGAAAAACACAAAAAAGCAATAAGTAAATAAATAGAATGATAAATATTTAGTTAAAGCCACCTTTAGCTGCAGTGGCAGAGCCTATGGAAACAAAATTTCTGCCAACCTGCAGCCTGAGCTGGAGAAGCAGGCCAGTAACTTCAGAGTGGCAATTGCTGGCTGAAATAGCAGTAGACTAAGGGGCAGCCACTGTGCCAAGGTTAAAACAAGAGATTATGCAGTTGACTATCTGTGTTATATTTGAGGTGGCCATAGCCGGGCTCAAGAGCCATAATTTTGTGATATAAGAACAGTGGGAAATAGGTGGTTGAGATTGTTCACTGGTGAAATGACCTGCCCCTAAGTCTGACCACCTGGGTTCAATCTCCAAAGCCCACATAGGAGGAGAGAATCAACTCCTGTACCTTGCCCTTTGATCTCTCAAAGCGTCCCATAACATGCCACACCCTCCTATGCACAGACACAATAAAAATAAAGAAAACCTTTTAAGGTAAAATGAGGCAGTTTTGGAACTGTGACTGAATACTGTAGTATACAGTAGTTTGCCTAATAGAGACACCATGAGAACTTGAACTTAAGCCTAAGTTTAAGATATTCCTCTAGATCCTTCTACAGACTTTCCCCACAGGCTTTACTGTCCATTGCGATCCTCATATAGCTGGGGATGGTTCTGTGTACCTTAAATCTCAGTACTCTGGAGTCAGAGGCAGGCAGATCTCTGTAAATTCAAGGCCAGCCTGGTCTACATAGCAAGAACCAGGAACAGCTGCAGCTACAGATCTTGTCTCAAAAACAAAACAAGATAAAACAAAAAAACAACCAAACAAAAAAACCTCATAAAGATGTCAGAGATTTGTATATACCAAATGATATCTCTCCATTGCGCTGACAAAAGCAGAGGTAACTTGGGTTACAGTAACCTAACTCAGATCTCAAATGTGGTCAGATCAGTTTTGAAGTCAAACAAGCAGCTGTATCCGTGCCCTGTGGTCTCCCACATGCTGTATAGCAAAGTGTCGGGACTCAAATCTTCCTCAGGCAAGCCTGCTCTTAGATCTGGAGGGATCCAAATTCTTTCATATTTTGCCCTTGTGTCTTCCAAGGAAGATATCCAAAAATACTCGGCACTTGACCACTGACCATAAATACCTGAAGATGTTTCAGACTTTTCAGTTCTAAATAGTTCCAATAAGCTTAAAATTCCTCCAAGAGATCATCCCTTCCCATATCCTAACTCACCCATGTTTTTCAGGGCTTACTTAACTTTTTTAAAAAATAGTCTTCCTATTTTATAAAACTCTAAAGTGCATAAGAGTGTTCTCCAGTTAGGTCCCGATGATGCCATATATGGGGAAAGGAGTCAGGAATTTTGCATGTCATTTCCTCACTAATATTCCACCATCAGCCTGTGGTGGAGTAACATGGCTGAGATCCCACTGGTTAATAAAATAAAGGCCAACCTGGGGTACATGGCCCTATTAAAATAGAAATCCAACATCATATTACTTGTCTAGCATTTCTCTCTCTCCTTTTCTCATTTTATGTGCATGAGTGTTTCATTCCCGTGTATGTTTATACACCACATGAACATTGGTGTTCTCAGAGTTCAGAATCAGACAATTGTTGTGGAATAGTTGTTCACACTGTAAAGAGATGCCTCTGTCTAAGGCACTTTCTGATAGGTTTAACAAAGAACTAAATGGCCAGTAGCTGCTCCAGGAGAGAGAGGTGGGACCTTCCAGGCAGAGAGGAAACTCAAGATGAATCTAAGTGTGTGAGAGATGTCATGAAGATGTAGTCTGGCACACAGAATGGAAGAGAGGGAAAAGCCACATGGTAGAATGTAGGTTAATAAAAAAATATGTGTTAATTTAAGTTATAAGAGCTAGTGGGACAAGCCTAAGGCAGAGCTTTTTATAATTAATAATAAGTCTGGCGTCATTATTTGGGAGCTGGCTGGTGGGACAGAGTAAGACTCCTAACAGACATCAGATCCCTAGAACGGGAGTTAAAGATGGTTATGAATTGTCATGTGGGCTCTGCGGATCAAACAGGACTTTACAAGAACAACTGGCAAGCTATCTCTCCAGCCCGTGTTTCTAGCATTCTCCTGCTCACTGGTTCTGTACTCGGAGGAGTGAGTGTTCAGCCAAAGCCCTGAGAAGTTCATTCTCACACGTGTATGGACAAGTCTCATGGTATCAAGGCACTGTGAAAGGTCCTGGTGAGGTTAGCTCACTGGATGCTAGCAGCTCCTAATTTGGTATCATTCGCTGAACACAGAACGCCTGGACTCCACAGTACCATGCAGGTTACTGAAGAAAATATTTACACAAATCTCTTCCCCCATAAATATACTTTTCTGGCTTCTAGATAGCTTGAGTGTGGGGATCTGAGTTCACATTTTAACCTTTTCTAAGAACTGCTGCTAGTTGTCTGAAGCACTTGCTTCTTGTGAAGGGAACAGTCCTGATTTGTTTCCAAATTTGAAGAAATACTGGTGTTTGGCCACAAGTCGGGTTCTGGAAGATAACCAATGTTGAATTTATCCTAAATACAGGAGACAGCAGTGTTCTTTGGAAGCCAAGGCTAAGCCTTGCTCTGTGGAAATTACAGAGAGGTCTCTACCCCTCACCCTGCCCACAGACAGGCATTGCTTTTACTTTGGGCTAAGCAAAAAAAAAAAAAACACCACAATCTAGTAGCAGGTCAGGTCCATTATGAACCAAGAAACTGGATGCTTTTAAACACAGGTTTCTGTAGTTTTTTGTTTATACCTTGTATCTAAGAAAAGCAAAGATAGCCCTTTACATTTTTTAAATTATTTTTATTTTATGTGCATTAGTGTTTTGCCCAAATGTATGTCTGAGTGATGGTCACAGACAGTTCTTAGCTGCCATGTGAATGCTGGGAATTGAACCCTGGTCCTCTGGAAGAATAGACAGTGCTCTTAACCACTGAGCCATCTCTCCAGTCCCCTTACTCCTTTTTTAATGGAACTTCTGGCCTGGCCGATGGTCGGGGGAGTTTTGACAAATGGAACTAGTTGACACCCCCTGACTATGTGACAACACCATTGAGAGGTAAGGGCAGGATATTAGTTTTGAAAATCCCCCAAATGGATTCCATTAGTTATGATTAAAGCCATGTAGCAGAATACCAACAGCCACTCTTGAAATTAAGCAAATTTAAATATGCTAATGCAGAAAGAGCTCATATTAGCTTTGCAGAAGGTGTAGTCAGTTTCTACTTGACATCAATTTGTCACGTGTGTAGAAACACTTATATGTAATTGTCTTAGGTAGGTTACTATTGCTGGGATGAAACACCATGACCAAAAGCAGGTTGGGGAGGAAAGGGTTTATTTCACTCACAGTTTCATATAACAGTTCATCACCATCAGTGAGGCCAGGAACCTGGAAGCAGAAACTGATGCAGGAGCCATGAAGGGATGCTGCTGACTGGCTTGTTCCTCGGGACTTGTTCAGCCTGCTTTCTTATAGAACCCAGGACCACCAGCCCAAGCGAGGGTGGCCCCATTCAAATGGACTGGGCCCCACCATGATCAATCACCAATTAAGAAAATGCCTTCCAGCCAGATCTTATGGAGGCAATTTGTCAATGGATGCTCCCTCTTCTCTGATAACTGTTGTTGTATCAGGTTGACATAAAACTAGCCAGGACAGTAGTAGTGTTTACAACAATAACCCCTGAGCATGCTCAAGCATGTGTGTGTGTGTGTGTGTTTGTGTGTGTGTGTGTGTGTGTGTGTGTGTGTGCCCATAGCCGCATGTCTTGGATTTAAAAAGTTGCATCAGAGAGAAAGAAATGATATAGAGAATCTAAGTCTATAAAAACGGGAAATAAAAAATCAAGTGATTGGGGCTTTGGAGATAGCTTAAGTCAACATGCAAGATGCAAGCATGTTAACTAGAGCCCAGAATTCATGTTTTAAGAAACAAAAGCTAGGCCAGGTGGTGGTGGTACACTTTGGAAGCAAAGCCAAATGAATCTCAGTGAGTTCGAGGCCAGCCTGATGTACAGAACCAGTTCCGAGACAGAGCTGTTACACAGAGAAATCCTATCTCAACCCCTCCCCCCAAAAGACACGTTGGGCCTGGTGGCATATACTTGTAAGCCCAGCATTAGGAGGCAGAGTCAAGAGGGTCATCGGAGCTTTAGGTCAGTGAGAAAACCTGTTTCGATAAAAACAAGGACCACGTGACATGTGAGCTTGCCAGTGGCCGCTCTGGTGATTAAATGTTAACTCTGTTTCTGTGTTTCCTAGAGGCAGAAGTAAAGGAAGCAGGCATGGCGGATTATATATTCTTGTTCTCTGATTTGAAACAAGGACATTAATTTTTTAAGAGAGACATTCTTTCCCTGGAAGTCAGTTCTGAGAATGAAATGGACTTAGTCTCACAACATAACCACAAGGCAGAGGTGAGTTCCCCATGGCTGAGCAGTGTGAGGCTCAGGGGTGTTCAGTTTAATGTTTGGTGATCCGTGACTTGCTTATTTTGGATCCTAAAAAAAATATTTTAAGGGACACAGCTTCCTGACCTGCTCTGACACCCAGGAAGGGGAGAGGGCTGTAGGGAAATAGAGATTTTGTCACATTCAGCTGTCTTTCCGATGTGTAGCTTCAGAGTTCAGCACTGGGGAAATTTTTACCAGTTGGGCTCTAACGCTGAAATTTCTGGGGTCAATGAGATGATGCAGCCGGCAATGGTACTTGCCGCCAAGTCTAGGCATTGGAAGCCATGTGGTGGAAAGAGAGAACCAATTCCTGCAAGCTGTCCTCTGACCTCCATACACGTACTGTGGCATACATGCCGCATATACACAAATCATACATAAATTTTGAAAATTTAGAGCTTGTTTAAGTGATTTATAGAGAGGGGCATCCAGGAACACCAGGGAGGGATGTGGGAGAGACTTACACCCCCACACTCCCCACCCCCGCCTTACCATGCAGAGCCACCCTATCCTGTGTTCCTTGTTCTTATATCAGCAAAAGCCTCATGTCCCATCATATCCCTCCTCCCAGGCAGTCTCAGAATCCTCCCCACAAACTGCATCATGAACATCAACACAAACAGGAGGGCTGGAGAGATGGCTCAGTAATTAAGAGCATTTTCTGGCCTTCCTGAAGATCCAGGATTCCCAGCACCCACATAGTGGCACTCAATCTACTGAAACATCAGGTCTAGGGGATCCAGGGCTCTCTTCCGGCTTCTATCAGGCAAGCACATGGTGCAGATCTACATGCAGGCAAAACACCATCCTCATACAAAATACAGACAAGTACCAACCGGTGTTCTGTTATCTCCGATTTCTAAAAAGCCAAACACCAAAACAATCCAGCAGCTAGGCGTGGCAGTGTGTGCCTGTAATCCCAGCAACATAACGAGTTTATGGCCAGCTGGACCTGTAACATGAAAGCCTATGTCAAGAAACCTAACAAATAGACAAAACCCCAACTAACTGACAGTCAAGAAACCAGCCCAATAAAGATGAGCTCCCTGAGACCTCACACCATCTCTTAGCAAACACACCCCACCTCTTGTAGCTCCTGAAGCCTCCCGATCGACCTCTGTCTCCACTTTCTTGCTCACCCATCTCTATTCAACCTGTATCAGAGGGGTCCTCACTGATGGTCCCACATTTGACGGTCACTCCCCGTGACCATCTCTCCTAACCCACTCCCTTCTTCACAATACGGAAGGAAACATCCACTCTTCTCCACCTCTGCCTCTTCTAATGTGTAGAGAGCCCTACATCTGGGTACTGCTGGCTGTCTACCCTCTCTCCATAGCTAGCCACGCTGTCCTGTGACCAGTTGCTTCTTAGCTCAGATTGCCCCCTAGAATGTGGCACTTGTACAAAATCCAACTAATTTGCACTCCCATGAGCTGTCACCATTCCACATGTCCCAGTTAAAAAGAGCTCAAGGCATTATCTCTTCAGCCTGTTCCTGGTTTACTCTTCCCCATGGAAACACAATCCCTGACTGTTCAAACCGGAAGTTCAATCCTCCTTGCTTTCTCTTCATTACCAACAGCCAGTAAGTTCATCATAAATTTTATCAACACCACCCTGTCCAGCATCCCTCACTGGCTTTGTTTCCTAGCAAGCAATGGAGCTTCTAAATGCTTCCACCCTCCATTCCCTGTTCTCACCTCTGGCCTACATCCCACACAGTAGCCAGAGAAATTCATCCAAATGCAAACTAGATTATATCACTTATTTGTTTATAATCTTTTATTGTCTCCCCAGCAAAATGTGTAAAATCTTAGCACCCTACAACCTACAAAGCCCCATCATCTCTTCCCATTAACTCTCATCTGTGACCCATGTCTGCTTGTCATGGGGAGCATTTTGGGGGTGTGTAGCAGGTGCACAATAAATACTTGTGAATCAATAAATCAGTGATTTTAGAACAATAGATCTCAACCTTCCTGATGCTGCGACCCTTTAATACAGCTCCTCATGTTATGGTGACCCCCAACCATAACATTATTTTTGCTACTTTATTGCTGTAACTTTGCTACTGTTATAAATCATAATGTAAGCGTCCATGTCTTGTGATGATCTTAGGTGACTCCTGTAAAAGGGCATTTGACCCCTCAAATGGGTTTTCAACCCACAGGTTGAGAACCTCTGATTTAGCAAGACAAAATTACAATTCTAGATTTGTAAAAAACAGTTTTGCAGCTCAGAGTCCCAACTTGAAAAAAACCAACATCTGTGATCACAGTTCTTCCCAGTTTGTGTGAGGAAAACTTGCATAGTGTGAGAACCTTCATGCTAGCTTTTCAGTGAGTACCTGTTACCTTGGAGATCTGGGATGACACTTAGGGTACCCCCTCCTGTGCTCTGTCATGTGCAATGATAGGCACAAACTGATACAAGTCCTCAAACAGATGCTCACACTTTGCCCTCCAGCTTTGCATCAGGGCACGATTATCAGCACACACAAAGGGAAGGATGAGAAGAGAGAAGGAAGCATTCAGTTGGAGACCAGAATGATTACCTCATCAGTGGCTGAGAGACATCACACAAAAGAGCATATTCCACCACCACCACCCACCACCACCACCACCCACACCCCCCAGGAGAAAGTGCCTGCAAATCCATTGCCACAGGCCTGGAGGCCTCACACTGAAGATGTGGAGCACATAGGAGGGCTGCTACAGTTTGGTTTCTTTCTTAAGAGTATGTTTTTGGTTTTGTTTTCTTTTAAAAAAATCTCATCCATGCTTTGGTCTGTGCTTAACACAAAGAAGAAATAATTGGGAAGAGATTCATTACTCAGCAGCTACTCCCAACCTAGCCCAAGTGCTTCTCATGAGGCCAGCTGCACCTGAGGTCCTAGTCTAGAACTATTATTCTATTAAGGTTTTGCAAAATGGGGCCAGAGAGACTGCTCAGCGGTTAAGAGCACTGGCTGCTCTTCCAGAGGACCTGAGTTCAAGTCCCAGTACCCACGTGACAGCTTACAACTGTCTGTAATTCCAGTCCCAGAGGACCTGGTGGCCTCTTCTGGACACACAGGCACCGCATCTACATGATGCAGAGCTATATATACACTTAGTCAAAACACTCATAAAATAAAAAGGATTTTTAAAAAAATTTTCAAAATGAGAATATTCTAAAGGGGATTTTTTTAATTTTGAAAAATAATAATATTCTAGTGGGACTGTCCCTAATTATTGCTTACAATGGTTCTATAAGGAAAACATTTTCCATCATTGACAATTTGGGTTGCCCTGAGACACAGTTTGAAAGGGAAATTACTGCCTACTGTTTTGAGGTTTGTCAGATTTGAAAGAGCACAGGAAAAGAGGCAAATTTCAGATGAGCAGCTGTGCTCCTCAGGAAGTGAGCCAGCCAAGCATTGGTGCTGAGGGTGAGGGGACCCACAACTAACTCAGCGATGGAAATGAGATGGGAGGCCTTCCTCTCTGTCTTCATCACTTCTGCATGGGTGGTCAGCCCCTGCTAAGTCCTTGGTCTCAGCCTCACAATTTAGCCCTCCCTGCGTGCTCTCCTGTGGTGTTACTGAGCTGTGCCCTAACTTCCTCACTCAGCTCTTTAAATTTCTTGAGTTTTTCATGGACCTAGCAAGACACAAAACACCGATCAGGTTATTTAAGAGTGATTGCATGTAATCCAAAGTGATAAACTACTCTTTTTATCTAATCGTACTGCAAAGCACCCTACAGTGTCTATCCAAAACAGTTACTCTCTCTGGTTGAGACCCATTTGCCTGGTACCTGTGGGGCCAGAAGAGGTTCCCTGGACCTGGAACTGGGCTTACAGATACTTGTGAGCTGCTGTGTCTGTGCCAAGCTATTTCTCCATCTCCTCTTTTTCACTGATTCTGGAGCCCGAGGCCAGGCCATGGTGCCACACACCCTCAGGACTGGTCTTCCAGTCTTGGTCATACCTTTCTGGAAATATCTCACAGACTTACTCAGAGGTTTTTCTGTGGTGATTCTAAAAAACTGACAGTGATGATGAGCCATCCCACCCCCCAGGGAGATTGTTCCCTATTTCCTTAATTCGTGAATCCTTTTGTCAAATTCTGTCTTCTGTTCTGGAACTCTGCCATTTCCTAAGTAATTTTCTGAATTTTGCATACATTAAGACTCACACACTATGGAAGGCTTTATGGGTTTTGACAAATGCGAATGCACAATGAGCTTATCATCAGAGTGTTGTACAGAACAGTGTCGCTGCACTGGAAACATCGGCTTTACCTATTCAGCCTTCCCCAGTCCTTGGAACAACACCTCTCTGTTCTTGCTAATGTGTCTATCACCTCTCGGTTTTTGCTTTGTCCTGGATATTTTATACTTAGAATCACACTATCTATAGTCCTTTCTGACTCCACAATATCTACTTAATATTTCATCCGTATCTTCCTTCCTTTTTCTTTGTTTTTGAGACAGGGTTTCTCTGTGTACCCTTGACCGTCCTGGAACTCTGTAAACCAGGCTGGCCTTGAACTAACAGAGATCTACCTGCCTTTGCCTCCTGAGCGCTGGCTTACAGGTATGAACCACCATGCCTAGCCATCTGTATCTCTATATAGCTTGACAGATCTTTTTTCTTATTGCCAAATAACACTTTATTGTTTAGTTATACCACAGCTTATCAGCCAGCCTATTAAATGCCACATTGGTTGCTTTGCTTATTGATGATTATGAAGTAAAATTACTCTAAACATATTTTTGTATGGATAGGTGTATTTATCTTTGAATTATTTAAATTTTAGTGTGTGTGTGTGTGTGTGTGTGTGTGTGTGTGTGTGTGTGAAGGACATGCATGTATGAAGGCTGTGTGTATGTGCCTCAGTGTGTACATGTGATCAGAAGACAACTCTCCCTCCTTGCTCCCTGTTGTCCTGTGTATTAAAAGCCAGCTGGCTGGTATTTGTGGCCAGCCACTGAGGCCCATCTCCGCTTCCTGCCTTCTGCAGGACTGGAGATACTCACGGCACAGCACCTTCCATGTGATTTCCAGGGGAGGAACTCAGGTTGTCAGGCTTACTCAGCAAGTGCTTAGTTGTCTAAGCTTTGTAACTCTCCTTGTCAGCTTGATTTGCTGAAAAGGAAGAGAAGGAGAGAGAGGGAGGGAGGGAGGGGAAAAGGAAGAGGGAGAGAGGGAGGGAGGGAGGGAGGGAGGGAAGGGAGGGAGGGAGGGAGGGAGGGAGGGAGGGGAAAAGGAAGAGCGAGAGAGGGAGGGATGGAGGGAGGGAGGGAGGGAGGGAGGAGGGAGGGGAAAAGGAAGAGGGAGAGAGGGAGGGAGGGAGGGAGGGGAAAAGGAAGAGGGAGAGAGGGAGGGAGGGAGGGATAGGTCAGCCTGCCTTCTGAGGTGCAATGCCACTTAGCACCTTCACCAGCATCTAGAATTACCATCTGAGGCAGCAATCATTCTAAGAGTGCAGTGCCGTTGGAAAGCTTGGACTTGCATTCACTATTGACAGATCCTGCTGAACATGTCTCCACATCCATGTCATTCCTGTGTTTTTGGTGGTGTCTGGTCAGATTTTGGGGCCAATAATTGGGTTGTTTTCATATTGTTGAGTTTTAAGGGGGTTTTGGTATATTTTTCGCATAAATTCTTTATTAGATCTTCTGTAAATACTTTCTCTAATCTTGTAGCTTTAGTTAGCTTTAGTTCCTGTTCTCTAGCTGCTGAGTACTTTGACTCTTGAAACTTAGTAAACGTTAAGGGGCTGGGGACATGGCTTAGTCCGTAAGGTGTTTGCCACACAGGACCTGAGTCTGATTTCCAGAACACACATTTTAAAAAAGGTCACATGTGTGCCTATTCCCTAGGACTAACTGGAGCTAGCCTAGGCTACTTATCAAGCTCCAGACCAGTGAGAGATCCAAAATAAAAACCAAAAAACCCAAAGTATGTGGCTTCTGAAGAATAACACCTCTGGCTTCAACATGCATGCACAAGTATGTGCACACACATACACACACATGCACATATAAAAAAAACAGAATAACAGTGTCAACAAATATATAGTAAACTTTAATAACAAATCTGCTTTAAAATGATCACAAGGGCTTGGGAACAGACTCAGAGAGGAGAGGGTCTGCTGTACAGTGATGGTGGCCCAAGTTTGAATTACAGCACCCATATAAAAGCCAGGTGTTGCTAGATGTGCCTACACCCAGCACTGATAGGCTGGAGACCAAGACAGAAGGGCCACTGGGGATTGCTGGCCAGACAGTCTAGCTGAATAAGCAAGCTTCAGGTTTAGTTGTGGGTCTGCTTGACCACACAACTGTCATGACAGGCTTAACGAAAGCCAGACAGGCAACAGGCTTTTGCTCACAGCACCCCGTGGTACCAGGAAAGGCCAATGAACAGGCACCATCCTGGGAGGATCCAGCACCTAAGGGAAAATACTTGACATTCCAAACAGGTTTACCTGCTGATCTGCTGATCTAGGGCAACCTTAACAACCAGGGCTACAAGTTGAATCATCCCTAGAATTCAAAGCAGTCAATGAACTTAGAAGAGGCGAGCTTGGACCAATCCTAGGACTGTAACCTTGAAGCTCTGAAGCCTCTAGAACTCTGCCCTAAATAAAATCCCATTCCACTGCTGCATCCGATGGAGTGACCCAAGCTAGCTTGTCATTAAAGAGGCTCTGCTTTTGCATCAGATGGTCTATTCGTCTTGGGGGGCGGGGGAGCTGGACTCTGGGCACAACATAGTGAGAGACTGCCTTAAGTCTCAAGTAAATAAGTAAAGAACACTAGAGGAAGGCATCTGACATTGCCGCCTTCACACTTGCACACACATGGGCACACGCACACACCTGCACGCACACACCTGCACGCACGCACACACACACGCACACACCTATGAACATCCATTAAAAGCTATAGCTTTCTGAGTTAAAAAAAGAAAAAAAAGTGTCACTCTGAAAAGATCTAGCTAGAACCAGGCCAAGATTTGATCACTGACACTTGGCTTATACCTCTGTGCCAGACACAAACTACTTGATCCCACTGTGTGATACCCATTGTTGTGGAATATTATAAGACATCTTACATTTGTTTGATTAAAAAAAGATTAACTCGGGGTCAGGAGACTGACAGCAACTAGCTGACAGGAAGTGGTAGAGAGGAGCCATGAGTATCCTGCACTGGTAAACGGGGGGCTGGGCTGAAGGATGGCCAGTTTTGGGGGAGTCATGAGCTGGGAGAGAAGGTAAGCTACTTGCTTTTCAGCCTCTCTGAGCAAGCAGAATTTCACCTCCACCTTTGAATCCTGAGTTTATAAAGGGATAGAGATCTAGATGAGGTTCTCTTTAGCGGCTGTGGTAGAACTGGTGCCTTAGGGAACAGAATTCCTGCCTGGCCACCAGCCAGTTCAGCGAACCCCTACTGGCAGCTTTGGAGTCACTATCCCACTGATTGGGAAAGCAGCTGCTTAAGGGGCAGTTACTGAATTTAATGAAAAACAACCCATTATCCCTGTGTGTGTTTATACAGTTCTAGGAGTTCCCACCGTGGGGCTCTTGCCTATCCTCCAGCCAAGGTACCCTATCTCAGTCGTTTGCAGGGGGCTCTGCTTCCAGCCCACAGGTTCCTCTGCCAGCGCAACGGGCTGACATTCTAAGGTGATCTCAAAGACCTTTACCTCCTGCTTCAAACAAGGTTGGGGGAGGTGGTGGAGGCTGTCAAGGGGGCTGGAGAAACATTTGCTGCAGAATCCTAATAACTGGAGCTCAAGCCCCAGGTCCCACACATAGTGCCAGGAAAGCCCCAACTTCCAGAAGTCACCTCTAACCTCCACATGTGCTCTCTGTCTTTGTGTCTCTGTGTCTCTCACATACACACATAGCAAATAACTTAAAAATATGTAAATATATATAATTAAAATATTAGCATGTTAACAAGGTGAATGGTATCCTAGGACTAACAGGGTCATCTTTCGCATGCACAAACTTACAAGTGCATATACACCTGCACACACACATGCTCCCACACACATGAACACATGCAAACAAAGGAAAAGCTAGTAGGAAAATATGCCTTTTAAGAGCTTTCTAAAATTCTTTATCAATTATTAATTTTGAAAAGAACAACTTGAGCCAAGAAATCTTGACTATTTTAAGCAGCTATTTTATGACAATATTAGTCCTATAGAAAGTGTTAAGTCAACATAGTTTCCGGCACATACAGGAACCTGAATAAAGAACAGGATATTGGCTATTTAGGGTACGTGTTCTGTGAAGATAGCGTTCTCATGACCAAATCCAGTGTGTCCTGAATTCTTGAGTTGTTTTTCTCTATTATGGAAGTGCTTCTTCCACTCTGTTTCCCATTTTCTTCTGGCTCAAGAGGGAGGAGAGTATGAGGGTTGAACAAATGTCGAGGCTCCCCCAAGATGCCAACTCTGTAGGGAGAATTATTGCTACAGGTGACCCGGTAAACAGGAAGGCCGAAGACTATGATCCACAGTTGTGTTTGTGACTGTGATTCTCAGTCTGTGATAAGCACACACACACCACAGAGACTGTCTCTCTCTCCCTCTCTAAACCTAAGTCATACATATGTACTCTAAGAAGCCAGACCTGTCTCTACACCTATTTTCATTGTGGTCTTTACATACCAGCCCTAAACCGAATCATAGCAAGATTCTGTTCTGGCCCCACCCACATCTCCCCCCTCAGCTCTAAAGATCTGGCCCTCAGTCCTTCAGGGTATAACTACTTAGAGTCTAGCACAACTTCTAGGGATTATTATTATTATTATTATTATTATTATTATTATTCAGATGGGCCTCAGTGGAGAAGCTCTGGTCAGAGAGTCAGGGTTTCTCAGGAACAGATACTCTCTCAGGCAGTAGTGCCTGAGTCCCTGGCTCTCAGCCCTACCAGGAGGCACCATCCCTGACTCTCCTTGGGCCACTTACACTGGCATGGTCACTGAGTCCAGACTTGCTGTGTCCTTCTGCATGCGGGGTGGGAGTTTGATGCCTGCCACGTACTTTTTCTCAACGATGTTTTGAGCTTTTTCTCTGAGAGACGGCAGCAGTGTAGACAAGACCGGGGAGCGCATGTCCACAGCCTTTTTAATTGCTGGACGTTTTGCCATCATTTTCCTGTGGGGGGAAAGGGTGACAGTCATGTTACATTGTCCTGCTTCTGACAAATGTTCTTAGCAGAGGAAAGAACCAATGGAGAGTCCATCTGGCTGAGCCAGATGCCCCTATGCAGGCTTGTATCCCAGCTATGTAGGAGGCTGAGGTACAAGGATTACAAATTTTGGGCCAGCCTGAGCTACAGAGATATTGCTCTCAAAGGAGAGAGATGAGAGAGAAAGAGAGAGAAGGGGGCGAGGGAGGAAGGGCATAAATGAAGTCATACCGAAACTGTACCAATGTCATACGCTTCTTCTCCCCTCCTGATTCTTCATCCTCACGCTTTCTTCGAGGAATGTTGAACATATTGGTACGAAAAAGCCTCCCTACTTCTTCCTCAATCTCTCTCAAGTACTGACGTCGGAAGACAATCCACGCTATGCATGTACAGAAAGTGTAAAAGGACTAAAAGAGAAGACAGAAGAATCAGAAAACCCAGAAATGCTAGGGGACCCCCACTGTCCCCAAAGTATCATTAAGTAGACACAAACCCCCGAAGACCCAGCTCCTACACATCCCTGGAAGCTGTGCACCATTACCATGCACTCCCATTTACGGGTGGAAAACCAGACCAAAATTCTAAGGTATAACAAGCAACATGTTATCCTTTTTAAAAAAGGGTACTTGTTAAAACACGGGCCCACCGCATGGTTACTGGTCATTGCTGGGTGTTATGTTTTCATAGAAAATGAAAGTCCCCAAAGCAAGGGGCTTACCTCAAAGAATTTCCAGTCTTTTTGCGTGTCTGATATTTTATCCCTGAAATATAACAAATCACAACTATAAGTGGTAAATCATTGTCCACAAAATGTAGGATTCTAACTGGTGGCCCTATTATAATTTGGATGTGGGGGGTCCCGAGGCCATAAGCTTGGTTGCTAGTTGATGGCAATATCAGGAGGTGGTGGAAACATCTAGTAATGGGGACCAGTGGAGGAAGTGGGTCACTGGAATGTACACCCAGGTGGCTTTGTCTCTGGACTCTGCTGTGCTCTCCACTTCCTTGCTAACATGACAGAAGCAGCTTTCTTCTATCATGCTCTCCCTCCATGACACTTTTTCTCACTGCAGACCCAGAACATGCTAAGACTTCTTCACATGCGTTAATGATAGTTCATCTCTTTACTGTCCCCATGAGGGATTCAACACTGTGATGTCTACTTTACAGTGAGGAAGCTGATGTTGAATTCAAGCCCCATTCTCTCTCTGTATTTCCATGGTGCTAGCCAGCCGCCTTTAATCTCTGCACCGACGACTCTCCCTTACCCCAACATACTATTTTCTCTGCACTTGTATTTGGTGCCACCTTTTCTACTAAATGGGCACTGGGTATGTGTTAAACACATCACATTTGTGTATGTGTGTATTGTGTATGTGTGGTTTGTTGTAGTTTGTTTTAAAAGAGAGAGACATGAGCTGGAAGGTGGTGCCACGGGCCTTAATCTCAGTACTAAGGAGGCAAAGGCAGGCTGATCTCTATGAGTTTGAGCCAAGCCTGAGCTACAGAGTGAGTTCCAGGACAGCCAGGGCTATAAGAAGAAACCCTGGAGAGAGAGAGAGAGAGTGAGAGAGAGAGAGAGAGAGAGAGAGAGAGAGAGAGAGAGAGAGAGAACATAAAGTTGAATGGGTAGAGAGGTAGGAAGGATCTGGAAGGAACTGGGGGAGGGAGGAGGGAAACATGATCAAAATATATTGTACGAAAAACTTTTTCATTTAAAATGTTAACTATCAAAAAACAAAAAGCAAATTGTAGAGTTCTGTTTAAAACAGAAACACTGATCAGTAAAATTCAATATGAACTTCCCAGGTTGGATTAAAATACTAGAAAAATTCAACACCTTATAAACAAAAACCACTATATTAGAGAAAAACAAATCACAAATAAATAGTATTGGAAAATGGAGTATTAGTAAAGAAAGAGTATATTAGATTCATAGTTAACCTGATGTATGTGACACATTTCAAATGGATCAAACTGTCATTTTTAATGTGATTTTTTAAAACTAAGAAAGAAAAATAGCTTAACCCAGGAAGAACCTGTATAATTATCAAACCATATCAGAAATAAGTTGGATAAATTCATTAAATAAAAATGTGGGTCATTTTTATAATGTGTACAAACTGCAGAAAGCTGTGAACCAATGTTTGCCGTGGGAAACATAAAATCTATATAAACTCCCATTTCTTCCCTGGTAAGGGTTAAAACCAAATAAGTAGATAGCCAGATAAAACATCTTTAAGCTTTATATATACCTTTAAACTTTCAAAGGAATTTGTCATAAACTCCAAGGTAGCCAAGTAAACTTAGAATGGATGTTCCAAGACAGGGTTTCTCTGTTTAGCCCTGGGTATCCTTGAAATCTCTCTGTAGTCCAGCTGGTCTTGGTCTCAGACATCCTTCCCTGCCTCTGGAGCTCTGGGATTAAAGGTGTAACCACCACCAGCGGTAATTACAAACTAAGGCCTCTCATGTGGGAGGGCTGGAGAGAGCTACAGAATCTTCTGCTTCTGTTTGATTGGTTACTTGCTTGCTTATGTTTTGAGATGGGGGCATCATGGTGTTGCCCAGGAGATCTTCAAGTAATCCACCTGTCTCAGCCTCCCAGGTGCTTCATACTATAGGCATGCATCACTGACACACCATGCCTGCCATTAACTGACAGTATATAAATGATCATTTAATGGTTTTCAAATTCTAGTTAAGCATGTTCTGGTTAATAAGTCATAAGAAAATAGCCTAAATGTAAAGTGGATAAAGACATTCAAAGCAAAAATATAAGACAAAAAAAAAAAAAAAAAACCCCAAAACTCTCAAACCCTCAAACCATACACATGTTCACAAAAATAATGGTGAACTAAATGGCTGGCACACACAACAGAATCTCTATAATTGCTATTTTGACTACATACAAAAAAATGTATAGGAATTGAGCATATGTGTAAAGAATGGTGGAATGAACAGGTTCCCACAGGTATACCTACAGCTGCTACTTAGACTGCGCGCGCGCGCACACACACACACACACACACACACACACACACACACACACAAAGGTAAAAGAAAGAGCACAGGAAATGCAGACTGAAAACAGGTATCCAGGACAATTGAGTTAGTAATTCATCGACAAGGGTTGACTTATACACCATTCTTTTCTATGTTCAAGGTGTGGTTCTTTGGCTGCTGTGAAACCACTCAGGTACTTCAGAGTCAAGAACCAAAGCTCCCCATCCTGTAAGTCCAAACTGTCCTGTGCTGTGAGCCTCTTATAAGTTTTAGCTAAAGTATGTAGGCATTGCTATCCTGTGGTTAAAAACAAAACAAAACAAAATAAAAAAAAAACCTTTCCCACTGACAGCGGTGTCTTGATGATGGTCCTCACAGTGGCAGTTGCTGCAAGAGAAGTAGACACTGCACCCCCTTCCCCCCATCACTTGGTCTACTCCTGACACAGCCAAGCAGCCCAGGTCCTCAGGCTGAGCAAGATTCCACAGAAAGAACAAATGATCCCATCCCAAGATAGAGTTGAGTTTATACAGCACCCGGCTGAGACTCTGGAATGACTTCGGTACTTACTTGGCTCTCTCAACTGTTCCCATTAGTACTGAGACCCATTAGAGGGAAGGATACCAGAAGTCAAAAGGAAAGGTGCTAGGGAATGGGCCGACCTAAGGGCAGCAGAAGCCCATGCGTACTTTCCACAGCTCATGTGATGCTTATCCGGCATGCCCACGCCCAGCACGAGGAAGCAGTACTTCTGCGCCAGGTACTTCTGTGCGTCTTCTAACTTGTTCATAACCAGCTCTACCTCTTTTTTCTCTACCAGGCCTCTGGGGGCAGGGAGAGAGAGAAGAGAGATTAATTCTGGTGTAAGTCTGTATCAAGGACTAAGAAGTCAGAATTATAGGCTAGTTTGAAAGAAATAGTGAATCAACAAACTTCACTTATCAATTTGACTTCCTTGAGTTTTGGCACAGGGATAATCCTCAGAATCTCTCTCTCTCTTTTGAAAAAATTAGATTTATTTTTTTTATTTTACTTGCATGTTTTGCCTGAATGTATGTTAAGTGCACTGTGTAGAAACAGGGCATTGGAACAAGTGTTATGGATGGTTGTAAACCATCATGTGGGGGCTGAACCTGATCCCCGGATCTCTAGGAAAGCCACCAGTGCTCTTAGCTGCCAAGCTATCTCTACAGCCCCTCAAAATCTCTTATGGCTATTATCACTGGTCAGCCTCTCACGTTTAGGGTGAATGTCACTTGTATGGATTCCTCATACTCAATGCTTTTTATATCCTCAACTATATTCATAGTGAATTCTAATTCCTATAGAATACTTCAGTAACAAGTTATTGGTGCTGCTTGCTAGGCAGCTGCCTACTCCTCCCCCTGCTGTTTCTAAAAGCACTTGTGGAGAATCTTTGCCACTTTAGCTTTCTCCAAGGCCCTAGTGTTGCTATTAAGTTCAGGCATTCTGTGTTTGAATGCAGGTTGCTCCCTGTTCTGAGCTCAGCTCTCTTTACTAGGGAACCACTCGCTGGCCACACTGCTCAGTGGATTTTGGCATCCAGTGTGAGAATGCCTCTTCCCTGAGAAAACACAGGCCAGTTCTGATTGAATTGCAAATGAACTTTGTTTGTTCCTCAGGTACAGCAGGTCTGAAGTCTAATTTTAAGCGTTTGCAGTGCAGCATAGTAGGAAACAATACTGTTGACAATATTGTTCCAGTGTCACTGGAAAGTGAATGAAATGTACTCTCAATAGTGACAAATTACTGTTCCTTCTGAAGTGAATTACTGCACCAATTAAATAAAAACATGGTGGTGGTACATGCCTTTAATCCCAGCACTCAGGAGGCAGAAGCAGGCAGATCTCTGTGAGTTCAAGGCCAGCCTGGTCTACAGAGCAAGTTTTAGGACAATCGGGACTACACAGAGAAACCCTGCCTAGAAAAACAAAAAACAAAGAAGAAAATAAAACAAAAAAAACCCTATATGAAGATAACGCTATAAGTGGAGAGGGATGAGTATAAACATAGTATGGACCTTTAAAAAGTACAACATGGTATCACAGGCAATGAAGGGTGTGTGAGTCACTGAAATAAAATTAATTTCTGGAATAAACTGGGATTCTGTTTTAAGACCCAGATGTTATATAGTCCAAACACATCCTCTACATGCAGCCTGCAGGCCACATCCCCGTGCCTGCCTCCCAGCCTTCTTCAATTAATCCTCACTCTCTTTTGCCACTGGATAATCTTCTTCAAACAGCCAGCAAGGGATGCCTTCCAACCTTAGGACAATGGTTCTCAGGTTTTACTCAATTATAAAGGAAAATTATGATGTGGGGTATCTTTTTGAACAACGTGAATTATTATTGGATAATAAAGGAACTGTTTTGGCCTAAGGCAAGACAGCTTATAGGCAAGCAGGAAATCCAAGCATAAATAAAGGGGAAGGAGGGTGGAGTCACTCAGAGATGCTGCAAACTGCCACAGAGAGAAGAGCTGCCACCCAAGAGAGGAAGATGTAATGGAACACTGGTAAAGCCACTAGCCATGTGGCAAGACATAGATTAATAGGAATGAGTTAAGTTGTAAGAGGTAGCTGATAATGAACCTAAGCCATAAGCCAAACCATTTGTAATTAATATAAGGCTTTATGTGATTATTTGGGATTACTGGTCTGGATCTTAGGGCTAGGCCAGGCCAGAAACTTCTTACTACAAAACTATCCTGAGGTACTAGCTCAAAAAAGTACGGAATCCTAACATAACCACATCTCCAGATTCTGGAGAGAGCCCAGAAAAATTAAATCAATCATTCCCATTGAATACAAGGCTCACTTAGTAATATGCATAAGGAACCAGAGTGTGGGGCTTTCAAAATGGCTCAGCAATTAAAGGTGCTTGCCATCAAACCTTATGACATTAGTTAAATCCTTAGGACATACATAGTGGGAGAAAAGACTCCAGAAAATTGTTCTCTAATCTGCGCACACACACACACACACACACACACACACACACACACACACACACACACACATACACGATAAATAAATAAATAAAATGTAATTTCAAAAAATTAACAAAATGAAACAAAAAGGACCTAGGGCTGGAGAGATGACTCAGTAGTTAAGAGCACCCATGGCTCTGCCAGAGAACCCAAGTTCAGTTTCCTGAACCCATGTGGCCCTGACCTGTAACTCCAGCTCCAGAGGATCCAACTCCTCTGGTCTCCCAGAATGGCTGCACTCACATGTGCATACCGACATGTAGACACACCTACATACAATTAGAACTGATACATTGTTTTAAGGCCCCGCTGAAGCGGAAAGAAGGGAGAAAGCTTTGAAACCAAAGCCAGAGGAAAAATAACCTCAGTACAAACTTCTAGGCATCACTGGTCCCCTGCATCAGTATTCCATCTGAAAATGATTCTCCTTGATGGTTTTGGTGTTGTGTGTATGGGGGAGAGGATGGGAACTGAGTACCATGTAGTCTAGGCTGGACTTGAACTCATTGTGTAGCTGAGAATATGAACTTCTGATCTTTCTGTCTCTATCTCCCAAGTGCTGAGATCACAGGCTACACCAGCATAGCATACCAGGTTTATGCAGTACTGGGGATCAAACCCAGGGCTTTGTGTATGTTAAGCAAGCGCTCTATCAACTAAGCTTCATATCCAACCCTTTAGCAGCTAGTGGTTCACCTGAATTGACAAACATCGTCTTTAAAAATACAAATGAAGAGACAGGGATGGCGCCCATGTGCAGGACCTCAAATTCGAGTCCTAATATCACCAAAAATAAAAACTGCAACACTGACAATTTTGCTGAGAGTGATATTACATATATTCCTGTTATCATAACATTGGCAGCATTCTAAAAAACAAAACAAAACAAAACAAAACAAAAAAAAACATTTGGAAAGAATTTAAAGAGACGTGTAAGTGATTATAAGTTTTGGTTTCCATAAGATCTCTCTTGGAAATTCTTTAAAAAGCATTATCAAAATTCAGACAGAGAAATTTTATAAACGAAGATATTCAATTCTGAGCTGAGCATGGTAGCTCATGCCCATAATCCCAGCATTTGGGAAACTGAGGCAGGAGAATCAGGAATTCCAGATCAACCTCAGATGCATAATGATTTCAAGGCCATCCCTGGGCTAAATATGAGAGCCTCAAAAATTTTTTTCAAAAATTTTAATACAAAATAATAATTATTTATTGGGATGGGGTATCTCACTATGTAGCCCTAGTGGCCTGGAACTCACTGTGTAGATAAGGCTGGCCCCAAACTCAGAGATCTACTTGTGAATGCTTCCCAAATGCGGGGATCAAAAACATGCATCACCTTGCCTGCTCTACAATTATTATTTATCTATCAAAGAAACATGAAATTTTCAAAGCCAACAGGATGAAAGGAACTCACTTGTATAGCCAGTTAGTTAGAATTGAAGGGCTTGATATTTATTAACTTTATGGGACTGGAATCAAACATTTTCCATTGTGCAAACAGTCCAACACAATCTCTATTTAACTGTTATAAAGAAGTAGGCCAACTGACTACTGGACACATAAAAATGAAAGGTGATCATAGTTTTCAGAACCCATAATTTAAGATGTGAGTTGGTTTGTTTTCCTATGCTACTGTGTTCTAGTTACTTCCAGTGCATTTAAAAACTTACCAGGGGACCTTTCTTCTCTGTTATTTATAAATTAATATATAAAACAAACATCTTTGCTACGTTAGTAATAAGCCTCAGAATTAGAAGAAACTAGAAGACTATAACAAGCCAAAGAGCCGTAAAAACCTACTGAGTTCAGTTTGGGAAGGGAGCCTCCTAAGCCACAGTTGGCTTTAGCTTTCGATGTTGTCTTAGAAAAGCTTCATGCTCTGGCTGCCCTGCTGTCAAATGCCACCCTGAAATAACACTCTGTGTGTACCATGGTGTATTAAAGGCACAGCAGTGTCTCAAGTATTTATCTGTTTCCTTACAAAACTTCTGTTCAGAGATATCTATCAGTTCACAAAATGTTTCTCTAACTGCTTCATCTGATACAAGAGTTTTATATTTTAAAAACATTCTGTAGCAACAAATTAATGGCTCTCCCCAACATTCCTAACAGCTAAATCATTGAGCTGGTTCTACAGGCTGGGGGGAAGGGGAGGAATCTGCGCTGAGCACTTGGAAAGTTCCACAGTTTGTAAAAGGTCACCAAGCCTGAGAGGCATTGTTGTGTTCTGGTCTTGGACTCCAAGTTCCCAGATATTGGCTCTGGTGTTTATCTCTAGGCCACCGATGCCTAACAACACAGTCAAGTTTTCTACAGACAGGTTAAGAAACTGTGTTGATTTTCCTTTGATGGAAAATATTTTATTTTCAGCCAAATCTACTTTTAAAAACACCTTGCCTTTTAGTATGAATTTTGAGGTCATAAAAACCATGAGAATTGGGTGTTGGTGGGGGGGGGGGGACACGACTAGAGAGATGGCTCAATGGTTAAGAGCACTGTCTTTTCTTCCAAGAGGACCCGGTTCAATTCCCAGCACCCATATGGCAGCTTGAAATTGTCTGTAACTCCAGTTCCTGGGGATACGACACCTTCACACCAATGCACAATAAAGTTAAATAAAAATAAACAAACAAAAAACCATGAGAATGGCTGGATGGTAGTGGCCCAGGCTTTTAATCTTGGCACTTGGGAGGCAGAGGCAGGTTCTCAGTGAGGTGGGCCAGCCTGGTCTACAGAGTGAGTTCAAGGCTGGTCAAAGATACCCTGTCTCTAAACAAACAAACAAACAAACAAACAAAAGCCATGAGAAGAAAGAAACAGGGGTTGGGGAGAGCGCATGGCCTGCTCTTAGAGGACTTCATTTGAATTTGAGATGCTATAAACATGAGAGACATCAGATTCTGAAGATTATGGGAAAAGCAAAAGGTTCCCATTAATAAGATCCTAAGGGGTCAGGGAGATTGTTCAGTAGATAATGTGGTTGCTGCTTAGGCTCAAGGACCCTAGTTTAGATCTCCAACCTCCATGGGAAACAGCAGGGTGACAGGCATCTGTGACCTCAGCTCTGAGGGGAAATGAAAAAGGCAAATTCCTGGGGTGCTCTGATCAGCCGGTCTAACTCTCAAAACACAAAGTAGAGAGTGCCAGAGGATGATACTGACATAGACCTCAGGCTTCCACATGCCAGGCATGGATGAGCGTACTATCCCCCACATGCACACACATGCATACACATATACATACTACATGTACACACATGCATATAATACACACATATATGCATACAACACACATATATGCACACACAAAGAAAGAATATAAATTTTTAAAAGAAAGAACTATTTAAAATTAGTAACACCCTAGTATTGACAACAAATTATCATCATAATATTTTTAAGTCACTAGGTTGGATAAAATAACAACCTAATTACCCAAATCTTTTACTTTTTAATATATCTTTTATTTTTAAACACATTTATTTATTTTTTAATTTCATGTTCATTGGTGTTCTGCCTGCATGTATGTCTGTAGAAGCATGTCAGATTGTTTGGAAATGGAGTTCCGGTTAGGAGCTTCCATGTGGGTGCTGGGAACTAAACCTGAATTCTCCAGAAGAGAAGCCAGTGCTCTTAACTGCTGAGCCATGGCACCAGCCCCTCTTTTATACACACACACACACACACACACACACACACACACACACACACACACACACACACATATTTTAAGACATATTATTAGTGGGTTTGTTTGGGTTTTTTTTGAGACAGAGCATTTCTGTGTAACAGCTCTAGCTGTGTTGGAACTTGCTTTGTAGGCCAGGCTAGCCTTGAATTCACAGAAATTCACCTGACTCTGCCTTCTAAGTGCTGGGATTACAGGAGTGTGCCACTGCTGCCCAGCAAAAATTTTAAATTATAAAGATGGCTTTCATTATATCTCATCATTGAACAGTACCAATGTACTTGTTGAGATTTTTCATTATGAGAATTACTGTACTGATTGCTCAGCAAGCTTTAAAACAGAGCAAATCCTCCTATGAAAAAAATGTTTCCGAGACCAGAAAGACTTAAGAGATACGATCCCTTCACCCTAGATAATACTGTCAGTAATAAAAACCCTCAAGCATAAATCTTACTCACACCATGTAGCTTTGTGGTTTCTTCTCCATTGAGATTTTCTCCAAGTAATAAGACAGATAGTACAGTAGTGCCATAAGGAAGCTGTCAAGATCCTTATTTCTACAGGGAAATTTAAGATAAAAGACAAAAGGAAATCATCACTCCCAATCCAGACATTAGGTTTCTCATGAAAATCAATGGGAACACAGTGTAAGAATAAATAGAAATATATGGTTCCAAACCTATCACACAATTAACTTACTATCACACATTAATTCTACTGTTGTGATGAAGAGGTAAAGGGCATCTGGAAAAGACTTATTTCTGGGAACTCAGATGTTAAATTATTAATGTATTTTTTTTTCACTTCACAAGTATTTGTTCTGTAAGTAATATATTTCTGTTTGTAAAACGTACAGGCTGGGCATGGTGCTTCCCACCTGTGACCCCAGCAACCAGGAGTATTTCAAACTCTAGGCCAGCCTGGGTTGCCAAACAGAATGAAGAGAAAACTTCTCCACAGCATAGCCTATCTCAAAATACAAACAGAAGCACTGAAATATATGAAGTAAAGTTCTCTCCCCAGAAGTGGCCACTTGTGAATACCGGCTGTCCACAGGCAATGTCTTCTTACCCCTTGCTCTAGGACTTTGGAGCACCTGTGACTTGGGGGCCCTGTGATGTCATGTGGGAACTCTGAGAGAATGGCTTGCACCGGGGCACTGTGTGCTCCTCCTCTAAGAAGCAGGCTGGTTTCCACTTATCTCTCCTTGCAAAGAGAAGGGGAAAGATGTGTCTCAGCAGCTTTACCTCATAAATGTTGTGAAAGAGCAGATCCGCTGCATTTCAGTGTCTTGAAGTGACAGCAGGGCCACAACTGGAAGAAGAGAAGGGGATAGTCAAGCAGAGACCGAGGGCACCGGAAGCTGGAGGAAATGGAAGAAAGCTGCTCACACTTGATATCATCCAGAGTGATGTTGCCCTGTTGATATCTTTTCTCTAAGGCTTTCACTGACTTTTCATCCCTCGAGGCAAACCTTTTATCTGTCAACCTGTTTGGAAATATAACAGGCTTGGGTAGTGATGGTGTTGTTGTTGTTTTTAAAGATTTTTATTTTATTTATAAGGGGTGTTTGCCTGCTTGCATGCAGTGCTCAAGAAGCTAGAAGGTGTTGGATCTCCCAAGTAGAATCAGTCACTTGTGAGCCATTGTATTGGTTCTGAAAGTCAAATCTTAGAGGAAGAGCAGCCAGTGCTCTGTCCCGCATAGAGTATTTTAAAAGATGTAGTTGTATCTAGTATATCCTGAGATGAACGAGGAATTTGCTTGTAAAGTAAGATAGCTTGAGTGTCATGCATAGGTTCCATCTAATGCAGTATTGTTCCACAACGCCCTTTTGAACACTGTATTTATTATAGGGGTAGAAGCATGCTTACTGATATAAAATGTAAACTCAAATAGATCATTTTGTTGTTGTTATTGTTTCAAGACAGGGTTTCTCTGTGTAGCCCTGGCTGTCCTGCAACTCACTCCATAGACCAGGCTGGTCTCCATCTCAAGAGATCCAACTGCCTCTGCCTTCTGTGTGCGGAGATTAAAGGCATGAGCCACCACTGCTCAGCTTTCAAACAGATCATTTAAATCACATAGTGGGTTGTGTGCTTCAGTGATGGGATGTTTGCTAGAATGTGTGAGGCTTTTATCCCCAGGACTACAGATGGATGGGTGGGTGGGTGGGTGAGTGGGTGGATGAATGGATGGGTGGGTGGGTGGGTGGGTGGGTGGGTGGATATGAATGAAATTCTGGTGTCGCTAGAATTTTCAAACTAACAAAACGAAAATTGTAACAAGTTTGAAATGTACTAGTAGCCACATTATTAAAAGAAAGAATGTCTAGAATGTTTGTAACTCCTGCTGTAGTTGAGACACTGCCTGTGTTTCCCTTGATGCATATTTGTGTAGGAAAACAGGACTGGAGTCTCTTTGAGTCTGTAAAGACAAGTGAGTCCACTGGGAGATGGCGTGGTTGAAGCAGGGCCACCTTTCTGATGCCGGACCGTCCATTTCGAGGAAGTGAACCGCCTTCCCCTTCTTGCCTTTCTCCTTGAGTTCTACTGCAGGTGCGAAACTGCAAGGAGAGGGGGGATGATTAGGAACTTGACCTTTTCCAGGAGGAAACCAATCCCATGGTGCCATAGCTCATGCAGTCTAAAGATGGTCATATGTTAGCAGTGTTTAATTCAGGATGTATGCGCACGTGGAACCACTGTCAAGAAGATTAGCTCCTCCGACTCACATTCAGCCTCTAGAATGTCACTGTGCACAAAACATTTCTACCTGAACATCTTGTGGTATTGTCACAGAGAGGAAGCTCATAAATAAATGCAGAAGGCTTGCTAAGTTTACTGAGTACTTGTGACAGGCCAGGTACTTTTGGGCATCTCATCCTCAAATCAACTTTATGAGAAAAATATTACTGCCATCATTTTCACACCTGAGAAGATGTGAAAATGAGATTACACAGACCCAGAACAGGTGTCCATGACCTCTGGGCACCCGACAGTTCTGCCTCCCAAGGGGGCCCCCCAGGAACACTGTTCTGGGAAGGTTTCAGCACTTCCAATGTATGTGAGGGAGTCACAGTGAGGTGGGGTCCCATCCTCTATTGGCCCCAGCATCTGGGCTTCAGCCTCATGCTGTAAGGTAGTACAAGTTGTCAGAACTCAACAAAACTTCTCTGGTGGCAAGTCCTCTCAACCACATAACACAGGAGTTATAAAAGAGTAGTGGATAAACAAATATATAATGAGGCCCTACTATGTGCTAGGAGCTTCCATGACCTTGGATAGAAAGAAGATGGTAACTGAGTAGAGCTAATACATAGACTCTCGGGAACACAATGCCAAATACAACAGTTTGGTGGTTTATGGTCGGTTAGGGCTTACTTTTCTAACCAATCAGAAGCTTGGCCTCTACCCAAAGTTACGTATCTTACTACTAAATTTAGGCATGTAGTGTCAGAAGCACTTTCTCCAAAGTTCAGTCACTCTCTAAAAATAGAGACCATTTTTGTTTTGTTTTGGGGTTTTGAAACAGGGTTTCTTTACATAGCCTTGGCTGTGCAGCAACTATCTCTGTAGACCAGGCTAGCCTCGAACTCACAGAGATCTACCTGCCTCCACCTCCTGAGTGCTGGGATTACAGGCATGTGATACCACCACCTTGTTTTGAATCAAGAATTTCTATTTCTGCCTTGTCATGGTCTACTCCAGGATAGCTAGCTCGTGAGCTTCCAAGGCAGGCGTGTTTCCGCTGGGATTACAGATGTTCGTGATCACATCATACTTTTCCATGTGGGTTCTGGAGATCTGAATTCAGGTCCTCAGGCTTGCATGGAAAGCACTTTTACCTACTATCTCCCCAGCCCTATTCTTTGCTTTTTAATTGACACAATTTAATATGTGGTTATAGTACATAGTGTGATATTCCAGTGCACGTACACAAAGCGTAATTAATGATCAAATTAGCTGCCATGCCTATCACCTCAAGCATTTATCATTTTATTGTGATGATAACATTAATTTCAACCTACATCTTAGTGGAAGACATTTTATTTTTATTTTGAGACAGAGTCTCATATCGCCCAGATTGTACTTGAATCCTAGCTCAGTTAAGCTGGCCTTGAACTCTGTGGAACCAAGGCTGGCCTTGAACTCTTCATTTTCCTGTTTCTATCTCCCAAGTGCTAAGATTACAGGCATATGCAAACTATCACCTCTGTGGCTGTTTGAATTGGCCCCATAAACTCACAGGGAGGGAACAATTAGGAGGTGTGGCCTTGTCGGAGGAAGTGTGTCACCATGGGGGTGGGCTTTGAGTTTCCCTGTGCTCAAGCTATGCCCAGTGTGGCACACAGTCTTCTGCTGCCTGTGGATCAAGATGTAACTCTCAGCTCCTTCTCCAGCACCATGTCTGCCTACACACCACCATGTTCCATGATGGACTAAACCTCTCAAATTGTAAACCACCCAATTAAATATTTTCTTTTATAAGACTTGCCATGGTCATGGTGTCTGTTTACAGCAACAGAACCCTAACTATGATAACTTCCATTTTCTCTTGTTGTTATTTATTTATTTATTTATTTGCTAGCTCAGACTCAATAGGTAACATAGGAAGACCTCAAACAATCTTCCTGCCTCTTTCTCCCCAGAGCTGGGTTTACTGACATCCACCACTAGGCCCAGCTGTATGCTGGAGACTGAACCCAGGGACTGTGTATATGAACCAACTGAGCCACACCTCAAGCTCTACAACCTACATGTAAAGTCCTAACAATCAATATTCTCCAAAATGAGTGTCCGTCCAATGAAGCCATAATATTCAGAACAAACTGGTAACAAGCTAATAAAAACTTGGACTCATCTGGCCTCGCTGGGCACCTCACCCACATACACATAATTAAAAGTAAAACTTAAGCCAGGTGGTATTGGTGCACATCCTTAGTCCCAGCACTTGGGAGGCAAAGACAGGTGGATCTTTGAGTTCCAGGTCAACCTGGTCTGCAGAAGGAGTTCCAGAACAGCCAAGGCACATACAGAGAAACTCTGTCCTAAAATAAAATAAATAATAAATAAATAAATAAAAGAAAAGCTTAAAACTTTTAGTTATATTAACATATATCATGAATACAAAAAACTTATTAATAATCTTAACTGAAATATTATGTAATTAACACTGAAACCAAGTTTGAAAAGCACTGCTGCTGGGTGATGATAACACACCTTTAATCCAGCACTTGGAAGGCAGAGGCAGGTGGATCTGAGTTCAAGGCCAGTCTGGTCTATAGAGTGAGTTCAAGGACAACCAGGGCTACACAGAGAAACGGGAGGTGGGGGGGGGAGGGAAAAAGTGCTCCCATTTAGCCTCAATTATACAGGAATTCAGCCCAAAGTCACATTAGCCTTCAGTGTCTCCCTGGGCTCTTAAAAATTCTCCTTCATGCTTGTGAGGATGCCCCCCTGAAGCAAGCTGTCCCCCTTCAGCTAGCCTAACCCCCAAGTGGTCTCATTACACACTCACTCTCATTGTGTGTGATGTTGCAGGAGCTACTGAACAGGATCTTTGGCGACATCTCAGTAGAAAAAAAAAACAAAACAAAAAACAAACTGAAATGACTGCTTTGGAAATAGAGAGCTATTGGGAGATGCTGAAATAAGTATATTCTATAAAATGTCAGTGCTTGCTGCCATGGAGCTTCAATGGTGTGTGCAAGACCCTGGGCTCAAGCTCCAGTACCGAAAGACAAGAACAAAATTGAAACTGTTGCTTTTGACTCTAAAATGGTCTTGGAATTATCTGACAATATATCTACTGCCTTTTGCTAAAATTTAAGAACAAACTACATGTGCTTAGCCAGCTCTTCCCCTGACCTCCATCTTCATCTGTGCAACCTTGTAACTGGTTTTTCATGGGAGCCTTCATAGCAACCTTCAACAGGCCATTCACTGGTTTACTGCTTCACTCTGTATGTGGCACCATGGCAATGCTAGCCACCCAGTCACCTGGGGAGCAGCCTAGCCACCTACTCCTCCCTTCACATAGGGTATTATAGCCTGTCAGTTTTATCAAAATATCCATGTAGTGTCTTCCACTCACCTATTTATCAGCATGGTGAATTCTGACTGATTCTCCCCTCCCTGCCCCTGCCCTTTCATTGGGTTCCCTTTTAACAGCTTGGGAACTAGACATGCTCCAGAAACATTTGTTAAATACTTATTTTGTTGGCTGGGCAGTGGTGGCATAAGCCTTTCACCCCAGCACCCAGGAGGCAGAGGCAGGCAGATCTCTGTGAGTTTGAGGCCAGCCTGGTCTACAGAACAGACTCAAGGACAGCCAGGGAAAGGAAGGACGGAAAGAGGAGAAAGGAAAGAGAAAACACTGTTAAAGGCTACTCAGTGAAATCATTTTCAGATAGTGGGATTTAATTTTAGTCTTTAGACTTCTCCGTATGGCTTACTACCCATTCACCCCACCGCCACCCCAGTACACATAATCGTACTAAAAATGCCTTAAAATTTTTTTTGTTAAACTTTACCTTCTAAATTCCAGAGTTTTAGTTTCATCTTTCCAATACCACATTCCTAATCGTAATCCACACTGCTGTAAAATGAATATGATTGCATCAAATGTAAATTCACTTTGCAACCCACACGTCCCATAAACCTTTAATATTTTCTGCTATTCCCTTGTTAATTCTACTGAATTAATCTCTCTCTCTCTCTCTCTCTCTCTCTCTCTCTCTCTCTCTCTCTCTCTCTCTCTCTCTCTCTCTTCTCTCTCTCTGTTTGTTTTGGTTTTTCCCAGACAAAGTTTCTCTATGTAACAGTTCTGGCTGTCCTGGAACTAGATCAGTAGACCAGGCTGGCCTCTACAGAGATCTGCATGTCTGACAAGATTAAAGGCATACACCACTATGATAGGTGAACCTTGAGTTTCTGATCCTTCTGTCTCTACTTCTCCATTTGGTATTAGACACATGCACTGTTATACCCGTTATATGTGATGCTGGGAAATTCGTGTCCAAGACAGGGGTGGGTACACACTAGGCAAGGGTTCATCCAACTAAGTGACACCCAGCCTCTCTTTGTTTTATTTTCTGCTTCTGGGTGCTTTGCTTGTGTGTCTGCCTGTACATTATGTGTGTGATATTGGAAGAGGTCATAAGAAGACATTGGATCTCCTAGAGTTGGAGTTACCAAAGGTCATGGGCAGATCTGTAGGTGCTGGGAACTAAACCTGGCTCCTTTGGAAACCAGTGGTCCTAATCGCTGAGCCATTCATTCGTTGTTTTGTGTTTTTACTTGGTTTCATCCTTCTTGTTTCAACAAGGAAAAGGAGAAAGGATGAAAGACAGGAGAACGATAGGAAAAAGAACGGTAAAGGGGAAGACAGAAGAAAACATGGAAAGAAATTTAGCTCAAGGCTACTCACAACCACTCAGAGGATGCCATACAGCAACCTTTAATCTAGAAACCACTAGTCAGGCACATCTTTAATCCCTGCATTTAGGCATGGGCAGGAGGATTTCTGAGCTCAAGGCCAGCCTGGTCTATAGTGTGAATTCCAGGATAGCCAGGGCTACACAGAGAAACCCTGGGGGCTGGGGGGGGGGCAGCCAGTTCTAACGTTGTCCTAGACTTCAGGGACAAAATTTTGCATAGTAGTTGGACCCAAACAGCCCCAGCCCCACCCCCAGAGCAGAGCAGGCCTGCTTCTGACAGTAGGACTACATAGCTCACAACACATTAAAGAGAAATGGGCTTTCATAATAATCTATATATGTGCATGAGAACCAGACAGAATTCAATTCCGACAACATACCTCTCTACTTCTGTATTTGGAGGCAAATATGCCCCACTGTTCTCCAGAAACGTGGACACAGGACCAGGACAAACAACACCCTGCCTGCCTGCCGAATACCGCTGGGCTCCCTAGGTGCTTGCTACACCTCTCTCCGGGTGCCCGCTATATCTCCCGCCCGGTGCCCGCTACACCTCCCGCCGCGCCGAGAGCGAGTCCGGGTCAGCACTGCCCGCCTGTCACCATCTCCGAGAAAGTGCGACCAGGCCACACTTACGTCCAGACGGGAGGAGGATTGCCCATCAAACTGCTTCCTCCTGGAGTAAAACTCTGGCACCGAGAACATGGTCTCACCCTGAGTCTCACACGGAGGTTACCTGATGGTCGCCTGGGATACAGCCACGCCGCAGCGCGGCTGGCGCCCAGAGGGCGGGGCTTCCGCCGGACAGAAGACCCCGCGCTTTGCCCGCCCCCACCCCCACCCCCATCCCGGTCCTGCTCCGACCTGACACTTACTGTGGTGCCCCCATGAAACCAACACCCTATGCTTTAATTGGAATAATTAGGTACAGTCCTATAGTAAAGACCTATTACAAATTTGCGTGGTTAGCGCAATGAAACTGAACCTAGATTGATTTGGAGAGTTGATTTTGTGAAAGAGACTGTAGGCACGGGAATAAAATATTCTGAGCAGTTCTTTTAACTAGTGAAATCTGATTTTTAACCTATGAAAATAACCAAGTCAGAGGTCATAGAAAATTTTTGAGGGGTGTGTGTGTGTGTGTGTGACTGCTGCTATAAAAACCATGACCAAAGCAACTCGGGGAGGAAAGGGGCTTACTCATAACTTCCACATCACAACTCATTACCAAAGGAAGTACGGACAAGAAGCTGGAGACGGGAGCTGAGGCCATGAGGGGTGCTGCTTTTACTGGAAAAACTCAGTGCCTCAAACTCAGCCAGCTTTCTTATGGAACCCGGGATCACCGGCCCAGGTATGATCCCACTCACAATGAGCTGGGCCCTCCTCCATCAAACACTAAGAAAATGCCCTCAAGACTTGCCTACAGCCCGGTATGGAGGCATTTTCTCAACTGAGGCTCCCTTCTCTAATGACTCCAGCTTGTCACACTGACATAAAACTAACCAATACAAGCCAGGTGGTGGTGGCACACACGTTTAATCGTAGCACTCTGGAGGCAGAGACAGGTGGATCTCAGTGAGACTGAAGCCAGCCTGACCTACAAGGTGAGTTCCTGGCCAACTTGAGCTGTCTGTGTTCTATAGAAAGCCCCTGTCTCAGAAAAAAAACCAACAAACCAAAACAACAAAATCTAAAACCTAGCCCGTGCAGTGTACAAAGCACTAGCCTCAGTAAATATTCAAAATCAGTGCTGTTCAAAACAGAAGCAAGAACAAGTTACTCAGTGCTCATGGATATTCAAATGATCTTCCATTCCTCAGGCCATTAGCCTGTTCTTTCTTCTTTACAGTTGATCTGATAGGCAGGTTTAGGTTACTTTCCCCACCGACATAAGCAAGGCTAGAGGAAGAGGCAGGCCATCAGGAATGCCTAATGAGTCAGCTTTTGTATCCCCACAGCTAAATGAATGAGCATGAGATGTGCAGTAAACAGACAAGTATAGATGCCCATAAACTCTACAATTACAACAACCGGCATGTCACTGCTTGCTCCAGTCTCCCAGTGGTCCAGTTGCTGGTAATGGCGGTCTAAAACTGTAATCAATGCATTCCTGTCCTAATCACTGAAGTCACTTCTACTTATTGATCAAATTAATTTAAATACATAGAAACCCACCTGGACACCTCCGTGCTAGCTTGAGGCTAAGGATCAAGTGGGCTTACTTACTGAAAGAGAAAGAGAGTATAATATCTCAGATGCCAAGAGTTATTTAACAACCAGAATCTACAACTTAGAGTGGATAAACCAGGAGAAAATGAAAAAAATGAAGATGAAGGAATCTAGTTTATTCTGCATCAGTATAGAATATAAGAACAACCCTCTTCAGATAGCCCACTAAATGCATTAAATGCTAACAGAACATGAAAAACTTTGTAGAACTTACTCTCTCTCACCTCAGTCTAAACTAAGGTGAAAGGAAGTTCCTGAGAAATTCAAACATTATTTAAAATTAACATGCATAGGCAGGCATGGTGGTGCATGCCTGTAATCCCAGCACTCCGAAGGTGGGGTGGAGATCAGCCTGGAAGCCACATGGTGGAAGTGAGAGCTAATTACAGAAAGTCATCCCCCACCATTCATATGCATAGGGAACCAAACACCTACACAAACACGCATGTAATATGAAAGGAATACATTTTTTAAAGTTCATACTGTTATAAAATAGAAATATAAAATTACTTTCTAAGTATTTAATACTCCTTAGTATCTTTAGAGTTGTTTGTGCCTAATGAAGAATAATTCCTTAAGATCTTATTGAAACTAAGGATAAGGATTTTAAGAGATGGGTAGGTTAAGGTCATTCTTGCAGAGGACCTGGGTTTGTTTTCCAGCACCCACATGGCAGCAAATAACTCCATCTCTGGTTTCAGGAATCAAAACTCCTCTTCTGACCTCCAAGAGCAGCAGGTACATGTAGAGGTGATGTAATCCATGCATACATACAAAACTTGGATTACATTGTTTTAATTTTAAAAAAAGCAATTAAGAGCATGTAACATAGAACAAAGTCTCTGGTCCCAGAATTTTAGGCCTGACATTAACTAGATATAAAACTTGTGCTGAGCATGGTGGCACATGCCTTTAGTCCCAACACTGAGGAAGCAGAGGCAGGCAGATCTCTGTGAATTCCAAGCCAGCCTGGTCTACATTGTGAGTTCCAGGACAGTCAGGACTATAGGCAGACACTGCCTCAAAAAACTCATGTTCTTATTTAGTGAAAAAAAATCATAAAGGTAGATTTTCAGTGTTGTAATTCTGCCCATGAAAGAAAAGAACAATGTTTGGGGTGATCATGGTGGTGCATGCCCTGTAATTCTAGTGCTGGAGAGGCTGGGGCTTCAAAGACTGGTGTTCAAAGCCAGCCTGGGCTACATAGCAAGTTAGATGCTAAAAGCAAAACACTTTCAGTGCCAATATTGAATGAATTTTCTGGCTTATTTTCCTAACCTTCAGTTTATAACGAGCCTTCTCCACACTGACAGTGGTGAGGAAGAGTATCCAAGATATCTTGATTTGTCCTAAAGAAAAGATATTTTAGGAGGAGAGATTGCTCAGTGGTTAAGAGCACTCACTAGCTGCTCTTTCAGATGGATCAGGGTTCAATTCCCAGCAACCACATGGTGGCTCACAATCATCTATAATGAAATCTGATTCATGTTCATAAATAATTTTTTTAAAAGAGAAGACATTTTAAAACTAAGTATTGTCCCACTAAACCAGAAATGCATATGTTCTAAAAATAGTTACATTCCAAGAGTCATACCAAGAATAAACTGGCTGGGCAGTGGTGGTACCTCACTCCTGTAGTAGGTGGTTTCTGACCTGGACTTTCAGGCCTAGTCTCAAGGTTTTGGCCCGCAGACCAGCTGGCCCGCAGACCCGCAGTCCCACAGAGACACACAGATGCTTTCAATAGTTTTTGGATGATTGACCTAAGGCCCAGGCATATAACTTGCTAGCTCTCTACCCTTCATCTACCATGACTCTTATCCTGTTCAGCCATGTGGCTGGGTACCTTTCCTTAGAGCAGCATAGTTGTCCTCTGCTTCTTCCAGCTTCTCTCTGGCGTTCTGCTCTGTGCTTCCTGTTCTCAAGGGTTTTCTTAATCTGGTAGCCCCACCCACACTTTCTGCCTGCCTTTGGTCAATCAGCTCTTTTTATTAAACCAGTGGGTGGGACAATTATTTACCATGAAACAACACAATACCCCTATACACTCCTTTAGTTCAAACACTCAAGAGGCAGAGACAGGCAGATTTCTGTGAGTTCAAGGCCAACCTGATCTACAGAATGAATTCCAAAATGTCCAGGACTACACAAAGAAACCCTATCTCAAAAACAAAGCGAAGCAGAACATAAAAGAATAAAACTGGAGTCTTTCAGTGACCTGTAATTTTTACTCAGGAATGAAACTTTGTATATGATTTCTAATTGAGAACATTTACTCAGGCCTATTTAAGCTTTTAGCATACAGAAGCACTTGAACATTCCTACTCTTAATTTTTTAAGATTTATTTTTATTATTTTAATTGGTGTGTGTGTGTGTGTGTGTGTGTGTGTGTGTGTGTGTGTGTTATGCTCATGAATACAAGGGCCCATCAAGGTCAGAGATGCCAGATACTCCAGAGCTGAGGTTATAGGGCCTGGTAATCAATCCATCTGATGTGGGTGCTGGAAATTGAACTCAGGTCCTTAGGAAGGGCGGTATGTGCTCTTAACTGAGCCATCTCTCCAGGCCCTCCTACTCTTTTGTTTTTGCATTTTGAGACAGGGTTTCTCTGTGTACCTCTATCTGTCCTGGAACTCTCTCTGTAGACCAGGCTGGCCTTGAACTCACAGAGATCCACCTGCCTGCCTCTGCCTCCCAAGTGCTGGGACTAAAGGTGTACACCAAAACTGCCTGGCCACCTCTCTTAATTCTTAATCCTAACATATATATTGCCTTAGCAATGGTCTTGACATGTGGGGATATGTTTCAAATTTAATAAAAACAGTCTGAGATATCAGAGAGATCTACCCAATTCAGTCTAGGAGGATCAGACTGTGGTAACTCAAGCCTTTAATCCCAGCACAGGGAATATCTGGGAATGGTGACCTATGCCCTTAATTCAATCAAATCTGAGTTTGAGGTCATCTTAGTTTACTGAAGGAATTCCAGGCTCCCAGGCACACACCTTTAATTTTAACCCCACATTGACATATGCTTATGAGTGTAAGTCTTCACTCACATTCATTTATGTGTTTGTGTTATCTGGAGTACCAAGGGCAATTTATGGGAGTTTGCTCTCTCCTGTGATGCAGGGCCTGAGGATGGAACTCAGGTGGTCAAGGTTGGCCTGTTTTTAATTTTCAGTACCCAAAGGCAAGGGGAATCTGCTTTACAACTTCTGCAACCAATTAAAAGTGGAAATGTCTATGTGCCTATCCACTTAGCTTCATAAAAGATATTCAGACTGTATTCTTGTTTAAGATTAATAGCTATGGGCTGAGGGTGCAGCTCAGTTGGCAAGGTGCATGTTTAGCACAATACTTAAGAAAAATAAAAGTGAGGGGCTAGTGGGAGAATTGCTGGCTGGGAAGCCTGAGTTTATGAAGTCTTTTGGACTTATGTGGTGAAGGAGAGCTCTCCTTGGTTGTCTTCCAACCTCCACGAATGCACCATGCAGGAATGCAAACACATCCAACCTCCACGAATGCACCATGCAGGAATGCAAACATATCCAGCCTCCAAGAATGCACCATGCAGGAATGCAAACACACATGCACATAATACAGCTGTCGTTTTGAGAAAAGACTGAGGCTGGGGAGACGGCTCAGTGGTTAAGAGCACTTGTCTCTGGTAGAGGATCCAGTTTCAACGCCCAATACCGACATGGTAGCTCACATCTGTCTGTAACTGCAAATCCTCACATCTGTCTGTAACTGCAGATCCTCACATCTGTCTGTAACTGCAGATCCAGATCTGATGCTGTCTTCTAGTGGGTACCACACACACACACACACACACACACACACACACACACACACACACACACGATGTAGATATACATGCAGGCAAAATACCTACATAAAAATTGTTTAAATATAAAAACTTAAGTACTAATAATTCTCAAAAAAATCTTTTCATTGCATATTGAATGTGTAATATATTAAAAGTTCTATTATGTTAAGTTTTATGTAAGTAACAATATCTCCTAAGGTACTTACAAGTTTTAATGCCTTTCCATTAGACATACAAAATTCTATAAGAAATTTAAAGTAAGATTATTTCAAAATGTCATATATCTCAAATACTGTAAGTAAACATTATCTTGAAATTTATTACCTCAAAACAAAGACAAAGTAATCAGATGTACTTGTTTTTAAAAATTGCTTTTTTTAGCCTTTAGCTTTCTATTTGTGAACATATTGTATTTGTCTTAGTCACCCCAGCTACTTGTAAATTCATATATTGTTAATTATTTCTGGAACTGTAATGTAACCCTTCATGAGAGCAAGCATTGTTTCCACTGTTATTTGACCAGGGCAAGCCTAAGGCTTAGTAAGGAGTGCTCAGGTGTTCTCCAGTTACAGTTTCAATTAACTGTTGCAAACACTAAATGGCTACTTTTAGTGACATTATCTCAGTAATATTCAAATCTAGATAAATTTGAGAAGATAGAATTAAAAATTTAGAAGCTTACACACAAAAAGCCCAACATAACAGTAAACATCAAGGTTAGTTTGTGGCCAGAGGTCAGAGCACAGTAGCACTGGTCATTGAGACTTTAGAAATCTCTTCTAAAGTGAGGCCTGAAGTATTTTCACTTGAAGAAAAGCCTTCTTATTTGAAATTTAAACAGGGGTATTTTCATCAGAGGTCTGTGAGTGAGCACAGTGAGTGCTCAGCTAGCAAGAACAAGGTGCCAAGTTCAATATTGCCTTCTGGTCTCCTCATCCCCAGGGCAGGAAAACAAAATAAAAACAAACAAAACCTTTAATTCATAAAGGATTAATAAAAGAGCAATATGAGAACACTGTCCTGGGGAAAAAAAAACCTCACATAAAAAGTCACTTTAAAGCCTGTATCCTAGCTCTTGGAAGGCAGAGTGGGTAGGTCTCTGTGAGACCAGCCTTGTTTACATATGAGCTCCAGGACACCCAAGACTGCAGTCACTTTAAGACAAGGGTGGTGGCACATACCTGTAATCCCAACATTTCAAAGGTGGAAGTGGGATCGGGATTTCGAGGTCATCCTTAGCTACACACTGAGCTTCAGGTTAGCCTGGGCTACTTAAGGCACTGTCTCAAAACCAAAACCCGAAGTACTTTATCAACTGTGTATGTGATGGTTTATGTAGCCTTGTTTACTGGGAACTTTCACCAGTGTTAAACTAGGGTGAATCAATCTGCCTTCACATTTGCAAAGTATGAAGTAACCTTTGAAAATTTTCTAAGTATTTTGAAGTAATTTCATAATTGCCCATTTACTTTCCTTCCCCACCTAAGAGAGGCTTGCTGTAATATCCACCTATTCATAAGGGTCAACTATAATGTGAAGGTCATTACCAAAACCCCATAGCCTTAGATTGTTTCCTAATTTTTAAATTAACTTATACTATTATTCCAAAAACAAATCCCTGTCAATGAAGGGCTCACTATTAAACTGAAAATATAGCTTTTAAAACTCACTCGTATTTCAAAAATAACATGAAGTAAATTCCTATCGTGTTAGGAAGATATTAAAAGGTCTGTATGTTGTTAAAGCTATGTATTTTTAAATCAACTACTAAATTTCTCCCAAGTTCCCTTTAAAGGAACTTTTAAACATAATTTCATTAAAAACTACATAGTGTGGCCAGTAAAGGCACTTGTTATTAACCTGAAAATCTGAGTTTAATCCTGGTGACATACATGGAGGAAAGAACCATTCACACAAGTGTCCACCCCAAATAAACAAATGTGATTAAAAAAATAATAACTAGTGATTGGAGACAGGCATTATGAAAGCTCTAAGACTTTGAGATCAGAAAAGGAAGCATTTCCCAAACAATTACAGCTGCCAAACAGGTTCTTCCAGAATTTTCCCTAAGTTTGGCAGCTGAGCTGTTTTATAGGAAGTTAAAACAAGCTTGACCAGACTTGGACTCAACATTAAACACTTTTAAAACCTGCCTGCTGGCTCTTGTTTCAGGAACCTGGGTGCCACAGAGTGTGTGTTTCCATACCCCCTTTGGCTATTATGAGAAGATGCTGTCACTTTTGTTACTCTCAAGAAAAACTGTTTCATCAGGACTATGGGATACAGCCTGTACTTTCCTGTAACATTTAGGTAGGATTTTTTGTTACTGTTTTAAACTTGAATACTTATAGACCAGGGCTTAGGAATTTAGATTTGCTTGAAGACACCATCAAGTTTCTGTATACTAAGGGGGGGGGTACCAAGATTCTTCACCCCTTAAATTGTTGGTGATTCGAGGCAGGAAACTTCATCTGAGAATTAGAGAAAAGTGGATTAGATAAATTTTACAGCATACTAATTTAAAGACCAATGTGAGTATAACATGGGAAAAGGAAATAGAAAACTCCAGACAACAATTTTGAGATCAATTTCAGCTTTACTTTAAATTTGCACTCATGTGTTTACAGAATATACCTGTCTTTAAATATACTGCAATGTTTACTTTAATCTCAAAATAGTACATAAAATAAACAGTTCAAGCTCCTCTGTGTTTAGTGTTTCCAAGCTTCCACAGGACAGGTGTGCAAACATCAGCTTTCCCATTTTGAGCAAATCTCCACGTACAAACTAAGCTTAACTCCCCCCCCCCCAAAAAAAGCTCAAATCAGCAATCACTTAAAATGCATCAAAGAGAAACCTCCTTTCCCCCCCAAACCAAACTCTAGAACTAACCTTTTGTAACTAAACTGGGTTGTTGCTCCTTTCCTTTTATATGCGTATGCGCCAGGCTAAAAGACTTCCAACAACAGATCTTACTTGGCACCAGGACATTTCAAAGAAACCAAAACAAAAGGGAAAGAGGGGGGAATAAAAGAGAGGAAAGGAAGTTTCCGTAGACTGCAGTGCAAGCGTAGTTAGTCCACTTCCTCGATGGTGGGTCCTCCAGAGGAGCCGCCTCCGCCGCCAGGACCGCCCTGGTAAAGTTTGCTGATGATGGGGTTGCACACTCTCTCAAGCTCTTTCTGTTTGTGTTCGTATTCGTCTTTCTCGGCCATCTGGTTTCGGTCGAGCCAGCTGATCACCTCCTGACACTTGTCGAGGATCTTGTTTTTGTCCTGCTCGCTGATCTTGCCCCTCAGTTTCTCGTCTTCTACCGTCTGCTTAATGTTGTAGGTATAGGACTCAACTGCGTTTTTGGCTGCCACGCGATCGCGATTAGCTTCATCTTCTGATTTGTACCGCTCTGCCTCCTGCACCATACGGTCAATGTCGTCCTTGCTCAGACGACCCTTGTCATTGGTGATGGTGATTTTATTTTCTTTACCGGTACTCTTGTCGGCAGCGGTGACGTTAAGGATGCCGTTGGCATCGATGTCGAAAGTAACCTCGATCTGGGGGACCCCACGGGGTGCTGGGGGGATCCCAGTCAGGTCGAACTTGCCCAAGAGGTTATTGTCCTTGGTCATGGCCCGTTCGCCCTCGTACACTTGAACCAGCACGCTGCTCTGGTTGTCTGAGTAGGTAGTGAAGGTCTGCGTTTGCTTGGTGGGGATCGTGGTGTTCCTCTTGATCAGTGGGGTCATGACACCGCCAGCTGTTTCGATGCCAAGAGACAATGGAGTCACATCGAGTAACAGCAGATCCTGCACATTCTCGGACTTGTCGCCGATGAGGATAGCAGCCTGCACAGCGGCGCCATAGGCCACCGCTTCGTCGGGATTGATGCTCTTGTTCAGCTCCTTGCCGTTAAAGAAATCCTGCAGGAGCTTCTGGATCTTAGGAATGCGGGTGGAGCCGCCCACCAGCACGATCTCCTGGATCTGGCCCTTGTCCAGCTTGGCATCACGCAGAGCCTTTTCCACTGGCTCCAGGGTCCCTCGGAAGAGGTCGGCATTGAGCTCTTCAAAGCGGGCGCGGGTGATGGACGTGTAGAAATCTACGCCCTCGTAGAGCGAGTCGATCTCGATGCTGGCCTGCGTGGACGAGCTCAGGGTGCGCTTGGCGCGCTCGCAGGCTGTGCGCAGCCGGCGCACAGCGCGCTTGTTGGGCCCAATGTCCTTCTTGTGTTTGCGCTTGAACTCCTCCGCCAGGTGGCTGACCATACGATTGTCGAAATCTTCGCCACCCAGGTGGGTGTCACCAGCCGTGGACTTCACCTCGAAGATGCCATCCTCGATGGTCAGGATGGATACGTCGAAGGTGCCACCACCCAGGTCAAAGATGAGCACGTTCTTCTCGCCACCTGCGCAGCCCTTCTTATCCAGGCCGTAGGCGATGGCCGCTGCCGTGGGCTCGTTGATGATGCGCAGTACATTGAGGCCCGTGATGGTACCCGCGTCTTTGGTGGCCTGGCGCTGCGAGTCGTTGAAATAAGCGGGGACAGTGATGACCGCGCTCTGCACCTTGCCTCCCAGGTAGGCTTCGGCGATCTCTTTCATCTTAGTGAGAACCATGGAGGAAATCTCCTCCGGGAAGAAGGTCTTCATCTCCCCTTTATATTCCACCTGCACTTTGGGCTTCCCACCCTCGCTCACCACTCTGAATGGCCAGTGCTTCATGTCTGACTGTACCGTGGCGTCTTCGAACTTCCGCCCGATCAGCCTCTTGGCGTCGAAGATGGTGTTCGTGGGGTTCATGGCCACTTGGTTCTTGGCGGCGTCGCCGATGAGGCGCTCGGTATCGGTGAAGGCCACGTAGCTGGGGGTAGTGCGGTTGCCCTGGTCGTTGGCGATGATCTCCACCTTGCCATGTTGGAAGACCCCCACGCAGGAGTATGTGGTGCCCAGATCGATGCCGATAGCCGGGCCGCGGGCGGACATCCTTACTAAAGTAACAAAACAAAAACCAGGCACAGCGACGTTAGGTGGAGAGAGTCAGGAGAGCCAAGCCGGGAGCCCAGCCAACGGTCGCCTTACACAACCATCCACGAGCGCTACCAGCATCTGCCGGCTCCCAGGGCTGCGTCCCCCGCTCTTATAAGTCGCCCTTCTGCCTTCTGGAAACTCTCAGAGCCAATCCGCCCCCGGGACCGCCCGCACCGACCCGTCCAGCGCCCCCACAGGCTTGCCTGGTCGGAGTGACCAGCCGGTGGTCCAACAGATATCTAGTTGGGTGAGGGGCGGGACTCCGGCCCCGGGCGGGGAGACTGACGGGCAGCCGTTATGCAAATGAGACCCCGCCCAGTACCAGCAGCCGCTTGGGGGCGTTAGGCTCGCGCCGGGGGAGCTAGGGCGTCAGCTCTTTTCTCCCGCTCCCTTTGCCTTTTCTAAAGCTTGAGTCGTTGACATTTTTCAGATTGGCAGGCCAGATGTCCAATGAGAGTGCGGAACCCTAAGAGGGTGCGGTCGGTGGGGCACAGGGCGTAGCGCGCGGAGACAGCGCGGAAGGAGAGCTGGTGTCCCGGGAGGTTCAAGTGCGTTTCGGTGCCAAGTGTCGCCACGGACCCAGCTCTCCCGGGGCCGAATTCTTGTGCTCGGGTGATTGCAGCGAATAAAAAACGGCCGGGACCGGCTTTCGCCTTCCCCACCCCTGTGGTTTCTGCAGCGGGGACCGAGACTGGGCGTGGGGCGGTTCCAGGACTGGGACTCTGAAGTCGGGCGGATGCGAGTTTTTCCTTGCGCGCCTTGGCTGGTGCACGGCGGGGAAGGCTGCGCGGTGCATCCCCGGGAGGCGCGCGACTTCACGGCCCGTGGGGCCTCCTTGCTCGGTTCCGCTGTCCCCACTCCGCTTTCCTCGTTTTCGCTTTCAAGCGCCCTTATCAGCCGTTTCTGGCTTCCGGCCCGTAGGGCGATAAGCCAAAGTTATCTCTGACTCCCATCCCGGCACAAGAGATCTGGTTTAGGAACTGATCATTTTGCAGCTGTGCCCTGTTGAGTGTGTCTTTTTTTCCTAAGAAGTTAAGTCGGAAGCGCAGACTTGTGAGAGGTAGATGAAAGGGAGTCAATATCTTTTCTCTCTGGTGTAGACGAGATTTGACAATAATTCTGGAAAGTACTCTGGCGCGAGCTGGCTGGGCAGAAGCTGGCTCCTGTAAAAGGACTCCTGGAAGAAAACGCAGAGCTGTAATGTAGAGCCACCGCTTCGCCTTACGGATGGGAAGCTGAGCAGTCATCCCCCCTCCCCCGAAAATTTTGACGCCTAGTATGAGATGAAATGGAAATGGCCCGTCCTCAGGCCCGTTGTGTGATAAAGGGAGGGTAAATATAATTCAAGAGAAGTGCCGGGAGAATACAGGGCAGGGGCACAGGAAAGTGCTATGAGTACATCCCGGAGGAGGTTCATGCCTAAATCCAACCCCCCCGGAGGGTATGAAAGATATATTTTATCCAAGTTGAGGTGCTGCAGTCGGGACAGCGATGAGGGCAGATGAATTCTGAGTTGAAGACTGGGGTCGGGATACGTTCAGCAGGTTTTTTGTGCTGTTGAGATTTTTTTTTTTTTTTTTTTTTTTTTTTTTTTTTTTTTTTTTTTAAGCTTCAGGAGAGACCTGCCCCTTGAAACTGACTAGTACATTATGTGAGACAGTAATGGAGAAGGATTTTTGTGTGAGAAACACAAAAGTTTTCTGTGTCCAAAAGGTAATGTTTACAGAATTCTGTAAGATTTTTAAAAGATTTTTTTAAAAAAAAACAAAAAACTCTGTGTGTCGGGGGGGGGGGGGGGGGGGGGAGCTTGTGCAGTGTGGTGCAGAGGGCATGTGTAGTGTGGTACAGATGCCTGCAGAGGCCAGAGTTGTCAAGAGCCCCTAGAGCTGGAGTTAAATATGGGTTGCAAGTCGCCTGACATAAGGGCTGGGAACTGAACCCCAATCCTTTAGTAGAGCAGTAACTACTCTTAACCTCTGAGTCATCTCTCCAGCTCAGGATTCTTTAAAACTTACTCAGGAAAATTTCTTTTAAGATTCTTTTATTCATTTCTATATGTAATTTCTAGTTAAAAAACATTTGCCATTGATGTCTTCATCTCATTGGTTTAGCTGGCTTAACTACAATTTTCCATGAAAGAAATTAAAGAAAAATTTGAAATAGGAAAAGTATTAAAGAAGTGTCAGACCAGGCATGGTGGTACGTGCTACATACCCGGCATTGGGGAGGAGGCTCAAAGGGGGAGGTCCAGGGGAGGGGTGCTGGAGAGACAGCTCAGCAGTTAAGAGTCCTAACTACTCTTGCAGGGCCCAGGGTTCAGGTCCTCCCACACACATTGTGGCTCACAACCACAGGGAATGTCACCCTTTCTGACCTCCCACGGCTCTGTACTCAAGTGCATATAAACTCACAAAGGCAAACACATGTATACATAAATAAAAAAGAAACCTTAGGCAAGCAGACGGTATGTATACATATAGACAAAACCTTTATTCTTATTAGAAAACATTTTAAAAAGGAATCTTTAAAAAGAAAATAAGGAAGTTTGGGCCGGAGAGATGTCTCAGCAGTTAAAAGGACTTGCTTTTGCAGAGGACTTAGGTTCGGTTCTCAGCGTCCACACGGGGGACAACAACCATCCTAACCCCCAGTTCTCAAGAACCCAATGTCCTCTCCTGGCCTCTGAGGGCACCACACATGATTCGGTCTCTCCACACACCTTAAGCAAAATAAGACTGAGGGCCAGCAGGCCTACACCTCTCCCGTACAGAAACCCATAGAGCTTCAAGGGGAAGAGGCTCTTGGCCATGTAGCTGTGTCCTAGCTATGCATTCTCTGCAGACGAATATTTCCGTCTCTTACCACACTCATCTTTACACTCTTCTGAAATGACAACAGCAGTTATATCTGTATTTTTATTCGCTATAGTTTTTTGCTTTCACTTTTGGCCTGTCTTCATGTTTCATACTGTACATGGTATCTTGAGCCTGTCCCATAAAGATACAGTAATAACATTTTTATTTCAAGTGAAACTTCTTCAGTCAGAGCATTTGTATATATTCATTTTGTTGGTATCTTTTACATTTCCTTTGTATTGTTTTAATACAGGCAATTTTTTTTCTTGTAGACCTCAAAATTCATTCAAAACAGTTCAGGTGGGTGTGGTGGTTCATACCTAGACTCTCAGGATGAAGAGGTAAGAGGATTATGACACAGTGAGTTCCAGGCCAGCATGGGCGACAGATGGAAATAGTAACCCAAAGTAAATAAATAATTACAGCCACAGTCCATTAAAAATGATTAAATCAGCAAGTCTGGACCAGATAATATCTGTGTTATCAGTGGTGTAGCAAAACAGACAAACCCTACCAAGACTACTTACTCACTGCTGAAAGTTTCCTGGATGAGTATGTGGTAGTGATTCTGTTTTCATCTTGAAGAGATCATATCTTTTATCTAATATTAATTTGTGGGTTCATCATAAGGAGATAGTAGAAAATGGCAGCAACAGTAAATTGGAAATGTTGAACACAAAAATATTGATTACATATATGCATATGTGAATTATGCAGCTATAAAATTGAGGGTTTTTTGTTGAGAGAGTCTTTCCTTATAGAGGAAGAGGATTATTCCTAGAACTCACTCTGTAGACCAGTCTGGCCTCAAACTCACAGAGATCCACTTGCCTCTGCCTCAAGTGCTGGGATTAAAGATATGTGCTCAGATATTCACAAGATCTTTTTAAAAATGCTAGACTAGCATTAAAATTTGGAAGCATGCACATTTACCATCACGTTTTTTTTTTTTAATTTTTAAAATGTATTATGTATACAGTGTTCTGCTTGTCCACCAGAAGGTACCAGATCTTATTATAGATAGCTGAGAGCCACCATGTGGGTGCTGGGAATTGAACTCAGGACCTCTGGAAGAACAGCCAGTGCTCTTAACCCCTGAGCCATCTCTCCAGCCCTCCCCACCCTTTTATTTTTTAAGGTTTTTTTTTTTTTTTAATGTTGTGTCTGTGTCTGTATAGCATGTGTGTGCCAGTGTCCACAGAGGTCAAAGAGAGCACTGAGTCACCCGAAGCTGGGGTTACAAGTAGTCCTGAGCCGCTGGAGGTGGATGCTGGGGACTGAACTCAGATTCTCTCTGGAAACGGACAGTCTGCAGATGCTCCTAACTGCTAAGTGATCTCTCCAGCCACATTTACAAGATTTTTTAATAACACAGGAAATTTCCCTTGATATGATGAGGTGAAAAAGAAAATACTCAGCTTCTGTATGCTTTGAACTTTTTATTGTGTGAGCATGTGCCAACATACACGCACCCGAGTGCATACCCATTCTCTTGCACAGGTCAGAAGACAGGCAGAATGTCTCTCACTCTCCTCCTATTTGAGACTCTCTTGCTGCACCTGAGGCTTTCAGTTGTTTTTAGGCTGGAAGCCAGCAAACCAGGTCATACATACTAGACTGTTTCCAAAATATTTTTTAAACCAAAGACTAAATTTTCACAGAGTAGTCAAAGAATCAAGAGCTTTAACTTACTGTACACAGTTCAGTTAATGTCTAGTACCCAGAAGAATATCTGGAACACAGTAGTAATTCTTAGCCAGGTGGATTCTGGTTTTTGGCTTGGTGTTGGGGATTAAACACAAGGTTTCATGTATACAAAGCCTATAATGCACTTTAATCTCTGGGCCATATTTCTAGCCCATTCATTGTTTATTATAAGTTACCCAAAGCACAATATTTCCATTCACAAACAACTTCATCTTTCTCCTATGTAGGAAAAAAAAAAAAACTTTACTCATTTCTCTATTAAATGATACTGCAGAGACTAAGAGTTGAAACAGATTAACATCTGAAAATACCTGCACTAGAGATCCAGAGCTAGTATGAGGCCCAAGACGATGCATGCAGGTGTTAGCTGGTAATATAGTACAAGACTAAACTGTCCTAAGTCCTTCCTTAAGGTTGGGATTGTTTTGAGGAGACCTGAAGAGAAAGTAGAGTAACAGCTTGTAATTTGAGGATGTAGGAGCAGATTGGAGCTCAGCTACTAATGACTGTATTTAATATCTCTATAAACAGTGCCATTTTATAACTTTTTGTTTTGTTTTTCAAGACAGGGTTTATAACATCCCTGGTTGTCCTGGAATTCACTTTGTAGACCAGGCTGGCCTCACACTCACAGCGACTCATCTACCTCTGTCTCCCTTGCACTAGAATTAAAGGCAGGTGCCATCACAAAGTTCATAATTTTTTAAGATGCCTCCACACCTTTGTGACAGGGTCTTGCTATTCGACACTGGTTAGCCGTGATACCTGACTCTAGTGTCCTGTTTTGTTTTTTCCCTTCAGACATGCGTACTTTGTGTGAGTACCCATGCACAAGGTCAGAGGACAGTTGAGAGGGTTGGTGTTCATGTGGTTCTGGGGGATCAAACTCAGGTCTTCAGGCTTGGAGGCAAGTGCCTTGAGCTACCTACCTCATTGGCCCTAAAGTACCTGTCTTAAGATAACACCTTGTCCCTCTTGGGCGGGGGAGGGCCAATCAACACTTGTTTTGAATCTTAAAAATTTGTCTTGTTTGGTATGGTTATTTAAACCTGTAATTCCAGAAGTCTGAAGGCACAGGCAGGAAGATCACCAGTTTCAGGCAACCTGGGCTACAGAGTAAGACCCTGTCTCAAAAAACAGCAAAACAGATTAGTCTTAAGTTCAACTAAACTGAAGATATATAGTAAGATGGGCAAGGAGACTGCCATGTCCCCAGTGGACAGCTAAACACCTGGCCTGCAAGAGATGCTTTCTGAGAGGTGGCCAAAAGCTGCAGGCAATCTGCCTTCATCTTGAGTACTAACCAAAATCATGTTCCTTGGGGAACAGTTTGAAATACTCCAGTATTGTCAACACATAAAACATTCCTTACCTAAAAATAAGCAAAGCAAATTATACTAGATAAGTCATTTCTTTTAGTAAATTATGTTTGCTAATTTTGAGAAAGAAAGTCTCTGAACAATCAAATTTTTTTATCAGATTTTTAAATAAGTAATTAGTTTGTATCAGGAATAAACCCAATTAATTTATTTTCATGTTTGCCTTGGAACAGTATTTTTTTGACATTCCTCTGTATAAAAAACAAATAAACAAAAAACAGGATTTAGCAGTAAAATTTTAGCTAATTGTCTTTGGGCAAAACATGACCCCTCTGGTGACATTATAGGAACGTGAAGGGATGGGAGGAGCTGAAAACCTAGCTGACTAGTTATGTTTTAAAAGAATCAGGTTGCAAAACAATGCAATATAAATTAATGTACAGACAGTGCAGCTTCTGGATGTAGAGGAGGAATTTTTATTAGGTAAAAGCAATGGATTTCAAAGTGTAACAAAAATAATGTAATCCAAAAATTTCGCTTAAAATAATATACAGAAAATAATCACATTATAGTATGCACTTATAATTACTGTATTTCATTACACTTGTATTTAGTACAGTCAAAATTCAAACCATTCTCTTTAGTAAATCTAGTGCAATAAAAACTTAGTGAAAAATTGTTTGAATCTTTTTTATCTTTATCTGGTTCCTTTAGTTATTGGGATTTTATTTTATTTATGTATTTTAAGAAGCCTGCAGTTTATACACTTATGGTCCCAAAGAGATGAACTCTGCTGGGTGTTTAAACTCTAAAACTTGTCTATACTTTTTGTCTTAAAGCAGTCATATATTTGGGATATTTTTGTCTGTTCTTTGAGATAGGGTCTCAGATAGCGAGGCTGGCTTTGAATCCACTCTGTAGCCATGGCTGGTCTTGAACTTTTCTTGGTCCTTCTACCTGCACCTCCCAGGGGCTAGGATATCAGGCACCTATCACCATTCGCACCCAGGTCTGAACTGATAGGGTTCCTCTCTTTGAGTTTTCCTCCTCTTTCTCCGTTATCCCTTCTGCTGGACTCTCTGATTTTTCGGCCAATTAGTTTCCAGGGTGAAATTCAAGCTATTACTAAAAAGTTGAAATTTTAATTAAAAAAAAATTCTTTTTAGATGAGGTCTCATTATATATATAGCCTGGCTAGCCTGGAACTCATTATGTAGACCAGGATGGCCATGAACTCAAGAGATCTGCCTGCCTCTGCCTCCAAAGTACTGGGATTAAAGGTGTGCATCACCCACACTTTTCATTTCTTAAGACATTTCTTTATGTAACTTTTTAAAATATTTGTAGTTATTTTGCATAAAACAAAGTAAGCTCTTAAACATTTGAAATCACACACACAAAACAAAGAAGCAATAATTTGTCACATAGTTAACAAAAAGTAAAAGTATATTCACAATAAGGAAATAATATGCTCATAAGATTCATATTGTTAAGGGGTGTATATGTAGCAAAGCATTCAGATACTAAAGGAAAGGTTCATTACAAACACTATCGTTTCATTCAGTACTAAATTTTATTTTGAAATCTGAAGCTGAGTGTGACACTACACATTAGTTTTGAGATTAACAAAAATTTATTCTACAGTATGGGACTGTACTGCTAAGCTCAGAAGAAGAGAATAGTGTATGGTTTGTGGAAATCTACCACTACTGAATAATGTACCACTGTTCAGGAGTCTTGTAAAGCAGCTTCATTGATATTCATTAACAAGTGTGTGACTGGTACACAGTGAGAAAGGAACACTGATGTTACATACATTATCTTGTTAAAGAACTGGTCTTCAATTTCTTTTTCTGTACCCATTCCTTTTTACTTACATTCTACATATATTTTTAATATAATTTAAAATCACTTAACTACATTTCATAATATATAAGCTATAATTGTGGTTAAGTTTAGAATGATATGTTTATGGAAATATGTAGTCATCTCCCTTTATAATGCATTTAGAGTAGCCTAGCAAGCCCTTTACTCTAGAAGGGAACAGTGAAGATACATAGTATAAACATCACTGATGTCACATGACTTTTACAGTCACTTTTCTTTAGCAGATGTTCCATGAGTACTAGGAGAGTCACTGTGAATCAGTTTTGTTACAACAAAGTGATTCCAAAGTGATCTTTCTTGGATCTTTGCAACTGGAACTTTGGGGCTGATGGCGTTTGTCAGGAAGACAGAAAAGATGGTGCCACGTCAGATCTGATCTCCTGGGTCTGCACTTAAAGATTATCTGTTGAAGAATGATTCTTCCCCATGTCCTCTCCAAAGTCAGATCTGTCACTTCTCCAGAGTCCCTATTTCACCACTGCCACACAGAAAAAGACAAAACTCAAGAAAAATAACATGACAAGGCAACTGCTCTACAAGACAACATCATGCTCAGGTCAGAATATTTTAGCTTTGGCACTGGCACACTGCTGAAAGAACAGAGTAGGAACAAGAGAATAGCTCCTGGAACCTGAACTTACTTAGAAACTATTATCACTGGTATAAGTCTTCAAATACAGGCACTTTTTAGTTGTTTTCATATAGCTTAAGTTAGCATGGCTGTGTGCATAAACATGTGACATAAGACAGATGCCAGGTGAGGGAGCAGAGCAAGAGGCTTCCCCTCAAAGAGATAGCTTTACAGTGTTTGCTAATGACAAATCTGATTGAAATACAGACTGATGAATCTGAAAGTTGGTGTTTTTAGTCCTCAGCCATCACACTAATGTCACTTTCTTCAAGTATTAGACATATACTTTGCAAATGAAAACCAAGTACAAACATAGAACATTCCTGGGTTCGTGAACTCTCCTACCCCCCTCCCCCACTGGCCAAAAGTGATATTTTTGCAGGAATGTTTTGCCCTAATACTAATATCCCCCCTGCTTTCTTAAAAAAATCAGACCCTTAAATACTTTTCTTACATTAGGGAACACAAGCATTTGGATGCTTGGATCAGAAATAACACTGTAGCTGTGCGTAGTAATACATGCTTATGATATGACACTTGAGAGGTGGAGGCAGGAGGATCATCTTATTTAAGGCCAGACAAAGCTACATGAGACTCCATCTTCAAAACAAAACCCTAGCTCTGCCTATTCACTTGATAAGAATATGCAAGTACAAACTGTTGGTTTAATCAGAATGAAAACAATGTTCTAAGTACGACTTAGAGGCTGTACGTTTGACTCCTTGTTAAATGCATCCTTACAGAAGACTGTGCAATTTGCTTTTTTGTTTGTCTTTTTGAACAAGATTTGTGCAGCCCTGGTACTTGCTCTGCAGACCAGACTGGCCTTGAACTCAGAGATCTATAGTGGGAGTTAGGTTAATTATTCTACAATAGAGATCCACCTGCCTCTGCCTCCCAAGTGTTGGGATTAAATGCACATGCTACCATAACCAGCTTTTATTAAATGCTAGTTTCTTACATGAAATTATGAATATTCTTGACTCTGAAATGTCATTTATCCCCTTCCTCAGGTACTAGCCTTCCTATGATTTTGTACTTGGCTCATTGACACATTAGAATGAAACCAAGTATTGAATTGTGATCTTCATATCACCTTTCAGTTTTAAAGCCCTTCTGCCCTCCATTGGTCTGTGTGGGTTCTGATACAAAGAAAATCTCATACCTTAATGATTCGGTTCTCTTTATTATCATAACTAAATTAAAGATTTAAGCTCAACACTAATGTCAATTATGTATGTGTACATAGATACATGTTAGTAATGAACTGGATTTACAAGTTGTTGCTGTCAACTGGTTAGTTTCTATTTACCAACTGTCACTGACAGACACAAATATTAAATCCTGCCTTTGGCAGAATATAAACATATAAAGAGCTAAATGTCATGACTTTGAAACTATAACTATGATAGGTAATGTGTCCTAGAGCTTTGACAGTGAGCAGTGAGGAGTAGGCCATTTAAATGACTCTATTGGTACCAGTCACAGAAATCTCCATTTAATTCTTTTATTTAAAAAATGTCATTGAATATGGTAGATAGATTATTGTGTTAGCATTAGCACCCGTTGTATCAAGTAATAGTTGCTATTAAAAAAGCATTAACTTTTTGTTTTGAGTGCTGCTAGACTGGGGCGGTTATGAAGCTGTGACCTGAGGTCATCTTTCATTTTTCTTTTGTAAGACCACCTTTGAGGAGCTCACCTAGAAATCTATAGATATTTTCATAAATGGAATTTACACATTGTTGGAATAACCAACTTTTGTTTCTAAGGGAAATCTGCTAGCCAAAGGAATATCGAGTTTCTTATCCACATCTCAGAAGGCAAAAAAGGAGGAAAGTGGTTATCTTGTTTGGTCCTCGGGGAGATTATTTGCTCAAGTCGGCTTCTTTAACTCTCTAGTTCCATGACAACACAAGGGAACAGGGTGGAGAGATGGAAACACAGGGAGAGGGAAGCCCCAGCACAGATGTGCAATTTGAATTCAAGCTCCCCTTCAACTGATAATTGGGACCTCAAATAACTTTCCCACCAAATGCTTTAAGTTTAAATGAAGCAGGAGCAAAACATTCCTCAGCATCAAGTCAAAAACAACATTCTGATACATTCAAGTTCAAATTCCAGGAGGTCTAATATAGTTTCTGTGTGGCTCAGGAAAAGTAGAGTCTTTGGACTAAGGATCCCCCCCACCTGGAAAATTAGTATACTTACCTCAAAAGGGACGAAGATCAATCAGAATTATGTGCGCAAAACATCCCAATACAGTGTTGAAGAAATGGATGCTCAGACTATAGGGAGCCCTACTAGGGCAGACTATAGGTTTCCTAAACTGGGATGTAAACTTCAAGTTCTTAACAGGAGGGATGACATCACTTGTGTTAGTTTCCCAGTGCCCATACTATTTATTACTCCTAGTTTACTGAGCCGAATATCAAGAACAGAGGACAGGATTCTGTGAAAATATGCTTCCCTCAATTTCCGGTACTCTGCAATCATAGTAATGGTAGAGAACTGGCACTGTATCTTTGGGAAGCACTTAAGACAGGAAAAGAGGATGGTGAACTAAGCTGAGGAACTAATCATAACAGATCAATGGGGGGGGGGGTTCTTTATTTTTTTAAAAACAATCTGTGAAATGGTATCATGAAGTCCAGGCTGGCAAAATTCTTGATGTCCCTGGTTCAACCTCCCAAAAGCTGGGTTTACAAGTAAGTGCCATCATATGCAGCTCTTAAGTTAATGAGAAACCTAGTTCAAATTAAGTATTTCAATTTTGAAACTTTTCAGCTCTATGTACCTATCCAGGTCTTTTTGTCTTAGTACTGATCTGTTTTTGTTAACAATGACAACTTCACTCTTCAATATTACACTGGCTCTTAGGAAAATTTTTCAGAGACCTAGTAAAGATAAAACTTTATTAGATATAAGGAAATATTGCTTAACCAGTGAGAAAGTTACCACCAACCACCACCTCTTTGGGGCACATCCTTGCTATGTTCCAATCCAGTCCTATTGGGTGTCTCAATTACAGTTGGATTAGCCCAAGCAAAAGACCTGAAACCCTATGTACACATCCTCATCCAACCTCCATTTATTGGTTTACACTTTATTTTACACCATCTTTATATTTTTACTTCTAGCTGAAACATGGATTTTCAAAAGCCCACTGTTCTTAGCAAGCGGTCAACAGTATCTTTCATTTTCCTGAATCTCACTATGTAAAGACCAGCATAGCCCTGAATTCAAGCCTACAACCTAGTCTAGCCTCTTGCATGCTGAGATTACAGGCATAAACTACTCACTCATCTTAATCCTTTTGTGAGTACTCTCTGGAATCCTTCTCATTTAATATTTTGCTTAGCTACACTGTTCAAAGTATTAAACATGGATCATTTCTCTGAAAATTTTCACTTACGCTGGGAGAGGCATTACTGTAATCCCAACATTCCCAAGGAGCACTGGAAGATGGAGCTTCTATGCAACCTTTCCTGGGCTACAAAGCATAAATAACCCTGATTCAAAAAACAACCCGAGAAGCTAAACACTTTAGCTCACATCTTTAACTCCTTGAACCTGGGAGGCTGAGACAGAGGGTCAGCAAGATTTTCAGGCAAGCCTGGGTTAGGCAGTGAACGACATGGCAGCCTGGTCTATACGGAAGAAAACAAAGGTGGGGGGGGATTAAAAGCAGCTGAGTCCTAGTCTTTTGCTGCATTGGCTCTACCTTACTAAGTTCTGAGGTCCAGCGTTTATGAAAAATCACAGATCCATGTTGTAGTATCAGCCTTGTTAGAGATGCACTTTCTCCTGGTTTGTTTTGTTGTTTTTTAAAGGGAAACTTCATGTGCAGCTCAGGGGCAGAATGGCTACCTAGCACAAGGAGGCTTTGGGCTTGATCTGGAATGCCAGAGAGGGGCATTTACTATTGTTTAGTAAGAAATTTCAGAAATGGAACTTCAAACAAAAAATGCCATTAACAGAGGGAAAAGATGTTACTCTTCTCTAGTTTCTATTTTCCTTTCCAGATGTGACTTCAAAGGCAGAAGCAGCAGGCAAATATTCCAGCCTTGACTCACAGCCCAAGGTGAGAGGGAACAAGAGGCAGAGGAAGTGGAGGATGCTTTTCATCCCCCTCAATTTTACAAGCTAAGTAACTTTTTAAAAAGATTTATCATGTATACAGTGTTCTGTCTGCACACTTGCCTGCCCACCAGAAGAGGGCATCAGATTTCATTAGATGGTTGTGGGCCACTTTGTGGTTGCTGGGAATTGAACTCAGGACCTCTAAGAGAACAGTCAAATCTCTTCACCTCTGAGCCATCTCCACAGCCCAAGATAAGTAACTTTTACCCAAACCCTGTCTTGCTAAAGAAAATTAATTGTATATTCTCCTGGGAAGAACCTGGGCTACCTTGGAGCTTAATTCCCAAGATCTATACTAGGAGACAGAAAAGATCCTCAAACATGGCTTTCAAAACTTGGATTACGATTGCTTGCTAATTTGCTAGCTGTCAGCACACACTAAAACACCAAATCAAATCTCTCTTCATGAAAAAGGCTCCTTTCTTCAAAGACAGGAAATATATATATATTTAATGCCTTTAACTGCAACAAAGCCTTTACAACAAAATTCTGACAGGGAAGTGACCCCCCCCCCAAAAAAAAAACCTAGGTCCCCTCAGATGCTGTAATAACATTTGATTTTTGTCTTCTCTTCCTTTACTTTGATGTCTGGCTTTGTTAGAGAACATTTATCAGGTGCTTACTAGTAATCTACATGTGCATCTTGTATTTTCTTCAGTTTTAAGAACTTATTAAATTATTATACCTAAGACATTTTAAATCGGATGACCTTTGCAGCCTTTTCTGCTAACTACGTGGCCTGATGTCAAACGTTCTTATGCCTCTCCTCACATCAGGCTTTAACCATCTTGACTCCCAGGCAATCCTGTCCTAACATTGACACACCTCCATCCGATCTGTGTTCACACTGTGCTCTAGTCCTTTCAACTAACTGTGTACTAGCCAACACGTCTCTCAGTTCTCTTGGCAACTGTGCTTTTATGCAAATGTATGTACAATGGTTTGCATATCTTAAAAATATAGAGAGCAAGAAAAGGGGACAGTGCTTCTAGATTGCTGTCTACAATCAAAGCCAAACTTTTAAATAAGAGATGTTAACTGAAATCCCTTTCAATACAAGAAGGCATTAAATGGCATTCTATTTGGTAAATGTGTTAACTGGTGGGCTGTTTTGCCAGTTTTAGCTCAGATGTAACTGTATAATATAGACCTGTCAATAACTAATGATATGATTACTTTACCTGATAAGTAGAAGCAGTTTCCATTTATATGTTGTGATTATTTTATAGTCCTCAAATCTTGTATCTTTTAAGAAAATGATATATAAAGTATAGCAATAAACTGCAATTTGCCACAACACACTTCCTCCAAATCTTAGTGTAAAACACAACACACTTTAGTGCACTCTATTTTTATAGAACAACCAGATTTATAATCGATTTCTTTATTTTATTAGATTTTTCAATATACATGGCAGCTTTTTCAAATCTCAGTTCCAAAGTAATTTTAAAAATGAAAAATTATTTTCCTTAGATGTCATATTCCTAAAGAGCTATTAAAGTCTATTTATAAACAAAATAATTGATAAACTAACACACTTTTAAAAAATCAGAACTTTTAAATTAAAATATTTTAATGAATACAAGATGTCTTTTTAATTAACTATCATAGTTAAATTCAGTATCAAAAAAATGGCTTATCCCCACTAATTTCTCAAGTGAGGGAAAGTCATTGGGTTTTACACTTAATATAAGTTTTAAATGTGATTATTAAATGATAACATTTTATCAATTATAGAAAATGTTCATTTATAGGAATTTCCTTGGGTCCATCAATCTCAGGCCAAGACTGAGCCCATGTCCACCTTAGAGGTTAGATTCAGTGCACCTCACTTCCTAAGTTTGTCGATTTAAGAATATGGATTTCATTGATAAGGGAGAAAGAACAGTAGTCACCCCACTATATAACTGACAAAAAGCCAAAAAAAAAGCCAAAAAAAAAAAAAAAACAAACAAACCCCAAACCTCCAAAACACCCCCAAAAGCAAAACCAAAAAAGAAGCTAAAAATGAATAGGATAGTTTTAAATAATTATTTAAAAATTCTTAAAAAAATTTAAGCAGGAATGGTCAGTGATCTTGGGTTTAAAATTTTATAGGATTACCTTAAAATGAAACTACATAGTAATAGTGAAATCATTACCTTAGTGATTTAAAAAAAAAAAAAAAAAAAAAACCCAAACGAACTAGTTTAAGTCATTGAAGGGATAACAGCCACTTACAGTCTATATTGAAAAGGAATTTTAATGGTAGTTAAGAAAACTAGGAACAAAGAATGCTCTTAGAAACATCAAAAATGATAAACATTTAATGCCTAAAATATACTTAAGGTCCTAAACAAAAATGTTAAAGTCAAAGGGCCTTGAAAACTTTTTCCAACACTTGTTCTAAAATCCGTGTCTAAATAGCTCATATCCGTCTTGCTTTGGTGTCTGCCTATCTACATTTGTACAGCAGAAAGCCCCTCAGGTTCTTTTCAAATGCTTGGCATTATAATGTGATCTCATATCTTTCCTCAAATTAAACTTTGCTCCACATATTCCACACGTATACAGATGAACATCCATATGCTGCTCCAATTGTTCATTATTTGGGAATATCTGAAAGCAGACCTGGCATATAGTCTCACCAGCAGATAAATGAGAAATCATATGCCGTACATGGTCATGTTTTCGGAAGTTTCCTTGATCACAAATGGAACAGACATACCTGGCCATGCCTTTGTGCATATCATTATGCAGACGCAGCTGCCGCTCTCTTAAAAACTGCTTTCCACATGTCTGACAAACAAACTGCTTCTCCTTAGTATGAACAGTATAGTGTTCTCTCAAATGACACCGCTGATAAAATCCTTTTCCACACAGATTACAAAAATGTTTTCTTCTGTGGTCTCTTTCGTTCTCTTCCATGATGGCACTCTTAAACATATCCTGATCTAGGCAGCTAGACATGTGCTCCACCACTAAATTTTCAGTTTCAAAACGCTGGCCACAATTGGGACACCGAAAAGGACAAGCAGAATGCTTAAATAGCTGCTTCTTCTGGACACTGTTCATTTGGTAATGATTGTCCCTGAAATCATCCAGCATTTCAACAAACATGTCTCTTATCTCAGACTGCTCATCAGGGTTCTCCTCCATGTCCATTTTCTCATCAGCATTTCCCATCCCGTTCATCGTCAGATCCTGAGGCTCTCCACATCTCTGAGCATGCTCCTGAAGCTGTCTGCCCTTGACAAGTATTTGTCCACATTTACCACACGCACAGATGTTTTCAATGTGTTTGGCTAAGTAATGAGACGACAGGTCCTCCTCAGTTATCGTGAGCCCACACAGCTCACAGGATGCACTTTCTGCATCCTCCTGGATCGGACTGCTATTGTTAGGGGGTCGCATGCTTTCTAAAGCACTTCTCTGATCCACACTTATGGACATCCGAGGTTTCAGGGTCTTTCTACCACTCTTTTTAATGCCGACATCTTCCTCAACATAGTATCTATAAAATGGCTCTTCGGGTTCATCTTCTAACTCATCGTTGTCTGTGGACTCATTGCAGTCTTTATCAGTAACTTTAATAATGTTGAAGTCTTTCATCTCACCTGTAGGAATGTCTTCTGGTTCCATCTTGATGACAATTCTCTTCGGCTCAGCCGCTCTACTTTGTTCTTCACCAGCCACTCCAGGCTCTATGGTGCCTTTTCTGCTTCCAGTGCTCGAAGCTGAATCATCAGGCCCCTGGCCGGCATCTTCTCTGTATTTGTCTGTCTGTGCAGAAAATGTTTTAGAAGAATCTTTCTCAGCAAGCTCAGCTTTGACGTTACTGTCTTTGCCATCTCTAATATCTACTATGCGGTGGTAAGCTCTTGTTGAGTTTTGGTATGAATGTCTGTTCGTACAGGTCAGCACATGTTCATCTAGTAATTTTTCACAGCTGAAGCCAAATCCACAACTATCACAGGTAAAACTCCGGCCAAAGCGTCGTGACACACGTTCTTTTGGGGTAGATAATTTGGACACAGAACTTTTTTTACACACATCAAATAGTGGCTCAGGAAAATTAGCTAACTGCAAAGATTCTTCCTCAGGCTCTCTGTTATGCGGTGTATTCACTGTTGAGCTGGGTTCTGCACACCACCTGTTGGCTTCAGTGCCATTTCTAGCCACTGTGTCTTCATACATTCTCACTCCAAAAATCATCTTGCTGTTCTGTTTGCTGGAAGCAGAAGATGAACATTTTGAACTAGAACAGTCTGCGTCCTGTATGTCTTCTAAGCAGTCAGGAACATTGTACAGCTGTAGGTAGTTCATTGCCACTTTGAACTGCTCGAAACTGGAAGGAGCCGTCATAATCTTCCCTAAATACATGAACTGCAAAATGAGATCAAAACACTCAGCACTTATCTTCATGTTGCTGAGGTTCAGCTGTGCGGTACTATGCTGATGGTTCATGAAAAACATTCTAAAGTAGGAGCTGCAGGCAGCTAAGACGGCTTTGTGTGCTTGGAAGTAAATGTCATCGATAGCAATGCAGCAGTCACAGAGAAAACCCCATTCTCTTTGGTTGTTTAGCTGCTGAAGGACATAGCTGCTGTGACTGGGCTTTGCCATCTTCTAGTAGACCTGCGCAAAGCAAAAATATGACAGACATCAGAAAGGCACTTCAAAAAAAGACACTCTTAGCATGATTTTTGATTTGCATAATCATTATACAATCAAAACATAGTTTTCTGTGCAAAGCCAATAATGTGCCTAAACATTTTTTAAATCTGAAGAGCAAATTATCTGGCCATTTATTCAGTTTTCTCATATTGAACAAAAAGCACCAAAAGCAAAAACTTTAGTATTTTTAAAAGTTAAAAACAAGGTTGAAGTAGGCGGATCTCTATGAATTCAAGACCAGCTTGGTCTACACAGTAAGTTCCAGGGCAGTCAGGGCTACATAAGGAAACCTTGAATCCAAACAAAAAAGCATGAGGACCCTGAGAAATGTATCTTTAAAAAGCCAGGCACCAGGTCCATCTCTTGTACCATGAGACTTCTCTACTAATGAAATTCTAAGTCAAGAGAAACCCTGTCTAAACACAAGGTAGATGGCTCCCTAGGAACAAGGCTGAGGCTGACCTCTGGCCTCCACACGCACATGAACACACTAGAAGAAAAACTACTAAATCTGAAAGGGAAAAGACACTAAGATACAACAGAAAGTAAATAAAGCAACTTAAGCAGAACTTAGTAATTTGCCTGTAGAGCACTGAAAGCCTTTAGAATCATTCGATATGAATGCACTGCTGCTTATTTTTAAAGTGTGGCATAAAGTCTTCCTTTTTCAAATTCACTTTGGGGTTTAAAATATTTTATGTGTGTATGTATTGCACCACATACATGCGGGAGCCTGTGGAGGCCAGAGAGGGCATTGTTGATTCCTTGGAACTGGAGCTCCAGGTGGATGAAAATACCTGTGAATGTTGGGAACCCAACCAGGGTCACTAGCAAGAGCACCAAGTGTTAACCAGGAGCCATCTAGCCCTCTACCGTGGGTTTCTGAGACAGGGTTCTACCATATAGTTGGGAGAACCTGGAACTCTTTATGTAGCCCAGACACAGGATCCCACTTCAGCTTCCTAAATACAGGATTACACATGTGAACCATCACACTGGGCTAAGAACCCTTATCTTTTAGATGACTGTACTAATGTATTTATAGATGAAATTGTATATTTAAGATAACCTTCAAAACAAAGGAGATAAAGGCTACAGATAATGTAAAACTAAGCAACTATGGAAGCAGGGCCATACAAGTTTCATCTTTTTATTTGTTTGAAATTTTCCACGGGGGGGTGTGGGGGGGGTGTGGGGGTGGGTGTGGGGGTGGGGGGGTGGGGGGGTGTATTTATCAGGGTTGGACAATGGCTTAGTGATTAAGAGCAATCCTACAGAGGACCCATGTTCGATTCCCAGTTAATACACGGCAGCTAACAATCATTTTTAACTCCAGTTCCAGGGGATTCAATGCCCTTTTTGGGTCTCCGTGGACACTGTACATGTGGTGTGCAAACATACATGCAGGAAACAGACCAACACACATAAGCTAAAAATATCTTTTAAAAATAAATTATAAATTCTATTTAAAAAATCTGATTTTGGTGGCACAAGTTTTTAACCTTAGCATGTGGGAGGCAGAGGCAAGCAGATCTCTGTGAATTCCAAGCCAGCCAGGATATATAGTGAGACCCTGTCTCATAAAACAGGAAATAAACTTTATTAGGTTACATAGAAATTACAAGCCAGGCAGTGGTGGTGCACCTCTGATCTCAGCACTTGGGAGGCAGAAGCAGTAGGATCTCTGTGAGTTTTGAGGCCAGCCTGGTCTACAAAAGGATAGCCATGACTGCTGCACAGAGAGACCTTGTCTCCGAAAATAAATAAATTCAAAAAAGTTTTTTTTGATAGTTTGGTATTTTTCTCTTTCCTTGAAGTGGGGAAATAATAAGTTTTGCAGTCAGGATACATATTTTATTGTTCCCCATGTACTTAGGGGAAAAAAACAGTGAGTCTGTTTGGGAAAAAGTGATCTATCTTTATGCTATAATTTTTTTTCTTTCAGTTAAAAAATTTTGCTTACGGGCTGGGGAGATGTGTCAGAGTCAAGAGCACTCTGGCTGCTCTTCCAGGACCCAGGTTCAGTTCCCAGAACTTCTGACACCTTCATACAGACTATATGCAGACAAAAACGCTAATACATATTTAGAAGAGGAGAAACAACACAAGCTTGTTGTAAGAAGTTTAAAGAGAATAAAAACACATTTTGAACGGCACACCTCAGGTGATCATCTGTCTATGCTCACACAGTCTGTAATACTGAGTACTAATATGCCAGGCCTATATTTTGCTTTTATGTTTTTCCAAGTCAAACAGTATCATAGTATGTAGACCTCTCTGTAACCTGCTTTCTTTAACATTGATGGGCAGTGAGTTATTAATAATTATTAATGCAGTGAGTTAGCTTGGGGTAAGTGGGAAATACTAAAATCCTAAAGGTTCTATTACATTACAAAGTAAAAATAAAATCCAACTTCAAGGTGGGCATAAAGTATACCCCTTATCAAAGGCTGAGGCAGGAGGATTTTGAGATCAAGGCCAGCCTAGGTCACACAGAGAGCTCCAGGCTAGTCAGGGCTCTGTAGAGTGTGTTGATCTGAGGGAGAATAAAAAGCAGGGAGAAAAAATGTACTCAGTATTCTCTTGATTACATGGTTCACGCCTTTAATCCCAGCACTCCCAAGGAAGAAGGGGTATCAAGGTTAGGAGTATCTGTGAGTTCAAGGCCAGGCTGGTAACCTAGCAAGTGACAGGACAGCCAGGGCTAAATAGAGAGACCTTGTCTTTAAAAAAGAATAAGCAAATAATGAACATTTTTGTTCACTTAACAACTTGTTACGGTTGTTTTTCAGTAAGCAGTATAACAATGTGAGGATTTTCTAGAGTGGTTATAATGACTAAAATCAGGTTAATCTATTAGTCTTTAAAAATATATTGATAGAAAAGCCTGGAGAAATGGTACAGCAATTAAAAGTACTCATTACTCTTGTAGAAGACTCAGGTTCAATTCCCTACACCTACATGATGACTCAAACCATCCATAACTCTAGCTCCACGGGAGCCAATGCTCTTTTCTGTCCTCCAAAATCATCTGGAATGCATGTGGTACACAGACACAGGTTGTGGGCAACACACTCACACACATAAAATTAAATAAATCTTTAAAAAAAATACATTGATAAATGAAGGTAGCAAATAAAGGCACTAAAACAAAATTTTTACAAGTAGAATTCTATAAAACAAATCTACACAATAATGCAAACAAATGCAAAAGGTTAAAAATTATACAAAAACATTTACCCAAGTGCATTTTAAATAGAGTGAGGTCACTAGCCATCCTACCGTGATTCAGAGAAACTCTTAATGAAAAATAAAGAGACAGAAACAAAAAGGACCAACAATTCTTTAAAACCTTTCTAGTATTAACACTTGTTGGAAGCTGAAACAAAGCTGAGTGGAACCTAGTGATGCCCACACAGCAGGAATGAACCTGAGTGAGGCAGGGCAGACAGAGTTGCCTCAGCCCTACTCTCCCATCCTGCAGCCTGTTTACTATCTTTTGCCCCAGTACTGAGGTAGGGTAACAATGACTCAAATAACAAACACAAGGAATCACACAGCTAATGCGTAAAATGTGGTGTCTGCCATGCAATAATGAACATAAACCTGGCTGTGGTTGAAATGGTGGTGATGTTTATTTGAGCACCAGGAAGTAAATCTAACTAGATAATTTTAAGTTTCCTTCCAAGTAAGAGCCAAATGACAGTCAAGAAATTCCAAGACCCCTTCTTATCTGTAACGGAAAACAGTGATTCAGCCACTAACTAGAGCCAACTATATACATTCAATTAGTTGCAATCCATATTTTGCATGAACCTAAATGAACACTAAGCCAATCAGCAAAGCCTCCAAAGCACTCTGATGCACATTTTTCATTCAATAAATCAGTAACTGTATACAGTAGACCAGCAATGGCACAAGTATCCAAAGCCCAAGGACACTTGAAACAGCTTTCTTCCCTAGACTAGTGATTTCCCTCAGCATGCGGTCAGGAAGTTTCTGCTTTAGAGAAGACAGCAAGCTGTCCAAATGGCGGATGTAAACCCCACTGCCTGTGTGTATTTGCACCCTCCTGTGAAATGCTGAACAAGGCCTATGGAGAATTTTCAGTGTTACCCCTACAGTTTCCAGGCAAACCTACAATTATAGCTTAAGCAATGTTATTGTTTATTATACAACTTTATTATCTACTAGGTAAAGCTGATTTTACGCAGAGTGGGGGCAGTAAATTCTTAAAAGCTTATCTCTTTAAGGCTAAATTTTGCTTTATACTTGTATAAAGCAGCTGGGTGTGGTAGCATATTCCCTCAATCCAAGCACTTGGGAGGTAGAGAAAGGATCCCTGAATTTCAGACCAGCCTGATCTATAAAGTTCCAGGATAGCCAGGGCTAACACAGAGAAACCTCTACCCCCCACACAATGTTATAAAGCATTTACTTTTATTAAACAATTAATTTTACTCAAATTCCAAAAAGTCTGTTTTCTTTTCAATTTTTTACTTATAATTTTTTTAAAAAAATGTCAGGCCTGGGGAGAATGCTCAATAATTAAGAGCACTTGTTGGATTCAATTCCTAGTACTCACATGGCAGCTTACTCTTGTCTGTCTGTAACTCCAGTCCCAGAGGATCTATCTAATGCCCTCTTCAGACCTCAGCTGGCACCAGGCACACATGTAATTTATATATAAAGGGAAAAACCCTCATACACAAAATATAAAATAAACAGATTGAAAAAGAAACATTCCTGGGTGTGACTTTAATCACAGCACTGGGAAATCTGTGATTCTGGCCCAATCATGGCTACACAGTGAGACCCTGGCTCAAAACAAAAATGTCACCAAAACTTGGTAAGCCTTGTAGTGTGCAGCTTATCAGGACCTTTATTTAAATAGAGTCCCGATGTGATTAAAATCTGACTACACTGTCTGTGTCACCAGCTATCACCAGAAGGTCACATTTATCACAGCTGGCTTTGGAAGGTCTGACAGGAAGCAAGGGACCCAGCATTAGAAGGCAGCAAGCCCATACATCTTACTCCAGCTAAAAACTACTTTGAAAATATTTACCAGTTTATCTTAAAAATCAGAAATGGTCACAAAACACAAAACTGTATTAAGCAATTCAGATAGCCATAAACCTTTAGAGCATAAAACTTAATCTAAGTCCAAGAGTTTTATTTAATAAAAAACAAACACCTATGACAATTAAATGTTATATTAAGATAGAGTTAACTGTATACACCAGGTACTGGGACTACATAGACTCCTATATAGCTCAGATGGTACTCAAACTTCCTTGCTACAGACCATCACATAAAGACTGGGTTAGGGTCCTGAATAAGTGCACTAGCTTAAAAAAAAAATTAAATAAAATAAAATACAGGGTCTCGTGTAGCTTTGCCTGGCCTCAAACTCAATTTGTAGTAGAGAATGACTTTGAACTTCTGATCCTCGTTTCACCTGTCAAGTTCAGGAATTACAGGCCTGCAGTATCTGCTTCACTAAGTGCTTGGGAGGGAACCCGGGGTTCCTGCATGCTAGGGAAGCACTGTCAACGGCTTACACCCCCAACCTTATACAAACTATTTTCAGTATTTTCTCACATAGTAAAATTTCAGAAGCAATTTATTCTATGGCTAAATTTCTCAAATAAGTTTTTACCTGATTACACAAGAGTCTGTAAATACGCACATAAAGCAGGGTGGCACACAATTTTAATCAAGCAGTTCTACACAGCCAGGGTACTGGGTAAGGACAGAGAAAGACACACACAGACGACACACACACACACACACACACACACACACACAATCCCTCAAATGCTATTTTCCAGAGCACACAGTCCAATTTCTAAAAGAAGCAAAAATTCTTGATTCTCTGTTTAAAACTTGTAGGAATAACCAGTTGTAGAGATTCCTAAAGATAAAAGGTTTTACTTTAAACCACCTAAGAGAAAATTTTAAAAAAAATTTGTTTAAACTAGGCATTCTGGCTAACTATTAAATTCAGTACTTAGTACAGGAAGTTCTTGAATTTATAATGGGATAATGTCCCAAAACTTATTTTTAAGTTATTTGGAACCTGAGCCACATTCCCATAGAAACAACACTATAAATATAAATGGTGGCTCAGTTGTGTGCTCACACCCAACAGTCTGCTAGAGCCCTCACGTGTCCTGCACTAATCTAATAATGCCATAGCACTGCGCCATCGTTAGCATTCACTCATCTAAGGAGCAGTATGGAACAGTGGTGCCCACTATACTAAGCCAACAAGGACAGGGACAGGCTTAAAGGTCTTAGTGTTCTTGTGCCCAGCACAGTCTTCCTGGCACATAGCACATGTTTGTTAAGTGAAAGGGAGAAAAAAAAAACATTCTGGAAACAGGAACTGCTAGATATGGGTACCAGTTCTACCTGCTAGGTAGCTCCCAGGAAACCTTTCCACCCCTTGTACCCTGCTTCTCAACCATCGGAGGAGGACAGTCACACTCAGCAAAGGGTTCTTGGAGAAACTAAGAATGACAATGTTTGGGACAATCCAGTTCCTAAAAGTTAATGTCACCATGAAAAATCAAGTTCAGCTTACTGTAGTGCAGATGAACAGAGGCTCTCAGGAGTTAAACCATATGCTCAGCCACACTGAGTTTCAGTGGCTGTCAAGAGTCAGACCTGTCAGCAGCCTCCTGACCTAGGCTCCCATTGTTAACAGCTCCCACCTCCTGATCACTAAGCACTGCTAAAATTGCAGGGCTTTCTCGCACTTACTCCAGACATCCTCACACTACCACCATTTTGTTGTAAACTGTGGCTGATTTGTTGGTTGCTGTTCCTGTTGCCTGGTCATGCCAACAGCTGTCACTTCTACATAATTTAATTTTTTTGAGATCATATGTACTATGACAGTAGGCAACCAAATTGCCTGCTTTGGCTTCTTGGCAGGATAATGGATAATAAATGTTACACCAAACAACACAAATGAACCATTTCTGTAGTTCAACTGGATCCTAGAAAAGTAATTCATCAACACTGAAGCAGAAAGAAAAATGTGAAGTTTTGAATACTCCTTTCTCTCTGTACATAAGGAAAAGTATTTTTTATACCTCCATCCTACAGGCAGTATAGCCATTTCCTGAACACCAGAGGGCACTATAGGTGCCGCTGACCTAAAAGTAGCTACCCCCAAGTTGTTACCCCTAAGCACATGGCATTTGTGAGCCACCATGTGGGTGCTGGGAACTGAACGTGTGTCCTCTGGAAGAGCAGCCAGTGCTCTTAACCTCTGAGCCATCTCTCCAGCCCCAGCACACGGCATTTGTATTGTTAGGGTTTGTGTTTGTGGTGTAGAATTTCATTTATTCCAAATTGTTTGCTCTATGCACTGTTTGATGTAATTGTGAGCAACTCCACATAGGCCATTGGCCTATTCTTCATTTTAGAACTTAAGTATTAGTACATGCTGCTAAATACCCTATCAGGCAGCTCTTTCAGGTGATCATTTTTCTTTCAGCAGATTGTAAGTTTAATAAAGTATATTGTTTCCAGTTCTGCAACTTAGTGGTTTTTGTTTAATGCTAACCAAAAAAATTGTGAAAATGCCACATGGTTTTTTGGAGGGGGGAGGGTGCAGGATATCACTATGGAGATCGGCCTGCTTCTGCCTCCTGACTGCTAGAACTAAAGGTGTGTTCCGCCACACTAGGTAAAACTCCAAATTTTTATCTAATTAAAATAAATAAATAAAATAAAGCCAACAAAAAAGTATCTTTTCTAAGCATGACTTCATTTTTTAAATCTTAAATTTCTTAAGATTTCCCCAACCCCAAACATTTGAAAGCTTTCCCAATTCCACCCACACATTTTTGGGGAACCCCTTCTGGCCCACAATGAGGCAGGCACCTCTTTTCTGCACTGCAGAAGTGCAACATCAGAGAGACAAATGACGGATCTAACTGGGGGTTTTACTGTATGGTCCTTGAGACCAAGGTGTCAGGTCAGTTTTGATTACAACCTCTAGCCTCTATGAAGTTGGTATACCTAATAAGTTCTTCCAAGGAATAAATGTTGAAGCAGGCAAGTCTTTTTGTTGATAAGCTTTTGCTTTGGCTGTCATTGAAACTTTTATATTAATTGTTGACAATTTACGGGGTCCTTTTCATACATTAGTCAACTGATTCTCACAACATCCTGAGATAGGTTTTAAATTATCCTATTTTGTGAATGAAGAAAACAGGTGTGGTAGTTAACTACTCATCCTGTAAACAAGCTGGGGCTGAAACTCTTAACTCTTGATTCAAAATGTAGCGTTTCAGTTTTTGTAATCCAGACAACACTTTCTGGGTATGATTATTAAGTAAGTGAAGTGACCCTCTGGAACATTCTAAGCCTCCCACAGACACACTTTCCACAACTGTAAAAGCTCCCACCATTCTAGCACTGTCTTATCTTGCAGGCAGGCAGAATGCACCCCCTTCCCCTATCTTCTTTTCCATCTGCTGACCACCTGCCCCACCCCCACTGCTGGCAATTTCAAGTGGGAAGGAACGCTTCATCAGTTACCTCTTAAAATGACGACGTGCCCCATCTCACACAGAAAGCTAAACAATAATTAGTAACTTATTATTTAATATTTTGTGTTTGTTTTTGAGACTTGGTCTCACTCTAGCCTTGGCGGGCCTGAAACCAAGCCCACTTGCTTCTGCCTTCTGAATGTTGGGACTAAAGTCACACACTTCCCACACCCTGCTACTCTTTAATTTTTAATACTCACTATGTTTTGCAATGCTGAGGGTTGAACATAGGGCCTCAGGCATAATAGACAAGTAGTCTGCCCCTAAGTTGTATCTCCAGTCTTCAAGTACAATTGAGAACAATTTATATTCACATAGTAATTTTTTTTGTTTTTTGTTTTTTTTTAAAAAAAGTTTGTTTTCAACACCCTCAAGTAACTGTGATTAAATTTCTATGTATTGTTTTGGGGCTTTTATTAGAAAACCAACCTCACAGCTCATCCTTCTTGAACTCACCAGGCTAAGTAAGACCTGCAATGACTACACAGGACAAAATATCGATATACTTAAGACACCTACCTTAAGTATCTGAGATGCCAAATGTGAGTGAAATTCAGGCCAGAGTCCTCCCCGAGCCACAGCCTGAAGCAGCAATGTCATTTATGCTCCCTCCTTCTGATTTACTTCCTATCCTGGATGCTGATCAAGAGGAACCCCCACCGTAACAAAAAGGCAGAGTGGTATCTCAGGGATGGGATTAGAGCCAACTAGACCCACTCATATTTCCATTGGGAAACAGTAAGCCAGGAAGGGTTTATTTTTGTGAGTTTAGCCTGCGCATCAATCAGAGGAGAAGCACCATGGTAAACTCCATGGGACTAAAGTAAACAAGCAGCCCTATGAAACATAAAAGCTTACACATCTGTTACTTATATGATCTGACATGAGCTCAGTGCCAAAGCCCCCCTCCCTCCTTTCCCTGTCCCTGGCAATTCTCACCAATCTGAGTTATAAAAAGAGAACATGAGTGAGCCTGTGAAGGGGAACAGACCAGAGTGAGGCACACAGCACCAAGATGCTCATACTGCTTCCATATTTTTAAAACAAGGAATTGATTGTTCAGGGTGATTTCTCTGGGGAGTGGGAGTCAGAACAACTTTTTCAGTTTTGTATCTTATGTAATTTAGTATAGATTGAATTTTTATAGAGAGCATGCATTTTTACCATTGACACAGCATTCTACCCAGTACTTGGGAGGCAGAGGCAAGTAAATCTCTGAGTTTGAGGCCAGCTTGGTCTACAGAACTAAGTTCCAGGACAGCCAGGGCTATGCAAAGAAAAGAAGAAACCCTGTCTCAAAAAGAGAGAGAGAGAGAAAGAGAAAGGGAAGTGGGGGCAATTCCCACCTTAAGGAAAAATAAACACAAGTTAATTAGGCTCACAGAAAAACATTATGAATAAATAGTAAAGCATTTTCACTATTTTATTACACTACCACAAGAAACTATTAAAAAAAAAATCAAAAAGCAAAACCCTATAGAAACCAAGGTGAACTCTGAAGCACATGCTTACCATATTCACACACATCCCCAGGCAAAGATATAATCTGTCCTGTGGCTAAAGAGCCCCCACCCCCAAAAAAGTAGCAACATTTTTTCCTGAATGTTAGAAAAATAAAACTGACAAATGTGGGAATAAGGAAGGAGAAGGCACAAAAATTTAGCAGCTACCGTGATATCCAAACACAAGGTCATGGGCAGGCCTGGCAGCACAGACCTTTAATCCTAGCACTGTAGAGGTAGAGGTGGGCACATCTCTAAGAGTTCTAGGTCAGCCAGTGCTACAAGGTGAGACCTGGTTTCAGAAAACAAAACCCCAAGGGTCAAAAATCTGCTGCAGTGCACAGGGCTGTTATCCCAACATTGGCTGAGAGCAGGCGAATAGAAAGTTAAGAGCCAGCCCTGGATCAAAAATCCAGAGTCTAGCTTTAAATAAGAAACAAACAAAACCAAAAAGGAACCAACATGCCATTAATTCTATTACTCAAGAGGCAGAGGCAGGCAGCTTTCTGGTTTTGAGGCCAGTCTGGTCTACAGAAAACACACATACATATACACAGCGAGAGAGAGAGAGAGAGAGAGAGAGAGAGAGAGAGAGAGAGAGAGAGAGAGAGAGAGAGAGAGAGAGAGAGGGAGAGGGAGAGGAGAGGAGGGGAGGGTGGGGGGAAGTGAGTCAAGAAGCTGTGCTTACTAATGCCCTGTTTAAAAAATGGGTTCTTTTCTGACAATGATGCACCTACCACCTGCACTGGTTCAAACAGTAGGCATGATGTTAGAAATTGGAGGAATTTAGTACCATGAAAACTGAGACTTTGGTTTTTTAATTTCTAATTATGTGTTTATGTGGAGGGAGGGGTATGTGCACAGGAGTTCCCTGGAACGAGAGTTACAGGCAGTTGTGAACTGACTGATATGGGTGCTGGGAGCCAAATTCAGATCCTCTGGAAGAAAAGCAAATGCCCTTAACCATGGGGCCATCTCTCTGACCCCCAGTCTTGTTTTTTGAAAAAAGGGTCTTAAGCTTAACCTGGCCAGGTTCAGGTTAGTCTCCAACTCCTGATCAAGCCTCTGGAAGTGCTGGGCTTCTAGGCACACACAACCACATCCTGTAAAACTTGGTGTCAATAGAGAAGTCCTGTTGTTAAAATGGGTCTACGTTGCTAAAACCAACACCATATTGCAGAATTTCTACCATTAACCTTTGGAAAGGCCTTTCACCTCTTTTTGTCTTTGGTTCTATCTATTTCTTTAAGAGGAAAAAACCCCACATCGCTCCTAATGCCACTCACTATTACTGAGACTGTAGAAGAGATTCAAAGGGGAAGTTCTGGGCAACCGACAAGTCACCACCATTCAGGGAGACTCCCCCACGTCCATCCTCTCTCCATTTCTACAAATCACATGCATTTGAGGTGACCAAAGTTCCAGAGAAACTATTTTATACCTTTTTAAAACCATGGTTGCTTTAAGGTTATCATAAAAACTATATCGTCTCCCTCAAATCTGCTTCAGGGTGCCTCCAACTTCGGCTCAAGAAATTAATTTTAAGTGGTCTTCAGAACACAAAACCAGGCTTGGTGACTCACGCCTGTCACCCAGAATTTACAATTCCCTAAGGCAGGAGAACGACATCCATTAGATCTTGGACTACCTTGCCCCACCTTATCTCAAAAAAGAAAAAAAAAAAACTCTTGGAACGCTTCGTGGATTCCAGTGTCCAAGGGAAAAATGTTGCCGCGGCGGTACATACTGTACGGAAATACATTCTGACCAGTGGAGCATCTATGAGTACCTTCACAAGACGGTCGACTTAGGAACACGGTCACACGCATCCAAACACCCTGGCCCCAGAAAACGAGGACTTTCTTTAACCTGTTCGTGACCCGTCCGAGTTGGAAAGTATCTTGTCAAGCCCTCAGATCACGTGGACGGGTGGCTCAGGTGGAAAGGCAGCCTGGGAGCGGCGGCTGAGCTCAGACCCACGCCTGCACACTGCAGCCGCAAAGACTCCCCGATCGCCACCCAACTCGCTCGCCGCCTCTCCCAGAACTACTTGGAAGCGCCCACCACTGGAGGCAAAAAGCACTTTCTTCTCGGGACTCGGGAAGAAGAAAAAAAAAAAACCCGCGATCCTCGTACACAGAAAAATCCCCAAACCCCCGAAACCTACCACTTTTGACCCGAACAAAAAGCGTGTGTTCTGATGAGAGGGGGTGGGAAAGAGCGAAGCAGGAATCCGCGCGGCCCAGCCGCCTCCTCCCTCGGAGCGCGCCCAAGTCTGCGGCCTCCGGCTCCGGGACGCTCCCCTCCCACCGGCCGCCCAGCCGCAGCTGGAAGTTAGCGAAGCGCGCTCCGGGCCCGTCAATCAAGCGCGGCCTCCCGCCTCCAGCTCCCCCTCCCCCCTCCCCCACCACAAAATAAAATAAAGGGAAAAAGAAGTAATTTGGGAAGTCGTCTGGAGAAGGGGGATCCGTCCCGGACCCGGGGAGGCCGCGCGCACCGGACGGATCGCCGGCACCGAGCAGGAGACTCAGCAGCCCCCCGCCACCGGATCCTCCCCGCGAGCCCTACCGCGCTCCGGCTCCCCGCACCGGTCGGCGCCTTCGCTGTCGCCGCGGCCACGCACTTTGCCAGGCCCGTGGCCCGGCTCCGGTTAAAGTTGCGCAAATAGGTCCGACGACTGGCAGATACTTACCGGGCGCGGCGGGACGCGCGGTTGCGGAGGTTTTCGGGAGTTTAGGGCAACGAGGCCGCGGGGCAGGCGGGCGGAGGCGAGGAGCCGCGGGCTGCAGTTGACGGCGCGCGGCGCTCGGCTGGGCTGCGCCGAGACACTCCGGCTCTGCCAGGGACTGCGCTGCAACAAAGGACTTCCGCTGCCGCACAGCCGCGCCTGCCGCACCGCACTGAGCCGGCCCCGCTTACGCGGCGACTCCGGGTCTGCCCACCAGTTCGCCGCGGCGTCCGCCAGCCTTCCCCTCCCTCTCGCCCGCCCACCCACTCCGCCGCTGGCGGCTAGGGGCACCCGCGGTCGCCTGTTGGTTGCAACAAGTTTCTGCGTCGGGCCGTAGAGGCTGGCACTGCCCGCAGCGCGGGCGCCCGGGCGGTGACTTGGGCAGCACTCTTGCCCCTCTCCTCTGAGTCGCTTTGGCCCTCCTCTTGTTTGCACAGCTGGACGCCACCGGGATCCTCCCGACTCCCGCGGGGTTGGATGCTGCTCGCCCTCTACCCAGATTATCAGACCCCTGCCCCGTAGCACCCTGCAGATGGATCCGCCCCCGCGCTCCACCCTGGACGCTCTTGGGGCGCTGACACCCTCGCCCGGTCCCGCCTGAAGCTTGTCCGCTCGGGGTCGCCAGTTGCCGGCGTCCCCCAACCCCTCCTCGCGCGGGGCCGTCGGCCTCTGGCCTGAGTCACTTCCCCCGCCATGCCCCGCCCGGCCCGCCTCCTTCCCTGACTCGCCGCGCACAGCCGCCTGCCCCGCGCCCTCATCCCGCTCCCACCCCAAACGCGGATGCATCGTTGCCGGTCCCACCCAGGGCCGAGGGGGACAACCCGTGTTTTCTTTCTTTTTTCTTTTTTCTTTTTTTTTTTTTTTTGCACACTTCGGGGAAAGTCCCGGGTCACGGCGGAGGCGTGTGGGGAGTCTGTGACGCTCAGGCTTGTCCCCCACACTTCCGCCCCCAGTCACGACTGGGGACTGTGGCAGAGGCGCCCGGAGCGCCGGCCGACCCCCGCCTGGCCACTCCGGCACACAGACGCGCACGTACGCACGCAGGGCACGCACACACGCATGCACAGCAGCCCGGGTGCCGCTGGCTCCTTAGCAGCCGGGTCACGTGGGCCCGGCGCGGGAAGCCGCGCGAGAGCAGGCCCGCCGGGTGCGTGAGCGGGCGCTGCCGCGTGCTGTGCGCAGTGCGGGAGCCCGCCCCTCCCGCACGGAGAAGCCCGCCCGCCCGCCGCCGCGGCGGAGTCTGGGTAAGCGACGCGGCCCTGCCCCTGTGGGCTGCACCGGGCTCAGTCCCTCCCGCCGCGAGTCACCCGGGCGGCGGCTGCAGCTGCACCCGTCGCGGGACAGATGCAAGTAGCCGGGGAGAGGGGTGTCTTTTTGGTTTTTGTTTTTTTGGTCCGTTGGAGATGGCAGTCAGGGCCCTGGAGGAAATTAGCAACGGCGTGTGCTGGGTGCGCAGCGCGCTCGCTGCGGGCGGCCGAGGCCTAACGCAGGCGGGATGGAGCATGCGGGCCCTCACGGCCTTGGAGCCCATCCCGCTGCGGGCCGGGCGCAGAAGTCTCAATCGGTCCTTGGCCGCTAGCTCCACGCGAAGGCGCCAGGCCTAGGGCTCTAGCTAGCGGGCGGGTATCCAGATAAGGCTCCTCAGCCATCAGTGTCCCCTCCCCCATCCAGTTTGTGAGTACCTAGTTTCTAAGACAGGTAGCCCCCCAACCCTAATAGTTCATTTTTTCCCCCACGTGTTTTTTATCATAGGCAAATGGTTTTTCTTTTTGAAGTCTGCCCCTATCTTATCACAGTCTTCCTAGCACTCATTTGGAAAAATCCAGCGGTTATCAGTTGCTTAGGAAATACATAGCTGTACCTAGAACCCGGATTGCTGTTAGCGTTGTGGTTCGTACATAAACTCCCATATCCCTCTAGGGGATTAAACTTGGCGTTCTTCCTCTAGAGACTCTAGAGCAAGTCCTTTAAAAAAACGGCAGAGTTAATTGATTGACAGGATTAAAGTACATCTTGGAATCTTGAGTTTTCAGAACTGAAAAAGACCTTAAGTAAAATAGAGTTCATCTCTCTTTTCACAGAAGATACCGGATCTAAAGAGTGTAGTGTTGCATGACCTAGACTCTGCACCTTTTATAGTTAGCTGCAGACGCTTTTTGCCAGTGAACTTGTCATTGTGCAAGACCACAGTGTCAGTTCATTCTGCTTCAGACAATGTGTTCACCAGAAGTGATTACACTGCCTTGCAGGACTTCTCAGGTTGATTGAGAAGTTAGGCCCGGCCATTGTGATGGCTCTAGAGAGTAGTAGGTATGGCACTGTTTCTGGGTGAATTGTGCATCGTGTATCATTTCCCTTTTCACACCCCAACATCAGTTCAGCCTCCTACTACCATGGATAGGCATTGACACTTGGTCCTTTGAGAGTCTTGCTATATAATAGTCCAGGCTAGAATTAGCAATCAGTCTTACATCAGATTTCTGGGTGTAGGGGTTGCAGGTGCATGCCACCTTCTCTGGCCACTGTTTCTTTAGGCTTAGGCATCAGCCTTTTAGCAACCTGGGTATGTTTTAGTTAAGAGTAAACAATGAGCCAGACAGTGGGATAGGCATCGAATATTTCAGATGGCTGGGATGCAATTAGGAAGTGGTACAGCATCAGGAGATGGTCAGCAAGAAGAGCACTACACACACAAACATACACTCACATGCACCACACATACATACCATACACACACTTGTTTGTGCCCAGTACTATAATGTCTTAACTACAAAGAGTTCCCACTCAGGGTTTTGTCTCAGCGTTTAGTTTTTTTGTGCTAACCTTTACAAGCTGTTTCCATAGGTGAATTCCCTAAAAAGGTAGTATTGTCTACATGTTACAAATGTTTTGAGTCTGCAGAAGTGAAGGAGAGATAGACCTGACTGTGATGGCAGTCACTGAGGGGAATGTAAGCCTAGATCACTTATCTCTCCGGAGTCTAGTCAGTGCTCTTTTGCATTATATCTTGGTCCCACTTCAAGCCGGGGAGGGGATGAGAGAATTGCCTGTGGCTGATTTATTGGCGCCTGTGGTTGCCCAGAGAGGCCAAGCAGGACTTTCAGCTGCCCTCTATGCCTTACAAAGTGGAGCTGTGTACTTCCACCCTATCTCCTGAGGGGAATGCAAAGGAGCCAGGCTGTCTAGCTGGGGAGGAGGGGCCCAAGTGGCTTGGCAGTAAAATATCCTGACCATGGCTGTGCTGCTGGGAAGTGTTGCATAATGCCCCCCACACACACACACACTCTGGCCCACGGTGATTTATTTCTTGCCAGCTGTAGGTAGTGTTTGACCAATTTGTCCATTTTTGTAGTAACAGCTTGACAGAGTTGGAGAACTGTATTGTAGATTTCCCTCAGAAAAGCACTACAGGTGTTCTTATCTTGATGAGTGGTAAGTAGTTGTACCACTTCCTGTACCCCCTTTCTGCTTATTTCACAGAGCATGTGAACCTAAGGCTTTTGAAAGAAGGCTGAAAAGAAATGCTGCTCCAGTTGCTAGTTAGCCGTACCAGCCATGGACTTAGAGCTTTTGATCTCTACGCATCTGTTAGTTAGGTTCCTCAATGTACTATTAGGCTGTGGTTTGTTAAGAGCTTTTACCCAGGTTTAGTTCCCAGTACCCACGTGGTGGTTTACAACCATCTGTAACTCTAGTCCCAAGGGATCTGATTCCTTTTTTTCCACAGGCTCCTATGCATGTATGGTGCACCTGAGTTCATTCAAGTACGCACATAAAATATGTTTTGCCAAAACTGGTATACATAAAGTAATGCACACCTTTTTAATTCCAGCACTTGGGAGATAGAGGCAGGTGGATTTCTGTGAGTTTGAGGCCAGCCTGGTCTACATAGTAAGTGCCAGGACAGCCGGAGCTACTTAATAGGCCCTGTCTCAACACCCAAAAAAAAGAGTAGAGGAAAAAGTATTTAAAGCTATTATGAGTTTTGATTACTAGTTGACTTTACTTATACTTGGTTATGCTTTGGAGATCAAACCTGGCTTCTTATAAGCTATGTTACATCCCCAGTCCTTTGTCAGGCTTCTGTTTCATTTTATTAAGCTTTTTTTCTCTCTTAAGAAAAAGAATATTTAAGGCTTGTACCTTTATTCCCAGCACTTGAGAGATAGAAGCAGTCAGATCCCTATGAGTTCAAGAACAGTTGGGTATACAGAAAGAGTTCTAGGACAGCCAAGCAGAGAAACCCTGTCTTGAAAAACCGAAAATGAAAACCTTATTTAGAAAAAATGTTCTTATATTGTTAAGTTTTTGAAATTTTTCTAGTTCGTTGCTTTTCTAGTTACAGATCAAAACCAATGAAACACCAGGCTTTTTAGGCAGAGGATCTCATTAGCCTACAGAGGCCCATGTGGTAGTGTGTAATTCTCTGACAGGAAGTGTTGGTAGTATGTGCACAGCAGCTATTGGCTCTTGCCCTCGGTCTTCTAAGTCTAATCTGCTTCTGTCACCTCTGTCTTTCCCTGTTCTCCGAGGACTTTGTTTTATTCTGTTAGAATGGGGTTTTTAATAAGAAACCAAGAAGAGTCGTGTCCTTATTAAGATTTATATTCAAGGTCTATTGGCTTGGCGCTTTATCAGCACATGGGTGCTCACACACCCCACCTGCCCCCACATACCACTGTTAGGAGATGGAAAGGCCTGCCCGCTGCAGGAGGTCCAGACTGTCCTGTGGAAGGCTTCAAACTGTAACTGCCCTTCCTGTGCCGTTATCCAACAGTGTCTCCTCTAACATTCTCTGAATTTTTGTAAGTAGATTGGACACCATGGAAATAAATTTAAAGGAGTATGAGAATAAATGCTTCCTTTTCCTAGATATTTTTCAACAAAAACTTTGGGAATAGTGTGGCCTTTCTTTGTCTCTAACCATCCTACTGTTCATTAGTTTAGAGCATTTCTGTGTCTTTGACTTGGATGTATATGTGATGTTAAAAGTTGATGTTGAGTATCTGAGACATTGTCTCACTGAACTAGAAGCTCACATCTAAACTGGCTAGCCAGTGAGCTCCAGAGATTTGTCTTACCTACCACAGGAGCACTAGAAATCCAGCTGTACATTGTTACATGCATTTTAAAGAAGTACTTGATTTTTTATTTTATTATGTGTGTGAGGGTGTTGTGCATGTGAATACAGTGCCCTTGAGTAGAAGGTGTGAGATCCCCTGGAGCTGGCATTACAGGCATTCCGAAGCTTCCTGGTGTGGGTGCTGAGAATCAAACTGGGATCCTCTTGAAAGCAGTACTGTCTCAACCGCTGAGCCATCTCCCCAGGCCTCACCAAATACATTTTACATTTTTTTTAAAAAAAGCTTTTTAAAATTTTATGTGTATGGATGTTTGTCTACACATACATAAGTGTACCACAAGTGTGCTTGGTGCCTATTTAAGCCAGAAGACCTCAAAAGTGTTAGGTCCTCTGGATCTGGAATAGCGATGGTTGTGAGACACATTGTTGGTACTCAGAACTAAACACATCCTTTATGAGAGGAACAAATGCTCTTAGCCGCTAAGCTATCTTTCCAGCCCCAGCATGAGTTGGCAGGAGTGTCAGGGTGCACTACATATCTAGGGTAGGTTGAAGAAAGAAGACACTCCAAGGAAGGAATTTTAAGGCCTGTGTGACAGCAGGAAGGTCTGTCCTTGAGGGACTGAACCCCAAACAGCCATCCTAAGTATTTATTGTTACACAAAGTATTTCCTCATACCAAGGTCCCTTAATCTTAATTTACATGTCTTAATGAAGGAGAGCAGCACAGGCCCCCCATGACTCTCATCTGTTGTTATGTATGGAGTGCAATACACACTAAGATAAGAGTCTCAGGTTTCTTTTGAACAAGGTAACAGCAGAACAATTCTACAAATCACAGAAAATCACTGTTTTCCACAAGGATTCTTCAAGGTCAAAGTACTTAAAAAAAACAACAACCCAAAAACAGCTACAGTGACTCTGCTAAATTCTTACCACATACATTTTAAAATCAGGGCTCTGGGATCTGAACCCAGGTCCTCATATTTGAGTGGTAGACACTTTACTGACTGAGCTATTTCACCAAGTCTCCAAGCTCAGGCCTCACAGGTTCATGAGCTAAAACTACTGGCGTGCACAGCATATCTAACTTCCTTAAACTGCGTAAGATTTAGGTGAAAGTCACATTTAGAATAATTGTTGGTTTTTAATCTACTATAATCAATATAATTCTTCAAAAGTTTTATTTTTTTTTATTTTATATGAATATGCATGTTCCTGTGTGTGTGTGTACACTACATGTGTGCAGGTACCTTGAAGACCAGAAGAGGGCATCGGCTTTTTAGTTGTGAGTGGTTGTAAGTTGCCTAATGTGATTGCTGAGAAGTGAACCCAAGTCCTCAGCAGGAGTAGCAATGCTCCTAACTGCTGAAACATCTCTTCAGCCCCTTGAAATCATTTCTTTATAAATAAGTGTAAAATTGTCCCATTTACATAGTTTGAACTAATTCAGAAGTTATTGTAATCTAGAAAGTGAATTGGGTTTTGTAGTCTGTAAAAGAGCAAGTGCAGTGTTAAGAGTGTGAAATGCTCTTTTGGGTTCCCTTAGTTTCTCGTTCCTCTAAAGCAGATTCTTAACTAAGGTGTGTGTTAGAATCTCCTGAGAAGTTTCTCAAAAAAAAAAAAAAAAAAAAAAAAGCAGGGAGTGAGGTAGGGGTGTCTCTCACCATGGCTCCACAGGTAAAAACATTTGCCATTTGTCCTGAGTTTGGTCCTTAGAACCTCCATAGAAGAAGAGAAATAATTCCATAAAATTGATTCTATTTTGACCTTTACACGCACACTGTAGCATATGTAGGGTTTGCTACAGAGATCATATAATAAAGGTTTGTAAATTTATGTGTATGGGCAGTTAGCCTGCATGTAAGTCTGTACCATAGTGCTGATGGAAGCCAGAAGAAAGCATTAGATCCAATTGAATTGGAGTTATAGACAGTTATTAGCTACCATATTAAGTGATGGAAATCAAACTTAGCTGAGCTATCTCTCCAATAACAGTATTGATTACTGATTTGAAGACTGTGAGTCCAAGAACAGCTCTGGTGTTAGGTCTTCTACCACCTTGTGGGATATGGGGATTGGACACAGGTCATCAGGTCTTTGCACAAAAGCCTCTAACTACTCAGCAATCTTGAATAAAATGAAATAAAAGTCCTAGAGTCCAGCCCTAGCAATTCTTGGGGTTATTTTGTGGTGGGATTTTAGCATCTGCAGAGCCTGTACTGTGTAGTTGGTAGTAGGATGCACTGTTCAGGAGGGAATTATTTCTTACATTCTTTCATTCTTGCTGGGAATAGTGGTTGAAATATGCTTACAATTCCACCATTCAAGAACTTGAGGCAAGAGACTAGAGAGTTCAAGTTTAGCCTGGGCTATTGTGAGATTTCTGTCACAGATAAAACCAAATGAGTGCATTCATTTCTTAAATAAATGTTACACATCCACAATTATCTAAAAGTCATTACCATTTTACAGTTACCAAGTTAACAGTCCGTGCAGAAAGCTTTTTATCGTGTAGCACTAGATTTTTTTTTTAATCTTTGTATTTATAGCCATGAGTAAGCTCAAAACTCAGCATCCTCTGCCAATTCTCCTTTTTTTTCATTATAATTGATAAGGTCTGCTAAAGATTCTTACAGCCTGAGAGTGAAGAGCTGAGTGGTCTAGGTCATTGTGCCCTGCTGATCTGAGTACAGTTCAGCTAGAGATTGTTCTAAACAAGAATAGTGGACATCATGCCAACTGGATCATAAACAAACGAGTATACACTTGCTTCATCTTACTTTAATCCAGAAATTCACTACACTTTAGAAAGTAAAGAAGGGTGAGGCAGTGATCCTTAGATGGGGAGGATTGTGCTGAATGTGATAAAAATATTAAAATACTAGTTTGTTAATAAATGTTTTTAATGAGCTACTTTTTGCTTCTCAAAATAAATAATGAAGGGTAAATTATTTTTCTATAAGTCCAAGCTAGCCAACCTTGAACTCACTGTGTATCCCTGGCTAACATTAAATTTACAGCAATCCTGCTTCAGCTTCACAAGTCCTGGGACTGCAGTGTATACTGTCATGACTGTCTGTCTATTCAGTTTTTAAAAAATTCTTCTGTTTTTTGAGACACGGTTTCTCTGTATAGTCCTGGCTGTCCTGGAACTCTCTGTAGACCAATCTGGCCTTGATCTCACAGAGATCCACCCACCTCTGCCACCAGAGTGGTGGCATTAAAGGCATGTGCTACCATCATCTAGCTTGGATACAATTATTTTTTATTTTATGTATGCAGGTGTTTTGCCTACATCTATGTCTTGGCACCACTTGTGTGGTTGTGAGGATTGAATTAGCAGAAGGGGTAGCAGTGAATGTTTTTGTTTTTATGTCTTTGGTGGCACAGTAGCTGGCTAAAACAGGTAACTTTATTGCTTGGAGAAAAGGTGGGCAGAACAACATGTAGATGGAGAGTAAGGGAGCTAGCCAGGAAATGGTATGTTGAAGTGGTTTGTATATACTTGGAATCTCCTGGAACTGGACATGCTCACAGCAGTCTCCAAAGTATATACCTAAGGTCAAAAACAGGGCTTTTAGTTGCTACTTATGGTTGAAGGGGTAGACCGTGGGAGTGTTAAATTCAGCCAAGTTAATTACTAAAGTAAAAACATCACTCTTTGGAGGAGTATTACTGAATCTAGAGTCTCTTATATTAATGATAGTTTATTTTACATGTACGAGTGCTTTGCATATATGTGTGTGTGTGCCATATGCATGTCTGGTGCCCATGGAATCCAGAAGAGAGCTCCAACCCCCCTGGAACTGGAGTTTCAAAAGGGTTGTGAGTTGCCATGCCAGTGCTGGGAACTGAACCCAGGTCTTTTATAAGAGCAGTAAGCACTTTAACCACTGATCCATCTCTGCAGCCCCTAATCATGGCTTTTAGGATATAAATGACTAGAAGTGAGGGGGGAAAGACCATCACCCCAATCCATAGAGCTCGACCCAGCAATTACAGAAAAGTTAGCGGGTCAGAGATGTAAATAAGGTTGTAAGCACATAGGAAGACTTTGCAGCTCAGAAAAGACTAAAAAATGGCACCATGGCCTACGGAGGGCACAGTTGTCAGAGGGGTCAGCACCTAAAATTTCTGAGAAATTCTGGCAAAGGTACTCAGAGCAGAGGTAACAACATTCTTGGAGAAAAGTAGGTCAAGAGTTAAATTTTAAACCTGAAAATAAAAGATCTGGCATCTCATGGAGGTTTAACCAATTCAGAAAAGACAGGCCAGTCATTTTGAGGATAGGTTAATGGAAACAAAAGTAGAGATTATTGTGCATGAAAGTTCCTTACACATTTAATCCTCTGTTAGTATTTCAGGACCCTTTTTCTTTCCATATGGACTGACTTAAATGCTCAGACCCTCCAACATCAGTCATCTCTGTTACTGGAAAGAGATCCCTCCAGCTAAGCCCCAGGCTCATCAGAGGCCTGCCTTCCGTGGAGACCTCTTCCTTAGATCTGAGGCTGACTCAGTGTCTGGCACTGACTGGGCCTCCCTTTTGTTGCTTGTGTTTTTTAATCACAAAGTTTGCCTTGGCCATGTGCCTGCACTTGTGGGCAGTCACTTGGTCTCATGGTCACCAGTGCTACTTCCTCTCCTAAGGTTCTACCTTTTCTTCACTTCCTTTGCTGTCCCTCAGTTCCAGTGTTTTCCTTTATTTTGTTTTATTGAGGGCTTCTTTATGTAGCTCTGCCTGTCCTAGAACTTAATCTGTAGAACAGACTGGCCTTGAACTCACAGAGATTCTCCTGCGTCTGCCTCCCAAGTTCCAGCATCAAAGGCTTACACTACAATTGTTGGGCCTCTATTTTGTTTTATTTTCTGTTTTATAAGGATTCATACCTTTTGTGTGTGTATACTAGAGAGCGAACCTAGGAATTCATGGGTGTTAGACAAGTCTACCATCATCTAGACCCCTTTTTTAAAAATTATTTTGACACAGGAAGGTCTAAGTTTCCCAAATTGGTCTTAAGCTTATGTTGTATCCCAAGTGAGCCTTGAATTTGTCACCTACATACCCTGGCATCAAGGGTAGGTCTGATCACAGCATGCCTATGCCATCAGGCCAAACTCATACTTAGCTTTGTAAGTATGTCTGTCTCTCAATTTGGTTTCACGTTATAGCTTCATACACATTTGGAAACTCCAGTCTTGTCATTTCAGAGGCTCCTCTCTTTTGGTCTCGTCTTGAGCTGTCTCCACTCATCACCAAACATTCCTACTTCCTAGGCCAGTTTCTATGGCTCGCTCTGGTGTTGTACCTTTATATCAACACCAAAACATTGCAGTTACTCTGAAAGTGTTTCTGAGAAAATACATGGCATCTTTTAGTAACCCAACCTGGAGTTCTGAGACTCACCTTTGACTCAGCCGGTGGTTAACTGCATCCAGTCTGCTGCCAAGCTGTCAGCTCTTTGTCTGGAATATCTGTGTGCTCCCTTTATTCCTACTGCCATTACATGGTTCCTAGTTGGGCCCTTGACTAACAGACCTGGTGATGGCACTGTCTAGTCCAGTGCTTCTCCCCCCCCCCCCCCCATGCTGTGACCCTTTAATACAGTTCCTCATGCTGTAGAGACCCTAACCATAAAATTCCTTTTGTTACCTCATAACTGTAATTTTGCTACTGTTATAAACCATAATGTAAATATTTGTTTTCCAGTGGTCTTAGGGGACCCCTGTGAAAGGGGTGTTTGATCCCTCAAAATGCTCACAACCCACAGGTTGAGAACCGCTGGTCTAGCACTTACTGAACACTTATGGTTCTACTACTAAATTTACTCAGCCTTGTTACCCATACACCCTCATTAGCAAAGTCTCATTAATATAGCTCAGGCTGGCCTTAAACTCCAGACCCTTCTGCCTCCATCTCCTGAGTGCTTATAGGTGTGTACCACCACACCTGTCTTCATACAACAACTCTCAGGAAGATAATGCCATTATCCATGTTCTGTAAGTGAAACCAAGGCCCAGGAGGTCGAATGTCCTGTCAAGATCACAGACCTAGTGGCAGAGCTAAAACTCTCTTGTTGAATTTCAGAGGCCAAGCTTTTAGTACTATATACTTTTGTGCCACAGAATAAGTAACTGACAGCGCTGTTCCTGCAGGAGCATCCTGTGTAGCTCATTTCAGACACAGCTGTGGTGCAACTGGGCTGTGTCTATACATAGTATCTTCAGTGAGCTGAGCCCCGTCTGTTATTTCCTCCTTTATAGTGCACTGAATTTTCCTGATGTCAAAATATCACACCCTCCCATATGTCACTCAGTTTATCTGTCTGCTGAGGTAAGACCAGTCTGAAGACCCTAACACACTGTGTTCTCTGTACTCATCTCCAGTGTCCTGGTGGCACATTAACACTCTTATATGAGTATCATTTTGTGCTTTTTATCTTCCCTTAGCCTGGATTCTTGAGCATTTATGACTTTGTTTCTCTTTGTAGTCTCCTACAAAACATGCTTTTGATTGTGTGTGTGTTTCAACTAGTACTGAGAAAATGAAAACTAACTATCCCTCTTAACCTCATTAACCGTGAGGTCTTCTTTGCCTTGTAGCTTTTTTGCGCTCTTTCTCATTTCTGTGTGGCTCAGTAGCTGGTTATGCGCCAGTGCATCAAATATGTAGGAAAACTGGTAAAATGCCTGTGATCCAAGAATTTGGTGGGAGGTTTTCTGAAGCTTTTTTTCTTTTTTAAAGCTGAGTTAAAGTATTATACTCTGAGCCATCTTATTGATTTTAAAGTGTTTTTGTATCTTGAAACTTCAAATATAGGGCTTTAAAAATTTTTGTAAATTGGTGATGTTTAGAACTAAATGTGGTGATTGTAAATAGTAACTTTTGGGCAAATAACCTCTTAGGATAATAACCACAGTTTGCAGTTTTGTTTTTATTTTAGAGGATAGCCTCAAGTTTCTATAGCTTCTGTTTTAATATTCCAGTGATGCTAAAAGTTTTGTTTTTTAGTGACATGAAGAAGAACCAGAAAGATGGCTCAGCAGATAAAGGCACTTGCTGAACAAGTTGATGGCTTGAATTTGAGCCCTGGAACCTACATAAGAACCAATTCCACACCATTGTGCTCTGACTTTCACATGCATACCCCTGCACACATACAGGGTAGCAATAATAATAATAATAATAATAATAATAATAATAATAATAATAATAATAATAATAATAATGAATCTTTGAGTTAGATGACTTAGCAGTAAGGGTGTTTACTGACAAGCCTGACAACCTGAGTTTGAACACCTGGACCTACATGGTGGAATTAAAGAACCATGACACTTCTGCAAGCTGTCATTTTATCTCCACATGTGTGCCATGGCTTGATTGTAAGCAAACGCGCGAGTGCACACACACACACACACACACAATACATACTAAAGTTTTTCTTGTGGTTTATTTAGTGTCTGCATATGTGTATACATGAGTGGGTATATGATATCTTTAGTGTGGAGGCTAAGAGCTGTAGTTAAGACATTTTGCAGGACACCTGGTTTGTTTGGACTGGGATCTGAAATCCAAGCTTATAATCATTGATTATAAGTAGTATAATGAGTAGGAAGTACTCTTAACTTCTGAGCAATCTCTCTGACCCCATAGTAATCTTTAAAATTTGGAATGATAGAGGGTTAGCGTTTTGTTTTATTGGAAGATGGAGACATTGAAATAAAGAGGGAATAAATGTAGTCCATGAGAAGTCTGCAGTTAAGAGCATTTGTTACTCTTTGGCTCCCAGAATCCACAGAATAACTTAAAACCATCTGGAACTCCGGTTCTGGAGAATGCAGCACTTTCTTCTGACCTTTCTTGGCACTACATGCATTTGATGCATAGACATGTATGCACACCAAATGCCCATATCCATAAAATGAGAGAGAGAGATTGATTGCTTGTACTATTCTTGCAGAGGACCCAAGTTCGAGTCCTAGCACCCACATGGAGTGACTTCTCAACTACATAGACACATAATTTGAAATAGATAACTTTTTTTTTTTTTTTTTTTTTTTTTTTTTTTTTTTTTTTTTTTTTTTTTAAGTAACAAGAGTATAGAGTTAAAAAAATCAAGTTGTAGATTCCTGACATGTAATTGTTTGGGAAGAGTAATACTTGTAAACAGTACTGCCCTTTGGTCAGGGAGATAGTCCTGCATGGGAAGAATGTGATGATCTATAAGAGAATCAAAAGTATTAAATTCAGGACAGTGGTAGGCTAGCTACCTTTGGAGGCAAGGTAGGTAGGGGTTAAATGCGGGATGTGCATTCTGCTGCGTGTAATGATTATTGCCTGTCTTCATAGTTGGTGGGTAGGTCTGCTTTTTATTTTCCTTATTTTTTGTTATCTGTACTACTTGCTATCCAAAATGTTTTTGATTTTAAATTCAGGCAGTGTAGTCCCCTGCCAGCCTTTCACCCTTACTCCTAGTTCCTCTCCCAGAATTGTTCAGGACTGGAAAGCCTACTACAAAGTATCAGCCTATCCAGTCATAATATACATGGGCAAGAGTTATATTTATGTAAAACTATTTCTCCCATGTTTAAAAGGAAGATAACAATTCAGTTCCTTTTACATAGTTTTCTACCTATGTCTTTCCTCACAAATGTATCTTAGCGATTATGTTGTATCAGTGTAGTTAGTAATAAATCCTTCTTTCGTAAGCAGTAGTGTCATTATGCTATATTTTGAACCTTATTTGCTTTTGTTGTATGCCATCTGCTTCACCAGCAGAAAATCTTAAGTTTCTTTCTAATTCCTTTTTGCAAACATTCCTGAAGCTTCCCATGGAGGTTTTTATCTGTAGTTCTTCTCCATGTTCCTCTGCTTTGGGAGTCATGTTCCCTTTTAAGGATGAATATGGAGGAGGGAGGCAGATTTGGGCTTGGGAGCTTGGGTTTGAGTCCTCTGCTTCTGTCCCTTCCTAGCAGTGTGGTCTTGGACGGTTGTTCATTCAGTCATTAATCTGTAAAGGTAATTTAGTATTCTTTTGTTTATGAAGTTCTATTAAGAGTTGGATGAGTTAAAATGCCTAACACAGGGAAGCACTGTAAATATCTTTTTTGTATTATTGATTGCTCACCTGTCTGCTATCCATGCCACTCTCCATCTAGTGGTGGATAACCCTGTCCTCCACCATTGACCTCCTTAGGCCTTGGTCCATCTGGCTAGCGAAGGAACCTCATTCTCATGTTCAGAATCTGCTCTTTCAAAGGGTGTTTTCCCAGTCCCCGGTGACACCCATTAAACTGCAGCCACCTTCTTGCTGTAGCACCAGGGCTGTTGGTTTGGCTAGGGCAGAGGTGGTGGTGAAATACAGCCTCCCATCTGCCTGAAACTAACTTTGTTGTGTCCTTGCTGCTCACAGTCACAGTCACATAGTTTTGTCCTGGCTAGAACTGGCTTGCATAGCCTCATGCAGGAGTTTTCCCCTGAGACTCATTTTTCATATCTCCATTTTCTAATGGAGAATCTGCATCAGGGTATGTGTCTGAGCCTAGCTGAGATGAGACCAGGTTGTAGGTTCTTTCTCATGAGCTCCCGGGCCCCATATAAATTTTGGGTATGCCTAAGTCCCACAGATACTTTATGACAGCCAGGAGGCTAGAATCTCCTGAATGCCAGAGGACCTCCAAAGAAAACTTAAGAGTTCTAGTACAGGTAGCATGCCCATTAGGCTAGAGAGATAGCTTAGGCTCCCAGCCAGGTAAAATGACCTGTTATTCCCACTTTTGAGTAGCAGTTTCTATTACGACTCAATTCTCACTTATCTCCTCTAGCTCTGAGCCATACATCACCATCTCGTTTCCATTTCTCCAATGAGGAAACATCATTAGAAACATGATCATGCCAGGCACTGTTGGCGCACACCTTTAATCCCAGCACTTGGGAGGCAGAAGCAGGCAGAGCTCTGTGAGTTCGAGGCCAACCTATTCTACAAAGAGTGTTCTAGGACAGCCAAAGCTATTACACAGAGAAACCCTGAGAAACCCTGTCTGGAAAAAACAGGAAGGAGGGGAAGAGGGAAGGAGGGATGAGCATTTCTTTCACTCATGTATCATTCATACAAAGCTACCTTCTTATTTTGGTTGTTTCTTTTTTGTTTTGTTTTTTAAAAGACGTCTTACTATTCAGTAGAGTTTATCTCAGTTGTCATAATGGAAGGGATTTAATGTTAGGTGTAACATTGGTTTCTGGTCCAAACTTCCCCACTGTTCAGACCTGCCTGCAACCACTTTTCCCCCCCCAAAAGTGACTCAGACATTTATATTAATTTCATACTGTTTGGCCTATGGCTCATGCATATTGCTAGCTAGCTCTTTCATCTTAATTCAGCCCATTTCCATTAATCAGTCCTGCCACATGGCCCATGGCTCACCTGTGGCTGACTCATTTGTCTGTCTGACTCCGCCCTCCTCCTACCTATGCCCCGATTTCCTGCCTACTGCTACAGTGCCTGTCATGGGCCAAAACACTCCTTTATTCACAGCACACAGAAAGACATCCCCATATCACTTCCCCTTTTCTGTCTAATCAAAAAGAAGGTTTCAGTTTTAACACTGCAAAATTACATGTAACAACAGTTTTTAGACAAGAATTACAGTTACAATATCTAGTCTTATTTATATTTAACAAAATTGAAGAAAATATTTTATCATCTACCTTATCCTTGTGACTCTATAGTTTCATATCTAACATTGTAAAATAACTAAGAAAAACCGTATCTAAAATATCAAATCTTCAACTACATCAAAGACTACAGAAGGATATATTACCTAAGTAAACAGGAAGTGCAAGCAACTTCCAAAATCTAGAAATGACAGAGATAATACCTGTTTGCCTGGACAGTCACCCAAAGTTCCTTTGTAATGTTAGGGTATCCATCTTTAGCCTATAGGCCCAGAGTCTCTGATATACCTTTCAGTGAAGCAGGAAATCTGAAGGACTGCTCTGCCCATTCTGGCATAGCTTGTCAGTCACTTCTCCTTGAGTCCCGAAGAATGTCTGTCAGTTTTCTCTGCAAAGCAGGAACCTGAAGGATCATCTCGGCTTGTTCTGCCAAAGTTCACAGGTTACTTTTCTATGGAACCTGCATGTCCAGTTTATACAGCATACTGTCAAGCAGTCAATATAAGAAAGGTTCTCGTCCAGTTGCTAACCTAACCTTTGCCACAAAGAAAGTAAATTCCTTATGGAGTTTCTTCGAAGCCCATCATTCTCTTGAAGTAGATTGGTGCTGCCCAGAGCAGACCTTTCTCACTATCCAGAAAAGTCTTAAGTTCTTAAAATATTTTAAATGCCATATTCTGTAGGTCTTAGAAGTGTTTGAAGATTATGTATCTAATTGAAATATATATTTGTATATCTAAAAAAAATCTAACTAACATAACTAAGTTTGGTTATCACAGATGACTATTAATCTGTGTTTAATTATACATTACAATTTTAAATGAATTATATAAATACAATACCTTAAACAAGAATAGAAAAATACCTACAGCATAACAAAATTGACCTTAAATTTGTATCAATAAACCAAAATCCATACCAATTTAACATATTTTGAGATTAACAGCTGATTTTTAGATTAGAGTAAATTCAATGATCTATCTTTTTAAATCATTCCTATATCATATCTCCCCCCACTTTTTTTAAAGAAAGAGATTAACTATAACCGTTAACCATTCATAAAGAAAACAAACATTTATAAACATTATTTTGGGAATTTGGGTGTAGCATTTCATTACTACTTCCTGCTGATTAAGCACTGGCAATCTTATAAGGGTCCTGAGACTGGATCATCTTAGTTTGTAGAGAATTTTCAGATGGTCTTGGTTGATGAAACCATATTTGCCTGGAAGCAATCCACAGGTTCTTATCTTCTGTGGAAATAAAAGCAGAATCTCTTTTCCAAAGCAATAAATCCTTAGACACAAACTTCAAAGTCAAGATACTTTTAAAATAATATTTTTGTTTAACTTATCAGCCTTTGCAATCAATTGTCTTTCTGTAGTTATCTTATTAACAGTTAAGAAATTAAAAGAAAACACAATAACAACCAAAATCCAGACTCTGTATTTTCCATCTTTGCATAGCTTATTTTCTTTTTAAACTCTATTTTTCTTTTAAAGACTTTCTCTACCTTCTTTCTGTTTTCTCCCAGTCTACATATTCTTTTTCACACACGTTTTAACCTGAGAGGGTTTATCCATCTGAATCTGTTTTATTGTGTATCATTGCATCATTTTCCAACCAGAAAAGCTTTTAAAATGCTAGCACTGCTTTGCCTGCTGACTCTGCCCTGATCAGCCGCTTTTCAACGTGGTAGAGGTGCCAGATTCTTATCTTCCCAATTCTAGGAAGCAATATTAAGTGCTGTGAAACCTTTTACCATCCCAACTCCAGGGAATCTTAGAGTCCACACTATCACTGTGTAGAGCACCTCAGCCTGCCACTCATGAACTCCATTTAGGTATTTGCCATCAAGGTCTCTTAAAGAGCTACACAGATTTTGCCGCTAATCCTGAGTCAGGAAGCTGCCATTATAGAAGCCGCATCTGCTCACTGACAGCAAACAGAGTGGACCCAAGAAAATGCTTCTACTAAGAAGCCATCTTTGACTCTGTTCCCTTTTTGTTCAGTTTAAACATAAACCTTACATCGATCATATGCAGCTTGTTGCTTATAAAAGTCTTCTATGAGATTTCAGGAACTGGTCTTGGTTTAAGCTGTGGCAGTGGACCCACCATTTTGAAATTCAAGCCCGAACACCACGGCATCTCTGTACCATGACCTACTTCAGAGACATAGCTCAGAAGCCACTTTTGGCTCTGTTTCTGTGCTCTAGAACCCTTCTTAAGCTTTCTCCGGCTTTATGTGGGTGTTTGCCCCATATTGGGCGCTATCTGTAACAGAAAGTTCTGGCCCAAACTTCCCCACGATTCAGACCCGCCTGCAGCCACTTTCCCCCCCAAAATGACTCAGACACTTATATTAATTTCATGCTGTTTGGCCTAAGGCTAAGGCATATTGCTAGCTAGATATTTCATCTTAATTCAACCCATTTCCATTAATCTGCCCTGCAACATTTTCATTTAAAATTAGACCTTAATGCTCTAGGTTTGTGTGAACTATAACTGATCTTATGTATGTGTGTATGTATGTATGTACGTATGTATGTGTGTGTGTATACATATATTTGTGTATAAATATATTTACATATGTATAAACACACCTATACATCCAAAACATACATATTTATTTTGGTTTTTCTCAGAGCCACAATGGATACTGCTAGCCATAGCCTTGTTCTTCTGCAGCAGCTCAACATGCAGCGAGAATTTGGTTTTCTGTGTGATTGCACAGTTGCTATTGGAGATGTTTACTTCAAAGCCCACCGAGCGGTACTTGCTGCTTTTTCCAACTATTTCAAGATGATATTTATTCACCAAACAAGGTAAGAACATGCTCTTGTAAATGGGAAGGGTTTCTAATATTGTGATATATATGTATTACTATAATATCATTTAAGGGATTGTTATGGGGTTACCCTAGTACACATTTTTAACTCAGTATATGGTCTCTGTGGTAGAACATATCAATAAGAACAACTGATAGGCTTAGCCCATGTGGGTGTGGTAATGCATACCTTTAGTTTTACCCTTGTGAGGGAAAGACAAGTAGATCTCTGAGTCTGAGACCAACTTATCTACACAGTGAGTTCCAGGCCAGCCAAGTCTACCTAGTTAATGTCATGAACAAAAAGGCTTAGCTAGTACCCAAGCATCAATCCTATAACTGCACTGTTGTACAGGTCTAAGAGAAAAGGCAACTGAGCCTGAGCTGCCAAATGGCCGATCCAGGAGTAAACACTGAGCATTTGGGCTCAGCTGTAACATCTGCTCTGGTCACTGATCTCTAGTGTAGTGACATTGCAGTGTCCAGTGTCATATTCCACTGTTGCACATTTTATATCACCAGTCAGAGGTCATCTGTTTCACACATTTGTTCTTATTTTATTGTTTTTAATTCGAATTCTTAGCTCTGGGAAAGATGAATTTTAGTCTAGCTTTAGTCCATTCTAGAACAATTTATTTATTTATTTATTTAGAAATATTGAGATAGGGTCTCACTAAGTTGCCCAGAGTGGCCTTGAACTCAGTCTGTATCCCAGAAGGACCTGGGGTTTGTGATCCTCCTGCTTCAGCCTTCTGAGTAACTGGGGCTATAGGCCTGAGCCATAGACTTGGCTCCATGAATATCTGATGTTATTTTGTTTATTGTGTCAGTCTCAGTTATATATTTTTACTTAATTGTTCAGTCATTTAAATATTTTCTAAGTACATATGTTAAGAGATTGAGCTAGACCATAGTAATTTCTGTCTTCAAGAAATCTATAGTCTGATAGAAAATTTAATATAAAGCAAACAATTGACCTCTCTTGTGTTCATCACTTTTCATTGCTGCGACAAAATGCTAAAAAGGGGGGGATTTGTTTTGGCCACAGTCTGAGGCTTTAGTCCACTGTGGCTGACTGGCCCCATTGCTTGTTGAGACTATAGGAAGGCAGAGGAGCATGGCAGAAAAGCTACCCACTCCATATCGGACAGGAAGAAAGCAGGAGCAATGCAGACAGCCATGGGAGGCGTGTTCTCTGTGACTCCTCTTTAGTCTCTGCCACGTGCCAGGAATGCTGTCACTACTTCCATGAGTAGACTAACACAGATGAAGCCAGAGTGCTTGTGACTCAGTCACTTCCTCAAAGCCCACCAGCTGGCTACAGTGAGCCTTCAGAGGACAGTTGACATTCACACCTTAATACTTTCTTGTCTGTTAAATGCCTTTTGGGGTATTGGGAGATTAAATGGGTTAGTAACATTAAAATGCCTAGAACAGCCAGGTATGGTGGCACAGATCTTTAATAGCAGCACTGAGAGGCAGAGGCAGGCAGATCTCCAGGTTTGAGGCCAGCCTGGTCTACAGAGTGAGTTTGAGCACAGCCAGGGCTACACAAGGAAGCACTATCTCGGAAAACAAAAAAAATGCTTAGGAACAGAGCTTTGCTGCTGCTAATGTGGTGTCTAACGTCAGAGAGTATTCAAAGTAGAAGAGTTCTAGCAAGCCTGTTTTGAGAAGTTTGGAACAGACTTTATAAATCTGAAGAGTCAGCTCTCCAGGTATTGCAGAGGAATATAAGAAGGTATATTGCAATCAGAAGGGAAATGGCATGGGTCAAGGTCAAGTATCTAATGCTTGTAATCCTAGCATTTAAGGAACAGACAGGAGGATTACTGTGAGTTGTAGATCAGCCTGGGGCACATTGCAGTGTCTCAGCAACAACAACAAAGTAAAAGAATAAGAAACAAATGTGGTAAGTGCTATAAAGACTTTTATGGGTATGCGACAGCTGTGGTCACCCGGAGAGCAGAGTAGATGAGGGAACTAGAAAATAGCCTGGTACAGAGATGGGTTTGGAATACTAGCCACGTAATGGGAAGTCTTTTCAGCTAGAGGAGTTTTGTCTCTATTGTGACACTATAGATTACATGCACCACATTACAGATGCTGTCTCTCTTTTAGCTTCTGAACTGTGAGCTTCTAAAGCCCCCGTTGTGAGCCTGGTGCTATCCAAATACAGGCACTGTGGAAGGTGTGGCCTGACCTGTGTTGTGTTTGTATTGAGCGGCTAAACTCCTCCAGATAACAGAATTCTGAACTTATTACCCCCCCCCCCCACACACACACTTGTCACAGAACATGCTAGTGAACAGGCAGCACACAGCAAAGAGAGTAAAACCCAAGACACAGGGACTAGAGAGACTAGATTGCAAATGCCAACTCCCAGCACATTCTGACTCACTCAGGGAAACTGAGTCCATTGATGCTGTCCACTGTTTCTTCATGTGCATCATTTTCCTGTGGCTGTTCCTACTCTAATTGTACAGAGGTTTACTCAGTTATTCTAGCTAGTAACCAAATTGAGTTTGAAGTTACTGTAATGCTTTTCAAAAATTACACCTGTATTCATCTGTGATTTAAAGATTTAGAAACTAAATAAACTTAGCATCATTTATATTTTAAATGTTAACCATTCGCTAGATTCCTTTAAAAATAGGAATATTTTTGTTTGGCTTGTTTTGCTTTTGTTTGTTTATGTGTATGATTGTTTTGCTTGCACGTTGTGAGCTGCTTATGGATGCTGGAAACTGAAGCCAAGTCCTCTGCCAGAGCAGTTAAGTGCTCTGAACCACTGAGCCATCTGTCCAGCCCCCAGTTTTGGTTTCTAAGATAGGGTCTCATTATAATTAACAATTTTACATCATCCAACTTAATGGCAATAATTACATTCATAATGTTATACCTGAAACTATCACTGCTTCTAAAACCCTTTCATCTAAACAGAAACATTGTTCTATTAATCAGTAATTTTCCATTCTCCTCAGCCACCTATAACTACCCCTTATCTAACTATAGGTTTTCCCTCACCCCATATATCTCTATCCCTGTCCCTTGTAAATGGGTGCTTGGCCTGCATGTATGTCTATGTTCTGCTTGTGCCTGATGCCCACTAAGCCAGAGGGGGCCTTGGGTCCCCTGGAACTGCAGCTACAGACAGTTGTGAGCCACATGTGGGTGCTGGGAATTACACAAGGTCTTCTGGAAGAACAAGTGGTTATTTGCTTGTTTGTCTGCCTTGTTTTTTCTTTGTTTTTGTTTTTTAATACCAAACTATTTTTCCAGCCCAGTTTTGTCTCTTTAAATGTGTTTGTCTTAGATATTTCTTTTTTTTTTTTTTTTTTTTTTTTTTTAAGACAGGGCTTCTTTTTGTATCCCTGGCTGAAGGTGAGTGCTGGAATTGAAGGCATGTGCTACCATGCTCAGCTTTGTTTTAGCCACTTCATGGTACCATACACTTTTTGGACTTTTTTGTCTGGCTTTTTTATCTAGCATATTTTCAAAAATTTAACCTTGTTATAACACACGCCAGAACGTCATCGTTTTTGGTTTGTTTGGTTTTTTTTTTTTTTTTTTTAATGCCAGAATAGTATACCACTGTATTTACAGCCCCATTTTGTTTATCCATTCTTTTATTTTTTGAGACAGGGTCTGGCTAGTAGCCTTGGCTGTTCTGGAACTTTCTACTTAGATCAGGCTAGCTTCAAACTCAAAAAGCCACCTACTTCTGTAGCAAGAAGTTTCTGGCCCAGACTTTCCGGTCTAGCCTCAAGGTTTAGACCCACAGACCCACAGAGACACACAGACGCTTATATTAATTTTAGTCTGATTGGCCTAAGGCCCAGGCATATAACTAGCTAACTCTTTACCCTTAAACTAACCCTTATCCTGTTCAGCCGTGGGGCTCAGTACCTTTTCTCAGAGCAGTATAGTTGTCCTCTGCATCTTCTGGCTTGTCTGGCGATTCTGGAGTCTCTGTGGCATTGCTGCTCTGTTCTTCTTGTTCCCAGGGTTTTCTTAGTCTGGTAGCCCCGCCCACACTTCCTGTCTGCCTTTGGCCAATCAGCGCTTTTTATTAAACTCATAGGTGGGACAATTATTTGCAATGTAACATCATAAATCCACTACATACTTCTGCCTCCAACGTGCTCAGATTAAGGCTGCAGTGTCACACTTGGCTCCATTCACCTTTTAATGCGTATTTAGTTGTTCCAGCTTTAAGCTACTGTTAATAATGCTGCAGTGAACTCCAGCATATCAGTATCTTTCTTAAATTGTTTAGTTACTTTCATTATGTGTTCATTATAAAAGTAGAGCCATTTTAGTCACTAGTTTTCCTATCCTCTGTCATCTAGAGTAGATGATACTGCTTAGGAATACTCAAGTGTTGGGCTAATTTGAGTGTCTACCTGGGTTTCCTGGTACTAGGCAGTAGATTGGATGCACAAAGGCTTGTGGATGGCCCATAGAAGTAGTTAAAAATCAGAGATTGAATTATTATTATTATTATTATTATTATTATTATTATTATTATTATTGCTATTGTATTTCATCAAGGCAGATTGCCAGATTTAAACCTCTTAGGAAGAATTTGTTTTAATTTCTAAGATTGCTAGAAACCAAAAGGCCAACCAGGTTGTGTTTCATTTTGTATGTTTTTTTAACAGTGAATGCATAAAAATACAACCAACTGACATCCAGCCCGATATATTCAGCTACTTGTTGCATATTATGTACACGGGAAAAGGGCCAAAACAGATTGTGGATCATAGTCGCTTGGAGGAAGGGATCCGATTTCTCCATGCTGACTACCTTTCCCACATTGCAACTGAAATGAATCAAGTGTTCTCACCAGAGACTGTGCAGACCTCAAATCTGTATGGAATTCAGATTTCAACAACCCAGAAAACAGCTGTCAAACAGGGGCTGGAGATCAAAGAGACTCCCCCCAGCAGTCGTGGAGACAGAGCTGCTGTCCAAAGTGACCATCCCCAGTTGCAGCTCTCTCTTGCAATTGGGCTAGATGATGGAAGTGCAGAACAGCAGAGGACCCATCCTGCTGCTCAGGCCTTGGAGGAGCACCAAAAGCCCCCAGTGTCCATCAAACAGGAAAGATGTGATCCAGAGCCTGTGGTCTCCCAAGGCCACTCCTCATCCTCATCAGAAATGACTGGCCCCTCTTTTACAGAAAACAGTATCAAAGTCCACTTATGCCATTACTGTGGGGAGCGTTTCGAATCCCGTAGTAACCTGAGACAGCACCTCCATACCCATGTGTCTGGATCCCTCCCATTTGGTGTGCCTGCTTCCATTTTAGAAAGTAATGACCTTGGTGAAGTACATCCACTCAGTGACAGCAGTGAAACTCTTGAATGCCGGAGGCTGAGCTCCTTCATTGTCAAGGAGAATGAGCAGCAGCACCTGCCGCCTGAGCATTTGAGCCGGGGTACTGCAGAGCCTTTGCAGATCAGTCAAGTGTCTTTGATCTCCAAAGACACAGAGCCAGTAGAATTAAACTGTAACTTTTCCTTTTCAAGAAAAAGAAAAATCAGTTGTACCATCTGTGGTCATAAATTTCTTCGAAAGAGCCAGTTACTGGAACACATGTATACACATAAAGGTAAATCTTACAGATATAACAGATGTCAAAGGTTTGGAAATTCATTGGCCCAGAGGTTTCAGCAGTATTGTGACAGTTGGCCCGATGTCCCCCTGAAAAGTTCTCGCTTGTCACAAGAACATTTAGACTTGCCTTGTGCCTTAGAGTCAGAGCTCACACAAGGAAGTGTGGATACCATCCTTGTCGAATAGGAAGGAGCTTCTCCTTTAGAATCTTTAGACTAGTCTTGGAAAAGATTCATACAACATTTTTATTTCATGGTCTGTTGACTTAAAATGACCTGTCCCTGGTTTTGAGGTTGTATGTGCACTTCTTATTATAATACATGGCTATTAAACATGACTGTCAAATTATTCTATGCTCTTCTTTATAAATTAAATCATAATTTGAAAATCAGAAGTTAATGTACCAACTTTAGAGTGACTGATTATTTATAAAATCTCTTGTTTTTTCAGGTTGCAGAATCAGTAAAATGAACTTGAATATGAAGCAGATGAGGTCTGTTTTAAAGACTATTTTAGGAGCTGGGAATGACGCTCATCCATAGAGGGCCTAGCATGTGCATAACCCAGGGTTCAATCTCCAGTGCACATACATGCTCACACACAACACACTTTAAGCTGTCACTCTTGCTTTATGTTTCATATGAATTATGTTCTTAAGAAAATTATTTTTAAATATTTTTGGCCACATAAGAAATCAGTAGTTATTTAAATGTATAGCTAAATATTATAATGTATCAAAAGTTTGTTTTAAGATATGGCTATACCAAACCATTAGTAGCTTTAACTGTCTGCTTCTTAGCATCCCAACCTCTTATATGGCCTTTTATTTACTTAAGATCAAGCATACCTCATTTTTAACAAAAATATTTCAGCTAAAAGAAATAACTGGACAAGTCAGTGGTAAAGAAGTCTTGAACAGAGAAACCAGTCCACACATAACTAAGCACAGAGATATATCTGGGCCAGATAATCACATCTGCTGTGTATCCTTAAACACTGTAAAGACAATTTTAGATTTTTAAAACAAAGTTTACATAAGTTTAAAGAGAAAAATAGGATACAAATCATCTCTCTACCTTAATGGCAGAATTTTCTAGTCTGTCTGGGTTAATGGTAGTGTTTTTAGAAGTCATTCTAAAAAGATAATTTTGCAGTGACATGGATTTCACTTTTTCTGTTAACAAAACCAGTTAAGTAGAGACATTCAGCATTTCAGACCTATTTGAACCTGAGGCTAGTGATTATCCTTTTGTGAATATACTTAACTTCCCTTTTATAGTGGTAGCACTTAGAAACCGAAAACCCTAGGAAAATTGAAGTTGATGGACTAGGTGATGGATTTTCTGTACCTAAAAAAAGATAGCCCATCAAATTTCATTTGTTTTTGAAGTGTTTAAATTTGGAGTTCTGCATTCAAAGGTCAGAAGAAAGACTGCAGAATAGCCCCCTTCCCTGTCCTACTAGAATCTAATCTTCACAGACACTTGAAGAACATTTAGATGCTCTCGTCGTCCCCTCCAGTTTTAGAAACGGGAGTCTTGCTATGTTCCCAAGGTTGGCCTTAAACTCTTTGGCACAAGCAGTCTTCTGCCTCAGCTTCCGGAGTAGCCGGGACCATGGGCGTGTACCATCTCACAGATACTTGAATAATACATCTGATAAATGTTGTTGTAATGCTTAAATAAATATTTTAGCCACATGCAAAGTCTGAGCTATCCCCACCTCCTATAGAACACCATTGAAGACCTCTCTTAGAGGACCTACCACTTCTGTCTGTGGGGAGCTCGGAGCAATCCAGCTAATTCACAAACAAGTCCTGTCATGTGTCCTCCCCTGCCCCTGTCTCGTCCCCCCCCCTCCCCCGGCAGATTTCTTTTGAATTCAAGGTCAGCCTGGTTTATATAGTGAGTTGTAGGCCAGTTAGAGCTACATAGTGAGACCCTGTCTCAAAGAAACAACTCCCCCCCCCCCCCCACCGACACACCACATGCCAAAGCAAAATAGTGGTTTCGTTGTTTTTAGGTTTTTGAGACATTCTTGCTATATGGCCCATGCTGGCCTTGAGCTCACCATCTTCCTCTCCTGTCTCCTTAGGGCTGGGATTATGGGCTGTACTACCAGTTTAGCTTCAGAGTGGTGACTAGAGAGCCAGGTGAGGAGCCCTATTGAGTGTTTTCTTAAGGCAGTTGAATCTCTGATTTAGAAAGTTAGCCTCTAGGTGAAGACCCATGTGTTGAGAGTAAAATCTAGCTAGTGATAGGACCTATTGTACTGGGGGCTGGTTAGACAGCTATGCTGTTATTGTAGGATTATAAATATACATAGAATATTAAAATATTCATCAAAAGTAATACTCAGCTATACTACCTTCAATGATTTAACCTTATAGAAACTTGAATATTGATTTTATATATTTTAGGCTATTGAAGGTATAATCCTTTTTTGGTTTTTTTTCAGATACAGAGTCACGTTTAGCCCAGGCTAACCTCAAACACTGTATAGCTGCTGATGGCCTTAAACTCATGATCTGCTTGCCCTGCTCAAGCACTGGCATTATAGGTGTGCCCATCCCAGCTTTCCCTAAGCCTTCTCAGATAGAAAAGAGCCTAACAGCTCTCTTTTAAAACTTTTGAACTTTTCTATAATCTTCCCTGCTTAACAAGTCATTAGTCTACACATGAGAAGCCCTTATACAGACAGCTAAAGGGTGGGAATAGAGAACTCGAGGCAATCTGGAGAGGAGCTGAAAGAGCTTGCCTACAGCTGATGGCCACGTTAGACACTGTCTGTTTAAAGTGGAGCTATGTATAAAGTTCTCAGAGTTAATAAATGTATATTAGAAAATAAAATGGAAGCATACCTAGAGCCTGGGGAGATAGCCATGAATAAAGGGATTACTGCTCACAGATCTGAAGTGAGGCAAGAGCTGGGTGTGGTGGGGGGGCGCTCTCAGGCCAGTCCTGCAGAAAGCTCACTGAGACTCTTGCCTCAAAAAAATGAGGTCAAGAAGAGATTGGGGAAGACACTGTGTTACCAGTTTCTGGTCTTAACACATGCTCACAGGGTGCAGCCCCTCCCTCACATACAGAATGAATACATGGAATCTCTATGAGCTTTAAGAAAATGTTAGTTTACCCAGTTCCTATTGTTCTTAAAGTTCCTTGGTGCTAAGAATTTCACTTGATTTCTCTTCTCTAGGAAGTTTCTTTTAATACTAAGCCAAAAAGATGAAATGCTGGGTCTTGCCCATCTGTAACACCAGCAGCTGTCAGTAGACTAAGACAGGACTGTAAATTCAGGACTAGCCTGATCTACATGGCAAGACCCTGACTCGAGAAGAAAAAAATAATAATTCTCAGTCTATAATAACATTGTTTTAGAAAGTAGAGAAGTAATGGTTTCATTTCATGGAAAAAGTTCCCCAAAGCTAGTTTCTGCAGGCACATGTAGTAAGTGGTATGAGACTGTTGTTACTTTGTTTTGATTTTTTAAAAAAGATTTTATTTTATGTTACATGTTTGGGTGTTTTGCCTGCAATGTGTTTCTGTGCATAACATGCATGTAGTGCCTGTGGAGGCCAGGAAAGGGCATCAGCTCCTCTGGAACTCATGTGGGTGTGGGAACTGAACCCAGGTCCTCTGCTAGAGTAGCAAGTGGCCTTAAGCACTGAGCCATCTCTCCAGCCTGGTTTGGTTTTTTAAGGTGAGGTGCTGACCTAGAACTTGAAACAGTCCCCTGTCAATGTGCTGGAATGGCAGACATCCACTAGTATGCCTGCAGTTTTGGTGATTCTTTATTGGGAGAAAAAGTCATCTTAACATTTTCTGTGTGTGTGTCCAGAAAAAAAGCTTTACTTTTTGCCACATCTGCAAAATGGAACTTTGTGTTAGGCAGTATGGTTTATGTAATGGTTGCCAAGTTGAACTAGGATGTACTTTGTTGCCAAATGTCTCCCTCTTGTGTTGAGGTAAGTAGTCTCAGCTGGGTAACATTTTGAAGGTAAGGTGGGAATAAAGCCCCAGTTCTTACCAAGCATCCCTGTATTAGGCAGATACTAAATAGTAGATCTTCGTGGTTTGGATTGGTTTTTAAATCTTCCCTTCTTTCCAGATCCTGCATAGTAGTGTTTTCTGGAGAAAAGTAGAGGCTGTGTCAGTATTTATTCTTCTTAGGAGAGCCCAGTAAAATGCAGTCTGGGATATATATATATAAAACCTTGAGATGGTTACTTTCTTCTCTGAGACCTCCCAGGTAAAGTGGGTGTCAACAGCACCTATCTCACAGGGGCTTCGTACTAAAATTGTGTTAGTGTACTGATGAAAACCAACCTATGAGGAAACTTCTGTAGCTAGTATTCAGTATTCCATCCTATAGATTATAGAATGTGTGAAGCAATCATGCACTACTTAGTAGACAGCTGAGAAACATGGTTTTTACTAAAACTCTCTGGAAACAGCAGTGTGACTCGAAACAAGGAAAACAGGATCTAGCATTATTGGGAACAAAGTCCACCAGTTTCAGCATTAATGAAACACCCTCAAATACATTATTTTCATATAAGAAAAGGAACAAAGAAAATGAGGAACACCCTCATTTCTTGGATGAAGATGGTCAATACATTAAATGGAGAAAGGAAATGACAGGAGGACAATCTGTGGGAACCCATCGATGTTCTGAGGTGAAATGGGGAAGCATTCATGAAACACTGAGGGAGACTCCGGATAGTGTGGAGAGCAGACAGTTCCTGAAGCCTGTTTGTACAGGCCAATTCCTGATATCGAGACTTGGATTCCTGACAAATACTTGATAGGTATTTTTGTGTAACTGTACTAAAAGTAGGTCATGTAGAGAACCTTACAGTGTAACTTGTGTGTTTTCGTGTACTTAATATGTCTGTGGCATTTCTTTATAATAAATTATTAAATTCCTAGGAGTGAACCCTGTAAATGCTTCTATGCGGAACCATGTTTGTGCAATTGGTCTTTCTTTTTAATCTGGTGTGTCACATGGTCCTAACTCTGATGTCTTAAATGCAAGTATCTCAAACTGACTCTCATCCTAGATTGGGAGAACCCATTACGCTTCTGTGTGTGTGTGTGTGTGTGTGTGTGTGTGTGTGTGTGTGTGTGTGTGCGCACTTGATTCCTTACATGCTGCTTCAGCACAGCTGCTAACAGTTCCTCTGCTGTGTATGAGCAGCATACCTCACATCACCTCACCAGAGTAGATCAGAATAGAAACCTACACTACTTAAAAAGAAATCGTACCTGGCCTGGTGCTGCATACCTCTTTGAGCACTCAAAGGTTGTGAGTTCAAGGCCAGGCTGAGTTTATTTCTTAAACAAAACAAAAGATAATGGAGTGATTGCTCAGTGGTTAGCACTGGCTGCTCTTCTAGAGGACCCAGATTTGTACTGAGCACCCATATCAGGCAGCTTACAACTATCAGAGGATCCAACACCTCTGCTCGCCAAAGAACCCACATTCGTGTGTGCACATACCCATGCACAAATACACAAAAGTCTCAAACTTAAGAACTAACATAGTAAAAAAGGCCTAATGAATCCTCCGATTATCAGGAATACATAGCAAATGGAAGATAGTATATTGTAGGGTTACACTTCTGTGTGATGTGCTACGAATTGCTTCAGGAATATGCTACAAAGTTTTGCCTCCCAGCTGGAGTGGAACTGGCTTTCATCTATTTTATGACAATATATGTTGCTTGATTAGTGACAACAAAGTACTAGCTGTGGAGCTGATCTTACTTTACAGCATTTTCTGCCAATGTTGTTACTTTGTTGAGTCAAGTAGTCTTTGTTAGGTAACTTTAATTTTTTTTTTAATGTCTGAGCATTTTTCCTGCACATATTTATTTGAATTGTTTGGGTTCCTGATGCCAGTAAAGGCCAGAAGATGGTGTCTGATCTGGAAATGGAGTTACTGGTGACTATGAAACACTATGTGGTTGTTGCTTGTTTTGGGCTCTTTTGGTTTCTTTTAGGGGGCTACCACCACCCAGCTCCCAAATAAATCACACATGGAGGCTTTTTCTTAATTATAAATGCCTGGCCTTAGCTTGGCTTGTTTCTTGCCAGTTTTTCCTAAATTAATCTGATTACTTTTTGCCCTTGGGCTCTTACCTTCCTTACTTCTGTTAATCTTATTTCACTCTTACTCTGTCGCTGGCTGTGTGGCTGGCTGATAGCTGGTCCCTTTTGTAATATTCTACAACACTACGTATGTACTGGAAATTGAATTTAAGTCTTCTGTATGAGCAGGCAGTGTTCTTAACACGTAACCGTCTCTCTACCCCCTCTACACTTTAAGGCATGATGTGAAATGTATGAATGGGCCCAATTCTTAATAATCCTAACCTGTGGGGAGAGAAAAGTGCTGTCTGAATCAAGAAAAGGTCACAGCTAGTCACTTCTCAGAGGCTTTTTGCTTTTGCTTCCTGCTTTATACTCTGTTCTCTGCTCCCAGCAACATAATCTTCAACAGATTCTCAGTATATATTAGGATTCCCAGGGGGAAAGAGGAAGAGATAGGCAGGTAGATGTTAAGTTGACTTATGACTGCTGTGGTGACACATACTGGAAATCCAAGCACTTGGGAGAAAATGGCAAGAACTCCTCATGTTTGTGACTAGCCAGGTCTACTTAGTGCCAAACAGGTTTGGGCTACATAGAAAGAGCCTACCTCAAAAAAAAAAAAAAAAAAAAAAATTCCTTTTGAAGTGACCTTGGTTCATGCCTGTAAAAGAAGCTGTATTCTGCAAGCTGAGTGCCAAGGAACTAAATGATGTAATTCTATTGCTAAGTCTAAAAAACACATGCAACCAGAGAGATATTGGAATAAATTCCAGTCTAAAAATTAGCAGACCTGGAATGATCTATTTGAATTTTTGCCCAATGTTTGGAAAAGATAGGTCTCTCAAGCAGGGGAAGGTCACCTTTCTGTTTAGGCCTTCAGCTGTTAAATGAAGGCAGTCTTTTTTTTACCCAATCTCTAATTCTCATGTTACTCTAATCCCCATACACAACAAAGCCGGATGTGATGGCTGATGTTGTGGTTCCAGGAAGTTTGGTGGAAGTGGGAGGAACAGTTTACAGGGAAACCAGCCTCTGCTAGAAGACCTTGTCTCAAAAACCAAACCAAAGGTACCTTCACCCAAACTCCGATTAGGGGATGGGAATGTGGCTCAGGAGAGTGCTTGCCTAGCACACACAAGGCCTTGAGTTCAATCCCGCAAAATGATACGTACATAAAAATTATCTCATAGCTCAGCCAACATAAGACTGACTAAAAGCTATGTTCACCCCGTGGATGGCCAGCAATGTGGAGAAGTGTGGGGTAATTCTGCCTGGGTGGAGGGCATTATATAGTTGTTCTTGGCATCTAGTGGGTAGAGACCAAAGAGGTTACAGAACATGCCATAATAAGAAGGGATTCCTTTTTCTATCCCACTCAGTTGATTTCTCACTCAAGGTTCAGTAGAGTTGTGGTTGGTTAGCTCTTGGCTAAAGCTTTAAATCCTGTAATTGTGCATAAGGGCACAGAAGTTCAGTGTTTCTACCTAGTTATTTTGGAGCTGATAGTGATCTCATGGAGTGTATGATGTGTCTGTTCCACAGTCGGCTCATTTGTGTTGTCCTTTATTTCAGCTTCTAGACGATTTTACATTGGAGTATTGAAGTGGAGCTGCAGAAATGACATAGCAGATAAAGTGCCGTGTGCACAATCATCAGGACCTGAGTTTGTCCCCAGAACCCACATAGAAAGCCTGCACCAGTGTACACACCTGTATTGCAGTATGCAGTGAAGATGGGGGTCACAGATGGACAGGTGGATTCCTGATATTTATTGATTGAGAAACCTTGACTCAAAATATAAAGATGGAGAGCTGTGGAGGAACGACCCACACACAGCCTCTTGCGTACACACCTCCCTGCACACCAAAAAGTACACACCCAACACTACATACACAAGTGAAAGATAATCAGATATATTCACCAACAAAAGGCACAGTCATTTTATTCTGTAGCCCAGGTTAGTCTCAAACTCAGTCCTTTTACCTCAGTCTCCCATGTTCTGGGACTTTAGACATGTGACTTGGCTTTCAGGTCAAGACAATTTAAAATCTATTCATGTTTAAAGTAAGCAACTGCATGCCCAAAGTCTGTTAAAAGACAAATGATATAATTTGTGTGCATCTTAATATGGACAAAAGATGGCGCTAGTGTACCATTAAAATGAGTGTTCTACCCAGTTCTGACATTACTCTTCAGTTCATTTGGTATTTGATGAGCTGCATCTGGACCTTCCCTGATTTTACAGTCTCTGTTAGGTAATAGTGTCCTGACATCCCTCTGTGCATTGGACTTACAAGAAATGCATCAGCAGATAGCAGCACACTTAGGGTTATTGAGTAAGTCTGAGGATTTTTGCATGTCATTAAGAGTAAGGTCATGGGATTTTATTCCAATGACATTGACTCTCCTAATCGTAAATCAAATTCAGTTAATATTTTACCTGCCTGGAGCTGAAAGGAGACATTTAAGAAAAATCCTACCTTTCTGTGTCATTTTCTTTCATTAATTTATTGGCATATATCCATTGCCCATAGTATTGGGTTTTATAAAGTCAGTTTCAAGTATATCATGTGCTTTGACCATAGTCATCCTCTCCCACTTCCTCCTCCACCACCCATATGTCTCCCCTGGTCTCCCTTTTAATGAATGAATGAATGATTTTTGAGACAGATTCTCACAGTTACATAGCTCTGACTATTCTGGAACTTACTATGTAGACCAGGCTGGCTTCAAAGACACAGCTCTGTCTGCCTCTACCTCGCATGTGCTGACTTTAAAGGCATGCGTCACCATGCCCAGCTGCTCCTACCTCCTTCCTTTTATGTTGTATGTATGAGGCAGGAAATTGAGGAACAAAAACACGCATTTTCTGTCAGCATCCCATATTATTTTTCTCAGTTTAATCTCCAGTTACATTTATTTTTCTGGCAAATGACTTTCATTTAATAGCTGAATGAAATGTCTGTGTATGTCTACCATATTTTCTCTATTAATGGACACTTAGGACCATAACTTGGCAATTGTGAATTGTGCTGTAGCAAGCACATATGGGGAAGTATCTCTGTGCAATGTTGATTCGGGAACTATTCAGGTGTGTACTCAGAAGAGGTACAGCTAGGAGACAATACCAGGAACTGACCAGCAGGATTTATGAGGTTTAAAAGCTCCTACACAACACATATTGTCACATCCCTTTAATTGCATACAGAGTCAGGAGGGTCTCTGGATTTGAGGCCTGTGTGGACTGAAGAGTGAGTTCCAGGACGGCCAGGGCTATATAGAGAGACCCTGTCTCAGAAACACAGGAGGAAGGAGCAGCTCCTGCAGCAAAGGAAGAGTGGAAGGAGAGAGGCATGACTGGATTGCTACCTAGAAGGTACATAGACCTCAAAAGCTAAACACACACACAAAACAACAAGAAGCAGTCCGGTCACTAATGGGCTAATGGAATAAACAGCCAGTCCTCAGAAGATGGCGTACAGATGGCTAGTAAACACCCTCAGCCACCACTGAGGAACATCAGGAAAACAAATGGAGGAAAAAGGAAATCGCAAACTGTTGATGGGTGTACAGATTGGCACAGCCACTGGAAATCAGTGTAGAGCTTCCTAAAAGGAGCTAGAACTTCCTAAAAGGGCTACCTAGCTTTCATTATGCCTCTCATTCCCTACACACACACACACACACACACACACACACACACACCCATGCACGTGCGCGCCTCATGCAGTGCTGGGCAGTAAACCTGAGCACTCCAACGCAGACACACAGTTCTTTCTGCTCCCCATTTCAGTCAGTTTTAAACTGGGAGAGAAAGCATAGAAAGAGAAGACCCATTCTTCAGCACCTGTGTGGCTGTATCCTGCTCTGATGGCTACGTTGAACCCCCACAATGGCCAGAGATGATACTCACTACCACTTGGCAGACAAAGCTCACCAATGAATGTTTCTGAGGTTTGATGTACAGTGGGGTGTGCCATCCTTGCCCTGCTTTCTCCTGGGATTTTTTGTTTATTAATTTATTAGTGGCTGCAGGCTGTGTTGCATGCCTGGTTCTCCTAGTTTAAGCACCGAGATTGTAAAAGCTTATTTGAATTTCTACACCAATTATATTAAACTAATAATACTCAGGTAGTATTTGCAATGGTTACTTCTGGAGTTTGTTTATTTAGAGGGTCTCTGTAACCCTAGGTGTCATAGAATTGTTCTGTAGACCAGGCTGGCTTCAAACTCATAAAGATCCTCCTGCCTCTGGCTGAGATCAAAGACATGTGCCACCACACCTGGCTGGCTAATTTTGATTGTCATCGGGATCTAGGAGTACCTAGGAGATAGCTTCTAGGCTCGTCTGTGAGAGGGGGGTCTGGATCACGTTAGTTAAGTTAGGTGTACTAGCCGTGTGCTGGAGTCCTGTACTGAACAGATAGAAGAAAATGAGCTGGGTGCTAGAGTTTGCCCTGTCTCCAGAAGGGAGACCCCATTTGACCAGCTGCCTGAAGAAGCCTCTGGCTGGTACCCTCAAACCCTGAACTGAGTCGCTTTTGCTTGTTGCCTTATCACGGCGACAAGAACACAAATGCAGTATATATCTAAGATTTAAATATGGGGCTGGGTTGTGGGTCAGTTTGTAGAGCACTTCCTTAGCATGCATTCGTCAAGCCCTGAAGGGATCCCCAGCACCACATAAATGGTGTGGCAGCACACACCTATGATCCCAGCATGTGTGAAGTGGAAGCGAGGACGTCAGTTCAGGCTGGAGGTGGCCGAGTGTCAAGAGCACTTGCTGCTCTTGCAGAGGATCTGGGTTTGAGTCTCAGAACTCATGTGGAAGCTCACAACTGCCCATAATTCCAGTTCTGAAGAACCAGGCATGCAAGTGGTGCACACACACACACACACACACACACACACACACACACACACACAAATACAGGCAAAGCACTCACCCATAAAATAATTAAATAAAAATGGCTGGGCGGTGGTAGCACATGGCTTTAATCCCAGTGCTCAGGATTTAATCCCAGATCTTTGTGAGTTTGAGGCTGTGCTGAGTTCCAGGACAGCAGAGATGTTACACAGGAAAACCCTGTCTCAAAAACAAAACCAACAAAAAATGTGACTTATGCTTCAGTGGTACCCAGACAAATATAAGAAAGGTTTAAAGTTTAGTGAGTCTAAATATTTAATCCTTTAGGGAAATAGTAGCCAAAATATTCAGGGATTAGAGGGCTCCAAGGAAATTAAGGAGAACTCTAAGTTTCCTCTGAAATCGTGTCTCACTGCCACATTTGGCTGAAAGCTCCATGTGAACTGAGCAGTGGCCGGTTGTCTCAGCTTTTTGTCTGTGTAGGGCTGCAGTTCAGCACTGTAGTGTCCAAGGGCAAATCTGACAGGCTAGAGCCACCACAGCTTGGGATGGCCTCTGTTGAAAGTGTAACATTATTGCTGACTAAAGCCCTTATTCTGCACACCAATTCCAGAAGAGTTTATCCTAGGATCTTGTCTGTTGCGACATGTGGCCCAGAGAACTACTGGTGACAGATACTGACCAGCCCATCCTCTCATGTGAGGGAAAGATATCAGAGCAGGAATTTGGTAGGTTAGGGTGTGGGCTTCGAGTGAGAATTCATGGTGAATGTGTACAAATTCCAGAATTCAGTGTCCAGCATCTCCTCCCCTCAAAATAAAGATCTGTCAGTGACAAGTGACTACATTCTGCTTCTTTGCTCTGTAAGTCCCAGGAAAGCAGAAGTGGAAGGCTCAGGTGTGCAAGAGATGAGAATTCTAATCCTGCCCACTAATTATAAAGGTCACAGCTGCTGGGACTGTGGCTTGGTGGCAGAGCACTTGTCCAGCATGCACAAAACCCTGGGTTTGATTCCCAGAACCTTCACAAATCTAGCTTGATCCTTTCACTCCATTCTCTGGCTCAGATGAGGATCATGGATCATCAAAACCTCCAGGACAAGGTGCTCTTATTCCCACCCATCTCCTTGAATTTATTCCTTAAGACCCAGATGAAAGCCAAGGCTTAAAGTCTTGAGAGTGTAGCCACAAAACAAAGGACAAGGAGTCTTGCTAACATTGAGAAACTCTTTGCACCATTCTGATTGGCTGACATTTATAGAGGCCACGCTAAGACTGGCAGTCACAGCCCCTCCCTTCCTGGATTTTCTTTCATTGTTCATGAGGCTTGCACCTACTTAACTGTGAAGTGTGCACATGTATTTACTCCATCCCCCAACCCATGAAAAGCCCACAGGAAACCAAATGGAGAGGGGTCTGGGAATTCTAGAATTCAGGGTTTAAGGTGTGTCTGTAAGGAACTAGCATACTTGGTGGCAAGTACAGTCTGTAAAGGGTAGGGTGCCTCTTCTATTAGGAAAATTGATTTTGCAAAGCTTTCTCCTGAGGTTGGTGGTGTCATTGTAATCCTGGCACTCATGAGGTGCAGGCACAAGCAGGAGGATCTGGACTTTGGGGCCAGCTTGAGCTACACAGACCCTGTCTCATATAAAAGTAACCTTTTAAAAATTCTCAAGAATCACAGGTGAATCTCTGTGATTTCGAGGCCAGCCTGGTCTACGTAGTAAGTTCCAGGACAACATGACTACACAGGGAAACCCTGATTTAAAAGAGTATAATAATAGTTGTAGTAATAAGAATAATAATAAAGCCAAATTCTGAAGAAAGTGAAATTCACTGTGTATGTGCAGTGCTTGTATGACATCAAGCACTAAGTGAAGCCAGATGCAGCTTCAGAATCTTGAAGATGCAATCAACCTTTCAATGGGTCCTGAGATTTGGAAAATACAGTCTCATTGGACTCAATTACTACTATTAAATTGTAGTTAGAAAATAGCAGAAGCCAAGCTTAGTGGTGCATGCCTGTAGTTCCAGCACTTGGGAGGCTGAGGCAGGAGGATCAGATAGATGTTCAAGGCTTGCCTGACTCACAAATAAACCCAAAGTAGTAGTGAGAGCAGAATGAAATGAGGATTTTAGGAAGTCAAACTTGTGGAAACAACCAACTAAAGCTGATATCATGGATAACCGTAGCTCGTTTATAAAACCATAGAAATTATTAACAATTTATAGACTAATAGAATACCGAAAAGACAGGCTGTGCACTGGTGGTCCATCCCTTTAATCTCAGAACTTGAGAGGCAGAGGCAATTGGATTTCATGTTTGAGGCCAGCCTGATCTACAGAGTGAGTTCCAGAACAGTCAGGGCTACACAGGGAAACCTTGTCTCAAAAAAACAACAAACAAACACCCCTGGTGTTGGGGAAGCACAGAAAAACAAGGCATGCAATTTGTAAGAAACAATGAAACCTTCCCCCGTTTGTTTGACTTGGTTTTGGGTTTGAGGTCTTAGGGACTGAGCATGTAGTGAGTACTGTGTCACTAGGCTCCAGGGCCCAAAGTTCACATGGCATCACATTCAGAATTGCTTGCTCTTAGAGTTGTATCAGTTCAGGGTTCTGTTTGCTGAAGGCAGCCTCCTTTCTGCCTGTGTTGTAGCATTTGTGCAGTCCCTAGCCGAGTGGAACTTTTATAGAACTAAATGTTCTCATCAATGTGATCTTTACAGTTTTAGGAAATGAAGATAACTCACCGTATTCCTTTTTAAAGACACAGATAATACAAATAAGCTAATATAACATTTATTTTGTATTAGTCAGTACATGAATTAATTCGGCTTGAAAACTTTTTCTCTACAGAGTAGTATTTCTTTGATATGAGCCTCTGATTCACAGTAATACGAATTTTAAGGAGAATACAAAATGATATTCTTACTTTTATAATGGCTCATCCATTTAACATTCCTACAGGCAAAGAACTGACATATGTGGCATTATACAGGCCTTTTTTCTGCACCTGGTCACAAATCAGAATGAATACACTGTGTTCAGACTTCTGTATTCAGGTCCCAGCTCTCCCATTCCAAAAACTCTCTTTCCTTTCCTGTTTGGCATTTATCTTTCTGCACTGTCTGTGGCTGTCTTTCACCTGTTCTGGCTTCTGTTGCCACTTCCTTCCCCCCAACACACACACACACACACACACACACACACACACTGCCCAGCATGAGCTGTGGGAGGTGCTATTATCAGGGTATCGATATGCATTAAACCGAATGCATGTTGGCTCTAACTTAATCGGGGCACCCATACTTTATATGGATTCATTCTAATAAATTTTTGTGTTCAAGAATCACTACAAAAAATTATTTTTAAAAATGTGCAATAAAATGCAGGATGGATTGAAATTTTCAATATCATATAAGAAACTTTGTTATACAGTAAAACAGGAATTTGAACCTAAAGAACTCTACAGTTTACATGAAGATATTTTAAAAAATGCAAAAATGGCAGGCAGAAAAGTTAAATCCTGGCATAGTATTAAACTAGAAAGCAGAATACTTCCTCAGCAAAGCCAATAAAAGGATCTTTCCAAATAACGGGGTTCAAAAGTCTAACAATTATTTTTAAAATTCTGCCACAACCCCCTAAAAAATTCCCAACTATAAAAAATAAGGCAAATTGAAGTTAGACATTTGCAGATGAACTCTAGGCCACATGTATAGGCAAGGCTGGCCCAGGGCCTCCACACAGGCCATACAGCTAAGAGCCTCACATCATCTTTCGGAAATAAAGCCGTGTCTAAGACTCCACCAAATAGTAGACCAATTAAGATCATCATCACCATCACCACACTGTCAGACCCATTACCTCAGAGGGAAATTATGCAGACAGCTCCTCTGAAGAGCTCCGTTTGTGCCACATGCTTATTATTCTTGGAGGTGGAGGAGGTGGCAAGGAACATGATTTCTGTTGGAAAGTTCTTTTGTTTTCTGCTACCTTTACTTAAATGTTACCAGGTACTATTTTTAATATCTCATAAAGTGCTTTGAAAAAATGTTAAGTGAATAGTGACACACACACACACAATCACAGCAGGTGCTTATATTCTCTATTGTAGAAGTAGAGTGAATAGTACTCTGAAGAGGGTGAAGATTATATATATTTTAAAATTATCAAATATCTGATAGACCCCCTCAGCCTTAGACACTTCTGAGTTCAGAAAGAAATTTGATTCTATCTGACAAATATTCATTAAAGGCAGATTTCAATTAAAATGAAAGTGAGTGGCTAATTGAAGATTTTAAGTTGGCCAGTTTAAGGCCAGAAGAGTGTAAACTGATTCAGAATCTTTCCACGTATTTTTCATAGAAGATCAAACTGCTTGAAATAAATCCTCTCATAATAAATATTCTCTGGAAGATTTGCAAGTCATCTCTCTGCTTATTTTTATAACAACAGAATGGTTTGGATCACCCTAAACTTCTCTGTAACTTGGCCATATAGCAGATATATCAGATTGAAACTCACTGGTGAATTTCCATATTCTATTTCCAGATTGAAATTTTCTTTATTTAGGTTTCTAAAAAAGCCAGAGAAATCAATTAAGAATGAAGGAAAATATATTTTCTTATAAAAACAGTCAATCATAATCCATTTTAACCAAAGGTGTATTTATCAAACAGCAGTATAGGAAGTGTATATACACACACACAGAGTGAGAGGGAGAGGCAGAGAGAGAGAGAGGGAGGGAGGAAGGGAGAGAGAGAGAAACTTGAAATTTGAGCTACTTTCTTACCCCCAAAATTACATATTTACTTTTTGTCTGTTTTTCAAAATTCCCAAATCCAAAATATCCTCAATAATTGCTAAGTGCTGTATATTTGATAGCTTTTTCTCATTTATAGGAGATTATTAGAAACTTCAATGCAAGTATATTGGCTTGGAGCTATTCTTGTAGTAAATAGATATAAGATTATTTAAATACTGCAAAGTGCACTGACCTTAATCAGGCTAAAACTGTTCATTTTAAACATATTTTCTGGTAGCTATACATGTCTATTAGCACCATACACAATAGGCTAAAATACTCTCTCAAAGATGATTTAGTACTGATTTTTGATTTTATGTCTAAAAAGTACACAATTAAAAGAAAATTATTGGGGGGGGGGTCACATGTTTTTAATCTTGCTAAGTTGAATGATGCCCCCACTAACCACTGAAAACATGAAGAAAGGCAAGCCTGAAGAAAATATTTTCACATTCCAGCCAAGAATCTTGCTAAACTTCCACAATTTGGTTAAATTCCAAAGCCACGTTCATTACTTCTGTAAGAGATCACAATATATATTTACAAAATGAAAGTATAGGAAAAAGCAATGTATCCATATTCAGTCCATAAACAGTGTAAATGCAGAACATATAGAATTCATTGTTTCTCATGTCTCCAGAAGATGCTCTTCATCAGACATCATGCCATCTGCCCTGCCTCTGTTGTAACAAGTAGTGACATCATCACTTAGGTTAGGTAGTGGGGTGGAGGTGCTGTACAACAGGATGGGGTGGGGCTGGCATGTATGTTACAGTGTCATGGCTAGACACAATGAGAAAAACACTGGTGTTGAAAGTTTATGCTTTAGCATGAATTGTGATTTTATATTCAGTCATGTACATAGTTCGTGTTTGGCCAATCAGACACATTTTCACAAGACTATTATGGTTTTCCTGCTAAGAGAATCCTCTGTTATCTGGGAAGTTTGCCTTCTGGATGCAAAATACCATTCCTTTTCTTTGTCTGTTTCTCTCGTGTCAGCAGAGAGGTCCACACAGAGATGGGTATATACAGGTCTGCTGGGCAGAAGGCGGAAAAAGAGAAACAGCCTGTTTCCACGCTTACACACTTGTTAACTACTTGTCTGGCTGAAGGAACCTGTAAATGGCTTTTGAAGGAACTTGTATGGGACTAGAAACCCACTCACCTGATTCACCACTAGAAACAACAGGAAAATATACTGTAAAAGAAAGTGAAGGCAGCCTTCTCCTATACACAGGGTTGAATCATCAGAAAAAAAGCCCAGACTTCGTGACGTTATGGAACAGCAAGGAGCATACAGCATACCAAGTGCTCAATACGTAGTGTTCCTCAGAGCATTGAAATCATTTCTGCACATTCCTGTACGATACTGCATCTTGTGATCTCTGCTGACTCCATCCGGTCCAAAAGTGACTGTGTTTTAGTGAGTTTTACGAATGTCATTATTTTTCAGAACTTCTGGGCTGGAATTGTCTCTTTAAATTCCACAGATGACAAGCCTCTTTATTACTGAGAAAGAAGTGCCACAAATCGATAAAACAATTCATCTTTAAGTTTTTTTTTTCCCAGTGATCTAGAAAAGAAGTCACTGTAACAGAGTATTTCTTTTATTATCTTCAGAAACCATTTCATTAACCAGCTGTTCTACAGACAACTGGATAGCATCCTTGACAAGAGAAGAGGCTGTTTCTATTAGGAGGGTTTCATATTGTTCTGAAGTTCTCTTGAAATCACTATCATTAGCAAAAACCCCTACTTGCTCATTTTCCATTGAAATTAGGAATTGCTTAGGGACATTTTTAGATTTCTTAACATCAAATTCACTGACTTCAGTGTCTGTAATGATAATAGCAATTGGCTCCATTCTTTTGCTTTCTTCTAATCTGGGTTTCTCTGTATCGATTCCATTTTCTTTCAGATCTGGTACCTGGCTCAGTGCAGCTTCTTCTGCCTGGCTCACTGCATCGCCCACTGCCTGCCTCAACGCAGCTTCTTCTGCCTGGTTCACTTCATCTCCCACTGCCTGACTCAATACGGCTTTGTCTGCCTGGGCCACTGTGGGTTCGTGTGCCTGGGCCACTGTAGGCTCGTCTGCCTGGGCCACTGTGGGTTCGTGTGCCCGGGCCACTATAGGCTCATCTGCCCGGCCCACTGTAGGCTCGTCTGCCTGGGCCAATGTAGGCTCGTCTGCCTGGGCCACTGTAGGCTCATCTGCCTGGGCCACTGTAGGCTCGTCTGCCTGGGCCACTGTAACTTCCACTGCCTGGGCCACTGTAGGCTCGTGTGCCCTGGCCACTGTAACTTCCACTGCCTGGGCCACTGTAGGCTCGTGTGCCCTGGCCACTGTAGGCTCTTCTACCTGGGCCACTGTAACTTCCACTGCCTGGGCCACTGTAGGCTCGTGTGCCTTGGCCACTGTAGGCTCCTCTGCCCTGGCCACTGTGGGTTCGTCTGCCTGGGCCACTGTAGCTTCCTTTGCTCGGACCACTGTAGCTTCGTGTGCCCGGGCCACTGTGGGTTCGTGTGCACGGGCCACTGTAGCTTCCTCTGCTCGGACCACTGTAACTTCATGTGCCCGGGCCACTTTAGGCTCGTGTGCCCTGGCCACTGTAGGCTCGTCTGCCTGGGCCACTGTAGCTTCCTCTGCTCGGACCACTGTAACTTCATGTGCCCGGGCCACTGTAGGCTCGTGTGTCCGAGCCACTGTAGGCTCTTGTGCCCGGGCCACTGTAGGTTCTTGTGCCCGGGCCTCTGTAGGTTTGTGTGCCTGGGCCACAGTAGACTCTTGTGACCGGGCCCCTGTAGCTTTCTCTGCCTGGGCCACTGTAGCTTCCTCTGCCTGGACCACCGCACTTGTGTCTGCCTGGCTCATAGGAGCTTTCTCTGCCTGGCTTGACATAATTTCTTCTGCTTGGCCCAGCGCAGTTTCTCCTGATTTCTTTTCCTCAGCAGCCATCTTTGCACCCCTGCCATCTTCCCCACTTGGTGCACTTTTACTGGGTTCTTCCATGCTGAGTTGACTCGTGGTTGCTGGTGAAGCAGGAACATCGGAAGCACCTGGATGTGGGCTGTCTGCTTCTGATCTCTCAAGCGGACTCACTTGCTGCACTTGAACGCTTTGCTTTACGTTTATTACTTTAGTTTCCTTTTCCAGCACTGGAGTTCCCATCTGAATAGCAGAAGATTCATTTTCTAATTCCAGTTCTACGGAAATCACGTTCTCTCTGCATGTGACACTGTTGCTGACCTGTGATTTTTGGACCTCCTTACCATCTTCCATGAACACACCTTCCTGGAGGCCCTGTGTGGACTTAGCTTGGCTTGCCTGCTCAGCCGACTGGGTCTGGGTTTTTATCTCCAAATCGTCTACACGGATGTTGTAGTCCGAGTCTTCTGTGAGTTTAGAATGACGACTTCTCTTTGTCCCTCTGGAAAACCGTATGCAAGGAATCTTAAGTCTGGATTTGGCCTTTTTCTCAGAAAGAGCCACGTCCTCAGGCTTCCCTTCAGCCTCAGACATCTTCTGCTTCTTGGAAGACTCTGACCTTTTCCTGTTTGTCACAAGGCGCTTGATGGAGGCCCAGGCCCCCGCTGGCTGTGGCTGATCAGAGGCCTCAGCTTCTTGGGGACGCTTCTTTGTCACCTCAGCAGTCTTAGAACCAGCTTCAGGCTTCATCTTGTTTGCTTTCTTCCTTCTCTTGAAGCAAAGCGTGGCTGTTTTCCTCTCCTGCCTCTCTTCCTGGGGACTAACAGCTACTGACTCCTTCTCATCCTGATTTTCTATCTGAATCTCAGAAACTCTCGTCTCCATTTTTACACTACACTCTTTCATTCTCTGGAAAGTGTCTTCTCTCTTCCTCTCAAAGCCTTTGTGACAAAAATATCACATCAAGTCCAATTTCTCCCGAGTGTCCACCTTGCTTTTACTCCACAATTGTTTCAATGGTTTCTTCAGGACATAAATGCCTTGTTTATCTGTTGCTTGTGATTTCTTCCTTTAAGTTCCCTTTTGAATTAAAGCTCTTTCCTGGATATGATTCTCCTTTATTCAAAGACCAACCTGATAAGAAAAAAAAAGTAGGGTTTTATTTCACCATGAGCCTATTATTTCTAATATAAATATAAACTGTATCATATGGGGCATGTATTTGTTCCACAGGACACACTGGAACAACTATGGCTACAAATTGCCTTATCAAAAAGATTCCAGTATGAACCCATTTTGTTCTATTATTTTTGTTAAAGCTTCACACTGGTGGTCACTCTGCAAGTGTGCCCTGGCCTTTAACTGACTTCTCCATGAACTGTTTATGGCCCTACATAGAAAGTTTAGCAAACAACAGAAAACAGCAGAGGGCAGTGTGATGGGGCAGTTGGACTTTCTCATCACGTATAGTGTAAAACTGTGACATGGATAGGGGTAGGAGATGACTCGAGATCAATCGAGTTCAGCCCAGAGGCCAAACTGAGCTCCCAAGTGGTCCATGGGCTTGCAGAAAGCCTTAGGCCAGATGAGGTCCTAGCCAGAGTTAGAAGTAGTCATTTTGACTCTCTGGTGCTCTTTCTATTGTAGCATACGGTTTCTGTTCTAAAAATGTACGTTTCACCAAGGGGGTGCTACTTTCCATACGCACCCTCAGAAAACCCAGCATTGCGGCTCTTCTCCTGTCTTGAAGTGGTTGTGTAACTCTGACATTTTCACCCAAGCGTCTGCTACTCCTATCTCCCACTGTGACTGCACACAGCTGGAGGTGAGTTAGTGCTGATAACGGCCAACATTGGTTGTGCAACTCTTGTGTATGAGGCAGCGCTGAGCACTTTCACATCCATCTCTAACCTGTGCCACAGCATCCCAGAATGAGGAGGTGGGGAGTCCTCCATCTGCAGTGAAGCAGCCAGCCTGAGATTACAAAGTAGTCAGCTACAGTGCTCAGATTTAACCCAAGACTGCCTGTTTCTGAAGCCCATGCTTTGAAGTCCATGAGAGCGTAAATTACTTTAAAATACTCATCTGAGGCTGGTTGTGGTGGTGAGTGGCTGAAGTTCCAGCATGTGGGAGGTGGAGGCAGGAGGAAGCATCAAGGGCATCCATGGCTATCTAGTGCAGTTGAAGGCAGCACTGACTACATGAGACCTTGTCTCAAGAGAGAGAAAAGACTAAAACTAAGTCTTGGGTCTATGCATGTAGCCAGTGACAGGGCATTGGCCTAGCATGCCACTGGATTTGATCCCCAGCAGCACCAAAAAATAACAATGTACAGAATCGAATGGCTTAAAGAATAAGGACACAGGATGATTACCCAACAGTTCTATGTAAGATCCATAGATGTTGATAGATATCCTAAGTTAGGCAAGTTATTCTGTTTGCATGTAAATTCTTCATTGCACTTTTATTTGGGTTCCAGCTCCCAATTCTCCATAGAACCAGCACCCTGGAAAATCATTTTAGGATCTAAGGAGTTTTTTTTTTTTTTTTTTTTTTTTTTTTTTTTTTTTTTTTTTTTTTTTTTTGGGTAGATATTGTACATTCCATGTTTTTACAAAGAAATATAAAATTCTAGAATGATTGAACAAAAAACATTTACAGCCTTTCTTCACACATCCTTTATAAGCACTAGAACTCAGTCTTAATGGCTCCAAGCCTGAGCAAGCATTCCTTCTAAGCAGGGGATGTGTCGATAGAAGAAATATTCAAATATGATCAATCATATTCTGGAAAGTATCTGAAACTAATCTGAATGGCCTACGTGTTTGCACAAGAGGCTCCTCTGAATGCACATCACTGTAGAAATCAACACCCCAACAAGTGTATCAGAGGCAGGGAAAGGATGCAGCCAACAGGCGTTAAAACTTTGCAGAGTGTTAAGAATGCAAACGATTCGCCTTTACCTTCTTCGAGAGGAGCTCTATCACCTTGGAAACCTTAACGTCCCTGCTGTCCTTCACTGGCAGAATCTCATGTGGAAGGCCACAGAAAACAACCACCCTTTCCCCCTCTTGAGCAGCAAAGAGCAATCGCTAACCAAGCAAAGCAAGGAACCTTTCCCAGCACCAGACACGACCCACGAAGCTTCTTCCTCCCTGAGGAAGGACTCTCTTCAGGCTTGAGGTCTCAGTGGCAGGAGACAGGGCTCAGGATAAAGTGCTTAGAAAGGAAAATACCGGGGGCGTGGAACAGATAGCCCAGCTTCTAGCTATCTGCAGAATTATCATAGATGGGAGTCGAAAATCACAGTTCCCCCAAAAGCCTTGAAGAAGGAAAAGGGATAGGTAGCCGGTGCCAAGGCACCATCTGCACCGCGCGTGAAGCAGGCGGGCGGCAGAACTACCCAGGGTCACCCACCTGAAGACGACTGAGGACCAACGACCTTGCAGTCTGCTCCCCTCCCTGTCTGGTGACCCGGACCTCGGGTCTGCCGCCATCACCTTCCCACCAGGGGCTTAGTGCACTCAATCCTCACCCAGAGTCTCTGGTCCTGCCTCCACTTACCCAGAGCGTCGTGGTCTCGGGCCAGCCTTGCTCTCGAGGTATGGGAGCACAGGCTCAAAGAATCAGGAGCTCGGGAGGCCTCGGAGCGCGCAACCCTCTGCAGAGGGACCGCAGCCGCGCGCCCCCTCCCCAGTGCGGAGAGAGACAGCTGGCCTCGCCAATGCGAGTGGAGCAGCGGGGAGGGGCTAGGGCCGAGGGCGGGACAAACCCAGCCAGCCACCTGCCAGCCGACTGCCCCACCGCCTCGGAGAGACTGAGAGACCTTCGCGCTCCTCCTGCCTCGCACGCATCCCTGCTGCATAATGACATCAGGGTCTGGGTAGAGGGGACTGTCAGACAGCAAGAGGACCACGAGAAGAGGGTAGAAGGCCCCTCATTTCCCGAGACGCACAGCCGCAAAAACCCTGTTTGACATTATAAGACGCCCACCATAAGTTCTCCGCGAACATTAAAGACAAGGTTAGACAGCCTATTTTCAAAGAAAGATTGATGGGGTTGGAAAGATGGCTCAGCGGTGATCTTCAGCCAGGGGACCTGAGTTCGAGCATCCACATCAGGCGGCTCATAACCACCTGTAACCAACTCTACAGGGATATTTTCCTTCTGTGGGCAAAATACTCAGATGCACATGCTCGTTCTCTCCCCCTAACTAGAAATAAAATTAAAAAGCAAGATTCATAACTGTATAGAGTCATAAGGGTTCATCTGAAAAAAATATTTTGCGACAGGGTCTTACTGTGTAGCTTTGGCCGACCTAGAACTCTGTATGTAGAACAGGATGGCACCCAGCTCACAAAGATCCACCCACCCCTGCCTCAGGAACCACACCTTGCTAGAGAGAGTTATGTATATGGTCAAAAGCAGAAACAAAAATAACTTTGTCAAACAGGACCCCAGACCTGCAGAGGCCAAGCTGAGATCTGCAGGAGGGATGTAGTCATCCATGTTGGCAGAGCATAGGTGAGGAGCGTACAGAACATGGTCCATCTAACATCTCACATCACAAGCTCAGGTGGGTTTTACTGCTTCCTTTAGGACATTCTCTGGGGGCTGCTCACCTTGTTACTGTCAGGAGGGGATGGAGATAAGGGCACTCACCATTCCAGCCCTATCTGGAGCAAAGGGTGCTGGCATAGTCCACAGCCTGGAGCAGAAATGTGTTTCATCGGGTGAAAAACAGCACAAGTACTTTTCTGTGCACACAAGGTGTGACTTGCACAGCTCAGGGCCAGTGGCTTTGGGGCGTTTTTTGTTTTTGTTTTGTTTGTTTGTTTGTTTTGAGAGCTTCAGCTAGGGCCCTGTAAGGTCCCATCCTCCTCCACCGCTTTTCCTAACACAGAGCTCAGGAGCCCAGTGGAAGAACAAGACCCCTTCCATTTTTTTGAGTGGACCATGATCTCTGGAAAGGTTAATCTCCGATGTCCACTTGGGGATGGTTTATCTAGGAAGGTATTTTCCATTCCTAAGATGTCTAGTCTAGACTCACTCCACCAAGACTTGATAAGAAATAAACTCTTGGGACCCTAAGTTAAGTCTGTAGATGAAAAGTTAGTGATAAGAACTGTAAGGATACAGTCAGGCTGTAACTAAACAGTTCAGAGGAGGGAGCTGCAGAGATACTCAAAGGTTAAGAGCTCTTCTTGATTGGCAGAGGACCAGAGTTCAATTCTCAGCACATTTCAGGTCACTCAAGACTGCCTTTAATTCCATCTCCAGGGGATCCTTCACCCTCTTCTGCCTCTACAAGCACGCACACACTGATTGAGGGGGGGGGGGGCTGAAGGTTTTGCTCAGTTCCGCATTTGCCTGGAGTGCACAAAGCCTGGGGTATGAACACGGTGAAACAAGCACTAGATCTTAGCCCTTAGGAGGGAGACAGTAGGAAAAATCAGACTTTCAAAGCCAACCTTGGCTACATAGGGAGTCTAAGGTCAGCCTGGGCTACATGAGATTCTGTCTCAAAAACCAAAATGAACCTGGTTTAGCTTTGTTCATCCAGCAAACATAGGCAAGTGAAAATGGTCTCTTCATCCTCAGGTAGGTTATTTGTTAACCCTGCTACTGGTCGTTTTGAACTTGAAACAAACTGGAAGAAAGCCATGCCACTCAGCCGCAGAGGTGCTGTGGTGTGAGGCTCTTCAAACCCAGCAGATCTGGGAGTTGGCAGTCATTTTAGGAAAAGAAAAACAGAAGGCTGATTAAGATGAGGACGGGCGAGCACAGCTATGTTATCAGGAAGCACCTGAGGTCAGGTGTGGCAGTGCCACCCCAGTGCCACCCCAGGACTTGAGTAGCTGAAGCAAAAGGACACCAAGTCCCTAGCCAGGCTATTCTTCATAGCAAGACCCACCTAAAAAAAATGGGACATTGAGATGCAGATAGAAACATCAGCAATAAAGGGGATGGTCGCTTTGCTCTTAAAAAGGAGCTGAACACAGCCTTATGTAGATTTATCTTGAATTATAAGGGAAAGTACGATTTATATGATCAATAACTTATCTGACATCTCTCATACACACACCCAGAAGAGAGAATATTACTATAAATAAAATTCTGCATTTGTGACTTTTCTGTAGAATGACTAGAACTTGATGCCAGATGTTTGAACAATGCACCCCGTACCTCATGCATGAAAGCAAAAGAAACCTGTCAATCCTAAACAGTTAAGCGACAAGGCTGTTGAAGCTGTTACTGCATTATTGCCTACTACTCCGTTTGAATTACATAATTAGTAAATGATCTATAAATACCTCTCCAATCTGACGAGAAACTATCTTTACAGCTAATCTTATTAATGTCACAGATACAGCGTGCCAATAAAATAGCCTACAGATACATCTGAACAGCACTGAATTGATTACACCATCTCTTCCATTCTGGTCTCCCTCTATACAGTCCAGATTTTCTAATTACCAAAATGGTCCCAACTCCTTGTTAACAACTTTATGTTCTTGAACCTTTCTCGGAATAAGCCTTTTGCAGCTCCTTCCTCTGGCTTCATTAGAACCACCTGTGGTTCCATCTGTTTGTGGTCACCAAGAGAGCTACAGAGAGCAAACACACACCCAAGTGCCTTGGCAGCACAGACCTACTACTGTCAGCCTTAAATTGTATGTATATACCTTTTCAGAGTATAGCGTCTGAGGTGCAGTCAGGAGACACAACCTGAGAGATCCTAACCAATATGGGGAGGGGAGGGACAGAAGACCAGGAATCAATGGTGGGTCTGATAGTCCAGTGGTAAAGTGATGGGCCTTGGACACTGACATGTCCCTGTGTACTGATGTCCTGTAAGTATTTCATACATGTGGCTGCAGATATATTACTTCTTTCATTATGGAAATAGCCTCTGAAAGCTTATACTTGTGGCACTGTTGAGCAAAGATCCAAGAATCAGTTGCATAAAATCCTTGGCCATCAGGATTGCTCAGCAGCCACTATGACCTCATCTCTCCATGTACCATAGTTATCTCCTCCTTCTGGAGGCAAGCAGAATGGACCCAGTTTTCTACTTTGTACAGCTTGGCAGGAGCTGCCGTCTAGGAACTGTTGAGAGGAGCAGAGAGGAGTCTTTGGAATAAGGTGACATCACCAGAGGAACCCTGAAATAGCTTTTTGTCAAATGAGATAGAAGCCTAAGTGATTACAAGACATGTACACATTTCCAAGCAGGCATCAGCTCCTGTCATGAAGTTGGAGTTTTACTGGCAGGGGTTAGTCCTGTGGATGCTTGCACACAAATGATGAAGACACATGAGGATTTCCCCCATTTTCTACTCACTGTTATGTTACTTACTTGCGGTTTTGCTGATCAAACTGAGGGCCTTACACATGTCAGGCAAGCACTCCACTACTGAGCTATCCCTGATGCCCTATGCTACATTATTTGTAATAGTAAAGTTTTTTATAGGGCTGGAGAGATGATTCAGCTGTTAAGTGTTTGCTGCTATATTATGTAGACTGGAGTCAGGATTCCAGCACCCATGTCAGATGGCTCACAAATACCTGTAACCCCAGTTCCAAGGGACCCAATGCCAATGGCTCTGTGGACATCAGCATGTTCTCCCACACCGATGCAGACATATAATTAAAAATTAAAATTTTGGGTTTTCTATCTTTCTTTGAGGGGGTGCAGATTCAAGACAGGGTTTCTCTGTATAGCCCTGACTGTCCTGGAACTCTCTCAAATGCAGAGACCCACCTTGCCTCTGCCTTCTGAGCACTGGTATTAAATGTCATTACTCTGGGAGACAGAAGCAGGAGGGTCTCTATGAGTTCAAGGCTAGCCTGGTCTTCACACTGAACTCCATTCAGTGATCTATATTGCCTCCAAAAATCAAAAAAAGAAACTCTAGGGACTGAAGAGCTCCTCAGTGATTAAAAGCTCTTATTACTCTATGAGGACCCAAGCTAGGTTCTCAGCACCTGTCAGGAAGCTCACAAATACCTAGAACTCCAGCTCCAGGGGATCCAACACCCTCTTTTAGCTTACACAAGCACCTACACACACATATATGGAAAATAAAATGAATTTTAAAAATATTTAATCCCTTAAAAAATGAACTTATTTTATTGCACTAGGGCTTTATCACGTTAAAGCTCTCTCGCTCCACTATACTCACCTGTTCATTATTCTTCCCAGTACTGAGGATCTACTACTTCCCCAAAGTTTGGCAGTCTAAGGGAAGCCTGCATCCTTTAAGATGGTCTCTAAGTCTCTGGGACTTATAAGACTGCGTCCTTCCTGTTTACAAATTGATTCCTAGCACTTACATGCCAGATGATATTCTTTAGATTATTTTGAAGCTTACTAGAAAGATGCTTCATATCAGGGACAACAATGAGTACCCCAAATATGTCAGGCACTGGACAAAGCAGCTCACAGAACTTGTTTGCTTGACTTCAGAACAACCTGTGAGGAAGCAGCAACAGAACCTTTATTTCCATAGTTTGGGTGAGGGACAGAGGTGTGTGTGAGGGGAGAGAGGTGCATGAAGGGACAGAGTTGTGTGTGAGGGACAGAGAAGTGGGAGGGGCAATAAGGGCCAGAGCTGAGTCCTGTGCTTATGAATCCTTTGCATTTGCCTCCCAGAGTGCTGCCATTGGGAACTGTATCACAACACTGACATGAACCATGGAATTAAGTATAACAAAAGCAAAGACATCTGGGAAAACAAAGCTCTGTTCACATTAGCCAGGCCTTAGCTTTGGCGCCAGGGGATGCGGCATCGAGAAGGAGCCAATGCAGGAAGACAGGGAAAAGAGGAAACACAAGACAAGAGATGTGAGGACACAGAAACTTCAGACAAACAGAAGCTCACAAGACAGTCTGTATGGAGGGGTAGAGCCCAGGTACTCCTCAGCAGTCCAGTAAACACTTGCTAAGCCAGTGGGGTAGAAACGGCCACTTAAAGCTGGTGCTGTCATCCTTGAGGACTCAGAATAGAATCAACATAGATGTCTATCACCAGAACGGATAATTAAAATGTGGTACATACATAAAATAGAATTTTATCCAGCCATGAAAAAATATGAAAATGAACCACTATATTAAGTGAGGTATTCTATGCGCAGGAGACAAATGTAGCCTATTCTCTGTTACACGCAGATTCTCACCTCTGACTGTTAAATATGTGTATCTAGGTGGGAGTAAATAGGAGGAAACTAGAAAGGGGTCCATGGGAGCGGCATAGGGATGACAATAGAACAAGGTGAAAGGGCGGATACTAGAGGAAAAGAAAAGGGTTTGGGGAAAAGGGACCGGGGAGGCAACAGATCAGTGCATATAAAACCCCACATAGAAATCTGCTGTTTTGTATACAAACTTAAAAGATTCTATCTACCTATCTATCTCTCTGTAGGCAAACATGCACACACTCACATACACACTCATTCACACACACAAACACACCAGTAATAAAAAACCAACAGCATTAAGGCAGTGATTTAGATCGAATCCCACAGATGTCAAAACATTCATATAAGCAGCAGCTTCCCTGGGGACCTCAGCCAGACCAGGAAAATATAAATTTAGGGATATCCTCTCCATACCCTACTCCCGTCCCCACCCTTTCAGGTCTCCTGTGGGGATATGTTTCAAATATAAACATATATTGGAGATATCAGAGGGATCTACCCACAGTCAGTCTAGGAGGATCAGACAGTGGTAACTCACACCTTTAATCCCAGCACAGGGAATATCCCTTGAGTGGTGACCTACGACCTTAATCCAATCTGAGTTCAGGTCATCTTAGTTTACAGAAGGAGTTCCAGGCTCCCAGACAGGCAGTGGTAGGGCCACGCGGAAGAAAGTATTTAAGGCAGGCATAGAACAACAGAGCAGGCAGAAGAAGCCAGGATGAGCGAGGCTGAGGAAGCTGGAAGACAGCTGGGTGAGATCTGACTGTGGTGTTTCTTCTCTGATATCTCTGCTTTTCCCTGAGATCTGGCCATGAGTTTCCTTTATTCTGCAACACCCACCCCCAAACAACAGATCACAAAGTGACCCCTGTTTCTTTAAAGTCCCCCACCCCCGGGTGCCCAATGGATGGATGGCAGCCGCTCTCCATTTTTTTTTTTTTTTTTTTTTTTGGTTTGTTTGTTTTTGTGTTTTGTTTTATTTATTTATTTTGAGACAGGTTTTCTGTGTAGCCCTGGCTGTCCTGGAACTCATTCTGTAGACTAGGCTGGTCTTGAACTCACAGAGACCCAGTAGACCCATGCTAGGATTAAAGGCGAGCACCACCACAGGCTGTACCACTGTACCTCAGTCCATCAACATCACAATTTACTTTCCAACACCAAGGTAGCAAAATTATTCCATTTATTCTGTAGACTTTCAATATGTAAATAGACATGATTTATGCTAATTTGTACACAATGTTGTGATTTAAGGCTTGAGGCAAACTCCCACTATTTCTGAAGCTCTTCAGGAGAGGGGCTGACTTCTGTACACTTCCTCGGTGGGTCTGAAAAGACACTGACCAGACAAAGGAAACTCCTGGAGATGGAAGACCTAGAAAGAAAAGCAGGATGAATAGATGCATGAATGTTTTCTCTAAGCACTGTGGCTTCCTCTTTCCTTCCACGGGGCATCCTTCTTCAGCTGCATCTCCATAATTGTTCACTTACACCCTCTCTCTGGTGAGTCTTCTAGGGTCTGTCCATATCTGAACTGGAAAAACACCCCATAGCATGACGGTTGTGTGACCACTATACTAGACTGAGTGGGAACACAGTGTCCACCAAGTGCTTCCCCAGAACAAGTCCTAACCCTCCTGACAATGACCAGAATGAAGACCACAGCTTGCCACCTGGACCTCCACTGTCTCAGGGCAGGAGGCTTGCTTTGTTATTATCTCTTCTAACACCCAGGCCTCCCAGCTCTTTTCAGCCTTCCCCCATGCTCTGTACTAGATCTGAAATTCAGTCATGTGCTCTCATCAGAACCCCCTTTACTACTGTCCAAATCCAGTTCCCTAAAACCCTCATCTTCCCCATTCCTGGTTTTAGTTCCTCATTTTGTTGGAGTGTACATTATTAAATATCTTAGCAGAAGTGGGGGTGGAAACCCTTTGCCTGTCTGAAAATATCTTGGCAGGTTTTGGCCAGGGGTAAACACGGGATGAAAGCTATCTTCCCTTCACATACTTGGGGACATTCCTCTGCCATCTAAAAGCTCCTTGTTGCTGATAAGATAGGCAGCTCATTCTTTCTCAGATAGACTGCCTTTTCAGTTCCTTGGACAGGGATGCTGAGGATTTGCCTTCTTGACCTTTTTGAGATCTGAACTGAATGTGTCGTGCAAGTGAGTACCTGGGCCTCTGTTACAAAGGGCCCAAGAACCCCAGAATCGGTTCTGCTTCCTTCTGTTCTCTGCTTCCTGGATGTTTACCTGACTAATGTCTCTGTGAGTATATGTGTGTACTTTCCTGGGACTGGACATGGCTCTCACACAGTCTTAGTGCTGGCTCAACCATCAGCTACACCCCAAGCCCAATGCCTGCCTTCTGTCTTCTCTCTCTACCTCCCTCCCCTCCTCTCAGTTTTTTGAGACAGAGTTTATCTCTGTAGCCCTGGCTGTCCTTGAACTTGGAGATCTGTCTGCCTCTGCCTCCTGAGTGCTGGAATTAAAGGTGGCAAGCGCCGCTGCCACCACCACCATCACCACCACCGGCTTCCTTCTGCCTTTCGAGGGTATACAGACAGACTGGAGCTGCTCCTGCCTCTACTAGATCACTTCTGAACCCCAAACTTCCTGGGGCTCCTTCAAAGGGAAGTTAACACCCCTGCAGGCCTCCATGGTGACGAGGCTGTACCTTCTCCCTCCTCTGCATTTGCATGGGGCTCTTCTCTTCCAGACTGAGATATGAATATTTCATTCATCAATTATTGTTAATCAATTACTGTTAATTCTGTTTCCTTACTACCTCTTCTCAGTAAAATATGGAAAGAAATGTTTGGAAATCACTATAATTTGAGTGCTTGTAGACTTACTTTTAGCCTTATAATTCACGAATAATATCATAGTGAAAAACATAAGGAAAAAAAAAAAGCTGTCTAAACACCCCCAAACTTTTTGCAGGGCAGGAGAGACAGTTCAACTGGTAAAGGCACTTGCTACCAAACCTGAAAATCCAGGATCCATATGGTGGAAAAATACCGACCCCTCTAACCTCAACACACACCATGCACACATCCCTCCCTGCTCCCAAGAAGTAAACAAACACACAATACCTATAATTTTAAAATAAAAGCAAACAAGAAAACTCCTAGTAACAGCTCACCTGTTTAAAACAATCCATTCACTTGCTGGGTTTCAGGGTCCAAGTCAATATCATAAAAACAGGGCCGGGTAGGAAGTCCAGGCATTGTGCTCATCTAAGACGGAGGAGAGCAGTAGAAATGAACTCCAGGGACCAGAAGGATGGGTAAGGTGGGTAAAGGCGCTTGCCACCAAGCTGATGTTTGATTTCCAGGACCCACAGGGTGGAAGGTAAGAATCAATGGCTGCCAGTCAATTTCTGAACTCCATATGCTTACCATGATGCACATGAGGTAGTGATTTACCTTCCCCTTTGTGCCTGGCAGCAGCCACAGAACCAGACACACCTTTAAAGTTATCAACAAAGGGGGTGCCATTCTTATTACATATTAAAAACCCAATCACTGATTCCTGATATGAACAAGTAAACCTCATGTCCCTCTACAAACCAAAGGCTGGGCCTCACCCCGCTCTTGTACAGAACAGTTGTAGCTGAGGGGGCAGGAGAAGGGTGGTCCCATTCTTATTCTGCACTGGCAGCTTCTGGAGAAGCTGAACAGCACACAGCTGAGGCAGTGAGCGATGACCACAGGAAGGTGGGACACTCTGTAATTCCAGCACTGGAGAGGCTGAGGTAGGATTGTTGAAACTTTCAGACCAGCCTGAGATACTCTGAGTTTAACACAAACTAGGACTAACTAGCAAAACCATCTCCCAAGACAGATAAGCAGGCAACTGAAGCAGGCAACCGAAAGGTGTCTGCTTTGAAATTCTCTCCCAGTGAATCTCACATAGAAGCCCACGTGACTTCTGACATGACATTACGATCCATATCCTTTAACTTGGTCCAAACATTTCTGTATATAGAGCCTGGATGGTTTTACAGTCTCTATTCTTACTGATCTCGGGCTTTTTAAAGCTAAACTTGAATCTTTGGCACTATATTTGTGCTTGCTTCTTTTCTGAAGACTTGGCTTTGCCACTAATCTGCAAATCTGTATGGCTTGTAAAATGCGGTATTTTTTCCCTCTCATACTGTCTGTATAATGAATATACACATGTTCCAGAACAGGCCCAGAAAGGAAGACAGCTTAGACTGAAGTTCTAAAACTTCACTACAAAAACATCATAAACTAGATGAGTCATCTTCTGTAACAGAAAACATCAATATCTGAGGAAAACTGATGCTGACATTTGCACAGCAATCAATCGTCTCCAAGGCAAGCTCTAGGGATCCTATTAATGCCTCTGTAAGAAGTAAGAAAGGGGTAGGGTGTGGACAAGCAGGAGAAAGAAAAGATTTGGTCTTCAGACTCAGAACAAGCCAGCATTAGAAAGGCAAAGGATGGGCATCACTGAGAAACCGAGAAACTAAAAGATGATGCAGGCACGTTGCCACGTATCTGCAAGCCTAGCCTTTGAAGCAGGAGGACACAAGTTTGGAGCCAGTCTGGGCCACACATTGATGTTCCTGCATCCACCTCCCAGGTGCTGGGATTACAACAGTTTAGCATCACATCTGGCTTTATCCATTGGTATTTTAATTGATTTCAAGTGAACTACCAAAATTTCAAGAATCAACCCTAATGAAATGATGAGGTGGCTCTGTGAGTAAGAGCATTAGCTGCTCTTCCAGAGGACCTGGATTCGATTTCCAGCACCCATGGTGGCTCTGAGCCCATCAGGGAGACACTGGATGGGACAGCCTCTGTTGTTGGGGCTACAGGAAGGACTGGGTTAATCTAGATGCCACACTCAGTAAACAGAATTGAGGTCAGTTTCTCCCAGTTGCCTTCTGTGACCTTGAAAATCTCCAAATCCGAGTACTCAGTCCTTTTTAAGATAGTCTAATATGGCACACAACATATGCACACACCCCTGGTAGACAACTTTAACACCTAATACAATTTAAAAACTATACCAACAGTTGTTACACAACCTAACTGAAAACTGGTAAGAATTCTATACACTCAAAACAGACACGTTTTTCCCCTTAGCAATTTTGTTCTGGGAGCTGAGTGAGAGATTTTATTAAAGTCTAAGCAAGAAGATTAAAAGGAAAAGGAGATGCTAAGATGAGAGAAAGGCACGTGGATTGTGGCCTTCTCAAAGAGCAGCAGCAAGTAGGCACCCCGACGGCGGGTGACGGCTCTTTAAGGGACAGATGCTGGTTTTGTTTGATATAGGCCCTCACTACATAGCTCTGGATGAACTGCTATGTAGACCAGGCTGGCCTCAAACTTGCAACAGAACTCATCTCAAGTGCTGGAACCCCAGGTATGTGCTATCATACCCAGCTACTATTGCCAATCCACAGATGATTTTATCAGTGGATGGTGAAATCATGTACATAGCGAGCAGACTGAATATTGGCATCATCAGAGCCTAATTAGACCCATTCTGGGTTCAATCAAGAGCAAACTGTCCCTGGGAAACAGAATCTTATTCAACAGAGGAAGTTGCAGTGTTATACTTGAATGGGTTCTGTGTGGTCTACAGCCAGGATTAACCCAGACAGTCCTAACCACAACTTTCTGCTAGACTGTGGCGACCTGGCACTTTCTGACAACCTGACACATTTCAGAGGAGAAGCAATGAGCAGGCTCCACTTACCGTTCCTACTAGAGGGTACAGAAAACCAGCACCAACACTGGCACGGATGTCCCGGATGGGCAGAATGAAGCCAGTAGGCACACCTTTTTGTTCTGGGTTGTGAGACAAAGACAGGTGGGTCTTGGCCATGCAGATGGGTAGATTCCCAAAGCCCTGGGGGTAAAACGGAAACAGGGCTGTGACAAAGGAAATACAAGGAAGAATGTCTGGGTTCTGTCAGGAGACCCTGAGATGGCCAGCTCCCTGCATAGCTACCTCTACCTTATCACCCTTCAGCTTAGTTTCCACAGACCAAAACAAAAAAGAACCCTGTAAGGGAAGGAGGTGAGTTCTTAACTATACCTTACAGATGACTATTAGATTTTCCATCTTTATAACCAATAAAACAGAGTATGTGGAACAGAAGTGAGAACACTACAGAGGCATCTCAGCATTTCAGCAAAGCATTCCTCCTGGCTGTTTTGGATGTTCACCTGCACGTAAGCAGGGAGCTTAGGGCTGGGACTTTTAACCCCAGCGCCGTATTTGGGAGAGGAAGCTGCTCTCTGGAGGAGTGGAGTGTAGGAGGTCGCAAGGCTGGGAAAGTGCAGGGATCAGACTCCAAACACCTACCTGCTTTGTGTAGACCTCAGCTTTGTTCTGTGCTTCGGGGAGCAATTCAATGTCATCTGCCCCATAGATCTTCTGTGCAATGATCCTGATTTTATCCTCCACTGGGAGCTGTTGTACAAGAGAGAGGGTCTGTGACTGGACACACACGAGGAATCTTAGCAAGGACATTCCAGGCCGGTGTCCCCAAAAGGGATACAAGTTACACTTTATATACTACAGGCATGTAAATAACTTGAGGGTTTTACATACATTTAAACTAATTATTGAAGTGGTGAATAAAACCTAGGGTCTTGTATCTTTTCAATTAGTGGTTTTCTATCTTCCTAATATTGTGACCCTTTAATCCAATTCCTCATGTTGTGGTGACCCCCAACCATAAAATGATTTTTGTTGCTACTGTTCTGAATCATAGTGTAAGTATCTGTGTTTTCTGATGGTCTTACACCTAAGACCCCTGTTAAAGGATCATTCAACCCCAAAGGGGTTGAGACCCACAGGTTGAGAACAACTGTTCTAGGTACACACTGTACCCCTAAGCTCTATCTCCAGCCCACGGCTAAAAACATTTTCTTATAACTAAAAAAACCCTCTTTATTTATTTATTGTATGTACATAGCATGTGGGCATACATTTCTCCTGTGTGGAAACAAAAGGACAGCTGCTGGCAGCTGGTTATGCCCTTCAACAATGTGGAATCTGGTGTAGGTCACTGGGTTTACCACAGATGCCTTTACACACTGAGCTATCTTGCCAGCCCAGAACCATCTTAATATAAAGTTCCAGATTTGGTTAAGTGAAAATTATCTCACAGATACAAAGTTACGGTCTCTATATGCATACAGACACGTAGTGGTGCATACACACACATAAATACTACACTTACAGGGCTTTCTCCTTCTTAGCAACTGAGGCTCAATGAATCTATCCGGCAGGTTTTAAAAAGAGCAACACTCTACTTATAAAAATACAGACTTTACCTTTTACTAAATAGTGACCACTTCTGAGGGCATTTTAAAAAATGGACGTGAAAAGTGTGTTCTCAGTAGCGGTTTTAGGAAGCTGCAGATTGACGTTCATATACATCTTACAAATGGATCTCAGTAAATGTCAAGGCACATATAGAACTTCAGAAGCAAAACCACTTTGGTTCAGGGGTGATTTAAGACTCATAGATGCTGAATAATACACAAAGAGGCAGTCTCCTGTTTGCCAGAACAGAGAACTCCTGCAAGATCTCTCCATCTTTTAGGTCACCTACCAGCCCTCAGGTCCCTGGTGCCTGACTCAGGCATCATCATGGACAGTGGCTTGGAGAAGGGTCCCACAAGTGCCTTTCATTCGTATAAATTTATTTTTATGGCTTTTCCCAGAAGGGTGATTGCTCAGACAGATTTTTCAGACCCATTTACAAAATCAAAGCTCAAAAGGAGAATGTGAGTTAACTCTCCATGTATTATATCTGCACCGTGCTTAAGTTAAAACTCACATACGTGTACACACACACACACACACACACACACACTGCCCGCACCCATGAACATGCAGGTGGAAGCCAGAAGATAACCTCGTGTTTCTTTCTTCTATTCCTCTTCACCATGTTTCTTGAGCCAGGGTCTCTCATTGAACCTGCAGTTCATTGAGCTGGCTACATGGGCTGAGAGTCAACTCTAGAGATACAGACATCCGGCTCTTCAAGGAACAGAATTCTTCAAGGTAACTATCATGTGTCATGGAATAAACTGCTTCTGCCAGGCCAGATGTAAGTCACCTGACTCAGTGACAGAGGATATGATGGAGCCTGTGGAGATGCTTTGGTTTTGGCACGGAAGGCTTCTCTGTACTTGGGGCAACACTATACCAGGAAGTGGGCTTTGGAGCGCTCTTCTTTTCCTTTACTATTGAGAAGTGGTCAGAAAAACTTCCAGAGCCAGGAATAGCCCCTTTGTTACCACATGGCTGAGGCTGTCCGTAGTGAAAGCCTGCAATGCAGTTAGTTACATACTTGGCTCAACCCACAAAAGGGCATATATATCATAAAAAGTTAGGGTGTGAGCCTAGCTCTTCAGGTATTTCTGTCTGCAAATGATCAGTCATCTGTGCTTGTAGGAGATGTCTCAAGCTGAGAGTTACCCATAAGGGAATCAGACCACGAGGTAGATGTTGCTAACTCCAGACAAGTTCCATAAGGCATTTCACACAAACTCCATTCTGCTTTCATTCTGTTTACATATAGCAATACTTGTAACCCCACCTTGAGGTCATAGAGAAGCTGGAAGTTGCTGGGGGCCTGTGATGCTCTCTGGACGGCCTGAGCCAGGGCTAAGGCACCATGGCCCCCTTCCGCCCAGTGGGTGCATTTGACAGCATCAAAAGCCCCATGTTCTCTGGAGAGGCGGCAGATGAGGTCCAGTTCGGCATCTGTATCTGTCCTGTACAAGAAAGCTTCATGTTACAGAATACGGAGAAAGGAGACTAGATCTTGCTTATACCAATAAGCCCCACACAGATTGCCACCCGAAAAATGGACACTACCTAATCCAGACAGGTTTCAAGCTCTGCTCTATAACCAACGGTCTGGGTGACTTTTGGCCACTTACTTCATCTGAACTTACTTGGCTCCCACAAGGAAAAACTGGAAAGAACCACAGCAGGGCTGCCCTGAGTATTATGAGGCTTAGACAGCAATACATGTAAAGTATCTGGAACATTCCCAAGGCACCACTGGGAAATCAGTAAATACTGGCTTTAGAAATTGCTTCTTCCCATTGCACTGTGGTGAGGGCATTATTTTGAAACCCTAAACAGCACTAAAGTGCCAAACAACCCACACAGTTCTTACATGAACACTTCTAGCTCAATACATTCAACCCTCTCAACATAACATCCCACCTGACCCAATGAAATAAAGACATACTGTAGCCTATGCTCTTCTGTCAGAACAAAGGCCTTGGACCCACCGGAAAGAACATTTCTTGTCAAGCTTATGTGTTCTCACCACTGCTCAGTAGAGAATAGGGCCCTCAGGAGCAATTCTGATTTCCGGACCTCAGTGGTGAGGTAGTGAGTCTGCTGACACATATGGTGCCTGTCACATCACAGACTAAACCACAAGCTATAACCAACAGCAGCAAGTGGAGAACAAAATGAAGCTAAATGCAGCACTGTACAACTTGCAACAGGAGCAGTTTTCTGGCATTTTCTACACTCTCCCCTTTCCTAATATTCTGTACTCACTTGAATGCGTTCATGGCCACGACTACAGGCACTCCAAACATCCTAGCATTTTCTATTTGCTTCCTTAAGTTACTGAAGCCCTTTTCAACCAGGTCCAGGTCCTGTAAAACAATACAAAAGGTAAGGTCAAAGTGAGAAGATCTGAAAACAGCTGCTGCTTCTTTTGAAGGCATGACAGGGCACACCTGTAATCCCAGCACTCAGGAGGCAGTGGCTGGAAGATGGGGAAGTTGAGATCAGCCTGGGTACCTAGTGAATCCTTGTCTCAAATGAATAAATAAGATAAAAAGGAAAATGTGTCTTTCAAGCAGAAGACCTTCACAGTGAGGGCAAGGCAGTGGGTCAACCAGAGAGCCACTGATGAACATCCCACAATGCTTCCGGTGGAGGAAAGCTGTGCTGTCTCCCTACACCTTGAAACAGCTACAGAAACTCTCTACACCTTGTGACAGCTGAGGCATCAGACATCATTATGCAACATATTAATGTCATCTTTATTGTTTCAATAGAGTTTGATGCTTCTACTTAAATTATACTTATAACTTCTGTGTTGACACATAAGATTAACCCTATAGTGCAATGAGCAATGAGACTCTTCTCAGTACTGTGCAAACCTTTCGACCACAGAGCCCAGCACAGGGCCAACCCTAAAGGCATTTAATACCCAACATCCATAAATACTGTCCTGCAACAAGTTAGTGAAGCCAGGTGTGGTGGTGCACACCTTTAATCCCAGCACTAAGTAGGCAGAGGCAGGAAGATCTATGAGTTTGAGGCCAGCCTGGTTTATAGAGTGAGTTCCAGGACAGCCAGAGCTAAACCCTGTCTCAAAAAAAAAAAAAAAAAAAAAAAAAAACAAAACAAAACAAAAAAAAAAAAACAAAAAAAAAAAACCAAAAAAACAAAAAAACAAAAAAAAAAAAAAAAACAAAAAAAAAAAACCCAAAAAACAAAAAACAAATAAATAAAAGAGTACTACTTCTGGTTCATCCACAGGAAATAAGTTTGGATCCAGCATCCAAGTCAGGGCAGCTCCTAACAGCCCATGACTCCAAATTTAAGGAATATCCTCTTCTGGTCTCCTCAAGCACTTCCCCTCCCCCCACAGGCATGCACACAGAGACATATGAATAAAAATAAGCTTATAAAAGAAAAACTGCAGCTCCAGAGATGCCTAGGAATTTAAAGCAATAGCTGTTCTTGCAGAGGCCCTAACAACCACCTATAAGCAGTTCCAGGAGATCTGATGTCATCTTGTGCTTCTGAGGCAGTTAGACACCCAGGTGATGCACATAAATATAGATAGATCAACAGACAAACAAACAATAAAATCACCATCAAAACCAGAACTGGAGGTTGAGGATATAGTTGAGCAGCAGAGTGCTTAGCAAGCACAATGCCCTAGGTTTGACCCCTCAACACCCATGTCAACCAGCTGTGGTGGTACATGCCTGTGAGCCTAGCACATGAGGACATGAAGCCAAAGAGGACTAGAAGATACAGGAGCAGACAAAACATTCCCTCATGTAAAATAAATCCATCTTAAAAATAAGGGTTTGTTCTGAGTAGTGTACTGCCATATTCTCACTGCCCACTTCCCACACACACCCCCACAAATACTATGCAATCAAGACTTAAGGAGAAGTAAAGAAGGAACGTGTGGAGACGTCATTTACTTAATTCTTTTAAAAACATCATTTTACTTTATTACTTTGTGTGTATGGGTATTTTGCCTGCAAGTCTGTACACGAGTGTGCAGCATCCAGGGAAGCCAGGGATCATCTCTGGGACTGGAGTTAAAGATTGTGGTGACCTACTATATAGGTACCTGAAATTGAACCTGGGTCCTCTCAAAGAGCAGCCAGTGCTCTTAACCACTGAGCCATTGCTCCAGTCCTTTATTTTGACAAGATCTTACATTTTCTGAGCTCTGGTGATCCTCCTGCCTCATCCTCTTGAATGTGTGGACTATAGGAGTGTGCCACCATTCTTGGCTTGAAATACACATGTAAGTAAGTTTGCTGTATTACCAAAACATTGACAGATTATAAACATTATATTCTTTAATAGGAGATTCAACACACACACACATACACATTACATATATAACAACTGTTAAAGGAATCCCCCCCTCCCACACACATATATTCTTCTTAATTTGTTTTTCAAGGAGACAGTTTCTCTATAAGAACCTGTAGACCAAGCTGTCCTTAAACTCACTTGTCTATAACTCCAGGATCAAATACCAGGTAGGATTAAATGCCTGCCCTAGTACCACAATTTCGGGGTGTATGTGTGTCAAAAACTCTATTTTATTTTAAAAAATAATTACTTATTTTTATGTGCATTGGTGTTTTTCCTGCATGTTATGTCTTGTGTGAGGGTGTTGGATCCTGGAGTTAAAAACAATTGTGAGCCGCTGTGTAGGTGCTGGTAATTGAACCTGAGTCCTCTAGAAGATCAGTGTCTTGACTGCTGAACCATCTCTCCAGCCCCCCCCCCTCTTTTTTTAACTACATTTTTATAGTGTCTAATTTTCTTTTCGTGAAGAAAGGACATATATTTAAAATGCACCAAGAGGGTAAGCTTGCAGAGAAGCATGCATGAGTCCCTGGGTCTGACCCCAGCACTAAATCAAAATAAAAGAACTGTAACCTCAAAACAGTATGTTTAAAAATAAAACATACGGTCAGGTGTATTGGCATACACCTCTAATCCCAGCACTCAGGAGAAAGAGGCAAGCATATATCTGTGGGTTCAAGGCAGCCTGGGTTACAGAGGGAGTTCCAGATCAGTCAGAGTTATAAAGTGAGACCACATTTCAAGAAAAACTGATAAATAAAAATGTGATTGTCTTCACAGAAACATGGCTGAATCACTAGGAAAACGTAGTACTATTCTTGTTTTTAAATTTAACTAATTAATGTATTTCACATCCTAACCACAGCTCTCCCTCCGCCCCTTTATTGGTTTTTAGATGTCTAAAGCAGCAGGAAAGTAGGAAGGTTAAAGGCAGCAATCAGGGAAAATCTAACAAACTGTAACCTGATATCAGGAGCATCTGATGATCTAAAGAGCATAACTGTTCTCACCATTAGCCACATAAAAACCAATTAATACATGAACCCAGTTGAGACCAGTTTTAAATAAGTTGAATTTCTTAAATGAAGACACCAGCTGGGCCAGTTTGGGGCAGTCACTGCAATTAGATACAGGAAAGGCTGTGGGATAGCAGGAGGGCCAGAACTGTGAATTCCCCTCCTACACATGAATCACACAGATGACCATAAAAGGCAAATCACAGCTCAGAAGACAGGCAGACCCAAGGCTCTGGCCATCTTTTTTCCTAGTCAATTTTGCAAATTTCATTTGGGGGCTGTACACTGACCCTGTACTGCCTGATATGTGAAAGCCTCTCAAGGACAGGGAAATGAAATTAACAGTGACAGCGCTGACCCTTACCCTTGGGCCAACCTTTTATGTACCCACTCACAGCTGCCCTAGGAAGGATGTTTCTTTCATGGAAAATGATATCAGTATGAAAAAAAGAAAGATAAAAAGAGAGAAAGAGATCTCAGAACTGTTCTCTGAGCTCCTGTCGAGTGGACAATCAGCTTATGGGAGACAACATGCTTGCAAAGTCAACCAAGGCACGTAGTGGCTTATGTAGGGTCTTTAACTCAGGTTTGGGCTTGTAGAGAAAATGTTATTTCTAAAGGTCTCTTTGCTTGATTTGAACAGCCTTTAGAACTGGAAAGTCAGCGAAAAAAATGTGCATCAGTCTAGGGCATGGCTTCTTAATTCTGGCATCATGGTCATTCTGATTCCTGGGGGCGGGGGTGCCCTACACACCCTGGGCTGTGAACAGATTGTAGTCTCTCTAGCTGGGTATGGGGTGCATGCCTCTAATCCCAGCACTTACGTGACTGAAGTTCAAGGCCAGCCTGAGCTATATAACAAGAGCCTATATCTAACAGCAACAAAAGGCTTCCAGATACAGTCAGATATTCTCTGGGAGCAAACCTGTGAGACCCAGGTCTAGGACAATGGTTCCTGCCATCCTCACAGGGCCAATTCCACTTACCATTACTTCTTTAGTAGGATTTCTGTGGCACTACAGCATTTTTGTCACCCCACCCCCAAGGAACTGCCCAGGGTCAGAGTGACTGTCCCCTTCGGTTTTTTTCATGCTGATTTGGGGTGTGGTTTCCTACGACAAGTGAGCAGAAATGACTGTAGTTACCTCTTCTGTGTAAGCCTTGGGGAGAGGCAGTCCTGCAGTGACCTGGAAGGGAGTAAACAAAGTCAGGTGAAGCTCTACTGTGACAGGCGGGCAGCTGTCTGCTGCTGCATGGAGCTGTTTCCTGCCCAAAGGACTCGGAGCACAAGACCATAAAGCACACAACAATGGCTGCTGTAAGCACAGGGGTGGTTCTTTGTGAACCGACATGAGGCGGGACAGATCAATGGCGGTGGACAGGAACATGCTCGTGGCGGAACAGTGATGCCACCGAATGAAGTGCACACCAGCAGAGTGGAAGTAAAGGTGGATGGGGGAAGACAGCCTCCAGCCTGCAAAGGTCACTATGGATGATGTCTAAGGTCAGGCCTGTAAGGAGCAACATCCCCCCTCCCCTGCAGGAGAGTGGGTGAGTCCTGAGAAGGATTAAACACTAAAATGAGAGGCCAGCAACAGCCAGTGTGCCCTTCCATCCCTAGTACTAAAAAAACAAGGCAGGAGAATCACGTCAAGGTCCTCATCAACACAGCAGTTGGAGCTGGCCTGGGTTATGTGATGCTCTCTTAAGAGGGGGAGTAAGGGGGGAAGGTGACATGGGGAGCCTTTCTTGCTCTGTATAGTAGATTTAGAGGCATATGAACTCTAAGGCAGTTAGTGCACTGTGTCACTAGGAGGAAGGGCCCGGGCCTGGGGCCTGATCTGGAAGCTGGCTCAGCCCAGCTGCATGGTACATGCAAAGGGCTCAAGGGTTGATGCACTGGTCACTGTAAGCAACACACATGATCAACAAGCCTCTATCTGGGTCTTCTGTGTCTGGTCTATGGTGCTATGATCCTAGAAGGGTCACGTGGAGATAAACAGGAAGCAGTGACCTTCTGCAGGGCTCCCACAGGTCTGGTTCCCGGACAGAGCTGTACAGGCAAAGCTTCCTCTCAGGACTGCCAAGGTAGGGGCCCAGCATTACTACAGTGAGGCCCTCAGGCTGCTCCAACCTTTTAGCATTGCAACACAGTGTCTTCACCTAGAGATTTCACACTCAAGAACTACACTGTCAAGTAACAAAAGGGAAAAATAATCCACATGCTGCCCCCCCCCCCAAAAAAAAAAACCCTCAATGTTTTTAGTAAGTTTAAGGCTTGGGGGGCTTTACTTATATCTATCCCTGGCCACAGGCAAGTTGGTTATGCTATGGTGTGAGGATGATGACCAAAATGCATGTGACATGGGAACGCTGGCTGAGAATCAGCCAGAGACAGTGTATCTAGCACTCCTGGCAGAAGGGGGGTGTCCAAGGTTGGAAAGGCCTTTCATATCTAGGGCAACTAGATGACAGGCTAAGAGAGGCCCTGTGAGGTAGGGAAGTGCCTTCACAGTGCAGTCTGGAGATCGAACCTTCGGTGGGGGCGGGGAAAGGGCCCAAAATAATTTCCCTAATGGAGCCTTCACTCTCTCATTGTAGGGACAATGACCTTTCCAAAGGTTACATGCCATGTTACATCATCACAAGGTCACGTGCAGAAGAGCAGCAATTCACTGTCTCCAATGAACCAGAAACAGAAGAGGGGAAAATGGACAGCGCCTATATTTTATTTCAGATAATATATTTGCTTTTTATTTTTAAAAGCTTTTTATGTTAATGAGCAACTGAGTTCTAATTTCAGATATATTAAATACTAATAGCTGTAACTCATATAAATAAGAGCTTTTTTTAGGCCTTTGGTGATTTTTAAATGCAAAAAGATGCTCTAAGGGCCTGGCAGTGAAACACTGATGTGCAAAGCTCTGGGTTCAATCCCCAGTGCAACCTCTGCCCCCCATCCTGAGAACACACACAAAAAAATCCCAAACACTTGACAAGTGTTTGCTGGCTGGCTGCCAGTGTTAATATCAAGAAGGAGAATGGGATTCAGATTTATAAGGAACAGGTTGACGTGGAATTTTCTGTCCTAAGGTCAAGCACAAGCCTTTGGAGGGGTTTAAATAGATGACAAAAGCATGGGCCCCCTTAAAGTGCTACAAGGGCATCTGTCCCCGAGGGTGAGGGGTCTGTACATCAGTTACCTGGCCATCCCTGGCTTTGGCTCCCTATCCATCATGACAATGAATCAGAACAAGGGGATGCTGACCCCGGGATGAGCCACGGACACTCCCCACAAGCACTCTCAGTCCTTGGTCCTCACCGTGGGGCCGCCCCCGTGCATCTTAAGAGCCCTGACAGTGGCAACGAGAACCACGACGTGTGGCTGGAGACCGGAATACCGGCACTTGATGTTGAAGAACTTTTCCATCCCTATGTCTGCTCCGAACCCTGCTTCAGTCACTGCAAGGAAGATGAACAAGGGTGAGGTCACCACCGCCACTCCCGAAATCACAGGTCCGTCCACGGGGGATGCACAAGAACTCACCTACAAAGCCCTCAGGGCCAACAAGCTTGAGTGCAATCCGGTCTGCAATGATGGAGGAGTTCCCATGTGCAATGTTGGCAAAAGGCCCAGCATGGACAAACACTGGTGTACCCTGAAGGAATGACATCGTAAGACAATACCAACTTGGCTTTACAGTAGCCAGAGGGCTAGGATTTAGCTGCAATTTGAACAAAGACTTCCAGGAGGAAAAACACCAAGCCACCACTTTGTGGTGGAATAGGATATTTGCGTAACTATGGAACAATGATGCTTTTGTTTATGCTGCATTTATCTATGTAAAGATGTGCTCCTGTTTTACATTGCCTGCTTAAGGCATCTGGTTGGTCTAATTAAAAGCTGGATGGCCAATACCTGGGCAGAGGAGAATTAGCTGTGGCTGGAAGAGAAAAAAGGGAGCCAACCAGCCCTGGCCACCAGTGGCCAGCCAACAAGGGACTAGCCAGCCAGTCGTGGAGAAGGAAGCAGTAAAGCTGGGTGGACAGTACAGAGATGAGGTAAGCGAGCCTTGGAGCAGCACATAGATTAATAGAAATGGGTTGATTTAAGTTTAAAAAGAGCTAGCTAGGAACAAGCCTAAGCTAAGGCTGGGCATTCAAAATTAATAAGTCTCTGTTGGGATTTGGGACTGGTGCTCCAAGAAAGCCTGCTATATCCCTTTTCTGTGGCAATGATGAGAATCAAACCCAGGGCCTCTTCCATACCAAGGTAAGTGCTCTGCCCCTGATGTACACCCCCAGCTCCAAAGCCATTTATTTTATATTATTTTAGAACATCCCCAACAACTATAAGAAAGAAAGGAAAGAGATAAGCAACAGAAAAGGTTTCAATGGGATGGCAATATGGATCACTGGATAAAGGTGATTGCTTTGCAAGCTTGGGGATCTGAGTTCAAATCCCAAAGTCTGAGTACAAGTGCCAGGAGAGAACTGACTCCATAGAGTTGGCCTCTCACTTCCACATGCACACTGTGACTCACACAATGCACACATAACAAATGGATTTTTAAAATCTTAAAAAAGATAAAAGGTGTCTGATTCCACAAGGAATCTCTAGGCTCTGAATAGAGGAAGTGAATTCTGGACCCCAGGAGTTACCCAGCTCACCTCTAAGGTCTGCATGAGATTGGGCTTGATTGCATCCTTCATGAGCACTGTCAGTGCCCCACTCACACCCTGCAAGACAAGCCCACGAAGCATCAACTTGTGCTAGCAGAGATCCAATCTCCTGAAACCAAATTTCAGCACTCCGGGGCTTCTCATTCATTTTAACCATCTTGGAGCAATTAGCGCTTACTCCTAATCGCAACCATTCATTTTATTGCTCATTTCCCTCGGCTGTACTAGGAAGCTGCCAGTCATCTTGGCAGGAAGAGGTAAGAGTGAAAACGGAATTCACATGCAATTTCTGAAAACGCACGCGGCGCTAGAAACAAGTGCCTCAATCAAGCTCTGAGGCTGGCTGATGTGGGGGGATTCACTTAGACCAGTTTAGAGTAGATATGTGAGTTCCAACAGTAGGGCGCTATTTTTAACTTTGGTATCTGAGCAGAAATGGGTATAAATCAAATTCAATGTATGTTTCCCAAAGTGGAAGCAGAACTATTAGCCCGAATTCCTACTCCTAAATCAGCTCCCCCTCTTTTAAGGTACTCAAATCCCTGCTGGCAAAGAAAAATCAAGCCATGACTCTTATTTATATTCAACATTAATGCATTTCTAAATTTAAGGTTTGAGTGTTAAAATTTAAAACACATTATTAACCATAAAAAACAAAGTTAATATTTTCTTCCCTTTTCTAAATTCATTTGCCATAACACCAGCTATACTGATGTGTGCTGATACAAACAAGCCTTTAAAAGTTTGATCTAAGCAAGTATGGTGGCTCATGCTTATAACCCAGTGGTTCTCCACCTGAGGGTCATGACTCCTTTGGCAAACCTCTGCCTCCAAAAATATTTATGTTATGATTCATTAAGGTAGCAAAAATACAGACATGAAGTAGCGACAAAATAATCTTATGGTTGGGGGTCTCTGCAACCTGAGGAACCATACTAAAGGGTTGCAGTATTTGGAAGGCTGAGAACCACTGTTATAATCCCAGGACGCAGGCATGACTATTGACTGGAATAGTCTGGGTTACATGATGGGTCCCAGGCGAGCTTGGGTTAGGTTGAGACCTTGTCTGAAAAAAATTTTATTTAAGAATTTTTATTTCAAGTTTCACATCATGTACACAGAGAACTGGACATAGCGGCACATATCTTTAATCTCAGCACTTGGGAAGCAGAGGCAGGAGGATTTCTGTGGGTGAGTTTGAGGCCAGCCTACTCTACATCAAGTTCTAGGACAGTCAGAGATACATAGAGAGACAAGGTCTAAAGAAAAAGTAACAGCAACAACAGTAGCAACAAAAAACCAAACCAAACCAAACCAAACCAGAGAAAGATCGAAGCAGAAGGACCATCAGCCAAACCAGCAATGAGTCCTTCCAAGCCAAGCGTCATGGGAGGCACTGAGGGTGACATCGAACACTTGGATGCTAGGTGTTCCATACAAACTCTAGTTGCATCTTGCTCAGGAAGACATTTGCAGGATGAAGGCATCATTCAAATCACCCAGCTCGCCCAATATCACTACCGTCACTTAACTATAAAGAACTTTAATAAATAAATTCCATAATTTTTGCAATGAGCAAAATCAATGAGTTAATCACATCATTTTTAGAAGAGTGCAAACTCTGTTTTTAATAACTACGGAGAGACTCCAGGATGGCATGTCATCAAGCCTGGTACTTACCAGGTCCTCGGCACTGATGGGTTCTCCTTTCTTACTGGATGCCACCACCATTTTTCCCAATCTCTCTCTCATGTCTTCTAGAGAATTAGTGAGGGCCAGAACAGCCATGATTTCACTGGCCACAGAGATATCAAACTGGGCCTGTGAGCAGACAGAGACAAAGGTAGACCTCCTGTGTCAAACCAGAAGCTAACAAGGATGAAATAGAAATATCTAAATAATCTTCTAGCAGTCGAAATTTCTAATTGTTCAGATGCCTTTGAGTAATCATTCTTTAAAAATCAATATTTTAGGGGTTGTAGCACTGGGACAGAGAACTTGCCTCACATGCACCAAGCCCTGGGCTTGAACCCCAGTACCTCATAAAATAGGTGTGGTAGTACAAGTTTATAATCCCAGAATTTGGGAGGTGGAGGCTGGAGGATCAGAGTTCAAAGTCATCCTCAGCTATAAGAAGTCTGAGACCAGCCTGAGTTACACAGAGATTCTTTCTGCCCCCTACTGCCCACCCAAAAGTGTAGCATGACCACAAGCTACACTTATCCCCGTGAAAGCAGCTTGGTTACAGTTGGTTACATATTGGCTACAGTTTCCAACAGCACAGGTATTCTTATACTGAAGACGGTAATATTGCCAAATGGCTAGGGGCGGAGTAATTTTAATTAATTTACATGCAAGACTATTCACTTGGGGATCTCCACCTCCAGGAGAGAATGCTGGGGGAAAACCACACAGGTGACACGTGGATTTACTGCAAAAGCTGTCAGGAGCACTTGGTGCCACGCCCACTCGCTTCCATTTTAAACAAGAGAAGGCAGCATAACACCTGCTTGTGTGGTCGCAAAGGAGGGCTGGGGGAAGAGAGGGGGAAGGCAGCCGGCAGCAAGAGCTAGTTCCCACAGAGCACTGCAGACAAACAAGCAGTTACCGTGCGTGTGTGGCCTTTCTCCGTTGGAGCCTGTCCAATTGTGATCTTCCTCAGGAATCTATCATTGGTGTCCAGCACTATAGTAAGGGAGCGCAAGTTTTTTTTTTTTTTTTTTTTTTTTTTAAAGGTACAGGAATGGAGACCCAGTGCATTGGGGAAGCTCTAGGTTTGCCCCCTCTCCCCCCAAAAAGGAAGAAAGAAATAAAAAAAGAAACACAAAGTTAGGGAAAATAGCACATTTCTGTAATGCCTAAGGGCTGAGGCAGGATGATGTCAAATTCCTGGACTAGATAGCATGACCCTATCTCAAAAGTAAATGAATGATTCCACAAAGATGTGAGGGCCATAAAGCTAAAAGGGAGCAGCAGGGGTTTTTTTGTTGTTGTTGTTCTCTCTCTCTCTCTCTCTCTCTCTCTCTCTCTCTCTCTCTCTCTCTCTCTCTCTCTCTGTGTGTGTGTGTGTGTGTGTGTGGTGTCTCTGAGATACGGTTTCTCTATTATGAGCTCTAGCTGTCCTGGAATTCACTATGTAGACCAGGTTGTCCTTGAACTCAGAGATCCATCTGCCTCCTGAGCACTGGGATTAAAGGCTTACGCCAATATGTCCAGTTTAGCAACAATTTTAAAGCAACAAATCTAACCTGATGACGGTCTATTAACACTTGATTTCAAAATGACAAGAAGTTAGAATTCAGTGCATATGCCAGAAAATGTGGAGGGAATGGCTCTTAAAGCAGAGGGATGTGGAGTACCTCATTCTTTCTAAAAAATTCAAACAATTATAAAATCTTGACTCTGTTTCAAAGCACATTCTATATTAGCAGGGGGAAAAAAAAACAAAGCAACTCAGGTTTTGAAAGGCTAAGGTGTATGTATTGTTCTGTGGGGTGACTCACCTGCCATACACCCACACAAGGGCCATCAACTCAGACCAAGTACAAATGCCTGTGAACCACTCCAGGCCACAGCCCTGGCCTCTCCTTAGCACATTCTCTCACGATGAGAGGCTATATACCCAACTGTATAACCTTGGGTAACCTGGAAAGGTCAACCACCAACCAGTTCAAACCTTGCTTCCCAGGACTACCTACTGCTCACTGTTTAATAGGCACCTACATTTGATTTTTCATTGTATGGGATCCAAGGAAACATATCTCATCTTTGCCATGGGTTCATGGCACAAAGCTCCCAGAATCCTTGGAATGTTAAGGGGGAAGAGAACCTCAGGAGGGTATGGTGACCAACAAGTACAAGTGATTAGAGGGATGGAGGTGAAGACCTACAAAATCATCACCACCATCATCATCACCACCATCATCATCAGCAGCAGCAGCAGATTTACATGTATAAAACAATGAGTTTCCAGGCTGGCTAACACATGAAGGCACAGGGAGATGATGTATATAGATTTTATGTAGGTCTCCAACTGGCTCTTTTCTAATTGTCTCTTTTCTAACGAACCAATAAACATCAAGAAAGCAAAAGTAGCCAGCTGTGGTGCCTCATGCCTGTAATCCTGGCACTTGAGAAGCTGAGAATCAGGAGTTCAAGGTTGGTGTGGGCTATGCAGCAAGACACTTTCAATATACCAACAACACCCCCCCCCCACGTACACACACATGATTAAACAATGAGTTAAATTCTTATAATATATGATAAGCTTGTTTTCTTCGAAAAATACTGCAGGATTAGAAAAATGGCTCAGTGGTTTAGAGGACTTACTGCTCTTGCAGAAGACTGGGGTTGAGTTCCTAGCATCCACATGGCAACTCACAAGCATCCACAGTAACTCCAGTTCTGGAGGACTGATGCTTTCTCCCAGTCTCCTGGGGCACCAGGCGTGGACATGGTACTCATACACGCATGCAGGCAAGACAGCCACACTCATGATAAATGAATAAATATATTTAAGAAATTGAAAATGTTGCAGCATCTGCTGCTATTAAAGCTAGAGGAGAAATGTTAGTATCGCTTTTCTTATTAAGAATGTCATTCTGGGGCTGGAGAGATGGCTCAGGCTAAGAGCACTGGCTGCTCTTCCAGAGGACCTGGGTTCCAGAACAGGCACAACAGCTCACAACTGTCTGTAATTTCATTTCTAGGGTATCTGACGCCCTCTTCTGGTCTCTGTAGACACTACATGCATGTGGTCATAGATAAAGATGAAGGCATAACACTCCTACATAAAATTAAAAAAAATTTAAGTCATTTTAAAAATGTCATTAGGCCATTAGGTAGTCCACATTTGTCATCTGAGCAGGGACACGGACACAGGAGAGCTAGTTCAAAGTTAACCTTGGCTACGTAAGACTCAAGACCAGCCTGGGCTATATGATCAAAATAAACACCCAAAACTCCAAATCAACAAAACATCAACAGTTATGTGCCAATAAAAACAAGAAAGAGGTTGGTAAGAGGGCCTTATGGTGCACCCTGCATGACCAGATGAGAATGTCTTCTCTACAGTGAGACCAAGGAGTTGAGCAGGAAATAAGCCCCTCTAACTACATATGGCGATGAGGTGAGGAAATGTCAAAGCTGACAAGAGTGAGAAATGAAGAGATAGATGGAGAATCAAGTCACCATTGCCAAAAGAGTTCTGAGAATAAAGAGCACACATGATTCAGGTGATTAAACATAATTTTCCCACTTGACGACACCAAAACTTTCTGCATAAAATTGAAACTTAAAATGTTATTTTTGGTTTATGCATGAACTTCCTTAAAACCCTCATTCAATCAACACTGAACAGACAGCACATTCATCTAATCCCCCAAAGGGACATCTATATAGGGCTAAGGATGATATGAGCAAAGCAAAGAATGTCCTGGTCAGCATCCTGAACCAGAAACATCCTGGGTGCGTGGGAGGTGTGGGGTTACCAAAGCACGGGAGGCCGGCAGCTTGCATGGGGTACATACCTCTCTGCCACGTTATGGTTTCTGGATCAATACCCAGTCTTGCAAATCTGTTTATCTCATCATCTGTCAGTGTGGTAGGGTCAGTCTTTTCAATGCCTAACCTCTGCGGAGGGTGGGGAGAGAGGAAATTAAAACACAAAATGAGACAAGAGTCAGAAGGCAGAGAGAACTCTGAGTTTGAGGCCGTCTGGTCTATACAGCGTGTTTTAAGGTAGCCAGGGCTGTTAGCCAGACCCTGCCTCAACAAAACCAAACCAAACCAAAATTAAGATGAAAGACTTCATTTATCCATCTCTGTCTCCTGACTAGATATACCACCAGATGCTTCCCCACTGTGAGAAGTATCACTTTGAGCTGTGAGCTAAAATAAATGCCTTCTCATTTAAAAAGAGATAAAACAGAAGCATACTTTTTTCTTTAATTCACCTTTATCTTGAGATAGGGTCTCCACTAGGAATCCAGTCTTTGGCACACCCTTGGAATGCCAGCATCTTAAATCCAGAAGGAAAATCATAACCCTTTGGCCAAGCCTGAAGGAACTCTGCTATTCCCACAGGGTATGGGGATGTCTGCCTTTGCAACTCCACTCCAGATTCCCCTCAGCACAGCCAGGAACAACCCGAAGAAGAAGGATCAGGACACTTTTGGATTCATCAATTATATTGAAATGGCAAACAACATACAGAGCTTTAAAAACCAGACTACCAAGAAACCCAATGGAAGTCAAATTTTAGGAAAGGCAGAAATGAGCAGCAATCAATTAAAAAAAAAAAAAATCAATTAGAACTCTTTTATACATTTTACATGGCTTGATAATTTTACTGACTTTTAAATTTTTTCTTCCTTACAGAGTTTAGGTACTTTTAAAATTTACTTACAGTATCTACAAGGTCACTTTCCAAAATGGAAAATGCTTATAAAACTGTCTTCTTATCATGGCAGCCATGAGTCAGTGAGTCCCAGCAAGAACCCACTCTGCCCGGGGTCCTTTCCTTTCCTTTTTTATTTTACTATTATTATTTTGGTTTTGCAAGACAGAGTTCCTCTGTGAAGCCCTGGCTGTCCTGGAACTAACTCTATAGGCCAGGCTGATCTCGAACACGGAGATCCACATGTCTCTGCCTCTCAAAGGCTGGGATTAATGTAAGCTACCAGGAGAACATGGAAATCTCAGGTATGTCTCTGGTGTTACTTGTCAGGGACCTCACAAGACTAGAACTTGACACTGTTCAAAGAAAACTCCTCAGTCAGCCCCCGACAAACTGGCTGTGGGGGTGACGGTCAACCAACCTCAACTGTCAAATTAATGAAGTCTAGAACTGCCCAAGGGGAGTTACCATGGTTACATTAATGGAGGTGATCCTGCATTGTACAAAAAGGAAAAAGTGAGCCAGTCAAGCATCCACAGCCCCCTCCTCTTCTCCAGGATGATAAACTGTGACCAGCTGCCTTCTGCTCCCCTCTGCTGTGATTTTCCCACCATGGTGGACTGTAAATTTCCAACTGTGAGCCAAAATAGCGCCTTCTCTCTTCAGTGGCTTTTATCTGGGTATTTTTTAAAATCACAGTAACCCACTTTTACTGAGAACTCTGGGAAGACTATCAGCCCCAGCACTCTGGAGGCAGAGGCAGGCAGATCTCTGGGAGTTTGAGGCCAGCCTGAGAGAGCTCCAGGACAGCTAGGGCTATACAGTGAGACCCCACCTCAAACAACCACACGCACACACACTCCAACAAGGAAGCACTATGTAGTCGAGAGTGATTGGGAGAGAGGAACAGAAACCTGGACCCTAGTTTGGTCCTTGTAAAGGGAACCGTAGCACTAGGCAAACATGATTTAATGTCCTTGAGTGAACTGTCCTCTGCCCTACTGACAGGAGGTCTCCCTAGGAAAGATAAGGTAACAGTCATCTCCCCTTTCCCAAGTACCCCACCACAGCACGGGATATGACTTTGTTGTGATGGAGTAACATGTAACACTTGATGTACCTGATGCACAGGTGTCTGGAGAGGAAAACAAGCTAAGGAATACCAAACCACTTAAAAGCTTGTAAGAATATGCTCAGCAGCCAGCAGAACAAGAACAATAGACAGAACCCCTGATAATGAATTATCAACAGAATTGTAAGTAGAGCATTATGTAAACAACACATCTGCTAAAGATATCTTCGTGGGTTACTCCTGCAGTATCAAAATAGAGTTGCTCAGGGCTGGACAGACAGACAGATGGCTCAGGTTAAGAATACTTGCTGTTCTTGCAGAGGACCTAGGTTCAGTTCCCAGCACCCATACTGCAGCTCACAGTTGTCTGTAATAGTTCCAGAGGGCCTGACACTCTCTTCTGGCTTTCACACACATTAAAAACAGCAACAAAGACAAACAAGTTTCAGGGTTTGGGAATGTAGCTTAGTGGTGGGCAGTGTGCTTAGTAAGCACGTGACCCTGTGTACAATCCTCAGTACCACGAGAAAAGATGGATTGCAAAGATTTAAAAATAAAGTGATTAGAACTGTTGATAAACAACATATACCATTCAGTAAATGCTTACATGTACACACACACATACATGAACCTTTCCTCTACTTCAATAAAGTTAAACATGAATATCCCTGTACTATTATAGTTGCCATCTCCTTGACCCAGGACTCTTGGTCTGATGTCCAGTACTACAGTAGTGTCTCACTGAGGATGCCACATAAACCAAGGCACTGCCTACAACTTTTGATACTGGCTTCTTTTATTCAACATAAGGCCTTTGCGAGTTAATCAAGTTGTGCATATCAGCACTTCATGTCTCTTTACTGCACAGACGCTCCACAATTTGTTTAACCAGTCATCCATTGACGGTTAGATTTTTCTCACTTCAGGGGGATTATTAATAGAGTCATTAAAACATTCATGTACAGGGTTTTGTGTGAACACCAATTTTCATTTTTCTTGTTAAAAACCAAGAGTGGAATTTCTGGGTTATGTAGGTTATAGAATTGAGCAGACTATTCAGAATGTAAGTACACTTGGTCTGACAGTGCAATGGTCTGAGTTCAAATCCTCAAACCCATGTAAGCTCAGTCGTATGGTACACATCTTTAACCCCAGCACTCCTACAGTGAGATGGGAGGAGACAGGGAACCATATACGACAGCAGCAGAAACAGAAGGAAAGAAAGAACCCAATCCCAGAAGCTGTCCCTGACTTCTACATGGGGCTATGACCCACACAGGTCCACACTTAATACACAAATATTTTTTAAATGGTTACATATATTAAAGAAACCCAAATAAAAAACAGAATTCACTAACTCAGAGTCCTCTATCTATGGCAGGCTAGCATTAGTAAACTCGTTTTTATAGAAGACTGAACCGGAGGCAGCCCACAAGGGGCTTGCTCAGGATCCCAGGGCTGCAGAGAGCAGGGATTCAAACTCCAGAAGCCACACACCTCCACGACAGCATCTGTACTCTCCACATTAAAAAACATCTGTTCTCTCTCTTCCTGGCTGAGGGCAGATTGTCAGAGCTCTGTTTACTATACAGATCAATCACATATACAGAAGCTGGAGGAAACCCCTACCGATCCCCATTGCCTCTATCAAGTTTCTTATGATGTCAGTGATCAAGAAGGAAAAAGCTTACCCGTAACCTTCGGATCTGGATATCAGAGAACTTTCTTACTCCATTTATTGAAGGTACCAAGCGATTAAAGAGAGCCTTAGAGAAAAGGAGAGAAAGAGTCATGTGACCGGCCTCAGCACCCAAGGGACCAACACTAATAATTCAGGTACTTCCCCTTTTCACACACACACATACACCCCCTGTCTGCACCCTACCTTGTCTGTCTGGGTCAGCTCATGAAATATCCGAGCATCGATGGCAGCAGCCACGAGGTTATTGGCTGCAGTGATGGCATGGATGTCACCAGTGAGGTGGAGATTAAACTACAAAAGAGCAGAAGCCACAGCAGTCTCTAGATGATCCTCCCACAACCAACTCAATCTGCACTGATGCTAACGGGCGCTGGCTGAAGCATGGCCAGTGGACAGGCTCAGAAGTGGGCTCCTCAATGAAAAGCAAATGCTTGAAAACATGCCCGTCACTCCAGCACTCAGGAGGCTTAGGGAGGCCTGATATCAGTTCAAGGCCAGCCTGAGCGTGCGCAAAATGATTATCCCCACTGAAAGGCAGACCCCCAAGACTATTGCCAAAAGTCCACAAATAAAGATATTTAATGTGTTGCTCCTAACAAAAAAACAAGTGGATTGCCCACTAAGAATTCTTAAAAAAAAAAAAAAAAAAAAAAAAAAAATCTCTGGAGGGGAAAAGCTATCATACAGAGTTGGCAAACCCTGGACGGCTTTACCTCTTCCATAGGAATGACCTGGGAATAGCCACCTCCTGCAGCGCCACCTAGAGGACAGGCCAAGGGTGGGGACACGGGTTAATTTGCTTCTCCATGACTTGGATCCAAAGACCAACAAACCCGTTTTCAAATTACTAAGCATACTGTTTGTTTACTTCCTATTCATTTGGACAGATGTGAACAGGTGTTTTCTAATTTTCTTCACCGCACTAAAACACTTAATCATGTTCACGCTGAACAGTCTCTCAATTGAAATCTGAGTACAAATGACAAATCCATGAACACACACATACATACCTACTTATTATCTTTAGAAATAGGTTGGTTCCCTGTGATTCCTAACATATTAAAAAAACCCAGATGACAGTTATATAAAGGCAAGTCTGTTTAATTTCCTCCTCTTATAAAGCTACTCTAGCTTCCAAAAAAGGAATCTTGAAGGGACACACCTAACCCAGAGAACGCCAACTCCTAGAAGACCTATTAGAAAACAGGTGAACTGACAGAATTCTGCTGGCCTGTGTGGTTAACAAAAGGCCGGTCAGGACATCCAGGGTGCCATCACATAGGTAAGACAAATGACCGTGTAAAGAGCAGATCTGGTTTTAGTGAGGAAGAGACAAGGCAAGGGAGGCAAATTCAGTAAGAGGAAAGGAGAATGATGGGAATAGGGGAAAAGGCTCCTGAACTCAAAAGGGGATCATTATAAGGTCAAAGGCAGGGCACAGCGGCTCATACACATAATTCCAGTACTCAAAAGGCAGGAAGATGGCAAAGAGGCCAGCCTGGGCTACACAGTGAATTCCAGGCCAGCCTGAACTACCTGGAAAGACCTTGTCTCAAAAACAAAATGAAACTAACAAACAGAAGAAGTCAACCCATGCTGCCTGCTCAGAACATCTGCGTTAATTACTGGAACAGCATGTCATGTGGCAAGTGAAAAGGTCACCTCTAAGAACATAATATAATTAATAAAAGTAGTTTCAATTGAAAGAGTATGTTTTGAAAGTAAAAGCAACCCTGTCTAGGAAGGCAAAGAGGAGTAATGGGCAGGGATGAGGGAAGGGAGGGTATGGGCTTTGGAGGATGTGATGCGTATTTGTGTCAAAGTGTCCTTATGTATGGACAAAGAGGATGTGCGGAGAAATGCTAAACCAAAACAGAAGCCTGTTTGAACGTACAGCTCAGTGGCAGTGTTTGCCTAGCATGTGCGATGCCCTGAATTTAATCTCAACCAGTGCATGTAAAATAAATAATAAATAAAATAAGTAACCAGGGGCAAAAAAGAATAGAAGAGCATCATTACAAACCACAGTGATCAAAATTAGGAGGTTAAATATGGTTACCGATCTAGGGTTCTTACCTAATCAAAAGTGTTGTGCGTCGTGGCTTAGAGCTTGAAATGGGCATGAGGCAAGAGTTGCTGTGGTCTGAATTATTGTGGGTCTCAACATTCCTGATGCTGCGACTGTTTAAATCAGTTCCTCATGTGGTGACCCCCAACCATGAGAGTACTTTGCTGCTACTTCACGACTGTAATTCCGCTACTATTATAAATCTTAATGTAAATATCTGATATGCGACCCATCGCTCTAGCGGCTGGTGAGATAGCTAAGTGTGGGTAAAGGTGCTTGTTGCCCACCCAACAACAGAGTCTGACCTCTAGGATCCATATGGTGGAAAGAGAAAAAAATCAGGCAGGTTGTCCTCTGACCTCCACACGAAGGCTGTGGCACAAGCATGCGCGCGCGCACACACACACCAACCAAATAAATGTAAGATGGTGCCTTTAACCAAGTTACCAATAAAGTCTCATTGTTGCTATTATAAAGCGGTGATATCATCTCATATGAGAAGAAAGAATGCACAGTAGCTAGCACAGAGCATACACTAAATGGGGGCAGGCTTTTCTTATTCTGTGGGGCTGGTCTCTTTCAATGGAAGCCTGAATCAGCAGCCATGATTTCCTTTATTATTACTGGGACAGTAGGGTGGATATCAGGGTCAAATAAAGACCTCTTGGACTCCATTTCAGACATCCCCCAGAATCCCTGGGTATATTAAAAGTCCTAAGTCTTGGGGTACCGATGAAAGCCTTCCTCAAATGCATCATGACACAAACATCTGACGCAAAGACTCCAGCTATCTAAAGGAGCTGAAGCCCCCATAACCATCCATGGGTAAAGTCAGTCTGGGAAGACTAAAAGGCAGACAGACAAGGGAGACACACAAGTACCTTTTATTCCAAAGGTGGGGCCCTGAGAAGGCTGTCGAACACACGCAAAGACATTCTGATTCAGGTGGGCGCCAAGGGCTTGCACCAACCCAATTGTAGTTGTACTCTTCCCTTCTCCCAGGGGTGTTGGAGTTATTCTTCAAGAAGAGAGCAAAAGACCATAGAATTAATGCCACTCAAATCACTGATCACTCTAGAGATAACTCCTAATATAAATAATAAGAACAAGAGGCTAGAGAGGTGGCTCAGGGGTTGAGGCCCTTGCTACTATTCAAGAGGGCTGAGTTTGGGTGCCAGCACACACGTACCCAACAAGCCACCTAGGCTTGCAGCCCCCTAAAACATAGCCCCAGTTGAATCCTATATGTTCTTCTGGCTTCTGCACGTGCGCACACATACCCACACACAATATATAAAGATGAGAGAGAGACAGAGACAGAGAGAGACAAAAAACCTGAGAGATCTTCTAAGAGTTGCAGTTGTGATGTTCAAAAACTTAAAAACAAAAACCGGAGTCTACCAGATGGCTCCATTGCATCAAAACCTTACACTGAGTTCCATCCAGGACCTGTATAAGGTGGAATGAAAGGACCAACTCCACAAAACGGTCCTTAACTTCCACAGGAGCAGCCCTACATGCATATATCATGTACGTACACAATAATACAATTTAAAAGAACTTTAACTCTACTCACTATAAGAAGAAATATAATTGAAACTTGACCCTGTTATCCACTGCTTTTAAAAGTTATTTTTATAAAAATTTACTTTAATTTCTATTTTATGTGTATGGGTGTTTTTGCCTGGATATATGTCTGTGCAGCCTGTGGAGACCAGAAGAGGGCATCAGATTCCTTGGGACTGGAGTTACAGACAGCTCTGTGAGCCACCATATGGGTGCTGGGAACTGAACCTGGGCCCTCTGGGAAAGCAGCCAGCGCCCTTAATCACTAAGCTTAATCACTGAGGCCTTTTGCCTCCTTTAAAGAATGATTTATTTATTTGTTCTGATTTATGTGTATGGGTGTTTTGCCTGCACACATGTAAGTGTACCATATGTATGCCTAGTGCCCTCAGAGGCTAGATGAGATATCAGATCTCCTAGAATTGCTTCTTAAGAGTCTGTGGGCATGCTCTCTCTCTCTCTCTCTCTCTCTCTCTCTCTCTCTCTCTCTCTCTCTCTCTCTCTCTCACACACACACACACACACACACACACAATAAATTAAAGAAATAAAACCTTAAAACAACAACAGGTCTGGGTGGTAGTGGTGGTGGCTCATGCCTTTAACCCCAGTACTCGGAGGCAGAGGCAGGTTGATCTCTGAGTTCAAGACCAGCCTGGTCTACAGAGGGAGTTCCAGGACTGCCAGGGCTGTTACATGGAGAAACCCTGTCTGGAAAAATAAAACAAACAAAACCCAGTAACAACAAAAGACTGAGCTAACAGCTGTTCCACATACATGTTCTAAATGCAAATGCCACCACAGTGATAACAGACAGGCTGCATGTAGAAAACTGCTGTCAACAGGACATACATACCCAGTCACTACCACGTATTTCCCATCAGGCTGATGCTTCAGGCGTTCCAGTGCCGACAGCAAGACTTTGGCCTTCGTCTCCCCATACAATTCCACCTCTTCTGTGAGCAGCCCAATTTCTCGGGCCAGATTACAGATGGGCTTTGGTTTGCAAGATCGTGATATATCAATGTCACTTTAAAAACACAAGCACGGCATCAGTCTTTAGCTATTGCATTTAATTAACCATACTGGTAACACCCTCCTCTACCCCATCCTTCTCTACTGCTGTCAGAAGAACCCATGGACCCAGTTCCCAGCAGCTAAACCCTAACTAGCCACCAAGTTCTAACCAAGAACATTTCATTCTCACCTTGGAACAGGTGTCTTGAGGCTCAGCTTGTTATACTGAATAGTCCACTTCCCTGGCTGAAATTTCTGCAAGAAACGCTGTGCGCTCTCTACTGTGCTCTGGACAAAGAGACAAAAATGGAGATAGAGGAGGTGGGCAGCTTAACTACACAATCAGCTCCAAGGCCCAGGCTGTTACAGTTCAGTCCCCAATTGAACCAGTTCATGATCACCATTGGGAAAAACCTCCCCTAGGGCTGAGTGAGGCTGTGCCATGCTCCAAAGCCCTTTGTCTCACCCACAAAAGCAGGTGATGGCTCATCAGTGTTTCTACTTCAGTTCTACGTTCCAAAGGATGTAAGAATTGCTTCCTTTAATACGAGAGAGATACCATGTCTTTGTTGACTCACAACACTTTCCCCAGCAGTCTCCATCTGTGCCTAACTTCTAAGTAGGTCTTAAGTGGTGTTTTTGGGTGGAAAGTTCTTCAGAATAATCGGAACTTTCTGCACTGTACCTGCATCAGCATCGCCACGGTCATGGGTCCCACACCGCCAGGGACGGGTGTAATAAAGCTAGCTCTCTCCTTGGCTTCATCATATGCCACATCTCCCACAATTTTCTTCCCATTTGGTTTTGTATCATCTGGTTCAGAAGGGGAAGAAAAATCAAAGTTTCAGAGACACAATAATGGTGTTAATCTCCAACTTTAGTGATTAATTATGACAGTTTGTCTCCGCCCCCCCCCCCCCCAAATCTATGTAAAATGTGAGAGTGCATTAGTCCTGTGAGGCTCAAGTGTCAACTTAAAGCTATTTACAGGGCTGGGGTGCAGTTCAGGCCCTGGGTTCTATCCCAAGCACCAATGTGAGATAGATGGTAGGTGTGTTATAAAATTATATTATCTGAAAAACCTCATAAGATGTGTAAATGGTGAGAAATGAAAATTAAAATAATTTAAAAATAAACAAAATAAATCCTTTTTTAAAGGGGGCTTTTCAGATCCCAGAGAATCCTTTTGTAGTCTCTGGTGATAAATAAAATATGTGTTTTATTCTTAAAAGTGACGACCTTTTAAAATGCTAATTTGCCAAGGCCTACAAAAGAATTTTTTTTTAGGTATACAAAGCTCCAACTATGTCACAGCTGCCAGATACGGTTTCTACAGCAACTGTCAGCAGTTAGTGAGCTTCAGGCAGGAGCTGGAGGAACAATTCAACACCCAGTTCCAAAGACAGCAGTTACTTAAATGCTTGCTCAAGGCAAAGAATATAATTACATTTCCCTTAAAAGGACCAGAAATACAAACCTCACCAGCAAAGATTAGCTATTCAAGAGGATAAGCTCAGTGATGCACCATTGCTCACTCACTCACACAAAAGACATCCCACACTCTGTTCAGGTGCACTTCCAGGCTCTGCTGGGGGACAGGCCTAGACACTTGAGTAACCCCGGGGAGGATTCGGTAGAATCAGAGACACGTTGCCACTTCTCTTTGAGGGTGTCTCTGTGCCTGAGAGAAAGTTTTCAGATATAGCCAACAAAACAAAACAACCCAGAACCAAGAAGCCCTTTCATCAAGGGCCAAGGTCCAAAACTGCAGTGGCAAGGAAGATTCTCCTTGTAGTCCTCAAAGCCATTTCTAAATGCCAAGGAAGTGGGAGGGATGGTTCAGAGAGCAAAAGTAGAGCCATGGGAGCAATGTAACCTGAATCAGAGCCCCAGAACCCACATAATAAGTTGTATCCCGACATTCCAACATTCCTAGTATGAGATGGCAACAAGGCTGGTGGGCCAGCTAGTCTGTGGTATACAGAATGGCAGAAATAAAACTACCTCACCAAGGTGAAGGTAATAACTTCCTGGAATTCCAGAAGTTACCCTCTGACCTCCACAGTGGCCCACAGCATGTACCAAACACTATAAGAGCTGACTGAATGATCTGTTGCCAAAGAGACAAGAGCCTCACAGATACTGTGTGGTCTGTGGGGCAGTGACCACTTATCAGCACTTAGGCTATCCACTCAGAGCCCTAGACTTTCTCTCTCAATGGAAAGTTCCAATCATAGAATTCAATAAAGTTTGATCCTGACATTTAATTTGGAGACCCCTAACTATAGAGGCCAGTACAGTAGCTATTACACTGAGTGAGTGAAGACTAGATCTGTCCCTTCTTTTCATATTTCTTATAAGTAAAACATCAAGCATTTCTCAAATTACCTTTACCAGTAAGCAAAGCAGAAAAAACACATTTACAAGTTCTAACCAATACTTTCCCCACTCCATTTGATTCCTAAAAAATATTCTTTTGGTGCTGGAGAGATGGCTCAGAGGTTAAGAGCAGCTGACTGCTCTTCCTGAGGTCCAATGGTCAATTCTCAGCAACCATATGGTAGCTCACAACTATCTGTAAAGGGATCAGATTCCTTCTTCTGGTGTTCATGAAGACAGGGCACTCATATATATACAATACATGACTGAGTAGATTTTTTAAAAAAAAAAATTATTTTTGAGGTGACTGGAGATATAGCTCAGTGGCAAAACATTTGCACTGAATGTGTAAAGTCCTGAGTTTGATTCCCCAACCCTACAAATCAAAATTTAAAAACTAGAAAAATATGTGAATTAATGTATTTGTTAATTCAACAATTTGTAAAGTAATTTATTCCTTTTACCCTTGAGTGAATCACACAAACATTTCTTATGTTTTTTAATAAGATAAAACCCAATCTTGTGCTTGCTAAACTCTTGTTCTACCACTGAGATTCAATTCTCAAGCAAACAATTAAAAAAAAAAATATTAAGCAAGAAGTGACCCGGGGGTAGACTAGATTGCTTTATCAAATGAAGAATTCAAAGAACAGCCTTTAGGTCTTGAAGCCTAACCTGTGGCCTATAACCTAATGATTCCACCATTCTCACAGGACTACACAGCCTGGCCTTACTAATATTTATGTTCCCATGTGCCTAGGACTGGAGAAAATACTGATGACCACTAATGCTATCTCACCATTCACATGAGAACTCCTAGAACTCACTCTGTAGACCAGGCTGGCCTTGAACCCAGAGACCTGCCTGCCTCTGCCTTCTGAGTGCTGGGATTAAAGTGCCACCACTGCTCTGACTGCCACCCCCTCTTTTTAAAAGGCCCATAGTAGTTTATGATCCAGAGATACGGGGAATGTACTCAGACTGAGCTTAGATGTCACATTGCAAGTGCTCACAGTGGGGAGCAGGGGAGCAACTTCTTCCGCACCCATTAGATAATTACACCCAGAAAAATGAGAGCTCAATTATGAGCTACTGTCTTAAAAGCAAGGCCGAGTGGGAGGGAGGTTAGAAACGGTGAGAATTTGACAGTGACTAATGCTCCTGGCAGCTCAGTGTCTGCATTTTAAACTTCAGATGGGAAGAGAGAAAAAAAATCCTTGCTGCAACTCGCCTCTGCAACTCTACAGATCTGAGTGCTAGCGTCAGAAGAAGGATGCAGGACGAGACAGCCCAGGGATCACTGAGGAGCTGACTGTGGAGCTGAAGGATACGGGACACAAGCACATCTGAAAAGCCAACTTCAGAGCTAGGAAGACAAAGATCATTCCTGAGGGACAGGAAATCAGATAGGGCTTAGGAAGAATCGACACAGGAAAGGAAGCTATTTAAATTCCACATACAGAGAAGGGCGATTGCTGTGTAGTTCAATGGGAGAGCACTTGCTTAGCATGCACAAGGTCCTCTGTTTAAGGAGTCCACAACTGGGCCATGCTCACAGGGCCCAAGGCCTGCCATAGTGCTCAGTGCACCGAAGTAGTTACTGAACTTGTAACTGTTTCTTTCCTCGGTTAACACAGACACACGCAGACACGCGCGCGCGCACACACACAGACACACACAGACACACACACACGCACACACACAGACACACACAGACACACGCGCGCACACACACACACACAGACAGACACACACAGACACACGCGCACACACACACACACAGACACACACACAGACATACGAGCATGGAGGTATTCCTGTACTGTTCTTGTTCTTGAAATTTTTTTTTTGACAGAACCAACCGCTGCACAGACAAGAGATGCAAAGGAGATGGTTCAGTAGGTAAAAGCACTTGCCACCAAATCTGATGATGTAAGTTCTGGTAAACAAGGGGTGGGTGTGTGGGGGGTGTTACCAAGAAACTAACAAGTGCAGTCAGTTAGCCTGGACACCGATGGCAAAAGAGTGACTCCTGTCCCAAGCAGAAAGAAGTGGGACAGAGGAGGGTGGCACAAGATTTCATCAAGCCACTCAGGATGGCAAACAATTTAAAATTCAGTAATGTTGAGGTGTGGTGATGCATGTCTTTAATCCTAGCACTCTGGAGGCAGAGGCAGGCAGATCTCTGGGAGTTCAGAGTCAGCCAAGATGAAAAACAACCTCATTGACTGCCTAGTAGTACTTTTCCATTTTCTATCTTTGGCTCACAGTTGACCATGAGTCACTGAAACCAGGGCAAACAAGGTCATTGACGAGGAAAACTATTGTAGTGTATCATTTAGGTATAGCTATTGCCCTTGTCTAAATAAAGGTGACAGATGAGTATACCTATAGACCCAGCATTCAGGAGGCTGGCACAGGACAAGCATTAGTTCAAAGCCAGGCTGGCTAGAGGAAGAGATTGTATTTCAAATAATCAGAAAAACAGACAAACAAGCAAGCAGCAATACATTTGCCTCTTCTTCAATTCTCTTTGGACTAAGCCAATGAGGACTAGTATGGGACAGCGGGAGCCATACCTCTGACACCAGGAATGACAGTTCACAAATGACAGCTCCTTACCCACTGCAGAGCCAGCCCCACTAAGCCCCAGTGCTCACTATAAAATGAGACTGAAGTTCCCTCTCTCCGGCACTACTCACCTGGAACGTAGTTGATCCCACAGTCTATGACGACAGCCCCAGGCTTGATCCAGTCCCCTTTAACCATCTCAGGCTGTCCTGTCGCAACCACCAGAATGTCCCCTTTATTTACCTAGGAGAGGAGGGAAGGGGTCAAGACTTAAGAAATTAAGTAATCAAATACAGACACACACACACACACACCCTAGAAGTGGAAAGGAGAATTATGAGCTGTGGAATTAAATTTTTAGCATCAGCAACATTTTCAGGACACTGGGTAAGGCCTCAAAGGCAAACCAGAGTTCCTTCTGACCCACCCCTGCCGTGCTCAGTCCTATAATGCCAGAAACCTCCTCTCACTAATTATTTCCCCCAATGGGAAAGGCAGTGAGATCCTGTGGGGCAGGGGGAGCACAGGTCTGGAGCCAGACTCCGGCCAACACCCCTGGTTATGTAACCTGGAGACAGCACCCTCTTTTATGGAATGTGAGTGTTACCGCCACCACCACAGAACAGTTTGAGAATATGAAAGAGGGGGTGCCAGGCCTCTAGCTTGTTTCTCTGCCCACATACAAAACTACACTGCTAACAAGGACACGACTGTGGGAACATTCTTGGATCAGAAATACAGTGTCAAAATCAAGTTGCTGGAGCTAAGGGTGTACAGCCCAGTGGTGAAATACTGCCCTACTATAAGGGGCTCAACCCAGCCTAACAATAAAAATAACAATAATAGAGCGACAGACAACTGCAGATGCCTCACTGCCTACATCCTCTTTCAGAGCACCTCCACCCCACGGCCAAGATCATCATCCGGGAGATCTATACATGAGGTAATTCCACTGCCTGGCATCATTCTCTGCATAATACTGCTAAACCCTGTTCAAGGGGCAGACTGCTGTAGAAAACGTATGGTCAGAAGGAGCTGGAGAAATATGGTCAAGTTTGTGATGTGAATGTGCTCCTTCCTCTTTTAAAATGAGTCAAGAAGCACATCATGGCTACTGGGGTTAAGTGAGATAATGTATGTATCCGTGCACACCAATGCCTGCTGTTCTCTGGACCTCCTACCTCTTTGTCCAGATTGGCGGTCTTGGAGTGGCAGGTGGTCACTGTGGCATTGTTCCACAAAAGCAGGTCATGCATGGGGGCACCAACTATTTTACTTCGCCCAATCACCACAGCATGTCTTCCGGAAATCTGCACCCCTGGAAGAGAAGCCAGCATGCATTAAAGATGGAAAAGCAGCTGCCCTCCTTCACACACCACGAGGATGGGAAACAGAGCATAAGCGTACAGAAGCAAATGGAAGTCTTCCTGAGAACACTCCCTTGGCAATGACATTCTCAGTTCCAGCCACAGTCTGGGACGTGTAACACTGTCCTTCCTGAAGGGTTGGGAGATTTGTTCATTGAGTCATAAGGGAGTGGGAAGGAACACTAACTCAAAAAAGAAACCTCGACACACAGCTAACAGCCATATGGAAGTAGTTATCAGATTAAACTACACGGGCAAATTGTCGTGAAAACTATGGTATATGAAACAGGGTCAGAGCAAAGGAGGAAATTAGATTAGTATCAGTAAGCCTTTCCAGATTTGCTGAGTTAATTCATACAGTTTCTCATCCAAAGTTCTGTCTGGCTTAGGGCCTGAACCACAGCGTTATTGCAAGAAAGTGCTAATGGGAACTGTAAGTGGGAAAGCATTTTTACTGACTCAGCACCTATGCTTCTGACACTGCATCAGCACCCCCCCCCCCCAACTCAATGCTGGGGACCACACCAAGGCCTCACACATGCTGGGCATGGACTCTTCAACCCAACTATACCCGAGGCTTGTTTTTATTGAGACACTCTAAGTTTCCTGGTTTATCCCTGAACAGTCTCTCTATAGCTCAGCCTTGAACTCATGGTCCTCCCACTAATCACCAGACCCAGCCTACTAATGTGCTTTTTAGCACTGATACCTGCTGTCCCACAGAGGACATCACTCCCTGGCCTATGAGACACAGTCCATGACTATGAGAATGGAGCAGGGTAGGAGCTGTGTGGAGGAGGGGCCTGAAAATGAGCTGCCCACACAGGACAGGGTTCTGTAACACTGCCTGGCTACTCTATATCATCATGCTGAAAAGGCTATCAACTCTTGCTTGAGGCAGCTTGAGATTTAAACCACACTTCTCACAAAATAATTTCACCAAAAACCAGCGTTTAGAGAACATTAATGTCATAACCATCTATACTAGAACTAAAGTCCTCGACCTTTGAAATAATTAACAAGTAGTAGTGGGTTGAAGGCATGGCTCCACTGTAGAACAGCTGACTAGCATGAGCCTCACCCTCAGCACCACAAATCAATTAATATCAACCAATCACATCTTACCGTGCTAATGAGGATTCAGCAAAGACCTGAAGCTTTCTTAAGGTTACAGTGACTTCACATGTGAGACACCGGGAAGCCACAGCTGCCTCCCAGTTCATGGGATTTGTTTCTACATAGCTGTAATAAACATTGGCCAAACATACTAAAGAATAAAAATTGTAGGTCTGAACTGTCATAGCTGGGTCAAGGCTTCTGGCTTGACCTTTGTTGGCCAACAGCAAACAACTTTCATTACTAATGCTGGTCAGACGCCTCACTGGAAACTAACCTACTTCTAACAGGACTTATTCCCTTGCAAAAAATAAACTCTGCTAAAAGTATTTATAGCAAAACTAAAATCCAAAGGTACTAAGCTGTGTAATACAGTAATGTGGGGCGACTGTTCACAAGATCCGTTCTAGCCATCTGTCTACTGCTGAACCACAGTAGGGACTTGGTGCTGGCTCTAGGGACAGGAACTTACACTTTGCACTCTGATTTTTTTTTTTTTAAAACAATTTATTTAACTTTATTTTAGGTGCATGGGAATCAGATCCCCTGGAACTGGAGTTATAGACAGTTGTGAGCTGCCCTGTAGATGCTGGAAACTGAACCACGGGTCCCATGGAAGAATAGCCAGTGTTCTTAACTACTAAGCCATCTTTCCAGTCTGCACTCAGAAATCTTATTGCCATTTAGGATTCTCCCCCCACCCAAAACACACATGCAAAATAATTTGTGTAATAGTAAGCTTCAGGCCAGAACTTTTGGCCCTATGCCTGAGGTTCTGTTCCACAGTCTCACAGACCCACAGAAACACATAGATAATTGTATTTATTTTACACTGATCAGCCTATAGCTCTGGTATATTGCTAGCTAGCTCTTGCTCTTAAACTAACCTATGATTCTTATTCTGCTCAGCCATGGGGCTCTGCTTTTCTCAGAGTACCATAGTTGTACTCTGTATCTGCTGGCTTCTCTGGTGTCTCCTTGGCATTTCTGCCCTGTTCTTCCTGCTCCCAGAGTTTTCTTAGTCTTGTAGCCCTGCCTACACTTCCTGTCTGCCTTCAGCCAACCAGCGATTTTATTAAACCAGTAGGTGGGACAATTATTTACAATGTAACAACATAATCCCACCACAAACTTGCTTTGAAAGCACACAACCTTTGGCTTCAAATCTTGGTCCTGTTATCTCTTAGACAAAACTATCTCTCTGGCCTTTTGTCTGTTTGCTTATTTCACTTGCCATGCAGGGACCTGAACTTTAGCCCTTGGTTTTGAGACAAGTTCTCATGCATTCAGGATTGGTCTCAAACTCAGGATCCTCCTTCCAAGTACTGAAATAATAAGTGTTTTTGCAAATAGAAGACTCTGAGCTTATTTCCACAGCTGTTAAACAACAGCATGGATATTTCACAGGGCTAGGGAGAAAACTAAGCATTTCCTCCAGGGTTTTTTTTTGGTGTGTGTGTGTCAATCATGTCCATTTCCCTATGGCCCAATTGTTCTGTATTGCCACGCCTCTAGAAGGCTCTTAGGAAACAGTGCCCTCCTGTTACTGGCTTTGCTCATTTTTACCTGTCTCTTTGATGAGTTCCAAGCATCCTTTGGGTGTGCATGGAATGAAGCAGTCACTCAGATCACCTCTGGCAAGTTTCCCAGCACTGATGCTAGTCAACCTGAAACAAAGTTGTCAAAATAAGGAAGAAGGAGGGATGCCTCTGCTTTTACAAACAAATGTTTCCAGAACAGAAGTGTAGTAAATAAGCCAGTGTGGGGGCGCTTACCCATCCACATCCTTGTCAGGGGAGATAGCATTAATAATGGCTTCAGTGTTGATGGAATTCTCTGAATCCAAAGGCAGCTGCACTATGAATCCATGCACAGTGGAGTCCTCGTTCAGGGAGATGACACACTTTAACACCTAAAACAAGTGTCACATTTAACTTACCACCCAGATGTTGAAAGGAACAAGTGTGGGCTGGGAAGAAGAACCTGGAGATCTTCTGTCTCCAAGTCTATGACAGTGAAACACCTTACCACACTCATTCATATACACTCACCTCAGACTCTGTGGACGTTCTCGGTAATTTAATGTGAGTGGCTTTGATCCCAATCTATAGAAACACAAGAAAGAGGTAAACAGTAAGAGAGCCTGAGACCTGGGCCTGTTACTATGAAAGACCATGACTAAGACAAAGGAGTGCCAGGCATCACTTCACCCGGTGTGTGGAGAAGAATCAACTCATTGTACCACTCACTCATCACCATTGCACTCAGCATCATTCCACACCCATTCATCTGGCTCTCCGGGAAGCAAACCAATGAGAAGCATGCGGGGCAGAGGGGTGTCAGCAGTTAGATTAGGGTTTGCTGTTGGCAAAAAGTTTTGTGGGGAGGGGTCCCCAACGGAACGTGGGGTAATGATGGTGTTCTGGCTTTACCTCTTCAGCAGCCTTCAGCTTCACATTTATATAAAGATTAGAATCATCTCTGTTGCCAACCTGGAATAATAAATACATGCAAATCAGACAGGGAAAGGCAAAGTGTACAGAAAAACTTCTGCAGTTTTAGTTTGGATAAAATTAATGTTTGAACTGTGGTGAAGAGAACATTCATGGAAGACAAAGGAGGTTGGTGTGAATCCAAGCAGCTTTACCCTGTACCCTCTAGCCAGGCTCCTACAATCCCAGGGACAATGCCAAAATGACATGGACCTGTACTGTAGTTTCAAGCTACTCAAGAGGCTGACACAAAAGAGTTGCTTAAATCTATCTGATAACAGCCAGTCTAGGCAATAGGGATAACTCATCTTTAAAGGGGGGGGGGGGGGGACTGGAGAGATGGCTTAGAAGATAGGAACACTGGTTGCTCTTCCATAGGTATTGAGTTCAATTCCCACATGGTGGCTCACGGCTATCTAAAATGAGATCTGGTGCCTTCTTCTGGCGGGCAGGCATATGTGCGGGCAGAACACTGAATACAGAATAAATAAATAAATCTTCAAAAAAGAAAAATAAAACTATAAAAAGCAACAGCAAAAGGGTATGCACCTGCTACTGCATTGTAAACAAGGCTACCAGAAAGGTGGAGTTACTTAGAACAGGACAGGTAATTACCATCAGTCCAGAAGGATGCCAGAGAGGCAGAAGTTCCTAAAGGTACAGTTCACCCACCTCCCACACCGGGGAGTGTGTGTGTGTGTGGGGGGGAGACGGACACAGATGGACATGGGGGACTGGACGGGACACTGCTCATGTCCAGCCACACTGCAGTGAAAGCTTCTAGGCAGGACAGTTGGCTAGCTTACAGAGAACAGGACCAGGGGAGAGGGCACAGCAGTCTGCATGGGGGCCAGTGTGCTCTTTGAACCCTGAGCCCACTACACACCCTGGCCACACTTGCAGTTCTTTGCAGCAATCGGTTATCTGTAAAAAATCTAGTTCACAAATATTTTCCCATGTTCTGGTGGTCAACATTGCTTTGTGGTAAGTTTTGCCTGTCTCCACACTGTAGAATGTGAAGTAGTGGTTAAGTGAAGTCCTCAGCACAGGCCCCAGGCTGATGGAGGCTGGCCTTCACGACAGCAATTCTAAAACTTTCCCTGTGGATAGTCTGATGCTGCCTGGGGATCTTAGGAATACGGCCTGATTCTCAGCTCTGGCTGTCCCATATTTGTTTGGGTATCAGCTTTGCTGACTAATCTGAACTTCAAAGGTCTAGGAGAGTCCTCTAGCGAATCTTGACTCTTGGAGGTTTAGCTTTGTTTTTTGATCCCGCCTCCTGCATGCTAGACAAGCACTGGGCCTGTGGTACATGCCCAAGCTCTAAGCCTCTCACAGAGGAGCTGGTTATATAATTAATGATAGACTAGATGCAAGAATGTTTTAAGAACACTAAATTCTTGACTGGCAGTCAAGTAGGTGGGTGGTAGACTGGTTCCCCAGAACACATCTTAATCTCAATATGATTTATCAAGAATGTTACTTAAGCATTTTATCCTGAGTGCTAATCCCTTCCTGCAAAGGGGTTGTGAATCATACCATCAGGGAGACCCAACAACACAGAAATAAGCGAGATGTGGTGGCATACACCTGTAATTCTAGCACTTCTGAGGCTGAGGCAGAAGGGATATTGACATGAGTTTGAGGCCTAGAATCTTTTGTCGCCAAGGCTGTCTCTGATTGTTGCCTCTGCCTCCCACAAGCTGGGATTATAAACTCTCATTGAATTCCTTGGCAAGTGGTTTTTCAAACAGGCCAGACAGCACGTATGATAAGGTTTTGTTTCTGCTCTCCTCTAAAATAGAGTCTCACTGTCTAGTCCTGGCTGGCCAAGAACTTGTTATAGAGACCAGACTAGCCTTGAACGCACAGATACTTGCCTGCCTCTGCCTCTTGAGAACCTGGGTTTGATTCCCAGCACCCACACGGCAGCTCACAACTATCTGTAAACTCTAGTTCAGGGGATTCAGTGGTCTTTTCTGGCCTACATGGGTACCATGTCGTGCACAGACATACATGAAGCTCATTCATCTATTTGAAAAAAAGGATGAAGGTGTTTAGACTAGAAACAGGAGACCAGTGAACAGTCATGAGGGTGACCCAAAACAAGCAGGACAGGGATCTAAAGTGGGGAACAGATCAAAGAAGCAGATTTTATAGGATAGCAGCCCTATGGGAATGAGATTTTATTCTGTTTTGGAGACACGGTCTCTTACAGGAAGAGGCTGGCCTTGAACTCCAGTCCTCTAGAAGACTGGGATTACAGGCGTATGCTACACAGGCTTTGAACAGAGATGACCATAGACCTCTGGCAGGGATGTGCAGAAGATGTCAAACCAGGGCACAAAAAGACGCGAAAAGACGTGATGCTAACATTTTATGCAGCCAATGAGCAAGCCTTGAGCATCTACACCACTGTTTCCCCGCTAGAAGATATACACAGCAGATCTAGAAGATGTAAGCAGCAGAAACTGTTTGGACTTCAGGAGAAGGTTGCAACATCAGTACATTTGAGGTCAATTTTAAACACTGTGGCTAAGAACAGGTTTGGCTGGAAGTAAGCTGGGTACTGTGCAGAAAGCATTTGGGAGGTAGAAACAAGGAGCAGAGGTTCAAGGCCATCCAGTCTGAGTCACCTAAGACCCTTTCAAAACAAAACAGACACTGAAGGAGGAAGAAATCACAAGTATTTAAAGGGAGAAACTGGTTTTCTTTGCAATCCTACAGTCCAGGACACTTCACTTCATAAAGCAGAGATGGTTTTGTAGAGCAAAGAGTAAAGGAAAGCAGAAAAAAGGTAAGAGCAAACACCATCTCAAAGTCTGGAAGGTGAGGGGCAGGGAGTCAGAAGCACAAAAAAAACCCAGCAGATTGGGCAAGGGCAGGTTATAACCTGAAACCGGCCAGTCTGAGCAATCTGTTTTCTCTCAGGTTAGCTAAACAGCTCAGTGGCATTGAACGTTTGCATGACCGGCTCCATTTTGACCTCTCACTGAACTGCTGAACGTAGCGAAGTCGCTTAGTCCAATGACTTACAGAAATGAGTTCTTTTCTTTTTTTCCCCTTCTTTTGCAGTGCTGAGGGTACACCCAGGGTCTGGTGCATGCTGGGTAAGTGCTACACCTCCAACCCACAGTCCCAATTCGTGACATTTATTTCTTCCCACAACAAACAATTAAGAATAAGCTAAGAAGTAACCAGTCCTCAAATGTACCAGGTATACACCCACCACACGAATCTTGATTCTTAGTTATTTGAGGAAGAAAAAAAAAAAAAAAAGGAAAAGCCACCACAGGAGGGAACACACAGGGCAGAGCCACAGCCTTCTGTATGTGCATTTCTGCTCTGCTCAGGCTGTGTAGATAAACAGCAGCGTGGGTCGGGAGAGGCCGTATTTAACCATCACTCATTCTGGAAATTTTTGATAAACAAGGGACAGAGGCTTAGCAAAGAATTAAATGGCACCTGCACAGACATGCAGTGAGAATATGAGACAGGGAAGATGGTGATTCTGAGGGAAGTTTTAAATGAAAGCTGTTTCTGCCATCCAAACCAATCCTTCAGACATCCATCTGTACATCTGCCCAAGCAAATGCTTGCCTCCCTATGGGATGAATCTTCAGTTCAAGGAGAAAACTGGACATAGAGAGATCAGAGTTTGGCAATATGCCTTCAAGCAGCTCTAGGTCAATTAAGGAAAGAAAAGGATTAAAAAAAAAAAAAAAAAAAAAAACAACTGAGCTTGTGACTATAATTCTAGCACTTGAGAGGTGGAGGCTTGAGGGCTACTCCGAGTTCAAGATCAGCCCATACTACTATAAGCAGTTCCAGAGGTACACAGCAAGACCCTGTCTGAAAACATGAATGAATGAATGCAAGCAAGAGAGGTTATACCGACTACAATAATGTGTACATTAATGTACAGATGTAATAATACACGCTTGTAATACCAGCACTTGGGAGGCAGAAACAGGATGACTAATCTAAGCCAATCCTGGTCTATATAATGAGACCCTGACCAAAGTGTGTGTGGAAGGAGGGGTGTCATTAAAACAAATAAAACTGATAATCTTTCTTAAAAATGAGGGTTCTTATAAAAGGAGTGTAACTGTCTTTATAAAACTCTTTAATCTGGAGACCCGCAGCCAAACACTGAACCGAGAGTCCAAATTGGAGGTCTCCATCAGGTCCCTCCCCTTGGAGCTCAGGGAGCCCTGTGGAAGAGGAGGAGGAAGAATTATGGGAACCAGAGGCGTTAGGGACACCAGGAAAACAATATGACCCACAAAATCAAATAAGCAGGGCTCACAGGGACTGAAGCAGCAGTATGGAGCCTGCCTGGGTCTGTGCTAGGTCCTCTGCAAATATGTTACAGTTGTGTAGCTTGGTGTTCCTGTGGGGCCCCTAACAGTGGGAGTGGGGGCTGTCTCTGGCTTTTTTCCCCTCTTTCCCTGTTGCTGGGTTGCCTTGTCTGGCCTTGATGTGAGATTTTGTGCCCAGTCTTACTGCATTTTGTTAAGCTGTGCTCAGTTGAGATCCCTGAAGGGAAATGGAGATGTGGATGGGGGGTGGGGGGTGGGGGAGGGACGGAACGGGAGGGGGGGGAGGGGGGGGACAGGACACAGGACACAGACTGGGAGGATGGAGGTAGGGATGTGTTGTATAAAAGAATTAAAACAAACAGGAGCAGGAAGCCTCATCAATTTAAATAACAAATGGAGAGCAATTCCCCACAGAGAAAGGAATAGGGCAGTGGAAATAACCTGCCACGGTAAATCAGGGAGGCAAAATCAGACGGAAACCCATAACCAGGCTGGCAGCTGAACCTGGTGCTGCATACCAGTAACTGCAGCACGCTGGAGGCCAAGGCAGGAGTTCAAGATAAGCTTGGGCCACACAGACAGTATCTGGATTATGATGTCAGACTACTGTTAGACAGGCAGTAGTTGCTAGGTTGACAGCCTTGTACGATTGTTTTCTGTATTAGGTTGTGGTTTTGCGGAAGGTTGTGGTGTATCTGTAGAGACTTTGACGACACAGTTATAAAACAGTCAGTTTACTTCTTTGTCAAGGTTTGTCATAAGCATTTCCTTTTAAACTCTGATACCTTTACATAGTAGGATGCCATTTTGTGTGTGTGTGTGTGTGTGTGTGTGCGCGCGCGCGCGCGCACCAGGCCACACTTTTCCATGTCTCCTACCTTGCCACGGTCCCTCAGTTTCACTGAAGAATGTTCTTGACAAGCAATACCAATTACTGATGTTATTTCACCTCAGTCTGGGAGTCTTTTCAGGATTCTATGTAAAGAATCAGGAAGTCTCCAGAGCAGCCCTGCTGTCTGTGAAGGAAGCTCAGTAGCTATTAATAGGCAAAGCATTTGTGCTACTTTGCCTTGCCAGATGAACCAGATGCATTTCCCCAACTTTTCTTGAAAGAACCGACAAACAATGATCACTCAGGCTTGAATATTTTGCAAATACTCTCTAAAAATGAACATCTGAGCTGGGTACATAGCTGGGCACATAGCTGGGCACATAGCTGGGCACATAGCTACACATTTACAGCCCGGCACTGAGGAGGATGAGGCAAGAAAATGGCCACAAGTCCAAGGCCATCACGGTCATGTGGTCCAGGCACATCAAAGTGCTAAATTCTCTCTCAAAAACAAACCAAAAAACCACTAAAAAAACAAAAATAAAACTTTCTTGACTCTTAGTCTGTTGACTAGTTTTATGGCAACTTGACCCAAACTAGCGTCAAGTTTGGGAAGAGGGGGCTTTAACTGAGGAAAACCCCCACAGTGCTCTGTGGACAAGCCTGTGGCACATTTTCTTAATTAGTGATTGATGTAGGAGGGCCCAGCTATTGTGGTAGGTGTTCCTGGGGTGTATAAGGAAGAAGGCTGAGTACTCCTTGGGGAGCAATTCAGTAAGCAGCACTCCTCCAAAGCATCTGCATCAGCTCCTGACCTGACTTCCTTTGATGGGGATTGTGATGTAGAGCTGTAATCTGAAATAAACCCTGTCCTTTCCAGGGTGCTTTTGGTCATGGTATTCTATCCTAGGCAGAAACCCTAACTAAGACAATTGGTATGAGGTCAATTGTGTGTGTGTGTGTGTGTGTGTGTGTGTGTGTGTGTGTGTGTGTGTGTTACAAATTGAACTTAGTCTCCTACATGCAAGGTAAGGTTTTCTTCTTACATACCTTTCAAACAGAACATTACACAGCCAGAGACCAACATGAAAGCAGAAGGGATTCAGTTCTTCTATTATGCACAATAGTGCATCATTTTCAAGGTGGTTCAGTGGCAAAAGGCACTTGTCACCAAACCTGAAAAGCTGATTTGGTCCAAGACCCACACAGTGGGATGAGAGTGATTCCAGTGCTGAACAGTTTTATGCAACTTGATACAAGCTAGAGTCATCTGACAGGAGGGAGCCTCAATTAAGAAAAAGCCTCCAGAAGACAAGTGAGTCTGTAAGACATTTTAAGTTAGTGATCAATGGGGAACAGCCCAGTCCATCATTAGCAGGCCTATCCCTGGGCTGGTGGTTCCGGGTTCTATAAGAAAGCAAGCTAAGGAAGCCATGAGGAGCAAGCCAGTATTCTGCACCCCTCCTTGGCCTCTGTATCAACTCCTGCCTCTAAGTTACTGCCAGTTTGAGTTCCTGCCTTGGCTTCCATCTATAGACTGTGAGTCTAGATCTATAAAGCTTTGCTCATTGTACTTCATCACAATGGTTGGATTAAGTTTCTGGCTGGACTTTCCTGACTGGCCCCTTGGCACACACCTGCAGTCCCACAGAATCACACAGACACATTAATTACACTCTGTTTGCTAACTGACCTGGGGTACAGGCATATAACTTGCTGGCTCTTGCTCTTCAACTAACTCATGATTCTTATCCTGTTCAGCCATGCGACTCGGTACCTTTTCTCAGAGCAGCATAGTTGTCCTCTGCATCTGCTGGCTTCTCTGGCATCTCTGCCTCTGCTCTTCCTGTTCCCAGAGTTTTCTTAGTCTGGTAGCCCTGCCTACACTTCCTGTCTGCCTTCGGTCAATCAGCATTTTTATTAAACCAGTAGGAGGGACAATTATTTACAATGTAACAACATAATCCCACTACATCACAGCAATTATAACTCTCATTAAGACAACCCCTGAAAGTCATCCTTTGGCTTCCACAAGAGCACACACAAGGGGCACACGCATGCACCCACACCAAATAAATGAACTTGTAAGGTTTTTGGTTTTTTGTTTTGTTTTGTTTTTTGTTTTTTTAAAAAACAAAACATATAATTCACATTTTCTTCCCAATGTTTATTGCCAAAAGGTTCTAAAGTGGGTATGGTAGGGCACACCTATGATCTAAGGACTCAGAAGGCCCAGGCAGGAGGATTTGAAATTCAACGTCAGCCTGGGGTACAAAGCTAGACCTGTCTCAAACAATGTTCTTTTTTCATAATGTTTATGTTAAGATATAAAGAGTTTACTACTGGCCATTTTGAAATAAATTACATTTAACACTTCATTTGGGGTTTGGTGGTTAGGAGCACTTGCTGCTTTTACAGAGGATCAGAATATGGTTCTCAGCACCTACATTAGGAGCTTACAGCCACCACCAAGTCTAGCTGCAGGGAACCTGACACCTCCTTCTGAACTCTAGAGATACTCACATTCACATGCACACATATGTACACAAAGATACACACTCATACAGATGGTTAAAAACAAAAAATCCTATAGGGCAGGGTATGGTAGTACACACATCTAATCCCAGAATGCAGGAGGTGAGGCAGGCGAAAAGAGCTCATTCAGTTAGAATTAGAAGCCTAGGAATTTCAGCCTAGGATGATGCAGCTCAGTAGAGAGAGGGCTTGTCTAGCATGAAGAAGCCCTGACATCCATCTTCAGCACCACATAAAACGAGACAAGGTGGCATAGACCTAATCCCAGCATGGAATTAGGAAGATTGGGATTTCAGGGTCGTTTTGGCCTACCTAGCCTATATAGCAACTCTGATGCCAGCTTGGGATACATGAGGCCCTGTCTCAAAACAAACAAAAAAGTGCCTGGAAAAGGGCACCGGCACTGGCATAGAGCAGAGTAAACTACCATCCGGAAGCTGGGCTGCAGAAGGGAGCAGGCGATGAGAAGCCATGGTATGTTTGGGGTTTCACAAGAGAAGAGAGTGAGGTCTGAAGCACTGCTGCTTCCCGTGCAGAGAGGCTAGGAAATGGCGGCATTAGAGGGAACAGGATGTTATATTACCTGCAGGATGGCCAAGCCAGGTGTGAAGCCAGGGACTTGCTCCTTCATCTGAGTTACCTGGCTCTTCAATCGCTCCCTTATTTGCCTAGAAGGGAAAGAAAAGGTGGAGTTAGCGCTTCCTTTGTGAGCAAACATGAGTGAGGCAGGCTACTGGATGTATCTCTTGGAAATTAAGGCCACCTTCACTGATGGGTATTATCTGGCATGCCATAGCTCAGGGCCTTCCCACCAATTTCCCAGGCTTTAATTTAACTCGGATTGTTCTTTAACTTCCACGACAGTAACTGAACCAAGGAGAAAGTAGAAGGAGAGCTGATTTACAGTTTCTGCTGGGAACTGAAGAAGTAGCTCAGTGGCTAAGAGAAAACTGCTGTTTCAGAAGACCCGAGCTGGGATTCCCAGCACCCACAATCAGGCAGCTCACATCATTTGTAACCCCGGCTCCAGGAGATTGGGTGTGATCCTGCCACACATTCTCATGAACACATACAATTAAGCAACAACAATATCAAAAATGTTAAAATCTTGGTTGATGCGGATATACCATGAAGTGGTAGACCATATGCCTGGTATGTGCAAGGGCCCTAGATTCCAACCTATAAAAACAAAATGGCCCCAAGGATGCGGATGGTATCCATAATCCCTCAGGGAATAAATGAAAACTTGGACACTTCTGGACGGTTCTTCTCTTCTCATTGCTACTCTCTACATGCTGTCTTAAGAAGCCTTTTTGTTGAGAACTCTGGCTTCTAACTTCTTATCACACTCTGGTGTGACTACAGGGTGTCATGAGAGGTTGAGGGACAGATCATAGAACGCCACTCCAAGCTCACCATGAATTTATCATATCCTAATTCAAGAAACAATTTTCTTTACAAAAGAATTTAGGCCAGGCATAGTGACACACACACGTAGCTCCACAACCTGGGAATCTGAAGCAGGAAGGTTGCAGTAAGCTTGAAGCCAGCCTGGTCTACTTAGCAAGTTTCAAGTCAGTCAGAGCTATAAAGTGAGACTATCTCAAAAAGATAAAATAAAAACTTAGGAGTGGTGGCAAATGCCTATAATCCCAGCAACCAGGAAGATCTGAAATTCATGGCCATCCTCAGTTACATAGCAAGTTTGTGGCCAGACTAGAATACATGAGCCAGCTCAGAGGGAGGTTTGGGGGTGAGATGAGGGAGGAGACTGAGGGAGACAGAGAGATAGAGGAAGAATAACCTCTTGAGAAACCAAGACAATCAGTTTACCAGGATATCTATCTTGATACATCACAGCACCCGATCAACACAATGATACCAATAAATGTATATCCAAATTACCCATAGGACTCAGGTCTCCGGAAAGCCAGGGCTTTATCTGCCTCCTTGGTGCTTTACCTTAACTACACTAGACACACAAATCCAAGCTGGCGCTGTGAAACCTTACTCTAATTTAGCGTCGCTTCTCCGTGAGTTCTCATTGCTGACATCAGCAGTATAGACAGCACAGGAACTAGTTTACCTGGATCAGCCAGCCTGTGACCACCATGGTGTTAAAAGCTGGGCCTGGTAGCTCAGGTCAGTAATCCCAGCTCCTCTGAAGGATCAAAAATACAAGGTCTGTCTGGGCTACAGAGTGACTTCAAGGTCAGTCTGGGCAACTCAGAGACCCTGTCTTAAATAAAACCTGGGTGTAAGGGGGAGACTCCTGTAATCCCAGCATTCAATGAGACTGATGCAAATTACTTGAACTACATAGATGTATCAGGCAAGCCAGTATACAGCAAAGACAGTCTCAGTTAAGTAAGTACGTAAATAAATAAATAAACTCACTAAGTTTTACTCAAACTTTCCAAATTTGATTTCTAGTTAGTGACTTTTTTTCCCCCCAAAGCATTGCTCAACACAAGAATATAGTTTGAAAAAATAAAAGGCCGTAGTTTTTTGTTTGGTTGGTTTGGTTTTTCGAGACAGGGTTTCTCTGTGCAACAGCCCTGGCAGTCCTGGAACTCACTCTGTCTGTTTTGAAACCGGATTTGACCTGGATTGTGGGCACAGCTCTTCTGTGGAACACGGACTGACTGGCTTGCGTTTGCACTTCCCAGCAGTCCCAGCCTGTGCTGCTCCCTGCCAATGGCAACGGGCTGCAGTATGGTGCGCAGCAGCTGAGGAGGAGCCCTGAGCTGTGTCAAGTTCCCAGGCTTGCCTCTTCTTCCCACCCTTCCCCTCTGACCTCTCTGTCCATGTGAAGCATTAGGAAGAGGGCACAGACAGGAGCACAAAATGGCTTGTGCTCAGGGCTCTCCTGTGCAAGTCAGGCATGGTGCAAATGCCTTTAATCCCAGCAGCTGGGAGGTAAAAGCAAGAGGGTTACAAGTTCCAGGTTATCCTCAGCTACAAGATGGTGAGCTTGAGTCTAGCCTGGGCTACATGAGAATGTGTCTCAAAAACAAAAAAATGGGGTAGGGGGGCAGAGGTACATGCAGTAGGCAAAAGTTTCCCACCTTATCCCAACCTAAGCAAAATCTATGCCGTACAATTACTACCAAAACATAAAAAATGGCTCAAAGACAGCAGGAAAATAGTAGATACAAGTGGGCATTTGAGATTGCCTCCTTGTCAAATAGGAAAGCAGAAGAGGCTTTCTTTATGCCACTCAAATAAAACATGGGTTCACAATAGGTCAGTGACTTTCCTCAAGTCAACTGGCAAAAAGATAAGCAAGTACCATGACCCTGGAGTGGGCAACTGGTGGCCACCTGGAAGCTGGAAGCAGTGACCAGCATAGAACAATTTTATTCTGTTGTGACAGGAGGTCACCCCAGGGTTTTGAACCCAGGTCACATGGTCAGTGGTTCACTGTTAAAAGTTTGTTCTGGATGGTTGCTGAATTGGAAACGAACCAGGGGTGTTAGAAACTGAGGTACTAGAAAGAAAACCATTGCCATTGCAGAATCCAGGCAAGACTGGATTACATCGCTGCTGACTGGTTAATTAAAAAAGGGGGGGGGGGCTGGAGAGATGATTCAGAGGCTAAGAGCACTGATTGCCCTTCCAGAGGTCCTGAGTTCAATTCCCACAACCACATGGTAGCTCACAACCATCTACAATGATATTTGGTGCCCTCATCTGGCGGGCAGGCATACATGCAGGCAGAACATTGATACATAATAAATAAATATTTTTTTAAAAAAATGATCAAGTCTAGATACACCTTCAGGAAGCACATAGAAATTGTCACAGCTACATACAGACTCTGAGCTTTGGGAACCGTTAAGTAGTAACAGAAAAATAGCTGAGTATTCTAAAGCCCAGAGCCGATTTCATACTGACACAGTTCATCTGTTTACCAAGCCTTCTAAAAGTCAGTGGGCATTTGAGACCTAAAGTTGGAAGTCTAGGGAGAAATAAAAATAAAAATACTCAGCAGGTGGAAAAGTTATGGGAACCTAGTGCCATAGGTGGTGAATTGGAAAGCGCTGGCTTTGCTCAGTAGGATAGAGGACAGAGTGTTCCAGAGTTCTATGCTACCATCTAAAATAACCTAAGCTTCAAGTTTCCTTCTTAATGGGAAAAAAGGGTTTAGCAGGAAACTAGTTACCCTGACTCCCCAAGCTCTTCCTAACAGGCAGCTCTCTCTTCTGTGAACACTCAAGTGTTGTGTGGAGGCTGGAGGACAACCCTGGATGTCTTTTTAAGTCTCTTTCTGGCTTGGAACTCACTTAAGCTGGCTAATCAACAAAGCACAGGAATCTCGGCCTTTAAAAAAAAATTATTTTAGCCAGGCCTGGTAGCAGGTACCTTCACCCACTGAGCCATCTCACTGTCCCCCTTTCTGTCTTTATAAGCCACGTCTGTTTCTATTGCTTTGAAGAAGAAAAGGTACTGTGTTTGCTTCCGGGGCTGGCTCCTAAGAACCCTAAAATAAAGAGAAGGAAGAAGCTGAGTCTGCTACAGCTGAAACAGTGGGTGTTGGGAGCTACAAAAGGAGCATGGAGAGAAAACAGAGCAACCTCTCCTGTCTTCAAGAAGCTTCTCAAAACTATAAGACATTAAATGGTAGCAAGTCCTTCAACTATTATAGTCCAAAATTTCCAGACACTTTAGGTGCTGTAGCAGAACAACTTCCTGACCATTACAGGCTCCGAAGTCATCATTTTCAGGAGCCTCCCATGGCTCTTCATTGGGCCAGACTTTCCCTGTAAGGACTCCAGAGCAAAGTAAGGCTAAAAGAAACTGGAAATACTCTGGTTCCCAGAAAGAACTACTCATGCCAGACTCATGTCATTCTTCACCAACCACCTTCAACCTTAGGGAAGATATTAGTCAGTGTCTATGTAGGAGCAGTCGGTACTGAAGGTGCATGGAAACCCAAAAGCCACAGCGTACCACTCATGTCTGTGGTTCTGACCACTGGACATCAGTAGCATCATCACAGCCTAGTGGATATGACACAGGAAGTGAAAACACGAACCAGGTACCATTTTAGGAGGATACTGGCATCTAGTGGGTAGAGACAGATTTGGTTGAGGGAGGCTTCAAAAAGGTATTATTTAAAAAGTAGACTGTGGATGTGGTGGTGCACACCTTTACTAGGGCTCAGGAGGCAGAGGCCAGTGCATGAATTCAAGGCCAGCCTGGTCTACATAGAGTTCCAGGATAGCTGGAACTACATAACAGAGACCCTGTCTCAAAACAAAAAAAAACACAGTGTGCTAAGAGGATGGATGCAAAGATGGGTCGGTGGGTTAAGTCACTGACTAGCCTGACACCTGAGTTCAACCCCTGGGACCCACGTGGTAGGAGAGAAATGGCTTCCTACAAACTGTCCTCTGAGCTCCAAACACAGGCTGTGGTATGACAGCACCAAGCTCTGGCCCTCCAGCATCTGGAAAATAAAAATAAGTGTAATAGCAGATCACCACCACACACACAAAACTAAAGTAAATGCAATAAAAATGTTAGCTTCTGAGAGATTTATATATTTTATTTATGCACATGGTAGGTATGTGCACCTTGTGTGTCTGGTACTTACAGAGGACAGAATGGGGTCATATCCCTGGAACTGGAGGTGATGGTTGTAAGCTACTATGAGCTAGGAACCTAGCCTGGTCCTCTAGAAGAGCAGCCACGCTTCTTAACCTACTGCCCCAATAAAAACATCTTAATAAATTAATACAAAATGTTTAAATAGCAGGTTAAAATCCAGCAGTGGCGGCTCATGCCTATACCCCTAACATTCAGACAGCTGAGGCAGGAGGACTGCTATCTAGGTTAGCCTAGCCTACAGAATTAGAGAGCCAAATCCCAGGCTAATGAGATAGCCCAGTGGCTAAAAGAGCTTGCTGCCAAGGCTGACACCCTGATCAATCACTAGAATCCACATGGTGGAAGCAGGGTGAGACCCAACCTCAAAATAAATAAACAAATAAACAAAGAACCAAATACACAGATAAGTTATAAATTCATTAGATAAGGGTGACATAAACACCATCAGAATCCTGGGGCATGCAAGGAAGGGTAAGATTCCTGAACAAGGAAGTCCTGACTCCCTGACTGCTGCCCTACTCCAGGAAGGAGTGGGTCAGACCCAAGCAGCTCCTGATGTTAGGTGTACAGACCACACATAGGACTATGGCCAGGCTGGCTCACACAACCCCAGCTTCAATGCCCAGTACTGCAAGAATACGGAACACAACACTGCTAAACTCCACATCATCTTTCAGAGTCAGACATCCGGATTTTTAAGAATTACAGATATGGTACAATGTCATCTAATTGTTAAAAATAATTCGGCAAGCCAAACAAAACACTTGGGTTTATACAGCCACTGTTTCATTGTAAGATCGAATTAGGAGACGGACCGGATGGCTCTGTATACAAACAGCGAAGAAGTTGTAACTGACTATATGCCAACAAGGAAAAGCCATGTCAATGGGTCTTCCGGCACAGGCCTCACACCAGACCTTCCAGCATAGGCTCACTTGCTATCTATTATTACCTAACTGTAGATCTGGCTGTCAAAGCTTGTGTCGCTGTAAATCTCGACATCATTGCCAGGGGGACACTGAAGTCTAAAACACATTTGCTTGAAGAAGAAAATGAGGCAGGAGAAAACCAAAGGAAACGTTTAGTAAAAGGGCTGAGGGCAGAGAGGCCTGTTTGGCCTCATGGCTCAGACTTCTCTAACTGTGGCTGCGGAGGGTCTGTCACTCTTTCCTGGCTTTCATGGGCACTGGCACACATATGCACATATATATATACACAGAGAGACAGATAGACAAGTACACACAATTAAAAATAAAATGAATCTTAAAAAAATAAAACAAAAACCTTTTTTAAAAAGGCATTTGGATCTTTTTTGTTTTGTTTTTTTTCCAAAACAGGGTTTCTCTTTGTAGCTGTCCTGGAACTTGATCTGTAGACCAGGCTGGCCTTGAACTCGTAAAGATCAGCCTGCCTCTGCCTCCTGAGTGCTGTGATTAAAGACATGTGCCACTACCTGGCTTGCATAAAAATTATCACCTGGAAGCTGGAATTACAAGCTGCCTAGTGCGAGAATCAAACTCCACATTTCTATAATCATGGAGCCACCTCTCCGGTTCCAAAATAGAAATTTTTTTTTTTTTTTTTTTTTTTTTTTTTTTTTTTTAAAGACAATCCCATTATGTAGCCTTAGCTAGCCTGTAATTTACTCTGTAGATCAGACTGGCCTTGAATTCAGAGATCCCCCCAACCTCCCCAGCCCTGTCTCTGCCTCCAGAATCCTGGGACTAAAGACGTGTACTGTCATGCTTGGCAGTTTGGGTCTGCTGTGTGCTTAGTAAATCAGCAAACCTGAAATGTAAGATCATTTTATCCGATCAGCGCTGGGCAGAGCAGGTAGATCCCGACAGCTCTGGTAAAACCCTTTACAAAAATGTCCCTTTATCTCCTGAGACCCTCAGACAGCTGGCATGCAAAGTGGCATCTCTCTACCTGGGCTATGGCAAAGGTGCTTGGCCAACAGCATAGGAAGGTTTGATTCCAGACATCCTCCTCTGTACCCTTCAGGCCTCTTTGGGGTTATTTTCTCACTTTTCCTTAATAAAGTTACATTCACTCTATTTACTCCTTGTTTACACTTCAATATATTTTTCAACTTAAGAAAGAATTTTTTTTTAAAATCCACATACCTCAGAAACAGCTTTCTGGAAAAAAAATTTTAAGGCAGAGTCTCATATAGCTCTGGCTAACCTTAAATTCAACATGTAGCTGAAGATGACATTGAACTCCTGGCCTCTCCTACATCTACCTGCCAAGTGCCACGCTTACAAGAGTGTACTACCATGCCCAGTATAAGACATCTTTTTAGAAAGAATTAATTAAAGTGGCCCTAATGGAGGGTGCAGGGTTAATTATAAGCAATCAAAAGGAAAAGCCAAGCAGATAAGACCCCTGGGGGAATAATGCTCCCAGCTAAGCAGAGCAAGGTGGTTCTCACACTGGCAGACCCTGTGTCCAGTGTCCTCCTACAGTGTTCACTCTTATGCATAGGGAAAATGTCACCTCAAACTTAGCTCTTGCCAGTCACTCAAGCAGGGCACTCAGTTTGCCATGAGCCATCTCCACAGACCCAAGGCCTTTATTTACTAACCAGTGAGGCCAAAGGTCCAAGGCACAAGGTATTTTGATTCAGAGTCTTCTTCCCTTAACACTGATAGGCTCACAACTCAACCCTAAGCCCATAGGTCACTTTGACAAAGAAATGGCCTTCACTCTCATGAATTAACACTGAACCCATACCACAGAAATCCGATGAGAGCAGAGCTCTCTTCCCTGCTCTGGTTCTCCTGACACCTTGTCACCTGACATCTCATTTATCATATCCACGTAACCATTCACAAACTCTATAAAGGGAGAGATTTGGGCTATTTCTTTTATACACTATTGAGGTCTTGGGCTTTGAAGATATCCTGGCATAGAGAAAGCCCACTGATACCACTGATTAAGAGAGTAAATACCCAAGAGAACACACATCACTGTCTGCTGTGTTGGATTTTGGCCCTGCCTAGCCCCATGGTCTGGACCTGCCCACTGCTGCTTAGCCCCTCAAAAATAACTCTCAGATGCTTATATTAACTACATGCTGCTTGGCCTATGGCTCAGGCATACTGCTAGCTAGCTTTGGATCTTAATTCAACCCATTTCCACTAATGTGTCTTGTCATGTGGCCTGTGGCTTGCCTATTTCTTTGCATCTTGCTTCTTGGGTGGCTGGATCGCTTCTCTCTGACTCTACCCTTCTTTCCCTCTATCTATGCTCAGATTTCCTGCCTGCCTCTAAAATGCCTTGCTATAGGCCAAAACAGTTCCTTTATTATCTAATGATAATTTTCAGCATACAGAAAGACATCCCACATTAGCTGTTTCTATCCTCAGGCCTCATACGCATATAAGTTCCAGGATAGTAAGTGTGGGGTATGAAGACCTTCCCCAAGAAACAAAACAAAGAAGGCTGAGTCTGGTGGCAAAAGGCTATAATTCTGAGAGGTTGGAGGCAGGGGGATAGGAAGTTTGAGCCTTGCCAGGGCTACAAAATGAGTTCAAAGCTAGTTTGGGCAATTTAATGGGAACTATCTCAAAATAAAATGTAAAAAAGAGAATTAAGGAGATGATAATTCAGTGTTAAGTATTAGGCCCTAGATTTAGCCTGTAATTCCTGGGGTGGGGTGAAAATGGGAGATGTCTTTGGCCCAGTAAAATGATAAGACAACCACCACGAAGAGCCTCTGTGTGTGCAGCTCAGCCTGCAAGAACACCTCTGCTTCAGGATTCCCACAGCCACGGCCCAAGCATGCGGTGCAGGAGTGACTGAGGCAGGCCGCCCATTTCTCCTACTGGAATTCTTGTTCTCTGAGAACTGTCAACAGGCAAACCAGTTCCCAGTCAAGCTCTCCTAGAAGGTCAAAGTGACAAACATGAATACACTGAAGAAAATTCCCCAGGGCCAGTGAGGTGGCTCTTGCTGGGCAAGCCTGAGGACCCCAGTGAGGGAAAAACGAACTTTACAGAGCAGTCCCGTCTCCAGGTGTGAACCAAGGCACAAGTGTGTCAGCATTATCTCTCACACACAATTAATTAAATTTATTTTTAAAACTATTAGGTTTGGTTGATGTTATTCAATAAGAGAATACTTGCCTAACAAGGTCTTTGGTTCAAATCCCAGCACTCATGAAATAAATATAAAAATTTAGAACTATACAGTGGCACATGCCTGTAATCCCAGAATTCCAGAGATTGGAAGCTGGTCAGGGGTCCAAACATATCCTATTACAGAGTAAGCTCAAGGCCAGTCCGGCTATATAAGATCCTGTCTCAAAAAGAAATAAAAAAGCTGTTTGTAAGCATAAATGAACCTTGGTCTTGAACCTGAGTTCTTGTAAGAACAGCAAAGTTAACCACTGAGCTATCTCAGTGGAACCGTGTTGATAAGAACTGGCCACTCTTCAACGCAACATGTAAAAAATTAGTTTGCTAAATTCTGATCTTGCATGTTCCAATCCCTACAATTCTAAGACGCATTTCCAACAGAAATGTGTACACTGAAGTGTTCCACCAGAAGACACGCACCACGGTTTACATCATTAATCCCAACACTTGGGGTGTAGAAGCAAGCAGATGCCTGAGAACTTAAGATCCAGCTTGGTCTAAATAGCAAGTTCCAAGCCAACAAAGAAAAGAACTAACCTCTGCAAGTTGTTCTGACTTCTACAATCACACAAAATAAGTGGTGGTGCACACCTTTAATCCCAACACTCAAGAGGTAAAGGCAGGTGGATCTCTATGAGTTAGAGGCCATCCTGGTTTATACCTTTGGTAAGTTCCAACAGAAAGGAAAGAAAGAAAGAAAGAAAGAAGGAAAATGTTCAATACTTATGGTCAATTTTTTTTTTCTCCCCCAAACAAAGTTTTTCTGTGTAACATCCCTAGCTGTCCTGGAACTTGCTCTGTAGGCTGGCCTCAAACTCAGAGGTATGCCTGCCTCCCAAATGCTAGGATTAAAGGCATGCTCCACCATACCCAGCCAAATTCTTTTTAATTATGAAAACTGAATTTGGCTTTTTAGGGTTCTCTTATGTGCTCCCCAACCTTTTCTTTCAAGATAGGGTCTCTCTCTAGAGCCCTGGCTGGCCTGGAACTATGTATATTAGTTGACCTCAGACTCACAGAAAAATCCTCCTGCTTCAGCCTCCGATTAAAGACACAAGTTACAAAGGCATTTTGTTTTGCTTGAGACAAGTTCTCATGCTGCCCAAGCTAGACTAAGCAGCTAAGTATGTGCCACCAAACCTTGCAAAAAACAGGATTTAGGTGAGTGGTCTGATCTTCAAGATGCAGAACCAGGCAGTGAGCTTTAAAACTTATTTTATACAAATGTCAATAATCCTTTAGCTTATTGATGGAGAACCCCATGACGTCAGGTTGGTATAGGTAATCATGGTTGGTAGTTTTCAAGTTTCCTACGGAGCGTTAATTGTAAAAACCATCATGGAGCAATGGCAACGCTCATCTAAATTGATCATACACATGTACCATGACCCTAGGAGTCTATTCTGAGATATGGGCAGAAATGTATAGCATGGAAAATAAAAGAACGCCCATAAGAACTAAGCATATTACCAAAAAGTAGAAACCCAAAATTCTACGGGCAAACGACTAGGAGCAGATAGTATTAGAAAACCAAGTTCTGCAATAGTCAGTAAGGAGACTACACAGCAAAGCTGGCAGCGGAGAGGAGACAAGATGTACACTGTACACTGCATGACACCACCCTAAGTTCCCAAACTGGCAAACCTAATCTAGTGTTCAAGGTCAGGATAGTAACTGACCTTTGTGAGTGGTGACCAAACGAAACTTCTAGAGTGCCAATGACCTCCAGCTCCTCCCCCCAGGCCAGCAAGTCACTGGCCAGTGCTCTAGCCCTAAGGTATATCCAGCTCTCTTTACCCCCCCCCCTTTTTAAAATTTGGGACGCTGTCTCACCAAGCTGGCCTTGAACTCTTTCTGTAATCTAGGCACCTGTGAATTCATCTCTCCCAGCCTCAGTTTTGCAAGTAGCTAGGACTGTAGGCTTGCACCACAAGGCAATATCCAAACTTAACATCGTTCTGTCTTAGCCCCCCAGGTTATTGGGCCCAGGCATGGTGGCCCAGCTGCCCTCTCTTGATCTAAGTACACAGGTATTCACTGACACACAAGCTTGTGACATTTTCTTTCTTTTCTCCTCCAGCAGGGTCTTATGTGGCTAGGCTGGCCAGGAACTCACTTACGATGGAGAATGACCCTCGAATCCCGATTGTCCTGCCTCCACATTGTACATGCTAGGATTAACTTGCCATGCCAGGCCACATTATTTTTAAAATGTGTGTGTGTGTGTGTGTGTGTGGGTATGTGGAGTACAGAGGACAACTTGCAGGGGTCAGTTCTCTCCTTCCTTAGTGTGGATCTTAGGGATTAAACCAAGACTCCTAGCCTTGGTGGTAAGAGCCTTTTCACCCTTTGGGGTATCTCACTTGCCCTCTATCCCATCACTTTTTTATCCTTTCTTTCGAGAACTCAGAGATCCATCTGCCTCTGCCTCCAGAGTATTGAGATTAAAGGCATGTGCCACCACCGCCCTATCACTTTTAATAAAGGCAAAAATCTCCAAGTAACTTTAATATGCAACTAATGTTAAAAACCACTGAAATCAATCTCAAACCAGCTACTGCTTTTGAAGAAAACCCAAAAGGCATTTGTGTATATATCAGTTCTAGATTATGAATATAGCTAAGGTTTACTGAACATTAACTGTGTCAGGAACTCTTCAGTGTTCTTTGTTAGAAACTAATCTAGTAGCCAGGCCTGGTGTTACACAGCTCTAATCTCAGCACCAAGGAAGCAGAGGAAAGAGGGATCTCTGTGAGTTCAAGGCCAGCCTGGTCTACAGAGTAAGTTCCAGGACAGACAGGGCGATGTAGAAAGACTCTCTCACAAAACTAAAATCCTCATTTCATTTTTTTTTAAAAAAAATCCAATAATCTAGATATTACTTTCAGTTTACATCTGAGGAAATTACAACATGGACATTCAGAAATTTGTTTAAAACCACACAACTAGTAAGAAGTGAAAAAGTTTCTAGATATTTTAGATATAGACAAACAAAACTGCATATGTATCACATATTACTTGTTATTATTTTTTTGTATATGGGTGTTTGGGCACAAATATGTGTATGCAGGTATGCCCTTGATACATGGAAGCCTGATGGAACTGGAGTTAAAGATGGTTATGAGCTTATGAGCTTCCATGTGGATGCCTGGAATTGAACCCATATCTTCTGGAAGAGAAGCCATTGCCCTTCACCACTGAGCTAGCTCTCCAGTCATTTTTTAAATTTCCTCTCCACAATCAAAACATACCCATACCACTCATTCTCAGTTAGCTGCCAAGATGAAAACCTAAATTATCTCTCTACAATTTCCTGTTTTGTTTTTATAAGACAGGGTTTCTCTGCGTAGCCTCTGGCTCTCCTGAAACTCACTCTGTAGACCAGGCTAGCCTCAAACTCAGAGATCCACCTGCCTCTGTCTCCCAAGTACTGGGATTAATGGCATGTATCTCCACTGCCCAGCCCTTTACAATCTTTTTAGTAGGAACATTTGAAGAAAAGAACATAGTAAAAGGTGTGAACATATAGAATATATGTTCATCTTCATAAGCAGAAACAATGTACATTAGTAAGCTAATGTTGATATAAAACTAGCTAAGGGGCAGACACGCACACCACTCAGCATCACTTTTGAGAGAAAAGCAAATTATAACCACTGAGCTAGAACCTCACATTCATCAGGATGTGTATTATTAAAAGGGCAAGGCCAAAGAGATGGCTCAGCAATTAAGTTCTCACAGCACGAGCCTGACAACCTCTCTGAGTCCTTCATCCATCCCTCAGTGGAAGGAGAGAATCTACTATGGACAAATAGTGAAGTAGAGACAGAGAATCATGGGCACTGTTGGTAGAAACATGAATTCATATGGTCATTAAAGAAAGTAGCCTAGAGTTGTGTGGGGATATTTTCAGATAAAAAATATTCAGAGATATCAGAGGAATTTACCCACTTCACCTTAACTGAGCAAAGAAATTATTTAAGGCAGGCATAGAAAGACAGAGCAGGAAGAAGAAGCCAGGAGGAGAAAGGCTGAGGAAGCTGGAAACAGTTGGTGAGATCCGTGGTGTTTCCTCTCTGATATCTCCGACTTTCCCAGAGATCTGGCCTTGAGTTTCCTTTATTCGTGCAACAGAGTTGCCTTTTAAAAAGCAGACATATCTTTCCTGGCAAAAAGACCAAGCGAAGCAATGGGATGTGGGTATCTGGAAACGTGGCTGGTGGGGCCTGGACCTACAATGCCACTCCTGCTATCACAGTAAATTTGGCATCAGAAGAACGCAAAAGCCAGGAAATGCTTCCTTTTCTGGCCTACAGCAAATGGGTTAATTTATGTTTCAGAAAAATTATATAATGCCAGGTAGTGGTGGTGGCAAATGTCTTTAATACCAGCACTTGGGGGCAGAGGCAGGTGAATCTCTGTGAATTCAAGAACAGCCTGACCTATATAGTGAGTTCCAGGACAGCCATGGCTGTTACACAGAGAAATCCTGTATCAAAAATAAATTAATTAATTAATAAAATTATATGATGGGGCTGGAGAGATGGTTCAGTAATTAAGAGCACTGTCTGCTCTTCCAGAGGACCCAGGCTCAATTCTCAGCACCCCTATGATAACTCACATCTGTCTGTTAACTCCAATTCCAGGGGATTTGACACCCTCACACAAACATACATGCAGACAAAATATCAATGTACATAAAATAAAAACATTTAAAAAATTACATGGTACCCTATGATTATGTACAGCATATATGTGCATATGTATATTCATTAATTTTTAAAAATCAAATGATTTTTTAAAAATTTTATTGTATTTTATATATATTACCTGCATGTATGTCTGTGTGAGGGTGTTAAATTACCTGGAACTGGAGTTACATTGTAAGCTGCCATGTGAGTGCTGGCAATTGCTGGAAGAGCGGCCATCTCCCACCCACCAAACAAATCAAATTTCAAAAATTAAAAGCAAAATAGAATTACCAGAACATTCCCTTTCTTTCCCTTTCCTGAATGTGTAACCAAAGAAAACTAAATTACAACCTTCTAAAGAAGTCTGCACACTCACGATAATTGTAGCATTATTTATAACAGCCAAAATGCGAGAACCTAAATTGTTCAGGATCTTTTGAAGGTTGCCCTTAGGACATTAGGCATTCTTTTGAACCCAGTGCATTGTACAAGCCAAGCAAGTTCTCTACCACTGAATGAATAGCCACAGCCTCAACAGACAAATGGATAAAGAGACTGTAGACATACTCTGGAATATTATCTGTACTTAAAAGAGATCTTGTCACAACATGGGCAGAACCGTAGGGCAATATGCTTGGGAAAACAACCCTGAGATTACAAGAAAAACCGCTCTCTTACAGGGGATCTAAATCCATGCAGACAGCTAGAGAATAAAACAGGGCTGGGGTAGAAACCAGAAGTATACCGAAGAATACAAAGTGGGAGATACGCATGAGTGAGAAGTCTGGAGCGCCAAGGTAGACCCTGAGGACTGTGGGTAATCAAAGGATACTGTAACCAGGACTGTGTTGAGTACGTTCATTTTAACAAGTCTTGTAAAAGAGGAAACTATGTAGGACGAGCATCCAAGCATCTACTTCACTACAGCAAACAAACATTTCCTACCTATATGCATCCCCAAATATGTAGCCAACCTCAAATATAAATGTTAAGCTGTTTAAAAAAATATTATTTATGTGCATGTGTGTATATAGGTGTATCCCACATCTGTTCATGGGTACCCAGAAGACCCCTGTTACCTTGATGCTGGAGTTGCGGGCAGTTGTGAGTGGTCTGACCAAAGTGCTAAGAAATAAACTGAATCCTCTGGAAAAACAAGAAGTGCCCCAACCCCTGAGCCACCTCTCCAAGTCCCCACATTAAGGTTTATTTAAGAAAGATAGAGCCTGAATAGTGCACCTGTAATCCTAACACTTGGAAGATAAAACACTGAATCAGTAATTCAAGGCCAGACTCAGCTACCTTTGAGTTTGAAACAAGCCTGGGCTGCATAAGACCCTGTCCTTAAAAAAAAAAAAAGTACTCAGATGTATGTATTATGATTTCTAGTTCAAAAATGTGGGGCTCTTCCTTGCTTTTGCAAGAGATTCACCATCTGATTTCTAATTCTCCTAATTGTTCATCTTCCCAACCTCCAGTAAAGGATCACTTTGCCCTGGGTGGGGTAGGTTTCATTATCATTTCTAAACGCCTCTACCTACAAGGCCAAGGGTTTATTGGACATTTACTGTTAACCACAGCAGTTACTAAATAACTAGTGATACCTAATGTCCTAAGAGCAACCTTCATAAGGTCACAAAATACACCTTTTCACTCTCATAGTTTCCCAACACTCACTTCCCCCGCAAAAGCAAGGAATGCCCAGGGGTTCAATTTCCAATCCTCTCTCCCCGCAAAGCAAAATACTTTGTGGGAGTACATTTGGCAAATATTGCCACTAATTAAGCATTCAAACCTGCAGTGCTAGAACAGGTGAGGTCAAATGGAATGTGGAATACACAGGAACCAACCTAAAAAATAACTTTAGTTCCAGGACGGATAGGTGGTTGTTAAAGTGTGGAGCATGAGGACACTGGGGTTGTCAGGTTGGTGGTGCAGCGCTTGCTGTACATCTTGGAAGAGAAGCACTAAACGGAGGAGAGAAAGTAATGGGCAGTCACCGGTGTAGTGAGAAATGTGTTGGGTTAGAAGAAGAGACCCTCTAAGGCGGATGTGGTGGTGCAAGCCTTTAATCCCAGCACTGGGGAGGCAGAGGCAGGAGGATCTCTTGAGTTCAAGGACAGCCTGGTCTACAGAGTGAGCTCCTGGATAGCCAGGGCTCAATGGAGAGACTGCTGAGTCAGAAAACAAAACAAACAAAAAGACTTTAAAAAAGAGACCCTCTGTCATCAAATCGCTTCAAGGCTTGCCACAATCGAATCACCACCAAATGGCAAGACAAGAGACTATGCTGTGTTTCTGAGCTCTGACTCTCCAAGCGGCCCATGCCTAGGAGCAAGGTCAAGCCAGTACTTGCCGCCAAAACACAGCAGCAGATTGCAATCACGCATTGGGCCGGGGGGTGTGTTTCTCTGGCTTTAGAAAACTGGTCTTCAGAGTCTAGGGGCCATGTCAATGTCCTCCCTTCCCACCCAGCCCATCTGATGGTGCCACAAGCACCTCTCCAGCAGAACCCGGGTGCATGGAGACCCGAACGCCCTGCCCTGAGCCCTCCACCCCTATCAGCAACGGCAGGAGCTTACGCGGAGACCGCCTTCCCGTTCAGGATTCCTGCCGGTGCCATGGCCTTTACTAGTCTGCTGCCCACGATGAACACTAGCAAAAACCAGGTTCCAGTCCCTCCGAGCGCGCGCCGAACAGCACAACCCACGTGCTCAAGAGGAGCCTCCAGGGGAAATACAGCTACTGCGCCTGCGCCTCCTCCTATTGCGTAGGTGCGCAAGCGACCCGGAAAGACGTCGGAGTCGGCTGACAGCGGAGGTTCTGGAGAGAACTCGGTAGCCGAAGGACCCAGGCAGCACGAAGACTATCACCAGAGACTGGCTGACGGTTGTGACTGGCTGTAGAAAGAGCCTGTGCAGAGCCCGTCTCTGACGGGCCGGGAGCGTCCCGCCTCGTTTTCAGCCAATCAGAGATCATGTCTAGGGGGTGTGCCGGTGGGGGCGGGGTCTAGCCGGAGTCCCGGCAGAATGGGCCAGTCTGAGCAGGTTCCCCAGTTCAAAGGACTTTTCTGGGTTGCTGAGACAACAGTCGTGCTCTGCCATGCCTCGGGGCGTGATTTTTGCATCGTCCTTCCTTATCCGGGCAGGAGCTGATGGAAACCTTGGGCTAGTTATAGATGCTGGACCCGAAGCCGGTGATGCGGCTTTCCATATTGTCACAGCCCAGAGTGTGGTGGAGGGAGCACCTGGGGTAACTGCCTCACTGTCATGCTCCTTGCAGGAATGAAGCAATTGTGTCCCTCTCATCAGCCGTTTCTCTGCTGAGAAACAAAAGCACCCCAGGGAACTGAATTTTCCCCTGGAATCTCGCCGGAGCTGGGAGAAAATGCTGGATGTCAGCCAGAGTAGGCTAGGTAGAAAAGAGATTTCACATAGATCACCTCTCAAGGATGAAGCCTAGACAGTGATGGGTGGGACCACATCCTGACCTTGACTGTTCAGCTCTGTAAAAGTCTGACCCTCTACTTAAACCTTACCCTCATATAAGAACCAGAACATAAAACTTCTCTTTGTGACCAACCTTATTGGATTGCTAGGGCCTAGGGTCTGACTCTCAACTCCAGCAACAGTATGGAGGATCAATCCACAGCCCCAGCAGAAACAAGATCAAAACAAGCTTGCTACCACAGAACTATAACCCAGCCTTTCCATTATTTAAAAGTCCTGGTGGAGCTTGCTACTCTCTCAGGATTGAACCCAGAGGCAGGTTCGGCCTGGCAGCTGAGAGCTGGAGCGCTGGAGCGTGGAGCTCCAGCAGTGTGGAGAGAACAAGAATCAGAATAAGCGATCCTTCGCTCTCAGCAGGTTAGTACTGGAGCAGAGACCACAGGGTCCGTGAGCTAGATGCCAGTTGCTTATTGGCCGACACCCCTCACTCCCCCCCCCCCGCCCCGCCCCGTGGGTGGGAAGGTACCAAAGCGGATAAATTGGCTTTGCCCTTTCTACTGCTGGAATTAGGTTGGATTCTCACCCTTATCTGCTTGCAGTCGCCCTCACACTGTTATTCTAAAGATAAGACCTTAGAACTTCACTACATGGCTGTTCATGTCTCAACCGTTGTTAGAGTGACATGTTTCCACTAATGGCAGACCATGCAGTTGTCCCTGCTCTTTCTGGGAATTAACCCAGGGCCTTGCATGCTAAGCAAGCGCTTCTCCCAGCAGCTAGGTTCTCAGTGCCAGGGCAGAGCTTTTATTGAACTTGATCTTTTTTTTTTCCCCCTGCCCTAGTGTGTGTGAATTTGCTTGTGATTTTTGTCTGAAATCCATGGCTGTTTTACATTACATCCATATATAGAATTAAAACTTCTTCTTTTTAAAAATTAGCAGTTTAACTGAAATATAATGTGCATACTGTAAAATCTTGCCCATTTTAAGAATACAAATTTATGATTTTCAGTACATTTACAGAGCTGTGCAACCATCACTATGATATAAGCAAGAAATCTTCTCTGTCTCCATTGTTGGTTGTTGTTGTTTTGAGGGGAGGTGGTAATGTCCACCCAGGACCTCTACCACAGCTGAACATGAATTCTACCACTGAGCTACAGCCTAAGCCTCTACTTTATATTTGTTTTTTAAGTCTGAACAAGTACAACATAAACCAGATATCACACCTTTAATCTCAGCACTTAGGAGGTAGAGAGGCAGGGGGATCAGCAGTTATCAACAACTATATAGCACGTGCCATGCCAAGCCTAACCTACAAGAAACTGTTGAGAGAGAGAGAGAGAGAGAGAGAGAGAGAGAGAGAGAGAGAGAGAGAGAGAGAGAGAGAGAGAAGGCCTGGAGAGTTGGCTCAATGATTTAAGTATTTACTGCTTTTAAAGAGGCCTCAGGCCTGGTTCCCAGTTCCAGGCAATCCAACTCCCTCTTCTGACATCCATGGCTCCTACACACACAAACTATACCACACACAAACGCATACAATAAATATTTTTAAATGGAAGAAAAAGTTCTCGTAAATTGCTGTTAGGGTTTCTGTTGAATATTGTATTTCAAAGAAGATTTTTACTAATTCAGCTATCTTGTTTGTGGGGAAGAGACCCAAGCCCCATTAACAGAAGAGGCCCATAAGTCTGCAGCCCAAAGGTATGGCTAGGTTAGACCCCAAGCCTTGATTTCTCATCCCTAACTTTATTGCCTTGGCCATCGCAACAGACTGGTTTCAGCGACAGCATCTATGTGTGACCTGTATAGTTCACTCATGAAACAAATGGCTGTTGAACAGCCAGCTGTTTTGTGCTGATAATTCTGCTCTAAATATTAACAACACCCTAGAGAGCCAGGTATCATGGTGAACTCTTTTTCACGCAGCTCATATTCTAGTGGAGGAGCAAACATCACTTGCATATGTTATTGTAGAAATGAAAAAGTAGTCAGGCTAGGGATGAAGGCCCAAGCACTGCTGGGAAATACTGACTACTAAGTGACTCCCCAGTCCAGAGGCATGCTATTTAAAAAGAAAATAAAGTCAGCTGAGCCAATGCATTGGCTACATTTCTATGACTATGATTAAAAAAACAACAACACTATGACCAAAGCAATTTCTATTTTATCTGGGACTTATGATTCCAGAGGGATAAGAGTCCATTAACGTCCCAGCAGGCTAGCAAGATAAGACTCACTTCTCAAACCCCAAACAGAAAGCAGATAATACATTAGAAATAGCAAGAGGCTATTCCAAAGCATTCCTCCAGTGTCTTACCTCCTTCAGCAAGGCTACACCCCCTAGTCTTCCATTAGTAGGAAAAAAATACTCAAACATCTGAGCCTATGGAGGGCATTCTCTTTTGACCCTCCAGTGCTTGGGAGACAGAATCTCCGAGTTCCAGGCCAGCCTGGTCTACAGAGTGAGTTCCAGGACAGTCAGAGCTACAGAGGAAAACCCTGTCTTGAAAAACAAAACAAACTTTCCCCCAAAACACAGCTAAAAGGATAGATGGCGATGTCAGAGGAGATGGGAAAATGATACAGTTTTTTTTTTTTAATTTTTAATTACACTGCTAACGGATTTCATGCATGTCACCACCGCATTGTCACATCCTTAGCATGAATACTGTGCTTACAAGTGTGGTAAAAGAAGCTTCTCTGGGCACCTGATGTGGGAGAAACCTGACTCAAGGAAGCAGCTTGGAATATAAGAGAGAAAGCAAGGATTTGGCCTGAGCAACTAGGCAGGTTGAATTGTCATTTTAACTTTTTTGTGAAAGGATCATATTTGGAAATAAGATCCCCAAATCATTTTAAATGTTTTTAGAATCCCCCTGGATTCCCAGTCCCTAGAACATTCTATTGTTTAGAATTCCATATAGTAGAGTTGATTGCTCCTTGAGTAAAAGCACTTGATGTGCAAGCCAGACAACCTGAGTTCCAACCCAGACCCAAAGTGAAAAGTTGGATGTAATGGAGTGCCCCTGTAAATCCAGCATCTGTCCTGTGAGATGGGAGGCAGAGGCAGGAGAATGATGTAGGGGCTGGAAGCAGCAGACACAATGAAAGACACCCTGCCACACAACAGTGCAAAGAGAGAATCATCTCCTGAAAGTTATCCTTTGACCTCTACTTGTAGGTTTGGTGTACACACACACACACACACACACACACACACACACACACACACACAGGCATGCACAGTGAGAAATCAGAATCCAGCTGCTGCTCGGGCTACAGGACCTTATGGCAGCTCTACTGTCACAGATATCCACAGGCACACTGCTGAGACACTGTCTATGAGTCTCTGGCTAAGACTTCTAGATGGCAGGCCTCTAACCTGGGGGAGTGAGTTTACATTCAATTGGGTTGGGTTTCAATGGTTGTGCTTCCTGCTTCCCCCTGGAAGGGCCTGGCTGTAGGCATGTGCTTGAACCTATCCTCAGTAGGAGAATCCTGCTTCTGCATCATGTACCCTGATTTCCTCTCTTCAGAGTGGCTTCCATGCTGTTATCTGTGTTTATCTGTCCACGGTACTAATAGTTGTTTTAATAATTTTTTAACTCTCCAACAACTCATCTCAGTGTCTCCTTGAGCCCCCATAAGAGACTTTTCACACACACTTTTTTAAAAAATTTGTTTGCTTTTATTTTACATATATGGGTATTTTGCCTGCATGTATGTTTGTGTGCAATGTTTGTTTGCATGCCTGGTGCCCCCAGAGGCCAGAAAAGTTTGTCAGATACCCTGAAACTGGAGTTACCTGCATAGACAGATGGATGAACGGTTGTGAGCCATCATATGGATACTGCAAATGGAATCCAGGTCCTCGGGAAGAGGAGCCAATGCTCTTAATCACTAAGCCGCCATTCCCAACCCCTTCTTACATATCTTTTTAAAAAGAAAAAAGAATTCCAGGAGATGAGGAGCTGGGGAAAAGAAGTAAAAAAGAAGAGCCTAACATATGATAAGAAAACCATCAAAACTGGTTGTCTTAGAAAGCAGATAAGGGTGTATTTCATAGGAAGAAAGGCAGTCTTGCCAGACACTGGAGACAAGGCAGATCAGTAAAGACAAAATGACCATTTACGGGGACTAGAAAGACAAGATACTTAAATGCTAATAATGGCGGTCGCTACTAATGCTGTATATCATTTTTACCCAGGCTCCCTTTTTATTTTATAATAGCTATCAAAACTTTAAATGTATCATGGTGGCATATGCATTTTTAGCTCAGCAGTTGGGAGGCAGAGGCAGGAGGATCTCTGTGAGTTCAAGATCAGGCTGAGCTACATAGTGAGTTCTAGGCCAGCCAGAGCTGCATAAGTGAGACTCTGATATATATATTTATTATTATATATATTATACTATATATATTTTTATTGTAGCAGGGTGGGATGGTACATGTCAATAAGATCTGCTCTTGGAAGGTACAAGACTGGTCTAGGCTGAATAGTTAGATTTTCTATTACTAAAAATTTCTAAATACGTAATTACTTTGATTTTTCAGCTCTAAGAATTTGTCCTGCAGTAATATTTATACAGAAAAAGATGGAAATAAAAACATTTTTAAAATCAGAATATTAATTTTAATAGTAAACATAAAACCTTCTGTTAAAACCTATCCATTAGAGAATTAAGTGAATATACATGTGAAGACAGCTAACACATGTACCCTGTTTTTTTGTTATTGCTTATGGGTCTTTTGAGAGATGATCTCAGTAAGTAGTTTAGGTTGACCTCAAATTCCCAGTCTTCCCGTGCAGGTATATACCACTTACCTGAGTTTTTTGGTTTTTTTTTTTTGTTTTTTGAAAGAAGTTTCTTGTAGCTCAGCCTGGCCTTGAACTTGATATGTAGTTGAGGGTGGCCTAAATGTTTACTCTGCCTGCCTCTACTTCCTGAGTACTAGGATTACAGGCATGTGCTACATCTATGCTGACAGGATGATGTCACCTAGTGCTGCAAAGAAGATTCTTTTGCTCTGCCAATTTAAAGAGCAATAAATAAATAAATAAATAAATAAATAAATAAATAAATAAATAAATAAATAAATAAATAAATAAATAAATAAATAAACAGGAAAAGCAGGGTCTTAGTATTCAGTCAAGTTTTATCAACAGTGAAGTTGCAGGATCTCCCTGCTCCTTGGAAACCTTTCTACCCCAAACCTCAGAGGGTATCATTTTAAGAATTTTATAGAAAAAAAATTGTTTTTGCTGATTTAATTATCTTTTGTAGTCAAAAGTTTCTCTGTCCCACCCGGCCAGTCACACAGCCAAAGACTTAAAGTATAGTAAATGCTGGGCCATTAGTTCAGTCATATTACTGACTAGCTCTTATGCTTAAATTAACCCCTTAATTCTCTCTCTCTTTTTCAGATTTATTCATTTATTATGTATATAATGTTCTGCCTGCACACCAAGAGGGTGCCAGATCTCATTCTAGATGGTTGTGAGCCACTGTGTGGTTGCTGGGAATTCAACTCAGGTTCTCTGGAAGAGCAGCCAGTGCTATTAACCTCTGAGCCATCTCTCCAGCCCCCTTTAATTCTTATATATGTTTAGCCATGTGACTCAGTACCTTTTTGCTTGGTCCAGCATTCTCATCTTGCTTCCTCTACATCTGGCTGGTGACTGCTTCTCTGCCTTTTTCCTTCCCAGAATTCTTCTCCTCTGGTTTTCCAGCCTATTCTTCCTGCCTGCATACTAGCCAATCAGCATTTTATTAAACCAATATGAGTAACAAATCTTTACAGTGTACAAGAGCAATATCCCACAATCTATTACTCTCGTTCTTGTGAATCTTAATATCTTTCTGCTTATTTTTTTTTTAGACAAGGTTTCTCTATGACTCCTTAATGTGGGAATGTCTTTCTGTATACTGTGAATATCAAACTTTAAATAAAGGAGCTGTTTTGGTCCATGACAGGCACCATAGAAAAAGTAGGTGGGGGAATCAGAATAGGTAGGAAAGGAAGGGGCGGAGTCAGGGACAGATGGAGCCAGCTGTCAAAGAAGAAACATGTAAGGAATACAGGTGGGCCATGGGCCATGTGGCAGAGAGATTAATGAGAATGGGTTGAGTTAAGATGAAAGAGCTAGCTAGCAATGTGCCTGAGCCATAGGCCATACATCATGAACTTAATATAAGTGTCTGAGTCATTTCTTGGGGCCAAAGCAGCAGCGGGCAGCTAAGCGGTCTGGGACTGCAGGTCTGTGGGTCTGGACCTCTGGCCACCCAGGACCAGAAACCTTATTGTAACAAGTCCTTGGCTGTATTGGAACTCTCTCTCTGTAGATCAGGCTGGCCTTGAACTCAGAGATTTTTCTGCTTCTGCCTCCCAAGTGCTGGAATTAAAGGCATTACCATTGGCTCTGCTTAATTTTTATTGTACACAAATAAAGACAGTCATTTTCAGTCCTAAACTTACATTTGAATGGTCTTATAGCTTCAAAAATATTTATGTCCAGGCTCCACCCTTGACACAGAACTTGAAATGAGATCAGATTATCAGTATTCTTTGATATTTAAAGTATTTTCTTTGCTATTTGGTCAGCAAAAAATATACATATGCTAGAAGCAAACTTCCTCTGTTATAAAATTATTTTCCTAGGATAAAATTTCAGTTTTTGAGATAATTCATATTTTTTAGTAATAGTAGATAGAATTATCATTTCCTATCTTCTTAGGAATAATATGTTTATATACATGTCCATCACATATTATGTAATATATATAACATATACACTTACACACACACACATACATACACAGGCACACACATCTATCAGGGCGTAAGCATTCGATCTATCCCAGGAACATTAACAAAAGCCTCGCGACAGGACATTCATGTTGGTGGAGTAATCGTTCACTCTGGTAGGATCCCTTTCGTAAGCATTTTTGTTTGTTTGCTTGCTTGGTTTGTTTTGCTCTCTAATACTTGGTGAAAGACTTTATGCTTTTACTTCCTTTGTTAGGACAATAATCACCCTCTAAACTGCCCCTCTGAGAGGGTCCCTGCCTTCCTTGCTCATCTGTGATGCGCTCACCTAGCAACGGTTTCCATGCCATGCAAACATTCTACTAGCAAATTGTGTAGGATGGCCACTCATCAGGGTGTCTCCTGAGAATCGATTTTGGATGGTAAAAAAAAAAAAATGCTTTGTTATTTCTAATAAGTGAATTGTAGCAAGCATATATTATGTGTAAGAAAGTAAGACACACAGAGTATGAGGGTGGGGTTTTCAAAGAGTTGTAGAGAGTAAGCTGTTACCCTAGATAATCTCAGCTTCTATTTTTAAAAAATTTAATTGCATTTGTGTGCATGTGTACTTACCATGTGCACCTGTGATGTTAGAAGACAGCTTGCAGCTCCCCCCCCCCCCCCCCCCCCGCTTTCTCTCTTTCCCTTTCTCCTTCCCTCCCTCCCTCTCTCCCTCCCCCTCCTTCTCTCCCTCCCTCTCCCCTTTTCTCCCTCTCCCCCATGCCAACTCTAGCATGCATGTGGAACTCAGAGGACAACTTCCAGGGGTTGCTCTCTCTTACCAGGTAAGTCCTGGGGATCAAACTTGGGTCTTCTGGACTTGGTGACAAGCACCTTTAAATGGTTTAATCATCTTACTGGCCTTCTTCCTTCTCCTGAACCTTCATAAAAGAAATCCCTAGATAATAACCAGGCCCCTTAATATCCTTGCTTGTGTGGCCTGCTGCTCCAGTGTATTCTGATCTGCACCATCTCTCTGCTGCAGTCAGTTTCGATGCTTCTTTCAATGCTTTGAATAAGATACCAGGAACTGGGGCCTGGAGAGGTGGCTTAGTGACAAAGGACACTCACTTCTCTTGGAGATAACCCATGTTTGAGTCTCAGAACACACATGGCTGTTCACGATTGCCTGTAACTTCAGTTCTGTGAGAAACAGTGCCCTCTTCTGACCCTGAGGACCCATGCATATTTAATATATAACATATATATAATATATATGTTGCTAATATATACAGAGAACCTGGAGACACCCTTCCCAAACCCTGACCTCCAGTAACACTAGCACACTCAAGGACCCTGCATTTGATCCTTAACACTGAAAAGAAAGTAATGTGAGGTTGTTTATGTTTTCCTTTGGGGCATAAAGGAGCTCTATAATCTATTATTTGAACATTATCAATTCATATCTTCATTTTTATGGTTTAGCTGTTTCTTGAGTGCTAGAGTTGGCATTTCTGATAGACTGAAAAATTGAAAATGAAATTCTCAGGTCATAGCTATGACTTATATATAGCATTAGGAATGATGTGTGTGTGTGTGTGTGTGTTTGAATGACACTTCAACTATTCTACACTCTCTTTAGAAACGCTGTCTCCAGGAAACAAGTTCAGCCAGCAGCTCCTCCCAAGACCTGACTAAGTCCTGAGACTGTACTGGCTTTCTGACAGTTTTCACTCTGGAGAGGCTTCATCCACTTTTTCTGAGTGTTATGCAGAAGCTTCCCTTGGAAGCACCAGGGTCACCACCAGTGGATATGTCCCATGATTCCTGTGCCTCCAATATGTCAAGGTCACTCCAGTCTTTAAGTCATTCAGATCCAGGGAGGCTTGCTAATAGCCAAACCAAAGAGGCCTGTGAGGCGAAGCCATCAGAAGCCAGACACCGGTCATATCCATCAGCTCGGGAAAATGTCCCCGTGGTGAGTTGTACTCTGGCATTTTGTTCCCTTTTCAGAAGGAAGTAAAACACTGTTTGGCTACTGTTGAGAGTTAGACTAAGAGGGGGAAGGTTTCCTCCTGGCTGCCCATTTGCTGGTGCACTTAGCATTTATTTGCTAGTGACTGATACAAAAGATAAATTCAGGGGACTGTTGACAGTTGAGCAGTTCAAGGTGTTTGCTACACAAGCCTGATGACTGGAGTTCGATTCCTTCCACCCTATGGAAGGAGAGAACCAAGTCCAGAAAGTTGTCCTCTGACCTCCACATACAAGCTGGTGTGCACGCTCAAGCACACACACACAACTAATGTAAAAATAAATAAATAGGTTAAACAACATCTCACTTTGTTTTTGGAGATGTGGATAGCCCAGGCTACCCTCATATTCTCCTCCTGCATTAACCTCTAAAGTGCTCGGATTGTAGGTATGAGCCACCATACCTAGCTCTTCTATATACATGACTGACCTGACATTATTAGGCAGGCAATCCTCACACTTATGATGATCCTCCTGCCTCTGTTTCCCTAGTGCTAGGATTGTAGGTACACCATCATGCCAGGCCTCCCCCCCGCTTTTAAAATTATATTTACTATTTATGTGTGACAGTCACAGGTCAACCTGTGAGAGTCAATTCTCTCCATCCACCGTGTGGGTCCCAGGGAGAGAACTCTAGTCTTCAGACTTGGAAGCAAATATCCCCCCACTCACCCACCCTCCCAGTCCAGATGAAAGACCTGCAGAGGCCCTTAGATCCTTCTTTTTGTAGATTAGAAACCTCACCTGGGAGTGGCCACAGTGATTTAGTAACACCACCAGCTGGTCCAGTTCTATCTAGCTAGTGCATTATATAGTACAACTGAGTTTACAGGCCAGTTTCATGACCTTAATGGGAATTTTTCTAGCATTTAAATATCTTCTCAGGGCAGATGATAGCCTTTCCATTGACATTTTTAAGAGTACCAGAAAGGTCTACCCAGTATTTGCCTTATTATTGCTAAAGGATGAATCCTGAGCTGAGAATTGGAGAGATAAAAAATGGAGATTTAAGAATGTATTATATTTTCTCCCTGTGGTGGCTTTAAATGAAGACAAGCCTAGTTGGTTAGTTGGTGTCTTTATTAGGAAGAGAAATACATTGCATTAAAAATAAACTATAGAATCCAAGTATGTAAAAATGAACATGTGATGATGAAAATCATTATTCTATACATTAATTAAAATTTTAAAGTAAATGATATGATACAAAATGATAATGTTATTCAATCTTCAGTAGTAAAATTCTTTTCAATGCTCTTGAGTATGTCTAGGAATTTAAAAAGCATGTGGTGTGGTGGCAGATACAGCTCAATTGGTAGAAGTTTGCCTGGAATGCAGAGAGCCCGGGGTTTGGATCCTCAGGTGTGGTACACATGCCTGTAATCCTAGCACTTGGGAATCAGAAGCAATAGGGTCAAAAATTCAAAGTTATTCTCAGCTATATTGTAAGTTTGAAGCCAGCCTGGGCTACATGAGACCTTGTCTCAAAACAAACAATGGAACTTTGCCATTTTCAATATTTTATAACAAATATAAATATTATAAAGTTTATATTAATAAAGTAGTTGTGATACTGTTTTCAATTAATTTTGTTTGACTATGAAATCTTAGCACAAAATGCCTGGCTTTGAGATCCTAATTTTAAGCATCATACTGTGTAACGCTTATGGTGTATATTTGTCATCCCAGCTACTTGGGAGACTGAGTCACCAGAAGGGCCACTGGAGCCACAAATATGTAGCCATCCTGGGCAACACAGTATGCCTCTATCTCAAAGGTAAAATACAAGGAAATAGTCCATTTTCTCTGGGAGCAAGTATACTTAAGATCTAGTTTGGGTTTTAACTTAAATATGCCATCATAAAATTGCTTTTCATCATCTTGTAGATTTCTTATAGAGAGTTCAGGTTTTGGAGACTCTGGGGACTGAACCTATAGTTTCAAGTGCTTAGCTGTTGATATGTGTTTCATTTTTGTACATTTAAATTTCTCCCAGAGCTTGGGATGAAATGCAGAGCTTCACATTCAGCAGGGGAAGAACCCCCTCCCCCCCAAGGTGCTCACTAACCCCACATTTTAATTTCTTTTCCTTTTGAGGCAGTGTCTTGCTGTTATAGTCCAGTCTGACTTGTAAAACTCTCAGTGTAAACCAGACTGGCATTATACTTGTGACAATCTTTCTGTCTCTGTCTCCAGGAATGCTGGGATTATAGTTCATGCCACCACAACCAGCTTAAATTTTTTTTTTCTGCATGTGTGTACACAATGTTTGAGCATGCATGTTTGTGTGTGTGAATGTAAGAACATACCTGCTATGGTGCTCCTGTGGGGTCAGAGGACACTCCTGGGTGTCTGTCTCTGTTTTCCAATTCATCCCCCTCCCTCTGCTCCACCCCAAGGCCTGGTTCCTTAAGCTTCCTGCATTCCTGTCTCTGCCTGCCATTGTCCAATAGGAGCATTGGAATTACAGGCTCCTGCTACCGCCTCTGGCTTTGTATGTGTTCTGAGGACTGGAACTCAGATCCCCACTTTTATCTAACAAGTGTTTTCACCCACTGAGCCATCTTCCAAGACCTAGAATAATTTTTTTCATTTACAACAAATATAATCCATGCATATAATTGTTGCATCAATTCCACTACAGATAATGTACCACACTTATTAATTTTTTTGAGACAGGATATCATGTAGCCCAGGCCTCAAATTTGCCATGTATCTGAGGGTAACCTTGAAATCCTGATCCATTACACCTGTGTGTGATGGTGAAGACTGCCCTCAAACTGTATAACAGCCTACCTGAGAATAACCTTGGATTCCTGGTCTCCTGCCCCAGTCTCCCAAGTGCTGGTGCTATGGGCATGCACCACCAAGCCTAGCTGTTTTAATTCTTCCATGACTTGATTGATTGGTTTAGTGATGGATGTTTTGATATATGTATAATTTTTAAATGGTTTCCATCAATTTGTGATAGTCCACTGGTTTCCAAAGGATAAAACTATAAATTATTTATTCATTAAATTTTTATTTGACACTAGCTGTTCTCAACTTTTAAGAATGTTTTATAATATAATATAATAAATTATGTGTAATAATAGGTTTCATTATGTGCACGTACATATGTATCTCATATTTTGTCCCAATGACTATCTCTTGTTCTAATCCTTCTGTTTTTATATCTTTTGTGTGTGTGTGTGACCCAATGACTTTCATTAGTTTGCTAATGGGTGCATGGGCACCTTATCAGTGGTTACACCATTGAAGAAAATGCTGCCCCCCCCCCCAGCCATCCATATATAAGTCCTTCGGATTGCAATGGCTACCTCCTTGGAACACTTAGCACCAAGGCTAACAGTGACCATTGTAGTCCCAATAATGACAAAAACCTTGAACCTGATCTGCTGGCCAGTTGGAGTCTACTTCTGCATAGGCATAAACTTGCAACCTCATCCTTTAGGGATGCTCCTAGGGAGAAAAATCAATACCAGAATCTTTAATGGGCAAGGGGAACAAGTAGATCTCTTTCAGGAGCTTGACCTTCATGCCCTCGACCAAGCAGCCCTGGTGACAGGGATCCACTCCCTTTCCTCTGCTCTACCTCCGAAAGCTCCATAGCTTTGACCTTGACCTTGAGTACTACAGCCACTGCCCCTAAGATCCCTGCCGAATCCTCCAATCCAACAGGGAAGTTAAGCGCCCCCCCCCCATGTCCTTCAAGTTCCTGGAGCTCTCCTACAACATGTGTGTCACCCACCATTTGGTGTTTTCCTGAAGAAAATAAAAGGAGAAACTTCATCAGTGTTCTTATTTAGGGCTAGGGATGTAGCTCAATGCTTACCCAGCGTGTGCAGAGCCCTGACTTCGTACTCAGCACCGTATTAGAAAAAATGACCAACAGAGCCGAACCACAACAAAACAGGTGTGGTGGTATACTCATACAATCATTGGGGATGTGTAGGCAAGGGGATCAAAATTCAAGTTCACTCTTGGCTACATATGGACTTTGGCTCAAGCGTGGCATACATGAGACTGTTTCAAAAGAATATTTGGTCACATTTCTATCTTATTATGGGAAAACTGTTCCATCTAATTTCAGCATGATAAAATCTGATTGCTTGGGCGTGTCTGTGTGTGTGTGTTATTTTTTCATGTCTTTCCCCTTTCCTACTAGCTTAGATGTTATGTAATATATATTATTTTCACAGCTATAAAGCTACTATTGGAGTGGATTTGATCTAAGCACATTATACTTACCTATGAAATTATCAAACAATACTCTCATCATATTAACATATATACACATTTAGCAGTTAACTAAAATTTTTACTAGTCATTTGAATTCTTTAGTACTAAATTTTTGTAGTGTTGTGCCCAGAATTCAGACACCCCCCCCCCCCAAAAAAAAAGACCACTAAAACACCGGTTTAATGCAACAGCAAAGAGTCTCTTTATTGACAGCTAGCTTGGGTTACTCCGTACATCTGTCCATCCCACACAGTGGTGAAGTAGGATCGACCCTGAGCAGCATGAGCCAAGGGTTTTTATTGGGGGGAGGGTTCTAGGGGCTTCAGAACTTCGGGGTTACAGTCCTGGGATTGGACCAAGCTCGGGCTAGGGGTACCTGTTATGGATTCATTGGCTGCTTTGAATTCTAGGGATGTTTCAACATTTAGCCGTGGTTGTTAAGGTTTATACCAGCAGATCAGCAGGTATACCTGGAACTACCTGTCCGTTTCCCAGGAAGGGAATATTTGAAATGTCAGGTATTTCCTCTTAGGTGCTGGCTCCTCCCTGGATGGTGTCTGCTCATGGGCCCTTCTGGTACCACCGGGTGCTGCCAGCAAGAGCCTGCTGTCTGTCTGTCTTTCATTAAGGCTGTCATGGCAGTTGTGTGGTCAAGCCTCTCTGGACCCCACAGTAGAACTTTACCTTTTTTCCCTGTTCTTCATGTATGTATGTCCCCTTTTAAAAAAGAAGTTTCTGAACTTAGTGTAGTCACACACATCTTTAATCTCAGCACTGGGAAGGCAGACAGATATCTGTGAGCTAAAGGCCACCCTGGTCTACATAATGGGTTCCAGGACAGCCAAAGCCACATAGTGAGACTATTTCTATAAATAAATAAATACAAAAAATTCCAAAGAGAACGAAAATAAAACAATATCCTGTGTGTATTGGTGGCTTTTCTAGTGGTATGATAAAACACCACAACAGAAAGTAGCTTTTGGGAGAGTTTATTTTGGCTTAGGATTCCGGAGGGTAAGAGTTCATCAAGGTGGGAAGTAATGGGGCAAGCAATCACATCCAACCAGGAACACCAAGCAGCAGACAGAGATCCAACTTCAAGTGGCAAGAGGCTTTAAATTCCCAAAGCCCTCCGGCAGAGATGTTCTTCCTCCAGCAGCATCTCCATATACCTCTCCAAACAGCTCTACCAACTGGGGACCCTGTTCAGATGCTTGAATCCAATGGAGGAGACTTCCTTGTTGAAGCCACCACACTGCTTTTCTGGTGTGTGTGTGTGTGTGTGTGTGTGTGTGTGTGTGTGTGTGTGTGTGTGTGTGTGTATGTGTGTGTTGCACGTTTGTGATGTATATAATTTGTGTGTGTGGTATATGTACACATGTGCTTGTGTGTCCAAACCTGTGCTTGGGCAAGCGGAAGCCTGAGGAGGGAGTCGGGCGCTCTCTATCACTGCCTGCCTTATTCTTTTGAGGCAGTATCTCTCTGAACATCAGCATCCTCAGCAGTCCTGACCCTACCAGGCCTGAAGATAAACACTAAAGCATCCCTCTAGCACAACCTTTGTTTCATTTACTGTTAGTTTTCTTTTTGTATCTCCCTCTGAACTTTTTTGGTAACATTCTGTGGTTGACCTCGGACTCAGAGCAATCCTCCTGTTTCAGCTTCCGGATGCTGAGATTATAGTCAGTAGCCAAAACATCTAACATGTCTTCTTGTTATTATTTTTTATTTCACACTTGGTAAGTTTGTTTTCTTTCATGGGTAGACGTTTTTGTTTGTTCTGTTTTTGTTTGAGACAATGTTTCACCATGTAGCCTTAGCTGCTTTTGACTGTCCAGGAACTTCCTTTGTAGACCAGGCTGATCTTGAACTCAGAGATCTGCCTCCTCTGCCTCCTGAGTGCTGGGATTAAGGGCGTGTGCCACCACCACCTGCATCTATTCTTAATCTTAAACATAAACTGGGTGTGTGGTCCAAGTATTTGGGAGACAGGAGGGTCACAGCTGGAGTCCAGCTTGGGCTGTATAGCTAAACCTTGTCTCAAGCGAACAAACACCCAAACATAATTTAATTCAGTATAATATACTGGATGACAGTTCCAGTGATTGATTGATTTTTTTTTTTTTAGGAAACACTATTATTTTATGCGTTATTGTAAAATTGAAAGTGTATTTCTAGCTAAGTATGAACTGTGTCTACTTTCAGATGCTACCCCTACTGCCCAGATAAGAAAATGTGGGGGGCTGGACAGATAGTTCACTTGGTAAACTGCTTCTACCTTAAACATGAGGACCGGAGATCAGTTTTTGTCATCCACATGAAACCCATAGGCACAGCCAAATGTGCCTGATTCCAGCACTGTTGAGACAGGCACAGGCAGATCCCTACCGGATGAACAAAAAGCCAATGAGAGATATCTCAAAAAAATAAAGAATCTAAGCAAAGTATAGCACCTAATGAAACACACAAACACATACATATAGACCAAAAAAGAAAAAAAAGGTGGGGGGAAATATTAAAATATTCATACTTCTTAGAATGGATGAAAGATGATACATTTTTCTTAGAACATTAAAGATACCATTCTCCTGTGTTTTTCCAGTTTCTGTGTTAGTAGTGAGAAGCCACTTTGTTTACTGTTTGTAATCATCTGCCTTATATCTAGATTGCTTTCAAATGCAACACAGAGAATGACCTAGAACATCTCTCATCCTTCTGTCTCTACCTCCTGAATGCTAGAATAACAGTGTATGTCACCATGCCTATTTTCCCATTATCTACCTTTCTCTTTTCTTTTTTTAGAAACCATTTTTTTTAAAAGAAAATATATTTATTTTACGTTTGTATGTATGTGTGCCCACACATGAGTAAAGGTGCCCTCAGAGGCCAGAAGAAGAAGTCAGATCTCCTGGGTAGAATTACAAGTGGTTGTGAGCCACCCATCTGGGGTCCTGGGAACTGAACTTGGATCCTCTGGAAGAGCAGCAAGTGCTGTTAATACCTCTCTATCTCCTAGAAACATCTTTTTTCTTTTTCTCTTTAGATATATTTTATGTGCACAAATATTTTTTCTTCATGTGTGTGTTTTTCATACATGCCTGGTGCTGTTGGAGGTCAGAAGAGGGTATTTGATCCCCTGGAACTGGAGTTACAGATAGTTGTGAGTCACCATGTGGTGGTTGGGAATTGAACCTAGGGCTTATTTTAAGAGTCACACGTGTTCTAAACTGTTAAGCCATCTTTCAATTAAAAAAAACATTTTTTCATTCTTACCATGTATGTATTGTCTGTGTGCTGTGCGGTGTATATAAACACATGTGCACATTTGTGTGCATTTGCCCATGTGCTTGGAGGTCAGAAGAGCAGTTGGGTGTCCTTCATTGTCCTCTTCTATATTTTGAGGCAGGGTCACTCCTTGAACTTGGAACTCATGATTTTTTGGTTTGTTTTCATTTAGACTGGCAGATAGAAAGCCTCAAAATCCTCCTGTCTCCACCCTACTTACCCAGTTCAGCTACAGGTATATTCAGGACCTTGATTTGTTACAAGAGTGCAGGAATCTGAACTCCTGACCTGGAATTTGTGCAGCAAGCCCCATTATCTGCTGAGCCGTCTCTCTGGCCCTCCATAGCATTATTAGATGCACGTGGAAATGTCTCAGGGTTTTTCTGTGTTTTCTTGATTCCTGTACATACAATTCAGACAGGCTGCATTTGCTTCCCGCTAGTAGAAACTGTTGACAAGTAAGTATTGAGAAGAATGGAAAGCAGCTTTCCAGGTCAGCATGATACTTGCTATGTTCCTGGAAACTGTTCAGTCTGCTAGAATAGTACCTCAGAATAAATATCTTAAGGTGGAGTCCTGTTTGCCCTACATATAAGAGACTGTGTGGGCTATAATGTTTGTGGGCTTTGATCCACACGGCACATACTTAGTTAATTAACTGGCCGTTTCTCTTTATAGGCCTGTTTTGATCCACCTCTTGAAGTGGTTTCTACCGGGAACCCAATCATATCCAACAAAAAGGCAGCTGACCCAGTCCACCCTGACCTCATCGGCTTGTTGGTGACAAACAAGACTCTTTTAGCTGAGGTATATGGCTTAGGAAAATAAAACTGGGGAACTGCATCTTCTGCGAACATTTAGGAGAGAAATTTCCACTAACAGCACAAGGCATTATCTTAACCAGATTTCGCTCCCTCCCTCCACATCGAACCCTCTCATCACTGAGGAGCACAGTTTAGATCCAGGCCTGCCTTTGCCACCACTCGGAAGAAGGTACCTAGTTCAGGGCTTTTGAGTTGACAGCCAGCTTTGCAAGTCAGCATACAGCTTATGGATAGCATGCATAAAACTTAGGACACAGGGCTAGAGAGGTGCCTTGGCAGTGAAGAGCACTGACTGCTCTTTCAGAGGACCTGAGTTCAACTCTCAACACCACATGGCAGCTCACAGATATCTATAACTCCAGTTCTAGGTGATCTGACCACCACATCTGGCCAAGACACCAGGCAGGCATCAGACATACATGTAGTACATAGATATGCAGTGTGTGTGTGTGTGTGTGTGTGTGTGTGTGTGTGTGTGTGTGTGTGTGTGTGTGTGTGTGTGTAATGGCTGAAGCTCTAACCCAAGGCTTTATACACATAGGATGAATATTTTACTACTGAACTACACTGCCTTCCCTAAATATTTTTAGTGGAAAGAGTAAGTTCTTATTTTTAGTGCACCCCACCCCAGTAGCAGATATCCACTGGTTTTATTTAATACTTGGTAAAAATCTGAGGGGCATCACACAAACTGACTTTATAGGAACAGCTTTGACTTTCCCTCCCTGTGATGAAGCCTGGGGAGTACTTGTAGAGATTCTTTAATTGAGCCTAACTCTCCTCAGGGTCTGTTAACTGAGACGTGGCTGGAGGCTCCCTGGTCCTTGTTCTTGTGAAGGGCTCTGCACTGTCTCTGATCTTCCGCCGATGTGTGCTTACCTTTAGAATGGTGCTGTTTGGGCCAGTTATGGAACCTTTAGGAGGTGGAGACTTGCTGGAGGAAGTACAGTCCAATCTGAGGACAGCCTGGGTTACATGAGACCTTGTCTTAAAGAACAAAGTGAAAGTAGGAGCTGGGGAGATGGCTTAATTGGTCAAAAGTTTGTCATGCAAACCCTTTTAAAAAGCTGGGTGCCAAGGTGTGGTGCTGTAATCCCCATGCCAGGAGGCAGAGAGAGGGACGCCCTTGGCTTTGCTCGCTGAACCTGTGAGATCCAGATTCAGTGAGAGACCGTATTTAAAGAATTAAGGTGGAGGGGCAGTGAGGTGGCTTAGCCAGCAAGAGGCCCCTAACAATGCAAGCCTTACCACTTAGATTTGATCTCCGGAATCCATGTTTATCTGTTACTTTTTGTTGTTGTTGTGATAAAATACCACGGCCAAATGCAACTTAAGAATTAATTTACAGTTTCAGGGCTAGATGTCCATAGGGACATAGGGAAAGGCATTTAGCAGGAGCAGAAAGCGGAGAGAGTCCCATCTCAACAACTTGGGAGAAGCAGACATCAAGCTGGAAGTGGGTGGGTGAAGCTATAGGGATTGAAAGCCTGCCCCTAGTGACATACATCCTCCAGCAAGGATCTATCCCCTAAAAGTTCTATAACCTCCCCAGAGGGGCCGAGCAAGTGTTTAGGTATGTGAGCCTTAGGGACCATTTCTCACTCCAACTACAATACCACATAAAGATGGAGAAGAAGGAAGTCACAGAATGGTTCGCTGACTTCTACATATGCATATGACATGGCATGTGTGTGTGTATGTATGTGTGTAAAACACTAACTATAATAATAATAATAATAATAAAATTTAAAACATAAAATGAAGAGCAATTGAGGTGAGAAAGAACTGACATTGACTTCTGGCCTCTACAACACACATACCCTACCACATACATGTAAACAGGAACATACACTACACACACACCACCACCACCACCACCACATACACATGAACAGGAACACATACACTACACAGACACACATACCAAACCCAAACAAAACAGTGTGTATGGTGTCCTAGTTTTCACCCTTTGTGAACCATCCTGACCTCTAATTCACAGAGATCTGCCTGCCTCTGCCTCCCCAGTGCTGGGATTAAAGGTGTGCACCACCTGCCTGGCTCTGATTTTCTTTCTTTCTTTTGAAAATTTGTTTATAATAACTATGTATACAGTGTTCTGCCCGCATGTATGCCCACATGCCAGAAGAGGGCACGAGACCTCATTATAGATGGTTGCGAACCACCATCTGGTTGGTGGGAATTGAACTCAGGACCTCTGGAAGAGTAGCCAGTGCTCTTAACCTCTGAGCATTTTTCTAGTACCCCATAATTTGCTTTCTATTGCTGTGATAAACATCATGACCAAAAGCAATTGGGGGAAGAAAGATTTTATTTCATGTTACAGATCATAAGTTCATTATTAAGGGACCTCAAGGCAGGAGCCTGAAGGCAGGAACAAAGCAGAGACCATGAAAGAGTGCTGGTTACTAACTTGCTTTCCATGGCATGTTCAGCTCTCTTTCTTCTACAGGGTGACACTGCCCCAGTGACCTGGACCCTCTTACATCAATTATTCATCAAGAAAATGCCCCCTCACTTGCCTCTGGACAATGGAGGTATTTTTCTCAGTTGAGGTTTCCTATGCCCAGATGACCCTAGTTCATGTCAAGCTGACAAAAAAAATTTAATTGGCACAAAAGTCTTTGATATTACCATTATAATTCATAACATGGTAAATGGGCTGTCTAGACGTTAGAGCAAACCAGACTTAATAAAATACAACCCACTTGTCAGGTTATATAAGGTGCTAGGAGGAGGGTCTCCCAAGATCAGATTTCCTATAGCAAGGGATAGGGTCCTTGTTTGTTCTTGGTCCGAAGTAAGGAAAGCAAAGGCAGGCTGGAGATGAGGAGAGAGCGAGTGAGCGAGTGAGGAAGGAATGCTTACATGAGAGAACATTGGTAAAGATCTGCCTTCAGGATCCAAGACACTCCTCTCCACTCAACAGGCCGTGGCATACTACAGGGAAGGGAAGGGCTGAGAATGGGTAGCATTCTCTTTTTCTACAGCATGACCTAACAGCATTTGAAAAGTCTGTGTTCAGCAATTGTATGTGTGTGTGTGTTCGCCCACTGGTAAGGCAAACACTCCATTTTAGCTGAACTCTATCTATGAATATAAACACTGTGCTCATTGTTTAAGGTGGGCTCTCACTATGTAGCTCAAGCTGGCCTTGAACTTAACAATTCTCCTGCTCCAGTTCCTGAGTGCTGGAGAAAGTCAGGTCTCTCCTCCCACCAAGTTGGTCCTGGGGATGCTGCTTAGGTTGCTGAGCTCAGCAGCAAATGCCTTTGTCTGCCAAGCCATCTTTCTGACCCTTAAAAAACTTTTAACCAAAGTGTCAAGAAAGGTTTCAGGTACCTCAAAGGAAATGTCAATTATTTTCAGGGATTTAAAAAATTATGTTTGGATGGCTGTTTAGAGATGGTATCTCACTAAGTGGTCCTGGCTAGCCTTGAACTTGTGAGTTCAATTGATTCATCTCTTTAGGTTACCAAGGAGCTCAGACTACAGCCATGTGCCACAGTGCCTGGCTCTCTACACTGTCATGCCTGGTTTGCAAAGTGTTGTTTTTTGAAGCTACCCTCTGTGTACATAGAAACATCCAAAGGGTTCTTTAGGGTCATTTTGACATGGTTTTAGATACCATATACATTAAGAAGTATTCCAGCCAGATGAGGTGATGTGCACCTGTAAGCCCAGTTCTCAGGAGGCTTCAGTAGAAGGACTATGTAGAGGCTAGCCTGGTCTACATAGGGCCTACAATGTAGTAAGGTGCATGCCTAGCAATGTGCAAGTCTCTGAGTTTGATCTCCATCTACACCCTCAAGAAGTATTTCATAGCTCCTGCTAACATTTTATAATATAGTAAAAATTTCAATTAAAGGTGCCTGTTGCCAAGACTGACAACCTGAGTTTAATCCCCAGGGCACACAGGGTGGAAAGAGAGAACCAATTCTTGTAGGCCTTCTGACCTCTGCATGTATTCTATGGTACATACATTCCCCCTCCCCCGCCACCACCCCCACACAAATAAATTTAAAAAATAAAAAAAATTCAACCAGGCATGGTTGCACACTCCTATAGAGCCAGTCCTCAGAAGGATGAGTAAAGAAGATGCTGAGTTTAAGATCAGCCTGGATTGCCTAATGAGACCTTGTCTCAAAAGAAAAATTTAGTGACAGTTATTATTATATGGTATCTTCATGTTAATGTTATAAAAGGAAGTTTAGTGATTCCAACAAGATACCTGAGCTTCAGCATGAATCATCTCTGCCCTTCCTCAACAACCTACCATTTAGTCCCCGCAGGGACCCAATTGTCTTGATAAGGTAGTTTTCCTTTTCATGGCATACATTTCAATTTTTTGTTATAATTAGCCTTATCTCTTTGTATAACATACAAAAATAATTGCAATGTGTTTCTGTCTTATAATGGAAAAACAGGTGCAAAAGATCTATATTTGGGTGAGGCCAGATATAGAAGGAATAAACTCAAGCCTATTCAGTTGGTGATTGTGTGGACTAGTTTAGGGACTATGGTATTGAGATGAAACTCTCGCACAGGTGGGCTGAGGTGGTAATGAGTTAAGAAGTCACTGGTAACATAGAAAGTTGAATATTGTAAATTCAATGTGTTTTAAAGCTTTATCTTTATTTTATATGTACGACTGCCTGCCTGCATGCATATATGGCCAAAAGAGGATGTCAGGTCCTCTGGAACTGGAGTTGCAGATGTTTGTGAGCCATCGTGTGGTCCTGGGTGCTGGGAATCATCTCTGGGACTTCTGAAAGATTAGTTAGTGAGTGATTTTACCCTGTGTGGAGGGAGAAGGATTTCCTGAGTAAAATAGGTGACTATACTGAGTGTGAGACCAGGCAACAAAAGAGACTAAGACAGGCCGTGGGTCACAGCCCATCTGTCTCTAACATGAGACAGCTCTATTCTAAGTGCCCCCATCCTCATGCTTTCCTTCAGGCCCTCAGGGCTGTCCCAGGGAACACCATCATCAGAGCTGCTCACTGCAGTTGCTGAGTGCAGCACAATGCAGCAAGGAATGCACCTGGGGCTCCGAAGGCCATCTGCTCTCCACCATGTCTTCTTTGGAAGCTGTACTGTCTAGGATGTGGATGCAATTCTCCTGGAGTTGTAATAAAATCACTATTAATCTAGCGCTCGATTTCCCTTAAATCCCTGCCTCCAAATTTGGTGTTTTCACAAGAGATGCAAAGCCATGTTCAGTGTTCACTCTTACAGGGAATAAGACCCCCTCCCACCCCCGTAGACTGTGATTGGATGACTTGCACATTCTGCTAGCTGCTTCTACAAATGCTGGTGTTGCCTAGATGTGAAGTTTCAGACTGCATAGACATTTGCTACAGACCTTAAATGAGGCATGCATTTTATTTACTAGCAACCCAGAGATGCTGGTTGAGTCAAATGCCTCTAACCTCATGAAGTGAGTCTGCAACCCTGACTAGGAGTAGAGAGGGAGTGAAGACATGATGGACACACAGACATACATACAGAACAACTGGGGTTAGGTGGCTGTGTGTGCTCTAGTGGAGCCGCACCTACCATCACAACAGTCTGAAGCCTCGGTGTGTTTATTAGGTACAGCACTAGGGAGAACTTAGTTGGTCCCCACAGGAGGTTTTTGTAGTGGAACAGCTTCTCAGGCAGTAAACATCCATAAAGACAGAATTGCTAGTTTATGAACATACTTCTCAATTCTTCATAAATACTCCTACTTGGCGAGCAGAGGAAGGCTTTGTCTTTTAAAGCTGGGGTGGGTCTGATTCCTTAGTCCTTGGCATGGCAGGGTCTTGTCAACAATGCACACTCATTCGGAACTTCTGTAACTTGGAATGTCACTTGTTCCCTACAGTCAAGCAACTATAGAAGAGAAACACCAAGAAACTACAAAATACACATTACTAGTCTGCAAATACAGCAGGAACCAGATCCAGATGTGCTTGGGTGTCTGGGAGCCCATAGGTGTAGAACTGGACAAAAAGTAGAAAGTAAAATGACAATGTTCCCTTTCCCACATGCTTGCCTACAGGAAGTAGGCTGGAGCTCCTACCTGGTATGGCTGGTAGATCTCAGCGGTCACACGAGTGTGAGCCAGAGGCGATTTATTAGAGCCATGGCTCTTCCTGTCCTGGAAGAAGGGAGAGATGCCTCAGTGACTGTGCTCTGACTTTCCTCTGGGTTGCTTATGGTTCTGGGTTCTGTTGGGTTGAGTTTATTAGGCCTTGGAGGACTAGTTGGCAACATGTACCATGCTCTTTTAGCCTAAGGCACCTTGGAGGAAGAGCCCTGAAAACAGGCAGGTAGATTTATTCCAGCACGTGGACCCTTGAACCAGTGAAATCAAATGCAAAATAAATGTTTGAGAAGCCTAAATAGATGTAGTTGGATTTCTACCCCAAGATCCAGTGGCTGATGAGAAATTGTCATTAAATGTTTTTATCTAGAACCTGAGCACAAGTTTAGATCTGTTACCATAGCCACATTTACTGTTTATTAGCTTTATATTATTGTTATTATTATTGACAGCTTTCACTATGTAGACCTGGCTAGCCTTGAACACTTCTGACCTTCCTGCAGTATGAGTCACCACACCCCACTGGTCTCCCTCCTTCACTGACCTCTGCTGCTCTTGGACTTGCTGTTCCTCTGGCAAACCCATCTCTCTTGTTTCCCTTCACAACTTTATGATCTCTCTTTCCCTTTGTCTTCTAAAAACATTAAAATTTTTTACTTTATTACTTTATATGTATGTGTTTGCATGCATGTCTGTGCACCACATGCATGCCTGGTGCCCACAGGAGCCAGAAGAGGGCGTTAGTTCCCTGACTGGAGTTAGAGATGGTTGTGAGACAACATGAGAATGCCGGGAATTGAACCCGGGTCCTTTCAAAGTTCAATCAGTGCTTTTAACTACCAAACCATCTCTCTCCTTTATCTGTCTTAAAATACAGCTAGCCATTTGTTTGTTTGGAACAGAGTTTCTCTGCATAGTCCTGACTTTCCTGGAACTCACTATGTAGACCAGGCTGGCCTTGAACTCTCAAAGACCTGCTTGCCTCTGCTTTCCGAGTGCTGGGATTAAAGACCTTTTTAATCATTGCTCTTCCTGTGGATTCTTCCCCTCAATCTTCTCCACCAGCACAGATAAGATTAGGAGCTAAGACAGGCCTGTGAACATGCCTGTCAGCCATATACCAGAATGCAAGACATCTAGGCTGATTTATTGCTCCTTTCTGACACACACCCCCAAATCCATTACTTCAGTATTTAGCAGTTGAGGAAGTCTAAAGACTCATGCAGCTTTAATGCTGATAAACTATTTATTTCAAACATATTGTGCCATTGTATTTTATCTTAAGGGCTTTAAAACATTAAGATATACTAGTAAGAAATAAGTTTGAAAGGCTTCATTTTATTCTCTAGTAATACATAACATATTCACAGTAACTTAACATCACAAATGTTTAAAAGCAAGATGAGAAGTTATTTTAAATAATACTTTCCCTTCTCATTAGCTGAGAAATCTTCAAAGCAAACTTCTCATAAAAGAAACTTCATTGCAAGAAATGAGGACTGAGTTGGAGAGTTACAAAGAAAGTAATGCCCAGCAGTCACTACAGATAATGTCCCTAAAGGATGACGTCAAGAACCTTCAGGACCTTACTGCTTCTCTAATGAAAATTAAGATTTTGAAAAACACAAATTCTCAGAATCTTGGAAGCGGCAACTGGGACCTAACTGAGCGAGTTGTAGACCTTGAGAACCGCCTACGGTGAGGATTTCCTGCTCTGTTTTCCAACATACCTTTTTGCCCTATGTTTTTAAATCACATATCTGCCCATATTCCTGATCAGATTTGGGGTGTGCTGATTAGTCCCCCACACACAACTTGATATAAGAGTGTAGTCTGGGAAAAGGGAACATGCATCACACAGAGAAACCCTGGCCCACATATATGTGTGTGTGTATGAATATACTCATATATGTGAATATATGAATATTTTCATATTGAAAACTGGTCAAGCTGGTTTATTGAGTATTGACCTCCAGTGTCCTACACAGGGAACATCTGGTGCAAAGGGAGAAGGCAGGACGGAAGGCAGACCTGGAGAAGACGTGGCCCTGCTCCAGCAGATTCTCTCCCGGTATGAATGTGAAAGGACCAGAAGATTCCTTGGATATTTTCCCCGTGAAGGTGAGAATGAATTGACTGTTGGCCAGGAGAAAGGGGTAAGTTTTGGGTAGGGAGCCAGTTCTCCTGTGAAGCCCAGAGAAGCATGGCAAAACAGAGGCCAGTGGTGGACTGCATGGAGGGCTGCAAGGTGATTTTACAGAAAGGTTTGGAGGGGAGGATCCGAGAAACAAGTACAAGGAGGAGATGATAAGGAAGTGAGATGTTGGAGCTGTCCATCTCTTGTCATTGGCTGAATACACTGGGCTTTGTGTCTCGGGATATAGAGGACCAGGCATGGAACCACAAGCCAAGGTGTTGCTAGTCATCAACGTTGGTCATTGACATTTAGCTCCACAGATTCCAAGAGGAAGTGACATGAACAAAAAGGGGTGTGTGTGTGCAGAGGATGGGGGGTGGGATGGGGTTTCAGATCACTGTCAAGTGCTGTGAAAGTTTACCATGAGCTTCTTAGACCGTCACAATGTATTATATAATCTGAATGTAAAACAAGAACCTGTGTGACCCAGTTAGTCTGAGGGATCCCATTAGAAAAAAATTAAGCACTGAAGATATGGTCTAGCAGTTAAGAATGCTTTCTGGGCAAGCACCAGGACCTGTTTCTGGATCCTAAGGCCCATGTAGCAAGCCAGGCATGGCCAGGCATGTCCACAGCCCCAGCACAGAGGAGTTCAGGACAGGATGATCTGTGTGGTTTTCTGGCTGCCAGGTTCAGCAGAGACTCTCTTCAGAAGCAGAGACTGATAAAGGGGGCACCTGACACCTTCCTCTGGCCTCTGTACCTTATTTTGAGTGCACAGGCACATGCGTACACATGGCTGTGTACGTGTGTATCACACACACCACACATTCAGCACCCAAAGTAACTCCAATTTTTATCTGCATTTCATGTAACTGGTTTTTAACACGTTTCCCCCTTTGAGCTTTTGTTATGAATCTCTCACTTCTAAAAAAAACCCCCAAAAAACAAAAAAGCAAAAACTTTCAGGAATTGGAATCCATGAATCTCTGGCTTTTCTTCTCTGCTCTTTCTCCCTGTAGGTTTTTAGAGATACAAACTCATCATTACTTCCATTTCTTGTTTTTTCTCGATTCCTCGATTTCACCTTAACAACAACAGCAAAAGCCTACCACAGTTGACCTTGCTGGTGGACTTCTGCTGGAGGAGCTCAGCGGAGCCAGCACCATGGCTCAGCTGGTAACATCTCTTGCTGAAAAAGTCCGGTTACTGTTGGTCAGTCCTCAGATCCAGTGCTGGAAGGAGAGAATCAACTCCCAGAAGTTGCCCTCTGACCTCCACACCCGCACTGCGGCACCTGTGTTTGCACTCACACATATACACACAACAATAAAACCCACTTAGGATTATCTTGTTTTTCTTGCCATAGTTACAATAGAAATAGGCCAGGAGGAAGAGCTCTGGCTGCTATTCATTTTCATGATTGAGGCTGATATATTTGATAAGCATGATTCTTTTTTTCTTGCAGGACTAGGGCCTCTAGAATGTTAGGCAGGCAGTCTACCATGAGCTAAAGTTTCAGCCCTACTTGAGTATAATTCTTTATGGAAACACCTGCTTCCTTGACAGGTCTTTACATAATGTAATTGGTGACCCTGGCCTGGATCAGTTATTTATTTCATTAGGAATTGCAAAATGATCATTTCCAGCTGGGCATGATGGCACACAGCTGTGATCCCAGCGCTAGGGAATGCTGAGCTATGAGATCTCTAATTTGAAACTAACTTGAACTACATACTATGCTTGTTTCTTTCTCTCTTTCTCTCTGTCTCTCTTTCTCTCTCTATCTTTCTCTCTCTCTCTTTCTTTCTTTCCTTCCTTCCTTCCTTCTTTCTTTCCTTCCTTCCTTCCTTCCTTCCTTCCTTCTTTCTTTCTTTCTTTCTTTCTTTCTTTCTTTCTTTCTTTCTTTCTTTTTTTGAGACAGCTTTTCTTTCTTTCTTTTTTTGAGACAGCTTTTCTTTTTGTAACCTTAGATATCCTGGAACTTGTTCTATGGACCAGGCTGGCCAATTAAGGGTCTTGTCTCCTAAGGGTTTTCATTATTATTGTATTCATAGTTCATAAGAAGGGACAAAGATATATCCATGCTAAGTTTCAGATGAGAAGTTTAATCCCTGTGTTGGTACATTTAGGACAATGGTGAAGCCTCCAACTTTGAGAGAGACATTGTTTACTCTGAAGGACCAATTGATGGGCAAAACACTGGGGGTAAATGTCAACGAGATTTGATCCACATAGAAAAATTAACATCTGAGTCCAACAGACCTCCATATTCCTGCAGCTGGGAAAGCACACCTGAGCAATCCCATCACCAGGATTTCCTAGGTCAGTTGGCTACTCTGCTGAGTGACAGCATCGGCCCCATACTAGCCACAGAGGAAGCAGTGAAAGAGAGGATCCAGGAAATGGGTGCAAATGAACACTTTTGGAAATCTGTAAGTGTACTATCAAAAAAGTTATTCTTTCCAATTTAATGTATGTGTTTGTGTGTATGTGCACCTATGTATGTAAATATGAACGCGTATGTATGCTGATGCATGGTGGAGTCAGAGGTTGACCCTTGGTGTGTTCACCAGAACTCACTGATTTGACCACTCAGGCTGGCCAGTGGACTCTAGGGATCTGTCTGCCTCTAGCACCTGGAGTACAGATGTGCACCAAGTTTTTTATGAGTAGTGAGTATTCAAACTTGGGTTCTCATGTTGGCACAGCCAACACTTTGCCATCTGAGCCATCTCTTTTCCCCAATTTTGTTACATGTGGATTTTGATATTATTCAATTAATAAGATCTTTAGTTTCCTTGTAATTTTTTAAAGATTTGTTTTTATTATTTTATTATGTATATGCATGTATGCCTTTGTGAATGTATGCTACTTGTTTGCATACCAGACTTTGCAGATCCCTTAGAGACAGTATTACAAGAAGTTGTCAGCCGCCTGACTATGAGGGATCTCTGCAACCACCAGCCAGCGGAGTGAATGATTCTTAGGAAGCAAGAAGGTAGTTCAGTTCAACATGACTCAGTAGCCGGTGTTTGGTTCAAACTTTGAGAATCTCCAAACAATTTATTTTAAGCATATTTAAACACAATACAATTTAGTGAAAAACTTTCCTGGTGATAAATAACTCAATCCTTTGTGCACAATAAATATTTAGCCATGACTGTGTCAAAAGTCTTTGTAAAGTACATATGACATTTTCTATAAAGATAGATATTATAAATTGACTATGATAGGTTCATATAGATTGACAAACTCATGATAAGTGTCTGAAGGTAGATATGATGTGATCATTTTGACCACACAGATAACCAAAGGTCACCAAGCTATTAATCACATCCGTTCCCAGCCTTCTGGGCAGGAAACAGGTTCTACAGCCCTCCCTTTAAAGGGGTAACCCTGTCTGTTAAGCATTCCTGGTTCCCCTGTTGCTTATATGAGTATAAGAACCTCTGTGCCTCCCACACCTGACCTGGGTGTCGGGTGCTGAGCCATCTCTCCAGCTCTTCACTATAATTTTGATTGCACTTTTATTACTGAGTATAAGATGAGAACGGGCTGTCCTTGTCTGCATTGGAGATAGAATAGCTCAGCTAGAGCACAGAGCCCTGCTATGACCTCAAGCTCTACCATCTGCCAGCTGTGTGTTCTCAGCCAAGTTGCTTTAGTTCTGTTTGTAAATCGGAGTGAAGAGTGATCATTCGTTCAATATAGTTGTGGAGTCTAAATGGGTTAATGGATTTAGTGCAGTTCAGTGTAAGATCAATATAATAGCTTAATAGTACTGCCTTAGCTGGGCACGACCACACACGCCTATGATCCCTGGTCTTGAGAGATCATGAGTTCAAGGGAGACCCTGTTGCAAAGAACAGCAACAAAATCATTGTGCAATTTTATTTCCCACTATGAATAATCTTATCTTTGTGTATCAATGTTTTTTTACTTATTTCTTAAAACAATGAATATATCCAGATGTATGATCCATAACTATATTACTAGTGTTTGGGAAGCTGAGGCAGGAGAATTACTGTGAGTTCTAGATTATCCTTGTTGACAGTATAAGAATCTGTCTAAAAAATCCAAACAGCCAATGCTGTAGAGATGGCTCAGTGATGAAGTGTGGTGGGATTCAGTTGTCAGCTGATAAGGTCCAAAGACGCTTATCCATTGGACGGCTGGCTTGGTCTAGTCATTAAGATTCAGTGCTCTCACCACCAAGGCCTGAATTCGATTTCTAGTCAGGAAAAAAAAACAAACAAAAACCCTAAAATCCCAACAGCCCCTTTTAAATGGGGTTGGCCACTCCCCCTTCAGAAGCTCATCTTCAGACCTTATCAGCTGACACCTAAATCCCACTACAATGAAGAGTCCTAGCTGCTCTTTTAGAGGACCCAAGTTCAATTCCTAGCACACACATGGTGCCTCACAACCACCTATAACTCCAGTTCCAGGGGATCTGATACCTCTTCTGGTCTCCTTGGACAGTGGGCATGTGTGATGCACAGACATACATGTAGGCAAATACCCATATGCACAATAAAAACGTACATGTCAAATCTACTCATCTACCCAGTAACTGGGTGTCACCTCAGTGTCTACAACAATAGAACTTGTGCATAGTTGGGGATGGCCTGGGAAGCATGGAGCACTGGGAGTGTTTATTTAATGTCATGTCTTGCAGAAAACTGAAGGCTTGCAGCAGGAAGTTCAGATGCTCACTAAGCGACTGGAGCAGCTGTACCACCTCTATGAAGAGGCTGCTGGAAGGTCGATCCAAAACGAAGAAAGTTACACTGTACAGACGAGACCTTTACAACATCTGGAAGGAAAGACTGCTGTCATCTCCTCTCTGAGGAGTTCAGACACAGGCAGGAAGAAAGTAAGAGTTTCCTGAGGGTGATGAGGTTCTCTGAGAATGGTCATGTGTATGCATGAATGTATATATGTTTTAGCATCTTACTATGTAGCCTTGGCTGGACTCAAACTCACAGATCCAAGTGCTGGGGTCAAAGGGGTGCACCACATCTGGTTTATACTTTCCTTGAGAATGGGAAAGGAGAGGATTTGTTTCAGATTCTTATTGCTTTTGATTTTCTAGAAATGCCTCTCATCATCCCTTTTCTATGATGGCACTTACTAATATGACTCTTATCCTTAATATTTTTAGGGGGTCAGGGTTTAGTTTAACAATATAATATAGCCCAGGCTAGACCAAAACTCTCACTGTAGCCAAGGCTAACTTTATAATTCCTCTCCTTCTGTCTCCACAGTCTAGTTGAGATAGAGACATGTACTAACTCATCGGGCTAATGCATATCTTAATTCAATTTTAAGTGAGATGAACAGGAATGGCCTAGTAGAATTCTAGGTACTGTGACAGATGACACAGTGGCTATTTGGGGGAGCCACTGGTGACATTCCTCAATCATTCCTGTGTAAGCCATCGACCTTCTCTGTTTCCTGATTCCATGGTTCTTCTGTGAGGGAAGTGGCAAAGCCAAAGGATGGGAAGAACTACAGTTTATTTCCTTCCATTTCAGTGCCTCCTCACAGAGGCATGGCCATGTCCTAACCTATGCCACACTCTTAGTAATAATTTAGTAATGTGCAAAAATTAAAAAAAATTACTAAATTTTACGAAGACACAAATATCACATCCTTTCCACTATCATTTTAAAAGGTCTCAGGAAAATAGTAATAATTGGCCCATTCCCCTTTCTGCCTCTGTCATCCCAGGAACCAGTTCCTTAGACACGCATCTTCCGGAGAATTGCTGTGGTACCTCACCATTGCAATAAACCGAACATCACAACCAGCTTAGTGTGCTGACATTTCCTGTTTGTTTCTCAGTGCAGATAAAAGTCTAATGACATTATATTGTAGTCTATTATGTTTTCATTATATATGTCAAAACAAACTAGTAAAGAGTTCTTTAGAAAGATAAAATAGACAGCCCAGGAAAGCTGTTTTAGTGAAGGAGAAAATATGCAGCCGTTTTGTGATGATCTGAATGAGAACTGCCCCGTGGGTGCACATATCGGATCTTGTTTCCTAGCTGGTGGAACTGTTTTGGAAAGCATTAGGCGGTGTGCTCTAATTGGAGGAGGCCTGTCACGGGGTCTGGGCCCAGGCTTTCTCCGCCTCTTAGCTACTACTCTTCTGGTGCCCTGCATGCTGGCTGCCATGCTCCCAGCCATGATGCTCATAATAAACTCACTCTCTGAAACTGTAAGCAAGCCCTTCACCCAAGTCCTTTCCTACATGAGTTGCCTGGATCATGACAGTCTCTCCAAAGCAATAGAAAAGTAACTGAGGCAATTTGTATAAACAGAAAAGAATATTTTGTCATCAACGGACTTGGTGGAACCCAACAATAGAGCATGTGCTTAGCATATTTAAAAACCTTGGTTTGATTTCCATCACAGTGGGGATGGGGGGTGGGAAGGGAAGGGGAGGGAAAGCATAAAGAGGTAGGGGAGGAGATCTAAAAGAAATACATTATTATAGACAATATAATGAGACAAAGTCACATCTAAAATCCCTAAGATACTCTGAATACCAAGACAGAAAGTGATCGGTCTTGAGGACGCCTAGTAGGTGAAAGAAAATGAATAAAAATATAAATGGGGCTGGGGAAGCGCAAGTGGCGATGTGCGGTCTTCCAATAGAGGAAGTCCTGGGTTCTGTCTCCAGTATAAACCAGGCATGGCGGCACCTGCCTGGAATTCCATCACTCTGGAGGCAGAAGCATGATGATCAGAAGTTCAGGGCCACTCACAGCGACACCGTGAATTCTAGGCCAGTCAGAGATCTATGAGCACCTGTCTCACAAACTCTCCCTCAAACACCAATCAACTTCAAGACTTTGAGGCAACTAACACACAGTAATAACTACACAGAAAACTTAAAAACTGCGTGTGTGTGTATATGTTTGTGTGTATTCATAAAATACAGTCAAAAAGAAATATTCCCATATAACACTGTTGCCTCAAAGTCTTGGACAGGCTGGCCTTGAGTGCAGAGATCCATCTACCTCTGCCTTCTATTAGGATTAAAGGCATGTGCCATCCCTACCTGGCATTCTATGACTATTTTAGCATAACTGAAATAAACAAAGCTTTTTTAATATATATTTTCCATTTAACTACAACGCTATTATTTTTAATATATATTTTAGAAAAAAATTTATAGGGAATGTATATTTTATCACGCATAATTTAAGTATTCTGACTTGACAATTGCATGGTTACCATTTTTCCATTACTAAATTATTCTAATATATCATGTTGCATGTGAATCTTTATTCAAATAATAAATTTAATAATTCTCAGAAAGATGGATGAATCTATGCTAACACATAGTACTTATTATAAAATTGATTGTTTATAACTTTCATAGTCCTGAGTCGGCATTTTCGTTGGCATGTTTGATTTTCCTGTTGGTTGTATTAGTTAATATTAATGCTGATGCAATTAGCATTAAACCCACCCAGATCTAAAAGTACAGTTCTTAACTTCCATATTGTTAATATCAACAAAGGAAAATTCCAGGACCCGGACTGCCCAGACAGATAAAAACAGGAAGTTCAAACCACTAGAAGTGTTATTGGATATTGAACAGAATTCGAAGATGGCTGCAGCCCCAAGAATGGAGGAGAAAATTCAGAGACTTCAGAAGCAGCTTAGTGATTTGAAATTGTCAAATAAAAATATGAAAACTCAGCTGACAAGAATAAATGTCCTTAAAGTAAGTGAAGGGAGCCGGGCTTTCCAACATCACCTATGCCCCGGGGGCTCCCTGTTTTAGTTGTGCGTCCCCCAATGAACTGATACTTTTATCTGTTTAGTTCATTACTAAGTGGCCCAAGCCGGGTTCTAGCACCCAGTAAGCCAGACTAAGGGCCTGGAGGGGTTAAGAGCACCGGTTTGTCTTCCAGAGCACTCAGGATCGATGCCAAACACCTATATGATAGCTAACAACCATCTGTACTCCAGTTTCCAGGAGTTCCAGATGGTCACCCTCTAACCTCTACAGGCATTGCATACACATGGTCCACAGGCAGGCATACATGCAGGCAAAACACCTATACGTGTAAAATAAATAAAACTTTTTTTTAAAGAGCCAAAAAATGGAAAAGTGGAAAGCCAAAAAAGGAGATTTATTCATTTTGGTCAGGGAAGGTCCTACCCATGTCCATCTTTGGAGTCTTGAAATGAGATCACACTTCAAATAGCATATTTAGTCTGACTATCACTGATCAAGGTGCAATCTTCCTAATCACTAACCCATCATCATCTGGACCTCAGTCTTAGCCTGTAAACTGGTTTAACAGGTTGTAAATTTCCTCCTAGCAGACAAGTGTTGCCTCCGCCTGGTGACTTTTCCTTCTCCGAGCATGAGGTTCTGTGGAAAGTCTCATTTCTTTGGGGTCGTTGTTTGAATAGTCTGAAAGTCAATTGAGAAACACAGTGTCCAGCTTCATTTGTGCTGGCTCATTTACAGTGCTGTGGCATGTGCACACACACACACACACACACACACACACACACACACATGCACATACAATTAAAATGAGTTTGTGTTCATGCAGAATAATATTAAAGCCTATAACAGAGTGGTTCTCAAACTTCCTAATGCTTTGAGCCTTTAATCCAGTTTCTCATGTGGTTACTATAAAATTACTTTGCTGCTAGTTCATATCTGTAATTTTCCTACTGTTATTAATTGTAACATTTATATCTGTATTTTCTGATGGTCTTAGGCAACCCCAGTGATGAAAAGGTCATCGGCCCCTAGAGGGTTTACAACCCACAGCTTGAAAACCACTGCTATAGGATAATAAATTAGATGTCTGTGTAGCTACCAGACAAAATGTTAGTGCTGTTGAAATCCATGCATAGCTCACTACTCAAAAGTAGCTACTATTGAAACTGCCACAGCCATAAACCATTTGCTGTTTGTCTTAGCTTTTAAAGATTTATTTCTATGTGTTTTATTTTATGTGTGTGCACCTGCGTGAGTTTGTGTATTATGTGCACCCAGATGCCCACAGAGCTCAGGAGAGGGCAGTTGTAAACTGCCTGATGTGGGTATAGGAGTCAAACCCAGGTCCCTTGCAAGAGCAGGAAGCATTTGGAACAACGGGGCCATCTCTCCAACACCTTCTTTTAGTTTTTCTGTGGTCGTTGTCTGAGAAAGGATCTCACCAAATAGCTTGGGCTGGTTTTCCTGCCTCATCCTATGGATTGTTGGGGCCACAGTGTGCATACTAGCTTTTTACCTTATTGGGTAATAGATTATTTTATTTAATTGTTTTTCTATTTTGGGCCTTCTAGCTTCTATACTATTTCAAGAGTTAGTTGTATCTGAAGTCAAACAGCACTAAGTAATTAATCATCTGGTGCACAGTTTATCAAGGATATTTTTCTGCTGCAGAACCAGTTATTTTCTGTTTTGATATTTGATTAACACAGAGTATAATATCATTGAGGACATAGAAAATATGTTAAGCCTCTTTAAATTCTGTGTCCAGTATGTAAAATTTCTAGGACAAGGCAGGTTATTAATAAATATTAAAGTGAAGAAATAATCTCTTAATTCAGAAATTGTTATGATTTTTTTCCATTTTTTTATGAAGTTGTTTTTAAAGGTATGTGAGCCAAGATATGACAAGTTCTTAATCCCAGCACTAGGGAGGCAGAGGCAGGCTGATCTCTACAAATTCAAGGCCAAGTCTGGTCCTACTTACCCAATTCCGGGCCGTCTAAGGCTACACGTGAGACCCTGCCTCAAAACAAAGCTGAGTTGTCCATCTAGTCTGTTGTCCCCAGGAGATCGAAGCACATTTTTCTTCCGTTTTCTCCTCACCCAGGACAAGACAATTGAGAGGCTCAGGCAATCTGTAACAAAAGTTGAAAGTGGGAAAGAGAAGACAGCTACCAAATCAGACAACTTGAAAACTCCATCAGACTCGGCGGAGCAGGCAGCGAGGTCGCAGAAGGAGCGGGCCCAGCAGATGCCCACCCAAGGCCCTCCAGAGCCTTCGGCCACCAGGGGAGCTCTGAAAGCGGGCTCAGGGCAAGAACAAGAGGTCTCTTAAAGCTATGTTCAAACTGATTTCATAGACGAGATCAATACTCACCTCCACGTAGACTTTAGCTAACTCGGACAAAAAGGGACTTTTGGTCAATGACGTCAGAGATGGTTTGCACTGCCGAGCCTCTTACAAGGGCAGAGGTGTCCCGCTCACCACAATCAGCACCCATCATCCTCCAAGGCCTTTCTCCTTCTCTTCTTGGTATCTGTGTGGCAGCCTGTCTGTTTCTCTAGCAACTGTTTTCCCATATGATAGGAAACATGGTCACTGAGAAACATGTAGTTTTATATTTTGGTTCTGTGACAAGTGATAGCCCCAAGAGAAGTTCTTCTGGGTCTGGGTTTGGTCAACTGTGTCTCCCTGTGAACCCAACTTGGTGAGAGGCAGGATATATGTTTATTTTAGCTTTGGTTTGTATACACAACCTCTAGCTAACTTGGATGGTTGTAACAGGTAAGATAAGAAAATGTGTTTCTTTTTTTGTTTGCTGTTTGCTTTGAGGGTGTGGGGTGAAGGGTGGGGGTGGCTTTTCCAGACAGAATTTCTCTTTGTAGCCCTGGATATCCTGGAACTCTGTTTGTAGACCAGGTTGGCCTTGAACTCCCAGAGATCTGTCTGCCTCTGTCTCCAGAATGCTAGGATAAAAGGTGTGTGCCACTAGCCTGACAAAACATTTAAAAATTATATTATATGTGTGTGTGTTGCATGAATAAAGGAAATTCAGGGATAGATCTCTGAGAAAATTAGAGATTAGAGATCTCTGAGAGATTAGAGAGAGTAAACACCACAGTCAGATCTTACCCAACTGTCTTCCAGCTTCCTCAGCCTGGCTCCTCCTGGCTTCTGTCCTTCTGTCTTTCTACACCTGCCTTAAATACTCTCTTTGCTCTGTTAAGGCGTGGCCCCACCACTGCCTGCCTGGGAGCCTGGAACTCCTTCTGTAAACTAAGATGACCTCAAGTTTAGTTTGGATTAAAGGTGTAGGTCACCACTCCCAGGATACTCCCTGTGCTGGGATTAAAGGTGTGAATCACCACTCTCTGATCCTCCTAGACTGACTGTGGATAGATCCCTCTGATATCTCTGAATGTTTTATTATATCCCCACATGTGTGTGTTTCCCTGCATGTATGTACGTGTATCATGTATGTGCCTGTTGCCTTTGGAGGCTAGAAGCAAGTATTGGATCTTCTGGAACTGGAGTTACAGATAGTTGGCGATGTTGGGAATAGAACCTGGGTCCTCTGGACGACCAGACAGCCAGTGCTCTTAACCACTGGTCCATCTCTCCAGCTTCCCACTTCATTTATTTATTCATTCATTTGTTTTTATTTAGTGAGTGTTTTGTGTACATATATATCTGCACACCACATGTGTGTCTGGTGCCTGAGGAGGTCAGAGGAAGGTGTCAGATCCCCTGGGAAATGGAGTTACAGGTTGTATGTTTGCATGTGGGTGCTTGCAACTAAATGTGGGTTCTCTGAAAGACTACCCAGCACTCTGAGTCTCCCTTTTTTGGTTTTTTGAGACGGGGTTTTTCTGTGTAGTTTTGAAGCCTATCCTGGAACTTGCTTTGTAGACCAACTAGCCTTGAATTCACTGAGATCCATTTGCCTCTGCCTCTCAAGTGCTAGAATTAAAAGCATGCACCACTGCTGCCCAGCTCTCCAGGCCCCACTTTTAAAATACACTGGTGCGTGCGAGTGTCATGTAGGTGGAGTGTATAGTGAAGTGAGGAATCCCTACCTTAGGTCTCAGGTACGGTCTGATGGTATTCTTAGCCTTTGCATTGGTGGAAGCTAGGGGCCTGTTTGTACGTTCTTAAAGAATGCCCCTAATAGTCACAAGGCTGTCGGGTCTCACACAGAGGTGGGTACTAAATGACACCCAAAAGTATGAGATAGCTCATGATAGTTTGGTTTGGGTCTGGACCCGCTGCACTGTCCCAAGTCTTCACAATCATTAGCCATCCTTGTGTAAGGTTTAACACAGGTGTGCCTTTTCCTAGGCGCTTCTGTTAACATCTCTGTACTTATAAAGCAAAACAAACATGATTTTATGGCACTGGGCTTAAATCCAGGGACTCGTGGATAGTTTGGGGCAATTGTTAATGTGTCATATTTCCATATTGGTTGCTTGAGAAATTAGAAATTGACCCATTACTGTAAGATGCACTGAGAGAAAGCTATCTTGGCATTTTCTCCTTCCCGCTCCCTCTTCTGTGTGTTCCTGTTCTGGCTCACTTTGGCTCCTCACCGTTCCTCTTGGATTTTCAGTCACATCTCTTCTCCTTCGGCATGCTGCTTCCTTTTCATTTCTGAAGAGATTTCCTGCAGCAATTGCTTGATTCCAGCCATCAGATCTTCCTTATCCGACAGACCCTTTGGTCATAATCTTTAGCCAATTCTAACCTCATGCATCTCCATGCCTGCAAATTCTTGTTTGATAATTTTATTTCTGTCAAAGTGCTGTATCCAAACATGGTTCTTGTGTTTTATGGTTATTTTGGTGTGTGTGTCTATATGTTTGTGTGCACACTCAAATGCGTGTATATGTGTGCATGTGGGCATACAAGTATGCACGTGCGTGTGTGTGTGTGTGTGTGTGTGTGTGTGTGTGTGTGTGTGTGTGTGTGTGTGTGTGTTGGAGTGCATTTTATCACCTTAACAGGTTAGATAATACCGTCTTTCCATTTTTGCCTTAAGATGGTTCCATATAACTTTTCATTTATTTATTTGCTTTATTTATCTATTTTGGTCTTTGGTTTTTTAACATATGGTTTCTCTGTGTAGTTCTGGCTGTCCCGGAAGTCACTCTGCAGACCAGGCTAGCCTAGAACTCAGAGATCTGCCTGCCTCTGCCTCCTGAGTGCTAGGATTAAAGGCACCCGCCACCACTGCTGGCTTCACTTTATATTTTTAAAAGATTTCTTGATTCTTAATCACGAGTATGTCTGGGGAAACATGTGTTGTATGTGTGGAGTGTTCTCAGAGCCAGAGTTACTGATCAGTCACAGATGGTTGGCAGTCACCTGGCGTGTATGCAGGGGACTTGAACTCTGGTCCTCTGGAAGGGAAATATGTGCTCTTAAGCGCCGAGTAGGCTCTCCAGCCTCCTACTCAGGTTAAAGTCCTGGTGTTTGCCTTACTCTTTTCATAGTTCTGCTTTAGAACACTTACCAGCTTTCTACTAGAATATATGATTCCTTTAGCTGAACACTGCCCTCTTCTGTTGTGAAAGCAAGGGCGCTCGCTTTAGTTTTCTTTCCTTCCTTCCTCCTTCCCTCCCACTTCCTCTCTCCCTTCTTATTTCTCCCCCTCCCTCCCTCCCTCCCTCCCTCCCTCCCTCCCTCCCTCCCTCCCTCCCCTTCCTCCCTCCCTCCCTCCCTTCCTTCCTCCCTCCCTCCCTCCCTTTCTTCCTTTCTTCCCTCCTTGAGGAACTGGTACTGATACAGGGCCTTGCAGATGCTAGAAAAGCCCACTGCCACTAATCTTCAAACCCAGCCCATTAAACTCTTCCTTTTGAGACAGAGTCTCACTCAGTTGCCTGAGCTGGGCTTGAACTCCTTCTGTAGCCCAGTCAGGCCTTGAACTTTAGCTGGTGTTACAGGTGCTAATGGTTTCTTGAAGTCTTTTATTTGGAGGTAGAGGGTTTCATGATGTCCCCTTCTGCCATACTCTCCTTGTATATTCCCTCAGCTTCTCTGCTCCTCTTTCCTGCTACCCAGCTCTCTCTTGCAAACACTCTGCAGCCTTCCCTCGGAAACCTGGCCTTCTCAAACTGTCATTTCGGATCTCATATGCTTTCAAGCCCTTTCATTTCCCATGGGTCAGTGTGTTGATCCCCCAGGTCTCAGGCTTGCTGTCAGCCTGTCTGGGGATTATGGTTGTCTGTGTGCCACACCATCACATTGAATTTCACCACCCTCTAGAGCTTCCTCTGCTGCCTCAGGAAATTCATGCAAAGTGAAAGCTGTAATTTTTCTTCACTTGGCTTTGTGGGTGTTTTTTAGTTGTTGAATTTGTTGATTTCTTTGTCCTTTGTAGGAAGGATGGAGAGAGATGCATTGAAGACTGCTATTATCATTAAGCAAGTCAGAAGCCCAAAAGGCAGTTGTCACCCAGTGGCTGTAGTAAGAGGTTTCTGGCCCAGACTTTCGGGCCTAGCCTCAAGGTTTAGGCCCACAGACCTACAGACCCATAGAGATACACAGATGCTTTCATTAATTTTAGGCTGATCAGCCTAAGGCCCAGGCATATAACTTGCTAACTCTTTACCCTTAAACTAACCCATGACTCTTGTCCTGTTCAGCCACGGGCTCGGTACCTTTTCTCACAGCAGCATAGTTGTCCTCTGCATCTTCTGGCTAGTCTGGCAACTCTGGAGTCTCTATGGCATTTCTGCTCTGTTCTTCCTGTTCCAAGAGTTTTCTTAGTCTGGTAGCCCTGCCCATACTTCCTATCTGGCCAATCAGTGCTTTTTATTAAACTCATAGGTGGGACAATTATTTACAATGTAACATCATAAATCCACTACAAGTGGCATATAGCAAAAGTCCCCAGTTTGGAGATTGAGGCACATGGGTCACGTGAGCCCAGGAGTTTTGAGGCTAGACTGAGTAACAGAACAAATACAGAAAGTATGCTCGTGGGATAGCTCAGTGGATAAAGGTGCTTGCTGTCAAGCTGGGACTCACAGGGTAGAAGAGAACTGACTCCTGAAGGATGCTCTCTGACCTCGACATGCACACGCACATGTGCAAATAAATATACATAAAAAGTAATTCCATTATGAATGAAATATAAATAGTAATAAAATTAGTTTAATGTATAGAAGTACAAAATGAAAGTAAGATAAAAATGGACAAGAAATTTTAAAGAAGTCCTGTAATTGAACAGAGTTTTCTAACTTGAAAATGCCACTCCATTCAGGCATGGTGTGAAGCCTGGTTGTAATTGCAGCATTTGAGAGTCTGAGAGGAAGAAGATGGATTGAAGGCTAGCTTAGCTGCATGGCAAGACTCTCTACCCGCCCCCATAGAATGAATGTATTGCATTAAGGAAATGTTTCATAAAATTACATTTCAGTCTGCTGTACCGATTTTATCATACACAGTGAATGGTGACTCATGGCAATGACATATTGATTTTCTCGGTGGTTCTTTATAGCTTGCCGACTTTCGAGAAACCATTATGAAGATGTTGGGATTTAACATGAGAACAGCAGACAAGGAAGTCATCAATCAGCTGAAGCTTGTGATCCAAGTTTATGAAATCTCCAAAAGATCAAAGACAGTTTCTCACTGTGAGACCACACAGGAGAAGTGAGCATGTTCCATTTCGACTGGCTGTCAAGAACTTCTGTATAGCCCTTCCTCCAGCATCCAGAAAATAGCTACCGTGAAAATAAAATGCACTGGGGAAGTTTCGCTAAAAATCTCTTCTCTCTTGTATTTGGTATTTACCTTTGCTTCATATTTACTTCTGGCTCAGTCTTTATCGTCACTTGTGATATATGATACTTATCTAATTACTTTTACTGACTGTATTTTAAGCAGAATATGAATCATAAACATGTTCTTAGCTGCAATATTTCTAATCATAGCCAATAGTCCGTGCCTTGAGTGATTTATTAGATAAGCAACCCTCTTAGAAAGGCAGATAATGTTTTATTTCTCAATTGAGCCCATCTTATTTTCTTACCTGGGCACATGGATAACAGATATGGCATTTTGAGAGGCAGAAAAATTCTTGTAAATAGAACAGGCAATAGACTGTATTGTGGCTGTCATCCCAGAGTTTAATAGTGTCTGCCTAATGTAGGCTCACTTTTTATTCAATAGTTATTTCATTTACATTTATGTTGAGAAAGGGTCTTACTCTGTAGCCCAGGCTGGCTTCACACTCATAGCCTTTCCTATTTCTAGAGGTTGCTTCCTTTTTTTTTTTCCACCCTTGAGACAGGAACCTCCTAAGTAGCTCAGACTGGCCTCAAATTCATGATCACACAGGATCACACATCCTGAGTGCTGGATTACAGGCTGTGCCACTAAGCCTAGCTTTCTCACATTTTTTGCTCGTGGTCTTTGTTTTGTTATTTCTTTCTTTCCTTCTCTCTTTCTTTCCTTCTTTCTTTTTGCTTGGGTCTTTGTTTTGTTATTTTTTCTTTTTTAAAAAATTTTTTAAAAAATTATGTATACAGTGCTCTGTCTGCATGCATGCCTGTGGACCAGAAGAGGGCACCAAACCTCATTGCAGATGGTTGTGAGCCACCATGTGGTTGCTGGGAAATGAACTCAGGACCTCTGGAAGAACAGCCAATACTCTCAACGCTGAGCCATCTCTCTAGCCCCCGTTTTGTTATTTTTGAGATTTATTTGTACTTTTATGAGTGTTTTACCTGCATGTATGGATGTGTATCATGTGTGTGCAATGTCTGTGGAGCCCAGAAGACACAGATCCTCTGACACTGGAGTTACAGATGCTGACATGGAACTTGCAGTATAAGCCAGGCAGGCTTCAAGCTCACGGTGATCTGCCAGCCTCTGCACTGAGCACTGAGATTAAAATTGTGCTACCACACCCAGCTCCCCCCTTCATTTTAAAAGCCACTCTTTGTCATGCTACTATTTCTCCGGTTCTCTGATGCGATTCTCCAATTTGTCATCTCAGAGATCTTATTATTCACTTGCACAATCAGAATTATGTTCCTATTTTTATTTTAACTTTTTGTATTTACAGTGTGGGGAATCAAACCTAGGGCCCTCATACAAGTTAGACAATGCTCTATTACTGAACTGCACCTTCCAGACTATCTTGTTTTAAGGTCAGTTGGTTAACAACTTCAATCCTCTTCTGCCTTGGAACTTAATACAGTCAATTTCGGTGATTGAACATTTTGAAACCATTACTTAGTATTCACTAAAACTGAACATGTATATGCTTTATGATCAGGCAATTCCACACCTACATGTGGAGCAGAGGTATATACATATTCTATGAAAATACATTTACTATACTTGATAGTGGCATTGTACCAAGTGCATACTTTCCAAATGACCAACTGTGGCCTAAGTACAGCTATCAGATTCATTGGTTCACATCTCCTTTGAGGCTGGACAGGGAGATGTCAACTAGAAAGCTGAATTTTCTCAGCAGCCAAACAAGTGGCCCAAGGGCCAGAAGTACAGAGGCCAGATCATGGATTCGAGGAAGTGGGTCTCCTTCAGAAAGGGAGGAAGATAAACATGTGAGATAATGGTTTGTGCTTGACTTGCTGAACACCTGCCATCGAACGCTTGGGTACCCTTGGTCAAGGGCCAGAGCTACTTAGAATCTTAACATCATTTCAAAATTAGACAATAAATGTGGCCTGGATCTGAGTTCTAATGATGGAGTTGTGGGTAGCTTCAATCACTCCGACAAATCATTTCCTGTACTTGAGTTTGTGGTAGTAGAAGCACCTGAGTTAGAGGGCACAGGCTCAAGATATATTCTACCACAGCTCTGTTCTTTGGCAGCCAAAGTTAGAGTCTCCAGGCGCCCGGGATCAGCAAGAATTCTCTTCCATCACTTTATTATGGCCTTCACCACAAGGAGGGATCCCACCCAGTGTTCTTGCCGGCAGCTCAGAATGCCGAAGTGGCCACCTAGGCCAGGGCCACCTTCCTGCTAAGAATTTGCTTTCGGGGCACAAACTGGGATTCTATAACCCAGGCTAGCTAAGAAAGCAGGTTGCCTCGCCTGAGCATGCGTTTTTCCGCGCACAGCAGAGGGCGTGACTCCAAGATGCGGGGGCGGGGCCGGGGCGGGGCCGGGGCAGATTTCCACTTGAGAGTTGAGTTGGTCTCTTTTGGGGTAGGTAGGCGGGTGGCTTTCCTGACTTGCTTGCTGCCTATGCCCAGGGTAAGAGCTGGTGGCGGTTGGGGCGACACCCTACTGTCTCTTTTCGGTTCAGCAAGACTGGGGTCCGGCTTTAAAAGCGAAGAAGATCCGAGAGGGTTTCCGGAACTTTGCCGTACTGACAATAGTTCTGCGCATGCTCTGCGTGCAAGTTTCCTTAGTCCTCTGCAAGAACAGCCAGTACCTTGAACTGCTGAGCCACCTCTCCAGACCTCCTCCCCCCTCTTCCTCCTTCCCCTTCTTCTTCCCCTCCTCCCCCTCTCTCCCTTTCCCTCTTCTTTCTCCTTCTTTTTAAAAAGATAAAAATTAAAGGCGTGGGCCAGATGGGAATGGTGGCCCACGCCTTTAATTCCAGCACTTGGGAGGCAGAGGCAGGCAGCTTTCTTGAGTTTGAGGCTAGCCTGATCTACAGAGAGAGTTCGAGCTGACAGCCAGGGCTACACAGAGAAACCCTGTCTGGAAAAATAACAAAACAAAAACAAACCCCTCTCCCTCCGCCATGTGATTCTGAGAGATAAAATGGTGGTCAGGCTTGGCAGTAAGAGTGTTCTCTCCCTACTCAGCCACTGCCTCTCCAGCATTTTAATATAATTTTAATTAGTATTATTTACTAACCCCCAAGGCTGATGAGTTTCTATTATTTTGAAATCAACCTGCAAGTTAATATTCCTTCTCTGTAATTTAGCATCTTTATGCCTTTTAAACACAGCTGTTGGTAGACATGATTTTAGAGAGTCATGAACAGAAGAAATCTAATATGGAAAGATTAAAAAGAGCTTCATTTTTCCAGGGAAAGGTGTATCAGGAATTTGCAGGAGACGACCAGGAGCATCAGAATAGAGTGGGTCAGGCAGATTGAATTAAGTAGCTTGTATGCACTGAAAGTTTGAAATGAATATGCCATTTTTATTGCATCTACTACAAACTTTTTTGTTTATTTGTTTTGTTTTTCCAGATAAGGTTTCTCCGAGTAGCACTGGCTGTCCTGGAATTCTCTTTGTAGTCCAGCCTGGCCTTGAACTCATAACCATGCTGGAGTTAATGGTATGGGTCACCACCACCCAGCTTTCCACTAAGGACTTTTAAACACAGGAAGATGAAAACGATATAAAGGTACTTGCTGTATCAGGCCACTGCTGAGGCAAATGAAGGCACTAGATGTGAACTGAGATGTTCCCTGGAATCCCTTAAAAAAGAAAAACCATACTCAACATTTTACCTTTTGTAGAAGGCTTTTTATAAGTATGTGTTAACATATCACTGTTTTATGTGTGGTGCTAATTTTCTATTTGGTATACCTTACTGGCTCTTTAGCTTCTGTCTTGAGGCTCCAGGGACTCCTCTGGAGCAGCTTCTGGCTGCACAAAACACAGTCAGATCCTTTATTATGCTGCATTGTAATGCAGGTGGATTTTTGTTTGTTTGTTTTTTGAGACAGGATCTCATTATGTAGCTTAGGCTGGCCAGAAATTGACTATGTAGACCAGCTGGCCTCAAACTCATAGAGATCCACCCACCTGCTTCTATTTCACCAGGTATTGTGTGTGTGTGTGTGCGTGTACATGCATGTGCATGCATTAATTTATCTTAAAACACTTATGTACTCTATGTATGCTGTGGAATAATCCTTCTGTACCATGTGAATATGTATTATTCTCATTACTTAATAAAAAGCTGACAGGAAGGTAGCCAGGCAGGATGTATAGGTGGGATAGCCAGACACAGAAGACTCTGGGAGGAAGGGCAGAGTCAGGAGATGCTAGCCAGCTGCATAGGAAGCAGACATGTAAAAAAAAAAAAAAAAGTAACAAGACAGGAGCCACGTGGCAAAGCATATATAAGAAATATGGATTAATGTAAGTGTAAGAGTTAGCTAGTAACAAGCCTGAGCTATTGGCTGAACACTTATAAGTAATATTAAGCTTCTGTGTCAGTTATCTGGGAGCTGGCATGTGGAAAAAAACCTTTGACTACATATGTGTATTTTTGTGTGCCTGGATGTATTTGTATGACATGCATGCAGCATCAGAGAAAGTCAGAAGAGGGCATTAGATCCCTTGGAACTGGAGTTATAGGTAGTTGTGAACTAGTATGTGGGTGCTAGGGACCAAACCCGGGTCTTCTGTAAGAAGTAAGTTTTCTTAACTACTGAGCCATCTCTTCAGTCTGTTTTCATTCTTCATTATGTGTGTCTGTGGGGGTGAGATGTGCATATGTATACAGATGCCCTTGGAGGCCATAAGAAAGCATATGATCTCCAGTCATTCTTCATTATGTGTGTCTGTGGGGGTGAGATGTGCATATGTATACAGATGCCCTTGGAGGCCATAAGAAAGCATATGATCTCCAGTCATTCTTCATTATGTGTGTCTGTGGGGGTGAGATGTGCATATGTATACAGATGCCCTTGGAGGCCATAAGAAAGCATATGATCTCCAGTCATTCTTCATTATGTGTGTCTGTGGGGGTGAGATGTGCATATGTATACAGATGCCCTTGGAGGCCATAAGAAAGCATATGATCTCCAGTCATTCTTCATTATGTGTGTCTGTGGGGGTGAGATGTGCATATGTATACAGATGCCCTTGGAGGCCATAAGAAAGCATATGATCTCCAGTCATTCTTCATTATGTGTGTCTGTGGGGGTGAGATGTGCATATGTATACAGATGCCCTTGGAGGCCATAAGAAAGCATATGATCTCCAGATACTCTTTAGCTGGAGTTACAGGTGGTTGTGAGCTGCCTGATGTGGGTACTGAGACTCAAACTCAGATCTGCCAAGAGCAGCATCTGCTCTTAGCCTCTGAGTCATCTCTCCAGCACCTTGTTACTTCTGCTATTTGAGACAGGATCTCATGTAGTCAGAAATGGCCTGAACTCATTCTGTATCCCAAGGCTAACCTGGAATGTTTGCTTGTTTTATTTATTTATTTATTTTAGAGACAGGGACTTACTACATTACCCTTACTGTCCTAGGACTCATTATGTAGATCAGGCTGGCCTAGCACTGTGCAGGGTTGTGCCTTTGCCTCTCAAACTAGGATTAAAGGCGTGAGCCACTGTGCCTGGCACACACCTGGCATCTTTGAATGGATCTTCCTGCCACCAGATCTTAAGTTCTGAGATAATAGGTTGTGTGAGATACAACACTCAATTTTTGTTATGGAGTCTCATTTATATAACCTTGGGTGGCTTAGAACTTATTGTGTAACCCAGACTGGCCTTGAACTGGCAGCAGTGCTCCTGCCTCTGCTTCTAAAATACTAGGATTACCGGCTGGTGACTGTTTCAGAATATTCCTTTACACTGTGTGAAGATGTGTCACTGTGATTGGTTTAATAAAGAACCGAATGGTCAATAGCTAGGCAGGAGAGGCCAGGAAGGACTTCTGGGGACAAAGAAGTCTCTGGGAAGAAGAAAGGCAGAGTCACCAACCAGATGCAGAGGAAGCAGGACATGCAGGAGGAGAGGTAAAAGCCACGAGCCGTGTGACAACATGAAGGTGAATAGAAACGGGTTAATTTTAAGTTACAAGAGCTAGTTAGAAACAACCTAAGGCCAAGCTTTCACAATTAGTAATCAGTCTCGGTGTCATAATTTGGGGGCTGGCGGTCCCAAAAAGCCTCCTGCAAGTGACACCATGCCCAGCTTCCAATGCAGCCTAAAGGAACAGTTCCAGTTGGATCTGGAGGAAGTATTCTAACCATAGTGACACTCTTGGTTCCTTCCCTCAGCAGCCACTTCCTTTCTCCCGGCTGCTTTCCGTTTGTTTTGAGTGCTCCACTGTTTCGTGATCGTGGGCTCTGAGCCTCTCTTCCACCCTAATTGAGCTCTCTCATTTCCTTAGCCTGGGGCAGTTTTATCAAAACTTGTTCCGCGCCTATCTCTCGCCCGCGAGGAAAGACACGGCACACACTTAGGATCCTTCTGCAGTATAACTTTAATGTATCTTGGGGGAGAGCATTTAGCTTACGGAAAATGGAGAGGGGAGGGGAAAGAGAGAGAGCCGGCAGAGAGGCCGGCAGAGAGGCAGGGGCCGCTGGGGCGGGCCCCCAGCAGGGAAAAGGAAAGCCAGAGAGCTAGGCTAGGCCCCAGCGTGGTCTGGGCCGGGCCATCCGCCACGTGGCCTAGAGCCCGCGTCCCAGGAGCCGGGCCGGCCTCCGTGCGCACGGCGGGGCGGAGAGGGAGAGAGGAACAGAAGGGGCCACGAGGCAGGAAGCACCCGGTTTTAAGACGACCAAACGGCTCTTGCTTTAGACGAAACGTAGTTCAGAATCCCATATGACGCCACGGGAAAGGCGGAGAAACCAGACCAGTCTCGCGAGATTACCAAGCGCATGCGCTCTCTAACGACTCAGGCGGGTTGGCCAGCACCAGGTAATAGCGCCACCTTGAGGAGCTGGAGCCAGTGGCCTCCAACATCTCACCCTTCTCAAATATTAAGCAACGAGGAAGTCCTATAAGAGGGTGGAGACAGTGATCATCCCCCAGAACACATCGTGGACTTGCGTGGGGGTCATCCCTAATCTCTCGACAGATCGAGATGCCCCCAGCCTGTCCTCTGCCTTTTGCTGGGAAGGGGATTAAGGCAGGTACCCTTATGCAGGATGATGTGTCTCTCGGGACATAGGTATGTCCCGTGCGATGCCCTTGGCTCAGCATACCTCTTAGGACACGGGCTGAACGCTCCATCCAGTGTAATAGACAAGGCTGTCTTTAGGTGTGTAGGAGCTGTCTAAGCCACAATATCTCTATTGCTTTATCATAATTAGTCATACCTCTATCGAGGTTTCTGAGTCTAGAGCCATTAAGGCTTGAGCCGAAACTGTCTTGTTTCTTGGACTTTGGATTCTGAACCTACAAACCGTCTAGAGAAGAATGACTAGTCCTCCGCAAAAGGCTAGGTCAGATATATCCACCCCCACCCACTTTTTGGAGTAGGGGAAGAGGGGATTTATGGAGTAAGCTCTCTGGTCAGCGACAGGTCTAGCCGAGTGGAATTGGCCTGGACGATCGCCACTTGCAGGTCACGAAGGGTCTGTTCAAACTTAGACGGCCAATTCTGTAAGAAAATTGAGAGAGGCTTTTCGAAAGATTAATTGTCTTTGTAAAGTTTTTATATTGAATAGAGGTTATGTATAAGCCAGCAAGTTATTGCTCACACCTCAATTGTGCCAATTACTGAGGTGGACAGTTTGTTAACCGCCTGTGCAGTCTGCACTATTTTTGAAAGTGCATCAGATAGTTGTGAGCTACTGGGAGGCCACGGTGATATGGGCGTGACTCGTGGCACGTGAGTCACTACTGCAAAGAAATAAAGCTGAGCATCTCAGCATAAGGCATAAAGGCAATTATCAAATTTGTATCTCAATTTATCTATAATTTTTGAAGCATTGCTAACAATCTAAATAACTGGTGGTTAAATTGGGAGAAAATGAAAATATTTTAGGCGTGGCCCAACCTATATTTTTGGATTGGCAACTGTTACATGGTAAAATTGAATTTTTATCTGGCCTGCCTGAGCAAAAGGAAGCCAATTTTGGTTTTATTAAACTCTGTTTCCTTTGTCAGGCTGCCGAGAAATTTTTTAGTAATATATCTGAACTATTTTTAACTAAAACATAAACCTCTCTTTAACCCCAAACTTCTATTTTCTTTAAAGCTATGTAGTGGTATTATACATCACCGGCATTGGCAGAGGGAAGGTGGGCATTATCTTCTATCGCTGTCACCAAACACATCAACTGGAGAAGGCGAGGAGCTCTGGGATCCAAACTGGATTTTTTTTATCCTGTGGAAAAACACAGACAGCTCCCCGGGATCTTATTAAAATAGGATCCGGGCCTTTTCATTTATATTCCCCCTTTCTGTTTTAAAAAATAGGATTTTAAGGTCCGATGTGCACGTTCAATAGTGCCTTGTCCTTGAGGGTTGTATGGTAACCCGGTAAGGTGTGTTACTTGCATCTGTGCACAAAATTGGGCGAATTTTTGGGAGCTGTAAGCTGGCCCATTATCAGTCTTGAGGTAGGCTGGTTTGCCCCAGGCGCTCTATGCCTCTAAGCAATGTTGAATAACATGTATGGTCTCAATAGAAACATGTACAAATTGAAGCTTTTTGCAGCTTACAACGGATTAGCAAAGGCAGCAGCGACCAGGCGTGTAGCTTGGTCAGCCAAATTATTTTCTTTGTTCATAGGGCCCGGGAGTCCCGAATGTGCCCGTATATGGGTGATATAGAAAGGCTATGGTACAAAACAGAGCAGACACTGTATTGGAAGGATTAATAACACTGGCCGTTTTAAGTAACTGAAAGGCATTTACCACATAATGGGAATCAGACACAATATTAAGCAGACAATCAAACTTTTGTAAAACTTCTAACACAATTAGACATTTAACAATCTGGGGTGATTTTTGACCAGACACAATATTAAGCAATCAAACTTTTGTAAAACTTCTAACACAATTAGACATTTAACAATCTGGGGTGATTTTTGACCAAAATCTTTGAAAAATGTCTGTGAATTTATAATATAAGCACCCCTTCCATTTCCTGAGCCATCTGTATATACAGTTAAGCCATCTTTTAAAGGCACTGAGGAAGTAACAAGTGGATATACCACAGGGTGATAAGCCAAACTGTAACAAAGGATATTTAGGATAATGATTATCAATTTTTCCAGGAAACATCAAACAAAGGCTTTAAATCTGCAGTGGGAATTTTCAAAAAAGGTCTAAGCCAATTAATATACTCTATGGAGAAGTGGAGGGCTTAAAAATATGTTTTCTAGCAAGCTGTTCCACAACAGGCTCAATCACTGCCTTAAGCTTATCAGAGGTCAGTGGCCACTGAGGAACCCATACCGGCACCTCTGTTTTTCAAGGTATGAGTCGTGCTGTCTCAGTGGCACCTAAGAAAAACCTAGGCCCTGTCTTTGCCTATGAATCTTGGGCGTGGTTTGTCTTTGTCTTAACCGCCCCAGGCCCTGTCTTTCCTCATACCACGAGGAGCCAAACTTTAAATTTAAATTTTTAAGTTTCCGTACCTTTAGTTTCTGGTTCCCTATCTCCCCCAAATCTTTTATTTTTCTGGGGGGTCCTTTTTTACTTATCGAGTATTCCTATTTTCAAGTTTCCGTACCTTTAGTTTCTGGTTCCCTATCTCCCCCAAATCTTTTATTTTTCTGGGGGGTCCTTTTTTACTTATCGAGTATTCCTAACTCCCCCATATCTTTTATTTTTCCGGGGGTCTTTTTTCACTTTTTCGGCGCGCGCCTAACCTCACACGGCTCCCGGTTTCTGACATGCTGTCCTGAACTCTCTCTATCACGCCTCGCCCTTTAGCTATCAGATCTTTACAGGCTTTATCTTCTAAAATCAACAGCACTGCCAAGACAAGCCTCAAGGCCTCAAAAAATCCTTTCAAAAGTCCCAAACCAAAGTTCAGTTCAGACATACCTCTCCGAGTAACCTGTCCGCAGTTCTGAATCCTGTCTGGCGGTGCAAACGATGTAAATTCCCGGGTTCTCGGCACCACTTGTTCCGCGCCTATCTCTCGCCCGCGAGGAAAGACACGGCACACACTTAGGATCCTTCTGCAGTATAACTTTAATGTATCTTGGGGGAGAGCATTTAGCTTACGGAAAATGGAGAGGGGAGGGGAAAGAGAGAGAGCCGGCAGAGAGGCCGGCAGAGAGGCAGGGGCCGCTGGGGCGGGCCCCCAGCGGGGAAAAGGAAAGCCAGAGAGCTAGGCTAGGCCCCGGCGTGGTCTGGGCCGGGCCATCCGCCACGTGGCCTAGAGCCCGCGCCCCAGGAGCCGGGCCAGCGTCCGTGCGCACGGCGGGGCGGAGAGGGAGAGAGGAACAGAAGGGGCCACGAGGCAGGAAGCACCCGGTTTTAAGACGACCAAACGGCTCTTGCTTTAGACGAAACATCTTCCTATAGGTCGTAGTTCAGAATCCCATATGACGCCACGGGAAAGGCGGAGAAACCAGACCAGTCTCGCGAGATTACCAAGCGCATGCGCTCTCTAACGACTCAGGCGGGTTGGCCAGCACCAGGTAATAGCGCCACCTTGAGGAGCTGGAGCCAGTGGCCTCCAACAAAAACTGGACAAGTATTCCAGGTGAGCTGCTAAGAAAGCTCTCCTGGCCCTCAAAGACACATGAAAGAGTTCAGTTTTTCCCATTGAACTTGGACTTGAATGTGACCCTTGATGGTCATATTTATAGCCATCTTGGATAAGCTACTTTGAGGACAGATCAGGAGACACCAAAGGCAGGGAGCAGATGGAAGGGCAGGGTTTATGACAACCATGAGTTTCTGGATTGGCCAAATGTAGAGGTTTCCCATACTAGATCTTAAGTAAGATGCTGCCTTCATTTCACATTCTCCTCTCCCTGTGTTCACTTCCCGACTCAACATTCCCATACTTACAACTGAAAATATTATATATTTATACTTACTGTTATATATGTTATACCTACTAGCTGGCTATGGGCTAATGTGCTCTGCCTGCATAGAAATGGTGGACAGGCAAAGAGATCTTCTTTAAAGTCCATCTTTACCTTTCCTCCAGTAGGCAGGCAGAAGAGGTGGCAGGTGGTGCCCTCTGATGGTAAGGTCCTCTAAGACTGAGTTATTCATAACCTTAGCTCACTCCTCTCTTGGCAGCCTCCAGTGTTATAGATACCTGGACTCTGAGACTCCTAGCCCTGAAGGCTGTCTACCCTTCCCTTCCACAACTCATCCATTGCCAGGGTAACTTGAGTGTAAGTCACTCTAATTAATTGCCTAGCCTCCTTTTTGTATTGCTCTTGGAGATTAGTGCAAAAAGTTACTAATTTTTCCCCCAGCAGCTCACACTCATCCCAATGTGATTTAAACCAATAGCTACTTGAAACTGGGCATGGCAGAGATATATTTAATTGCAGTAGTTGAGAGGCAAAGGCAGGCAGATCCCTATGAGTTCAAGGTCAACCTAGCCAAGTTTCAGGCTAGCCATGGGCTCCTGTGTGAGAAAGAAAAGGTATCTAGCTAGCTATATTATTTCCCATCCACTAGGGGGAGGCATGAGGCTGCTGTGTAATGCTTGCTGTGGTTCTAGGGATTTCTGAGTCCTTTGTAGACGGCCTGACTCAGTTTCTGAAGGTCTTGAAGTCTTGTATGGTAAAGGATATTAAATGCAGAAGGGGAACATAGTCTGCTCCAGGGAGTGAGGACGATGGTAAACTCCAGCTCCGTTGCTCACAGTGAGATAAACGAACTGTGCCAGGAAATTAGCAATTCTCTCTTTTAAAAAGTAAACAAGTTCTTTTTAAATTTTTATTATTTTATTATGTGCATGGAGGTTTTGTCTATATGTCTGTGCACCATGTGCATGCTTTGTGACTACAGAAACCAGAAGGGGCATTCGGATCTCTGGAATGGTAAGTTTAAGACCAGCCTTGGGCAGCTTAGCAAGGACCTTGTATCAAAATGAAAAGTATGTCTTGGCAATGGCCTAGTGGGTAAAAATACTTGCTCTGCAAACACAAGGACTGACTTCGAATCCCCAGCACCCACATTCAAAAGCTGGGTATGGTTGCATATGCCTGTGATCCCAGTATTGGGAGGAAGATTCTGAGAACTTGCTGGCCAGCAAGCCTAGACTAACCAGTGAGCTCCTGGTTCAGTGGGAGATCCTGTCTTAAATGATAAAGGAAGACATATAACATCCTGCCTGCTCTAGCCTCTGCATGTTTGTGCACAGATATGTGTATCTGCAGACTTGTGAGCATACAACACATATACACAAACACAAATTTCCTCCTCAAGTGGCATTCTATCTATATTTTGTCAGCAATATGAAATAAATGAGAACACTTAGAAACAGGCTGGTGACAGAGCTCAGTTGTAGAGTGCTAGACTAGCGTTGTGCAAAGTGCTAGGTTCAATCCCTAGTTCTGCAAAACCAAGCACTATCTACCCACCATTTCTCCTGTGAGGTATATATACTCTTGTGTCATTTCCATTTTATAGAGAATAATCAAAGACATAAGTGTCTAGGCACACAACAGGAAGGTTGAGATGAAAACTCACCCAGGCCCTGGATTCCACTCCTGCTGTGGGCGATCCTGATCTATCTATCCTGGTACGCTGCTGCTGTCTGCCCTACCCACAGAGCCCCTCTCCACAGCCACAAGGTGAAGTCAGACCACAGAGAAAATGGAGGTGCTTTCCAGTCTTCAGACTTCCTGAAAGAAGCTTCCAGAATACTGAAGAGAAAAAATGGCAAGATCTATCAGAGAAGGCTGCATGGCTTTGCAGCTGGTGTCCTGGTTTATTTTTTGTCAACTTGAGTAATCTGGCAAGTGGAACCTCGATTGAGAACATGCCTTCATCCCATGGCCTGTAGGCAGGTCTATAGGGCATTTTCTTGATTGATGATTGATGTGGGATGATATGGGATGGCCCAGCTCACTTGTGTTGGTGCTGCCCCTGTAGGTCATTCTGGGTTGTATATAGAAAGCAGGCTGAATAAGCCAACAAACTATTTGTCTGTGCCCTCTGCTTCAGCTTCTGCCTCTGGGTTCCTACCCTGACTTCCCACAGTGATGGCCTGTAAGTTGTAAATGGAAACGAACCCTTTCCTCCTTGAGATGCATTTGATTAGCATATATAATATATGCATATATATTATATATATGCTCATATATGCTCACTAGGACAGCTGGAGGGTTCTGATATGAACCCAGAGGAAATCACTGCTGGGTCTGAAACTCAATCTTCTCAGGTAATGGTTTCTGAGAATTACCATGAATCTCTTTCTCATAGGAACTTAAAAACACAGGCATGATCAGGCAGTGGTGGCGCATGCCTTTAATCCCAGCACATGGGAGACAGAACCAGGCAGATCTCTGTGAATTTGAGGGTGGCCTAGTCTACAGAGCTAGTTCTGAGATAGCCAGAGCTGTTACACAGTGTTTCAAAAAACACACAGACATGACTTCTCAGCCCCTGAAATCCCCCTAAGTTCTCTGCCTTCCCCACTCATTTCTCGCTTCAACCAGTCCCTCAGAAGGTCTCATGGAGTTTTGACTTGGCTTTGAGAGAATAGCAATGCAGAGATGCTGGGCTTTGAAATAAAATGGGTCTGGTTTGAACCCTTTACTATCTACTAGCTATGTGATTTCTATCGCAATTCCCAGAGTCCTGGTCTTTCATTTGTGAAGTGCTAATATAAACAGTACCTGTCTAGTCTGATTGTCATGAGGATTCCTATAGTTTGGATCCCGAATATGCTCCAGTGGCCCATGTATTGAAAGCTTGGAGTTCAGCCCCATGGTACCCCTGGAAGGCAGCGGAAGCTTCCGGAAGTAGGGCCTGGTAGAAGCAAGTTAGGCCACTGGGAACATGCTCCTGATGTATCCACTGGGACTTCACATCTCCTCTACTTTTCCTTTACTTTTTGTCATAAGGTGACGAGCTATATCTGCCATCTACTCTGCCTGACTGTAAGTCCAAAGCAATGGCCAATAAACCATGAACCAGAAGCCCCCAAACCATCAACCGAAGGAAACTCTCTTGGTGTAGGATAGGGGAGAGTTAGCCTCTCAGTATATTGATCAAGCAGACCTTGAGCTCAGGATCCTCTTGCTGTGGCTCCCGAAGTGCTGGGACTACAGGCCTGCGCCCCCAGCAGCTCCACCTCTCTTCGGTGACCTCAGCTATTTTGCTGTAGGGATGTAAGTCACTAAGACAGAGATGGAATGAAATGAAGCAGGTACAGGCACACATGGTGGTTATGTCTTCCCCGTGTGAGAGCAAGCATGGCCACATAGTTCCTCATGTCTAAGACACTTAAAGCATTATGGTTCTCAGCATTAAGGGGCATCCTTAAAGGCATAAATGCACCAGACAAATAGCATCCTTGAAGACAAGTGTCTTATGAAAGAATAAATGGAACGTTGGCTGTCAGAGAAATTTTTAGATGAAAATAATTGAAGATGCTGTCAAGAATTTTCTCTCCTAAATTGTGTTTTAGAGTGAGATGGAGTTGGGAGAGTATGGGCAGGTGGAGAGGAAAAGGATGAGGTCATGCCGACAAGACTGTGAGATAGTAACTCTGGCAGCAGTATCAGCATAATAATGGAGTTTCCCGAAAGGATGTGGGAATGGACCAACATCCAAGGCCAGGCATTCATGTTCCTTTGGATGTAAATGTTTTCTTTAAAATAAGGTAATGTTACATTTTACTTTTTATTCTTTTAAAAATTGACACATAGTTGGAGCTGGAGAGATGGCCCAGTGGTTAAGAGCATTGACTGCTCTTCCAGAGGACTCCAGTTCAATTCTTAGCACCCACATGGTGGTTCATACACTGTAACTCTAGTTCCAGGTGATGAAATGCCCTCTTCTGAGATCTGAACACACCAGGCACACACAGGGTATACAGACACACATATACTCATACACATAAATAATTGATGCACAATTGTTTTACAAATACCCATAAGGATACAGTGTACTATCTAAATATGTGTGTGTAATGTGTGATGATCAGGTTATTCATTTCTTTGTGTTGGGAACAATTCAGAATTATGCCTTCTAACTTTTTGTGGGGCAGGGTCTTATGTAGCCCAGGTTGGCCTTAAGTTCCTCGAATGCTATCTTTAACGCCTGATTCTCCTTCTGTCTCTGAAGTGCTCCTATTACATGTACTACTACACCTGGTTTCCCTATGTATTTTGAAATACACAGTAAATTGCTGATAGTTACAGTTGTCCTACTGTGCTGTAGAATGCTAAACTTACTCATCTTTTCTAAGTATACCTTTGTACATTTGATAAGCCTCAGAAGATCTGGATTTCAAAAAAGGACTATCTATGCAATGTTTATCACTATAGTCTGTTGGTATAGGACAACATGAGTCATTTCCTTTGTGTTTATTATTGGTGGTGGTGGTAGTGGTATGTGTGCGCGTGTGTGTGTGTGTGTGTGTGTGTGTGTGTGTGTGTGTGTGTGTGTGTGTGTGTGTGTGTGATATTCACATGTATAGGCGGGCATGGGGTCAACTTGTTGGAGTTGACTCTTTTCTCTCATTTTAGGAGGATTCCAGGCACTGACCTCAGGTGGTACATTTGCTTTGACCTACTGAGCCATCTTTTGGGTTTAATATGAGACATTTTAAATGTTTTTCTCTAATGAGTGAAAAATTTGAAAATTTTGAAATACATTAGAACTAGAGAAAAATGGTCAATTAAAAAAAGAGATTGACCTACAGAACCAGACAGTCTTATTAGAATCTATGGCCTCTTAACCATGTCCACCTATAACCCACCTTCCTGACCTTATTTTGGGGACTGTTACACTGTCTGGCCTGTTATTAATACTGGTTTATTCTGAGCCACAAGAGCTAAGGACACTGCATTTCCAGAATTGTGTTTGAGTCATTTATGAAATTGCATCTTACCATTTGGCACCATTTCTGGGGTTTAGTATCTCCTTCTCAAATGGGTGTGCAAAGTCACGCAGGTCTGTTTTTCTTCCATATCACATGAAAACGCTGCTTCAGAGCTGGGGGTGAGGCCAAGAATGTACATTCTTCAGGCTGTTAGGTTTCAGGTGGCTGGAACATTAGCAACTCAAGGTGTTTGAGAGTCTCAGGTGGAGTGCAGTCACCTTAGAGGAGTTACACAAAAATTATTTTGCCTGCTTATTTACAGACATCAAGGATTAAGATTGAAGCATGCATGGGTGGCTTGCAGGGACCTGACTGCAGAAGCTGGAAGCTCAGGTGGGTCATTTAAACTTCAGGTTAGAGGAATCTTGTTTGGTGCCCTGGGTACATAGATAGCAAGTTAAGTCTCCATTGTGGCCATGTCCTTGATACCTGGGGCCCCAATCAAATATAAATCAAGAGTTAAGTTATATAGTTATGCTCATAGATGGTCAGGTCTAGAGCAGAACTTGACAACGTTTCACACAGCACTACCTAGTTCTACAGGATAATCTGCTTCAGATTATATCACATATAAGAAAAAGAACATACATAAATGGACAGGAAAGGCAAGGGTTAGCAGGTATATAGACAAACTTGAGGTGGAAAATTTGTTTAGACATATTCATGTAGGAACACTTCTTCTCCCTGAGCCTCGATTTCCCTATCTGTAGAAAGGATTGGGAAGTGTTCAATAAACATTACACCCGTTTTTATTACCACAAAGACATGAGAGTTCTACTCAAGCTCAACTCCCAAATATTAAGTCACATCGTTATAATAGTACTGTGCCTTCCACTGAGACTCATGCCGATTGCTTAGAGATTAATGAAGACATGAAGGAAAAACTTTACTAATGGCACATCAATTCTGGCTAGTGCATAAAGGGGACCCGGCCTTGGACAGACCCTCCACCCCATCAACCTGTATAGTTTCTCAGCCCCCAGTTACACTTTGAACAATTAAACATGTTTTGTAGAGACAGACATTTCAAGAGTTGACTGTTTGGACAAATGGTGAGATTTAGAATATAAAAATATTGTCAGAGTTATCCAGAGACAGGCTGGGACTGCTTTTCCTGAGCAGCTGTTAACCAGGGTAACTCCATCTGCCTGGCAGAACTGTGATCTTCCCGATAAGAGGCACTGGGTTCACACTGGGTTCACACCAGCTTCACACCAGGTTTGTTTAGCACTGTCTGCCAGGGTTGTCTTCTCTGAACTGCCTGTCAAAGGCAGCACTCTTTTAACTAAATCTTACTTTTTTATAACTTAATATTGTTTCGTCCCTTTGTCACACCAGCTTGTTTCCTCCGTTTCCTCCTTTGGCATTGTATGAGGTCTGATTTCTGGCAGTGGCGATGGCCCCTGGCATTAGACAGTGCCAAAGATGTCACGGCTTTGCAGTGATCTAACTCCACAAGGGCGGGTTCTGCCTCTTTAGATCCTTTTGAAACAGACCAGGTTATAAGCACAGAATGTGGAAGGTCTGATCCTATGCTGTAGAGCAGGCGAGAGCATCCCAGGACCCCTCCAGCTACATTCCGAAGGGAAAGAACAATGAACAATGTGGAGGCATGTCTTAGCCCAACCCTGGTCTCGTAATAGTCTTTTTTTTTTTTTTTTTTTTTTTTTTTTTAGGATTTTCCATCCTCTTCAGTTTCTTGTGTATGTGTGTGTGTGTGTTTGTGTGCATGTGTATATGTATATGTGTGTGTGTATGTGTGTGTGTAGGTGTGTGTATGTGTGTGTATGTGTGTTTTCTCTTGCTTCAAACAGTCTGTTTTGCCTCTTTGTTATTTTTTACAGAAAGGCTTCCCCTGTCCGTTTCCTCTGATCTTCCAAATTGAAGCCATTGTGGATGCCTGAATGGACAGAGTGGGTGCTGTGGGATTGTAAAGGATGCCAGAGACACAAGATGAACCCTGCAGTCAGTGTCAAAGGTGTGCTGCACACCGTGGGGAGGTGGGGTTCACATTCCATATGGCTGATGTTGATAGAGGCAGGATGGATGGGCCAGTGTTATCTTTCTTTTCTTTAAACCCTCAGCTCTAAGCTGTGGGGCAGGCAGGGCATCATCAGAGAAGAGGCAGGATGAGAAAGCGGGGAATCTCCTTTCGGCCCCTCCTTGCAGCAAAACGTCTATGTGTCATAAACAGGATTCTTTGCTTTTTCTAGTGTCATCCACATCATACTTCAAGTTAATCTAGAGTCATCATGAGCACTAGTAGATAGAAAACAGATGGGTTTATTAGAAGGTGGTGTGTGCTGGGAGTACAGCTCAGTGGCAGAGGAGATGCACAGCATCTGCAAAGCCTGTGGACCCCTCCTTAGCACTGAAACCAGCAATGGAACAAGCTAGTGAATTGATGTTGCTCATCATGTGTAACATCACTGAATGTTAATAATTCAGTATTCAGTGCTTTAGCTAGGAGGTGGTGGTGTACACTTTAATCCCAGCCCTCAGGAGGCAGAAGCAGGTAGATCTCTGATAGTTCAAGGCCAGGCTGGTCTACAGAGTGACAGCAAGAGCTACACAGTGAAACCCTGCTTTGAACAACAATAAAAATCAGTGCTTTATTCCTGAAGATGATTTATTAATGAGGACCTCAGTCTCTATTACAGGGTATTATAGGGGAGAGACACCACATGACCGCTTTGCCTGGCAACTTGTGGATGAGATAGACAAGACTGTGGCCCTGCTAAGCAGAAGCACCATTCTAACCATCAGGTTGCTTTTTTGCTCTAACCATTGGCATTCATTGTCTCAAGCATCTCTGCTTAGTTTTGGTTAAGATTCAGGTAGACTGGATGTAACCACCCTCTTCTTATGCATTCAAGCAGCCAAAGCGCCCATCTGAGTACCATTATCTTCCCTGATGGACAGGGTGAGTCAGAAAGGCAATTTCCTCACCTCCATTCATTCTCTTTGCTCCAGATGCCCAGCAATGATTTGCCTGGTGTAATAAGCTGCAAACTGTGGGTGTTTGAGGGTCTTTAGAGAAAAGAACATGTTGCCCCCCCTGAGCAGGACGCTCTCTGAAGGAAGCGTGACAGCAAGCCCAGGGCTCCACTGCTAGGAATGAGTAGACTCTGGATTCACAGAGGGCAAGAGATGCTGCAGATGGATGATGTAGGAGGCATCAGTGGTCTGCACAGAACAAACCTGTAAGCCAACTTATTTCTGCTTTGTTATAGATTTGTTTTAGACAGACACAGAACAGGGCTTAGGCTCTGCCCTGTGTTCAAGTCCTCAGTTGCTCACAAGCCATGTGATCCTAGGAAGGTCACTTAATCGTCATGATACCCATTTTCCCATTCATAAAACTGGAATGATTAATGATAGGTTTTTCTCTATAAGCAGGCATGGCAAGAGGATTGCAGATTTGAATTCTGAGGCAACCTGGGCTATATAGTGAGTTCAAGGCTAGCCTGGGCTACATAGTAAGACTCAAAGAATTAAAAAAAAAAAGGTAGGCAGGAATGAAGGAAGAAAAGGAAAGAATATTTTATATGCTCATTGTGTCTAAGGTAGATTCCACATATACATGTGTTGGTTGGTTGGTTTTATCACCTTGACACAAGCTACAGTCAGCTGAGAAGATATAACTTCAGTTGGGAAAACACCTCCATAAGATTGACCTGTAGGCAAGCCCGTGGGCTATTTTTTTGGCTAATGGTTAACATGGGAGGGCCCAGCCCATTGTAGGTGGTGCCAGACCTGGGCAAGTGGTTCTGGGTTGTATAAAAGAGCCGGCAGAGCAAACTAGGAGGTACAAGCCTGGAAGCAGCGCCCCTCCATGGCCTCAGCATCAGTTCTGGCCTCAAGGTTCCTGCCCTGACTGCCCTTCATTGTGGACTTCAACTGTGAACTAAAGTAAATCTTTTCCTTTCCAAGTTACCTTTGGTCATGGCATTCATCACAGCAATGGAAATCTAGTTAGGACACACACACACACACACACACACACACACACACACACACAGCATGTCATTAAATATCCAGTAATCAATCTCTGTGTGTAAAACCCACTGTTGCTACTGGATTTATTTTTGGCTTACAGCTTCAGATAGCGGGTATAAGTTCTGCCAACCCAGCCTTCCTGGGAGGGTGGGGCCGGTATTACCGGTATGAAATAGGGTGCTGGGCAGCCTGGCTTGCTATGACACTCCATAGAGAAAGATGCTTTCTTTCCCTCACTCTACCTTTACCTGCCTTTTGACTCTCGATTGATGTTCCATTCTAGACGATTTTTTAAAAATTAAAGATGTATTATTGTATGTGTATAATGCATGTCTGAATGTGGGTATGCACATTTTGATTACATCCAAATAGTTGAGGTTGACATTGTACAAGTTGTCCTGCAATGGCCCCTTGACCTTCCTCTAGGAGATTATCAAGAACCAGATCCCAGGTCTGGAAGGCAGCCCAGCTGTTAAGATAGTGCCCTTCTCTTGCAAAGAAGCCGAATTCTGTTCTCAGCACCCATGCCCAGGGGCTCGCACCCTCCTGTGACTCCATCTCCAGGGAATTCCACACCTGTAGTCTCTGTGGGCATATACATGCATGTGCACATACCCACATATACATAATTTAAAAGATTAAAAAGTAGTAGATATTTAAAACTTCATAAACAAGTCCCCATGCTGTGTGTGAATGGCTTGACGACTAATTAGGTACATATGTGACACCAAGTTGGCCATAGGTCATTTGTTTTCCTTTTAACTTTTTGCCACCAATGGCTGCCTTAAGGTCAATTGTTTCTCAAAGACTAAGGTATGATCCCAGCCTTTGCAGGGCCACTTCCTAGTGAATGGGGAAGGCTGTAAGATAGAGCTGGGAGAATCCATCAGGGGGCGCCAGAGACTCTCGCCGCCAAGGAGGAAGGAGCCCTGTAAAAGCGCAGGTAAATTCCAGGAGGCACCGTGGATCTCGGACCTAACCTAATACTTTTTCCCTCTGCCTCTCTCTCCCCAATCCCTCACCCCCATCCCCGCCGCTGCCAGACTCTGATAGACGATCGTGCACGTCTCCACGTCCAAGAGATGGCCTTCCTGGGGCTCAAGCAAACACTCCCTTCAAGAGATCTATCTGGCTTCATTACTTTGTTATTACTGCCCATTTCGATGCTATCACCCTAAACCAGGGCCTAGTCCATGCTTCTCAAGGATAATTGTCAGACTTAAGCATTTAATGACACCCATGTCAGTCAAAGTCTGGAGACAAGACCACACTGTCAACTCCAGAATCCCTGGGGACCTGGTCCGAAATACCCATTTTCTGGGTCCATCTTGGTCCTCCATTGTCAGTCTCTTGGGAAGGGATGGGGTTGTCTCTGGTAGGTGACTATGAGATGGCTGGAAGTGGACATCCCGCGGATCTGGAGGAGCAGCGCCGGAGTGCGGGAGATCTCCGGGTTCGTGGTCACGTGGGCTCTTCAGCTAGCCTCCCACCTCCCTCTTCACAGTCTTAAAAAGGAAGACGCAAGCCGTGGGTAATCTTTGCAGCCTCTCCAGCTGCTGGTCTTTTTGACACGAACTCCGAGGCTTCTTGAAACTTCCTGGGAGTAGAGGAGGTGGGAAGCCTGGCCAGGAGGGAGCTGCTGGTGCTACGACTGGCATCCTTGGCATCCGGTCTGAGAAGAGTCTGGCAGCTGCTGCAGGGCTGAGCGATAGCCAGTGGTTGCGAGTGCCACGCGGGGACCCAGGAAAGCACGTGTCTGTATTTAGAGAATGCAAAAAAGAGAATGTTTACCTGCCAGGTAAGTGCTCTTTTGCTCTGAGTGTGGTTTCATTGACTTTGAATGCTTCCAAGGGGAAGCCAGCAATACTTAGAACAATAAAGGGTAAAGGGACGGGTGTGTGTGTGTGTGTGGGGGGGGGGTAGATGCAGCTGTCTTGAACACTACTGGAAACAGACATTTTATTGACTTTTGGGTTGGTTGTGTGAATTTAAATCTTTTTTTTAAAAGAAAATACCTGTTGTTTTCCTCCATGGTTTCCTGGCAGTGGGTGAGATGATGACGCTTCTTGTGGACCAGGGAAGATCTCGGGCAGGTGATCATGGCTTGGAAATTCGTCGACTGGCAATCCTTAGTTGTATCGGAAATATTTTTTTTCTTTCCAGATAAGCTGAGATACCTTAAATGTGATCTCTCTTAATTACTGGAGTGGAATCTGTCGCTTCTTCACGATTACCTGTGGCAACTGTTTCATAGTAAAGTAGAAAATTAGGTCAAGTAAATATTGGTTTTGTGTGTGAGACACAAAACTTTGAATTTCAGTGGAACTCTATTCAGAAAGTAAGCTTGATGATTTTTCTTACATTTCAGAAGGCAGGTTGTGTTTGGTGTGGCACACAGCACCCTGGAGGAAAGAGTTTTGATCTGTTTTTGTGAGCACTTGAAATTTCATTTTTGCTGTAACGATCTGGCTCACGGTGATATTAACTCTCTGTGTAAATGTTATTTAAAAAGTAAAAGGGGAGATTCGAAGGCAGATATATATGGAGACAATGAAAAGAGGGTGATGGATACTTTTACTCACTTTCTTTCCCCCCAAAAAGCCTGGGAATGATTCTCAACCTGTGGGTCCCAAAGCCCCCGACAAACATCTATCTCCAAAAATATTTGCATTGCAATTCATAACCATAGCAAAATTACAGTAACAAAATAGCAATGAAAGTAATTTTAAGGTGGGGGATCCCCACATCATGAAGGACTGAGGAAGGTTGAGGACCACTGCTCTAACAGACATTCTATCTGAAGTAAAAAAATCACTAAGTTAAAGTAGAAACTTCAGGGTTCCATTTTATGTTCAGTAGTTTTCTAGATGAATCTGAGATTATTAGTTCAAAAGCAGTGTTAAAAGTAACACTTTAAGATTCCCTCGACCTATGTAAGTGTTTGAAATAAACAAAAGCACATTAGGACTATTTCAGGGTGGGTCTAGTTGTCTATGACTTTTCTCACAATGTGTTTTTAATATAAAAAGGTAAAACTTAGCATTAAATTCATCTATCAAATATAGAATTTGCCTTTAACTAACATGATGTCCCTTGTGAAGACTGAAACACTGTAATTCAACAGAAAATACCTTAAAATATATTTCATGATAAAATTTTAGTTGATGTTTCAAAGTAATTTTATAGGATGAGATCAAATAAAATTCTGATGAGTAAACATCACACTGGTAAGTTTTTGTTGATTGTATGCAAAGCCCTTGAAAACTAAATATTTGGATATTCGTCTTCATAATTCAGTGTTTAGTATATTGTGATATTTGAAAAATTATGCTCATTGCAGTATTGTTTACAGACAGTTGAATTTAAGCTTTTTTAAAAATACCACTCTAAGAATTATGACAGAGAGGGCTTAGCTTTTTTTTTTTTTTTTTTTTCATTTTGGAAGATACACATTAAGTTTTAAAGAGTCATGTGTAAGTCAGTTATTAGTGGTCAGTTTTATGGATATTTTAGAGTAATTTTTCTTTGTTCTAACACGAAATTGACTGAGAGTCTTAATATTTTGCTTTGGAAAAGATACATGTGAAGGTGGTAACTGCTAAACAGAAATGCACAGCAAGAATGCTTGATGCATAAAAGGTATTCCTGACAGGAAGTGGCTCAGTTGGTAGAGGGCTTGCCAGGTATGCACAAAGCCCTGGCCTCCATCCACAGTATCACACGAATCAAGTGTGGCAGTGCTTGCCTATAATCCTAGAACTCAGAATATAGAAGCAAGAAGATTAAGGACAACCTTGGCTTCATAGCAATTTTTAGGTCAGCCTGGGCTACGTGAGATCTTGTCTTAGAGGAAAAAAAGGAGGAAGAAGGGAAATGGAATTATATGTATTTTTCTTGTCCATGAAATTCTCTTTGGTGAGTGTGAGGTGTTTGAATAGGATGCTCGGGGTGAGGAGAATGGACAGATAATGGAAGTGGCCTGTCAAAATTATCCACATCTGCAGGCCCAGGATATGGCACTCATGGGAGGTGGCATTTTGTTTAATACACACATTGCACCGGGCTCCTAGCAGCCCAGCTTTCTCAGTTGCTTGTGGTGATGGACTTTTGGCAAACATAAACTTAAAAAGCAAAACTCAGAAGCAAAGCTTGATGATCAGAAATCATTTTGTCTTAAATTATCTGGGAATCCTTACCAAGGTGAGAGGTGTGCCCAGTGGCAGGTCAGTGGACTGGTTTCACCCTCTTTGCCATATAATGATACCTCACAGAATGTTTTTTACATTTCTTTTCTTCCCTGGAGCCTTGTGAAAGGCTCATCTCACAATATTTTCTCATTTACACTGAAAAGAGTATGAAAATTCAAGGAATTTATGTGGTTTGTCTAAGATCTGGTGTTTAGGCAGAGCGGAGCCTAGGACCTGGGCCAGCCTCCCCTGGGCCAGAAATACACACGAAAATAGACTGCCTGGTGACTGACTTCTATTCTTCAGTTAGATTTGTCTGTCAACTCTCTGAAAAGTCATGTTATTTCCAGGGCCAACCTTTCTCTTCTCCATAAAAATACTGTCAAGATTGGGGTTTTAAAAAGTTATTTATATTTTAGCTTGGGATCCAAAATGTGTTTTCCCAACTAGTACTTTAGCTAACCTCGAGTGTACAAAAGCTTCTCCGAGGTTGTGGTTTAGGAAGAAAAGCTCTGTTATCAGTGATCATGCTACTAATTATCTAAGATGTCCCTGAGAAGTAGTTGTGATGTGAATCGGGATGTGTCAAAAGGTATTCAGCCAAAGGGCAATCCTACTTCTAAACAACCATCCATCCAGCCATGGGCCTCAACAATATTAAATGTACTGGGACTTTGTAGAAAAAACGGAGAAGCTGATTGGTGATAAGCCAGCGTATGGGATCTGTTTTCTAGGTGCCATCATTGTGGCGGTTGACTGGTGGCCAGAATGATCTCAGTGCTTGCCTTTCCATGGCATGTACCTGACAAGGTCATTAGCATTGCTGACACCAGAGTGTGGAAAGGGATGGATGGTGGGATCAGTTCTCCGCTGTTTGTAAATTTTGTGTTCACTTTACCAGCTGGAGAGGGAAAGTGTTTTTTCAAGTTCATGTCTTTCCATGTGACTGTTCATTATTTTGTTTTTGTGTATGTGTGTGTATGTGGAGGTACACATGTGCATACACAGGTATTTTGTGTGTGTATGTGTGTGGGTACACATGTGTGTGCACAGGTGTGTGTGTATGTATATATGTTTATGTGTGAGGGGGCACACATGTGCAAGCACAGGTGTGTGTGTATGCGTGTGGGTACACATGTGTGTGCACAGGTGTGTGTGTATGTATATATGTGTATGTGTGAGGGGGCACACATGTGCAAGTACAGGTGTGTGTGTATGTGTGTGGGTACACATGTGTGTGCACAGGTGTGTGTATGTATATATGTGTATGTGTGAGGGGGCACACGTGTGTGCACAGGTGTGTGTGTATATGCACATGCAAGCCAGGACAACTTCAGGTACAGCTCTTTTTCTTCTTTTTAAAATCTTTTTTTATGTTTTGTTTAAGTTTTTTTTTTTTTACATACCAACCACAGTTTCCCCTCCATCCCCTCCTCCCATTCACCCCCCAGTGTCCCCCTATCCTACTTCCCTGTTCACTCTTCAGAGAGGGCAAGGCCTCCCGTGGGGAGTCGACAAAGCCTAGCACATCAAACTGAGGCAGAACAAGCATCTTTGAGCAAGGTATCCTTTTATAGGGAATGGGCTCCAAGGAGCCAGCTCACTTCTGGCACTGTCCATGTTGAAAAGATTTAAATTACTATCTAAATCTTTTATTATTTATAGGGATGTGTGTATGTGCAAATGCATGGGGTACCTATGGAGGTCTGAAGAAGGTGTCAGATCCTCTGGGGTTGGAGTTGTAGGCAGTAGTGGAGTACCTGATGTGGGTATTGGGACCTGAACTCTGGTCCTCTGAAAGAGTAAGTACTTGTAACTGCTGAGCCATCTGTCTATCCCAATTTAATTTATTGTTATTGTTATTATGTCTGTGCAGCGCAGTTTAATTTATCATTATTACTGTGTGTGTATGTATTTCTGTGAGAGCGTGGGTCTGGAGGCTGAAGGCAGCTTTTCCTTCCTTCTCCAGTGGGTTCTGGTGATCAAGCTCAATCTGCTTATGCAGCAAGTGATGTCACCCATTGAGTCACCTCGTTTTATTTTGAGGTAGAGTCTCTCATTGGCCTTGTATGGACCATCATGAAGCCCTTCCCATGGATTCTGGGATTGAACTTGGATCTCCATCTTTGCAGAGAGACACTCCACTGACTGATTTATCTCCTCAGCCCAGTTTCTTCTTAAAGGGCTGATGAAGGGGCCACAGGAGTAACTCAGCAGAGGACCAGGGTTCAGTTCCCAGCACATGGTTGCCAAAGGGGAAGGGAGGGGAGAGGAGGGGAAAGAAGGGGAGGGGAGGGGAGGGGAGGGAGGAACCAGATGGTTGTGAGGCTGGTCTACAGAGCGAGTTCCAGGATAGCCAAGGCTGTTATACTAAGAAATCTTGAAAAACAAAAATGAAGGGCTGGAGAGATGGCCCAGAGGTTAAGAGCACTGGCTACTCTTCCAAAAAAGTACGGAGTTCAATTTCCCAGCAACCGCATGATCACAACCACCTATAATGAGACCTAGTGCCCTCTTCTGGCAGGCAGGCATACATGCAGGCAGAACACTGCATAATAAATATTTTTTAAAAGGAAAACAAAAGAGTATAAATTATGCAGAGATTCTTTTGGCATATTAGGGCTGAGGAAGATTGGAGAATGTCCAACTCTGAAGGAGTTTAGGACTTGCTGGTCAAGGTGAGGCTTGGCCATTGATTGGCAGTGATGTCAGCGGGTTTAGTGTTGCTGATTAAGCAATACCCCCTCTCAAATGCAGCTCAGTGGTTGGCGGCCAGGAATCAGGCCTTGTACACAAAGTGGGAATCTGGGTCAGGGTGATGAGGCTTGTTCAGTGAGTGACTCTGCAGTATTTAACCCTTGTGTTCAGAGAGGTGCCTAAGAAAGGTCACTGCCAGGTAGACTGCAAGGCTGCCAAGGGAGGGCAACCTCTGCCCTGGATTCTCACATTTATATTTTCTGCCACTGCCAGGGCCTGAAGTGCAGCTCACCTCTTTGTCCACGGTGTCTCAATGGCACCCTCAGACTATTGATGTGATAAATTTCCCATTTTTGTTATTGTAGATTTATAGCATATTTGAATATGTTAGAACTATGATAGTCTCACTCACTGACATTCTCTTTCAGACTTATTTTTCAGCAACAGTTTACAGCTGATCTTATATAGTTTTAGGAAAAAATATTTTAATTTATTTCTGTGTTTTTTAATGTAAATATAATTTTGTGATTAATTACTGTGATTAAAATTCTTAAAGTTGAGGCCTGGAGAGAAGGCTCAGCAGTTAAGAGCACTGGCTTCTTCTTCAGCTGACCTCATTTGATTCAGATTCCAAGCATCCACATGGTTTTCACAACCTTCTGCAACTGCAGTCCAAGGGAATCCGGGCACCTCTGTAGGCGCCAGGCACATGTGTAGTGCACAGCCATACTGAGGTGGGATGTCTTTCTGTACGCTGTGCATTTCCATTGGATAATAAAGGAACTGTTTTGGCCTATGGTGAAGCAACTTAGAAGTGGGCAGGAAATCCAAGCATAGATAAAGGAGAGAGAGGGCAGAGTCACATAGGGAGACACTGTGAGCTGCTGCCAAGAGAGCAAGACGTAATGGAATGCAGGTAAAGCCCCCACGTGGCAAGATATCAATTAATAGAAATGGACTGAGTTAAGTTAAAAGAGCTAGCAGGTAAGAAACCTGAGCCATAAACCAAACAGCTTGTAATTAATATAAGCCTTTGTATGATCATTTGGAGCTAAGCAGAAGTGGGACTGCAGGTCTGGACCTCGGCTGGAGAGGCCCAAAACTTCTGACTTACACCATACAGCTGACAAAACATCTGTGCATAGAAAATAAAATAACAGTTTAAAAAAAGTTCTTGTATTTGACATCAACAACAACGAAGTAATAAAGAGAAGGGTGTGTCTTTGTTGGCCGAGTGTTTGCATAGCACAGGTGGGATCCTGGCTTCAATCTCTGTATTGTGCAAACAGCATGATGTTGAATACATATGATCTCAACATGGGGCGGGGGCGGGGGGGGGGAGGTAGAGACAGGGGGATCAGAAATTCAAGATCATCTTTGGTTACATAAATAGTTTGTGGACAGCCCGGGATATATAAGAACCTGTCTCAAACAAATAATCAACCCCCCCAAATAGTCAATGAAATAGAGAATGAGAGCTCTACTTCTTACATTCCACCCCTCTGTAGGTAATGCTTTCATATATAGCTTCTAAGAAATACTTGTAGTCCTGTACTAATATATGTGTGTGCATTGTTAATATAATAAGAATTCAGCTGGATGGTGGTGGCACACACCTTTAATCCCAGCACTTGGGAGACAGAGGCAGGTGGATCTCAGTAAATTCAAGACCAGACTGTCTACAAAGCAAATTCCATGACAGCCATGACTGTTACATAGAGAAACCCTGTCTTTAAAAGCAATAACAACAACAACAATAATAATAGCGATAGTGATAATATCAAACTTGAATTTAAAAAACACACACACAGAGAGACAGAGATAGACAGACAGAGGACGGCAAAAGAGTGGGCATATGGGTAATGTGGTATCTCTTTACCTCCATAGGGCACCTTTCAGGAAATCTCATTTTCTACCATGGGTTCTGGGATTGAACTTCTATCATAAGGCTTGAGCAGCAAACACTTTGCCCACTGAACCATGTTAGTCTTGAGCTCTTGACAATAGGCTGACCTTGAGCCTCTGATTCTTCTGCCTCCAACTCCCAAATACTGGGTTTACAAAGGTCTTCTGCAATGTCTGGCTTATGCAGTGCTGGGGGCCAAGGTCAAGGCCTCCTTGTGTGAGGCAAGTATTCTACCAACTACTCTATATTTCCACTCCTACTTTCTTACTTTTCTTGAGACTGTATCTCATTCTGTAGCTTGAGCAGTTCTGAAACTAGAAAGCCTCCTGCCTCAGCACCGTTGTCCCTAGCCAAAATGAGTACTTCTTAGCTCCTCCTTCCATGTGAGCTAACTAGACCCTGTTGTTTCCTTTCAGACATTAAAGACATGAGTCTTTAAGAACATAATGTCCGTCTGTACATCTTCTCACAAGGAATTTTCTCAGCTGTTACCTGCTCAAGACATGGATATCAAGAACTCACCATCAAGCCTTAATTCCCCTGCTTCCTACAACTGTAGCCAGTCCATCCTACCGCTGGAGCATGGCTCCATCTATATCCCTTCCTCCTATGTAGAGAGCCGCCATGAGTACTCAGCTATGGCGTTCTACAGTCCTGCTGTGATGAACTACAGCGTTCCCAGCAGTGCCAATAGCATGGAAGGTGGGCCTGTTCGACAGACTACAAGCCCAAATGTGTTATGGCCAACTTCTGGACACCTCTCCCCTATAGCAACCCATTGCCAGTCTTCGCTTCTGTATGCAGAACCTCAAAAGAGTCCTTGGTATGAAGCAAGATCACTGGAGCACACCTTACCTGTGAACAGGTAAGGAAGGTCCTGTTTTCGTCTAAGTCATGGATGGCGGCATGATCCTCGGTTTAGTAAGAAGAGACGTGTGTTAGCCAAAGTCTTCATTTTGTCACTTTCTTAGGACACCTGAGATCTATTGCTCTGTCACATTTTGATATTCTAGTTCTTATTTAAGAGTTTTGCTTATGGATGGGTATTGTGGAGAAAGTTTAATATAATGGATGTTCTCCTTATTCAACAAACATCAAGCTTACATCAGTTTGGTTTTGGTTAGGGTGTTGGGTTTTAAATGGTGTTTGTTTCTTACAGTCAGATTAGAGTCTTACTGTAAAATGACAGGTTGCTTACTGTTAATGACAAATTGTTTCCAGGATTAAAGTAACCATGGCAACACTACTCCATCTATGAAGTAGCTATTTAAAGCCAGGAAAGATAATGGGAATACGCTTTAGTCATGAGCCAGTGATGAGGTAGTGCCTTGAAAGGATCAGTAAGGAACTAGTGGTAGGATCCTAGGGAAAATATCTGGAGCTAAAACAAATCAAACTTCAAATTCATGGCCAAACGACGGATTATTTCAGTCTAGTTTATAATTTTCAGCATGAACAATGGCCATGCAGTGAGAGAATGGTCTGTGAGTAAGTGGTCAGAAGAAAGGGATTTCTTCAGAAGAGTACCGAGTCGGGACACACAGAATGCAAATGCGTTGTTTTCAGGATGTGATGGCACACGCCTTTGATCCCAGAATTCAAGAGGTAGAGACAGGCAGATCTCTGAGTTTGGGGGCAGTCTGGTCTACATAGTGAGTTCCAGGACAGCCAGGGCTGCATAGAGAAATCCTGTCTCAAAAAACAAACAAACAAAAACCAAAACCCAAATGAACAAAAAAACCAGCATAACTTCAGATATTGTCATAAAACTTAGAGGAAGTAGGAGGTAGAATGCCCATCTCAGTGCTAGGGGGTGTGTTTAAATTCATGAGGCTCTGTGTCCACACCTTAGCACTCCAAAACGCAGCAGCACCTCCAAGCCCCAAATGAAACCAAAACAATCTTTGAGAAAATATTATATAATAACTAAATTTTCTTCACAATATTTTTACTTACTGGTAGGGTAAACAAATATAAAAAACTGTGGGTCACATCTTAAGATTAATAATGCTTTTTGCTTACATCTCGTTTAAAGGATGACATTTTTTTTAACCACCTAAATTCTCATCAAAGTCCTTTTTATATTTAGACAAACTTACCATCAGGAAAGTTTTTCATCATTTCTAAATTAGTCATAACTCTACTATCTCCCTTTCCAGAAGAAACATGTCCTGGCAAAATCAACAGTTAGGGGTCACGTGCTGCTGCCCAACACTCCTCTGTTGGAGCTCTTTCTCTGCCTTAGAGCTACTGAGCCCAGCCCTGAGCTGCCTCCTGAGGACCTGTGCATACCACCCAAGCACTCAAATGTCAATCATTCTCAACACAGGCCTCTTTGTAATCTAACGGCAGGTTTCCAGGAACATATATATCCCTAACCCTAGAAGGCAAAGAGATTACATTTGGCAAAGTTCATGCTATTTATTTATTTTCTGGAAAGTCTTTGCTCTCTCTTTTGCATCCTTTTATAATGCCTGTTTTCTCTGCTCCCTCAGAGAGACACTGAAAAGGAAGCTTAGCGGGGGCAATTATGCCAGCCCTGTTACTAGTCCAAGTTCAAAGAGAGATGCTCACTTCTGTGCAGTCTGCAGCGATTATGCATCTGGGTATCACTATGGCGTCTGGTCCTGCGAAGGATGTAAGGCCTTTTTTAAAAGAAGCATTCAAGGTACAAGACAACACTTCTTGAGTTTTGACACTTTGGCTTGTAAGCAGTTTTGCAGAGATGACCTGATATTAAGTATCACTGTTAGCCTGTCTTGAACAGTTCAGATAAACATGTGCGTTTGGGAGTGGGTTGAGTGAGGGTGTATGGGTCCTTGAACTGTGTGTTTCTACCCCAGAACCTCAAGATTATCGGGGTCAGTTTGCTCCTACAGTACCTAACTGGGGAAGGGGGTATGTTTGGAAAATGAGGGAAGATATCTGTTTACAACCTTGTAAAGATACTGCTTGAAAAAAAAAAAATCTGTGTTCGTCAAGGAGCTTTGAAGGGTGTCTGTCTGTCTTTGTTTTTTCTTAGGTTTAACATAGGCATGATTATGTCATGATGGTGGGTGGGCTCTTGAGGGAAAGAGAGTAAATGTAATTTATATAAATGGTCAGGATCAGGAATTAACTGTGGTGGACTTTGAGAAGTGTGTTGTTTGGACTCACTTTTGCAATCCCCTAGTTTTAGTTTGGAATCAGACTCTCGTCTCTGATCTTCACTAGAGTCTTTTTGGCAGTTATTTCCTGGTGTGTACTTGTTCATGAGGTGTTTTCTGTTAAAACATTTTTTTTTAATTGTGTGTGCGTGTGTGTTGGGGGGAGGGCATTCATGTGGAGATAAAGGACAATGTGCTAGATTCTGTTCTGACCTTCTGCTGTGTGGGTCTTGGGGCTTGAACTCAGGTCATCATACTTGGCAGCAAGTGCCTTTACCCACAGAGCCTATGTTGGCTTTTGTTTGCTTCTTTGAATAAACTTGAAGCTGTGTATACCTAGCTTGAAGGCTAGTCAGCCTGACTGTCTTTGCTGCTTCTTCCTCATCAGCCACTTCTTTCCCTTACCAGCCCTGATGTACTGAAGTCACCTATTTTCAAAGATGCATATTTTTTATGTATATGGAAGGGTGCATGTGTATGGAGAAGTATATGTATACCTATGTGAATGCGTGTGGAAGGGTACATGTACATGTATGTGTGGAGTGTGTGTATGTGTGTGTAGGAGCACATACATATGTGTGTGTGCATGTGTGTGGAGGCCACAGATAAACATTAATATTTTTTCTATTGTTATCAATCTTTATTTTTAAAATACTTTTTACTTTATATGTATGAAAGTTTAGCCTTTAGCCTGTGTGTCATGTATGTGCCTGGTGTCCAGGGAGGCCAAAAGAGAACACCAGAGTCCTCGGAAGTGGAGTTACGGACAGGTGTGAGCTGCCATGGATGGGTGTGCTGAGAATTGAACCTGAGTCCTCTGTAAGAGCAGCAAGTACCCATAACCACTGAACAGTCTCCATCTTTATTTTTTGAACACTCTTTCTCTGGACCTGCAGCTTGTGGACTGGATTGGACTGGATGGTGAGGCAAGCTCTCAGACTCCTGCTGTTTCCACCTCCCCACACTGGAACACAGGCATGGAACATGTAGGTGTTGGGACTCTGAGTCATTATGGCCCCCCCAAGAGCACGTGACTCACTGAGGCATCTCCCTGGCCCCAGTCACTTTCTTGTTGACTTCTTTCTGCTCTCTCGTTCTGTCACCTTCTTTACAGCTTCCTCTCAGGCTTTTCTACCCACACTGCAGTGCCCAGTTCTCTGCTAATTTAGAACAACATGGGAGTTATTAATGTAAAAGTGACAATTTAACTTGTCCACTGATACTTCTAGATTAATAGAGCATTTTACCACAAGCAGAGAAACACTGTTAACACCCAAAGCCTGGGGATTGGCCTGGAGTAAAGGGCCGACTATCTCTCTATGTGTCCCTGAGGTGTACTCCATACAGAAGGCCACTGTTTGTCCAGGCTCCTTTATTACCTCTATGACTTTACTAGCACCCTGTCCCCTCTTTGGAACAGTGGAAGCATGGTAGTAGTGACATATATTTATTAAGTATTTTTTGCTTGTGATCACTGCAGCAGTAGAAAGCCAGGTCTAGTCCCTACTACATGATCAGAGCAATTCAGATTTCCTGAAATTCAGATTTGAAAAGTTTTTCTTTATTTTCTTGTTTTTAGATGGGTTGACAATGTAGTTCAGGCTAGCCTGGAAATCTGCATAGCCCAAGCTAGTCTCAGACTAACAAAAAAAATTTTCACTGGGGCAGGAGAGGTGGCTCAGTGATTAAGAGCACCAGCTGTTCTTCCAGAGGACCTGGGTTCAATGCCTAACACCACATGGTAGCTTTCAACCATCTGTAACTCCAGTCCCAGAAGATCTGATGTACTTTTTGGTGCACAGATGTACATGCAGGCAAGGCACCCACAAATGTAAAAGTATTTTAAAAGCATTCATTATTATATGTGTATGCATGTGTGTAAGATGTGTGCATGTGTGTATGATGTATACATGTGTGTATGATGTGTGCATGTGTGTGGGGGTGTGAATGTAGTGGTCTGAGTGTACATTACAGAGACAAACTCATGTCTCCAGGCGTACATGGAAATAACTTTTACCGGCTGAGCCATCTTGCTGGCCCCACCACACTTTTTGAGACAAGGTTCATCACTGAAGTTAGGACTCACTCATTCGGTTAGAATATCTGTCTATCAAGCTCCAAGGATCTTCCTGTTGTTGCCTCCCCGGATGGGGTTTTAGAGCCCAGCACCCTGCCTCATTTTCCACTTAGGTACTGGGACCAAACTCAGCTTTTGTAGCCAGATCTTTACTGATTATGTTACCCTCTAGGCTAAGTTCTGTATCTTTCTGAGGCTCCAGATTTACTTCTTAAGGAACTTAGGACCTATTACAAGTATCTGTAGCCTTAAAAAAGAAGCTGCCCTCTTTTGCTGTGTAGGAAATACATGGCAGCCTGGAATATCTGTGGACCTTGAGGATATAGCTGTCACTTGTTGACAATAAAAATCTCCTCTTCTTATTCTTTTATGTTGTGTCAGCCAGGATGTCATATTCTAAATATGCAAAAAGAAAAGTTAGTGCCCAGACAATCTTTTGCGGACTCTTTATATGTTTGGCATAAGTAATTTGCAATAATTGAAAATTGTTGTTTAGTTTCTTAAAGCCTCAAATAGACCAGGATGTTACAGAAGTAACTTCAGAGGTTGATTGCATTTAAATTTTTTATTTTTATTATTGAGATGAGGTCCAAGGTAGCTCAGGCTGACCTTGAATTCATTATTTAGCCAAGATGGAACCTAGGACTCCTTCGTGCATTGGAGGCAAGCTCTCGACCAGCAATGCTGTGCCCCTAGCTCTCCACCAGCAATGCTGTGCCCCTAGCTCTCCACCAGCAATGCTGTGCCCCTAGCTCTCTACCAGCAATGCTGTGCCCCTAGCTCTCAACCAGCAATGCTGTGCCCCTAGCTCTCAACCAGCAATGCTGTGCCCCTAGCTCACAGTGTAGTTTTAACATTTAATATCCCTTCATCTTCATAGTTTTCAACTTTTTTTTGCCAACTTGTTTGGTAAGCTGCTTGCCCGTGTCTTAGTGCACTGGAGGCTGTGTGCTGCAGGGCAGATCCTGACAGTCCTGGCCTTGCTGACAGACACCAAATGTTGCTGTTTCTCTCCCCTCTGCTATGGTGCACAGAGAAGGGAATTATAGAGGGAGGCTACTTGTCACTTATGGTTCAAATTATAGCTTGTTTTTGTTGTTGTTTTCTGAGACAGAGTTTCTCTGTGTAGCTCACTCTGTAGACCAGGCTGGCCTTGAGCTCACAGAGATCACCCTGCCTCTGCTTCCTAAGTGCTGGGATCAAAGGTGTGTGCCACCAATGCCAAGTGACCCTGTTTATTTTTAAAAGCTTTTTCCTTTACTTCTATTTTTTATTGAAATTCTCTCAACAAATATTAGTGAAGCTTCAGATTAGGTTGACTTAGAGGAAAACAAAGTATTGTTTTTTGCACACTGCTAGAGTACAACAATTTCTAGAAAGATGAATTTTTAAAAAATTATTGGGCTCATAGAGCTTCATATTTGTGTGTGGAGTGTGTGTGTGTGTGTACATGTGTATATGTGCATGTGTGTACATGTGTATATGTGCATGCGTGTACATGTGCATATGTTTGAGTGTGTACATGTGAATATGTTTGAGTGTGTACATGTGTATATGTGCATGTGTGTACATGTGCATATGTATGAGGGTGTACATGTGTATATGTGCATGTGTGTACATGTGCATATGTATGAGGGTGTACATGTGTATATGTGCATGTGTGTACATGTGCATATGTGTGACTGTGTACATGTGCATATGTGCATGTGTGTACATGTGCATATGTGTGACTGTGTACATGTGTATATGTGCACGTGTGTACATGTGCATATGTATGAGGGTGTACATGTGTATATGTGCATGTGTGTATGTGTGCATATGTGCACGTGTGTACATGTGCATATGTGCATGTGTGTACATGTGCATATGTGTGACTGTGTACATGTGTATATGTGCATGTGTGTACATGTGCATGTGCCTATGTGTGAGTGTGTACATGTGCCCATCTGGAAGCCAGAGGTTGACACTGGGTGTCTTTCTCAATTGCTCTCATCTTATTTTTGGAGTCAGAATTTTTTTACTGGACCGATTGCCACCCAGAGAGCCACAAAGGTCCCTCCTATACCCATTGCCTATGTTATATGTTCATGGCTTTTATATTGCTGCTGGGGATCAAACTTGGGTCTCTTATGCTGTGTGACTAAGCCATCGTAAGCTTGTCCCTAGGCTTACTGACTAAGCCCTGTCCCCAGCCCTTGTGTTCTTGTTCAAATCTTTGGTTCACAAGCATTTCTCTATTGTTGAAGTCCTTAAAGCCTTTCTCACAGCTCTTGACATTCGACCGTATAGATGAATTGCTTTGTCTTTACTGTTGAAGATATTACTAGTTATTTTTACTGTTTCAAATAATATTGTGATTTATATTTGTTTATAAGACCTTGAGAAAATATGTTCATTTGAATGTGTTCTTAGAACAAATGTTCAGAGTGTCATGTTAATACGTAAAGATTTTCTTGCCATTCCTTCTTTTCCTTTTTTGATTATCATCTCATGTAGCCCAGGCTGGCCTCAAACTTGTGGCTAGCTTTAAACTCCTGAACTTCCTGCTTCCAGCTCACAAGTGCCTGGATTACATATATGAGCCAACGTAAGGGTGTAATGTTTAAAATTCTTGATAGTTTATTTCAACTATTTCTTAGAAAGGCACAAAAATGATTTTTCTATTAGTGAACCATGAATGAATTTTGTTGTTTTCTTTTGAGGGAAGGGTCTCTTGTAGCCTAGGCTTACTTTGAACTCATGACCTTGAGCTTCTGATCCTTCAGTCACCACTTCTCAACTGAGGTGATTATAGGAGTGCGCTATCCTGTTTAGATTTGTGCAGTACTGAGAATGGAACCCAGGACCTTGTATACAAGGCCGAGACTCTAACAATAAGCCACACCCCCAGTGCCTTGAGAGTTCTGTTTTGTTTTAATAAACTCTTGATAGTGTTGAGAATATCCTGTTGGCTCTGATTTTCTTTTTCTTTCTTTCTTTCTTTCTTTTTTTTTTTTTTTTAAAAAAGATGGGGCCTTAAAAGCTATTCAACTTGACCTTGAACTCACTATGTAGCTGGCTTTAAGCCCTTCCAACCTCTATCTCCCAAGCTGACTTTGTATTTGGCATGCAGAAATATCTAATCATTAAATGGCTAAATCTTACCAACTTTGATAGTCTTAAATATAATTTTTAAATTTTAGCCCTTTTGACATTGGGAAATTATATAAACTTCTACTTAATATGTAATGGTTGACTTTCACATGCTATTATTTAATTGAAAAAGAAACACTTTGACATATTTTGAATAAGAATCAAATATATTGATTTCTAAAAATACATTTTTCATATCTTTATTCTTGGTTTAAACTTTTCATGTTTTTTTACCGATTTAAAATATGGGAGCTGGGCTGCAGATGTGGATCAGCTACAAAGAGAGTTCAGGCTAGCCTGAGCTACAACACAGCCTGGTTCCAAGTGCGAAAAACAGTAAAAATTTTAGTTTGAAATATAACTTACAATAAAATTTCCCTATTTAAAGCATTCACGTTTCTAAGTCTTGAAAATATGTGATGTAAGCAGCACCATAAAGGAGATTTGAATGTTATCAACTGAAAGTCTCCTCCCATTTCACACTAGTCCCTCAGGTTCGTGGAACCCTGGTCTATTTTCTGTCCCTCTGGTTTTGTGTTCTCTATCCAGTCCTAAGACAACTGGGCTGAGGCTGTAGCTCAGTAGGAAGTGTTTGTCTGGCATGCGTGAAGCCTGGGTTCAATCCCCATTCTTAGGAGGTGGAGCCAGGAAAAAATCAGAAGTCTGAGGGTATACTCAGCTGCATAGCAAAATCGGGGCCAGCCTGGGCTACATGAGATCCTCTTGTTTTTTTTCAAGGATGTGGTCCTTTGTGTTTGCTTCCTTCCCTTACTATAATGCTGTTGTATTGTAACTCTGTGCTGTTGACAATATCATATCCTGACGGATAGACATTCTTAAGTTTGTTAAGCCTTTCATTTGGGTGCTTTTCAGTTTTATGTGATTTTGGATCAAAACCATTCTGTATGTTTATTATATTGTAGCAATTTAGAATAATTTAATTAAGTGAATTCTCATTCTTAAAAATTTAGAAAAGAGGATATTTGTTAATCTATGAAGAAATATTTGCAACTCTCTCTCTCTTTGTTTTTTTGCTAGGGTCTCACTATGTAACTAGGCCTGGCTGTCCTTGAACTCAGTATTTAGCCAGGCTGTCTCAAACTCACAGCAATTTGCCTGCCTCTGCCTGAAGGAAGTTTTCATTGTTAATTTGTTTACTTACAATGTGAGTGTGTATGTAGCATGGCAAACTTTTGGAAATCAGGAGTAGATTCTCTCCCTTCACCAAGTGACTCTAGGGCCCACTGAGCCATCTTGACAACCCAGTTTTTTGATTAAAAAAATATTTGTTATGCATGCTTAAAGAAGTGTGTGCATGCATTTGGGTATGTGCCTGTGCATGGGTTCGTGTGTGCCTCTCTCTCTCTCTCTCTCTGTGTGTGTGTTTTCAGGTAAATACCACAGGATGCTTATGGAGCTTATGAAACTTAAAGACTAGCTCTAGGCATTGATGCAGCTCATGAGGCTTATACATCAATTGCTGTTTTCCCCACAGCAATCCTGCAGACCAAGGAGGATCTTTGTAACTGTTTTGCTATCAGAAAACATTTTATTTATGATTTAAAAATTTTTTTTTGTTTTGACTTTTGCTATGAGAGCTCAAGCTATTCTGAAACTTGTTGTATAGGTCAGGCTGGCTTTAAACTCATAATCAGTGGTGGCACATGCCTTTAATCCTAGCACTTGGGAGGCAGAGGCAGGCAGGTCTCTGTGAGTTCAAGGCCAGCCTGGTCTACAGAATGAGTTGTAGGATATAGCCAGGGCTACATAGAGAGACTCTATTTCAACAGACAGACAGACAAACAAACAAACAAGCAAACAAACAAAAAAACTTAGCCTAGTCTTCCTGCTTCAGGCTTCCCAGTACCAGAGTCACATATGTTCCTCATGGGTTGGCTTTATTTGTACATCTTATGACGTGTTCTTCATTTTTCCAAAAGTTTCCGGCTTCTGAACATGTGCTCACAGTGTGCACCCCTGTCCTCTTCCTTCCTCTTTATCCTTTCTCTGGGTTCACATTCAGATCCCACTGATCCTGTGCTGTCTCCTTTGATCACAAAGCTGGGTGACGTGTTATTTAGAAAAACTCAAAATGTTGCAAAGAATAAGATAGTCTTCTTGTATTTTATACTGTAAAAACTCACTTTTTTCTTTTGAAGTATTATATCTTAAGTAAAAAAAACCAACCACCTATTTTGCATTTTACTTAGTGGTGAGCTGTCCTTTCTTAACGTTAGTATAGAGTAGCATACTCTCTGATGGTTGCATTTATGTTAGTGTAGATAGCATGCTCTCTGATGGTTGCATTTATGTTAGTGTAGATAGCATGCTCTCCGATGGTTGCATTTACGTTAGTGTAGATAGCATACTCTCTGATGGTTGCATTTATGTTAGTGTAGATAGCATGCTCTCTGATGGTTGCATTTATGTTAGTGTAGATAGCATGCTCTCCGATGGTTGCATTTATGTTAGTGTAGATAGCATGCTCTCTGTTGGTTGCATTTATGTTAGTGTAGATAGCATGCTCTCTGTTGGTTGCATTTATGTTAGTGTAGATAGCATGCTCTCTGTTGGTTGCATTTATGTTAGTGTAGATAGCATGCTCTCCAATGGTTGCATTTATGTTAGTGTAGATAGCATGCTCTCTGATGGTTGCATTTATGTTAGTGTAGATAGCATGCTCTCTGTTGGTTGCATTTATGTTAGTGTAGATAGCATGCTCTCCAATGGTTGCATTTATGTTAGTGTAGATAGCATGCTCTCTGTTGGTTGCATTTATGTTAGTGTAGATAGCATGCTCTCTGTTGGTTGCATTTATGTTAGTGTAGATAGCATGCTCTCTGATGGTTGCATTTATGTTAGTGTAGATAGCATGCTCTCCAATGGTTGCATTTGTTGTTTTCTTTTGGAGACATGTCAGGCTGACCTCAAACTTGCTATATAATTTAGGATGACCTTGAACTCTGGATCCTCTGGCCTCCACCTCTCAAATGCTAAAATGTACGGGCATAAACCATCATGCCCGACTCTGGTAATTGCATGAGACTCAAAACCTAACAAGTAAAGGAATATGCCCTTGGACCCAATTTTTTTTTGGAACACATTCATAGTTGATACAATTTGAGAAGAGTTCTTTGTTTTTTTTAATAACACTTTCTAGTCTGATTTTACTAAGCATGTTCATGTTTTTGAACCCTCTGATAGCCTTTTAAGGCAAAAATTACCTTCATATACATATTATTTTTTGAGATTATAATTGCATCATTTCCCCCTCCCCTTTATTCCCTTCAACTTCTCCCATGTGCCTCCTTGTTCTCATTCAAATTCAAATATAAGACACTGGCTGCTTTCCCAGACGACAGGGGTTTAGTTCCTAGTAACTGCTCGGCAGCTTACAACTGTCTGTAACTCCATCCCCAGGATGTCTGATACCCTCTTCTGGCCTCCATGGGCACCAGCACACATGTAGTGCAAATATACACATGTAGGTATTCACACAAACACATAAAAGCCTATACCTATCTATATCTCTTTTATTTTTGGATACAGATCTCACTATGCAGCCCTGTCAGTCTGGAATTCACTCTTTAGACCACAAAGCTGGCTTTGTGGCTTTGAACTCAGAGATCCATCTGCCTCAGGAGTTCTGGGAGTCAAAGTGTGTATCATCATGCCTGGCTTATGAATAATTTAAAAAAATACTTCATTACATAGAGAGAAATTTGGAATCACAGATGCATTCTTTCTGGCATGGAAGAAAGCAGACATCACTACTCTGTGTACTGGGCAATGAGCTGACTTGCTGCAGGAGCGGAGGGCAGTGTGCAGTCCATAGACAGCATGGGGACCCAAGTCCTACAACAAGGTATCAATTGTATCAGTAACTCAAGTGAGGAGGACCTTGAGCTATAGTAGTTGAGTGAATAGTAGGCTTTTTTTTTTTTTTTTAAAGAAAGCCAACGGAAGCATTTAGTTATTATATTTTAGAGAGTCTTAGTGCTATGTAGACCAGGCTAGCCTTGAAGTCCTTCCACACCCAAATACTTTGATTACAGATGTGCTCTACTATCTGTATTTGTTTTTAATGAATCTCACACTTAAAATATGTATTGTGATATAAAGAACATTTCACCCAGAACTCTTTTGGGGAAATGTTAACAAACTTCATCACTCAGAATACTACTTTAACACGTATTTCCTGTGTAACCACTGTCATACTACTGTCAAATGGCCGTCAGCTGGGAAGCTAACACACACATATTACCACCGTCTAATACTCAGACTTGGAGGTTTTCTAATGTTGTTCCTAGCACAGGGCTCAAGGTCATGTGTTATGTCTCTATTCTCTGTTCTTCTGAGCTTGCAGTAAACTTTGGAAAGTTGGAGTCGCCATCTTGCATACTATCCCTCATTGTGGCTTTGTCCAATCTTCTGTGGTAGACTCTGCATTATTAGCAGGGATAGCCCAGAGATGCTGCTGTGTTCGCTAGCTCCTTTCAAGTAGTGTGGGATTTCAATTTGTTCTGTTACCAGTGGCCTCATTTTGATCATTTGACTGAGGTACTGGCTGCTAGGCATCCCCTCTGTAAAATTACTCCCCCTTTCCCCCTTTGTAATGAATGTTTTGTTGGGAAACCTTTTGAGCCCAAGAAAATAATCATAGTCTTCATTAAGTCAATGAGTTAATTCATATCAGTATGACTTACAGGTTCTTATATTCTGTATTGGGTTGCTGTATTTTGAGGTTCACATTATCTCAGATCTGGCCAGTAGGAGTTCTTAAGCTGGCTTCTGTCTTTTCAATATGTTCCTGTAATTCTTTGGGCATTGCCTTCCTTCCTAGCACAAAATGTTTCAGACTCATTGTACATGTTACCTGCCCTAGTTCTGAAATAAGCTGGTTTTTTTTAAAAAATGGAACCCTGATTCCCCTTACTGGGAAATGATAGTAATAAAAGATATGAGCGCTCCTTTCTTACTGTTCTTAGAAGATTCCTGCACCAGACCCTCAGGGGATGGAATTAGAGAATAGATTTATGAATATGTCCACATATGTATGCATAGACCATGCATTCATTTATGTTCCCATTTCTCTCCATATTATAGAGGCTATCTTAGTGTATGTGTGTGTTTGTGAAGGGTACATGGGCACAAGTGTGGAAGCCAGAAGTCTTCCATCACTGCCTAGCTTTATATTTGAGACAGTTTCTTTGGTAAATCTGGGACTCACTGATTAGTGAGACTGGCCAGCATTGTTCAGACGTTCATCTCACTCAGCCCTGCCTCCCCATGATGGGGGTTATGGGTACATGCTGCTGCCACAGTTGGGTTTTACTTGGGAGTCACATCTGAGATCCTCATGTTTGTGAGGAAGATATTTAACTAACTGAGCCATCTCCCCAGCCCCCAAGAAGCTATCTTTTTTTTTTTTTTAAAGGACTTAAATTTTTTTCTGGTATGTTAACATTTTGACTGCATGTATGTCTATACCCGATCCCCTCAGAGACCAGAAGAGGGCATTGAATTTTATGGAAACAGAATTACAGAAGGTTGTGGGCCTCCATATAGGTGCTGAGAATTGAACTTGGGTCCTCTGGAAGAGCAGTCAGTGCTCTTAACTATTGAGTTATCTTTCCAGCTGAGAAAAGTTATCTTTTGCAATAAAAAAATTAATTATAGTTTGAGTGTAATATAAGAAAAACAACCTAAGAAAAACTTGAAAAACATTGTATTTCACATATTTATTTAAGCTAAATTATATATATATGTGTGTGTGTGTGTGTGTGTGTGTGTGTTACATATTTGGAGTTAGTTTTTAAATTACCCTTTCACCGTGTGCTAACATATATGTAGAGTTCTGTGAATGATATGAAGGATGGGAAGTAAGTCCTTGCATAGACAGTCCAGTGAGGAATCAGCCTCCTGACCTCTCTGAATGGGCTCCAGTCATACTCCTTGACCCTTTCCAGAGCCAAGATACTCCTAGCTTTTACCTTCCTTGCTGTGGTTTGACTACAAATGCATGTATCCCTTCACACGGATATTGTACTTTTTCTATTAATGAAATTACATTTCTTCCTTCCTTTCTGGGACAGCCTTAGCCCAGGGTGGCTACTAACTCAGTATGTAGCTGAGGATGACCTTAAACTTGATTTCCCTGCCTTTATCTATGAAGTGCTGATAAAATCATGTGCACTGCTGGGGCTTAAACCCAAGGCTTCATGTATGTCAGGCACCCTTCCAGCTAAATTACATCATCAGCTTTACAATTCCATTTTTCTATTTTTAATGACTTGCTCACTTACAAGTTCCACTCATTGCTGATACTGAAAATCTGGTCATCACAGACATCACGTAAAAAGTGAGGCTAGTTTGTTAGTTAATGTAATGCAATTAAGGAATAACGGTCTGGAGTGATGGCTCTGTTAAGAATGCAAGCTGCTTTTCCAGAGGACCGAGTTTGCTTCCCAATGCCCATGTCAAGCAGCACACAACCACCTGGAACTTTAGTTCCAGGCAATCCAGAGCTTTCTCTGGCCTCCATAGTCCCTTGCACATAAATCACACACACACACACACACACACACACACACACACACACACACACACACACACACACACAGTAAATCCTTAGGGGCTAGTGACATGGCCTAGTCCATGAAGACACTTGCCACCAAGCTTGATGACCTGAGTTCCACATACTGAAAAGAAGACACTTGCCACCAAGCTTGATGACCTGAGTTCCACATACTGAAAAGAGAGCTCACTCTTGAAGACTGATCTACATCCTCTCTGTCTCTAAATAAACAAACTGGGTTAAGTTAAAAAAAAATTTAAAAGCTGGGGAGTGGTGGCCCACACCTTTAATTGTAGCACTGGGACATAGAAGCAGGTGGAGCTCTGTGAGTTCAAGGCCAGCCTGGTCTACAGAGTGAGTTCCAGGACAACCTGGGAAGTTACACAGTGAAACCCTTTTTTGAAACCTCCCTCCTATTTTGAAACTCTCAAAAAGAGTCAAATAAACATTTAAAAAAATGATAAAGACAGCATGGCTGAGCATACAGCTCAGTGGTATAGTACTAACCTAGCATGCATGAGACCCTGGGTTTAATCCCTGGTACCAAAAAGTACCCAAATATCTTCAGTGCAGCAGATTTTTGTACTTTTACATGTAACTGTCCCCTGCCTTTCCACAGCATGATGCGATCAGGGTTGTCAACCAAAATATCACATTAATCACCCCTTTTCTTGCTATAGGACATAATGATTATATCTGTCCAGCCACGAATCAGTGCACCATAGACAAGAACCGGCGTAAAAGCTGCCAGGCCTGCCGGCTCCGCAAGTGTTATGAAGTAGGAATGGTCAAGTGTGGTGAGTGTTTTCTTCCCTTTTACTGTAGCAGGCACCTGTGAGAGCCAGGGAACCGGAGACATGTGGCTGAGAGCAGACCTGGGGCATGGGAATTGTCCTTAAATATCTGTGCTCATCAAAGTGCACTGGCTATTCAAACAGAGTTGGGTAAGTGTGAGGACACACAGGACAAAGACGTCAGGGCATTAGAGACCAGAGTCTGACATAGTTGGGTGATGAAGTGAAGAAGAGACTTCTGTATAGCACGGGGGACTTCTAGCCACTGACATGCTCAGGTGTGGGTGTTTATGCCAGGATGCCACCATTGGCTGGTGGCGGGACCTCCAGCCCATTTAAGCATGTCGGTGGCTAGTAAATGCCCACAGTTAGAGCTTGTGACTATGGGGAAGATGTCATTCTGTCTCTCTACTTGCTTTCTACAAGAAGGGGAATGTATGCCTCAAGACAGCACCCCCAGTAGGAAGACTGGGTCTGGGACAGGCTTGTCTTTGCTTCTTCACTGTTTGCTGACTGCTCACTTAGCTTCTGCTCTATAGCCCTTGGATTTATCTCTGAAACCGAGATATCTGCTTGTTTGGGTTTTGAGAGGGACAGAAAGCAGACAAGCTGGAATCCCAGCACAGTGTCTGGTATTCTGTCCCAGCTTCCCTTAGCTCTCCTCATGCTTATGAATTATGATTCCGACACAGTGGGGTTTTTCCAGGTTCAATACAGAGAAGAACTGATCATAGGCCAGCCTGGTAGCTCACACTATAATCTCAGCCTTTGGGAGGTTAAGACAGAAGGACTGCTGTGGGTCTGAGTCCAGCCTGGATGATCGGGTGAGACCCCAGAACAAAACAAAACACAACCAGAAGAGGCTTTTTTTGGGAATTCTAGAAGATGAGCTAAGAGGCGTCATGCAGATGGGTATTCTGCTATCCACGGAACATAAAGGAAGCATCTGTACTTCTCATTGCAGTGACAAATGCCTTGAAGGGGAACAACTGAACAGAGGAAACTTCATTTTGGCTGATGATCACCGTCAGCTGACTTGTTAGGCCACTGGGAAGCCTCTCGAAAGGAGGCGTGTGGGGAGGGGAGCTATTTACTTCGTGGTGGCCAGGAAGTAAGAAAGGGTTCAGGGGCCAAGGACAAGCTATGCATTCCAGATAAGCACAATAACTCCTCTGACCAGACCTCCCTTTCCCTGCCTCCCAGTAAGGCCATCATATTAAGACTCCATCAAGAGATTAAGCCAATGAAGAGGCCAGAGTTTTCACAGCCCAGTTAACGCTCAACAGTGCCACCCACTGTAGCCACCCACTCATCATGAGCCTTCTGGGGACACCTCACATCCAAAGCATGGAAGTGTCAACTATTTCTCTCTCCTCTCCCTTCTTCTTTAAAGATGTATTTATTTTTATTTTATCTATATAATGTTCAGCCTGCTTGCATGTCTGTGCACCACATTTGTGCAGTGCCCATGGAGATCAGAAGTCATTGGATCCCTGGAGCTGGACTTACAGATGGTTGTGAGTCAGTGCTGGGAACTGAACCTGGATCCTTTGCAAAAGGAGCACGTTCTTAACCACTGAACCATCTCCAGCTCCTCTTCTCCCCTGCATTCCTGACAAATTTCTGCTTTTCTCTAAATTCTTTGTTTACATTTGTCCTTCTCTAACCTCTTTAAATATATGTGTGCACATATATACATATATATACAAATTTAAATTTAAAATTACATCATTTCCCCCTCCCCATGATCCCTTCCATGTACTACTCTTGCTTCCTCTAGAAATCATGGCCCTTTTTAAAATTGCTATTGTTACACACACATACACACACACACACACACACACACACACACACACACACACACACACACACACACACACACTCTGTTCAGTCCATCTAATGTTACCTGTATCTATATGATTTCAGAGCTAACCACTTGGCAGTTCTTCCCTGGGAAAGTGTTCCTTCTGCCTATAGTTCTTTGTGGGCGGGCCCCCATGAAATTTCCACCTTCCATATAAATGGTTCTAGTAGTGCTGTCCATGCCCAGGTCTTGTTTCTTCAACCATACTGTTGAGGAATCATAGGTTGCTTTCTGTGTTTCTGATCCTGCTCTAAACAAGTGTTCAGATGGTTATTTAAATGGTGAGCGGGACACCCACCTAGGCTGACTTGAGGGGTTGGGGGAGTTGGTGGAGTGTCAGAGATGGTATGGCGTCATCATAAAGATAGATTGTAATGATGTAAATACCCAGGAACACAAGCTGAATAGCTATGCATTTGTTTCCCTGGGTTGGGACAATAGCTCAGCATCGTTAGGATGCTGTCTCTTCATTTACTTCCTGTATATAGACAGATGGCTGCAGCAGTGATAATAAGCAGTATAAAATAGTCATTACAGCTCAGCTTAGGGTCAGACTTCTGATTGGCTTGATTGTAGTAAAAGGTTTCTTCTGGCCTGGACTTTTGGGCCTAGCCTCTAGGTTTAGACCCGCAGACCCACAGATCCACAGAGACACACTAATTGGTTTTAGGCTGATTGGCCTAAGGCCCAGGCATATAACTTGCTGACTCTTTACCCTTAATCTAACCCATGACTCTTATCCTGTTCAGCCATGGGGCTCAGTACCTTTTCTTAGACCAGCATAGTTGTCCTCTGCTTCTTCCGGCTTCTCTCTGGCCTTCTTCTCTCTTCTTCTAGTTCTCAGAGTTCTCCTAGTCTGGTAGCCCTGCCCACACTTCCTGTCTGCCTTTGGCCAATCAGCGCTTTTTATTAAACCAGTGGGTGGGACAATTATTTACAATGGAACAACACAATCCCCTATACTTGATCCCTATTTCTTGGCTTTTCTACCTAAGACAAATTATTTTCATTTTTAAATTGTGTGTGTATGTATGTTTGTTTGTATGGGAACACACATGTATATAGGTATGTGTGCATGTATGAAAATGTGTGTGGAGGCCAGAGGTCAATCTCAGGTATGTTTCTTTTTGGGACAGTGTTTCCAAATGAACTGAAACTTACCTTTTTGGCTAGACTGGACCTGCCTAGGTTACTCCAGGATCCTCTTGTTTCTGCCTTCCCAATGCGGGGTGACAGGCGTATATTGCTGTACCCCATTTTTTATATTGGTGCTGAGGATCAAATCCAAGTCTTTATCCTTGCACAGAAAGCCCCTTGCTTACTAACAACCTATTTCCCAACCCTAATTTTTATTCTTTTTAGGACAAGATCTCATATAGCCCAAGGTAGCCTCGAACTTGCTTTGTAGTCAAGAACAACCTTGAACACAGCTCCTCACTCTACCTTCCAAGTGCTGAGATAACAGGCATGCTCCACCAAACTTATTTCATGCAATCCTGGGAACAAACCCAGGGATTCATGTGCGCTGCTCTACCAACTGAGCTATGTCCCCAGCCCTGTGTGTACATCTGTTTTAAACTCCTTATTCTTATACACAGTACAAAAGACAAACATATAGTCAGAAAAGTACCTTCTTAAGATATATATTTTGTTTCATTTAACTTTTAGGTTGTTTCCAGTTTCTGCCTATTGTGTATAATGCTGCTATGAACATAGTTGATCTAATGCCCTTGGAGTAAGAATATTTATCCCTTGGGTATATGTCCAATTGTGGTATTGCTGGATCATTGGGGATATTGAGGAACCATCATACTTATTTCCAAAGTGCCTGTACAAATTTACACTCCCACCACCACTGGAGGAGTGTTCCCCTTGCTCCACATCCTTTCCAGCATAGGCTGTCATCTGTGTTTTTGATCTTAGCCATTCTGAGAGGTGTAAGATGGTATCTCAGAGTTGTTTTGATTTACATTTCTCTGATGGCTAAGGATGTTGAGCAATTTAAGTGTCTTTCAGTCATTTGAGATTCTTCTCTTGAATTCCCTATTCTTCAATTGGATCTTTGGTTTTTTGACCTCTAGTTTCTTGAGTTCTCTAGTTTAGAGATGAGTCCTCTGTTAGATGTGTGGTTGGTGAAGATCTTTTTCTCATTCTGTAGGCTGTTGTTTTATCTTATTGACTTTGTGATTTGCCTTACAGAAGCTTCGCAGTTTCAGGAGGTCCCATTTATTAATTTTTGCTTTTGGTGTCTATGCTATTGGTGTTATATTTAGAAAATTGTCTCTTGTACTGATGCGTTCAAAGCTATTTCTCACTTTCTTTTCTACCAGGTTCAGTGTAAGTGGATTTATGTTGAGGTCTTTGATCTGCTTGGACTTGAGTTTTGTGCAGAGTGGTAGATATGACCTATTTACATTCTTCTACATACCACCATCCAGTTGTGCCAGCACAATCTATTGAAGAAGTTGCTTTCTTTTTTCCATTGTATATTTTTGGCTTCTTTGTCAGAAATCAGATGTTTATAGGTGTGTGGATTAATGTCGGGGTCTTTAATTTTATTTCCTTGATCCACATTTCTGTTTTTATGCCAATACCAAGCTAGTTTTATTACTGTAGCTCTAGAGTAGAGATTGAAGTCAGGGATGATGCCTCCAGAAGTTCCTTTAATGAACAGGATTGTTTTGGTGATTTTAGGTTATTTTGTTCTCCCATCTAGAGTTGAGTATTAGTATTTCAAGGTTTGTGAAGAATTGTGTTGGAATTTTGATGGGGATTGCACTGAATCTTGAGATTGCTTTTCATAAGATTGCCATATTTACTATATTGATGCTACCTATCCAAGAGCATGGGAGATCTTTCCATCTGCTGATTATCTTCTTTGATTTCTTTCTTCAATGACTTAAAGTTCTTGTCATCCAGGTCTTTCAATTCTTTTGTAGAGTTATGCCAAGATATTTGATGTTATTTGCAGCTATTGTAAAGTGTGATGTTTCCCTGACTTCTTTTTCAGCCCTTCTATCATTTGTTTATAGGAGGACCATTAATTTTTTAAATTATATTTGTATCCTGCCACATTGCGGATACAGTGTTTATCAGCTGGTAGAATTTGGAGGGATCACTTGTGTATACTATCATGTCATCTGAAAATATTGATAGCTGGACCTTTCCCTTTCCAATTTGTAGCCCCTTAGTCTCCTTTGGTTGTCCTCTTGCTCTAGCTAGGACTTCGAGAACTATATTGAATAGACATGGAGAGAGAGGACAGCCTTGTCTGTTCCCGATTTTAGTAGGATTGCTGAGTTTCTCTCCATTTAGTGTGATGTTAGCTGTTGGCTTGCTGTATAGTGCCTTTATTATGTTTAGGTATGTCCCCAGAACTATAGTTACAGATGGTTGTGAGCCAACATGTGGATGCTTGGAATTGAACCTGGTTCTTCTGCAAAAGCAGTAAGTGTTCTTAATAGCTGAGCCATCCCTCCAGTCCCTAGTGTCCTTAATTTATTTTCAGATTTGGAAGATGCAAGACAAGGCTGTCCACTCTCTCCATAAATTTTAGAAGAAGAAGGGATAAAAATAAAGAGGCAGGCTGGGCAGCGGTGGAGCACGCCTTTAACCCCAGCACTGGGGAGACAGAAGCAGGCCTGGTCTACAAGAATGAGTTCCAGGACAGCCAGGGCTACACCGAGAAATCCTGTTTTAAACACCTCCCCCTACCACGAAAATAAAAATCAATGTACAAGTAAAGAAATACAAAGAACAAACATTGTAAATGTTACTAATAATTTAAAATATAGGTAGTCCTTAAATTATTGTTTAGATTATGAATTTTTGGAAGGTAATCTATCAATAGCTATAAAATTTTAATGTATATATGCCTTGTTTAAACAAGTAAACTTCTTTGAATTTATTATAAAGAAATAATTGAATATACCTACAAGGCACATTTTCACTGAAATAATTAATAAAGAAATTATAATAACATGGACTTACACCAGTGTGGGACATTTTAGTTTGTGATTTTTGCAGGACAGTTTCCTTTACTCTATGTCAGGCTGGCCTGTAACTTACTGTGTATCTCAGGCTGGCCTGGAATTTGTGATAATCTTCTAGGCTCTGCCTGGGTTCCGCCATGCCCAGAGCAATGCTGGTTTTTAAAAGTAAATGCTATCATATTAATAGGATAGAATGCTTTGCCAATTGTGAACTTTGTTTCTTATTAGTGTTCATGTGTGTGTAGGGTGTGTGTGTTTGGGCGTGTGCATGCGCACACATGCATGTTTGTTACAGCACATCCATGGAGACCAGAAAACTTTTGGGAGTCAGTTTTCTCTTTCAATCTTACTGAGGCAATGTCTTTGTTCCTTTCTTGGCACTGCATTCTCTAGACTAGCTAGACTGTGAGCTTCTGGGCAGATGTTTTGTATTTGTCATCTGTAGGAGTCCTGAGCTTACAAATGTAATGCTAGCATTACACACACGCACACACACACACACACACACACACACACACACACACACACACACACAGAGAGAGAGAGAGAGAGAGAGAGAGAGAGAGAGAGAGAGAGAGAGAACTCCCTGAGACGGGTTCTCATTATGTAACCTTGGCTCACTTGAATTCACTCTGTAGGTCAGACTGGCCTCAAACTCACAGAGATCCACGTGCTTCTGTCCCCTGAGTGTTGGCATCAAAGGTGTGCACCTCTACAGTTGGCATAAAAAACTTTGTTTATTTAAATTCTGAGTGTTGAAGTCAGGTCATGAAGCTCTTCCAATTGATGCTGGTACTCACTGAGCTCTCTCCCCAGCCCAAGTGACATAGTTTCAGTAATATAAAGAACAGTTTATGAAATAGTGTATATATTATAATACTAATGTTATTTATAAAATATAAAAGAGGATAAAATACTGAAATAATTTATACCAAAATTAATTGCTTTTTGTATTTTCCAGGCTTTTTTCAGTTAGTTTATTTGAAATATATTTATTTGTGTAAGTATGTAAAAAATATATACATGTATATAAATATTTTTAAAATGTCGTTAGTATATATCATTTACTAACTGGAAATAGCAATGATAAAGTCCTAACTTTTCCTTACTTTCTACTTGAGGAAAATTCTTAACTTCATATCTTTGAACTTCAGGGTCTATCAGCACATTTTAGAAGAGAAACAGATTAAGTAGCCAGTGATAACCTTGAAACAAAGCAGAAGTTCCCAAACACGTGATGTTGCTAATATATCCAGACAATCATTATCTTTGTCCATGGCCCACAGACTCCAAAATATAAAATGGAATGATATCAACAGTATTAGAACTGTTGTCAACACAGCTGCTTCTTACAATTCTGGAACTGGGAGTCGAACTCAGGGCCTTGCATATCCAAGCCGAGCACTTAACCTACTCACCTACACCTTCAGCCCCTCGTCACTGTTAGATCAATCACTCAGTGAGCTGGAATCTTGGGTGGAGAAACTATTGTATTTGTCATCTGCTCTCCTCTTTAGGATCCAGGAGAGAAAGGTGTGGGTACCGTATAGTACGAAGACAAAGAAGTTCCAGTGAGCAGGTGCACTGCCTGAGCAAAGCCAAGAGAAACAGTGGGCATGTACCTCGGGTGAAGGAGCTCCTGCTGAGTACCCTGAGCCCAGAGCAGCTGGTGCTCACCCTACTGGAGGCAGAGCCGCCCAATGTGCTAGTGAGCCGTCCCAGCATGCCCTTCACCGAGGCATCCATGATGATGTCCCTCACTAAGCTGGCTGACAAGGAGCTGGTGCACATGATTGGCTGGGCCAAGAAAATTCCTGGTAGGACCCTCTACATCTTAATTTCTTTCTAACTTCTTTCTGTTTATTTATAGCAAGGCATGTCTCTCACATTTTGGGACAGTGAATTTCATCTGGGTATATAATTGTTTTACACTTTGTTTTGTAACCTTTTATTTGTAAGATTTTTTTCAAAAATCAATTTTGATTTTGTGTATATGTGCACATCTATATGGAGATATGCAAACATACCTGTAGGTGCCCAAGGAAGCCAGAGTTGTCATATCCTCTGACGCTGGAGTTACAGGTAATAATGAGCCGTCCAATGTGGATGCTAGGAATTGCACTCAGCCTATGATCTGGAAATTGAAGTGGGGTCCTCTGTAAGAGCAGTACATGTTCTTAACTGCTCAGCAAAATTTGTAACTTATAACCATGGCGTTTCCTTCTTCCTACATTGACATGTATAACCTCAATATGTCCTGGAAGGTTAGATTCTGTTTAGATTCCCCAGACTCTCAAGTTTTGTATAAGATAGAGTTGTTACAATAAGGTTTCTGACCCTATCTGGCCAGAGGTCCAGACCCACAGACCTGCAGAGCACCTAGCCACCTGCCGCTGCTTAGGCCCCCAAAATGATTCAGACACTTATATTTTTTCATGCTGTTTGGCCTATGGCTCAGGCACATTGGTAGCTAGCTCCTTCATCTTAACTCAACCCATTTTCATTAATCTGTCTGCCACATGACCCTTGGCTCACCTGTGTTCCTTACATGTTGCTCCTTTGGGCATATGGCTCAGTCTGCCTCTGACTCCGCCCTCCTCTACCTAGTCTCTGATTTCCCTGCGTACTTTTTCTATGGTGCCTGTCATGGGCCAAAACAGTTCTTTATTTAAAGAATGATATTCACAGCATACAGAAAGACATTCTCACATCATAGAGTAGTTCAGGAAGCATTGTATATAGCCTCTTTTTATATCTGACTCTCTTCATTTTTGACTCTCAGATCCATCCTGTATACACTCACTGTAGCACTGTTAATATTCACATCTCTTGCAGACCGTGCCTGTCACTTACCTCTTGTACCCAGGTGTGATCGTGATAAAATCTGAGAAGGGACCTACCCAGGCCTTGGAACTGGACTTAGGATCACTTGGACAAGTCTAGGGTCTTGGGGCCTGGTTAAAGGGTAGAAATAAGGATTCTGTGTTAACCAATCCCTTGGCTGTTGACTTCTCAGCTTGTGAGGAAGGACATGATAGACCAGGACAGTATAGAGCCAATATCACAATGTGGAAGTAAGTGAAAGGCTTGTCAGATGCTAAATAGGAATTCACAAACTATTACCCCAGTGGAGAAAGAATCAGTATTACATACAAATAGAGTAAATCAGCAGTTGAAGTATTATGAACCATAGGCCAGAATACGCCCTTTTTCATCCTATGGAGTTGGTTCCCCAAGGCCATTTTTACCTAGTTCCCAACTTAAGATGGTTTAGTTCTTCGCTGTGGGTGTGACAGTTGAAGGTATACACTTTTACTCATCCTGGTTTTTTCCTTCCATCTAAGATTCAAGAGCTCTCTTAAGCTAGTTGATGCTTTTATAAAATAGGCCTTGTACTAATACCAAACTGTAAGCATGTTTAAGATAGGCTGTTGAATAAGTTAAGTTTATTAAATGCACCTATTTTTAAATGTTATTAAAAGTATTTTTATTATTATTATCATTATTAGTGTATGCATGCGTGCGTGCATGTGTGTGTGTATGCTGTGTGAGTATGTGTATGTGTGTGTGTGCACCATGGTGATGTGTGGAGGTCAGAGGACAACTTTCAGAAGTCAGTTCTTTCTTTCTGCCTTTGCTCCCAGGGATCAAACTCACATCATGAGGTTTGCATAAAAAGCATTCTTACTGGCCGAGACATGAGACTGCCCTGCATTTTGTTCTGTTTTGAGATGGTCTCACAGGGCGGGCCACCCACTTCTTTTACAACAATCTAAGAAAAGAGTCTCGCTCACTCTAGGCCAGGTCAAGGTTCCCATGGTCCTGGGCTGTGGGGGCAGGGGGCAGTAGCTATATGAGGCAAATTGTAAAGATTTGGCATGGTTGAATAGATGGATGAAGACTCATGGAAGCCATGGCCCCAGGCGCAGGGGTCTCTCATGGCCATTGCTGGCTGGGACCCGTTTCTTCTGAGCTTTCTGGACATCTGTTTCCCATTTTTGTTTTGTCTAGTGTCTTCACCTTTGCCAGAATTATTTCATTTTGTCTGCTGTTTCCCACAAAATAAAAACAACAGTACACTTTCCTCTAGTTTTTATTTCAAGTATTTTCCAAACACCATTTGCAGGATCTCACAGAAAAAAAAAAAAAATGGAGATGAGATTACTGACTATGGAAAGCTATTTGGTTCTCTCCAACACCAAATTAATCTTTCTTTAGGCCCAGTGTTTTGAAAGATTTGCAGGCATCTTGCATATGACTGTGAGTGAGACTGGAAAGTAGTACACGTATCAGGACCTAAACTGAACATAATCATGTGGCTCTGGAAGGATTTGTCCATCTGTGTGGGGTGCGTATATGTGCATGTGTGTGTGCGTGTGTGCGCGTGTGTGTGTGTGTGTGTGTGTGTGTGTGTGTGTGTGTATGTGTGTGTGTGTGTATGTGTGTGTGTATGCATGGACATGAGTGTCTAGAGGCCAGGGGTTGACACTGGTGTCTTCCTCGATTGCTTGCCTCCTTATATTTTGGTACAGGCTCTCTCTCTGGACTTGAAGTCACTGATTGGCTAGTCCGGCTGGCCAGAGAGCCCCAGAGATCTTTCTTCTCCTTAGTGTGGGATTAGAGGTACCTACTACATGGGTATAATTTCCTAGCAAGCACTTTACTGGCTGAGCCATCTCAATGCTTTGGATTTGTCCATCTTTATGTTCATGCTCCATTCACATTGTGCACATTTACAGAACCGTTATCCAAAGGTTTGAGCATGTTTGGTTTGGCATTGTAGTAGCACTGCTAAAATATTTAAAAGTGGTCTTACCTAAAGAAAATTCTCGAGGGAGACAAGATCACTTCCACTTTTTTTTTTTTTAAATAAGAAAAATAGATTTGACAAGAGATTAATTTAGCTAGGGTGGAGGGAGATAGGGATGTAGTTTAGTAGTAGAATACTTGCCTAGCATGCTTACGGCTTTGGCTTTGCACGCCTGTACCAAAATATAAGGAGGCAAGCAATTGAGGAAGACACCAGTGTGCACACGCTTGTGTTCATGCAGGCATGACTATCATGCCAGGTGTCAGTGTGAGGTGGCTTCTTTGCTACTCATCAGAAAACTGCATTTTTTATACCTCTTTAAACCATCACACACACACACACACACACACACACGCACACGCACATGCACACGCACACGCACACACACACACATTAGGGAAAAACTAAGCTTATATTCAAAAGTCAGAATTCATTTCACTCCAAGACTGTGCCTTTGATTACTGTGTTCGCAGGCCCCTCTTATTAGTTAGTGTGTGTCCTAAAAGAAGCTCCTATGTCCTCTGCTTTGTGCTAAAGGCATTCACATCCTAGAGATTCTGTTTCCTTCCAGTGTTGAGGTTAATTCATGCCATTAGAGTGTCAACTTTGCTCTTTAGAACAGAATCCCCTAGAGACAGCACTCCTACCCAGAACAGTCCTAACTCTGCATGAGATATGTCAACAGTCAGAGACTCTGTTTTAGTTAAAGCCTTGGCTCTCTGCAGGGTCTGGCCCTACTTTCTGGTTTACTTTCCATCCCTAATCATCTAGACTCCTCCTACCCCTCCATCCTCCCTCCAAACAATGGATTGGGACAGACAGACAGCCCCTCTGACTGACAGCTGAGCTTTGGTTTCCTTAGCAGAGCACAGTATAGTATAGCCATAGCTAACAAGCCTAACTCTGCCTCTGGGGCCCTTTTTACCATCTGTCTGGGGGAGCCAATGGTTCTTTAGAAATATTTTTTAAAGTTTGTCTATTTTCTGGAGGAGTCAGAAGTTGGAACCAGCGTTTAATTACCTCTTTGAGATGCTGATTGGTTACTTCCCTTTGTTTCTGGGCTTTCTTAGCATTTAATAGCACTCGCTATCTGGGAGGTGTATTTAATGGGCTCTTGATTCCCCAGGCTTCGTGGAGCTCAGCCTGTTGGACCAAGTCCGGCTCTTGGAAAGCTGCTGGATGGAGGTGTTAATGGTGGGGCTGATGTGGCGCTCAATCGACCACCCCGGCAAGCTCATCTTTGCTCCAGACCTCGTTCTGGACAGGTGAGAAAAAAGTACTTTGCATTTCATCTCTGAATTGTTTGACTAAGTATAGTGAGTGGGAACCAAGTCCTAGGTGCTGCAATTAAACTCTCACACTTTTAAAGGGCAATTAAAGGATGCTAACACCATCCACTCCTTCACTGGGCCAAGAGCCCAGGAAGAAGAGGGCATGGGTAACAGGACTCATTTTCCATGATCCGCTATGATCAGTGGTTCATCAACAGTCACAGGCCAGGGCTGTGGCAAGGCACTGCATCCTGAAGTGTATTAGCCACTGAGTGCACAGTCACCATAGAATTTTTTTTTTTGCATTAAAAATTCTGTTCTCACTTTATTTTCTTAAGTTGCCCTACTGTTGAGTGAGCAGTTACATCTCTGGACAGGTGATGAAATCCTTATGAGCCTCCCAAATTTATTTTCATGTACTATAGCTTTAATGCTAATAGTATCACTTATCCCTAGTAGCATTTTGGAACATGTTATAGTAAGGCTGATTACCATGGCCAAATGAATGGTAACAGGCACTGGGATATGACAGTGCTTTGGGACATGACATGATGTCATGAAGTAGCTGCATTTAGTTGTCTTTTAAAGATGGCAGAGAATGGGAACTTTGATTTAATTGAACTGTTTATGGAAGATAAACTGGAGAGTTTCATGATAGTCAAGCTTTGTTATAGGACAAAATGGAAAACTTTGGGTTGTACCTTTGAGTGGCTTGAAAAATCTCCTTGGATAAAGGACTAGTGTTAAGTGTTCAGCACATTAGACTGAGCACAGGAGCAGGAGGATGCCCCGTGCTGTAAACCTGAAGTGCCCACCCCAACTCTTGCATCATAACCCTGTTACCACTTTAGGTCGTCAGAAGACCCTCACTGGCACATTGAGCAGACGAAGAGCCCTGCCCCAAGGTATCAGCATCCATTATTCTGCCTGTTGTTGTCATGGACGACATTGACAGAGAACACTGTCCTGAGTAACGGAGGTGTTTTGGTGGAGAACAAATCCTGTGGGAAGAGCTGCAGCATGGGATGTGGCTTGAGCAGGAGCAAGCCAAGTGGTGAACGGGAGAGGGAGGCTCTGGAAGGCCAGAGGAGTGGGGCAGGTACCAGACCCTCCAGTGACCCTCACATAGCTAACTTATTAGCTGGTGTGTCCCAGGTACCATCTTGAGCCCTTGATGTGTGTCACCTTATTTAATCCCTTCCAAAAGCCCTTTTGGAGTGAACACCGTTGATCACTCCAGTTCTTCGGTTAAGGAAATGGGAAGTGAGGTAACTGATGTACAGGCAAGGCAGTAAGCAATAGAGGAGAGGTTGGGATCTCTCTGGTTCTAAAGTTCATACACATAGCACATTCCTCCCACAGAAAAGAGGAGGCCAAAGGCAAACTGATTTTATGATTTATTCTTTTGCCTTAGAACACAGCCCTAGAACCAGGTCTCTTTCTTCCCACTTCGGAAACATATTCCCAATGTCTCCCCAGGGTTGTCCATCAAGCTGAAGATCAAATACCCAGCCAAGTCATTGTGTCACTCATCATTCCACTTTACAAGCACGCACACACACACACACACACACACACACACACACACACACACACACACACACACACACACACTAGCCATTGATGCATAGTAGAGTTAAAACTATTTTATTTTTTGCTTCAGTTTCTAGATGAATGCCAAATCTGGGTGTCTTAGTGACTGAGACAGTAAATGAAGAACATGTATGGGAGTAAATTTAACCCTCCCCTCCCTCAGCATGGGTGTGCCACCCTGTCCAGTGTGCCAGAGCTTCTTCACATGGTGTTTCATGTGACTATAAGCACTAAACACTTTTTATTGTTGTGTTTTTATTTTTTGCTTATTTTCGGTGCTGGGCACAAAACTGAGAACCAAGCCTTGCAGTTGCTAAGCTGACCCTTGTCCACTGAGTTTGACCCCTGACCTGTGCCCTTTTGTTCTTATTGAAATTTCTATAGAAAACAAAGCGAAACAAAAACCTTGACCTACTGGGGCTTAAGGCAAAACCCAGTGATTTGGGCTTATTTGTAACAAGATAGTTCTCTTGATATCCATTAGAAACATAAAATCATGTGAAGATAACATGGAACCTGAGCTGCTTTTGCCCAAAAATGCTTATTTGAGTGGCAAGATGACTCAGTGGGCAGAGCAGCTTTTCATCAAGACTGATGACCTGAGTTTGATCCCGAAGACCCACATGGTGAAGGAGACCACTGACTCCACAAAAACATTCTGAACTCTAACTGAAACACACACATTATACACACAAATACATATACATACACACAAACACACATACACACCCACAGACCCACACATAAACACATATACATATACACACATACATACATACACAAACACATATACACACACACAAATATACACAGACACAACACACATACACACACAGATGGACACACACATACACATATTATGTAATTTAAATAAAAGATGCATGAAGTGTGACACACAAAGTGTCAGCATCAACAGGAAACTGTCTGCAAAGCTGTTACTGGACATTTGGAGCTGGGCTGGGGACCCCACTGTTACCACGGACAGGACTCTTGAGACCCCCGTGACTATGAGTGTTCTTAAGGGCTGCAGTCATACTCAGCACTGATAGACTAAATGTTCTTGAAGATCGTAGGCTTTTACTCCTAAATTTTAGTTTGTGCTTTGTAGCCAAGTAATTTCATTTTGGCTAAATACTTACAAAGTCTCTCCTAGGTGCTAAGCCATCAGTTGGGCCCCTTACTCTTTGCCCAGTTACCACACCTACAGAGATAAACCCAAGTGGACCCCGGCAGCTGTAGATGCAGGGGAAATAGGTAACATCAAAGCAAGACAAGCCCACTCAATATTTTGCCATTGTATCAAGCAGGATATTTTTCTTTTATGAAAAAGCATTGAAGTAAGAAGTTACTCTACATGCAATTACTAATTTGATCTTTATTTGACACTAGCTCCAAGTGTACTTCTATAAGGAGATCATTTGACTGAAGTGTCCTTTCATACGTTAAAACTCCAATCACATGTCTCTGTCTTCCATCTCTCAATTCCTGCCCTACCCTCTTACTCATAACTCCGTTTCAATCCCTAATTGCAAGGTGAATGGCATGGATCTCAACAGTTTGTAAAAGTTCTTCCTCACTTTATCTGGTATGACTCATTTCAAGGCAGGATGTTATTAAGAGACACTTAGGAGATGTACTTTATGTCCCTGTGTGGCTCATTTATTTTCTAAAAATGTCTTTGGCTTCTGTAGCCTATGATATCATTGAAGGCACTTGAAACCTACACGAAGTGACTTGGTTGTCTGTCCCACTTGTTAGAAAGGAAACAGGCAGGCTTGGTTCTTTAGGATTGCTTAGGCTGGGACTTATTCTGGGAGGTACATGTGTGATTATTTGAAGCTGCAGTGTTTATTGGGCTTCAGGTGCCCCAATACCTAAATAACTAAGTTTTGAAATATGAATTTTGTTACAATGAAGTGTTTTCAATATAGAAATGGGTATTAATCCTGATATTTGTACCTTTTCTTTGTCATGGGTAGTAACCTATAGAAAATAGGATTGATTTCAGCTGAATTGATTTACTCTTTGGGGGAGTGTGTGTGTGTGTGTGTGTGTGTGTGTGTGTGTGTGTGTACAGATGTGTGTGTGTACAGATGTGTGTGTTACATAACTGTACATAGCTCCACTTGACTGCGAACTTTACAGAAGAATAAAGAGTCAAACTATTAAACCACAGCAGAGACAGGAGAGTCATAAAGTTGAAGCTAGCCTGGGCTATATAATTAGCAAATTAGCTGTCGCACAAAAAGCAAAATAAACAGAATAAAACCAAAATATCAGGACAAGAGTTAGTGTCTGTTCATTTCTTCTTTGGTGATGTATTCAGAGCAGCATCTCTAGGTATCCAATATCTTCAAATTGCAAGCAATAATCTGTCAGTAGGCAGAGTGGTGTGACAGTTTGGTATGAGGGGCATTCAGTGCACAGGAACTTCCTCTCCACTTGCTATGTTCAGGGCTCCTGTCACCCTTACAGGAGCTCAGAGCTGAGGAGGTTCAGGGGAAATTTGAAGATGGGGTGTATGGAGTGGCAGGGTTTGTATAGATTTTAGTCCTCTTTACCTAATACTCTGATTCTCCGAGATGGCTTTTGTTTTGTTTTGTTTCTTTATACTTGAGAGTTAGTTCTAGGGGACACTATCATTTTGTCACTTAGCTCCACATTGACAGAAAGATGCAACTGTTTTCGGAAGTTCCCATGCTGGTCTGCCACAGTGAGTAGTTGCATGCTTATGGCTTTGTGCAGGTGAGTCTGTGGAGGCTCTGAATGCTGTGGAATGCAGGATCTTGATGCATTGCTGGTGAACAGGCAAGATTGTGGCATCCGATGGTGTCAGTCCCCATGACTTTTACAAAGGCTCTTTCTTGAAATCCCAAATGACTTTTATAATGACCTGGTTGGGGTGAGAAGACATGAATAGTCAGGTCTTTGGTTTCTTGTTTGGTTGTTGTTTTGCTTCAACTTCCATAGTCTAGTAAGGGGTTAAAAAGGGCACCTATTTCTACCATGGTGTCCTTTGCTCGCATGCTGCAGGCTTTTGGGAATTGGGAGGATTTTGTGCAAAATCATCTGACTCCAGTAACTCTGCAACTGAAGAGAACAGTTTGTGTGAGTGTGTGTGTGTTTTTAAGAGCAATGAGGTGGAATAATGTGTGTCTAGCTGGTGTGAATAGAAACCAGTGCTTTCTAGTTCATGTATAATAATTTATTTCAAAGATAGATATAACAGCTCATTCCTGACTTCAACGGTTTGTCTGAAACCTTTGTTTAAAAAACATCCTCAGGCTTGACCATCTTCAGGTTGGATGTTGTGGCACACATCTGTAATTTCAGCATTTCAGAAGTAGAGGTAGGGAGATTAGGAGATGAAGGCCAGCCTAGGCTACATAGCAAGACCCTGCCTCAATAAAACAGAACAACTGCCTAACATAACAAGCAAAAAACCACGTTAGCAAATCAAAGTAAAGCAGTTGTCGCCTGCCACCCTGTCTGTCCCCTTTCTCTGACTAACCCACCTTCAGCTGTAATTTCTTTGTGTGTCAATTTTTTTCCCTTCAAATGTGCTTAAACGTCTTTTGGTTTCTAGACCAATTTCTAAATTCAACCCTATGAACGAAGATAGGAAAGTTGTTTTTTTCTTGAAATATTTGGTCCTAACAGGCTCCCTCATTGGTACTTCCTGATGGGAATGTGGGATCTCCATTTTAATGAGCTCATTTCCAGTGAGCTGGTTGTACAGTGGTCTGTGTAGAAGGCACAGGAGTGGTAATACCCCCAAGATGTCCTATAACAAAGTAGAAGGAAACAGGTAGCCTCAGTGCACACTTTTGCCTGAAAACATTAAGAATTTTTAGGGAATGCCCTGTGTTTCCCCCGACCCCATGCTAAGGATTTACCCCACAGCCTATGAGTGCTGGGCAAGTGAGCCTGAACCCAACACACCTTGTTTTCTTTTTATGGACACAGTACTAGTGACTGTGTTAAGTGTACTCTTGCTAATACCTCAGTATAGGAAGGACAAAATGACACCTAAGATGTCATCTCTTGATGGCCACCTGATGCTATGTGTTCCTTCAATTCCCAAATGAACTCTTGCAGGGATGAGGGCAAATGCGTAGAAGGGATTCTGGAAATCTTTGACATGCTCCTGGCGACAACATCAAGGTTTCGAGAGTTAAAGCTTCAGCACAAAGAGTATCTCTGTGTGAAGGCCATGATCCTCCTCAACTCCAGTGAGTAACCACACTGTGCGCCCTGTGTTGTTGGGGAGAAAGACTGTCAGATCTGTGCGGTGGTCGGGAGTGCTTAACTTCTGTTTTATTTAGAAGTCAAAGAGTGGCCTCACTTCCGACTTCTCCATTTTACATGGATTTAGACTGTTGTTAAGTTTGCTAACTTGAGTATAAATTGTTTATTGGATAAACCACCGGCAGTGGATTTGAAAAGAACCTGAATGTGGTGGTGCATGTCTTTAATCCCAGTGCTTGGGAAGCAGAGGCAGGAGGATCTCTTTGAGTTCAAGGCCAGCCTGATCTACAGGGTGAGTTCCAGGATATCCAGTGCTACACAAAGAAACCCTGTTTTGAAAAACCAAAAAAGGAAAGACTTAATTTTAAAGTGTTTATCCTCCAGCCAGACACAGGGTTAACTCATGTCATCTGTATTTAATATTTCAGCTTCTACGTTTACCTAGTCATTCATTTGTCCAGGTCTGACATTTAGGTTATACCTTCACAAAGCTTATGGTATTGGGAGAGAGAGAAAGCAAATTATGAAAAATCATGATTTTGGAGCTGTACTGAGGTGCATGGATCTGCAGAGTGGAGGGGTGGGAGGCAGGAAAGACAGCAGAAGGAGAAGACACCTGGGTCTTCAGAGAGGAACTACAGGCGGCTCTTCTGGGAACTGGGTGGTCACAGGAAGGTGGTCACAGGCAACTTCAGGGGAGTGTCTGCATACAAGTGTATTATGGGAAGGTCACACCCACTTTCTGTAGGAAGAAATGACTAAAATGGAGAGAATGAGGCAAGGGTGTCCTTAAGATAATGCGAGCCCAATCTCGGAGAAGGGAGATGAGGACAGTGTCTGAGCTGAGTGGATGTTTTGGCTTTCCTCGCTTTTCTTATATAAACAATATCTGGTGAACGGGAACAACATTTATAGATGGAAGAAAAGCCATACAAGGCCGATAAGAACAATCAGCAGGAACCGCCCCCTCTAAGATAGCAACCGTAACTTTGTTGACCATAGGAAATAGTCCCCCCAACTGCTTCTCTCTCTGTCTCTCCAGTATCCATTGGTTATTGATTCTAATATCAAAATCAATGGGTCCCATTGTCTCTTATAAAATGGAGTCATATCCACCTATACCCCGTGGGTAGCCTCTCATATACTTGACATCATCCCTGGGATACGATAATGCCTGACCCAATGTGCGTGCTCCACACATGGTTGCTATATTGGATTTAGAAAATAGTGGCAAAATGTAACTATGTAGGGCTTTTTAATATAGTTTCTTGAAACAGGTGATCAAACCCAGAGCTTTGCCCATACTAGAAAATTACTATGAAAAGTCCTGGTTTATGTGATTAACACATTTCTGTAGCTGTAAAAGCTCCCAAGTGCTTACACTTAGACTCTGTTATCTCCCTGTGGGCTGGGAGAGAGCATTCATGGAGTAGCATTGGGGTGAGCAACCGGCACTGTCAGATGGTGGTGGGTCTAGAGTGAAAAGTGGGTTAGATCTTGAAGGGAAGAGGTGGGGATGACTGGAGAAGAAATCTGAAGTATTTAGAACCCTTTCAGAGCCACTAAGGCTCCTCAGAAAGCTATTGATTGTTAGAACACTTTATAGTAAGGAGCCTGCTGTTTGGCTTGGCGCCTTCTAGAGGTTGGATTGTACTGTTATCAGGGTCACACAAAGCATCCCTGTAGATGAGAGACTCTGGCCTTATTCCTGACGAAGCTGCCTTCTTAGGGGAGGGCACAGGATGGAATTGCCACTTAAGGCAACCCCCATTTTTGGGAATCTTTAAAGAAACTTTATTGCTTCCTTGATAGTCACAGAGAATTTATTCTGTTCGACATTGCTGTGGGGAAATTGGCATTTGGTTTCTTATGGAAATGTTCCTACTGTTGGAAGAGGGGGATGCCATGCCAGCTCTGAAAAATTTGCAAGAGCACCTCTTTTTCTGGTTATTTGCAGCAATTAATTTAAAAATAAAACAAAAACCAAATAAAGTACTAATTTAGTGGAAATTTGTTGGTGTCCTCAACAGAAACGATCTGAATAGTTTAGGGGGTGCTTGAGAGGAAAGGGACTGCACGCAGCATCTCGGACCTGCAGGTGGCGCTCTTTAAAGCTTCTGCTGAGCGCTAACCTGCAGATGTTTTGAAGCCCTGAGGGAAGGAGAGAGGGGAAAAAAAAAACAAAACAAAAAAAAAAAAAAAAAAAAAAAACCCCAAAAAACCAACCAAACAAAAAACGGTATCTGTCTGACATTCCCACAGGCTGAGAAATTCACATTCTCACCAGTCAGCTGGAAAGCCTTGTAATAGCCTAGACATTGAGACAGGGATCCACTGAGAAAGCTGCTGTCATAGTAAAATGGGGTAAAGTTAGCCCAGGTCTTCAGGATACTAAATAAAAAATAAAAGCAAGCGTAGACGATCAGCTACAATCCATCCTAAAGCTCAAGTTTAGTGGAACGAATTCTCACCTGCTTATGGACAAAGTCTATAATTCAGTCTTCAGTACTATATAGAATCCAGGGGCCTGGGATGGAGTTCAGCTGGAGGAGTGCTTGTCTAGAATGAGGGAGACCATGATTTTTGACCCCCACCCCCTCACCTCACCCCTCCATCCCCACCACCCTGACGTCACTACCTCACCAGTGTGGATACTCATAAGCAAGGGTGAAGAAGACAATGAACACAATGCGAGCCAGAACCCAAAGGTAAAATTCACAATTCTCGAAATAACGATTGAAAATTAGTAATGCAAAGAGGAAAATATGGTCTCCAAAAGGAGAAAAACCACTCAGTTGCAAATGTGACAAAATGAAATGGACAAAAAGACTCTCTCCAGAGACATTAAAACAGTTACTGAACTTCATGCAGAATGTGTGAGCAGGCTTCCTAAAACTGTAAGCCCAGTTTTCAAGATGCCCACTTAAACCCCTGAACAAAAAGCATGTGGAAGACACAAGACAGGCTATCAAAGTGTTTAAAGCCAGCAGGAAAGTGAAAATCTGCTTTTCTCACCCCCCCTTTTTTTTGAAACAAGGTGTTGCTATGTAGTTCAAGCTTTCTGTCCTCAAGCTCACAATTTTCTTGCCTCAGTTTCCTGAGCAGTGTGCCACCACGCCCATGTTTTCTTCTGTCTGGTTCTATTGCCCAGGCTGGCTCAAGTCATCCCCCTGTGTCAGTGTTTGGAGAACTGGGAATGCTCAGACATATACCACCACACAGCAGAAAAGGGGTAAAAAGCTGCTTGAGGAAGGGAGGGGATGTCTTTTTATACAGAGGAAAGGATGGCAGCATATTTCTCTTTTCACATCCCAGAGACAGAGAAGTAGGGCTTGGGGAGTTGGATCAGTCAATAAGAGAACTTGCTGCGTTTGCCAGGTGGGGGTGTTCCTGTTTAGTCCCTAGGATAACTCTAGCTCCAGGGATCTGACACTCTCTTTTGGCCTCCATAGTACCTGCCCTCATGTACACACATACATAGCATTTTAAATCTTAACAAAAGAGACAGAAATAGTATATTTAGAAATGATGTTACTCTAGAATTCTTTATACTTTCAAAACCAAAGGTAAGATAGAAACATTTCCAGTACAAATCTGAAAGAGTTCAGTACTGCTGAACTGTTCTGTAAGAGTTACTAATGGGGCTGGAGAGAGGGCTCGGCAGCTGATGTATATGGTCCTTGCTGAGGACCCAGGTGGGGTAGCTCACCACAGCCTGAACCTCTAGCTTCTGGGGATCTGATGATTTCGTCTGCCTTTGAGGGCACTATAGTCACACCCCCAACACATACAATTAAAAAATAAAAATAAATCTTAAAGAAATACTACTATATATTCTTCAAAAAGAAAAAAAAAACTACCAAAAATGATGGAAACAGAAACAGATCTACACAAAGACATATAGACCATCTCTAAGTAAGAACTGACTGAATAAACATTTTGTTTTCCAATTACCTAATCTTCTGTGTTTGTATTTCAAAGATAATCTAGTGTCTAAAACCAGAAACAAACCAATAACACAACAGACAACCACAGCAGACTAAAGGTTCTGGTTTGTCAAGGTAGGATGTTTTAGATACCTGCATGTTTCTGGGTCATGTATCTCTACTGATGGGTGAAGTATAGACTAGAAATAGACAGTATCATGGAGTTAAATTTCAGTTCAGTTCCTGATACAAGTCAGCAACAAACCTATTTAAACAATTTTAAGATTTTGAAAGAACAAAACATTTTATAAATTGAAATACTTAGAAGGTTAAACCCAGGCCATTCTATTTTGCTTTAGAACAACACAGACATTTCCCTTGACCCTTCAAAGCCAGGAAAAAAAATTTCATGATAATATTCTAGAATCTTTAAATAAAACATTCCAGATTTTCTGAATTATTTTCCTCTGGCTGAGTAAAGCTCGGGTCTTTATCTTTAAGTATGTAGGAAACCACAAATTCTGGAAGCATTTATGCTAGAGATGCTAGAGAGAGGAGTACACAGATGCTTCCAGGAAGGAGCGGGGATGGGGTTGTGGCCTTGAGTTGCTTTCTTTGGTATGTGTAGGGCACTGTGCCAAGGGCTTCCTCTCTCAACTCCCTCTCTACTAGCTCTTTAGATTTATGAAACATAATTTAGTTTTGTTTTACAATGAACCACAGTGTTTCTATTTTTAGGAATAGAGGGGGTTGTATCTGGTTGACTGGGAATCTGTCTTATCCTTCGCCACTTAGCAATACTGCGTCTTCCTGTGCTATGCCAATAAGCAGGTAGGTATATGGATGCCCAAAGTATGGGTACTAGAGAGAGAGGTATGGTAAATTGGGTATCCTGGGATGATTTTAGGTTCGATGTAGACTTTCATACATACAGCCCTCATAAAAACTTGACATGGCAGGCACGAGATGCCTCCCCTTCCCAAACCAATTGATCACAATGGGCTCCAGGCTCTGTATAGGACTATGCTGCTTCCAGACTTGTAGGAAGCCCAGAGTCTGCCCTTGGTAATGATGCTGGCTCATAAAAGAGGGCAATGAACCACCAACCATGGTCTTTGAAAGGAGCCACACACTGCTGGTGGGCATTTATGATATTGTGATTTTGGTTCTGAAGGCTATTTCAATGACAACTTTACTAACAACAGAATATCACAGTTCACTCATTTAAAGTATATAAATCAAGCTGTGTATGGTGGTGGACTCCTATAATCCCAGGACTCCGGAGAACTCTGAAGTTGAGGCCTGTCTGGGATGTATAGGAAGTTCTGGACCAACCTAGGCTACATGGCAAAACAAAAGTATACAATTCAGACTCTGTTAGTGTGCTCACTCTGTGTCATTACCAAAACCACTTTAGGACATTTTAATCCCCACCCTCAGGAAACCCAGTATTCCTTAGCCCACACACTCCCTACTGCAATAGTTACTTTTGTTATTGATGACATCAAGTATGCCAACCTCATGGGCCATACGCTGAGCAGAAGAAAAGTGTTATCTTTTAAGACTGGCTTATCTCATTAGCATGGTGTATAGGGTCTCTCTGTATAGCCCTAGATGTCCGGAAACTTGCCGTGTATACTTGACTAGCCTCAAACTCTCAGACTCCCAACTGCCTCTGCCTCCTGAGTGCTGGGATTACACTTTTAAATTAATGCTTTATCTGTACATGCTTAAAATATACATAAATAATATTTCAGTTACAGTCATGTGACTGGCTAACAATATACAAAAATGTGAACCCATGTGAATCCATTCTAGTCTTTTCTATACATAAATGTGCCATTTGTTTCGGGAAGTATAGGGGTAATGGGGATGCAGTGACAAATGGACAGGTCTGTGCCCTCAGAGGACCTTGTTGGCCTTGATGAAAATAGGAGGGTGGCTGCCGGGATGTGGAGGGACAAGGCAGACATCCTGCATATGTAGGGAAGAACTCACGCCAGATGTAGGCTGGGACTCAGGAGACGCTTCCAGAAGGAAGTTCATGACCAGGCTGAGGGATAGTTTTAAGTAAAGAAGGAACAATGGAAAAGAAGACAGACTTCCTAAGCCAGTGGTTCTCAACCTTCCTGACGCTGTGACCCTTTAATATAGTTCCTCATGTTGTGGGACCCCAACCATAGCATCTTGTTGCTACTTCTATAGCTTTAATTTTGTTACTATTATGAACCATAATGTAAATATCTGATATGTAAGAGATCTGATATGTGACTTCAAAGGGGTCGAGAACTATTGTCGTAAGCAGAATCTAGAAAATGGTCAGTGCATCACCAGTACAGGGAGTTAAAAGTGGGATTCAAGGTGAGGCATGGGAACTGCGAACTAAAATATCAAGGTCAGGGCTAAGTGTGGACTAGTAGAGTGCTTGCCTACCACAGTAGCCCCCAACATCAAAGACACACAGAAGGATGAACTATTACCTGAGAAACAAGAAGTGCATTGCAAGCAACTTCCAAGACTCTAAAAATGACAGACATCTGACTGCCTAGACAGTCACCCAAAGTTCCTCTGCAACATTGGGGCATCTATCTTCAGCCTACAGGTGTAAAGTATCTGGCAGATTTTTCAGTGAAGAAGAAATTTTGAAGAACTGTCTTGCGTTGTTTTGATAAAGTTCAACAGACTTTTTCCTATGGGTCCTGCATGCCAGCACATTGTCAGCATTCCAAGGCAGGAGCAGTTTCTTTGCCCAGTTCTAATCTTGCCACAGTGATAAAAAACTCCATAAGGAGTTTCTTCAGTGCCCATCATCTCAGAAGTAAATTGGTGCTGTCAGGAGCAGATGTGTCTCATTGTCATGAAAAGTCCCAAGTTAACAGAACATTTTAAAGACTATATTCTATGGTTCTTTGAAGTATTTGAAGACCATCTATCTAAAATATATCTTTATATGATCCTGAAAGCATCCTAACATATATACAAATTTGGTTGTTATAAATGACTAACTACTAACTTGTGTTTCCTCATTATCTAATATAGTTTATAATAATAGCTTTCAAAAATCTTGAACTTTATATTTTAAATGAACTGTATAGGTACAATACCTTAAACAAAAGCAGAAACATATATACAATATGTTGTAACAAAAATAACCTTAAATTTGTATTAATACACAAAAATCCTTTAAACAAGAGTAGAAACATATACAGTGTGTTATAACAAAAATCACCTTAAATTTACATCAATATACATAGAAGTCCTTTAAATAAGAGTAGAAATATATTTTCAGTATGAGAAAAATAACTTTAAATTTGTATCAACATACCAAAATTCATACCAATGCAAATTTCTGAGATTAATAGTTGTCTTTTTATCCTCTATTCCTATATTCTCCTAAATATAACAAATATCCATAACCCACCAAAAAACCAACAGCCTACCAGGCACTTCTTGGGAATGTGGATGCTATATTCTCTAAACTGCTTCCTTCTGTTTGTGGAAGAAATATCTTTAGGGTCCAAGATAGAAAATTTGAGATAATAGCCAAGTCCTGGGAAGACCAGCTATAATCTTTGTTGATAGATATCACCTGTCAAGGTGCAGGAGGTATCTCTTGATCACAACTGATCAATGTCATTCTTGAAAGAATCCATACCCTCTTGTCTCCTATAGAAACAAAAGCAAAAACTCTTCTCCAAAACATTTTTGATTTCCATTTGACAAATATATTTTTGACTCTTTAAGAGTTAAGGCATTCCTAAAGTATCCTGGCTGGTTTATTTCAACAGTCTGTCTTCAATTCCAGGTGTCTTTGTAGCTGTCCATTGCTTCTCAACAATCAAAAATTCAAAATCAGCACCATGACATACAGGATCCAGACTCCGTGTGTACTTCCCATCTTATATGGCTTTTTAAAATTATTACTTTTACTCCCTTTAAATATTTAATTTTTGAACTATTTATTTTTTCTATAACTATACCCTTTCTTTTTTCTTAAGCCTATGGAGTACATTGTAAAATATAATGTAACCTGTTTAGAAGATTTTTGTTTTGTTTTTTTTTTCTAATCTGGATCTCTTTTACTGGACATCTCTAGTCTGTTTTGAATTTATGAGCTAATCTTTAAACTGCCAGTATACACTTGGATTCTTCCCAAGGCTCTTGGCTGGCTCCACCTAGTTCTCTGGTAGTGAAAGCCAAGCCTAAGACCCACGTTCTGGAGGTAGGTGACCAAGAACTATATTTAACCTTCTAGAATTCTATATTGCAGATTGCTTTCACTTCAGCAGGCACTTTTTTTACTTGAGTTTTTGCTTGTTTCTATTTAGTGTGAAAAAAGCTGTTTAAGTGCTCTGTCAGACAGCAGGGTTTCTTAAAGGAGCCGTATCCTTGTTTTTTCTTTCTTTCTTTTAGCTTTCTCGGGCACTGTGGGAACTCAAGTGCCACACTGGTATGCCAAAATGCTGTTGTTTTTGTTCTCTGGGGGACCTGCCACCCAGCTCCTAAATAAATACATGGAGTTTTGTTATTTTTTTAGTTATGCCAAGCCTTAGCTCAGCTTAGCTTTTTGCCAGCTTTCCTTAACTTAAATTATCTAGCCACCTTTTGCCTCTGAGCCTTTCCTTTTCTGTTCCTGTTTACCTTTCGTTGTTTCTTACTTGGTGGCTTGCCGTGTGGCTGGCCAGCCCCTAGAGTCTTCCTCCTTCTCTGGCTACTTTTTTCCTCTGAGTTTTTCTTCCTATTTATTCTCTCTGCCTGCCAGCCCCACTTATCCTTTCTCTTGCCTTGCTATTGGGCATTCAGTTCTTTATTAGACTATCAGGTGTTTTAGACTGGCAAGTAACACAGCTTCACAGAGTTAAACAAATGCAGCATAAACAAAAGTAACACACCTTAAAATAATATTCTACTACAGGCTCCTGCAAATTGTCCTTTGACCTCCGCACATGTGTTATGTGCCACAACTCCCCCACCCCCACCCCCCAAAAAAAGAATAAGAAGAGACCTGGGTTCCTCAGTGGTTGTACCACATTGTAGAGATCTTCTCTGCTTGGATAGCTGGGATGGGGGCAGGGATAGTGGTGAGGGTCTGAGGGTTTGGAGGGAGTGAGCAGGGGCTCCAGAGAAGCGTCTCAGGGCTACTGCAAACACTGCATTTTCTGAGGCATTAGGGTTCAGACTCAACCTTGGGCAGGTCCACTGAGCTCTGTCCTCAGAATCTCACTTTGTTGCTGTGGCTGGCTTGGCACTCACAGAGATCCACTTGCCTCTGCTTCTTATACTGGTTTTGTCAACTTGACACAAACAAGAGTCACCTGGGAAGAGGAAACCTGAACTGAAGAACTGACTCCATCAGACTGGTCTGTTGACAAGACTGTGTGGCTTTTTTTTTTTTTTTTTGATTAATGATTGATGTAGGAAGGACCAGCCCACTGTGGGTGGAACCACCCTTGGGCAGGTGGTCTTAGTTTTGTAAGAAAGCAGGCTGAGCAAGTCAGGAAGGAGCACTTCTCCATGGCTTCTGCTTCAGCTCCGGTCTCCAGTTTCCTGCCCATATTTCCCTTGGTCATGGGATGCAACCTGCAAGGTGAGGTATACCCTTTAGTCCCCTAAGATGGTTTTGGTCAGTGTTTTATCACAGCAAGTGAAAACCGACCAAAAGTGATACAATTAAAGGTGTGTGCCACCATGCCTGGCCAGGCCTTGGGTTCTCTCCTTCCTTCTCTTTCTCTCCTTCCTTCCTTCCTTCCTCCCTCCCTTCCTTCCTTCCTCCTTCCCTCCCTCCCTCCCTTCCTTCCTTCCTCCTTCCCTCCCTCCCTCCCTCCTCCTTCCCTCCCTCCCTCCTCCTTCCCTCCCTCCCTCCCTTCCTTCCTCCTTCCCTCCCTCCCTCCCTTCCTTCCTCCTTCCCTCCCTCCCTCCCTCCTTCCTCCCTTCCTTCCTTCCCTTCCTCCCTTCCTCCCTTCCTCCCTTCCTCCCTTCCTTCCTCCCTCCCTCCTTCCTTCCTTCCTTCCTTCCTTCCTTCCTTCCTTCCTTCCTTCCTATTCTTTTCCTTTGGGTTTCTCAAGCCCTGGCTGTCCTGGAACTCATTCTGCCTGGCCTTAAACTCAGAGAGCTGCCTTCTTCTGCCTCCCAAGTGCTGAGATTAAATTGCCCAGCCCTTGGTTTCTTGAGATTGCACCTTGTCATTGCAAACTACCATTCTCAAAGGGAGTAAAGACTTAATTTATACTGATTTATAAATTATATAATTATATTAATCTCACCTGTCTATCTTCACTTAGGCATTTGCTGCCATCAGGATTCCCTTACAGCTCAGTGATAAGGTTTTGCTCTTAGAAGAACCTAAGGGAAGGTAGAGTGCAGGTGTCAGAGTAGCTCTGATCAACATTGCCTGCTCCCTGGTAACCAGGGGTGCTTAACCATTGAGCATATGACCTCAGCTTCCTTTTCTCTGACTTTGGGGTTGTCCTTCTTTTTCCAGGTATGTATCCCTTGGCTACAGCAAGCCAGGAGGTAGAGAGCAGCCGGAAGCTGACACATCTATTGAATGCTGTGACAGATGCCCTGGTCTGGGTGATTGCCAAGAGTGGCATTTCCTCCCAGCAGCAGTCAGTTCGCTTGGCCAACCTCCTGATGCTTCTTTCTCACGTCAGGCACATCAGGTACAAACCCTCAGGAAGCTGTTCCAGTGGGGTGTGGGCAGGGTATGTGCTCAGAGCTTTGGAAAAATACAGGCACATTTACAGTGGATATTGAAGGATTTCACCTTTAAAGAATGAACCTTTGAATGGGAATTTATCAGTACATGCACCTGCACCAAAGCTTGGTGCATTGTTGGTATTGAAATGAGCACCACATGGCACCTGATAGGATTTTTGTGGCAGGTGGTGGGACCCACCTGGATGCAGTTGCTAGGATTTAGAATTTGTTTATAGAGTCCTGAAATAGGCAATTCTCATTTCAAAATGAACTATCACCTTCCTTATACCATCCAGGGCCAAGGCCTGGGGTCATTTCTATAAGGATGCTAAGCCTGACTCTCCTGGTCACCCTTCAGCTGGGGACTGGAGTATGCACCAAGTTGTCCTTTTGCTTTGACGGCATCAGGATACCAAAGATGAGATCTAAGAGAGCTTCCCAACAGGCTGAGGAAGCCAGGCTGTGGGTGGAGCACAGTCCAGGTCAGGAAGTGCACCACATGTGCGGTGATGAAGATGTGTTGTGATGTCCATACTGTGATGCTCACTGGGTGGTGTGCTCAGGAGGGTAGCCCTGCCTCAGTCTGGAAGAGTAGAGATAAAGACACAAGGTAGTGCTTGCCTGAGTAGGAATCTGTCAGACCTGTGGGGAAGGACAGTGTTCACTTCAAGCCTTTATCAGAGAGGAGGAAAGAGTCTTTAATGAGCAGTTGGCCCTTTGCAGAACAGATATTAGTCTAACCTTACTTATGTGTGAGTTTGCCTAATTGCTGAAGTTTGTTCATAATCCCCAAATCAGTACACACAACTCTTTCAAGGTCAGTCCAAGAATGACAGAATTTTTCAGTGTCTTGATATGTACATTCCCAGATAGATTGGTTAAGGAGGTAGGTGCTTCGGGTTTCCCACTGTGAAGAAGCCTACTGAAGTTACACTATTTAGAACCTTGTTTGTCTTAATGCTTTTTTTTTTTTTTTTTTTTTTTTTAAATGAATGAGCTTATGGTGCAGCATTGGGTGGTGAGATGGATGTCAAAAGGATACTACATTTGCCCTTGAATGTAGACTACGGAGGGAGCTGGATGTTTGAGCTACAGGACAAAATGGGTAGCAGCACAGGAAAGTGGGAGATGGGCTGACTTTGTGCAGACGACCTGGGGTCTATTTCAACATCCCAATGGATCTCAGTATCTTTTCCCCCTCATAGTAACAAGGGCATGGAACATCTGCTCAGCATGAAGTGCAAAAATGTGGTCCCAGTGTATGACCTGCTGCTGGAGATGCTGAATGCTCACACGCTTCGAGGGTACAAGTCCTCGGTCTCGGGGTCTGATTGCAGCTCAGCAGAGGACAGTAAGAGAAAAGAGGCCTCCCAGAACCCACAGTCTCAGTGATGACCACGCCTGAGGTGGACAGTCTATGGAGATGGCCAAAGGTGGAACCATGCACCCTCGAAGATCCCCAGCTGGGACTTCATCTTATGGCTGCCTTGGTCATAAACCCTTCTCCCACATTCCACTTCCCAGAGATCAGGGTGGATGGGTTGCAGTGTTCCTTGTAACAGCGGGTGCTTTTGAATGCAGAGTTCTAATTTTTTTTTTTTAGAAGGTTCTTGATGTGGCCCTTCTCACATTCTTCATTCCTCTGTCCACTCGACAAACATCTTAAAGCTTCTGGAATGAACAGTGAAATTCTGACTTGGAACGACTAGTATAAGACGGGGGAGGGACCGTGACACTGCAGCAGGGGCTCTCAAGCTTCCTAATGTTGTGACCCTTTAATACAGTTCCTCATGCTGTGGCGACCCCCCCCCGTCATAAAATTATTCCATTGCTACTTCATAACTGTAACTTTGCTACTGTTATGAACTGTAATGTAAATATCTGATCTGCAGACCATCTGATATGTGTCTGCTGCAGGCTGAGAATCACTGTTTTATAAGACATGGACTGTAGAAATGACTTTCTGGCTGTAAAATTAGCCTGTGAATAGTGTCTTTTGAACCACTTGATTGTAGGATTGAAAACCACATCGACTGTCAACTCCTTGGACATTCCTCCCAAGCTTGTGGAGACTGATGACATGTTTGCTTATTCTGTCAAAGACTAGAGTGATAATGGTCAAGCTCAGATGTGAGCAGGCTACCTACCTTCCTCCTCCCTGGTCTTCTTGCTATCTGTGAAGATTCATCCTTCTTGATTTACATTTGTAGAGCCTGCTAATTTGGCCTATTGAGTGTGCTGCCACTGTGATGGATTAAGATTTAAATCTCTTTCTATAGTTGGGCTTCCTTGAAGCTATGTTGGTCTCTCTCTCCTGTGTGTGTGTAAGTGTGTAAGAGGCCCCATACTTGCAAGAATGGGGTTTTTCCTGTGGGTGTGAATCACAGCACACTGCTTCTTTTAGGCCTCATGAATGCAATTTTCGTCTTGCACAATAGAGGTGGCAGCATCAGCTACCCATGGGAGGCATGGATGTTACAGGCTGTACATGATACATATCTTCTAGGAAGAACACACACACACACACACACACACACACACACACACACACTTAGTTTTAGGCTTATATAGTATAGATTGGATGGGAAAAGTACTTGAACACATTGTTTTTTGTTTGCTTTTCTTTATCCTTCAAAAAGAAAAATATGTAGAGGTATTTATTTATGGCAAAAAAAAATCCAAAACTTTTTCTAGCCTATAGGTCTCCCTTCCTCCCTCCCTCTCTCCTTCCTTCCCTCCATCTCTCCCTTTCAGACAGGGTTTCTCTGTGTAGTCCTGGTTGTCTTGGAACTCACTCTGTAGACCAGGCTGACCTCATACTCAGAAATCTGCCCAACTCTGCCTCCTGAGTGCTGGGATTAAAGGCATGTGCCACCACCACCCAGAATATTTTTGAGGTGGGTTGCATGAAGTAGGAACTTAGCAAATACATTATCTCTTATTTGAATAGAATATGATGGGAGCTAAGGACAAAGCCCTTCTGAAATGGCAATTGTAACTCACATTTTAGAAACTGGAGTTTTCAGGCACATTTTTAGGAACACTGCAATTTCACAAAATGTATAACAGCTTACTTTGAAAGCAAGCAATTAAATGATCATGTCAATTGGGTGTATAAAAAAGTAAAACCTGGTGATACAGTATTAAATATACTTTCCTTTGAAAACAGGGTTGCTTTGGTCAGTACATCCTGTATTTACTAAGCCATTCATTAGGAAGATTACACTTAACAAGAGAGAACTTGAATATGTCTTAATTTTGATATTGGTGTGCTGTTGCTAATGCTGACTTTAGCAGCCATCTCACATACACCGGGATACAGGCACCAGGAACACACAGGTGTGGGAGGGATGCTCTGAGACAGTTTGAAATTTTGAGCAGTTCAGCACTATAGCCCAAGAGCATCAGTGCTAAAAGCTTTCCTCCGTAGACAAAGGTCAGGGGTCAGAGGGCAGGAAGTGGGGGGCAAAAACAGCCCTAAAAAACTGTCAGTAAAATTTTGTTTTTTTTCCAAGAGTCTGCCAGATAAGAAAAATATCAGAAGGAGTTCCAAGCTATTGTCTACTCAGTGCACAGTGAAGTTTTTGGTTGTGTTTGGAGACCTAGGGAAGGGATCAATTTGAACTCAGGTGGTCAAAGCCCCTTCTGGGCCAAGTTCTATGTGTACTTAGGTTGAGTGCAGGCTTCAGTGGCCGATAGCTAGCCTTGAATTCTTAATCCTTGTGCATAGGCCTGTGGGGATCCCAGACATGTACCACCACACCCAGCCTATTAGCTATTGTAATGCCCCATTCTTCCATCTCCTCTTAGGGGCTGTGCGTTTCACGGTGTTTGGTTCAGTATGAGGAGGTTGCAACACTGTAGGTCATTTCTTCTTGACTTGCACCTCACCTGGGGCTGATAGGGACACAGGTGAGCCCTGCCTGAGATGTCTTACTGCAAGGCTGTTTTTGACTTGGCTCTAGGACAAGTGGGTGGTTGAAATGTGATGTGTAGTCTCTTAAGACCATTTTGTTGAGCACCCTAGGGTCCTGTTTTTCCTTTCAGCTGAAGTGCTAATATCTCTGGCCATCTGTTCTAGACATACTAAGGGTGACACAGCTTTCAGTGTACTGGGGGAATGCTCAATGTCCATTTTGAAGATGGTGGCTTCCTTAAAACCATCACATTCCTTTGACACACACACACACACACACACACACACACACACACACACACACACACACAGACACACAGACACACACACACACACCCCTGAATGACTTCTGATAATTCAACTGGGAGGCCAGTGATTTAAACATTTTCCAAAGAGGTTATTGACCAATTTCCAGCACATCTGTACATGCACAGACAAGAAGCATTTCTTGCATTTCCTAGCATGTGAAGGGTTTGGTTCCTATTTGCATCTGTTTGCATATATTGATAACTTAAAAGGCCAAGCCAGATCTCCAGTGTCTATTGTGAAACAAAGCAGTTTTGTTTAATAAGACATGACATATGTCTTTAACCTGCTAAAACAAACCATCTTTTAAAAAAATACTGTGTAGATTACATAAGTAACAAAAACATACCGTCTGGTATATAAAAATGGTGTTTGTGGAACACTCAGTATGTACCAGGCTCAGCTTTTACATTTCTCTTCATTATCCATTACTGTGACTCTATTTTAATTTTGGGGTGTGGAAGGCCAATAGACTTAAGGTCACCCAGAACAAATGACGGAACTGCTATCTGGCAGCTCTGGTTTAGTAGTGAAAATGATTCCACAGTTCACCCCGGTTAAAAAAAAAATTAAGGGTCCCCAGTGCAGCTTTAATGCTGAGAGTCCATGTCTAGCATGTACAAGGCCATGAGCACGATCCCAAACACTGCAAAAAATAATTTTTAAAAAATTGTGTTTTGTTTTCTAAAAGTGCTGTGGGGCCACCTGACTGGCTCAAGGTCTTGGAACTTCTCATTTCCAAGGCTGGATTAGAATCCAAACCTCCTGTTCACTGTTCTCTGGCTCCGAGATCCTACCTCTTGTGTTGCTGTGATGACAGTTGGTGGAGCCATGGCTGTTTCTCTGTCCCTCGCTATTTCTACCTTCTCATCTGAGAGTGGGGCTGCTTGAACCTTGGCAGGATAGTGGTGATGGGCAGCAAGATGACTGGCCACCATATTCCTGTCTTGCCATCTTACCACAGATTATAAGGGGGGTGGGGATGGGGTCGGGGTCTGCCATCACTTCCTAGTAAGTCAGGAAGTGAACTCCAGTGCACTAGGACTTTGACATTCCTTGAAATGATACTGGTGTGAGATGCCCCCTCTCTCAGGCACCCGTGTCTTCCTGTGGAGCTGGGTGCCCTTTATGCCACTTTTCCCTGTAGCTCTCAAACTTCATGGAATATTGGATCCAGTTGCAGCTATAAATTGCGGACATGATTTTAAAAATCCCAGGAATCATCTTCATTTGTAGGCCAGCCAGTTCCTTGATGGTGGGCTTCCTCTTTGTGATGGGCAGAGGTTCGCTGGTCCCAAACTGTTTCCAGTCACTGTACTTCACTGTCGTTTGCTCTCCTGTGAGCCTGCCTGGTACTATTACTTTATGTAATAGGACCCTTGAGTGTCCTAGTGAGTATGTCCCTTGAGTCTGTTGGTTGACTGTAATTTGACATTTTTTCCAGAAAGATGCTGTGTGCCATCAGGCTAATTCATGTTGATTGCAGGCTTTAAACTGTGAGCCTGTTAAGAAATGGACATTTGAGTCGAGTGTGGCAGTTTCCAGCTGAAAGCCCTCCCACTTGGGAGGCTTGCCATAAAATCTAGGCCAACCTGGGCTACAGACTGAGATTCTATCTCAAAAAGCCCAAAAGATTATGTGATGCTTTTAGGGCTCATCATGCAGCTGTGTGGGAGTCCTTTGTCCTAAAAAAAAAGTCCCTTTAATATCTAGGGAGCTGTTGCAAAGATAAGTTTAATGTGGCATAAAGTGTTTTTTTTTTTTTATAATTTGGGTTTTAAAGATATATTTGTTGGGAGCTGAGTGTAAGAACAGAATTTCTGGGATAAGTAAGTACTATATGATTTTCTTCTGTGAATTCTATTCTCTTTTGAGGTTTATATTGTTGAAAACTGTGGTCAGTCTTTCTTGGAAAGAGCACATCAGTGTGGATGCTTGTTGAGCGTTTCGGAAGACTTACTAACCTAGATTGTTTAAATAGGAACCATTGAACTTATAGTTACTAAATCACTTCTTATACATGACTGTGCAGATATGTAAAAGCCCGGTATGCAGAAAATCAATTTACTTGGGTATATTTTCTGTAATTTTTGTCATCTGAGTCTACTAGTAACATACCCTTCAGAGATGGGGTGAAGTCATTCATTCATACCGAAGCTATTTTTGTGCCTATGGTCATTTGAAGATTTCACCCACAAGTGAGGAAGGAAAGATGTGAGCAATTTGCTTAAGATTGAGAGTGCTATACATCTCATACAAGCGTTTTGGGGGTACTCCAAGCTCTACTTGAAAGAAGGCAAAGAGGATTCCTGGAGTGGAGGTAGCAAACTTCAAACTCTGAGATCCTTAGGTTGAGGAATGTCCATATCATTAGCCTTTAAAACGCAACCAACCCTTCTGCGTCCCTCCCTGAAGGCAGTGAAGGCCTGTGAAATGCTTTCTTTGGAGAGTGTGATGAGGAAGGAGCTAGACCTTCGGTGGCTTGTCCCAGGGTACCATGGAGCAAGGAACCTTGAAGCAATGCAGTGGCTTAAGAAAAAAAACTGTTAATTTATATTTATTTTCTCTTTAGATTACTCTAAGCCACGCACAGTTAAAGCGGGACAAAGTAAAAGAAAACTATTTCTCCCTTATACATTTAACAATTTGAGAACTTGAAATGATAATTTTTTTTTTCAAATGGCCCCTGGACAGACTGCTGGGTAACTGAACAGGTGGAAACATACCCTGATAGGCTTCACTGGTCTAACCCTCCAGTTGGGTATCTTGCCCAGGTAGTCTTGCCTCCATGTGCTAATGCAGGTGAGGAACTGGGCTAGTAACTTTCAGTCAAGGATGGAGAGATGCTGAGATTTGCTGGAAGTGGGATGTATACAGTCCACAGCCTGTCATAGGTTGAACATTAATCCTCTTTTTTGGAGACAGGGTCTCACTAGCCTTAGCTGTCCTGAAACTTACAATGTATACTAGGCTGGCCTCAGACTTAGTGATACATGTGCTCTTCCTCAAAAGTGTTGGGACTAAGAGTGTGCATTACCATGCCTAGCTCAGACAGAGCATTCCCTCACTTAAAAATACAAAACTTAAAAAAAAAAAAGTTGCACACAGTGTCTCATTATAGCCTAAGTTGACCTTAAACTCCCAATCACCAAAACTTTGAGGGTTCAGATGACATCACAATTGGAAAGTTTTGTACCACAAAACTTTATTTCATGCACAAAGTCACTAAAAATATTGCATAAAATTACCTTCAGCATATATGGCTTCAGTATATGTGAAATACAATCCTAGCCCTAGGCATCTCATGATGTATATGTAAGTATCCCCCAAAGCAAAAATCCTTCAATTCAAAGTACTTTAAGTCTTCGGTATTTGGGGTAGAGATAGCTACCTATATAATTTGTTCCAGAAAACTAAGTATGGAAAAATCTGGGCCAAGTCACTCTGTCATCTTTAGATGCTTCCCCCAGCTACTGATGGCCAGTGGTCAGCATTTACATATGTGATTGTCATTGTCAACTGGACAAGCTCTACATCACTTTCGGAGCCCCTGGGGGGAAGACCTACCACCTTAACTGCGGGCAACAGGCCTCCATGGGCTGGGTCCCTGAGTCAAGGGAAAGAAAATGCTAGCAGAGCACAGCATTCACTGCTGCTTCCTGAATGAGTGCAGTGAAAACTGCCCCGAGACACCTGCTGCCATGACTTTCCTAAAAACAGAACTTTCCTTCCTTAACTTGCTTTAATGAGGTGTTTCATCACACCAACAAGATACGCGCATGCACACACACACGCTCACAGGCATGCTTGCACACACAGAGAGGAAGAATCTTACTCCAGATAGATTATGGGTCTCTAAGCCACCTGTATGCTGTCTCAATGGTTATGAATTCATGTGTGCAGCTGCCCTGTGTCCAGAAAGTTCCATTTCCATGTCATCCATGCTTATGGGTTTTATAATCTCCCCAAACCCCCTTCATAATGATCCCCAGCCTTTGGAGGAGGGGGTAGGTATGATACAGGTGCAGGGCTGAGCCTTCCAGTCTCTTTATTTTTTGAATTTTGATCACTTGTGAGTTTTTCGTTTGAATCACCATCTGCTGCAAGAAGCAGCCTCTTATGAGGGTTGACAGATGCACTAATCTATGAATATAACAAATAACTCATTAGAGTGAGTCTAATGCATTAATAGATGCTCCCTTAGGGCCTATAATCTGTCCAGACACAGGTCCTTGGCCCTCATAACAGTGCGTGGTTTGTGTTTCAACTTGTACAGCAGGCTGTAAATCCAAACATAAGATGGGTGGTTAATCCCATGACATTCACCCCTCTACAGTACCAGTGGACATGTCTTTCCAGGCTAGTTATTTTTACAGCTTGCCGGGCTTACATCTAGGTAAGATTGGTGACTTTGGCCAGGCATGGTGGCTCATGCCTTTAATCTTGGCACTCTGGAGAGAGAGGTGGGTGGATTTTTGAGTTGGCCTCCTCTACATAGTGACACAGCCAGGGCTACATAGTGAGGCCTGTCTTTAAAAAAAAAAAAAAAAAAAATCCATTTTGTAGTCAGAAGTTTCTCTGTCCTGCCTGGGCAGTCCCAAATCCTGGATTCTCAGCTGCTTAGTTCCAAATAATCACACAGAGGCTTCTATCAATCACAAGCTGTTTGGCCTATGGCCCAGGCTTATTACTCTTACTCTTGAAGTAATCCATGATTCTTATCCATATTTAGCCATGCGGCATTCTAGTCTTCTCTTGTGCCTTCTAGCATCTGCTGCTCGGCTGTTCCATTCCCCAGAATTCTCATCTGGTTGCCCCATCTCTACTTCCTGTCTAGCTTCTGGCCAATCAGCATTGATTTAACCAATATTTACATTGACAAATATTTACAGTGCATAAAAGCATAATCCTACAGCATCTTTTCTTCTCTGGTAGCAATCATAGCACCTTCATGCACCATAAAAGATAGCCAGTATTAATGAGGCTTCCAGTTGGGTAGCAGCTTGATTTCTCCATGCTTTGTGAGTCAAGCATCATGTCTTCAGCAGATTTTTCTATGACGGTCTTGAGTATAACCGAGAACACTGGCAAGAGCCTGTCATGTTTCCAAGTATTTGTGTGTAGGAGGGAGAGTCTTACTGTACAGCCTTGGCTGGCCTGGAACTCAAGGATCCCCTTGCCCCTGCCTCCCCAGCGGTTCTGGTATTAAAGGTGTGTGACATCATGTGTGGTTCTCCTTCAGTTTGGTTTTGTTGGGTAAATCGGTTATACTCTTTCAGGATTTGGGACAGAGCTTTCCAGGCCCTTCTGGCTATAAGGTTTCTGTTAATAATCAGCTGTTATTCTAACCAGTCTGTCTCTATAATTTCTTTTCTCTTCTCATAAACTGATGTCCATCTTCAGACCACATGCCTCAATAGGAATCTTTTTCTCTAGGTTGGGAGATTTTCTTTCATGATTATCACTGAAGATTTTTTTCTGTAACAGGGAGTGCAGACGGCTAGCCGATGGGAAGAAAACTGACTCTAAACATTTAAAATTAGGTTATTTTTTTTACGGGGTTCCAAAATACTCTCCCATGTTCCATTAAGAACAAACAAAATAATAAAAAACCCTCTTGTGACCGTCACTGAGTGATCCAATCCTTTTGACTTCCCTCCACTGTGCTTTAGACACAATTCATTTTGTTGCTGAGGCTTTTCCACTAAGGGTTTTAATTGTTTTGAGTTTTTTGTTTCTGGCATCATTTCCATTTGAATTGTCTTTAAAAATTCAAACTATCCTGTCTTGGACCAGCTTCCTTATTCCATTCGCTGTTGTCATTTTTGAGATATCTGACCATAGCTCTAATCATTCTTTGTAAGTTCTATGTCATTTCCACTAGGGGCCGTTACTATGGGAATTGTATTTTTTTGGAGGTGACATGTTTTGGGGGTTTTCCCTGTTTTCTGAGTTGGGATTTGCACAGCTGCAGTTTGTTGGTTGAGGTGTTTAGTGTTTCTGACACTAATTCAGTGCTGAGAATCTGAGAGTATAGTCAGCCTACCTACCTGGGCCTGCACCACATGTGGTGGCTGCAGGGCCAATGGTGGCAAGTGGGGCTGTGATCAGGTAAATTTAATATCTATTATATTTGGAAGACCACCTGCCCTCTAACAGAGTCCAATACAACACTCTGGCTTTTTTTCTTTTTTAATGAGAAACATCTGAATTGTACATATCACAAATAGTTCCAGGTTTCTTTACCAACCCCTGGTGGCCAAACAGCTCAACCAGACCCAAAGTGTCTCTTTAAAACATGAAAATTCTTTAAAAATTAACTTATAAAAACTGCCCTATCAAGTCTGGAGTTTGGCATTTACTGTACATTAGTCCAAAGCTCACGCTAAAATTTTTTTTTAATCAAAGTTTACATTCATACAGATTCAGCGTTGTTAAAAAATATGAACAAACGACATCCATGCAATAAAATTTCTTTAAAAATTTTAAAGCAATATAAAAGGGCTGACCTCAGTACAGAACAGGATCTTTTAGTTTATAACGGAGTGCAGACGGCTAGCCGACTGGAAGAAAACTGACTCTAAACATTTAAAATGTGTTTGAACCAACCATGGAATTTCCGAACCATTTCTAAGGTAGGGACCTACTAGGTTCTTGGATATAGTTCATTTATGTGCTGAACATCATTGCCCATGGGCCTTATCAACTGTGCTACAAATATAGTGTTTTACAAAGTGCTCTTTGGGATGCTCCCCTTTCCAGAGTTCTCAGAACCTATTTACTAGCTCTGTCTGAATGCCAGGTCCTGCTGTACTTGGTTCTCAGTTGTCCTGGGTTCCCACAGCCCATTTGGATAAGATGAGGGAGGTGTCTGCAGCAGGTCCCTGGATCTTTTCAAGGCTAAGAGTCACTCACAGGTTGGTCTGGAACCATGAGCTGAGCACCTGTGACCAATAAGCTGTTGGCATGGTACTATGACTGGCAGACTCCCCTAGGTGGGAGGGGGCCCGTTGGTGTACCGAAGCATGGGGTAGAAGGAGCGGGCAAAGTTGTTGGCCTGGGTGCAGCTGTAGTCTTCTTCAGAGGCAGGCAGCAGGCAGGCCAGAAGCAGAAGCAGCAACAGCAGCAGCTGCAAGGGCAGTGCTGCCCTGATCACCCTCGAGAGGAAGGAGCGCCTTGGCTGTGAGCTGCCAGAGCCCTCAAGGTGGGACATCCTGCCAGCAGAAAGGAAGGGAGAGCTCATCAGGAGATTCATAGGCCACACTCACCCTTCATTATCTGGCTATATGTCTATGAAAAGAAATCCAGGGCCCTGAGATGTGAGGTTCAAATGGGCTGACAGCTGAGGTGCAAGATCTCGAATCACAGCGAAGGCTGGGATGATCTAGATTAGGTTGACTGAGGTTGGGGAGACCTGATTAAGAGGCTCCAAACTGATTTTAAAAAGACAGCAAGCTGAGGACAAACATCTCTAGCTGCTTTGTGACTGTGGGTACAATGTGACCAGCTGCCTCAAGCCCCCCTCCCTCCCCCTAATGTGATTTCCCTGCTATGGACAGACTGTCCCTTTGACCCGTGAGCCAGAATAAACTCTTCTTTACGTCTGTTGCTTGGCTGGGGCATTTGGTCACAGCAATAGGAAAGAAGCTCAGTCATCTGGGGTGAACTTTTCGAAGAGGAGCCTGGTCCTCTCCAGATGAACCTGTGATGCCATTACCTGCTGTCTGTTTCCTCTTCCTCTTCTGTAGATGTCTCTGCTCCAGAGTGCTGGAACAAAGAGACCAATGATGTAACGTGTCCTCCCTTAGGTCAACGCCCCTCCCCTCCCTTGATGCCTTAGGTCACTATCCTGACATACTTTTAGGACTAAAGTCACACCATGTGTGATTCAACTGGATGACATGATTGGGTTTATTGAGCCATAAATTTTATATTTCAGTTTACTGATCTGATTTACTGGAGACAGGAAACCCCTTCAGCAGGGGCCTCATCTTCCACAACCTACTCTGACCTCAGAGAAAACTCACCAGGAGAGAGCCTTTAAAAAAAATCATTTTAAATAATCACTTGTAAGGGCCGGCAAGAGCAAGTAAAGGCACTTTCTGCCAAGCCTGATGATCCAAGTTCAAGGCCCAGGACCCAAGTGATGAAAGGGGACACCCGACTCCTACAGGTTTTTTTTCTGACCTCCATATGCAACACCGTCGCATGTGAGTATATACACACCCACAAATAATATCAAAAGATGTTAAAGTTTATCCTTTTTCCAGAAGGTTGCAATAGATTGGTGCTGTCATGAAAAGCCCATTGGGGCCTTAGAGTCTCAAGCTTCTGCCATCTTCATGACTGAGAGCCATTCTGGGTATTTTTTTTAAGGAGGGAAGGTCACCTACCTTTGCATAGGAAGCTGGTGGCTGTTCCCCTGAGTCCACTTCATCTAAGTTGGCCAGAGACAGGTCTGGATTCTGAAAGCCAGACCCAGTGTTCAGCTTAGGGCAAAACAAAGTTCTATATAGTCTCAAGAGCACTGTGCTTTATGAACTCTTCAAGGAGTAATTTGTCCTATCCCAGCTTAAATTCTTGCAATTACTTCTTTCATGCAACTGGACTTTTCTAGACTAAAGGCCATATAGTTAAAACACAGGAAACCCATAATCCCAGTTCGCAGTGAGTCCCCATACAGATAGATTTATGTTTCCTGCTTCAGCTAGGGGAGGCCACAGTCTGGTATTCTCTTGAGTAACATCACATTTCAAGAGAATTGAAAGTCAACAGATTAGGGGATAATCAGAAAAGAGAGACCAGGACAGTGAGGAGGGCTTGAAACCATGTCATGAGAGAAAGTGAAGGCTTGTACTCAGCACAAAGGTAGAGATGATGGAGGAACCTGTCTTTCATAACCCAACTGGCTATGGTGTTATGACAGAATACACACACAGGGCTTATGCAACTTATTTTATAAAGCTGTATGGCCAGAAAGGGGCTGGAACCTTCACCAGACCACCTGCCCCATCCACCATAGTGAGGCTACAACCTGCTTTCCTGAGACATCTTGACACAGAAGAGAAACAGCTGGACTCACCAAGCTTCCCTGCAAGGACAGCAGATCTTGAGCCACTTGCTCATGCAACTGTTTGAGTTTCTGCTCGATCACATGGACTTTCTCTTCAGCCTCAATGTAGTCTTCCCCATGCCCCTTAACAAGAAGGCTGGAGGAAATTTCCTGCAAGGAGCTGACTTGAGGCTGGTGATCTTCCAACTCCTTTTTCAGTTGCTAAAAGCAAAACAGTGCATGACAGTTGTTGGCAGGAACTATAGTGTAGCTTTCTCTGTTCTGGGATGACTGCTCAACCCCAGAACTTTCTATGGTTCACTGATGCCAGTCTCAATCCTTGCTTGGCTTAGCACTATTCAGAGAACAGCTCAATAGGTTGTACCCCACCTCCGTACTTAATTCCTCTTAACTCTAAAGATAATTTGATGCGAGAAATTATAGGAAAAGAAGTGATGCAGTATGGGATGAAGACAAGGCCCTATATACTACGTCAGGGAAACTGAAGTCGGTGGGTTAAGCACAGGGCTTAGATATACAGAGGAGGCATCAGACTGATCACTCAGAATTGTTAAGGGCTGTTTTCTTGTTACACTGCTAACACTATTCAAATTAAAAGACAAAAATTGGGTTCAATCACATTCCAAGCCCTTGGTAGCCACCTGATGTACAGAGGAAGGACATTTATACCCATGTAGAAAGTTCTTTTGGGCACTATAGGGAATGGAGCTTTGCAAGGATTTTAGTATAAAATTCTTTTAAAGCAACACCCAGCAATCTTAAATGTAAAATACTGAAAATCAAGCTACATATAAGCTTATAGATAAAAACAAGTCCCTTTGATAACATGTGAGAATGTATAGGCCTCACCTGAGGCTTACTGGTGAAAGACATCTTCTGGAAAAATAAGAATTTTTACTATGGATATAAACAATTCATGTTTTCCCCCAAATGAACAGTCAGGCCTCTGTGCCTTAGGGGTGGGCAACCATAATCAATCGGCCATGGATCAACAAAAGAATTACTGCTGTTCTAAACACCTTCCTGCTGTTATTCCCTAAGTGTAGTATAATAGAACATTTGAGCATTTATACAACACATTTACATTATACTGAGGATTGTTAGTAATCAAGAGAGTTCAAGGAATATGGGAGGACTTGTGTAGGTGGTATGTAAGTAACAAATGCAAAAATATGTATTTTTTACCTAATGGACTCAAGGACCCCCAAATCTGGGTATGTGTAGTTTAACCACTCCCTTGTGGATATCCAGGGATGAATATATTAACAATAGAAAAAGATGTTTCAGTGGGCTTGAGTTTCAAAAGTATTTTTAAAACATTGATGGCCCTAATTCCTGAGAGTCTTACAGGTATCTTGCTATGGCTCCTCACCTCACAGCCACCAACAATGCTATGGTGCCCAGAATACTGCATGAAGCTCTAACCCAGGGAAGTAGACAGTAGCTAGTGGTCTTGTGGAAGAAACTTACCATCAACTCTTTCTGACACTCGAGGAGAACCTGGCGGTCTGCCTCTGAACTGGTGACATGTGCCTTCTGCCTCCGGCTCTCTGCACTCGCCAGCCATAGGAGTAAGTCTTGACTCAGTTGGTGGAAGTCCTTTGGAAATAACACTGTCAGAGGGAGCTTACTCTTCCTAATCAGTCACCTGCCTTTCTCATCTTAGTCAGCCTTAGACACACCACATTGCTTAGCCCTAAAAATGAGCCTGAATGTCAGCTGCTTGATGATTCTCAAGTCTCAGAAGGGAAGCATTACAGTGCTTGCCTGTTACAGAACAAGCTCTCAGACTCTCTCAGACCAAAGAGCAGAGAGGGGTAGTTTCCTTAGCCCAGTGGCATGCTTGCTGTGACCTTTACTTCCAGGGTGGGTGTGGGCTTGGGCAACTGACCTGGAAAGCTTGGACAAGCACATGGACAGTTTAATGGCCCTGGGGGAAGGGATTTTCTTTCTAACCCAAGCCAGCCCTGGGGATGATAAAATTATCTGGGGCTCCTGGCATGTGGGCCAGGGCCTTGGGCTGAGTCAACGTACCTGGCACTGCATGAGTGACTGTCGTAGGTCTCCTCTCCAGCTGTCCATCAAACCCTGGACTGTGTCCCAGGACAGGCTTAGCTGATGGAGCCTATTTTGGAGTTCTGTGGATTCGGGACTTTCTCTTGGCAGAGATTCCTTGTGGCTCACGTTGACGGAAACCATTAGGGTCTTGTAGGAATCAAAGGCTTTTAATATCTCCTACCACCAAAGAAAAAGACAGGTTAGGACTCTGGCAACAGGGAAAAGGGACTCATTTGCAATACCTGTAGGGGACAGACCTTCTCCACGGTTCTCCAAGCAGTGGCAACCAAGCTGAGAACGAACTTGCCTATGAGTGGCTGGGAAGCATCAGCTGAGGGGGCTGCCTTACAAGGTTAGTGAACTTGATTGGTTGGCTGGGGGCTGCCTTTTTACTGACAGGTTCTACCAAAGGCACGAGGAGACGCCACTGCCCTATCTCTTCTCTGTCACTGGCTTAGGAACAGTTCCCGGTAAGACTAAAAGTTTTCCAGATAAAGACTGTGTAGCTACTTGGCACTTGCCCCTAGGTACCTCAGAAATGCCACTCCTTTAAGAGGAATGGTAGCCTCCATACACACAGGGGAAAGCGGAGATGTGAAGAGAAATTGGCCAACTTCCCCTGCCCCCAAATCCTGTCATGGGTTTTAGGATCTCAGATTTATCTGCTCAGAGTGCCCCCAAAATGCAGGGTTTAAGCTGCCCCTACACCCTGGACTGCTGCTCCTAAGGCCTGAGCTAATCACATGGGTAAGAAATCCTAACTGTACCACATGGTAGCTCCAAGTCAGGCCATAAGATTCCTCAGCTAGTGAGTGAGCGAGGAAGGCTCTGTTAGCTCTGTCAGAAGGTTAGAAGGTTGGCTTTCCGCTGCCTCACACCAGCTACCAGCACCTCCCCCCAAATCTAAAATCCAGATCTTTCCAGCCCTAAGGATCTGAGCCACATCTCTGCAGTGTTCTTCGGGATTATCTGTAGATACTCTCCCATGTGCCAAGAGAAACCTGCATCTCTGTCCTTACTGAAGTAAAAGTTACTGACATTACCCACATGCTGCCAGCCACACCAAACCCAGGTCAGACCTGTTCGTTGAGCTCCTAGACACAAGCTGTGTGCCTGCCTGCTCTGATTTCCTCTCCCCTCCCCAACGGCTCCCACTCACTTGCAGCCTCTTTACTCTGAGGGCCATTTCCTGGATATCGGAGGGAGGCTCTGCCAGCCTCAGACCTTCCAGCTCTGCTTCAGTTTCTTCAAGCCAAGCGGTGATGCTGCTGATGTCAGAATTCAGCTGCTGCATGTTCTGTTTTATTCTGAGTTTGCCGTGAAGCTCTTGCGCTTGAAGCAGCTCCCATCTGTCAAAGGCACCTGGAATCCAAGGCTGCCCATTAATGCAAGCGATAAAGCAGATGTTCTCAGCTGGGAGTGGTCAGAGTGGTAAAAGTGAGTCCAGCCAGGATGCTCCCTGAAGAGGGACCAGGGCCAGGGAGTTCCCTCTTCTGGAATCTCATTTAGACCTAAGCCCATCCCCTCCCCTCCCACAAAAGCTAGAAGTGGGTGAGGGACAGAGGGTAAGGAAACCCCAACCTATGGCTATTAGGTATTCAGGCCTCCAGCTCAGCATTTCAGGTATTTCTTTTGTTTTTGACTCCCAGATGACCAGGACAGTGTGGTCAGCTCTATTTTGCATTTAGCTCAGCAATTACTTTGATGACCACCAGACTAGTCTTACGAGGCAGTTGAGACCATGTGCTAATTTCTGTGCACACCTGTAATCACAGCACTTGGGAGGCAGGGGTAGGTGGATCTCTGAGATCAGCCTGGTCTACAGAGTGAGTTCCAAGACAGCCAGGGTTACAGAAAGAAACCTGTCTTAGAAAAACAAAACACACATTTCATCATCTTCTGGGGATCCTTTTGTCACGCACTGTATAAGGAACAGTTTCCAAAGGGCCAGGGACAGAGTTTTGCCTACAAGCCTAATCCCAGCACCATAGAGGAAAAAAATTCCAATTTAAACTGAGATGCCTAGAGATTCATTCATAAATACAAACTGGCTGATTTTTAAAATAACAGTCTATTGTGGAGTAGGTTCAGCAGTCTTGGTGAATTATGTCATTACTTGATAGAACATTAATTTAAAACCAAGCAATATGTTGAAGTATAAACCCCTGGCTGGGCCCAGATACTTCTCATCTCCTAAGGGATGCCCATTTTTGGTACCTGGCTGCTGTCCCGTTAAAGTGGCCAGCTGTTCATCTTCCTGCTGGGGGCTGCCCTTTGCGCCTCTTGGGGCTTCTTTGCCATCATCAGTGTCTTGATCTAGTAGCAACTTTACCTGGAAGAAGCCAAGTTTTAGGTTCTATATCTCTAAAATCGTAAAGGGAGTTGAACATCTGGGTTTGTATGCACAGTAAAGAAAGAAGTCAGACCTTTCCCACCAAAAGGTAACTGATATGTGACAGATGCATCATTGCATATGAGCAAGATTTGTAAGCAGGAAGAGCTGAGGGCAGAAAGCAAAGCCTTGGGAACCGCCCCAGGTCACAGACGGCAGGTCAGTGATGGGGGTAACATGGCCTATTTAATTTGCTTCCTTCCTAAGGGTCTCCACACCAATTATGGGAAAAGTCAAAGGTGATCACTGATCTTCTGAGACAGCTCCTGCGGTTACACTTCTACACCCTCAGTGTTTTACAAAATCTCTCTATTCTTCCACGTCACCCTGTTGAGGTATTTGACATTTTCCTTGCTGTGAATGGGAAATACAGAACCCTCTACCTCTCTGGGTCATTCATTATCAAGCAGCTGTCTCTCAATGTACACAGCGGTTCTTCTGCTCCCACAAAGCTCAGTGGCCTATTATGCCAGGCCTTTCCAAAAATAAACAGATCCTTTTTAGAAAAGAGGTGCTTTCTCTGGATTATGTCTGTGTAGCCTCGGTCTGTGGAATAAGGAAGACTTCTGACCTCTGGTAACACGTGTGGTTTCTCACATCCAGTAGAAAAGCTTAGCTACTGAAATTAGCCAGGTAGGAACACAGGCCTGCTGCCTGGAAGAAGCTGAAGCAGGGGCTAGAGAGAGGGTTCTGTGTCTGGGTTGGGCCTCTGTCCACAGACCTAGGCTGTAGCACAGAGGGAAACAGTAGAAGTGTCAGCTGTCTGCTGAGCAAAAGGAGGGCACAGCCAAACCTGGGTCAGATTCAACCAGTTAAAGGCAGAACTGTCTCCAGCTGAGTAGTCAATAATCACCCCCAGACACACTTTGGCTAACACTTCCACTGCCGTTGGCTTCTCTGAAAGATGCTCCTGATACTAAAATGCAAGCTATATTTTTAACCCCAATTCCATCATTAATGCTCTAGACCAACAATGATCTATGGCCAGTCTTTAACCCTATGCTATCTGCAGCTGCTGCCTCACCAGAACACACTAAGAACTCATTCAGCTAAGAGGTGCTGGCACACTGTTACAAAAAGGACCCCACGCCAAGGGTCTCCTCCCTGTACACACAGCAATCCTGCTGTATGAGGCAGGTTTACTATTGGGTGAGGAAAGCTTAGAGTGTTGTATGCCTCACTAACATGGCCAGGGAACCAAATCTACACCTTCAACATCACCAATCTCCTTTTCTGACTGCATATCAGAAAGCAAATACAGGGAAGGTTTGAGAACCAAGAGGCAGCTCTGAAAGGCTCTGTTATTTATATGGATAATTGCCTCTGGCAGAAATAGACCTCACATCACTTCACTATTAGCACATACAAATTTGGGGGCTGGAAACCTTTCTTTAAAGCTAGTCCATTTTCTGGGTTCTAATGAAGCATGGGTACCTCAGTAGAGGATCTTGTTCTTTGGGTGGTGTTGGGAGCTGAACTCAGGATAAGCTAGGCAAGCTCTACCATTGAGTAACACCCCCTTCCTGAAGTCCCCTCAGAACTGAGATTAGAAATGCATGCCTGTGCCTGGGATGTATTCCCAATGGGTCAAGACTTACATAGGCTGGTTTGTATGGAGTGCTGGCATCTGAGGGGACCAGTCCTACAGTCCTGTCACCTTCCATTGGTTTGTAGTGGTGCTTGGGATGGGAAGGGCTGTCAGGAACATGCCACGGGTGGCTTTCAGAAATGGATTTACCTGAAACAAATTGTCACACTACTTAGGGTCTACTCTTAAACCAAAGGATTCCTGACATAAACATTATCACAAGTGACATGGCATCTGGTTATAATATCAAAATGAGTTCTTCAGCTTTCCTTGCAAAGCATGCATGTTTGCAAAATGTCAGTATGTCTTGGGAGAAAATGAAATGAGTCATGCAACTGAGCGACATTGCACCTTCACAAGATGGGACCACATCGGAGCACAATGGACACATGATTTACTGCAGGATGGGTGGCATTCTGGATGGAGCTGGTGTCTAGACTGGTGGGGATGCTGGGCAGTAAGGCCAGGTCTGGGAGCCAAGAGGCTAGTAGGCCTCTGAGGAGTGAGAACAAGTATGATGGTGATAGCCCTCTACTACCAATAAAGACAGGGACAGGGTTGGGGCATGACTAGAGCTGCAAATCAAGGAAAGGTTTCTCCTGCTGTGGCAAGGGCGGGAGGGGTCCTTTCTACCCCCAGCCACCCATCTCAGGAAACCACCAGAAGCAAGGGAAGAGTTTGAAACCAAGCCTCCATGAAGAAAGCCTGGCCTATGCCGAAGGGCCCAAGTTAGATGGAGGAAAAATAACAAAACCCTGTGACAAAAATTCTTTCTGCTGGACTAGAAGTGGGTGGGGGGAGGGTGTTGAGACCACTCTGGTATAGGGGTAGGGTCTTGTAAGGAGCACGCAGGTATGGGTGAGTATAGCTGTGTAAATACACCATGACACAAGGACCAAGGCACATGGTGTCCACAGAAGGCACAGGTCAGACATGACACAGGAGCGAGGTTTAGGATGCAGTGTGTGCCATGGGATGTGGCCATGTTGAGACACATGCACGGGCAGGGGCGTACCAGAAGATGCTTTCAAAGATTTTGTGGTCATTTTAAGATATGCCTCAGGATTTTCAGGGATTTCTACATCTGAAAAAGAATAATGTCATTGTCCTCACTGGAAGTGCCTGTGGAGTAATGCCTAAGGTAGTAAGTCATTATAGCGGGAGACACTGCCACCTGGGGAGGGGGGGTGGGGGGGAGGAGGTAGAGGAGGAGGAGGAAGAGGAAGTGGTAGAGGAGAACTACTCCTTATCTTTTTTATTAAGAGAATTTTCAAAACCCCAAAGATTGCTTTCCCCAATCAACTCCCGTTCACTGCAGTGGTGGATTAGGGGGACATATGACAAAAAGGGCCACTCTCAATCTACTAAGCAGCTTTGACAAACACCATAAAAAAAAAAAAAAAAAATCAATTGATTATCCCATTGGATAAGAATCATTGGTGAACAGCCTTAAAGTCAGAGTATGAATTTCATTCTACCTATAATAGGAGGGAGCTAATTCTTAGGTGAGGCAAAAGGTGGGCAGGACAAAAAGTGCCAGAAAGTCATAAGCCTGCACCGGCCACAAGGGTCAAGTTCACAGGCTCTGGGAAACTGCGTTTACCTGACAGTGCGCTGTAGAAGGGGCCTTCCTCGTCGTCTTCGTGAGAAGATGATCCCCCCACATCACCTGTGTGATCCCACTCCAGAGGGATTGAGTCCACACTGACGGGGGTCTCACAGCCAGACCGCTCGTGGCCCAGAGCCGGGGGCACAAGGTGGCAAAGAGACTGGGGAGATGATTGCTCCTCCATCTCTCTCCTCTTGTGCCAAGGGTCAGCCTGGATCTCTCTCGGGTCTTCATTCTCAGAGGCTTCCTTTTCATCTTCTAAACTCTAGATGAGAGTACCCAGGCTTTAGGATGAACTAGTTTAAAGGTTACTGCAGCGATGAAAAGCTCTGAGAGCCTCCTGCCTAGCAATTCTGAAAACGGCCCACATCAACATTTCTAAAGTGCTTCAGAAGGAACTGGGGATGGACTGGGGATGGACAGGGGCGGTGGAGGAAAAGCCGTTGGCACATGCCTGAGGACCTATGGAATCCTTTGATCCCCAGTGAAAACGGGATAAGATTCTGAGTGACTCAAGTCCCAGCATCCCTACTGGAGGCAGAATTCCTGGATGTTCTTTTGCCAGCCTGACATATACAGTATAGTTATGTACATTCATAAAGAGCTGAATGACCAATAGCTAGGCAGGGAGAGGTTAGGTAGGATTTCTGGGACAGAGAGGCCTCATGAGAAGAAAGGCAGAGTCACCAGCCAGACTTGGAATAATCAAGGATGGGCATCACAGAGCTAAGGTAATGAATGGGTGGAAGAACACAGGTTAGAAAATATGAGTTAATTTAAGTTATAAGAGCTAGTTAGAAACAAGCCTACGCTATGGCCAAGCTTTCATAATTAATAATGAGTCTCTGTGTCATATTTCTGTGACCTTGAGGCCCAAAAAGAAAAGTCTGTCTACACTGGAAAATGAGGTCCTCTGACCTCCACACGTGCATCATGGTACACTTGTGCACACCCCCCCCCCCCATTTCTAAAAAGTTCTCAAGTCTTATGTAAGGTTATTCAACTTTGAATAATCCACAGTGGAGCATTGAAATCTGAATTTTTAAAGAAACCTTGATTTTTTTTCTTAGCAGAAGGTAAAACGATGATGTTGATAATGATAAAGCTGAGCATCTAACTTGATGAGATTTGGAACCACCATGGAAACACATGTCTGGACATGCCTGTGAGGGATTTGGTACATTAGGGTGATTGAGGTGGAAAGACCTACCCTAAATGTGGGTTCACACTATTCCATGGGCTGGGATCCCAGGTTGAATAAAAAGGGAAAAGTGAGCCAGTATTCATCACTTTCTGTCTCCTGACTGGGTGCAATGTGCCAGCTGCCTCAAGTTCCTGCCACATGACTTCTCCGCCATGATAGACTGTACCCTTTCTGAGCTAAAAGAAACTCAGAAAGTCTCCATGAAATCTTCATTTTTAAATGTATTTGCTTACGGTTTTCTCTATAGAGCACTATATGATAAGCCGAATATAGACACTCCATTATGAAACTGGAAATTGAAGAAAGGGCAAATGAGGCTGGAGAGGTGACGGTTGGTAAAGTCCTGCTGTAGTAAGCACGAGGACCTGAGTCTGGCTCTCTAACACCCACATAAAAAGCTTGGCACAGCATGAGGCACCTGTCACCCTGTGCTGAAATAAACAAAGATGGGGGGCCCATCCTGGAGCTTCCTGGCCAGCAGGTCTAGTTGAACCGGCCAGGTTCCCTTTAAGAAATGGAGTGCAACTGAGGTAAGTAAATGTGTGTGCTGCTGTCTCTCACAATACAGGAGCACCTGCAGCCCCATGTGCACAAATGCACATAACTTAAAAAAAATACTCTTAAAACATTAACTTCACAGCTAATGGATACAAACAAAAATGGCAGAGTGGAGGCAAGCAAAATTCGGCTTGAAACTAGCACATTACCAAATCCACTGTGATTGGATGGGGGTAGGGTTCCAGGGCAAAAGGGAGCCACTTCCACCCCACCCTCCTACCCCCACCCCGATCGAATGAAGCCCTTCCTTTTAACCATAAGAAAGAAATCATGGGTCCAGTACAAGGTAGCTTTCAGGACTCGTCAAACATCCAGTACGCTGTGCTCGCTGAGCGACTGGGAGGGCAGGTTGCCCTTACCGGGGCGTGGGAGGTCAGTCGCCTATGGAAGCGCGACACTCTGCCAAAGACTTCCTGGCAGTACCGGTGCAGCTCCTCCAGTTCATCTTCGATCAGCACAGCATCCAGGGGCTCACTCTTCTGAATGAGCTGCTCCCCAAACACGATGAGCTGGTCAATCTTGTTGGTATTTAAGGTGATTTCCTGTTGGAAGCCCTGTTTGAGAGGTAAGATGGGACTTTGAAGGGAAGGCTCTTTCCTTGTGCGTCTAGAGTCTATTTATCTGTCAGGATCACACGGGGAGGCATTAGATGTCATTTGGTTTTGTCCCTGTTTTGTGCCTGGTGCCATAGCATCTGTTTTTAAGGACCCAAGAGTGATAATCTAACAATTCAAAACCATTTTATCCAGTTTTTTTTTTTTTTCCAGTTTAAAAAAATCTAAATTTGACCCAGATGGATATTCATCATTATGGGTACAGGGGAGAGAACTGTTGTCTTGACCTTGGTGGGAACAGTGATGACAACAGTTGGTGCCTGCTGTAATAAGAACAATGGGTTTTTATTTGTTGATGTTGTCTAACAAGGAGAGAGAATGACTAAGGGAAAAAACTACAGTACGAGGCTGAACATGGCGGAGGCTGAGGAAGGAGGGCAGCCTTGAGTTCAAGGCTTCCCTGGGCCACATAGTAAGATTCTGTCTCAAAACAAACAAAAGCAAAATGAAACTTCCAAACTGTCTGTAAACAGCAGAAGGTGTCTGTCTGTTCCTGGCCCCACCAGTGACACTTAGCTCCAGCATGGACTCAAGCACTGGAGAAATGGTAACTCAAGAAATTCAGCTGGGAACCTGAAGTGAATGTTCTCCTCAGAATGAGCCCTTCCAGTGTCCCTGTCTATAAGCAATATAAATACACAGGTGGAATGTAGCCTATTGGCTGGAGAAATCTGGAACATTCTGAGTACCAGTTCAAACTTGCACTCGGCCAATGCTCTTCTGCAGAGGTGCCTTTTCTCGAGATGCCAAGGAAGCAGCACTTACGTTCAGTTGGCGCATCTTATCCTCGGCGTTGCTCTCTGAGAAATGTTCCACGTTGGTGAGCTGCAGGTCCATCTCTGTGAGCCAGACCAGAATGCTCTCCCTGGTGCCCTCAAACTCTTCCCTTTGGTTGGTGAAGTACTATGAGAGAAGGCAGAAAAGCCATGTGTGCATGGCAGGGTCATATTTGGCTCAAAGGAAAGAGTGCTCAGAGCTCTCTGACAGAACCCCATCTCTGGGATATCCCAGAAGCCTTAGCACACTGAATCTAGACCCTGGGATCTTGTCTTGGTTGCATGGTACCCCACACACACATTAGCTTCCAGACAGGGAATGCAAGGGGGCTTGGTAAAGGGCAACATAGGCTCTTAAATGCTTTGAGGAATTTGAAATTCTGGGTTTGCTAGTTTAAATCAGTGAATCTCTCCACTCACAAAGGGATCCTCGGTGACACGTACGTGTGTGTGTGTGTGTGTGTGTGTGTGTGTGTGTGTGTGTGTGTGTGTGTGTGTGTGTTTGCACGGAGGCTTTTCTTATTAGCCTTGAGTGGCTTCCCCATGAAAGAATAGTGAGCACCTTCAACATAGGAAAGTTGTTCTTCCAGTTAGCAATGGTGGCACATGCTTGTAATCCTAGTAGCCAGGAGGCTGACACAGGAGGATTATAAGTTCTGGGCCAGTCTAGACTACATAGTGAGGCTTGGTTTCTTAACACAAAAAGGAAAAAAAAAAGAAAGAAAAGAAGGGATGGATCAAAGAAAGAAAAACACAAACAAACAAAGGATCTTCCGTCTGACTGCCCACTCACTCTTCTGTATTCTGAACATGTAAAGAGATTCATTCTCTCCAATAAAGGAGACCTCCCAGTTACCTCCTCAGAGGAGACAGGCACCTATTTCCAGACAAATGTGGAATTTAGGGCCAAGTAAAGGTTTAGATTAATAACAGTCAAACCAGCAGGAACTAGATTAGTGCAAAGGAATTGCCTAGAATATTAGCCTGCCAATGACTGTCTAAGAGGATGGGGGGAAAAAAACCTAGGTTCTCATCTTCCTAGACTGTGGTGAAGTTAACCAGTGTGCTCTAACCTTTAAACAGTCACTGTTCCAATTACCCACACAATGGGGGGTGCACACATTGTGTTTTATCCATATGTTTGAGGCAAGCTTGATAAAAACAGACAGGTAAAACAAGCTTTTGTAGAGGAGCATATGTACTTTCACTGACCCAGGAAAGCAGAGTCCCAGACTCTATAGGTGCCAACACCTATACCATCAGGTTACAGTCCTTGTAAAGAGAGATGTGTTTTGGTAACACAGATCTCATCAACAGGCTCTGCCTGAGATGCCTTATGCAAATCCCTTTTTACAAAATGACAGTCCTTTTTGAGAGAGATCCACCTGCTGCTGTGTTGCCAGCCAGCCACAGCATATCACGTATCACTTCTGCATGTCTACCGACAGTGCCCTATAGGTGGCTTACCCTGAGTCTTCGCAGAATGGCCGTGACCCGCTTCTGCAGGTTGTCCCAACGATGGTTGCCCTCATGCACCTTCTGCTTCAGTTTGCTGGCTGTGTCTGTCCGGTTCTCCCTAGCCAGCCGCCGGTACTGTTTATTGATGAGCTCCAGCTGCGTCAGTCTTTCGTGAATCTGTCGCTGAAAGGCCTATGGTACAGAGTGGAGGTCAGTGCCAGAGAGGCCAAGGGCTGGGACCCCCCTCCCCCACCCACTTGGCCAACCACAAGTGGCTTGCTTTGACTGGCCAACACTACATCCCAGGTCTGTGAGGCCGGCAACGCACAGGCACATGGATGCTTCCATCAAAGCTGACCCAGCAGCTGTGACAGTGTTGGGAGCATCCGGCCATAACATGCTTGGCTCTTAGTAGGAGAAAGGCTTACCTCAAACCTCTTCAGCTCCTCTTTGGCATTTGTATACAGCACCTCAGAGGAATTTGGGCAGGCTGCTGTCCTCTCGGCAGACTTCAGCCAGTCCTCGAAGCGGGAATAGTCAACTAAAAACTTCTGCCACAGCCGCCACGTCTCCTCGATTCTGACAGGAGGACAGGGTAGTTACCACAATTGCCCACGTCCACTCAGGACTGTCTACCTGTTTTGGAGTTGAGTGTCCCTTGATGGAGCCCATTCCCAATTTTTTACTTGAACTGTTTAGGGAGACACCCTATTACCCCTTTCTAGGAAATAGCTAAGGATGTTGCTCTCGGTATAAACTCAGTTATCCTGAGGAATCCAGGCACCTCAGAAATCCTAATTCCATGGCTGGGCAAGAGTTGGGTCGGCTTGCCCTGCTCTGTGGCTGGAGAAAGGCAGTACTTCTGATTAACTTTTTGGTTATTGTTGTTGGTTTTTTTCCCTTGCTCAACCTACTACGCCTTCTCTGCCAAGTCTTGGGCTTTTCTTTTTTTTTTCTTTCTTAAAGACAGGTTTTCTTGTGGCCCAGGCTCGTCCTGAATTCTCCATACTTCCACCTCCGTCGCCTTTAGGGTGAAACACCATTCCCTGTTTATTCTGCATCATCCACGCTAGACAAATACTCTGCCAACGGGGCTATATCTTAATGTATTTCTAAGTGACCTGAACAGAGCACAGTTCCTGTGGCTGCAGGGTGAAAAGCTGGCCATGGTTCCAATATTCAAGTCCAACTGGCTGCTTACTTCATGCGCCGCTCCATCGACATGGCACAAATGTTCCTCCAGCGCCTGTCTAGGCTCCTGGTGGTCTGCTGGATTGAGTCACACTCCGTTTCGTTGGCGCAGGCGTCAGAGTCATGCAATAGGACATCACAGATATTGAACACGGACTCTACCCCTGCGCTGTGTTGTTCGATATCTCGCTGCAGATCCTAGAATTACAAGATAGCACAAAAGTTCTTGAGATGGTGGAGGGAGGGAGGATTGGCATTAGAGGATATCTGCCTGCCCATCCTTCCCCCTGCCTCTCCCCCACAAACCAGGGGCTCACAGGTGTCTTGGAATTCAAATAGACTGAGACTGTTGTCTTTATGTGGCCCTGTGCTGTGGACATCTGACCAACTTACATATTGGTAACCGTCAGTGCTAATGTACTGAATTACTGTCCTGGGAAGGGTGGGGTGCCAACCACACACTGACAGATGGTACTGCTGGCTCTGAAATGATACTGCCTGGCAGCTTTAGGTATAAGGGGTTTAATCCAAAACACCCAACTCCAGGTGCCTTCAGTAAAGACTACATTTGGGAAAGGTGTTCTTTAGAAAATAGTCTGGTTAGCAGGAACTCAAACCTAAGCAACAGACTTTTGACCTTTGATAGGTCACATGACTCTCACATCTATAAAGACTTTTATGCTGACCCTATACACCCCAACAGCTTCAGGCACAGGGGTGGATGACCTCCTCATGGGCTCATTTGAATAAAGATTTCATGAACCACAGGGGAGAATGTAGAGGCTTCTAATCCATCTGATACAGCAAAGGCTGTGGCTAGGGGAGGGAGGAAGGCTTTTGGAATCTTGGCCCATGATACCAATAGTCATTGTACTTCCTTGTTAGATAAAAAGTTATACATATAAAAAAGACAGTTCCTGGCCATAGGAAAAAGGTAGGTTTCTGCTTTCTGACTCCCTCTAAAGTACAGCCCAAGATTGCCTTGAACTTCTGACCCATCTAAGTGCTATGAAGACAGGCATGCACCAACATGCCCAGTCTGGAAAATTTCTTTAAAATAAACAAAGCTTTTCCATCATCAAGAGACTGGGAGAATCCTCCCCACCCTAAGGGTGGGCTGGGTGTTGAAAGTCAGTTGAAGTCTTCCCTATGTTCTAGATTCTGTGACAAGTACTGAGATAGCCCCATCAATCCCGGCATCTGAATTATACCACAAAGTAGCAAAGACAAAGGCCCATTCTATTTTAATTGTTTCATTAATATGTCTGTTTCTGAAATGTGTATTTTACACAAGCTGCTGTTAAATACACTAAGGCAGGAAGTCAGGCCACAAGAGTATTATTTTGATAACAGTGGCTACCACCCTCAGAAAGGCAGCTAAGGGTCACTCCAGGTCACCTGCTCTCTAACTACTGGATGGGCTGAGTATTTTCTTACATCTCTTCTGACAAGCATAAGCCCGGGCATCCCGTATTCAGGCATCACTGAGAACAATGTCTAGCACACATCTCAATTCTCAACCAGGCAGTCAGTAGCTCAGATCCAGAGTAAAGACACTACATGTTTATATGCAGAAATGCAATCCTGCTTGCTCTTGTGAGGTGAGATGTGCAGGTGGAATCCTTAAGTTCTGTATTCAAGGTCCGGCCTGAAGTACAATGGTGGGTGGAAGTTGCTGAAGGTCAATGCCAAGGCTAAAGAACTCCAGCTTTAAAAACTCTTACTGGTTTACAGAATGATCTCTGTCTTTTTGGAAACTTACTAGCATTGATATATGTTCTTTTTAACAACAAAAACAATAATTAGCATTCCAGAGAGTGGTACTGAATAAGCACAGGGACACTTTTAATCAGAAAAATTCCAGGATGGCACCTTTCTAGGTGGCTAGGATAGTTTGGAAAGGTGCAGAGAAATTCTAGCCCAGAGGTAAACACAAGTGCCATGTACTTTAAAAGTCATTTGAATGATCTTACAATATCATTAATTTTAATGTCCAATTAAAAACTTTTTATGTATATGGGTGTTTTTACTCCTTATTACATGTACCCTGAGTGTGCCTGATGCCTGCTGTAGCCAGAAAAAGGAAATGGAATCCGTGAATTGGAGTTACAGATGGTCACAAGCTGCTATGTGGTGCTGGGAATGGAGACCTGGTCCTCAGGAAGAGCAGTCAGTGAATGCTTTTAACGACTGAGCCACCTCTCCAGCCCTTGTCTTATACTTTTTACTATCGATCCTGCTTGTGCTGAGTAACATGGCCAGAGAACAGAATATGTAAGGCAAGTGGTAGGTAGAAATGAGTTATGAAGTTATTTATAAAAGACCACCTTCATTTGGGTTTTTTTAAAAGGCTCAAGATTTTTAACAATAGCCTCCATCTAAAGCTTCCATATCTTCTTTGAAACACCACAGAACAGCCAGGTGATGATACCAGTATGAACTGGTTACCTTATATAAAATAAAGTGGACCGCATCTAAAATGCGATCCGTAAGTGCTGGATTGATGATATTTTGCAACAACAACAACTCCATCACTAATGCCCACCAGGACAGGACACAAGTCTGAAAAAGAGTTATTTTTAAGAAACTGAACTCTGAGAAGTGGCATAAATGAACATGAATGCATTTCTCCAACAATTCTGGGAAGGGGTTTTGTCCATCCTGATTTTCTGTCCTGATCGGGGAACCCAGGGCTCTCTCTGAATCTGAGAAGAGCTAAGGAAGAAGGAGGAGGCACCAAGAAGAGACAGCAGTGAAACAGGAGAGGAGAACACAGGCCCAAAGGATGGGGATAAAAGAGCCGGAAATGGAATGGAGGGGAAATCCCAGTCAGGACCCTGCTGACAGTTGCTGGGTATCTCTAAAGAGAGGCTAAGGACACAGCCAGGTAGAAAGTTGAGGGAGCGATGGTGATGCCTTGGGAGTTTGGAGGGACACAGTGAGAAAGAGACCACTGCTTAGTCAGAGAATGAAGGTAACCAGCCATCTCCTAAGCCATCCTGGGACACCTCACATGGACCCACAAAACCAACAAAACTAAAACAGGAGAGAAACGCTGGGGACTTGACAGGGGCTCATGATTGAAGAGCTCTCACGTCTCCACTGTTTTCATTTTGAAGTAGCACAACTCAGTACTCATCACTGAGAGGAGCACATGAAAGACTCAGAGGACCTAACCCAACCAGTGGTTCCCAACCTTCCTAATGCTGCAATCTTCTAATACACTTCCTCATGGTGTGGAGACCCCAAAACATACAATCATTTCATTTCTACTTCATATCTATAATTTTACAACAGTTACAAATCGTGATGTCAATATCTAATATGCAAGATATCAGATATGTGACTCCCAAATGGATTGGAAGCCACTGGCCCTTCCTCTGTCAGCTCCCCAAGGTCATTACTAGGAGGACGGAGGAATAAAATAAAATAACAACTTTAGGAGCTAAAGACTTTTGAGAAGGCAACATTTAGTGCTTTTAATTTTTTAGGTCTTATTTCTAGAAGCAGCCAAACAATTTACGGTATTTATTTTGGATGAAATCATAACGTTTCAAGAAATGGCCTATCTATACTTCTTTGAAGCAGTATTCTGTCTCCAGGGTTTCTGGATTAGTGTAACAGATGCACAACATTCTTTTCAGCATGCCTCAGTGCATTTGCAATTGGTAGAATGAGATCTTTTCTGCCCTCAAAAATGTCCAGATCCTAACCCCAGAACCTGGAACTGCATTAGCTTATATGGTATGGTTGTTTGAATGAGAATGGCCCCCAGAGGCTCATGTTTGGATGCCTAGTTACAAGGGAGTGATACCATTTGAAAGGATTAGAAGGATTGGGAGCTATCTCCTCATTGGAGGAGGTCTGTCACTGGGGGTGGGCTTTGAGGTTTCAAAAGCCCATGCCAGGCCAAGACACACACTTATTCTCTCTCTCTCTCTCTCTCTCTCTCTCTCTCTCTCTCTCTCTCTCTCTCTCTCTCTCTCTCTCTCTCTCTCTCTCTCTCTCCCTCCCTCCCTCCCTCCCTCCCTCCCTCCCTCCCACCCTCCCCCCTCTCCTCTTATGGATCGGGATGTAACTCTCAGCTGGCATGCTCTCTGCCTTGATGATAATGGACTCAATCTCTAAAACTGTAAGCAACACTCCAATTAAATACTTTGTTTTATAAGAGTTGTCTTTCTCATGCTGTCTCTGCACAGTAATAGAATAATGACTAAGACATTTGGTAAAGGAGAAATAAAATTAGTCAACCATGTAACCTTAGAATGTCAACATTCCCCTGATTATTGGGTGAGGCCAATGTAATACCCACCTAAAAGTGGATGAGTTAGCGAAAGGACAGATATTTATTCTTATTTAAGGTAGCAAAAAAAGTATCACTTTTAAACCAATAAAAGGCCAGGTGGTAGTGGCAGACCACTGCAGTTGGTGGTATGAGATCTTTTCTGCCCTCAAAAATGTCCAGATCCTAATTGGAAAGCCAACCTAGTCTACAAAGTGAGTTCCAGGACAGACAGGACTACACAGAGAAACCTTGCCATGAAAAACAAAATAAAAACAACAACAAACTTTAAAACAATAAAAGATAGCACTGACATGAGAATTTATCATTAAAGGGCATCTTCTGAGAAAGGGATTGTGGTACATACCCGTAAATCTCAGCACATAGTAAAAGGACCAGAAGCCTAAGGTTACCCTCAGCTATATTGCTAGTTTGAGAACAGTCTGGGTAACATGAGATATTGTCACACATATACAAAACTGGGGTGTTCCTTTCTGGTACTAATTGAGCACTTACCTAGCATATTTGAGGCACTGGTTGAATCCCAGAAGAGAAGGGTTAAAGCGGGTGTTTGTGTATTGTATCCATGTGTGGTGTTTTGAAAGAAAATGGCTTCCAAAGGGAGTGGCACTGTTAGATGTGACCTTGTTGGAATAAGTGTGGTTTTGTTGGGGGAAAATCTGTCACCATGGAGGCCAGCTTTGAGGTTTCTTTTCTCAAGCTTCACTAGTGTGACAGTCAGTTGACTACCTGCAGTCTTTTGGTCAAGATACAGCCAGCCCCACATCTGCCTGCACGCCATCATGTTTCCAGTCATGATGATTAATGGACTGAACTTCTGAAACTGTAAGCGAGCCACCCCAATTAAATGTTCTCTTTGTAAGAGTTGCTGTGACCATGTTGTCTCTTCACAGCAACAAAAACCCTAACTAAGAAAGAAGGTATGATGGTGCATGGTTATGGTTATAGTAGTTGGTAGGTAGCCTTGTTTGCTTCTCTGTTGCTGTGATAAAACCCTGACCAAAAGCAACTTGGGAGGGAAAGGCGTCATTTGGCATATAGGGTACAGGAACTGAAGTAGAGACCTTGGAGGAATGCTGCTTACCATCCCCCTCCCCTAGCTTGCTTGGCTACTTTTCTTATATAGCTCAGGCCCATTTGCTAAGGATGGTACCGCCCACTACTGGCTGAGCCCTACTACATCAAGTAGCAGTCAAGAAAATGTCTAGGGCTAGGTGTGATGATGTACACCCCAATCCTAAACTAAGGAGGCACAGGCAGATGGAGCTCTGAGTTTGAGGATATCTGGATTTCCATAATTAAGTTCCAGGCCAGCCAGGGCTACATAGTTGGGGGGGGGGGGGGGGAGGGGAGGGAGAGGAGAAGAAAAAAAGGCTGCAGAGATACTCTGTGGGGGCAATTCTTCAATGGAGGCTCTCTCTTTGCAAGTCTATCAAGCTGATATCAATATGATAAGGCAAAAGGCTGAGAGTCTAAAGTCAGTCTGGGCTATATAGCAAGACATCAACTATCTCAATCCAAAAAGAAACTATACTACTAATTCACTGCCTTCCAAAACTATGTAAAACTCAACAAAGATGAAAATAAAAACCTCACTGAGCATCATAACTAAGGTCCGCCTCTTCAACATTGTTTGCGCTCTTTGATAAACAGCTAAGTGAAAGGGAAGGAGGCACCCAGGGACCGATGCCTCACACAGGGCAGAGACACGGGCAGGTGGAGAACAGACGATGGCAGGCCTGCCTCGACTTCCTGTGGTACCACCTTTCTTCCCTCACTCACCTGTTGTTCAGCAAGCCTCTTCTGGATCTCCTGGTCATCACAAACTTCGTAAACTACAGGCTTAGAAAGTTCAGACTCGATTCGTGCCAACCAGGTGCGAAGGTTGCTCATGTTTTTGTCTAACTGCTGAATGAAAGCAAACGTCTCCTTCAGCTTCTTCACCCTAAATGCAATGGAAGTGAGAACCAGTTATTAGCAGTGAGAAGCATGTTCCTCGACAGATGCTAGTGAGGGGCAGGGTACCTGTACCATGTTGATTTCATCGCAGAACAACTCACACGTTCTCAGGTACACATGGTCACAGAGTGGGCGACTCTGCAACACTCTTGGTCTGAATGATTTTTCACAGGGACTCAGTCTAGCCAAAAGTCCTGTCAAATCCACATGGACCCCTCCTAATACCCTGACTATTTTCTGGGGCTCCACAGACTGGAGGGAAGATGTCATGTTCCTCTCTCCCAAATACCTATTCTGAATACTTTGCTCCAGTTTCTGACACTGGTATGCCCCAGAAGATAGTCAGTGGCCCTCTGTGGACGCGAACAGAACACATGGCAACCTGACCACTTCAGTGTGAAGGTTGGTGCGGCAGTGAGTCTGCCTTGTGGGCTTGTTATAGGGCATCTCTGAGTCAGAAAGGGAGAAGCTACTCAAGCACACATCTGCTTCCTGCCTCTCTGGCAACCTGCCTCAGTTTTGTTCCAACCTGACTCAGCATGCAACAGGTTTGAGAGAACACAGGAGCTTCACGTTAGCAGGAAGAGCTACTGAAGCCAACACCATCTTTGTTGGTCTGAGGCAGGGTCTCACTAAGTAGCTCACACTGGCATGAAAGTCAACAGATCCTCCTGCCTCTGCCTCCTGAACGCTGGGATCATACACATGTGCTGCCTTGCCTGGCTAGCCACCATCCTTCACACACAGAGATGGAAATGAAATGCTTCAATCAGCTGCTTTCATGAAAGCCTTCATGTGGAAATGAGTGAATGATCGCACTGTTGATCTGGGGGATTGGGATTAATCCCTGAGATTTGAAGTAATGGTTTAAAGTTCAGTGTCCCTACTTACCAGTCCTCGGGTCGGAAGATGCTGTCAGAACTGCATGCGGTGACGGCAATGGAAAGAGAAACTGAGATCCTGACCTCAACTCACAGGAAACACTCCTGCCGCACCACCAACTCTGACTTAACAGAACAGCTTCCTTCTGGCTTCTATGCCCTCCTACCCACCTTCGGTTCCATTTCTGAAGATAAGCCCTGATTCATGCTCTGGATCTTTCAACAGTCCACTCTCTACCTTGACAGACCAGTTTAATCTCATAATCCATTTAACACCTCAAGCAATTTGAGCAGTCTCCTGGCTCTCATCATAAGCTGTTCCTCTTTTCTTTCTTTCTTAAAAAAACTCTTTTGTTTAAAGCTTTGTGTGCATTGGAGTTTTGCCATGGGTGTCAGATTCCCTGCATCTGGAGTACCCCAGACAGTTGTAAGCTGCCATGTGGATGTTGAGAATTGAACCCGGGTCCTTGGCCCTCTGGAAGAGATGTCAGTGCTCTTAACCACTGAGCCATCTCTCCATTCCACTTTTCTTGGGGAATTCTTCCTCCATACCCTCCTCCCAACCCTGCCCCATGCTCCTGGAGCACCAGGGCAAGCTACCACCACTGTCAGAGACACAGTACTTCCCATGTGGCTGTGGAAGGGACTGTCAATAAATATTTGTTCAATGAATAAACATGCACAGTCACTTTCCCATGGGCGGTTTATTTTCATATAGGGTCTTTTTTAGCTCTGGCTGGTCTTGTTTCTGTGTTGCCAAGGATGATCTTGAACTTCTAATCTTTCTTTTTTCACCTTTGCAGTGCTGGGATTATATCCCATTCAGGACTACACGGTTTGTATAGTGCTGGGCTTAGTGAATGCTGGCTAAGCATTCTGCCAACGGAGATACATTCCCTACCTCTAGGCTACGGTTTAAGTGGACCAAAGAGTCAGACTGTTTTTATCTCACCATCGACCAAGACAATTTGAGGACTGCCTTCCAGTTCTAGCTCTTTTAGCAGTGATTTGTATGATTTTTAGGAGATTCCTTTCACTCCAGCCCCTCTACTTTAAGCCTGAGGTCTCTCAGACCTCAGCAATAAGGAAAAGAAAGGCTGGAGCACTGGTATCAAGCAGACCAGGTTTGTCAAAGTCCTGTCAGACCACTATCTACCTTGACTCAGACTCCAAGGGTCCTTATTATCTACAACATTAAGCATTTTTCAGGTGATGTGGGACCAAGGCCATAGATAGCCACTGGAATATAATAAATATTCTGCATCATAATTCTTCTGATGCTGACCAGCATATGTGATGCTATAACAACGCACCCCGCTGGATGCGGCTCTGGGTTTGGCCACAGTCTCTGCTGAGTGTTTTAGTTTTGGTAGCTCCACGAGATGGGGAGGCTTGGAAACAGGCAGCACAGTCTGCAAGATCTTGGGTTTGGGTTCTGGCTTCATTAATCTCACTTGTGGGTCTAAGAATGATAACTTCCTTCATTGGGTTGGCTGGGAGGAGGTAGGAGATGTGCATGAAGGGCATTTGGGACAATCTCCGACAAGGACAAGTGCCCAGGAATCGTGACACGATCAGTTTCAGGGAAGTGCATTTTCCAAATTGTGCTCCTGCAGCAGACAAACCCTCCTGCAAAGCCATGAGATGATTTATTGAAAAGGAAGTAACTGAATCCGAGTCAGGCCTGGATACAGCTGTAACCGAGATCCTGCCTTTATCCTGTGGTTTTACCCCCTGCGCCCTCCTTCCTCACCTCATCTGACCACCCTGACTATGTAAGCACCAGAAGCTGTCCACACAGCTGTGAAGGGTGACCCTAGAAAAACCTCTGGCTGGAGAAGAGGCCTGGCCATGAGAACTTCCTGTGGGTAGAGACCAGCATTCAGCAATCGCCCTAGTGCCCTTCACCTGTCCCTCCCCCCTCCCAGGATGGCAGCTCTGTCCAGCACCCAATCCCATAGCACCATGGGGATAACAAAAAGAGGCCTGGGGAGACCACTTTCTAAACAAAGGGAGCTAACCCAATAGCCTAGGCACAGCCATATTTACTTTTGTTAGCCAGAGGTTAGCAATGGTGTAATTCCTGGAGAAGGAAAGAACCAACTTGCTTGGCTCTCCTAGGACTGTGGTATTCAAAATGAAGTGCTCAAGGCAGACCGGTGGAAAATGGAAATAAAATGCAGACAAACAGCCCTAATCTAAAAATTGTCATCTATAATGCTCAAAAGTCCAAACTTCTCGAGGGCTGTATCATGCCATTACAAGTGAAAACACCCCACATCAGACCTTATATGATAACTACAGTCAAGCAGACGGGACATATAGGGCTGTGTATAAGAAATACCAATGAATTCCAAGAGATCTCATTATAAATATGCAAATACTTCAAAACAGAAAAAAATCCAAAGTATGTTTTTGAGCATTTGAGGTAAAAGAATACTTAGCTATAGAAGCCTTTTCTCGTGTAACCCATTCCTTTAAAATATCTGCATTGGATATGCTTGGTAACACTTCAGTAAGTCACAGTACTAAAATGGAGCATCTATGTAGCCTGCTAACATTTATCTCACGTACTAACATACGTCAGGCCATGTCTCACATGTCAGCAGCTCACAAGTGCTATCACCATCCCCACTGCACAGTTGAGGAAAAGAAGGTACCCGGGTAAAATAATAGCCTCAGTCACGCAGGCCACTAAGAGCAGGGGCAGGATTCTAATTCTGGCATCTGACCCCTGTGGCTCATCACAAACCTTACCTTGCACATGCAGATGTGCAGAGATTGGGGGTAGAAGATGTGTTTTGCTACTGTCAAGGAACATGATTCTGATCCAGGACATGGTGGCAGAGGAGTCATATGTGACTGTCTGTGTCTTGTGGCTTGTAGCCAGCATATGGAAAGAAGCCTGAAGTCACAGATATACTGCCCATGTTTCCCTTTAACCATTTGCTTTCGCTTTGGGTCCTATGCACACTGTGAGGATTCAGTGGTAACTCAAAGATGGGTCATAAATCTCACAGAACTGATACAACTTGGTTATCTCCACACAGTATCAGGATTGTTCAGAAACCCCTGGACAATTTGTCTTTTCCATCAATACCATGGCAATGCCCTATTTTAAAGACCAGAGGACACCAGAACACTTTGCCCTCAAAGTAACTCACTGCCCTGCTGTAAGTAGCATGTAACCTATTGATAACAAGTACATGTAGGGCAAAGTAGAAGAAGAAAATGCAGAGAGAGAGAGAGGGGGGGGGGAGAGAATGATTCCCTCTGCCTGGAGTCCTGACACCCCCATTGTACTCGAATTAGAATATTTCTTAGGCAATACCCTGAAAATTAATTCCAAGAACCAACAGATACATTGCTGAAGTTTACATAGTTCTGTTCCCTGCCAATGCTGTAACTCAGCTGCCATCTTCCCTGGGTCAGGAAGCATGTGCCCTTTGCTAATCCCAAAGGCTGACCTCTACATTTGTTAACATGGCTCTCAAAACATTGAGAGCCCCATTTAATATCAGGAAGCAAGGAAATCTCCTCAGAGACCAGACTGTGGACAGGATGCTACATGACATCAACCACCTAGGCAGTTTATGTGGCTCCCACTTCAGCACTTGCCTGTGTTTATCCAGGTCATATTTCTCATGTATTACCTCTGAGTGAAGAAGATACCCAGAAGAAAAGAAATACGATTTCCTGGGCTGAATTTTAGGACTGATGATCAAAACAGTATTGTTAGGTACAAAGGAGAAGCCATCTATGCCAAAAGACATTTTTCTTTGCAACCAAATAAAATTAGAATTATGAATAAGAGAGGCTGTGGAATAGACGAGTTCTGCTATAGGAATTATGGGTAGAGATGCAGAGCATGATCAAGGTGAATAAAGTTTTTATCTTAACTAGAGATGGCTCAGAATGTAACCCTGAAGAACTTGTCACTTCTTCCAGGATTGGCCAAAATGAAGGTGAATTGGTAATCAGTACATACAGCAAGCAGAAGTCTTGCTAAGTATGCACGAAAGCTTTAAATATCAAATGCATATTTATCTGGAATAATTCATATTCGTGCACACAGAGCAATATACCGTTCAGCCCTGTTCTCATGGTAAGCATCATACAGTTACATTATAAAAGCTCAGGTCAGAATAAGTTAAGAAGCGATGCCTATGTCAAAGTGGACAGTATAACAATAATTAGTAAAGAGAATGAAAATGATCAAAAATAGCTAAATCTGGACTAAAAAATAAATACTCAAACCTATGGGCAGCTGTCAGTTGCTAAACACACTGTACCAAGCCTGCACAATTTTATCTTTTTACAGAGCTAAAAATCTTCATAGTAAAATTATTAATTTCCACACCTTGATTTGAGGTCACAGACAGTATAATACATTTTAGAGCCAACTGCTGCTTTGGAACCATTTTTTGATATCGAGATACTTCTATTTTCTAACACAGCATAAACGCATCTCTGCCGGCTTGTCAGGCAGACTGCAGACACAAGCATGCTGACGCCGGGAGAGAACCCATCCCCCGAATGGCTGAGCGCACACACTCCCACACTCCTCAGCCACCATCTCATCGGTGATCGAAATTGTAACCAAAACAGCAAGACAGAGATAGCAGCGGCCACCTGGGTCACGGGTGCGGCTGTCGGCTAAAACGGCACTTACTGTTTATGAGAAAAAATCATTCCTTAGGTTTCAGCGGATGCTCCAAGTTCTGGGCTGTACCTCCACCTCCTGGCCAGGCAGCCCCTCCCCCTGCCCAGCCTGCCCTCTTCATTCACTGGCTCAGCATCTTCCAACCAGGCTCTCCCCAAGGCTCCTCATCTGAGGCACCAGCAGTACCATCGGCTGGCTCATGGGCACAGGGCGATGCCAGCTGGAAGGAAGACACCTTTTCTATGCTCTGCAATTTTTAATCTGCTTTCTCCCTTGCAGTAAAGAAAATGTCTCTCTTCAGCTCTTTCCTCGCACACACACAGCCTTTGTTCTGATGCTACAGGATTGCAAGCTGAGGGGAGAAAGTCCCAGCCTTATCTTGGCACCGTGATATGTATGAAGTGCTATAAAGCCAGAGAGGGGACATTTAGATTGGGAACATGGGGGAAAAAGAGATTTCTGGTCTATGATTTTTCTGTGTCACGTTTACAAGCAGCAGTGAAACCTGAAGTCCAAGTCATGCAGGGGTACCTTCCTCTGGTCGGGAAGGAGCAGACATTTCCCTAAGGAGCTTTCCTTTTGCCTTAGATCTGCTGTCCTGCCAGAGAAGGACTTAGTTCATTTACTCACTGGCTGTTGCAGAGGGACTCCACCTTGGCACAAATGGACCTCAGAGGAAGAGACTTTAGCTTCTCCTTCCTGGGTTTTCCAAAATGTAGGAACATGGAAATCCTTTCTCTTATGGAAATGAGCCAGGCTTGCTTCTTCCCCTATTTTGAGACTTGATCTCAGGTGTTCCTACAACATACCATTTAGCAATTACTCTATCCCCACTTTGGAGAGCAAGCCTTCTTGACCAGTGGAACAGCATATGCAGGCTTTGTTCATTCCCCCATGCTGGGCTGCTCCTGTGACAGAGGCTCATTCCCTGATCATGCACATCAGGCCAGTTGCTTCCCACCTGCTGACAGCTGCCCTTCCCCTGGGGAAGCCTTTGACTCCCAGGAAGACATTTCTGCAGGATGTGTAACAACAGTCATGTGTTCCCGAGGGGGGGGAGGGGGCATGGTCGAGCTGATGGTAAGGAAAATGGAAACGTAGATGGCAACCACCAGCTAGCCTTTCTCTATGCCCAGCAACCTCCAGCCCTTTCCAGGAACCCGTGGTGGCTAAATTATGGCAGCTTCCTGACTGGCAGCATTGTTTGGCCTTTCACAGTGACCTTGAGAAAACAGAGAGCCATGCAAAGTATTATCCCTTTCTACAAGGGAGGAAAAATAGTCATAAACCATGGTTGCCAGGGTAGTAACGAGTTTAAATGACATTTTACTTGCTAACTGAGTAGGCTTTTTATGATGGTAGGAGAAATGTGAAAAGTATGTTTAATTTCTTCCAGTGTTTTTCAATGGACCTGATATTTCTGAAAACAAAGGAGCCATCCAATGTCAATAGGAAGAGACTTGTCTTTTGTTTATATGCTGTTGAAGTCTCTCCTTCACACACTAGCATAAGGATACTAAGCCTGTTCATGATGATGCCATTGAGGAGGCAGTCAAGAGAATAGTAACAATGTTTTCCTTTGAAATTATAGATAAACAAAATGAAATGATCACTAATGATCCTCACACAAGGGAGACTGTCAGCATAAACCCTCCAAGGGAGCTCTTTCAGGCACTGAACAGTTTCCTCACACCATTCACTCACACCACTAGAAAGAGTCTTTAAAAATGGTCCCGTAGTAGTGCTGAGGAAATATCTCAACAGGTAAAGCGTGTGTCACATAAGCAGGAGGACCGTGTACAGATCCCCATCACCTGTATCAGAGCTGAGCAGGATGCTTGTAACCCTAGCTCCTGGATGTAGGTGTAGGAGGCAGGAAAACAGGTATGTTGCAAGATCTCATTGGCCAGCCATCTAGCCAAACTTGGTGATGTGAGAAACCATAAAGATGATGTGTGGATGGACCCTTCATTGCCTTGCCACTCCTTCAGCTAGATCTCAGTGCTTGCTAGGGATGCAAGAAGCAGGCCTTGTGCATAGTCTCTCAGAATGGAGAATGAGGCTAAAGACTTATCCACAAATTTCTGATTTACTTCATCCCACTGCCCATGTGTTTTTCAAACAGCATTCCACATCAAGAATACCATACCTTGGTACCACATCTGGGGACATGTTAGGAATGAAGGCCTTGGCCTCACCCACACCTGGAGATGGAGCAGCTCTAGACATAGGACAGAGGCAGATGATAATGCATGCTAAAGTTTGAGAACCACTGTCTTCCAGTAGACAGTACCTGACATAAAGTTCTAGGTTTCTGAAAAAAATTAATACAGTGCCTTGGAGAGTCAGCATCCCACAGGAGCCAGGCATGCCCTTAAGATGCTTTTAAGAAAGACAGACTTTGGCTTGTTTCTCCCCTCAGAGTGGCAATTTCCCTCTCTGTAAATGAAGGCTCAGGCTGACCTTGCAGTGGTGTTTCAAGGTCAAAACAGCGTATGTGAGGAGCCTGGCTCTGCTGGCCTCCTCAGAGAAGCCTAGTTGTCTGAAATAATCAGATGTAATGCAGTTTAAAGAAGCCTGTTGCCATGCTGTACTAATTATTTTGAAATTTGTTAAGAATAAAGCCAAAGTACTGGATTTCTTTTTGTGTCTGTGGGAGGGCGTCTTTCTTAACCAATGAATGAGACCTGCTTTAGTGGGTTTAGAGTACTGAACACTATGCTAAGCCTTCAACTTTAACTGAAGTTTACCATAAAGATCCCACAGGGTTCTAGTCATTGTGTGCTTCCAACTAGAAGGGTCTAGGGTGGTATGGGGGGTGACAACCACCTGAGTTAAGATCCTGGTTGCGCTGTGAGCTCACTCTATAAGTTTCGGCAAGTTACTTAACTTCAGCCCTCAGTTTCTTTACCAGTAAAATGAGATGATGGTACCAGTTTTTCAGAATTCCATTGAACATGGGGTGAGGGCTGGAGACGGCTCAGTAGGTAAAGGTGGTTCTTGCTGAGTCCAACCACTTGAACCACACGATGGGATCCACACGATGGAAGGAGACTCCCTGAGGTTGTCCTTGAGCCTCCACCATGTGACATGACACTCAACTCCATCCCTTCCCATAAATAAATGTACTAAAAAGAGCAAGTGACATCATGCAGAAAAAGCATATTGTGAAGGACTCAGTCAAGACATTTGTTGCTGTTGCCAATTGCTGGGGCTAAGAAGGCTGCTAAACTTTCAGCTGCTCTTTTATCTTTTTTTCCACCAAGGAAGCTGGCGAGAGATGGGCAGCTAAGGAAGCAAAGAAGCCAACAGCCTGCTAACCTCTACAGTGACATAACTGAAGAATGCATGCTACTTTTCTTGGAAGCATAGGCTAGGTCTACTCCTGAATGATCCATGAGCAGATGTGATATCATCATCCCCTTGAACAGCATTTAGTATCCAAGCTGACTTGCAATATAAAGACAATAACAGCAACATATAATTTACCCAATGGAAAGGAGCTTATTCTCACCCATCAGAATACTTATTCATTCAACAACACAGGGGACAGTGTTCTCGGCACTAGAAATAATTATTTATTTAAAATTTAATTTATTGCGAGTGTGTGTATGTGTGTGTGTGTGTGTGTGTGTGATGTGAGAGCAGTCACACATGTTGCCATACCACTTATGTGGAAGTCAGAGGACAAATTAGTAGACTTAATTTTCTTCTACCTCTAGTTGGCTTCTGGGGATTGAACTCAGATCGTCAGGCTTGCATGAGAGCCACCTTGCATGTTCCAGCCATGAGAATAATTTCATTGAGTGCCTGACCTCATAGAGGAAGGATCTCTCTTACCTAGATAATAACCAAGGGGATCTGCTTCCACTTCACAGTAAAAACAATGATAACTAGTCCCCAAACAGGCTTCTACATGCTTTTCTGGTCCTATGTCAACAATGAGCAACACATGTCATATATCTGAGCAGCTCCGGATGTGCTGTTGGACACACTTGGAAGATTTAGAAACAGACTTAGAAAAGTCCAATCACCTACTCAACTTTCTACAATGGATAAAGAGGAAAGCCAGCTCAAAATTTAAGCCTTGTTATCACTTTCATATTTTTTCCTAAATGGTAGTTGAGAGTAGCTGAAATCAGCCCTGCCTTTTCTTACAGCCAGTTCTTCTGGATCTTTCTTTAGAAATGTTGCCAACACTAGGAGACCATGATGGACTCAGACTTTACTTGGGAGACCAAATCTGTGGCTGACATCCAAGGCCCGGATTGCTCCTTGTGCCATTTCTTACACCAATGGGGCTTCTTGTCACTTCCTGGGTGGCCTTTGTTCTGATTCATACCTGTTTGCTCCTAACAAGGGTCTCCCCACTACCTGCAGCGGCCATCAGGAGTTTCAAGCCCTCTCTCAGGACCATTTGGGATGGCTCCATCCCTGTCACTACCCCTCCACTCTCAGAAGAAGATAGGATCTGGATTCTCCATATGCTTGGCTCTACTGTTGCCAGATATCCACTCCCATTAACGTAACTCACCCGTCTCACATGTAGCCTGGGATGCTCATAACGCTTAGCCATGGCCTCTGCTGACTCAGGTTCACTTATGGCTTCCAGTGATCAGGGAGGTAAAGGATATGCCATTAACAGTATCCAATTCTTATCACGCTCCAAATCTGAATACACTCTCCAGGCTCTCTAAATTCCAAATCATATGTATGTTCACACCTGAGCCCACTGTCCTGTAAACACATGCCAGGCTGGTGGCAGACAATTGCACAAATGGTCCCCAAATAAGAAGCCTCTGATTACCAGGTTGCAATAGTAAAATATGTGGAGGTTTTTGAGGTGACGGGGGTAGGTGCTGTCCTTATAGAGAAGACTTGAAAACCGAAGCCATCTAAAAATTTGGGGCATCACCATTGGTTGTTGATGGGGGAAAAAAAAATATTACCAGCTCTATTTTGGACAACATTGCCTTGGAGAAGGAAGCTTTGATTTGTGGTTACATCTGAGAAGAAGATCCTGCTCAAGGTGTATTCTCCAGTGAACCAGGTGCCTCTCAAGGACCTGGCATGGTTACAAAGAATCCCTACTTCTAGTGTGCACTGGGCTCCTGCTGTGGGGCTGTCAAGGACCCCCAGCCATTACTACACAGAGTGAAGCAGGCAAGGAATTTCACGTGGGCTGTGCTAATTGTAGCAAAAAGTGACAGTTTCTAAAAGACCTCCCCGACCTCTCCTTCAGCATCTCTGTTCACACTAAATTTCTGACTCTTGTTTAAAACAAACCCAGCTGAGCGTGGTAGCAAGTGCTCAAAGCCCTGGCTACTTGGGAGGCACAGGAGGGAAGACTGGCTAGGCTGGCCTGGGGAACATAGCCAGACCCTGTCTCAACAATAACAGCAGCGACAGCAGTCAAAATATTACTCGGTGCTAGAGTGCTTGTCCAGCATGTGTGAGGCTGAACAGAATCCGTAGATGTCCTCCTCCATGCGCACACACCTAATTCATGTCAAATTTTACCAAAATATCATTTCCAATTATTGTTCAACTCAGAATTCCTGCTCATCCCCCCTGAACTGCAAACCTGGACGTTTCTCCCCCTGCCAGGTCACCACACCGGAAGATTAGATTCCGCTGACCAGCTCTATGAGGCAATCTCTAGAAATAAGGACAAATCATGTTTGGCCATTTCTTACCTCGATCCAATGACATCAAAAAGATGCTGCCAGCGGTCATTGATTTTGCTGAGCTTGTCCTCTACCTCGGCAGCCTTGGCCTTGCTGCTCGCCTTGATCAGCTGCTCACCCATTTGCTTCAGCTGCAGCTTGTTTTCACTGAACAAACTTATTTCTTCCATGCAGTCCTAAGGGGCACAAAGGACAGGCCAGAGTCATCACCCCCAGGCGCGATGACTTCCTTCTCCAGCCAAGGGCACACAGCTCTCTCTCACTGCACTTTTTGGGTTTGCTTTAATTTTATCAGATAAGATCTCATATTGAACTCCAGGCAATACTCCTGCCTCAGCCTCCCAGGTGATGGGATTGCAGGCATGCTGGCTACATTAGTTCCAACAGAAAAAAAGGATCTTATACTTGCCATCATAGAATCATAGTTCTTCAAGGAATGACTTACACAAGCTAGGGACTACGAAGTGTTTAAGGCAATGGTGACCTTCTCTCACAATGCGGCCCATGATCCCTCCGTCTCAGTCTCCTAAGTGTTGGTATGGCACATGCTCCTATGGCTGCCTGTAGGTACCTTTTTCTTTCTTTGTAGTGCTTAGGATTGAACTCAGGGCTTCATGCATGCAAGGCAAGAACTCTATCACCCACGATATAACAACCCCTCAGTTTCCCCTCACAAATGTGGAGCTGAGACATTAAAGAATGGATTTAACTGAGTCAGCCTGAGGTCAAAGCTTTCCCAGGGCTGATGGAGAGGTGTTGTGGACATGGTCAGGTGACCATTTCTGTCATGAGCCTCCTTGCTGCTCATGAGTCTCCTCCTGATTTGGGTTCTACTTCGCCACAGCTAGATAAACCATCACTGGTTAGTGTTCCCAGCTGAGGGAAAGCAGCCTTCCTCAGCAGGTATCCACCCACAACAGGCTCACACTTTATACCTTTCCTACCTCTTCCTTTGGAAAGATCAAAAATAGTCTCTTGAAACAGGACATTGCCATTAGAAACATGGCAGCTATTTGAGCCCCGTAGAAGCCTGTGAGCCCTCCTCAGTGTACCTATGTGGGCACCCCACCCCCACTTACCTTCTGTAACTTCTCAATCATTTCTTCAATGCTAATATCTGCTGTCTGCAGAACCTTGTTTTCCGTCTGGACCAGCCACGCACACAACTCTTTATTTTTTTCATTGAACACAATCCATGAATTGAGTCTGTCTTCAATCTCTTGCTTTCGTATAGCTACCTAGGGATGGCATGCATTTGGCAGCTGAGGCTAGCAAGGAAGGAAAATCCCTTGGCTCCCAAAAGGGAGGATTCCCCCATCCGACCCCCAGTGCTCACACACAAACACAAATGAGCACAAATGTCATTCACTTTTGTCTCCAAAACCGGTTTCTTTCTCTCAAAAACCTAAGGCTAAACAGGAACAAAAGATTTTTCACCCTGATAACTGTCATTAAAAACTAACAAAAGATGAAATGATGGCATTTGCAAGTCTGTGTGTTTACGTTTCAAGCCACACTAGAAACAAGAAAGGTTAGATAAATACAGAATCATGGAAGCTTTCTCCTGGTTCTTTCAACATAACACACTTACTGATTGCTTTTCTACCTTATAAGTTTGCGGCCCAAACCTTTTCCCTTTCAAAAATGATCAACCCCCTATATCCAGAAGGCCAGTGTTCTGCTTACTTATTTTGAAAAATATTATCCAGATCACAATATTTTTAAAAGAGCAGTCAATCGTAAGTAATGTAAACGGACCAGAAAACTTAAAAGATGCAAAAATGTTTGAGTATTTAAACAAAAAATAACCACCCCAAATAATTAATTTAATCTACTCTGCCATTACACACTGTAGTTTTTGTCTGGAAACCATGAAAATGTCACCAAAAATTGGTCTGGAGTAAGCAGGCTGACCTCCCTCCCCAATACCCAGTGTTCTATTATGCTAATACCAGCCAAGGGCCTTCCCTCCCTCCTGAGAGAGCTACAATTTATCTAGATGGTACAAACCTAAATGTACAACTATTCTCAGTTTCTAAAAAATTTTGAAATCCTAAGAGTTTAGCTAAGAGTTCTGATGGTAGTTTTAGCGCCTACTTTACAGATAAGAAAAAGGTGGCTGCCTGCCCCTGAGACTTTTCTCACCATGCACAAAGAACCTCTGCACTTCCCAGACTGAGGTCAAGATACCAAAGGCTTCTGTGTCCTGCCAGCCAAATGTGTTTAAAAGGCCCGAAAATCTAGCCCTAGAAAAACAAGCCTTTTCCTCCCATTCCTCCGGCATCTATTTATTTTAGCTTTTAAAACGCCTGGCATTTTGTGCCAGGATTGAGTCCACAATGGTAACAATTAGGACCATCTGGAGGATGCTCTTGGAGTTTTCTTAACTCTTGGAAGACTAAAGATTCTCAGTATTTCCTTTTTCATAAGACATGAACTAGAACAATTTAACAGTCCTTTAGAGCACATTGTAACTGCTAAAAATCAAGGATTTGATAAAATGTTTTTACTTCAAATGTAATTAAAAGCATCTTTAGAACACGGGTATTTGCAAATGTCAAATTCTCTCTCTCTCTCTCTCTCACACACACACACACACACACACACACACACACACACACACACACACACACACACACGAGATTAAGAAAGTAACTTTTCTTGAGAATTATGCATCTTTAAAACAAGGATTTTTAAGAGTAACTTGAACCCTTTAATTTTACCCTGATTTTGTCACAGACTTGAACTGTGTACTACTTTAAAACACAATTCCATTCTTAGCTACTAGAAGTGACCTGCTGGAATCCGCAGGCTACGGCCAATCCTTTCAGAGTTTTTAAAAAAAAAACCCAGCTCCTCGGACTAAACATCCAATTGCAGGGAAGCTTGGCTCTCAGATAACCTCTCCCAGCCTGTGGCATCTAGGTTCTGGTTGGCTCAGGAGAGGGCCAAAGATCTCTCCTAATAGCATACTCTGATTAGCACTTATCTATGCTAATCACAGAGTAGATTCAGTACAAACATGACCCTTGCTTACATCCCAGCTTAAGGGGATCTTAAAACAACAACAGCAAAACACCCAGAACAACTCAGTAGAAGTGTGCAAAGTTGCACAGGGGAGTATATTGAAACAAAGAGGTCCAATCTGTTAAAACGGGTGGCTACCTCCTACCGGAACCAGCGAAGAAACAGGGGAGCCCAACACCACAGGGCCTTTGCTTCAATGAAGTCAGGATCCTTTTCTTCAGCCTTGGGACATTTCAATAAACTCCCCTCAGCCCTGCACGAAGCTGACTGACTTACTCTCAGGCAGAGGTGCTCCCATTGTCTGTGCAGAAGCTCAATCTGCTCCTTCAGAATCGTCACGTCCTCGGCCAGGATGTGCTGGCTCAAGTCGGCCTTCATAGTTTGCAGGTCGTTCAGGTTGTGTGTCCAGTTAGCCAGAGACTTCTCTACTTCCTATATTTAAACACAAGGAAAAAGGGGGGAAAAAGTCTTCAACTCCAGCTGCTGTTGTTTCCAAACCTGTAGGCTAATCCTTTGATTAGGCTCTGGGGGAGGGGAGCCTGGGAAGGGGAGGGACCTTCGGAATGAGAAACAGCCGCTACCCAGTCCTGCCAGGCTGCCTACAGTCACCTTTCTCTCAGGGGATAGTCTGTGCTTTCTTCACAAGCTCATTCCTTCAGATGGCTGGGGTTTAATAAAGTCATTCTGTTGGACAGTCATTCAGGCCCATGACTGTGGGTGTCATGTTCACATGTTTCTGGACGAAGACCCGGAAACTACCTCACGAGGTAGGTCACAGAAAGTGGGATGTCTCATTTTCAAAATGCCTGGGTGGGTACTTCACTAACACTGGGGTCAACAAAAAACACCAACTTCTGTTTGGAAGGAGTTAGTTTGATTTTCTAAGCAAATGAATGTAATGGAAGAAAAAATTGCTTGCCAATAAATGGCAGAGATTAATTAGCATATATAGTTATCACTCCATTCATTCATTCATTCATTCATTCATTCATTCATTCGCAGATCCATCCTAGAGCCTCACACTATTCAGGCTTTAAAGACTACCACTGAGCAACACTGTCAGCTCCAACTAGTTTTTTTTTTTTTAAATGAAGTAGTTTTCAGATCTAATGAATTGTGCAATTAATCAAGAAAATTCTTTTCACTACAGAGGAAGTGAAAGGAAACTGCCCAAACACCCCAGCGATTGTTAGATTTTGTTATTTAGAGTTACTTATCCATGGCATATCTTCCAGGCCTATCTGTCCTGCCCTTCAGTTGAAATCTGAAAGAAGGTACTGAGTCATTTACTCCAGAAAGCAGTCTAAAGAGTAGCTACAGTAATGAAGCACTAATTCTGATCGATATTTTTCAGTGTTTTAAAAACTATAGTGGCATGATTTTATTACTTACTAACATTCTCTATGTTTCATAAAATGGCCCAGAGGAACCTTTCAAAGTTTGCATAGGAAAGAGATGGCCAGGCCTGGTGATACATACCTTTAATCTCAAGTATCAGACCACTGAGAGACAGACAGACAGACAGACAGACAGACACACACACACATACACACACACACACAATGTAGCTGTGCAGTCAGCATGCATTTCTCTAGCAAACTGTATTGACAGAATGGCAATGAGAACATTGATTCTAAATGCAAGCCCTTTTTTCTCAAGTCACTTTTGGTCCCAATGTTTCATCACGGCACCTGTCACATATCTGCTGTATACTGAATCCTCAGATATCAAAATGGGTGAATGAGAAGGAAGCAGTTTGTCAGCTTGTAACTTTGCTGTGGTTATTTGTTTGATTTTGCAGTAATGGGGATTGAACTCAGGGCTTCATGTAAACTGAGCAAATGATGAATCCTTGCTATGCAATACTGAATGGCCTGGTACTTGCTATGTAGCTTGGGCTGGGTTCCAACTTGGTGTAGTCCTCCTGCCTCAGCTTCCTAAGCTAGCATTAGAGGTTTTGTATAACCACACGAGACTAACGGCTTCCAAATGTTCATAAATGTTAAGAGAAAATCAGGTGAAGGTATCAAACAATCTTCTGGGAGGCCTAGTGTGTTAGCCAATTACAGCCAATGATCACTTCTGTAGAAACATTCCAGAAAACACACCTCAGATCTGGGCGTGTATCTCAATGGGAAAGTGCTTGCCTAGCCTCTGGATTCCTTCCCTTGGAAAAATCATCCATCCAACCACCTACCCGACCAAAAAAATCTCTGCCCCTGATTTGCTGGAACATGACTGCAAAAGAGAGTAAGTCAGATAAGTTTGCTCTGTCTTCAGTCTGATAAATGGTCCGTATTGCAAAAAATGCCTGTTAAGAGTCCAGTTACCCCTATAGAACATGATGTACAAACACTTCAAGTTGTTTGTACACAGCAGCATATTATTAGGCTTTGGTTGGATTCCTTACATCAACAGGGCAGCAGAAGCCTTTACCTATGGCATTAGTTTATAGTGAGACTGTCAAATCCTATTTTTCTGCAATACCATTTAAACTAAAGGAGATGGGTAGATGCTTGGTCAGGTGCTTGCTGTGCAAGGTTGAGGATCTGGGTTGGCCTCCACATCCATGTGAAAAGTCAGGCATGATGGCACACAGCTCCCAGCACCAAGGAGGATGCCTGGGGCTTGCTCTCCAGCAAGTCTAGCTGTATCAGTGAGCTCCAGGTTCAGTGAGAGACTCTGTCTCAAATAAAATAGAATAAAGACGAGAGTAATTGAAGATAAGACCCAACATCAACCTCTGGTCTCCCTGCATGCAAATCAGTGTATGCACACACATATGGATGTGTGTACACACATGCACAAAAAAGGGAACAAAAGATGAATACGCACTCAGATGCTTGTATACGTGGAAGAATTGTCTCGGGAAGAATATACAAATTAGTCACATCAATTGTTTCTATAGTAAGGAACAAATAGGAAAAAAAATAATATGCATCTTGTGAACCTCCCAAATTTAGAGCCACTTGACTACATTATTCAAAACGTATTTTAAAATTAAAACTGTCTCAATGAGTCAAACTTTCCACAAATCTAGAGGTCCACTGAAGCAATTTTCATAATAGTATAGAGTTTATGAAAGCTTTATGTTTAGAGAATTTACGTGTCAACTAACCATTCCCTTTATTTGAAATGCTTGGAACTAAAAGTGCTTCATTTCAGGTTTTTTATTCATTTATTTATTTTTAAGTGGGGATGCTCATTATGTGTATGTGTGTGCGCACGCATGCTGTTATTTCCCACATGAACTTGGCTATAATGAGATGTAGCTTCTTGAGGAAAGTAGGGTCCAGACTGGTTGGGTGACTCACAAACTCTTCTGAGATGGTAGCCCCTGTCCCAGACAGACCTCCAGTTACTTGGGATTGGCTTGGAATATGGTCACCAGTTGTGATAGTTTCCACTGATAAATGGGGTGGAGCCTACAGAAGCTGCACTCTGTTGGAAGCTGTATGACACCTGGGGAAATGATGTCTCCTTAAAAGCCTAAGTGTCTAGACTTTATGGAAGAAAATTAATGCATATCAGTGAATTTTCTCACATGTTATGGGCATTGTGATCTAAACTTGATGTAGCCCGGTATGGCTTTAAACTCTCTATGCAGATAACAATGGCCTTAACTCCACTCACCCTCCCCCGCCATCTTTCTTCCTCTACCTCCCATGCCTTGCTAATAACAGTTTGATATTAAAGCCAAAGAAAGGGAGAAGAGAACTGAGAAACAAATTTTGTTTATATATTAATTTGATATCTGGCATGGGTCTATTAAATAAGCAGGCTCCAGGAAGCTAAATGGTTATAGGAATAACATTTCAAATTGAGCCTCCACTGAAAAGATAGGCAAACATCAATTTCTGAACTAATTAAGATGTGAATTTAAAAAGCAAAGCTTAGAGACATTCGGGGAGTGCTACAAAATTGTTTTTTATGAGTTACAGATAGAGATTTTCTAAAGAAAAGGGGTATTATTATATAGGAAAATATTCATACGTCTACCTATATTAAAGTCACACAAAATTGCTGAGTAATGATGTCAAATACTTGTAATGCCAGCTCTGGCAGGTAGAGGCAGGAAGATCAAGAGTATGATTCTAGCCTGGGCTATTTAGCAAAACTATATCTCAAACAAACAACCAATCAAGACCATAAACCAAAAATCCCAACCAAAATTACAACATCTGTTTCTCACTGTGGTGGTCTGAATAGGAATGCCCCCCACAGGCTCATGTTTCAATACTTGGTCCCTAGGGGTGGCACTATTGGGGGTATGGCCTTGTTGGAATAGGTGTGGCTTTGTTGGAGGAAGTGTGTCACTTC